>VMYD01000022.1:2701250-4051875 GCA_007663325.1 Eucalyptus pauciflora | reverse complement strand
TTATTTTTAAGAAAATATTTTTCAAATCATTTATTTTCAAGAAATAAAAGAAACCTAAATTCTTCTTATGGAAAGACTGAATTTTTTTTTGCTTTGCACATTCAATAATTATACGGCGGCCTGGTGGTGTTCACTGCGCTGACATCCATACAATGTGGAAGTATTATGGGACATTACTTGAGCAAGTATACTTTATCATCAATTAAAATCATGAAGTTCTATATTAAATTATGTCTCACGTTTGAAGTCAAAAAGAAATTTTCATAATTAAAGTAGGCTTCTTAACATGAAGATTTTCTAGTTGGAGAAGGTTTTTTAAAAAGAGGTTTTCTATATTGGATCATGCTCTTGTCTATATATAAGAAATGTTTTCGCTATGAAGAGTATCCGAGAGGTGACTTGTTCATGAATTACACCTTAAAAACTTTTTAGTGTTGGAGCTAACTAAATCTTATGAGTAAATTTGTGTTTTCCTTTATGAGATTGAAATATTATTTTGTGAACAATTGTGAGAGCTAAACATGATATACATAATTGGGTGTAACTGGGATTGGGAAACACTGATAATGTTTAAGCGGCACTAGTGTGCTTGTAACCTCCGTTGTATTGCTTGTTTTATAGAGGAATTCTTTGCTGCTTTCCCATAAACATATCCTGACCGAATCCCATAAATCTAGTGTCCATTTTTATTTTCTTATTATATTTATTTTATTGTTTGATCGCTTGTTTCTGCAACATTTCGATGAATAATCTTCACTGAAGTTTCACAGAAATATATATTTATCATCTTAGTTTAATTTCTCGAAATGTTTTGAGTAATTGATCAGAATCTTGAGTTGGCACGTGATCCTAAAGCGACGGAGCATGTTGTCTCTATCCTGAAATTCTTCTTTCTCACTCTTTTCTAGATTAATGATGGTTGTGAACTTGATTGTAGAAAACTTCTTCTAAGCACAATTTTAAATAGTGGTTGCAAGCTGCGAATATCATTTACACGTAAAAATAAATAAATATAAATATGAATAATATCTCAGATCGTAATTCATCAATTAGAAGGTTGGTTGGAGAAAACGCAGCTAACATCAAAGTAAGTCGGTCTTTTATATGCGTAAAGAAAGTAAGTGCTCTTGAGGCTGTAATTACTCGACCATCCTTCATGTTTGAGTGGATATAATGGCAAACGTAGAACTTACTGTGTATATTCTAATGTTTTGAATAATAAGCTTTTGGAATATTTGAGATACACTCGGTTTGATTGCATTAGATGGGGCCAATCTTGTGTCCAGTTACGGCCTCTAAATCATCCAAACGACTGATGGAAGTGAACATTGGTTTCTAACTTGGTAATTGCGATATCAACCATTCAAATTGTTGCGACACATGAAAACATATGGGGAAAGAGGAGGATCATCGCCTTATGTGTGCCTAGCAACAAGAACATCAATCGAATCCATGTGGATGATGTGAGTTAGATTAGGGCTCAATACCCGATTGCCCATGATGAAGGGTGAAGACAAGATGCGGCTCTGGATAGATAAATTCTTGTTGTTATGTAATCAGACATTTTCCTCACTAGATTTTGATGAACACGAGGTATTCATTTTCTGAATTCTGAGGGAATACACCAATATGGTGTCAACATGTCATTAAATAAAGAGCTGTCATATATCATGATCTAGAAAGGATATTGAATCTAACGGGTTGAGAGGATCCCACTTCTTGGATTCGAAGGTGATATTATAGATGGATGACTTTAAAGAACAGCAAAATTAAAAATGAAAAACAGAAGAAAAAGCTATAACTTAGAGACCGTTTTGGGCGAGCTGACAGGATGGGGTGACGCCACATCCGCCAAAACCATGTAAAGTATACCTCGTCCACCTTGTCTTGACCTCTCAGATCGATGGTAGGGCTCTCTATCTTCGAATCATCCCACGAAATGGGCTAAGTTCATGGACGAACTCAGACAAGTGTCACACCGTGTTCTGTTTCTTTAAGAAAAATTTCTGACATCCTTGAACCCGCCCTCGAAATCGAGACAGGTTCACGCTCAGTTATTTGCTCGTCTTGGATGTCTAGAAACATTTGAACGTGTTAAAAAATAATTTATCTAATAAAAAGAGAAAAGCTCTTGATCTATCTCATAATTATGGGGATAATCTGTCTTTTTTTACCCCTAAGTGGGAAGGGCCGTGCGTTAAAATTGACATAAGCAGGGAAAAGTGTTAAAAAAGTCATAAACCTTTTGTATTTGTGCTAATTTAGTCATAAAACTTTTTTTGGTGCCAATTAAGTTCTAAACATTTTTACGTTGTGCCGATTCAATCATTTCCGACCAATTTTGGCTTGATTTTGCTGACTGAACGTCGGCCGGCTGACATGGCTTGATCGACACTGACATGGACAACTTTTAATAATATGTTAATATTTTTTATTTTTTATTTTGATTTTTATCTTTATCTTTTATCTTTTTATCTTTATCTTTTTTATTTTTTATTTTTATTTTTTTCCTTCTCCTCCTTCATCCTTGAACCCGCCCTCGAAATCGAGACAGGTTCACGCTCAGTTATTTGCTCGTCTTGGATGTCTAGAAACATTTGAACGTGTTAAAAAATAATTTATCTAATAAAAAGAGAAAAGCTCTTGATCTATCTCATAATTATTGGGATAATCTGTCTTTTTTTACCCCTAAGTGGGAAGGACCGTGCGTTAAAATTGACGTAAGCAGGGAAAAGTGTTAAAAAAGTCTTAAACTTTTTGTATTTGTGCTAATTTAGTCCTAAACCTTTTTTTTTGTGCCAATTAAGTCCTAAACATTTTTACGTTGTGCCGATTCAATCATTTCTGATCAATTTTGGTTGGATTTTGCTGACTGGACGCCGGCCGGCTGATATGGCTTGATCGACACTGACGTGGACAACTTTTAATAATATGTTAATATTTTTTATTTTTTATTTTGATTTTGATTTTTGATTTTTGATTTTTGATTTTTTCCTTCTCCTCCTTCATCCTTGAACCTGCCCTCAAAATCGAGACAGGTTCACGCTCAGTTATTTGCTTGTCTTGGATGTCTAGAAACATTTGAACGTGTTAAAAAATAATTTATCTAATAAAAAGAGAAAAGCTCTTGATCTATCTCATAATTATGGGGAGAATCTATCTTTTTTTACCCCTAAGTGGGAAGGGCTGTGCGTTAAAATTGACATAAGTAGGGAAAAGTGTTAAAAAAATCCAGCCGGCTGACATGGCTTAATTGACGCTGACGTAGACAATTTTTAATAATATTTTAATATTTTTGAGTTTTGATTTTTATCTTTATCTTTTATCTTTTATCTTTTTATTTTTGATTTTTGATTTTTCTTTTTTCCTTCTCCTCATTCTTCCTCCAGCCGGTCGTTGGACCTCAGCGACCGGCTAGAGGTGACGGTCGGCGAGGTTGAGGTTGACCTCGCCGGCCACCTCGCCAATGGCCACGAGGGTGGCCTCATGCTGGGCGTCGAGGCTCGCCCTCACCGGATCTAGCAAGGGTTGAGCCTCGCCCATGGCCAGCGAGGGCGAGCCCCACTAGCTCGGCGCAAGGCCAGCTTAGGTGAGGCCGCCCTCGTGGCCACTGGCAAGGTGGCCGGTGAGGTCGACCTCGACCTCATTGGCTGTCACCTTTAGCCAATCGCCAAGTCTGGCGACCAGCTGGAGGAAGAAGGAGGAGAAGGAAAAAATAAAAAAAAATAAAAAATAAAAAAATAAAAAATATTAAAATATTATTAAAAATTGTCCACGTCAGCCGGCCGATGTCTGATCAGCAAAATCCAGCCAAAATTGGCTGGAAATGACTAAATTGACACAATGTAAAAATGTTTAAGACTTAATTGGCATCAAAGAAAGGTTTATGACAACACAAATGCAACAGGTTTAGGACTTTTTTTAACATTTTTCCTAACATAAGCATCTACTCTACCATGTAATCCGCTTCTTTTATTTTTATACTGTATTTTTTTTTTGTAATAATACAAATGTGGCCATCTTTCGGAAAAAGAAAAAGTACATTACATTCTAGGTACCCTGAAATCAACAAGTCCTCAATGCACACCGGGGGTTTTGAAATTTTGGAGCTAGTATACATACATGGAAGGTTTCAAGGTACGCCAAATACTCTGTCTATCTTAAAACTCGAGTTGAGAAATTCAAAGAGAATGGATGAGACACAAGAAAAGGTGGAGAAAAGAAAAGCAAGGGACAAGGCGCATCAATAATGTTATCTTAAAGACAGTGTTTTTTTCTTTTTTCCATGAATAGACACGTGATTCAACACAATCGGCTAGTTTCAGCTATTTTGGAAATCCCTTCCCCACATGCAAGGCCCACCTCTAATCCTCTTCGCTCATTCTGCGCACCAAAAAAAGATCCCATTGGAACTAGTTTGATGGTCAATGAAGGAAGAAAACAGAAGTTGAAAGGTTAATGAAGAACATCGGTAACTCTTCGTAACACAATATTTAGGGAGAAGTACACTATCAGTGTCATAAGTTGTGTACGGCGCTCACTTTGGTGCCAAAAGTTTCCGTCGGATCACTTAAGTGCCAAATCGGAGGAAAAATGATCACTTTGGTGCCATCGGCGAGAGATTCAAACCAAAATGATTACGTGGCTTTTTAAAAAAAAAAAAATCGACAAGGCCTTTAAACGACGTCATTTTCCGTCCTCCTTAAGAAAACGATGTCGTTTTGCCGTCCTAAGTGGATGTCCTTGAGAAAATGAGTTGCACAACTCATTTGGGTTTTTTTTTTTTTTTTTTGGGATTGAAATTAGGGTTTTTTTGTTTGATCCTCGCCCAATGCTGGCCGCCGTCGCTCGGTTGCCATCGCTCGACCGCCATCGCTCGGTCGCCGTCGCTCGGCCTCCGTCGCTCGGCCAAAGTCACTCAGCCTCCGTTGCTCGGCCTCTGTCGCTCAGCCTCTGTCATAGTAGCACCGTGTCCCAATCTTGGTAACATTTCACCAGCTTCAACGTCCTCAAATTCTTCGAGCCGAGACCGCGTCCAGCAGCTCTGAGTGGGTGTGGAGGGCGAGCCTTTGGCGGCTCTGGCTTTCAATTGTGAGCTAGTGGTGACACATGAGGGAGCACCGGCCCGGGTCTTCGGAGTCTAGGTATTGGAAGATGCAGGCCAGGCACTTATTGGGGAGATCAGAGATGGAGAGGGAGAGATTGGGGGCGGCGCACTCATCGACGGCCTCCCCGAGCACTGGCCAAATCATGGCCTTCGACTTGGCTGTCGAGTGGCTGTCGTCAGGGTCTGGGTCGGGGTCGGAGTCGCGGCCATCGAGCGCGGGGGCCGTCAAGGACGGTGACTGGCTGGAGATTTAAGGTTTTGAATTGGGGGAGACACACCAAACGGCGTCGTTTTGTTGTTTAAATGCTAACTGATCGTTTTTAAAACTTTTTGGCATTTAAGTGTTCCGACAGAAACTTTTGGCACCAAAGTGAGCGCTGTACACAACTTATGGCACTGATAGTGTACTTCTCCCCAATACTTAAATAGGAACGCGGTCATGCACCCTAAGATTGATCCACTGACAATGGTATTTCTATTCTTTCGGCTAAGGGGCCGATGGTGTGGGATTGATTCCTGTCTTTGGGAACTCAACTTTAAGTGGGGAGGGGGCCATGGCAATGCTGGTGCCCCTTTGACTAGCTGGCTAATTACAATCGTACACCAAGTAACCAAGAACTGCAATTAGAGTCTAGGAGTATAAGAAGTATCGTTGACAAGTGGAATGCGATTCCATTATCTGGTGCTATTCACTAGTAGAGGTGCCAAAACGCCAAAGACCCATCTTCTAACTCATATTAAGTGGGCTGTATCGTATATGGGTTAACTAAAAATCAAACAATGGATTATTATGGGTTTAGAGTAGCAAAGCTCAATTAGAAATGAGTTTAAACCGATATGGACGATACCCACCTGGGACCCGTGTTCATCAAAAGGAAAATCTATAAACTCTATAATTAGTTTGTTAGCCTCAATCGTATTCATTAAGTTATCATATTTATTTGGAATTGAAACATGCCGAGGCATCACCCCTTGTGATATATTCGCATTTCCCTCCAATAAATCATTGATTATACAAGGATAACATCCAACACAAACCTAACGTTATTATTTCCGGCTAATATTTTGCCAAAAAAATCCAAAATATATTATTTCTTATTGTTTATGTACCCCAAAAACAGGAAAGAAAGTTTGGTGGAGTTAGTGATTGCTTGACAGCACCCAAAAATAGAAATGCTTGATAATTTTCTCTTACACCACTCATTCTCGCCATAAAATTCAAGAAGAAGAAAGAATTTAGGTATGAGTTGAGTGTGGGTTGAGTCGGGTGCGAGTTGTTAAAGTTTTACTACATTAAAATGGATCGGTATGGTTTCAATGATTGTGATATATTCGCATTTCCCTCCAATAAAATCATTGATTATACATGAATAACATCCGACACAAACCTAACATTAATATTTCTAGCTAATATTTTGCCAAAAAATCCAAAATATATTATTTCTTATTGTTTATGTGCTACCAAAACAGAAAAGAAAGTTCGGTGAAGTTAGTGATTGCACGATAGCACTCAAAAATAGAAATGCTTCACAATTTTCTCTTATCCCACTCATTCTCGCCATAAAATTCAAAAAGAAGAAGAAGAATTTGCGTATGAGCTGAGTATGAGTTGAGTCGGGTATTAGTTGTTAAAATCTCACTACATAAAAATGGATCAGTATGGGTTCGATGATCAATATAAGTGGAATCCATTGTCTACCCACCCAAATCCAACTCAATTTACCTATTTAATAAGTCTAAAAATTGAGACTTGAAGAAGCAAATGAGAATGATATGTAAGAAAAATTAATTGAAAAATTCTATTGAACACCTGCAAATTGTATGGATATCAATTCAATCATAAATATTTTAATTTAGTCAATTTAGTCATAAACATTTTCTACAATTTGCCAATTCAATCATTTCGACCAATTTAGGTTGCAAATTGTTGACATGGACACCTGCAGTCTTTGGTGGCATTGATAGCGCTAACGTATATAATTTTTTTTTTTCAAATTTTGAAACTTTTTCTAAATTTTTTATTTTTATTTCCTTATTATTTTTACTAGTTTTTTTTTTCAATTATGGCTGGTGAGGGCTGCCTTCGCTCTAGGGGACAATAAAAAGTAAAAATTAAAATTAAAAAATGAAAAAAAATTGCAAAAGTTGTCCACATTAGTGCCAACTCAGTCCACTACTAGCTGTTCCAACTCATACTAGAATCAAAGTTTATCTCTAGCTTGCACCAAAATCAGAGCACAATAAGAATATTCACATGATAATCAATTTGAGATCGATAATGTTATCTTCGGCTTGTGCCATAATCAAAGCACAATCAAAATATCGGCATGATAAGTAATTCCTAAATAATTCATTTGTTATCTCCACTGATAGTTACTTTGTTTTTGTGTGTGTGTGGTGTGTTGTGTGCGTGTGTGTGTGGTGTGCGTGTGCTTGTGTGTGGTGTGTTGTGTGCATGTGTGTTGTGTGCGTGTGTGTTTTGTGTGTGTGTGTGTGTGATGTGTTGTGTGCGTGTGTGTTTTGTGTGTGTGTGTGTGTTTTGTTGTGTTTTGTGTGTGTTTTGTGTGTGTGTGTGTGTGTGTGTGTGTTTTGTGTGTTGTGTGTTGTGTGTTTTGTGCGTGCGTGCGTGTGTGTGTGATCATTGATTATAATGTGATTCAAAAATAAAAATGTACAATCCTTACATTTTCTATATTTCTTTTTGCATCTCCATTTCTATCTTAGTATTAGAGCAGAAAAAGCCGAAAGCCCATCGATCCCTGAGTGACTCAAATTTCTCCTCTCTTGAACAAACTATTGTTCAACAACCCTAGTTGTGTGTGTGTGTGTGTGTGTGTGTGTGTGTGATGTGATTCAAAAATAAAAATGTACAATTCTTACATTTTTTATATTTCTTTTTGCATCTCCATTTCTATCTTAGTATTAGAGCATAAAAAGCCGAAAGCCCATCGATCCTTGAGTGACTCAAATTTCTCCTCTCTTGAACAAACTATTGTTCAACAACCCTAGCCTTCCACTACAACTACCACCCACAAGCTGCAATTTCTAGTCTACTCTCTTCTCCATCCTTTGGAGAATGCCTAAACAAAACAAATGAAGTGACGCACATGGATTTTACCAAATATTCAAGCCTCTGAGCTAATTTTTGTGGTAGCCGCCTATCTACTTTTCTCAACCAGACCAACAAAAATATTGGCCAAACCGTACTCACTCCCAACCCCACCTATGCTCGACGCATTTGAGATCAAATAGCCCTTAGCTAGATCCTAAATACAGTGACAAGTCTCATAGTAGCATAACTCACTTAACTGGATCCTAAATACAGTGACAAGTCCCATAGTAGCATAACTCACTAACCATAATACTTTTGCCTCAGTTTGGTTCTACCTAGTTGATGCATATGCTTCTCAGTTTAATGCTCGCTCCTCTTCTCTCTGGATGCAACTCTAACCCATGATAAAAGGTAATAGGAGTGTGACTGAATATATACGGGAGGATACCTAGAGTGTCAATCAGTTTTTAGCTAATGGGGAAACTATTTCTGCTGGAGTATACCAGACCCACTTCTTTCAGGGTTTGGGTTCAGAATACTCCACTTTGGTCACTACCCTCTTGGCTATTTCAACTCATATCCAGTCCTTGATCTTCTCTAGAAATGAGCTACATACTTTGTTGCTATCTCATGAGGGCCGTTTAGAGCTTTTGGCTTTAAACATTGGTCAACCACCTCCAATTGCATTTACTATCCATGGCTCACCAACTTTTGCACCTTCAAAGCCGAATAAGCAATTTTCAAGCTCACAAGTGCACCAACCAGCACACAACTTGCCATTTGCTGGTCTTCTACCCACCTCGCCATCGCCGATCACTTACCAGTCACTAGGCGGCAATGGTTATCGACGAGGAGCTTCCTTTTGTCAAATTTGTTGGCGTTGGGGTCATTATTCTACAACTTGCTGTAAACAATATAATTCTCAATTTGTGCCCACACCTCCTCGTCAGGCTCATTATGTTGTGCATAGTTAACAGATCTATTATTCTACTCCTATTTACCCATCTCAATGTCATGCCCTTTCTTCACCACCATAGGCATCACAACTCTTTACTACCACCTATAGCTCAATAACCCTCAGTTCCTCCACCTCAACCTCCCTTTACCCATGCTACTTCCAACCGGTTCCCTGACTCTAGTGCTATCCATCATGTCACTAATAATACCATTAGTCTTCCCAATGTCACTCCTTATACAAGCTCGCAACAACTCATTGTGCGTGATAGCATCTGTCTTCCCATCACTCACACTAGTACTTTCGTATCCTCCACATCTCCTATCTTTATTCTTAAGAATGTTTTAGTTGTTCTTAATTTCATCAAAAATTTATTTTATATTTCTCAATTTTCTTTCAATAATAACTATGTTTTCTTATTTTATTCTACATATTTTCTTGCAGTGTGCTTACGTACTATCAAATCCTTCTTCAGGCAACCTTGATTCCGGCCTTTATAATATCTCGCCCTCCAACTCGGCAACTTCTTTCATTTGATTTTGTGTCTTCCCGCACCAGTTCACTCACTACCTAGCATTACCATTTAGGACATGCCTCCTCGGATATTGTAATTCGTCTGTTAAATTCAACAAAAACTTGCTTTTCATGTTTTCCCTCTCCCATATGTATGACATTTGCTTTTAGTAAAAGCCATTGCCATACCCATTTGAGGGCTACCACCCCTCTTCAGCTTGTTCATTTTGATGTTTGGGGTTCATCCTTAGTACCTTCTCTTTTTTATTATAAATATAACATATGTTTTATTGATGACTTTTCTCAATTCACTTGGCTTTATCCTTTCACATATCGAGACAATTTTTCAACATTTTAAAGTCTTTTCATGTTCTTGTGGATACTCAACTTTAGTGTAGACTTCAGATAATTCATTGTGATGGAACACTCAAGTTCTTATCCTCAGCCATGTACTCTCACCTTCTCAATCATGGTATTCATCAGTGTATCTCGTTTTTGTGCTCTCCTTCTTAGAATGGGACTACTGAATGCAAATACCGATATATAGTGGAAACTAGCCTTACTCTCACGACCCAAGTTACTGTTCCTTGTCATCATCTCTGGTAATTTGCCTTTAATACCACAGTTCACTTGATTAACCAATGTACTCACATCCTTACCGATGCTATCTTTAATGAGACAAGGTTCTTGTTTCAAGAGACTACATATGTGTCTCTACCGTCACCATCTATTGTATTGCCAAGCCAATTACCATTGTTGCCATCTCCGATCAGTCCCATTGAGCCCTTACAATCATTGGATTATGCTTCACCAGTTCTACTATCCCTAACATCATCCTCAACATCTATAGCTTAAGTCCCTAACTCACCATCTCCACCATCATCGGCAACATCTTCACATGTATTACTCACCACATGGTTACTCATCTTCATGATCACACCATCTCTCTTGGAATGCTTAATCAAAATGGCATTTTTGTTCTTACAACAATTGTTTATTCTCACATTGAGACTACTTACTTTTCTCAAGCATCACAAGATTTGAAATGGGAGGCTGCCATTGTTGAGTACACTGCACTTATCCAAAATAACCCTTAGGAACTAGTTCCACTACCTTCTCATGCTCACCCTATTGGTTCTAAATAGGTGCTCAATGTCAAATTTCGCTTCGACGGTACACTAAAACACTATAAAACCCAACTTGCTGCTATGGGATTTCATTAGCAGGTTGACATTGACTATAGCGAGACATTTAGTATAGTGGCGAAACCAATCACCATCCGTATTCTCGCACTTTCTTACTCCCAAGGATGGTCTATACGACAACTTAATGTCTCCAATGCCTTTCTCCATGGATATTAAACCGAAGAGGTGTACATGGTTCAACCTTAGAGCTTTGTTGACCCTAAATAACCTCATCATGTTTGTCGTCTCTGTCGTTCTCTTTATGGTTTAAAGCAAGCTCCTCCTGCTTGGTATTAGCGCCCTAGCTCCTACCTCACCAAAATTGGTTTTTTTGTCTTGAATGCTGACCCGTCCTTATTCATTCATCATTCTACCCCTGCAACATCTTCTTATTAGTTTATGTGGATGGCATAATCCTCACCAACTCTCCCAGTGCTCCATTGCTAGCTCTTTTACATTCTCTACATGGTGAAGGGTAAGTACACTATTAGTGCCAAAACTTGTGTACGGCGCTCACCTTGGTGCCAAAACTTTATTTTGGATCACTTAAGTGCCAAAAAGTTTGAAAAATAATCATTTTGGTGCCAACGCCGATCTGATTGATCGAAAATCCAACGTGGCACTTTTTTTTATTAATTTTTGAAGCTGATGTGGCTCGCCGGAGAATACAGTCAGCATTTAAACAACAAAATGACATCATTTGGTGTCTTTCCTCCAATTCAAAACCTTAAATCCCCAAATTGAGAGAGAGAGAGAGAGAGAGAGAGAGAGAGAGAGAGAGAGAGAGAGAGAGAGAGAGAGAAGGCATGGCATGGGCTTCCCGTCATCTTCTTCCCCAAAGAGCGACACCAGCAGTGCGCCAGAAGCAACACCAGCACAACTTTGCCTCTGGTTCGTCTGACATTGTTGACAAGTCCAAGCTCTTGTCCTCCTCCTCCTCTCCTCCTCCTTCTCCTTCCCCCTTCAAAAGGACCCACTTCAGCCGCTCCCCAAGCAGAGCTTAATCCGCCATCTCTATTTGTGCCCTCCTTGTTTACCTCACCCTCCTCGTCTTCACTTTCTCCACCTTCGACCCCCATTCTTCCTCCTCCTCCTCCTCCTCCGCCCTCACCTCCTATTCTTCCCGTCGCTTCTTGCCCGAGCAATAACCTCAACCTCTCCTTGCTCGCCTAATCGAGCAATTATGACGGAGGCCGAGCAATGGCGGTGGAGCGACGACGGCAGAGCGACGGCGGCCAAATGACGGTTGCCGAGCAAGCTAGGATGGCGTCGAGCAAGGATTGGACAAAAAAACCCTAATTTCAATCCTCAAATAAAAAAAAAAAATCCCCAAATGAGTTGTGTGGCATCATTTTTGTGAGGCCATCCACTTAGGACAACAAAACGACGTCGTTTAAAAGCCATGTCGATTTTTTTTTTAAATATAAAAGCTACGTAATTATTTTGGCCGGAATCTTTCGCCGATGACACCAAAGTAATCGTTTTTTCTTCGATTTGGCACTTAAGTGATGCAAAATAAAGTTTTGGCACCAAAGTGAGTGCCGTACAAAAATTTTGGCACTAATAGTGTACTTACCCCACATGGTGAATTTGTCATCAAGAATCTCGAGCCTATTCACTATTATTTGGGTATTGAGGTACAATCTACATATGATGGACTTCATCTACATCAAGCCAAGTTACTCATGATATTTTGGATTGTGCCAAGATGTTTGATGCTCGTGTTGTTTCCACCCCATGCACCACCAATGAACCGTAGTCCATTCATAAGGGCTGCATGATCCTCACCTCTATCGTAGTATTGTGCGTGCCCTCCAATATTTACTTCTAACCTAGCCTAACATTGCATACTTAGTGAATATTGCATGTTAGTTCTTTCATGCTCCTACCACCGCGCATCAGCAAGCTGTGAAACGCATCATTCGGTATCTAGCTAATATTGCTCGTCTTGGACTTATCTTCACTTGCACTTCTTCTCTGGCTTGTCATGCATTTTTTGATGCTGTTTGGGCAGGTGATTGTGATGATCGTCACTTTATCGGGGGAAGTTGTGTTCTTCTTGGCCGAAATTTTATCTCTTGGTGTTCATGCAAACAACGAACTGTGGCACACTTTAGTATAGAGGTTGACTACAAGTGCCTTGCTGACAAACTACTGAAGATATGTGGATTGAGTATCTTCTTCATGATTTCCATGCTCTACCACCTCATCCACCCATGCTCTGGTGTGACAACCTTTTCGCTATTTATCTTAGAACGAATGTAGTTTTTCATGCTTGTAAAACATGTGGAGATTGACTATCACTTTATTCGTGAGCATCTCACTCTCGAACAACTCTATGTTCAATTTTTCTCTTTTGCTGATCAGCCTGCAAACATTTTTACCAAATGCTTGTCATCTACTCGGTTTCGTCTCTTACAATCCAATCTAAAAGTTTGTTCTGCCCCGTTAGCTTGTGGGGGGATGTTGACCTAGTTCACTACTAGCTATTCCAATTCACACAGAAATCAAACGTTATATCCAACTCACACCAAAATCAGAACACATTTAGAATATCCATATGACAAGCAATTCAAGGATGATAACGTTATCTCTAGCTTGCACTAGAATCAAAGCACAATCAAAATATCCACATGATAAGCAATCCTCGATTGATTCAAATGTTATCTTTATTAGTGGTTACCAATTCTATTGTCAATACTTATTTCTAGAGATTCTTTCAGAGGGTATATATAGGAATCATCGTTGATTGTAATATGCAATTGAGAAATCAAAGTATACAATTTCTACAATTTCTACAATTTCTATATTTTTTGTTTTCTTTTTGCATCTCCATTTCTATCTCTGGTTGTGCCATGTAAGACAGCTGACATCCACATGTACATCAACAATTTTTGGCCGACATTTACAAGAATGATTATATTGACAAGTTGACAAAATGTTTATGACTAATATACTCAAATTGAAAATTGAAAATTGAATTAGCGTACATACAATAGGTTTATGATATTTTTTAGTAATTTTTCCGTAATATTTATTGAGTCATTCTTACACTCTTTAACAATTTTCATTAACGTAATTAAAATTAAAGAAAAGAGAATGGTGGGTTGGACTAATGTGCTCATTTGACGGCGACCTCTGTTAAGAAAAAGATGATGTGCTCATTTGACGTGATAAAGATTTCTTGTTTGTTACATTATTATCAACAAGGCCTGCATATGCTTGTTTGCTTTACATGACGTTTATGTCTTTGCATTTTAGTAAACGAACTTCTTCATGAGGAATACACTCCAGGCGAACCCGACGGAGCCATGTCGCATAGAATAAGAAAGCCCACGATCTCGAACGTCCTTATTTACTCTCTCAAAGGAAAAAGACATTTTCGGAATGAACAGTTACTGAAGATAATGCTCGATGTGGGGATACATAATCACCTGTTCTTTTGAATAGGCCAAGAGACATAACATTTCAACTCTCTTTCATTTATCTGTTCTTAGCCTAGAATTCAACAATCAACGAATGGGAAAGGGATGGAAAGCGGAAAACGGTGGGTGGTGTGGAGAGAGACTCGGCGGGTCGGATAAGGACGCGAAGATGATCAGGATTAGACGGTGCACGGCGACGATTCTCGGCGTTGCAAGTGGTTGGAGAAAACAGGGACCCACATGTCCGGACGCATGAAGCTCGGCCACTTCAATCATTTCGATTCCAGTCTCTCTCGTCTTTATCTTTTTCATGACTCGACCTCCCTCTCTGTCAAAGTGAAAGTGATAGCGATAGCGGCCTCCTCGCCCTTATTTTAATCGGCAGTCACCAGCGATTTGTACTACTAAATTAATGATGGAACCGGATTATGCTGCGGTATAAAAAGCACAGTACCTGACAAGAGTGGGGTTGGCAAGATGATTGATGGTGAGGTCTGGTTTGTCCTGATTTGAATGAGATGATTAAGCCCGTTTACTAAACTTTTACACGATATCGAGATGATCCATTTGGATTTGACTTGCATCTTATCTAGTTCATAAAATTAGCAGAATATTTCATGAATTCAAATTTCACCTCCCTAGAAAGCGTTTCCTTGTGACGAAAGAAAATGATATTGAATAAGCACCATTTACAATTCATCATTCATTAGCTTATAATGCGGTGCATGACACAACCCATAATAATTTGCATCCACTTATACCAGCTTACCACATTTTCCCTAAACTTCGAACAATCACTTCACTAGCCACGGACAGTGAGCTAATAATATTTTTTCTAAGCTAGGCGTAGTCAAGTTGGCTAATGCAAATCTACAGAAATTTTTGGATGCATGAGAGACATCTATATACCTTATGAAGTCTTGTTTGTGTTACGCATGACCATTTTACATGAACCCTTTTACTTTATTAGGTTTCAGAACACAACAAGATGATGAATGAAATCATGTTGTTCAAAAGCATTACATGTGATTTGATTAGTCCTAAACTTAATATATAAGATTAGCCCCCTCAAATGGGTCGTGTATATGTGCAAGCATTAGATGGATGCCTAATATATGAGAACAACCACACAACTTCAATTTAAATGGAGAAACTATTAAGGAAAGGGCATAATAGAAATGTACTAAAATAGTTACAATGGAATATTACTTCCCTGTTGACACATAGTTTAACTTTTATTGACAACATCTAATGAATGGGAAAGTTCATTTCTTACTTAACCATTGTCCATGCCTGTCAAATTCAATTAGACTAGAGAAGGTAATCTCAATTAGATGTAGATTGAATAGCTTGATCAGTTCTTTCTAGAATTGAACAATGTAGAGCATGTAAAGATAATGAGAAAGTTCATTATACTCGGTACCCCATGAGACAAGTTGAAGAAACAATTCACATTTCCACTCGCGAATCATTAAATAATGAAGTCTAATATGATTTATGTTATGATGGACTATGAAAGTAGATCAATATCTCGATGAGAAGTAACTAATTCTTATCGAATTATACCTTGATCATTCGGTCTTACTAATTTCAACAAGTTCAAAAAAGAGAGTCCATATGCGGATTCTTATTGGGAAACACTCGTTAGTTGGAATTGAACTAAGTTCCTGTCGTGCTAGCTCCATTAACTCGTGTTTCATCTCATATATCATCGTGTCGTGTAAATTGATTATTTCTAGCATTGCCAACCCTGACTGTCCATGGTATAAAGACTATAGCTTTCAAATCGCAAACTTTAAAGGTCACTTTAATTTTTCAGAGGGTCAAATTTAGATGGATTCTGCTGATGGGTTTAAGGCCCCGAACTAATAAGGATCAATCTTTTCCAAGGCTTACGACAGAGGATTTGACCATATAAAGCACGAAATCATGGATTATCTGCCCAACAAAAGGAAACTAGAACTAGTACAAAACATTTGCTTGTCGTATAAAAAATTTATGTGGTCTTGTCCCCTTTATTGTGGTCATGAGGGAGGTAACAAATGATACATGACCACAAGCTTTTGCACATTAATTACTCTTTATAAGCATTTTGCATTGCCAGCATTGGTAAAACCAAATCAGACAAAGTTAAAATTCAAATATGATTGAGAGAAGTCAATTTATTCACAAGTTCAGTAACTTAAAACCCATAGTGTGCGTTTGGAATCAACTTTGCAAGGGGCTTTGGGCTTCTAAAGATACTTGGGCTAAAGCTGGGGTGTTTGGGAACAACTTTAAAATTCCCATTAGGCCAAAGTTGGCCTTCTCAAGGCTGAAAGCCCAAGGCAGGTGAAGGGGTGCCTTGAGCTTTCAGCTTTCTCGGCATACAAGTGACACTGTTCACTTTTTTTTTTTTCTTCCAAAACTATCCTCACCTATTCTTGATTTTTTTGGTTTTGCCCTTGTCATTGTATTGTTCATCTTCTTCTCCGTTGAAGGCCGACGACGTGTTCCTTGAAGCTATGAGCAGCCGCCGACGGCTCGGCATGGTCGCGGTGGCCTAGGTGACCGTCGCCGGGGAGTGGTGCAACCGCCGCCTTGTCTAGGTCGCAGTGATCGCCGTGGGTCGCGGCGAGGTTTGGGTCGCCGACCTCGCCGCAACCCAGATCCGAGGGCGGCGAGATCCTCCCGCGACCTCGCCGCCCCAGATCTTGGTCGCCGGAGGTTGCGCGACCTTGCCGCGACCCAGATTAGGGGGCGGTGAGGTCGCATGACCCCGCCGCGACCCAGATCTGGGGCCGCGAGGTCGCCCGACGTCCGACGAACCTCGCCGATGGTGTTCAGCGGTCGCCCGACGTTTGGCGACCCTCGCCGGTGGTCTTCAGTAGTCGCCCGACGTTCAGTGACCCTCGTCGATGGTCTTCAAGGGTCGCCCAACGTCCGGCGACCCTCGCCGGTGGTCTTCAGTGGTCGCCCGACGTCCGGCGACCCTCGCCGGAGGTCTTCAGTGGACGTCCGGCGGCCACTTGCCCTTGCCGGTTTTTTTTTTTTTTCTTTTGATAATTTTTTTTATCACCAAAGCCCTTTGTAAATGTAATTCCCCCAAACACCATTTTGCTCAAAGGTACTTCAAATGGGCTTTCAAACTACAATTTACCAAACACACTTTGCATTTTGAAAAATACCTTTAACTCGAAGGTCTTTGTATTTTCCCAAAGACTTTCCCCAAAAGACTTCCCAAATGCACCCTATCTCCCATAAGTCAATTGTCCAAGTTAGCATCGAATCCTCTTATAGATTCAGTGATTGCATTCTGTCATAAGTCACAGCTAAAATCAAGTGTCAAGAGAGAAAAATGAACACATGGTTTTTGCAATCAAAAGTCACTCAGTTTCATTACTAAAAGAATAAAAGGGGAAACCAAGTGATAGGTGAAGTTGTTATGTTGGAGGGGCCAAATCTTCTAGCCCCTTTTGGGCTCGTCCCTGATTCAAAATATAATTTTGATGTAGCGGTGTCATAAATTTAAGAGTCCATCAAGTAATCATATTTTATTCTATGTAATTAAATTTCATTGAATAGTTATTATATCATGTTGTCAGGATTGACTAAAGTGCTATAGAGGGATCACACGGCATCAGGCCTCGTTTGTTTTGGTCCGGTCTCAGGTCTAATATTATGGGAGTCAGGTCTTGGATCGGGCTTTTGGGGTATGGGGGCAGGGTGCTAGATTGAGGAACGGGTCTATGCGCTGAGGTCCTAGTTCCAGCTACTAGGGACAAAGGTCTGGGCACCTAGAACTTCGGTCTAAATTCTAGCTAAAGTGTTTAGTAGCAATCCGATTATTTGATCAGGCCAAGGCACGTCACATTTGAACTCTCTTTCATTTATCTGTTCTTAGCCAAGAACTCAACGATCAGCGAATGGGAGAGGCAGGGAAATCGGAAAACGGTGGGTGGCGTGGAGCGACTCGGCGGGTCGGATAAGGACACGAAGATGATCAGGATTAGATGGGCACGGCGGCGATTCTCCGCGTTGCGTGTTTGCAGAAAGCTGGGAGCCACATGTCCTGATGCATGCATGGAGCTCGGACACCACAATCATTTCAATTCCAGTCTCTCTCGTCTTTGTCCTTTTCGTGACTCGGCGTTTGATGGGGGTTTTCATTATTCGCATGTAGTTGCTCGGTCCAAAGCCCGCTCATTTTTGTCCTTTTATCTCTTCGATTCTAGCTCGCCGCGCCACAGCCTTCTCTCTGTCGAAGCGAAAGTGATATCAGCCTCAAAGCCCATAATTTTATCCTGCAGTCACCAGCGACTTGTACTATTAAATTAATGAAGGAATCGGATTATGCTGCGGCATAAAAAGCGCAGTGTCCGACAAGCAAAGGGTTGGTAATGATTGAAAGGGAGGCCTGATTTGTCCTGATTTGAATAAGATGATTAAACCCGTTTATCTAACTTTTATTTGAGACTGCGGCGATTTTAATAACCCAATATTAACCCTCGAAGATACTTACATGACATGAACCCCGGCAAAATGATTGAGATCATCCATTTGAATTTGCCTGTCTTTTTTTATTTCGTAAACTTAGTGTGATATTTCATGAATTCAAGTTCTCCTACTGTCGCGACCTACCCTCGGGGGGAGGGAACAGGTTTAGGGGTATTGCCTAAAAGATAGGCTTAAGGCCCATGATTAGGCGCAGGCTCTCCCAAGCCCATACCCCGCGTGACGTTGGGATATTTTTTAAGAATTTCGCGTAAAAGGAGTCGCCACTAGCCTATTGGGGTCGGCTAGAAACCAAGTGAGGCATGGGAGCGTGCCTCACTTCCTACGTAACCAGAGAATCTAGGTTCGGGGACTTGATTACACTAATTGACCAATTAGTGCCATTTCGGTACCTAATCTTGTTCGTTTTAATAAAATGATTTTTGGCAGACGGTTTGAATTGATTTTATACATATCCACTAACATGTGAGGTGACCATGCATGTGCGCAATCATTAAAGTAATAATCATAACTACCAAGATCCTAATTGCAGTGAAATTAACACAAACAATTAAACAATCGCAAATATAGTTAAACATGTAAATTAAACAATGCGACATAATCAATATACGAGCAATTAAAGGCATAAATACACTATAAAGGTAATACACGGCCATTCCTAATCAAAACTTACATTTTTTGGATTTTCGAATTTTTTTTTTTTTTTAAAAAAAAGTTAATTAATTTTTTAATTTTTTTTTAAATTTTTAATTTTTTAAAAAAAAAGAAAATATTTTTTTAATTAATTTTTTTTAAAAGAAAATATTTTTTCAATTAATTAATTTTTTTTAAAAAAGAAAATATTTTTTAATTTTTTTAAAATTAATTTGTAATTTAAAAAAAGTGAACCGGGTCGGGTTCGGTTCGACCCGACCCGGTCAACGCGGATCGGGTCCGGTCTCCGACCGGACCCGGGTTCGGTCCAAATGGGGGGGGGGCCGGCCGAACCGGCCCGTCCGAAAGACAAGGCCCGAATTGGGCCCAAAATGGTGCTGTCTCTTTTATTATTTTTTTTAAAAAAATGAAGTCCACAAGTCCAAAGCCCACAAGCAAAACAGCCCAAGCCCAAACTCAGCCCAAATCGTTCAAAAACCCTACCCATTTCGAGACCCGCGCCCGACTCGCGCGACCCGGTTCACGGACGAAGCCCTAGGGCTCCTTGGCCGCGCCGAGGGGGATAGCAGAGGCATCGGCGGCTCGGCGGCGATTCGGCGAAGGGTGGTGACGACGTCGGGTTCGGCGAACGGGAGCTCGGCTGCCGCGGGTTGCACGGTGAGGGGACTCGGCGACAGGCTCGGCAAGCGGGAGCAGAGGCGGCGTCTCGGAGACTCGGCGACCGGCTCGGCAAGCGGGAGCAGAGGCGGCGCCCGGGGACTCGGGATCTGGTGGCCGGAGGGCGCGGCAAAAGGAGGCCGGGCGAGAGGGCGCCATACCGTGGAGGTGGCGCTGAGGGTTGGGTCGCCGCAGCCTGCGCGTAGGTCGCGACGCCGCTGGCTGCAAAAGTGGTTTGCAGCCGGTGTTCGAGTTTCCGGGCCAAGCCATGTCGGGAGAGGTAGGCGAGGCGGAGGCGGTGGTTTGAATCGCCTTCTCCGCCTCGCCGGGCGGCCATATGGACTCCACACCGTTCTGGACAGAGGGCGGGCGACGGACAACGGTGGGCTGCTGGTATGGGCACGCCTCTTCTTTCCTCGATTTTTCTCTCTGCCCCGCTCTCTCTCTCGTCTCTCTCACTGCTCCCGTCCCTCTCTCTTTCTCCCTTTTTTTTTTTGGGTTTCTGCCTTCTCTTTGCCCTCTCTGTTCCACGCTCCCCCTCTCCTCTTGTTCTTTTCTCTTTTTTCCCCTTTTTAGGGTTTTCTCTCCCCCCTCGCGAAGACACGGAAGGAGGAGCGGATGGGCAGGGCCAAGGCGAGATCTGGCCCGGCCCGGCCCCTTCCACACTTTTTTTTGTTTGCTTTTGTTTGCTTTTGTTTGCTTTTGTTTGTTTTTGTTTTTTTTTTAAAACGACTAATTCCTAATTCCGCGATTAAGCCCTAAATAAAAATTGTAAAATAAGTGTCAACAGCTGCCCCTCTTTGAATGGGAGCTCGAAGTGGTTCCTTTCAAAGACCAAAGACACATGAATTATTTTGACAATAAAGAGACCCCAGGTGCATAGGCACACGTCAGGTCGACGGAAAGGACTTATAACTATGGAAGCACGTCTTGTCAATAAGAAGAAAACTCCGGGATACAAAGCTCTCCAGGTCATGAGAAGAAAGTGAAGACTCCAGGATACAAGGCTCTCCGGGTCATGAGAAGAAGGGAAGACTCCGGGATACAAAACTCTCCGGGTCATGAGAAAAAAGGGAAGACTCCAGGATACAAGGCTCTCCGGGTCATGAGAAGAAAGGGAAGACTCCAGGATACAAGGCTCTCCGGGTCATGAGAAGAAGGGAAGACTCCAGGATACAAGGCTCTCCGGGTCATGAGAAGAAAGGGAAGACTCCAGGATACAAGGCTCTCCGGGTCATGAGAAGAAGGGAAGACTCCAGGATACAAAGCTCTCCGGGTCATGAGAAGAATGGAAGACTCCGGGATACAAGGCTCTCCGGGTCATGAGAAGAAGGGAAGACTCCAGGATACAAAGCTCTCCGGGTCATGAGAAGAATGGAAGACTTCGGGATACAAGGCTCTCCGGGTCATGAGAAGAAGGGAAGACTCCAGGATACAAAGCTCTCCGGGTCATGAGAAGAATGGAAGACTCCAGGATACAAGGCTCTCCGGGTCATGAGAAGAAGGGAAGACTCCGGGATACAAAGCTCTCCGGGTCATAAGAAGGATAAGAGGAATGAGGTCTCACCGTGTACGAACGGGTTTCGACCCGGTATGATAGTCTCACCGTGTACGAACGGGTTTCAATTGGGTATGATAGTCTCACCATGTACGAACGGGTTTCGACTGTGTATAATAGTCTCACTGTGTACAAACAGGTTTCGACTGTGTATAATAGTCTCACTGTGTACAAACAGGTTTCGACTAGGAGCGGACAAGTGTGGTTTACAGATGAATCCACCAATCTTGGAAATTGCATGGTTTAAGGACAACCATAAACCTTTGGAGATGACATGGTTTAAGGTTGACCATGAACCTTTGGAGATGACATGGTTTAAGGCTGACCATGAACCTTTGTTGTTGTTTTTTTTTTTTGTTTCAGGGAAACACTCGCTAACCCCTTGAAAATTGCATGGCTTCATTGAGGAATCCTGTCAAACTCAACTTGAGCAAGTGTAATTAGAGACGTCATCAAGAGACGTATTGGCAATATTACAGCATTAATTGAACAAGCTAATCAAGCTAGGTTCGACTTTTTTTTTTTTTTTAAATATATATATTCAATGTCAATTAGCATCATGTAGCGCAAAAATTGTCATATTGCTTGGGGATGTATCATTAATCATCAAATTTTCTAGGAGTCATATTCTTATCAGAACGGCTACGACTCATGAAAAAGGCTCATTAAACATGCCAAACTAGAGCTTCTTAGTCAGAAAGGGCTTCTCACACACTCTTGATAAAATGGCTGCTTGATCCCATCTATTCGCATGGGAAATAACTGATTGCTGGTGGTATCTCACATAACCCATGTCAAAGGCTTTCAGAAACATTCGCGATGAGCACAATATGATCGATCAAAAAGGTCTTTTGAAAGAACCACAATATAGATTTTGGTTATGGGCTTACACAAAGGGGTTATTGCTTTGAGGCCAATTAATGACCATTTGTTGCTATCTTCATCGGGTTTACAAGTCGAGAACTTGCAAGATAAGATAAGACAGAATTACTTCCACTCCTTCAAGCAATAGCTTCTTTGTGGCATTCTCATTTTCACTCAAACCATCCCAATCAGAAGAGGCTTCGGAAGAGGGTTGTAATGTTGGCTCGGGAAAGGCTCAAAAGGCTTAAACTTTTCAAGGGGTTTTTTTTTTTTTTAGAGCTGGTGATCATCATGGCATTGTGACCAGGTCAATCGATCTTTTGAAGTCATTTGGATTTTGGAACACAGCGCATCTCGAAAGTTCCTTTACTAATCATTTCTGCATGGGAGCTTTGCTCCTTTTCTAATTTCCTTTACACTTGCGATGATTTTTTTACGCAGGCACTTTGACTTTCATCATTTTTTTTACATAAGATGCAGTCTTTTGGCTCTTTTTTCTTGACAGGCATTGGCCTTGCTTTTACTAGGCACACTACTTTTTCATGCCCCCTAATTTGTCGAGCTTTTTGCTCTTTGAACTTTTGTAACTCTTATGACTTTCGAGATGCTTTTCACATTTTCTCATGACTGTCAAATGTATTTGGTCAAATTCTTATGACTTGCCCCAGTGAAAGGGGATGATCACCGCTCAGGGTTCAGAAATGAATAATCAGGCCCAAATTGGTTAAAGCAATAGGGTATCAGTGTTTGGGTAGAGAAAGAAATGCTCTTCTTCACATTGGGATGAGTCAAGCTCTAATGAGAATTCCTTTGAAGCTATCGCCAGAAAATTGGTGTAAGTGAAAGTAATAGAATCTTTCTCAATCTTTCGCTTTACGACATCATCATAACTCCTTGTGCTGCCCCAATGTAAGGTCGTCCTCAACAAGGGTACTTTGAAGGATCATTTTTTTTTGGTGGCCCAAAGGGGTAGCAAGAGATTAGTGCAATACTTGGGATTGATGAAGGGAACGCCTTTATCATTTCGATCTTTGCACTCAATGCGAATGAATCATTCGTCCTAAGATAAGGTCGATTGTCACTCAACTCTCAAAAGTGTTTGAAGGATGTGTCTGGAAATGGGCTTGCCTTTCTTCATCCTAAGTACTTCTCGTTTGGCATGGTTAACCTTTCACTTTTTCGAGATCATCTGAGTAGATCAATCTCCATAGGGAAATTTGATTTTAAATGAATAATCCACAAGACGAGAAAACAATTTTGAGATAAAAGAATACTCAAAAAGTTTGCAGAAATTTTTCTTTTCTCATTTTTGTGCTTGTCTCTAAGAAAGCGCCAAAGGTTTTTTTTTTTTTTAAATGGAAAATTTCCCTTTTTTTTTTTACTTAAAAAAAATTGAGAAGAAGGGTACTTACCTATGGCATGGCGACCCGGTAACCCTATAAAGAACGCAAAAGAATATGTTAGCGCAAAGATCTTTAGGGATTGAAATGTTAGAAACGATACATCCTTCAGATGATCTCTTCGCTTTTATCCTTTGAGGGCTAACATCTCTTGGATTCATCCTCGTGGATATTTGGTAACTTGGCATTACCGTTCACTTACATGTACCCTTAAGCATTTGATGTCTTCCTATCAAGAAAAGAAAGAATCATGTCAGAGACGCTATCCAAAATGAGCAATTGGAATCGACACCATTTACCCTTCACATGTTTTCATTCTTCAGGTATGAACTTTGCTTGAAGTTGCTAGAATTTATTGAAAAATGGCTATGCGGCCCTAATTTTATCCATAAAGAGCACTTATTTATTGTATACAATAATTCACAAAGTTTGATTCCTGTTTTGTTTTTTTTTTTTTTTAGATGCTCTTTTTGAAGAGATGGTTAGCTGACAAGGAGCTTGAAAATTTTATATATGGATCATGAGATGTGTAATTCAAGATTTTGCTTTGCAAGGAGAGTGGGTGCTCCTTGTTTCTATATCTGAGGATATTGTTCTTTAGATGCTTTGCCCTTTTATTGCCTTGATGGAAGGTGCTGCTTCTACGGTCAAGGTGCAGCATTTTTCATTCATCACCCTGTAAGAAGAGGAGATGAAATGAGTTATCTCCATACTTAGTTAGGTTCAATTTAGGAACGATACATCCTTCTTGATGAATCTGACAATGTTGTTCCGGTACATTTCATTTGTGGTGAGATGAGAGATTTTTCTAAATCAAACATTGCTCTCCCACTCTTTATTTGACAAACCTTTGTTCTGTTCGAATTCGTCCTGTATCAAAGAAAAAGACATGTCATTTTTTATGTTGAAGAGAATCAAGTTTAGGAACGAGATACATCCTTTTCAAAGTCGAGCGATCAGCATCCCAAGGTATCTCTCATGAAGGAATGGATAATATTGCCCCTCTGTTTCATCATTTGAATCTTTCTTTGTTTAAGATGAACGGGACTCAATAATGCTCCATCGCGTTTGTTGGAACGTTACAAAACTTGAAACCCCTGATGTCTCCTTGACAATGAAAAGAAAATCATGTCAGAAATGGTATCAGAAATAGATGATTGGAATCGATACAATTTACTCTTCCTTCGAATTCGTCCTTTTGAATACTTGGCAACTCCCTTCATTTCTCTCATCATGCAAAGTGAGGGCTATTTTGGCGTCTAAGGCATTTGCATCACGAATCTCTAATGTTGATTGCGGAGAACTCTTATAGCCAAATGTTCAAATGCTTTAATTGCCAAAATGCTCAAGAGCCCTAATACTAGCCTTTTAGTAACATATGATGCGGCTCTTGATAAAACTCATAAAAAACAATTTGGTGCTGGCAAAGCCCAATCTCCAAATAAAATAAAATAAAAACTTTTAGAACGGAATTCAGCTTTGTTTTGCCTTTTATGGAAAATTAGCGCCTATAATGCCTCGACGCATGCTTAATCCTCAAATTCCATGAGTCTACACTTTTATCTTTTAGAAAAGGCAGATGTCGATCTCAGATAAACTCCTCATCCTACCGGAGAAAGCGATTTCGTCTAGAGAGGGCTTTGAGCAAAGCTTTCTTAAAATTCATTTTGGAAGGTAGATGTAAAGATTTGCTTGAACCACTTGTGAATTCATTTTTTTTTATAGGGATGATTTTCATGAAATTGAATTCTATCATAAAAAAAAAAAGTGACATGATTTGCAAAAGCATAAATTGGATTTGCAATCAAAACCTAGAATGGAAAACAAGATTCTTAACAAGAATAAATACAATGATAAAATACAAGAAAATCTTGTATAGATACGAGTGAAAATCAACTCTCGCTCCAACTCTAGAATTCACTTCTCTACGTGGTCAAACACGAGAATGTCATGGAGCATCACGCATAACCCTGTAAAAAGATGACAATGTCAGTATGTGGAGTATGTGAAAATGATCTCTCAATGAGGTCGCTTCTTACAGCAAAATTGAGGCGATGGTACATGCCCCATAGTCCTTATTACAGGGTTTCAGTATTTTGCCAAGATTTTGTCATGAGAGAAGGGGCATCATTAAAAGATCGATTGACAGCTATCAATCGAACGTCTGCTCTTATTCTAAAAGTTTCATATGCAAAAGGCATTGGAAATTTTTTTTTTTTTTTTGAAGAGATTGATTTTCTGATTTCTCTTGCAAAAAAATGAACTAATTTCTATTTTGAGAAATTCGCACACAAAATGATTTGCATTTTAGTCCAAAATGTGAGAATGAGAGAATTTGATTAAAAAAAAATGTAATTTCAATTTTCATGCCTCAATATAAAATCACGACTTGCAAGTTTTTTTTTTTTTTAAATGATTTTGAGCCCATAACTAGAAATTTAACAGAATCATATGTTCAACAGGGCCAAATCTAAGTGTTTAGAACTTGCATTCAAGAATGATTGCCAACCTTTTTTTCTTTTTTCTTTTTTTATTTTTTTTTAATCAAAAGCCTACAACACCGAGGGCATTCGATTGATTTCCGCGAATTTCAAGATGAAAATGCAATACAAAATGAGTAATAAAAATAAAAATGATACTCAAAATGAGTGCCGATCTTTGTCTCTCTTTTTTTACATAGACATGCACATGAGATGTGGTTCGATTTCTACTCTATTCGGCTCAAAATGGAGCCATAGGATTACCGGACTGAACCAACAAGATTGTGGTTAGGTCGGGTTATCCCATGACTCCGGCTTCGTCAAAGAACCGACCCGTGTCGCATGGTCGCAGACCAAGGTGGGGATCTTTGACATCAAGAAAGAAATTTCGGGGTTGAGATGGGCGACTCGTACTACATGGTTGTAGTCGGAGTGGTATCCACCTCAACACCATCCTAAGTGATCCTATGCCGCCCAGGTCCGACAACGGGTTGTGTGTGCTAGGGTGCAGTGCAATGCAAAGGAAATGCAAGCATGACAATTTATAGGCAAACAACACTTCATAAATTCAAAGCATAAACATTCATTCACAACTCCACACCTGCAAGACAAGGGGTTAACAATCACTCCTCCCCTTATAACTCCCAACTGCAAAACATTTAACACCTAACACGTTAGGGACATACCCGGTATCCTCGCTGCCAAACAAAAAATATTTTTGAACAAGATTAATTTTGGCCTAAGTCCTCTAAGGTCTAAAACCAAGTCCCCAGTGGAGTCGCCAAGCTGTCGCGACCTACCCTCGGGGGGAGGGAACAGGTTTAGGGGTATTGCCTAAAAGAAAGGCTTAAGGCCCATGATTAGACGCAGGCTCTCCCAAGCCCATACCCCGCGTGACGTTGGGATATTTTTTAAGAATTTCGCGTAAAAGGAGTCGCCACTAGCCTATTGGGGTCGGCTAGAAACCAAGTGAGGCATGGGAGCGTGCCTCACTTCCTACATAACCAGAGAATCTAGGTTCGGGGACTTGATTACACTAATTGACCAATTAGTGCCCTTTCGGTACCTAATCTTGTTCGTTTTAATAAAATGATTTTTGGCAGACGGTTTGAATTGATTTTATACCTATCCACTAACATGTGAGGTGACCATGCATGTGCGCAATCATTAAAGTAATAATCATAACTACCAAGATCCTAATTGCAGTGAAATTAACACAAACAATTAAACAATCGCAAATATAGTTAAACATGTAAATTAAACAATGCGACATAATCAATATACGAGCAATTAAAGGCATAAATACACTATAAAGGTAATACACGGCCATTCCTAATCAAAACTTACATTTTTTGGATTTTCGAAATTTTTTTTTTTTTAAAAAAAAAGTTAATTAATTTTTTAATTTTTTTTTAAATTTTTAATTTTTAAAAAAAAAAGAAAATATTTTTTTAATTAATTTTTTTTAAAAGAAAATATTTTTTCAATTAATTACTTTTTTTAAAAAAAGAAAATATTTTTTAATTTTTTTAAAAAAAGAAAATATTTTTTAATTTTTTTTAAATTAATTTGTAATTTAAAAAAAGTGAACCGGGTCGGGTTCGGTTCGACCCGACCCGGTCAACGCGGATCGGGTCCGGTCTCCGACCGGACCCGGGTTCGGTCCAAATGGGGGGGGGGCCGGCCGAACCGGCCCGTCCGAAAGACAAGGCCCGAATTGGGCCCAAAATGGTCCTGTCTCTTTTATTATTTTTTTAAAAAAAATGAAGTCCACAAGTCCAAAGCCCACAAGCAAAACAGCCCAAGCCCAAACTCAGCCCAAATCGTTCAAAAACCCAGGCATCTATTTCGAGACCCGCTGACATCGCAGACACCCGGTTACTTTGGACGGTTCTAGGGGTTTCCTTTGGCGGCGCCAGGGATAGTATCGCGTTCGGCGGCGATTCGGGCGGTGGTGGTAGACGACGGGGCTGGTTCGGGCGAACGGAGCGCCGTGGCCGCCGCTGGCTGTAGCCTGGGTGAGGGATTCGCATGCATAAAGTTCTGGAAGCCGGGAGCAGCAGGCGGCGTCTTTGAGACGAAGGACGGGGTGCCGTGAGCAGGCGGCGCTTCTGGGACTCTGATCCGGGTGGCCTGAGGGCGCGCAGGAGCTTCTGTTTTGAGGGCCGGGCGCCCGTGGAGGTGGCTGGTGGGTTATCGCCGCGAAATGGCAGTTAGGTCAGCGGACGCGCTGGGCTGCGGTCAGCGCTGCGTCGCGAGTTTCCGGCCGCTTCGCTGCCGGGTGGGAGAGTGCAGGGGCGGAGCGGTGGTCGCAAGAACGTCATGGCCGCCGGTTGGGCGCGCATAGGGACTGCCGACCGCTCTGGACAACAGAGCGCACACGCTCTGACGACCGGTATCAGAGCGGGCGCAAGCCGCCTTCTTTTCCGGATTTTTTTCTCTCGGCCCTCTCGCCCGCTTCTTTCTCTTTAGGGTTTCTGCCTCTTCATGGTTCCTCTCTCGCTCCCACGCCCTCCTCTCGCTTCTTTCTTTTTCCCTTTTAGGTTTTCCTCGCGAAGACACGGAAGGAGGAGCGGATGGGTAGGGCCAAGGCGAGATCTGGCCCGGCCCGGCCCCTTCCACACTTTTTTTTTGTTTGCTTTTGTTTGCTTTTGTTTGTTTTTGTTTTTGTTTTTGTTTTTTTTTTTGTTTTTTTTTAAAACGACTAATTCCTAATTCCGCGATTAAGCCCTAAATAAAAATTGTAAAATAAGTGTCAACAGGGTGCTATTTTAGGTTAAGTGGGCACATGACATAATTTACTAGCTTTAAAACACATGCGAGAAGGTTTCCACTCCCCAGCCCCACCATAAACATAATTTGTTCCTGACTTTGCTTAGGTCCATATTTCGCCGAGGGAGGAGCACGAACGAAGGTGAGGTGAAAAAGACAGAAGAGAAAGGACCATCTCTACTTCAATGAGCCATCTCTTTCTCTCTCTCTCGCACACGCGCACTCACACGGAATGATAAGGACTAAATTTCATGACGACATTTTCTTCTAGACAAGTGACATGGCCGAACGGATAAGCATGTCCAAGAACGTCCATGCTCGGTCGTGTCACGAAGGAGGGCGTAGCCAAGAACGCCTTGATCGACGCCTGCCCCGACCAAGTCCCGCAGCAGTCCATGGTCGACCCCTGATCAATCCCGGATCGGTCTTCTGATCGATCCGCCAATCAGCCAGGATCCGCATCTGATCCGTCCATGCACGATCCATGCACGACCAGCGAGCAGCCCCTGGTCGATCCGTGTCAAAGTCCCCTGCACCAATCCGGAGTTGTTCGCCTGCTCCGCGTCAGACGGCTCTGACACGCTTCTGATGACCCAGATCCGACCCTGCTGCCCTGATCTTGCGTCTGACTCGTGCCTGCGCTTGGGCGGACTCCCCATGCACGCAACCAGCGAGTAGCCTGCTAAAATAGCTTGTAATGATGTTACGAATTCAAATACAACCGTTGGATCGGAGGGACGATCCACGGTCGAGATTAGTCACGAACTTGTATAAAAGGGATCCCTCTCCCTCATTTGAGCTCAGCTCTTTCAAAGTGAATATACACGCCCTTGTGCTTCCGACTCTTTGTATTGTGCGTGTGTTGTGAGCGAAAAGGCTTACTTAGGATCACCGATCCTAAGGCCGCACGGTGTTGGATCGACCGAAATTGATCGACCCGTGACAAGTGGTATCAGAGCAATCGTTCCTATTGCGATGGCTGACTCTCAAGTGGATGTTGCGGCCATGCTGGGTGCTGATCAGGAAGATCGTGGGCGCCCCGCCGTGAAGGCCCCCAGGTCGAGGAAGGGCCGTGCTGCCTCGTGTTCGAGGGAACAATGTGGAGATCTGGAGAATCGGGTGACGCTCCTAGAAGGGACCGTCACGGATGTCCAGGCCATTGTGGATGATCTACACCAGACCATTGAGGGAGCGAAAGCTGGTAGGGAGGAGTTCTTGGCCGAAGTGCAGGAACTCCAAGCCGGCATGGGAGAGCTCCGGGTCGAGGTGATGGGTACCCTCACGCACGAGATGCAGCAGCGGAGCGAGACCTGGGAGGCCGCGATGATAGCCATGCGCGCGGAGATGGCCGAGCTGAAAGGCAAGGTCACGGAGCTTGAAGCCGCACGAGTGAACGGGGTGATCACCGTGCAATCCCGTACCGATGCACCCAAGCCAAAGGAGTTCAAGGGCTCCCGGGTGGCAAAGGACGTGGATAACTTCCTGTGGTACATGGAACGGTATTTCCAGACCATGGGGATGATCGACGACGTGATCCAGGTAAACACCGCAGCCATGTATTTAGCTGATGATGCGTTGTTGTGGTGGCGGCGTCGATCGGATGGTAGGAATGGCGATCCTATCACAACCTGGGCTCGGTTTGTCGAAGAGTTTCGACGAACCTACTACCCTGCTTATGCGGAGGAAGAAGCTCGCGGAGAACTCAAACGCCTAGAGCAAAGAGGCGGAGTCCGCGACTACGTGAAGAGATTCTCGGAGCTGTTGCTCCAGATCCCATCCATGACCGAGACGGAGGCATTCCACCAGTTCATGGGCGGACTCAAACCCTGGGTCAAACAAGAGCTGAAGCGGTGCAATGCAACGGATCTCTCAACGGCCACTTCCGTGGCCGAGTCCCTTGTGGAGTATCGACCGGCATCCTCAACCAAGCCCGATTTTCGACCTAGAGAAAAGGGTATTGGTGGGGGAGATCGGAATCGATACCAGCGTCCAAACGGAGGGCGACCGCCTTCAGGTCCTCCGAGGAACCAACCCGAGTCCAGCCGTGCTGGAAATTATGGTGGAAACTATCACAAAGCACGCACATACAAGTGCTTCTTTTGTGAAGGTCCCCATATGGCTCGGGATTGCCCGAAAAGAGGAAAGCTAGCGGCCGTGGGCAAGGAGGATAAGCCCCGAGAAGAAGTGCGGTTGGGATCATTACGGATTCTTGGATCGATCAAAGCCAAGAAGGCCAAGGGATCCAAAGGTATGATGTTCGTGGACGTGAAGATCGGAGGTACCACGATGAGTGCACTCGTGGATACCGGGGCGTCCGACCTCTTCATATCCAAAGAGGCCGCGAAGAAGCTGAAACTTCCGGTCGAAACAAGGGATGCCGGTTGGCTCAAGACGGTGAATTCCAGAGAAGTCCCAACTAGCGGCATGGCCAAGGGCGTGGAGTTCTGCCTTGGTCCATGGTGTAGCCGAGAGAATATCGAGGTAATCCCCCTAGATGACTATGACTTCATACTCGGTTTGGGATTCCTGGATCGGATAAATGCGGGCGTCATGCCCTTTGCGGATTGCATCTGCATCTTCGATAAGCGGTGTCAATGCATGATCCCGATCTATCGTGGATCGGGACACGATAGGAAAATGCTGTCGGCCATGCAATTGAACAAAGGATTACGGAGGGGAGAGGTGACCTTCTTGGCAGCATTGAAGGAGGAAGGCCCGGAAGAGAAGGAGGTACCGGAAGAGGTGACCCGAGTCCTCGACACCTTCCAAGACGTGATGCCACCCGAGCTGCCAAAGAAGCTCCCTCCTCGGAGAGAAGTCGACCATCGGATCGAGCTCGTTCCCGATGCGCGACCACCGGCCATGGCTCCCTATCGCATGGCCCCGCCCGAGTTAGAGGAACTGAGGAAACAGCTCAAAGAGCTGATCGATGCTGGATATGTTCGGCCATCCAAGGCTCCATTCGGTGCCCCGGTCTTGTTCCAAAAGAAACATGACGGATCTCTCCGCATGTGTATAGACTACCGGGCATTGAACAAGTTGACCGTCAAGAACAAGTATCCGATTCCCTTGATAGCGGACTTGTTCGATCAGCTCGGGGAAGCCCGATGGTTCTCCAAGTTGGATCTTCGATCGGGATACTATCAAGTGCGGATCGCCGAAGGGGATGAGTCAAAGACAGCGTGCGTGACCCGCTATGGATCATATGAGTTCCTCGTCATGCCTTTTGGCTTGACCAATGCGCCAGCTACGTTCTGTACCCTCATGAACAAGGTACTGCATCCGTTCCTTGATCGGTTTGTTGTAGTTTATCTTGATGATATCGTCATATATAGCCAGACGCTCGAGGAACACATTGAGCATTTGGGGCGAGTCTTTCGAACCCTTCGGGAGAACGATCTGTATGTAAAAAAGGAGAAATGTGCCTTCGCACAAGAGGAAGTCTCTTTTCTAGGGCACATCGTCGGGGGCGGACGAGTGCGGATGGACGCGGCCAAAATCCGCGCCATCGTCGATTGGGAGCCCCCAACCAAGGTGACGGAGCTGAGATCCTTTCTTGGTCTCACGAATTATTATCGGCGCTTCATCCGGGGATACTCGAACCTTACCGTGCCACTCACGGACATGCTGAAGAAGGATAGACCGTGGGAATGGGCGGATCGGTGTCAAGAGACGTTCGAGCGGTTGAAGCAGGCCATGACCAAAGAACCGGTGCTGGTGCTGCCCGACTACACCAAACCATACGAGGTAGAGACCGATGCTTCTGATTTTGCTATCGGCGGTGTCTTGATGCAGGAAGGGCATCCGGTTGCTTTCGAATCTCGAAAGCTAAATGATACCGAACGACGGTACACGGTCCAAGAGAAAGAGATGACGGCAGTGGTGCATTGCCTTCGTACGTGGAGGCACTACCTCTTGGGATCACGGTTCGTGGTGAGAACCGATAATGTGGCCACGAGCTACTTCCAAACTCAGAAGAAGCTCAGCCCGAAACAAGCTCGGTGGCAAGACTTCCTGGCCGAGTTTGATTATGCGTTAGAATACAAGCCCGGAAAATTCAATTCCGTGGCCGACGCCTTAAGCAGGAAGTTCGAATTGGCTAATGCAGTGAGCCGGCCCGATTGTCCGTGGAAAGACCGTATCACGGAGGGGCTGAAGCACGACCAAACGGCCCAAGCCCTCCTTCGATACGCTCAAGAGGGCAAGACGAGGCGGTTTTGGCTTGAGGAGGATCTCCTCTACACCAAAGGACGGCGACTCTATGTGCCGCTCCACGGGAAGCTTCGGAAGGAAATCCTACACGAGTGCCACGACTCAAAATGGGCGGGACATCCGGGAGTCCACCGCACCATGGCACTCGTCGAGGATCAGTACTATTGGCCCCATATGCGGGATGATGTTGAAGCCTATGTGCGGACCTGCCTCGTTTGTCAGCAAGACAAAATCGAGCAACGGTCGCCCGCGGGACTCCTTGTGCCGTTACCCATACCGGAACGTCCTTGGGAAAGTATCTCGATGGATTTCATCGTGAACTTGCCCAAGTCCGAAGGGTGTCGGACCCTCATGGTCGTGGTAGATCGGTTCTCCAAGTATGCGACGTTCGTGCCGGCCACTAAAGATTGCCCAGCCGAGGAAGCAGCCAAACTATTCCTCAAGCACGTCGTCAAATATTGGGGTGTTCCACGCACGATCGTGAGCGATCGCGACCCTCGATTCACTGGGCGGTTGTGGACAGAACTCTTCAAGTTGCTGGGAACAAATCTCAACTTCTCCACCAGCATGCATCCCCAAACCGACGGACAAACGGAGCGGGTGAATGCACTGCTGGAGATCTATCTTCGGCACTATGTGAGCAACACGCAAGCAAATTGGGCGAGATTGATCGATGTTGCCCAGTTCTCCTACAACTTGCAGCGGAGTGAATCCACGAACCAAAGCCCGTTCGAGATCGTGACCGGGCAACAACCGCTCACTCCGAGCGCGATCGCCTCGGGGTATCGAGGAAGCAGCCCGTCCGCGTACAAGATGGCCAAGGAATGGGATGAACATGCAGACTTGGCGCGGGCGTGCTTGAGTAGAGCTGCGAAACGCACGAAGAAGTGGGCCGATAAGAAGCGACGGCACGTGGAATTCGAAGTCGGAGACTTGGTGTTGGCCAAGCTACACCTCGTCCTTCAATATCGTGATGTACACAAAGGGCTGATCCGTCGCTATGAAGGCCCCTTTCGAGTGCTGCAGCGGATCGGGAAGGTGGCATACAAGCTGGACTTACCGTCCAAGCTCAAGCTCCACCCCGTGTTCCATGTGAGCATGTTGAAGCCATTTCATACGGATGAGGAGGATCCGGATCGGGGTACATCGCAGCGAGCACCCCTAGGGACAAAGACCTCCTATGATCGGGATGTCGAATCCATAATGGCCGACCGGATCATACGGAAGAAGTACCGTGCTCCACGAAGGGAGTACCTCGTCCGATGGAAAGGCCTTCCCGAAAATGAAGCAAGTTGGGAACCCTCCGAGGGCCTGTGGCAGTTCAAAAAGCACATCGAAGCCTTCCATGCCACAGACGCGACGAGGGCGTCGCCTGATTAGGTGGGGGAGAATGACACGGCCGAACGGATAAGCATGTCCAAGAACGTCCATGCTCGGTCGTGTCACGAAGGAGGGCGTAGCCAAGAACGCCCCGATCGACGCCTGCCCCGACCAAGTCCCGCATCAGTCCATGGTCGACCACTGATCGACCCCTGATCAATCCTGGATCGGTCTTCTGATCGATCCGCCGATCAGCCAGGATCCGCATCTGAGCCGTCCATGCACGATCCGTGCACGACCAGCGAGCAGCCCCTGGTCGATCCGTGTCAAGTCCCCTGCACCAATCCGGAGTTGTTCGCCTGCTCCGCGTCAGACGGCTCTGACACGCTTCTGATGACCCAGATCCGACCCTGCTGCCCTGATCTTGCGTCTGACTCGTGCCTGCGCTTTGGTGGACTCCCCATGCACGCAACCAACGAGTAGCCTGCTAAAATAGCTTGTAATGATGATACGAATTCGAATACAACCGTTGGATCGGAGGGACGATCCAACGGCCGAGATTAGTCACGAACTTGTATAAAAGGGATCCCTCTCCCTCATTTGAGCTTAGCTCATCAAAGTGAAATATACACGCCCTTGTGCTTCCGACTCTTTGTATTGTGCGTGTGTTGTGAGCGAAAAGGCTTACTTAGGATCACCGATCCTAAGGCCGCACGGTGTTGGATCGACCGAAATTGATCGACCCGTGACACAAGCTTATGGGGAATTTCTTTTCCGACTTAGTCAACGTTCTGTGTGGGAATTATTTTTCTTCTATTGGCGAAAAGGACGAAAATGACTCCAGGAGTTCATCAAACACAACGAAACGTGATACTCCTAAGGAAGAAAGAAAAGTAAGAAACAATCCAGACAACCTCATGGCCAGTGATGATGAGGATGAGGTGTTATCGCAGTGAATGGTCGAACAACGGCGACCCAGTTATTACCATGCGACGCTCCAATAACTTAACGTGCTTGCTCTTGTCCGGGATGTTCCTTCCTGCTTGCTTGAGCATAGACACCATAATAGTAGTTACAATCACATACTGGGGAGGAACCAATCTTGCAAATTTTCCATTTCAAAAATATCAAGATTAAACACATTGGGATCGGTTACAAGTTTCTAAGTGTTAGGATTCGTCACACAATTATAAAATAAATAGAGAATAAAAACGAGAAAGAGAATTTGATACGTCATTTTGTATCTTGATTCATTCTTAAATTTAGGCCACGTCCAAATTGCGGATTTTACTATAATTAGCATATTACCTATCTCTTTTATGTCCTTAATTTTAAAAAAAGAATATATATATTCAGTAATTATTTGTAGATTTAATTTCAAAATATCAATAAAATATATGCTTTTGTTGGGGGTACAAACCACGCCAAACAAGCTGACACCAAGCACCTTCGAAGGGACACATGGCAAGTCAGCGGCCCTTCGTGCAAGAATAATTTTGGGTTTAAGCGGAATTTGAAGGAGGACAAGGCAAGGGGTCCCCACACCTCCTCTGTCCCTGTCATTGGAACCTCTTTATTAAAAAGCCTTCGAGATGGAACCATTGACGCGCTCAATTCGAGGAGAGCATGACTAATGGCGACCTCGGGTGACTTTTTTGTCCCGTGGAAATATTACTGTCGTTCGCTCCATTCATGTCCAAAACATCTAGAGGCCTCACACTCTCGTCGTCACGTACGTTGTCCAATCTCGGTGGAGAACGTACGCATATCATGAAAGTAAGTCAAGAAATAAATAAACGTATGTGCAAAGAACGTTTTTACAAGGGTGAGAACAGTCGAGTTATTGATTGGATATATGGGAAACATTGTCCAAAAAATCTTAAAATTATCATATTTTTATTAATTTAGTAATAAACTTTTCAATATTTCTATTTAAGTACTAAGGGTGCGTTTGGATGGGCATTTAGAAAGCTCATCCAGCCCCCAAAGCTCCTTCAGTTCAAAGCAGGGTGTTTGGTAACCATTTTCAAGGAGCTTTCAAATGAAAGCTTGGCCTTGAGAATGCTGAAAACTTTTTTAATCTTTCTAAATTACCCTCGTTAATTTTTCATATTTCCGTTATTGCCCTTATATTTATTTATTTTTTAATCGAAAAAGGACCAGTCGACGCCGGATCGGCGAAGGGCGATGGCCGCTGGCGAGCCAGATCTGGCGTCGGCAGCCGTCGGATGAGGTCGCCCGAGGTCGGGCGACCGCGAGGTCATACACCCGCCGAGGGTTTTGAGGTCGCCGATTCATGCAGGATCAGGTCGCCACCCAAGGGTCAAGCGACCCATGTGCCACCGCCTCGGGTCTCGCCAGGCCCAGAAAATACACTGAAGACTCAGGTCGGCAATGCGCCACCGCCACCTCGCGTCGCCGTCAGCGTCAGCTGGAACAAGCTGGGCGTGGAACGCTCGGGTCGCATTTTTCGGTCGGCGACTGTCGCCCAGGCCCAAGAACAGTGGTTCACCGGGTCCCGCGCGACGCCGCTTGAGGTCGTCCGACCCTGCCATTCGAGTCTGGATCGCGCCGCCCATGATCCGCTCGCCGGAGGGCCGAATTTCTACCGACCGGCGAAGGGCTTAGCTAATTTTTTTTAAAAAAAAAAAAGAAAAAAAAATATACATTATACCCATTATACCCATCAAAGCCCCTTGGGAAAGTTTTTTTTACCAAACGCATATTCAACTCAAAGTCCATTTGCAAAATTTTTTTACCAAACACAATTGCATTTTCCCCAAGTAGCTTTAGGCTTTCAGCATTTGCATTGGACTGGATGGGCTTTCTAAATGCCCATCCAAACTCACCCTAAATCCCTTCAAGTTTTGCCAATTCATATCAATGATGACATAATATGATCGGTACTAAAGTGACTATTTTTTAGTAATATTTTAATATTTTAATATTTTTTCGACTTTTTAATTTATTTTTATTTTTTTCTTTTATTCTCTATTTCATTCTTTACTTTTTCTTTTTCTTTTTCTTTTTTTTCCCTTCGTCGACCATGACTGGTCCTCGTTGATGGCTGATAGAGGTCGCTGGCCTCGAGTGAGGGGCACCCTCACTAGCCTAGCATGGGTCCGAAAAGGGTTGCCCTTGCTAGCCTAGGGCTAGGTGTCCCTCACCTAAGGCTAGAGAGGGCAGACCTCATGTCGCCAACCATCGATGAGGCTTCCGTGGTGGTCAATAGAGGAAAAAAGGGAAAAAGAGAGAAAAAAAAAAAAGAGGAAAAGAAGAGGAAAAAAATAAAGAAGGAAAATGAAATAAAAAATAAATTAAAAATTAGAAAAAAATTAAAATATTATCAAAAATTGTTTGCATTAGTGCTGGTCATCCTACCAGACATGCCACATAGGATGGCCGGCATTTGAATGGATGATTCAGTTAAAATTGTTTAGATGAACTCAATTAGCAAAGCGTGAAAAAATTTATGATTCAATTGATAAAATTAAATGATTCATGACTAAATTAATAAAAATGTAATAATTTTAGAACTTTTTGGATAATTTTCCTAATTTATGGATCCACATCCCAGCTGCCACGTCTTGTCCACACCAAAATGATGGTAGTGGACGAGAATAAGCAGCAAAAGTGGCACCTAACCGGCCTTCATACGTGATGATTTTTTATTTTTATTTTGGGTGGGGTGTTCTTGATATCGACCTAAAAGAAAGTTCAACATAGACAAAAACAAGAAGCTAAAAGCTTCTTTTTTTCGTACCACATTGGGTCCTACAATATCTTTTGTTTTTTCCCAAGTCCTAGACCCAAATCCACTAGGCATCTCTTGTAATATTGACAACTTCAGCCTTAGGACCAAGAGAGGAATCATGATAGATCACCCTCATTTGCATATTCTCCATGCCAGTTAGTGATCCCACCATGAGAAAGTCTTGTCACCATATCACATAGGTCACCATTTAGGTCCATGTTGTGCTAGCAAAACAAAAGAGAATGATGCAACTGAAATCTACACGGCAGTAATGCAAATGACAACATTCATCTCCAGCCACCCAAAAAAAAGGGGAGGCAAGGATAAGGCCACGTGATTTTTCATGCTCAAACAAATCACATTAAGATATTTTATTTTGTTTCATTGGGGTCCTACAATATATTTTGTTTCATCCCAAGCCCTAGACCCAAATCCACTAGGCATGCCTTGTACTATTAGCAGCTTCAGCCTTAGGACCAAGAGAGGAATCATAATAGATCGTCCTCGGTTAGAAATTCTCCATGCCAGTCAGTGATCCCACCATGAGAAATTTTTGTCACCAAATCACAGAGGTCACCATTTAGGTCCATGTTATGCTAGCAAAATAGAAGAGAATGATGGAACTGAAATCTACACGGCAATAATGCAAATGGCAACATCCATCTCTAGCCACCCAAACAAAAGGGGAGGCAGGGATAAGGCCCACGCGCTTTTCATGCTCAAACAAATCGCATTGGGATCTTTTATATGTTTGGGAGAAGTTACTTTCGATGCTATTGTGACTCGCTATTTTCCGTGATCCTCATGTTTCACAAATATTGTCACAGAACCGTTAACTCAAGATAGTCCTCCTCCCCCATTGACTGGTTTCAAGGGCAATACTAAAGTAAGATACCAAATAGCAGAAAACCAGCACAAAATTATAGTGCGGAATATTCTCCGAATCTGCATGAAGAGAACGTATTAAACAGAGCATTTTGGGTTGAGCATTTTGAATTTTTTTTCCTTAACATAGATCGTATTGTTATGTTTATGTTTAACTTCAACGGGACATATAAGAGGTGATATCATTCTATTTGTACGGTACAAAGTATCAAGAGAATGTGCGGGTGTGTGTTTTATTGATTCAGTAAACTTCAATAGCGACAACCGTGAGCTCACGCCGGCTTGCAATGATTTAACGCCGCAGCTCCATAAGTTTAGCCGTTGTCATGGCGCATGCGTTGAATAATGGAAAATTTTCAGACCTCTCTACTCCGAAAGCCTGTACTAACTCTGGTAGTAACAATGTCTGCTTCATAGCTAATTGAATTAGATCGACGTGTTATCTCAATTCCCCTTCTATTTCATTGGACATGCTCGAATAACTTAACGTTAACCTCGTCGCCACTTCAACAACTCCAATTATTACCATGCGACGCCCCAATAACTCAACGTGCCTGCTCTTGTCTGTGATGTTCCTTCCATCTTGCCTGAGCAGAGACACCATAACAGTAGGCACAATCATGTACCCGGGAGGAACCACTCTCGTGTCTGCGGGCGAGGGATTCGAGCTCGGCTTCTTCTCTCCCAGTGGCAGGTATAACCCTCCTATCATCGTCTGGGTTGCCAACCAGATCGACCCGCTCGTTGGCCCCACCACATCCTTTGGGCTCGTGGACGGCACCCTAAAGTTGTGGAATGAAGGACGAGCAATCCAGTTGACCAATGTCGAGGGTTCAAGCTCTTCGACCTGGTAAGCGAAACTTCTTGATTCAGGGAATCCGGGGCTGATTGAAGACGACCGGAGAGAGAGAATTCTCTGGCTGAGCTTCGATCACCCGACCGACACATTCCTCCCAGAGATGCTGATGATCGAAAACTTTGTGTTGACTTCTTGGGCAAGCCGGGAAGACCCAAAACAAGGGGACTTCACGTTCCAAATGGATCAAGAAGGCAGCCACAACAACTACGACGTGATCCAAAAAGCGTCTCCTCACTGGAAAAGTGGGGTCTAAGGAAAACCCATACAAGCCGATCAAATGTTGGTCGTCATCTCTTTCTTGTTCCCCAATTTTACCACCGGCGCCCCCCCTACTTCGCCGCCAGCTGGGACAAGTCCGATTTCGGCCTACAAAACTACAACAACAGCCGGTGTGTTCAGTGCTTGCGGCAAGAAGAGGGGGCCCTGGGACCAGGCGGGGGAGAGGCCCCAGGTGGGTGCGGAAGTACGCCTGTCTCCCCTCCGCCCGCTGGTCCCCAGCACCGAGCGCGCACAGAGAGGGAGAGGCTTCATATTTTCGTTTTGGCGGGGGGAGTTGGATTGAAAAGGATGGTTGCTTTTTTTTCCAGGCTTTCGTGGAATCATCGCGGGCTCTTGTGTATTTTGCCATGAAGCCCACTTAGGAGTTTGGTTTGGGCCTCTGTGCGTGCAGTTTTTGTGATCGAATGAGGGTCATAATTAATTAAAATTCGTTTTAAATGTTCTCTATTTTTTGCCCGCTTTACTATTGAAAAATAATCAAGGAAAGAAACATTTTTTTAATGAGTGCCCTCACACGCATCTTGCTATGCCCGTCAAAATGGGTCATTTGCCCATTTATTAACCCATATTGGTGTTTTTTTTTTTTAATTGGGTCATAATTTGGTTACTTATAGTAAAGTAGTAGGTCATAAATTTGTTTAAACATTATGGGATTGTTAATTGAGTCGGGTATATAGCTTATGCAAACCCAATCTACTTCTACGGTTTTCTCGTCACTCGATCTTGCCTTTGCTCACTTTCACACGTGGACTCCCCCGTCATTGGAACCTTTTTATTGAAGTCTTGGAGGTGGAACCAACCTTGGACGCGCTCAAATTCCAGGAGAGCACGACGAATGGTGATCTCTACGGATGGCATTTCTTTCCCCGCGGAAACGTTCCTGTTCCTGTCGTTCGTCCCGCACATGTCCAAAACATCTAGAGGCCCACGCTCTTGTCGTCGTCGCCCGCGTCGGTTTTGCATCTCCTGCCTATTCTGTGTGGTCCAATCTCGGTGGAGAATGTACGCATCATTAAGTCAATAACTAAAATGTACGTGCGAAGAAAGGGAATCACAAGCAAAAGCGACACCCGACTGGCCTTTTTACTTTATTTCCTTGCCTCTAAACTTTCTGCCCAAAAGACTTTTCAAGCAACTCTATTGACACATACAGTCTGAACGTCCTGATATTTCCCGTATTGGTCCCTTTTCTATTTCCTTTGAAAAGTCTACCTTGAATACACATTCCAAAAAATACATAGATTTGTTGGTTCAAAGGCATAATTTCCTGCTAAATTGGACAAGAACATTATGATCCTCCGAATCGATTGACTTTCACATTTCCTTCCTCCATCACAGTTAATTAACTCTTCTCCTATGCTTGATTAGATCTATGGTTGTATGCTAATCGAGACAGGTATATCGAGTCAGTTGTCCTCATCTCTAAATCGAGGAGATGAAAACTTTAACTAGCTTAATGAACTTAGTTGGTCACAACAACACTATTTGAATATAATGAGCTTTTTCCTTTCATAATATTCTCTCGCTGGCCGTCGAGGACTTAGATTTTGCTGACATGCCTCTAGTATTCGGTATTATTATTCGGGTGAATTTCAAATGATAATGCGAGTGCCACAATTTGGAAAGGTGATGTGGGCAACATACCGCACAACGAGGCATGAGTCCACATAAAGAGGCATGAATGGAAACAAGACAATATAACTTGATCGAAGGCCAGATCCACTAAGAATACCGGGTGATATTAATAACTTTAGCCTTCGAACCAAGAGAGGCATCATAAATCACCCTCCTTGGGAAATTCTCCATGAATTAATTTCCAAAGGATACCAGTGATCCCACGATAAGAAAGCTCCGTGGCCATTACCAATCACATCCCTCAACTCCACCATTTCTTTTGCAACCCTCACTCTACAATTCTTCAAAAGATAAGTCTAAACCCAGGACTGGAACATGAGATGTCACAATGGATGCAAAACAGTAGCCTTATTCCATTTATCAAGTCTTCGAACACCTAAACCTCCTCCATCGATAAGCTGATTCCTGGACCAATTCATCCTTAGTTGCATAAGCAAGAATTTCCATACGAGAGCTCTAATCCCCTTAAAAAAAAAAACAGACGAAGCAAATACCATCAAATCACCAGAAAAGGCAACCCAGAGAGGTCTTAAATTTGTGTGGTACATCCAACAGTACAATATATTTCTCTGTCTAGGCTCTCCAAACATAATTGCGGTCCACGTTATGCTAGTTCAATAGAAGAGAACAGTGGAATGGAATCAGCATTGAAATAAGGCCAATGAACTACTGATCAGTGGGCGGTGCTAGGGGACCACGGACGTAGAAATCATTGCAAGAGTACGTGCGAGTCGCTGGTTGGATCTATGTGTCCGCATCCCTCCAGCCGCCACGCGTTATTTTATATAATTTTTCTCTTTTTTTTTTTTTGGTGTTTTCGGCTAAATAAGCTAACCTGCATTCCTTCAAAATCTCGACAAAAGTCAAAGTCGTCGGGGTAAAGACCACGTCCGTCGTCCACTACAAGATGGTGGGGTAAGGACCACGTCCCTCGAAATCCTTTCTTTTTAGGTGGTGGGTTATGATGTCCGCCTAAGAAAGTTGATGTCTCCTCATTTCTAAAGAGATAAAATTACTAGAAATGTCAAAAATTATATATGGCACTCACTTTATTATAAAAAAAAAATTTGCCAACTCACTTAAGTGCAAGTCATGAAAAAATAATAACTTAAGTACCTTATGCGAAAAATTTCATCTATAGAGATTTCATGACTCTTATAATTAATTTTTTTTATCTAATGTGATATTTTTTTTTCATTGAAATGATCGTTTTTTCATTAAGATTGACATTAAAGTGGTTATTTTTTAGCAACAACTAGGACTAAAATAATCACTTTTTAACTTGCTACATGATGTTGTTTAAGGGTTACATGCTGATTGTGCACACTAGCAAATTTTAATAAAATATGACAACGTCGGATTTTCGATGATTCATATCGAAGTTGTACTAAAATTATCATTTTTTCTTTAAAGTGACACTTAAGTGATTCAAAAAATTCTTTAGGTACTAAATAAATTTTTATACTCCTAATGTCCTTCCCACTTCCAAACACACTGTGGAACATAGACAAAAAACAAGAAGTGGAGGATCTCTTTTTCCCCATACCGCGATGGAGTCTAAGCATACCTTATTACCTTAGCAACTTCAGCCTTAGGAGCAAGAGAGGAATCAAATAGATTGCCCTTGTTGGGAAATTCTCCACACCAACGATCCCACCATGAGAAAGTTTTGTCACTATTACCAATCACATCCTTAACATGAGGTTTCAACATGACAATATCAATGTTAACATCACAAGAGGAAACTAATCAAATCACCAGCAGAAGGTAAAGGTAAAATAGCTAGGTCTTGAACTTCTGCTGTACTTTGAAAAGTCTAGTAAAGGCAAATGGCAACGCCTATTTCTAGCCATAGGAAAAAAAAGGACAACATGGCTCTTCATGCTCCAACAAATCACATTGTGATTCATTGTTATTTTTCCGGGGCAAGTTGCTTTCGGTTCTACTATGACTCACCGTGTCTTCTCTTCCTCACGGGTTGCCTATATTTCCACACAAAAAAAAAAAAAACATTGACTCGATATGGTCCTCCTCCCCGTTTGACTGGTTTGGAAGGCGGTATTGATTAACATCCCAAAAAGCAGAAAATCAGCACTAATTATTAGGGCGTTCACGAGCTGAACATTGAGAGATTTTTCCCTCAATTTTTTATGTAGGTCGAATTGATATCTCTACTTTAACTTCCACTGTAAACATAATCGCTCTGTCCAAAAAGACTTTTTATGCAACTCCTTGCATACAGAGTCTTTCTATTTCTTTGAGTTTTTGACAGGGCACCCACCAGTTGCTTTAAGGAGACGACCAAGGCCGAAGGCGACTTTGGAGGACAATATCGGTCCTTCATTTTCTTATCTTTGAAAAGTCTTAACTTGTATAAACATAAAAATGTGTGGTTCAAATGCAACATTTTCATCCTAAAATTAGACAAAAACATTGTTATCCTCTGAATCAATTAACTTTACTTTTCTTTTCCCCGTCACAATTAATTAACTCATTTCACATGCTTAATTAAACCTATGGTTATATATTGATCTGAAATGGATATACCAAGTTAGTTTTCCTTATCGCTAAATCAAGAGAGTCTGGACTTTTAACCAACTCAATGGCAAGGCTAGATAAATGAATCGAGTTTTTTCTTTTAGTATTCTTTCGCCAGCCGTCAGAGGACTACACCTTCGCCAACTTGCATCTCAAGAAAGTATTCTGCTTTTTCAATCTGGTAAATTTCGAATCATATGCGATGTTGGCAACATATAATCGTGCGTGTGAGTTACTGTTAATCGGTTTCATAGGACAAGTCTAAATATCTTTTCTCATAACTACAACTAAGAAATTCAATTGTGAATACAACTAGCTCTTGTTTACTTTCGGCTAAACTTATCTAGCTCTAACGTTGATACCAGGTGGATGCTGCCATGTTGACGTTACTCGGTCATCGTGTTTGTGATCAACGAATCTTTTGCGAGGCCTATGCATAAGAAAGGACTCCAGACATCTCCTTCGTTAGACAGTGAAAAGCAGCCAAGCCTACGTTACAATATCAGATGAAACTACGTTCTCTTGCATACACTGGGGTAAGCACTGGTCCCGATTACATCCGAGAATTGAACTAAACTGGCCAGTTCTAGTGATTCTCATCCTAGTTCCACGAATTTAGAACTAGCAATTACTGATTCGGTTCCCAGTTATGAGGAACCGGATTGAACCGACGAAATTTCTCAGTTACACCTACCTCGCTCCTCGGTCACTCTTGAGCCCCTCATTAGGGGTGATCATGATTCTAGGGTAGAACTAGGAATCAAACAGAACCGGTCATAGGAATCGGTCTTATTTCAAGTTCCCACGGTTATCGGTCCGGTTTTTATGAGTGTGTGCGGGCATAGAAGTAGAGTGCCGCCACCCAAATGTACACTCTCTCTCTCTCTCTCTCTCGCACGCGCACTCACACGGAATGATAAGGACTAAATTTCACGACGACATTTTCTTTTAGACGAGTCTATGGGGGTTTTCTTTTCTGACTTAATCAACGTTCTGCGTGGGAATTCTTTTTCATCGATTGGCGGAAAGGACGAAAATGATTTCACTGATTCATCAAACACAACGAAACGTGATATTCCTGAGGAAGAAAGAAAATAGAGAAACAATCCAGACAACCTCACGACCGATGAGGATGAGGACGAGGTGTTATCGCAGTGAATAGTCGAACACCCCTCGTCCCCATTCCAGGAACTCCAGTTATCACCATGCGACGCTCCAATAAATTTACGTGCTTGCTCTTGTCTGTGATGTTCGTTCCGGCTTGCTTGAGCAGAGACACCATAACTGTAGGCACAATCACATACCCGGGAGGAACCACTCTCGTGTCCGCCGGGGAGCGGTTCGAGCTCGGCTTCTTCTCTACGAATGGGAGATCCGACTCCAGGAGGTACATCGGAATATGGTATTACAGGTCGGACCCCCGGATCATCGTCTGGGTCGCCAACCGGGACGAGCCGCTCGTCGGCCCCAACGCGTCCTTTGGGCTCGTGGACGGCAACCTAAAGCTGTGGAATGAAAAACGACCGATCCCGTTGACCAATTTTTTAAGCTCTTCGAACCGGTTAGTGAAACTTCTCGATTCAGGGAATCTGGTGCTAATTGAAGACGGGAGAGAGGAATTTCTCTGGCAGAGCTTCAATCACCCGACCGACACATTCCTTCCAGGGATGCGGATGACTGAAAACTTCATGTTGACTTCTTGGGCAAGCCTGGATGACCCAAGACGGGGGAACTTCACGTTCCAAATGGATCAAGTAGGTGGCAACAACAACTACGACGTGATCCAAAACCTGTTACCTTATTGGAAAAGTGAGGTCTACGGCAAGTTCATACAAGCCGATCGGATGTTGCAGGTCATCTCTTTCTTGCTCTCCAATTTTACAACTGGCGCCACCACTACTTCGCCGCCAGCCGGGACTAGTCCGGCTTCAGCCTATGAAAACATAACCTGGCCTTCATTCAACAAGTACAACAACAGCCGGTTGGTTATGAACTACAACGGCCGGATTCAGTACTTCAGGCGAGGAAATGAGTCAAAGCCAGTCTGGTTTGAGCCGGCGAGCCGGTGCAGTGTGCTCGGCTTATGCGGCAAGTTCGGTAGCTGCAATGATGAGAATGGCAATGAGACCGTGTGCAGGTGCTTGCCAGGTTTTGAGCCGGCGCAGCAAGATAAGTGGAGCTCGGGGGACTTCTCTGCAGGGTGCCGCAGGAAGTCACCAATATGCGCAAAGAACAGCGACCATAGAGCTCATGATTTCTTGAGTTTAAAGAAGATGACGGCCGGGTGGCCGTACGTGCAGATTTCAGTAGACAGCGAGGAGCAATGCAGGCAAAAGTGCCTTGATTTCTGCAGTTGCCAGGCCTACTCGATCGAGGAGGATCTGTTCCAAAGGGCAGAGAGGGGCAACTTAGTGTGCTATACTTGGTCGGGCGATCTCGAGAATATTCAGGAGTCTGCCCCAAATGGTCGCAACCTCTATGTCCGAGTTCCGCTTTCAGACATAGGTTAATTTCCTTCCAGCTCAACCTTTTTTCCTTTCCAAAATTATTTGTGTCTGTGACCTTCTGACTTGAGCTGTGGCTGTCTTATTAACCATCTTTAGTGGCTTCTGATTTACCTTCTTTGATGAAGTCATTAGCTTTGCTCATACTTTGTGCATTTAAAAGTTATCTTGACTGCAAACGCCGTCCAATCAAGCGTTCTAGTCAACCAGCATATGGAAAACAAATGACGCTATCCCAATTTCAGCTATTAATATTATGTATGATTGGAGTTTAATTGTAGGTGAATGTGCATATTCACCATTGCTAATATTTATGCTATGTTGACTTTCATAGAATCTACTAGGAGGAGTTGTAAAACTTGCGGCACAAATTTAGTCCCCTACCCTTTAAGCACGAATTGGAGCTGTGGCAATCCGGTATACACTGCGTTTAGCTGCGACAATGAAACTGCACAGCTTTACTTTGAACGGCCCCAACGTAGCTATAGAGTCACTAGCGTCAATCCAGAAGCTCGAACATTTACCATCCAAGTCAATGCATCGGACTGCACAAGTATCGGTCAAATGGAAATCGATCTGCAGCTTAACCAGTCCTCACCATTTCATGTGAGTAGCGGGTGTAGTGGAGAACAGAATGGCTCCAGCGCAGGAGACTCTTTGGGAAGGGTTTGGTCGAGCGAAATAAAAATTGTGTGGAGCAATCCAAAGGAGCCGATTTGCAATTCGTCCAAAGACTGCGATTGGCCACATGCAACTTGCAAGAAAGCATCGGATGGAATAAAAAGGTGCCTCTGCAAATCAGGATTCAATTGGAATTCTTTCGACATCAGTTGTACACCAGGTGAGAATGTTGATCTTGCGAATTGACACGCAACTTTAGCTACTTTATTCGTGAATAACAGATAAGAAGGAAGCAACCGAAAAAAAAAAAAAAACAGATTTGAAGGAAATATAGTCATTAGGTTTTACCGGTCGATATAGTAGTAGATTTTCTCGTGCCCTCAAATGATTGTTTTCCATCTCCGTCTAACATTTAGAGCACTGCTAGGATGATTTGCTGCTCCTAGAAACTGAAAATTTTCAAAGTTTTCCATTTGGAATAATAATAGATCAGCCAGAAGAGCTCGAAACCAGAACAAATATAGCTATCATTTGTCCAGGGCCCGAGATTCTCGAGATATGTTCACCCTGTCAAAGTGTCATAACATACGCCTATACCGTTACCATCCCGAGTATGGTGTATGCATGCAATGTAATGACAGAATCCTGGACTTGCCCCAAATAAGCTTGCTCTTTTTTGTAGACTATAAGAGGGATTATGGCCATGCACTATGAAGTCCTCACATCTGTCCTTTTATCATATTGGCGAGTCCCCGTGTCTACAATTATTCGTTCAATTTTCTCTAAAATACAGTAGTTACTCTTTCTTTTCTTCTCTAGCAGTGGCAGGTTATAACGTTGAACGAGCAAGACAGAATGTGAGACTTGTATATATAGTTGTTCCTACCGGTGCCGCAATCTTCATCCTTGTTTTTGGTGGCTTATTTTACATGAGAAGGCAGCACGGTGGTACGCTAGGCCCTAAGCAAATACATACTTTTCATCTATCATTGTTAGAAATACGATAATAAGATCGAACCAATTAGTAACTAAAGCTGGCACTACAGGGAGCACGGAAAGCACCCAGGAAAATCCTGACTTTCGTCTATATGACAGCGAGAAGCGAATCAAAATGTGGATGGATTCATGCCAATTCGAGGAGGATAAGAAAGGCCTGGACGTGCCATTCTTTAATTTAGAAATTATTCTAAAAGCGACAAATAATTTCTCGGATGAGAACAAACTTGGAAGAGGCGGGTTTGGGCCTGTTTACAAGGTAAATAAAATGGTTTCTTCTTCTACCATCTGGGGCTCTTAACGAGGTCACGGTGATGAAGTAATCCATTCCTCAACTTTGTTTTAGGCTACTTTTCCAGGAGGACAAGAAATTGCAGTGAAGAGACTATGGAGAGGATCAGAACAGGGTTTTGAGGAGTTTAAGAACGAAGTCATCTTGATTGCCAAACTTCAACATCGAAATCTTGTCAGATTAGTAGGATATTGCGTCAAAGGAGATGAAAAAATGTTACTATATGAATATATGCCCAACAAAAGCTTAGATTCGTTCATATTTGGTAAGCATCTTATTTCATGTCCTTATTCCCTTGTTTTCTTCAGTGCATAGTTGTAACAACTTGTAGCACATAGCAGTCTCTTTCTCTACATAAATATTTTAAGTTAGTCTGATGGAGTTATATTAAAAGACTTTACTACCTACACAAATTAAAATAAAAACCTTGCTAGATCGAACAAGGTGTTGGTTGCTGAACTGGGAGATACGTTTTGAGATTATATTGGGAATTGCACGAGGAATGCTCTACCTTCACCAAGATTCTAGGCTGAGAATCATTCACAGAGATCTCAAGACGAGTAACATTTTGCTCGATGAGGAGATGACACCCAAAATTTCCGACTTTGGTTTGGCACGGATATTTGAGGCAAAACAAATTGAAGCAAGCACGCAAAGAGTGATTGGAACATAGTAAGTTTCTATAGATGTGCATACAATTTTTTTTTCACTGGGATAGAGAATTTGTTGGACACTACACAAGGCACTCGCCACATTATCACGTTTTAACATCTGCAGTAGAACTTTAGTATTCCAACTCTTGCTTAATTGACTTATTATGCTTCAATGCAGTGGATACATGTCTCCAGAATATGCTTTGGACGGATTTTTCTCATTCAAGTCTGATGTTTTTAGTTTTGGTGTCGTCATATTGGAGATTATTAGCGGGAAACGTAACACGGGCTTTTATCAATCCCAAGGAACAATGAGCCTTCTCACACATGTAATATTTATTGTCCCGGTACTTTTGTTTTATCTACTTCCTGTCGCCCTTTTCTCTGAACATACTGAAACTTCTATTGCCCAGGCATGGAAATTATGGGATGACAATAAAGCATTGCACTTGATGGATCGGGTGCTGCACGAAACTTACAAAAGAGATCAAGTTTTGAAGTGCATAAACGTGGCGTTTTTATGCGTGCAAGAAGACCCAAGTGATCGTCCCACAATGTCAGATGCAGTTTTCATGCTTGGTAGTGAAACAGCGACCCTTCCAGCTCCGAAGAAACCGGCTTTCGCAGTTAGGATAGGCGTTTCTACAACGTCTTCTTCTTCCAGCAAACCAGAGTCGTGTGCAGTGTTATCGACTACTCTGGAACAAGGAAGGTAATGTTGGATCTTCCTCGAATCTATTCCACATCCTAATGGTCGAAAGCTTTAGCCATCAGGCATTTTGTTTAACTAGGAATGCGCCAATTTTTGCCCCTTGATGCTCCTTTCTCCTCCAACAAAAGACAGTTCACTCCCTATTGATTGCCGATGCTCCAATGTTAACATCCCCGAATCGGCTTCTTGATCACCAGAGCAGACTCTTTTCCTGTCATTTCCTGTACTTTTCTTTTGTAATCAGTTTCTTCTGCTGCAATTGAGTTGTAAAATCAATTTTCTCTCGGGTAATCGTCATCCTATCAAATTCACAATCTACCACACTCTAGCATACTCCGCAAAAATGTCAGTTTATGAATTGACTGAGAATTCCCTCTTACTTATCACTGAGATGTTACTGTTATGTCTTAAAATTCTTGCATATTTCATAGTAGTGTATGTTCGGTTGCCTTAAGAATCCACTGCATGGCACATGTTTGTGAACATCCTCCTCGAGACAACAGATAATTCCATAATAACTTTGCACTCATTTAATCAGCATAGCAAAATAAAATTAGCTAACACTAAGGCTCTGCTCCTTATATGAAAAATAACTTCCACGAAAACGTTTTTCGGATTTTTTAGCATTCGGTTCATGGAAAATGAATTGGTTGGGGAAAACATTTTCCATCAACGAAAAAATATCTTATAAAATAGGGAAGAGAATCGTTCAAATTCATCATGGACCATCTGCAGAAACGAGGATTCAAGACAAATTAAGCAAAATTTCGATAGCTAGACATAATCACTGCTGACATCAGACTTTCCGATCACAACGACCGATGTGGCCGGTTCGATTTGCTAAGATTAGGAAAGGAGAGACCCGAATACTTGATTGCGCGATTTATAAACTCCAGGCCCATATTAGAAGAACATATGCCAAACTTGCGCATCCTTAAAATCCACCCCGTGAAATGAGAAATTGGAAGAATCGGTTGGGTGGTACGAAGTACCAATTTTTGGGTCCCAAAACAGGCAGCCTTATTTAAGGTGCCAACTTAGCTATATCCATGACTAAAACGTCGAAAAGCCGTAACGACGCAGTATCACAATCTTTCCTCAGGTCAAGATCAAGCACGACTGGAAACACGGGCAAGACTTTGGCCACTGGGGAAACGAAGAAGATACTTTTGACCAGTCTTTAGTCAAGCAGTGGAGGAAGAAAACCGAGCGTCCGGTCATTCGCATGTTGGAAAGCCGGACCAGCAACGTAGATGATGATGCTACGCCATTCATTGCCTTATCATGACCACTTCCTTCTATTCCCTTCAACTCCCCTAGGTAAACCCGATAGAAATTGCTTTCACGCGATAACTCAAAGGCTTCACACTGGTCTTACAGAATTGCTAATGACGACCCTGTTCTCACTGGCCAATTGCAGTTCATGAAACGATTGATAGAGAACAAACTGTTGTAGTGATTTTGAAGTGCACTGTTCTTTTTCTATATCTCCGTTTTTCTGTACTTTGAATGAGCCTTCGGAATCTAGAAGTTTTTGATGGACCACATAAAGACGAACATCTAAAGGCTTTTGAGAGCATAAAATATTACTAGCCACATTTTCCATCTCTTAGAGCTACACTAGAGTTAAAAGACTCGGAAAAAAGTCCCAAGAACTAAGCAGAAGCTACCTCTTCATAGCATGTGAGAGATGAAAGATGCCTAGACAGAGGACTGCATAGCAACCCAAGTGGCAGTCAGTTGCTACAGGGATGCGGCTTCCAAATGATGGATTCAGACAAGATGAATGATCTCTTCATGAATGTGAATGCATATCTAAGGGGGGCAATATTCACACCATTTGATCAGGAATGCTCAGCCATTTCCATCTTAATGGCAGCGAGAATGATCCAAGCTGGAAGGATTGCTTTTGACCACAATTTAGATTTGGATATGTAACTTCACAAGTGAATTTTCAAGTCCAACTCGCGGAAGCAGCATCCGCTAAATAAGCATGTTTGCAGAAAGTGCCGCAAGATCAATCAGCATAGATATCCTCCATAATTTTCACACCATGCCGTGTTCGTCTCGACGCACTTGCTCTACTCATATAAACACCAGAAAAATCCAACAGCACCACATTTTCGTCCTTTTCTCGTAGAATCAATGACTTTGACAGAGGATTCTGGCTGAACAGCTCTTACATGTTCCTTCCCACTTCCTTTGCGTTTATGCTGTACTCTCTGGAATGTTTGGTGTACTCCGTCGCAGTAGCCAAAATAGTACAAGGGATCAATGTAACAGGATGACGATGAAACAATGCCCCTCATATTAATAGGTTCGACAAGTTGTACAAATTCATGAAGCTCCATGAAACAAGAGTGATCGGGATATGGAACAGAATAAATTTCTGGATGCAACCATTCTTCCTTGGAAGCAACCTTATTTGCTTTCTTATTGTAGTATGACCTTGCTAGGGAATCAAAGAAATTCTCATTTCTATCAAGTGGCTTTGAGGCCCAAGGAAAAGCAGAAGGCATGATTCCTATGGTTGGATGCGTCTTATTTAATCCCTCCAAAGTATCCAAGGTAAAGCTATAGCGAGGAACAGCTCGGACTCTGGTGAGAGAAGTTTTAGTTGTGAATATTTAATCTAAACCAAGGATATGCATCGTTTGCAGCCGTTCTGGCCACACCCAAATCTTTAAGGAAAAAAGTCAGAAGACCAGAGTGACCAAAGCATGCCAAAGAATGATCCAGCAACATTCTTTCTTTTACAACAATAAACTAGTATGCCCAATATCTGCTATAACAATTGCTATTTATTCGATCGTATATAAACTAGTATGCCCAAATTCTCCATTACGACAATTAATTATTCAACAAAAGAGGACTGAATAACTGTTCCTAGAATATCAGGCCAGACAGTGCTAAGAAATGCTTTCTGTGCTTCTCTCTACAACAATGTCTCAAGTTTGATTATATACTAAGACTAAAATTTTATGTAGCAGGTGAAGTAATTTAATGTGATAGTGTGCCTGATGAAAATTCAAAAGGCATGATGAACTGGTAAATCATCCTTCATGTGCTCAATACTCCACAACATATGCGTATCATGTGATACAGTTTACTCAATGCATTTTCAAGCAATAAAGTGGAACTAATTTGATAGTCGGCATCATTTATTCAATCTAACAGTTTTCCAAAGTAAAATCAAGCTATTTTACAAGGTGTGCTCAAAAGAGAGTATCTTTAACATACCTTTGTTTTAAGCACACGAGCAACGTGAACCAGAAGATCTTCTTTGCCCAAACATATCTATCCCACTGATCACATGGTGCTTAGGATGAGAAGCAATGATATCAACAACCTGCAACCAGGTTTTGACGAAGTCAAAGATATGAGAAAACTATTCTTAAAGTACCAATAAATAAGAAGTCATGACCTCTCAATACCATATCAGTGAACCTTGCCCACAGGCGGTTTAAAGGAAATATACATCTTACAGTTTCCCCTGGATATGGGCACCGAAGTGGAATTTCTTGAGACTCGAGATTATTCTGTGGACTAACATTTTAATGGAAGGACATGAAACTGCAGTTTAAAAAGCTCGTGCACTTCATCATCATTTCTCTCCTAAACAAACAATCCCTATCCTCTGAGAACCCGAGAGGATCATATATTTATGTGCATAAGCTCAACTATAGCCAGTATCTGAATAATCAGTTAGTCCCTACACAAGAGATTTCAGAAATTGATACTTTAAGGAGCTTCCCAAACTAAGGATGGGGCATTGATGAAAACCGTGTTAATTAAGCAATGACATGTACAGGCTGGAAAGAAACGGCGCAGCTACTCTTGCTTATCGCAATTCATTAAAGATCGCATCACAAAAAAACAAGCGAAAGATATGATAATCCATACAAGAACAAGGCCAGAGCACCTGCTGAGCAGCATCTCTACGAGAAGGAAAAGAATAGGAAGGATTGCAATAGGTATTGTCCAGATACAGAGTGTTCACTCTGCTTCCATTGAGAGCCTTAACGAGCATGTCCTGCGACCTACTCGCCTTATTGCTCGTCGGCTCCCAGCGGAAATCTCTGGTGTAAAGCAATCTCCCGAAGTCACCACTAAACAAGTACATGACCGCACCAACCCAAAAGAAACCAATCGATCAAAACGCAATTCATGAATCAACGCCCGAGTCGATTGAGCCACGATGGCCCGACTCAGGAATTAAAGCGAGCAGGTGTGAGGAGGCAACGGGGCGCGAGGGAGGTTACCAGGGCAGTGGTGGGCGTCGAGGGGCATGACGCGGACGAGGGAGAGGTCGAAGCCGGGGAGCTTGAAGGGGAGGAGCTTGGCGGAGAGGCGGGAGCAGAAGAGGGGGCCCCGGATGTGGTCGGCGTGGAGGTGGGTGAGGAAGTACGCCTGGCTCCCTTCCGCCCACCGGTCCACCGAGATCAGGCCTCTCTCCATGGCATCAACCGCCCCAGCACCGAGCGCGCACAGAGAAGGAGAGGCTTTATATTTTCGTTTTGGCGGGGGAATTGAATTGAAAAGGATGGCTGCTTTTTAAGCTTCGTGGAATCATCGTGGGCTTTTGTGTTTCGACGTGAAGCCCGCTTCGGAATTTGGTTTGGGCCTGACTGTGTGTGGGGTTCCTTTGTTGTGATCGAATGCGTTTTAATCTAAGAAAATTCTTTTTATAATTTCTCTATATTGCCCACTTTACTATCGAACAATAATCGAGAAAGGAAACATTTTATTAACGAGTGCCCTCACAAGCATCTTGCTAGGCCAGTCAAAATATGTCGTTAGCCCTTTTCTTAACTCGTACTAGTGTTAAATAGGTTAGTTATATTAAGTAAATATGCAATAAATACCAATTATGGGCTTTCAACATTTTTAGAATGTTATTGTAAGGATTTGATGACTTTTTTCTTTTCAATATTGCCATTGCTCATAATTGTTTTTATCATTTTTGCCCTAAAAGATTACCTTCATCTTATTTCTTGTGCTTGTTGGTTCGTCGTTGAGGTGAGATCCAGGTCAAGGTCACTGCCGTGGAGGTTGAGGTCAAGATCGAGATTGAGAGTTGCGCGTTGCATATCGCCGAGCCATTCGCCGAGCTTGTTGGCTTTGGTGGAGCTATTGTGGCCCGTGGGTCAAGGGTCGAGCGACCCAGATCTGACCCTTCAACTGTGGTCGGGCGACCTCGGTCATTGGAACCTTTTTATTAAAGTCTTAGATGGAACCTTCGACGCACTCGATTCCAGGAGAGCACGACGAAAGGTGATTTCCTCGGGTGACTTTTTTTCTTCTTTTTTTCCTGATGGTTTTAATTAATATGATTGGCTTAAGTTGGCCCGTCTGCCCACGATGGGCCTAAAAGCCTGGCCCACAAGTTTAGGGCCCATGGATGGAGGGATACGTTGAAGAGTTGTAACTTTTGGGGAAACGTCTTTTACGCGAAGGGACACGTCTTTTGGAGAGGACGTATTTAAGGAAATAAAGAGAGGGAGGAACGCACCATTTTGATATAACGTAAGTTCCCCTCTCTCTCTCCTTCCAAAAGAAGAACAGTAAGACACTTTCTTCCCTTCAAGGCGAATTGACATCATCGGATCGAAAGGGATCAGTTTTTCTTCCTCAAATCAGCGTTGGTGTTTAGTCTGTGGATACAAGGTACGCTCGAACTCGTGGTGTGCCTTTGATCGGTGATACATTTGATTTTTCCGAGCTCGTCTTCCGCACTAGTTTTAGGGATTCGATTTAGTGTCGAATCCAGATTTAGGGTATAAGCAATACCCAACATTAGTATCAGAGCCCTAGTTCATGTTTCCCGACCCCCTTTTTATATGCTTTGATTATTTTTTTCTCGAAATTCGAGAAAAATCACTTTTGGTCGATCGGGGACGGAAAAACCCGACACCCGTGTACTGTTCGCCCTGTTTCGTGATTTTATGCAAGTCGAAATTCGTTTTTGATAGCGCAGGGATGAAGCTCTTGTCGATACGAGAAAAATGAGTCGCGGATCGCCGCCGGAGGCTGCCGGACGCGCCACCACGCGCGGCGCGAAACGGCGCACGTGCGCACGAAACGGCGCGTCGGCTACGCCGTTTCGGCCTTGGCGCGTGCCTCACACGTGCCCGATGACGTCATCCAGGCACGTGCTTGTCGGTTCGTCCGACCGGCCCAACCGGGCGACCGGTCCGACCAGCCCGCCCGTTGACTCGACTCATTGACCATTGACCGAGACCGTTGACCGTTGACTGGGAAAAAAAAAAAGGATTTGTTTCTTTTTTCTCAATTAAGTCTATGTGGATTATATGTAATCCCTTATTTGTTCTGCATTTGTTGCAGGAACAATAGCTCCCCTTCGATTACGCACGCCTATTCGCGTAATTACCGATAAACAAAAGGAAAGTCTTTCTTGTATGATAGCTGAGCTGACTGATTATCGATGGGAGAGTGGTGACTTAATTGATCATGTTCTTGAAGTCAACGGAAATATACAAAAGGTAATATGGAATGGTCGTCCCATGCCATAGTCTGAAATTGTGCGATTTTTCATGAACACTCTTCCACAAGAATGGAAATGAGTGTTAAATTGCATATGGGATGTCAACAAAGCCGCTTCATATAGGAGTACTGTGATGGCTTTTATAGATGATTATTACTTGATTTTGGCTGATCTTTATTTAGTGTGCTTTGTGGACATCTTATGTAATGTTTTCTATCTAGTTGTTGTTGATGTAGCAACTAATATATAAGTTGTATTTTGTGAAATCATTATTATTCTATCAGATGTCAAATATTATTTGCTTTCTGTTATTGTTGACTGCTGTGGGTGGTTCATAGAAGTTTTTTGTAGCTTCATAGAATTCATTTTGCATAAGACAATTATATATTAATGATAATTTTAAGTTATGATTTTTTGGAGGATAATTGGAAACATAGTGACATTTTGATTCTGAAACCTTACTTGAAATTGTTCATTAATATGATTGGTCTGTGCAAAATGGATGCATAAATGATAGGTATTAATTATTCGTGCATATATGTATGATGTGTTCAAATCAATGGCTTCAACCACAAATAGCATAGTTGCCGAGCTGAACAAAGGTGAAAAGCTCAATGACGACAACTATGAAATCCGGCACATGAAAATCCAATATGTGCTGGAAAAGCAAGAGGCACTAGAAGCTCTTAACCTGACCATGGTAGAACCTGAATAAGGAAACACTGCGCAGCATAAGTTAGATAAGGATGCTTTTGCTGCATGGAAAAGAAAGAACTCCCTTGCTCGCATTACGTTGCTGAGTAGCATGGAAAATGACATCATGCGAGAGTTCAGGCGTTTTGATAATGCCAAGGAAATGTGGGAAGCGTTGGCAGCAAGGTTTGGTCATACTTCGGTGACTAGACTAAGACAATTCACTATTAGGTTTGACTCTTATAAGAAGTCTCATGGTCAGACCATGAAGCAACACCTTAGGAAGATGTCAAACATGATAAATGAGTTGAAAGATGCTAGCCATGTCCTGACTAAAGAGCAGCAAGTGCAAGCAGTGATTCGTTCCTTGCCTTAGAGTTGGGAGCATATGAAGGTGCACCTGATCCATAATGAGAATATCAAAACCTTTGAGGATGCAATGCGTCATCTTGAGCTAGAAGAGGACCGCCTCTTAGCGGCTAAGCCGGAAGCTAAAATTTATCATGCTGGTTCTAGCTCACATGGAGCTTCAAGCTCCAAGCGCAAATGTCCTAACTGGTTCGATAAAAGGAAAGGCAAGGGAGTAGGTCCTTCAGGGAAGAAACCTAAGCTTGATCAACATGAAAGAGGAAAGCGTCCTCGAATGAAGAAGCTTACAAGGGTGAAGTGTTACAATTGTGACAAGAAGGGTCACTATGCTCGCGATTGTCGTGAGCCAAAGAATGTACACACCCCTTATACTATTGGGAACTTTGTCTATGTGTCAAGTTCTATATTTATGACTGAGTCTAATCCTTTGTGGACTATAGATTCAGGAGCGACAGACCATATAGCGAAGGATAGAGAATCCTTCGTGGAATTTCGACGAGTACCAACTGGAACTAAGTGGATCTATGTGGGAAACAACTCTAGAGCAAAAGTAAAAGGAATTGACACCTGCCAACTGAACATGCGTGGTGGACGCACTTTATTCCTACATAATGTATTGTATGCTCCGGAGATTCGTCGAAATTTAGTGTCTGTTTTATTGTTGGTCAAGCTAGGTTTTAATATGAATTTCCATAATAGAGATGTTGATTTGTTTTTGGATACAAATTTCTATGGTTGTGGTTATTTTATGTATGGTTTCATTGTATTAGATATTGACTATGTTAATGCAAATGTTTGTTATTCCCTTCTCACGTCTCCTAATTCATATGATAATGATGTGAATGTGTGGCATGCTAGACTTGGTCATATTGGCCAACAACGTATGAATAGACTAGCCAAAGAGGGCTTGTTGGGCAACATTGAAAAAGTTGATTTGCCTATATGTGAGCATTGCCTAGTAGGGAAAACGACAAGGAAACCATTTGGAAAAGGTAAAAGAGCTGAATTTCCTTTGCATTTAATTCATACTGATGTTTGTGGTCCGATGAATGTGAGAGGAAGGCACGAGGCTGTTTATTTCATCACATTTATAGATGATTATACTCGATTTGGATATGTCTATTTGATTTCTCATAAATCTGAAGCATTGAGTTGTTTCAAAAAGTTTATGAACTTGGCAGAAAATCAATTAGACAAGAAAATAAAAGTATTAAGATCCGATCGAGGTCAAGAATATTTATCTGATGAGTTCAGAAAATTATGTGATGAAAAAGGAATAGAAAGACAGTTGTCTATTCCATATACTCCTCAACAAAATGGTGTTGCGGAGAGAAGAAACAGAACCCTACTGGAAATGGTTAGGTCCATGATGGCGCATGCTAATTTACCTATCACCTTTTGGAGTGATGCGTTATTAACTGCTACATATATACTTAACCGAGTGCCTTCCAAATCAGTTACCTCCACTCCATATGAGTTATGGACAGTAGAAAACCGGACTTAAGACATTTTGCTTAAGCCATGAGTCCTCTCACAAGTTTGGGAAATTGGGTCCTAGAGGAAAGAAGAGTATTTTCATAAGATACTCTGAACACTCGAAAGGATATGTGTTCATAGGTGAGCAGGAAAGTGGAAGTATAACTGAATTCGAATCACGGGACGTCACATTCTTAGAGAATGAATTTCCTAAGAAGGGCGAAATAGGTGAAGAACACTCCCTATTTGAAACCTTGGATCAAGATAATGAACATAGTGGAGTTCGTCCAAGTGGGAGTAACATGAGAAGTAATGAATTTGATTCAACTCACTCTCAATTACAACCACAAGATGAGATGATATCGTCATTATCTAATCCGAGTGGGAGCATGATGGGGAATGATGTACAAAGTGCACAATCTCCCATACGGCGAACAAGTCGCAAAAGTATTCCCCGTCGACGTTTTGACATTGAAGGGGAAACTTTTATGGTTGCTCCACAAGATGAAGATGAGCCAAGAAATCTTAATGAGGCTCTAAATTGCCCTAGTAAGGAAAAATGGATGCATGCAATGGAAGAAGAGATGGAGTCAATGAAGTCAAACCAAGTTTGGAAACTGGTTGACCTTCCAAAAGGACACAAAGCTATTGGGAACAAGTGGGTTCTCAAAATAAAGCGTAAAGCTGATGGCTCGATAGAAAGGCATAAGGCTCGCCTTGTGGCGAAGGGGTATAATCAACATGAATGAATTGATTATGAAGAAACATTTTCTCCTGTGGTGAGATTTACCTCGATTCACATTATTCTGGCAATAGTGGCTAGTATGGATCTTGAGTTATATCAAATGGATGTAAAGACTGCTTTCCTCAATGGAGAATTAGAGGAAGAAATATATATGGAAAAACCTACTGGTTTCATTATGGAAGGCCAATAAGGAAAAATATGTTGACTTTTGAAATCGATATATGGCCTAAAGCAGTCATCGAGACAATGGTATATACGTTTTCATAATGCCATAATGGCATATGATTTTACAATGATAGATGAGGATCATTGTGTATATATCAAAAGATCCAAAGATCAATTTGTGATCATATCATTATATGTTGATGATATACTAATTGCTGGAAGCAATATGGAGTTTGTTAATACTGTTAAGAGTTGGTTATCTTCCAACTTTGAGATGAAAGATATGGGTGAGGCTGCATACATCCTTGGAGTTAAGATTTCAAGAGATCGTTCGAAGAGATCATTATCTCTTTCGCAAGAAACATACATAAATAAGGTTCTTGAACAATTTCGTATGCAAGATTGTAAACCCATTGATACTCCTATTGCCAAAGGTGAAGGATTGAGCCATAGACTGTGTCCAAGGACTCTACAAGAGAAGGAACAAATGAAACATGTTCCTTATGCTAGTGCTGTTGGGAGCTTAATGCACGCTATGATGTGTACAAGACCCGACATATGTTTTGCAGTTGGAATTGTGAGTAGATACCAATCCTATCCAGGTCAAGCACATTGGAAGGCCGTTAAAAGAATACTGAGATATCTTAAGGGAACTGCTGATTACAAGCTGAATTATCAAGGAAATGATCTGCAACTTGAAGGCTATACAGATGCTGATTGGGGAGGAGATTTAGATTAAAGAAAATCTACCTCTTGATTTGCTTTCTTACTGAACAATGGTGCCATATCATGGAGCAGTAAGAAGCAAACATGTATAGCATTGTCCACGATGGAAGCTGAGTTCGTGGCATTATCAGCAGCGGTACAAGAAGGAGTTTAGCTTAAGAGATTTTTGGATCATTTAGGTGTTATTGAGAAAGCTGCAAATCCATTATTGGTTAACTGTGATAGCCAAGCAGTTATAGCGTACACCAAAGATCCAAAATATCATGGCAAGACAAAACATATAGATACTAAGTATAACTTTGTCAAAGATATGGTTGCACGAAATGATGTAAACTTACAGTACATATCTACGCATAGAATGGTAGCAGATCCTATGACAAAACCAATACCTAGATATGTGTTTTGTGGTCATGTAAAATCTCTAGGATTGCGTAGAGTCTGATGTACTGGATATTGTAATTTCCCTGAGTTATCCACATTTAATGAATTTGTATTTTCATCATTAATGCCTATGAATCTTTGTTTTACATTTATGCATCTTAATGCTCAGTGCATTATATTATGTTGAGAAAGTATGTCGGACAGATAAGAGATTAGCCCACTCACACGGGTAATCGCATCTATTTACTATGTGATAAATAGAGATGAGATGGTTTTTAAGCTTATTATCTAAGTAATAATCGAGAGCTCAAGCTTAAAATATATATATCGCCTTAACTAAGTGTTGAGATGAGGACATGATATTTACTATGTCCGAAAGTAAAATAACCCACATATTTTATTTTATCTGTCAATAATGCCAGATGTGAGTTCTGATGAATTTTGTGTATGAGTAGATATGTGAACTCAAGTTAGACATTGGGTATGTCTGAACTATCATCTGTACGGTATTAAAGATGTAGACATACGCTCCATGGGAAATGAGTTAAATACTGTAATACGTATTTCATACTACGTATGCATGATACGATCAATAAGAGTGGCAAAAGTTTGATCTCAACTTTTATGCCGTGTGACACTCTTGAGGAAAAGAGTTCCTTAATTTTAGTGCTCTCATGACTTTTACTTATTCTCAAGATTTCTATTTAGTGTTTGCTATCTTAGGATGTTGCCAATGGTCATGAGTTGATTCGATCTAATAGGACATTTCTAGAAAAGCAAGCTGAACTGAAATTGAGAGTTTGAAGGAAAGAGGAAGATCGAATTTGGAGAATCACATTGTAGTTTTGTATTCACTAGTCGACCAATTATGACTATCTTTGGGATAATCATAATTGTGAATACAATTATATATATATATATATATATATATATATATATCATTGTTTAAATGAGATTAAGAGAGATATAAATGTGATCGATCGATCTAGGGTACTGCATACTAAATTTACTCGGAATATGATGCCTATTATGAGCTGCTATATATTCTTAACAGATGTATGACAATGAGCTCTCAAAGTATGCTGGTCGCATGAACTATTCACCAGTATGAATGTTGTAGTGAGGAAAAGAGGATTCTGTTTGGCCCACCATGTCAAGTGGGAGTTGATGGATTTTCAATTGATGGGCCTAAGTAGGGCCTGTCCGCCCATGTTGGTTTTGGCCCACCATGTGCGAGTGGGAGATGATGGTTTTAATTAATATGATGGGCTTAAGTTGGCCCGTCCGCCCACGATGGGCCTAAAAGCCTGGCCCACAAGTTTAGGGCCTATGGATGGAGGAATACGTTGAAGAGTTATAACTTTTGGGGAAACGTCTTTTACGCGAAGGGACACGTCCTTTGGAGAGGATGTATTTAAGGAAATAAAGAGAGGGAGGAACGCACCTTTTTGATATAACGTATTTCCCCTCTCTCTCTCCTTCCAAAAGAAGAATAGTAAGACACTCTCTTCTCTTCAAGGCGAATTGACATCATCGGATCGAAAGGGATCAGTTTTTCTTCCTCAAATCAGCGTTGTTGTTTAGTCCGTGGATACAAAGTACACTCGAACTCATGGTGTGCCTTTGATCGGCGATACATGTGATTTTCTCGAGCTCGTCTTCCGAACTAGTTTTAGGGATTCGATTTAGTGTCGAATCCAGATTTAGGGTATAAGCAATTCCCAACATTTCCTTTCCGTGGAAAGGTTCCCGTCGTTGGCCCCGTACATACATGTACAAAACATGTGGACGCCCACGCTCGTCGTCATCGCCCACATTTTTAGGCATCTGCTTCCTGTTCCGCGAGGTCCAATCTAGGTGGAGAACGTACGCATCATCGAGTCGGTAACTCAATGTACATATGAAGATAGGGAATCATAGGCAAAAGAGGCACCGACTAGCCTTTGGAATTAATTCCTCTCCTCAAAACTTTTTGCCAAAAAGTTTTAAGCAATATTTGGGTGAGCGATTTTAAAATTTATATAAATTTTATCTACTTTGCATATCTTAAAACGTGGAACTTACTTGTTATAGATTCCAGATTCGATTACATATTTTATCCAGATTCAATCTTTAATGATCATCACTTGCTGCTATAATCTATTAAATATAATTTATATTTAGACACGCAAATAATATGAAATATTAATAAAGTAAAAGTTTCGGTTATAAAAGTTTCAAATTATATATTAATCATTAGATAGTCATGGAATACCGTGAGATCGCGCAAATATATAAACTAAGAAAATCACAAAAGCCTTTTTCAGATTTCAAGTTTTAGGTTTCAACTATCTAGAACTTAGAATCTATTCATTGAAATAATCTTCTCAATTTTTAGAACCTGAAAATTACTCTACGTATCCTAAAATTACATAGGTTCCCATCGAATTGTTCACCCCTAATTCTATTTACGCATGGAGTCTTTCTAAAATCTTTTGAGTTTTTGACAGCTCCCCCACCACTCGCTTTAAGGAGACAAGCTAGGCCGACGACGACCCGTTGACCCCAAAAAAAAAAAAAACGCTGCTACCATAGGCAATGCTTGAAAGTCCCCGGTATTCCCAGATGTCGGGCCCCTTTTATTTCCTTTGAAAAGTCTAACTTGAATAAACATTAAAAAAGCAAAGAGGTCTGGTGCAAACGCCATAATTTCCTATTGAATTGGACAAGAACATTACGATCATCTAAATGAATTAACTTTCACCCTCCCTCTACCATCGCAATTAATTGACTCATCTCGTAGACTTGATTAAATCTATAGTCGTGCGTTGATCAAGACGGCTATTTTTTTTTTTGGTAAAGATTGATCAACGGCTATTGATATCACAAGAGGGCAACAAACTTAGTTAGTTACGATGAAACTATCTAAATATGTCAAGCTCTTTTCTTTCATAATATTCTTTCACCGGTGGTCATAAGAGGATTTCGACATCACCGATGTATTGCTAGTATTCCGCATTATTAGTCGGGCAGATGGAAAATGATAATGCGAGCATCGCAGTCTAGAAATGTGATGTAGGAACATACGTTACAAATCATTTTGCATTTCATCGAAATTATTAAGATTTTGACGGAATCGAGAGGGGAATCATATAAATCATTTTTGTTGGGAAATTCTCCACACCAGCGATCCCACCATGAGAAAGTTTCGTCCCCATTACCAATCGGATGCTTAACACGAGGCTTCGACACAAATAATATCAATATCACAAGAGGGCACTAATCAAATCACCAGCAAAAAGTAAGATAGGGGAGGCCCTGAATTTCTGCTGTATATTGAAAAGTCTAGGACGTCTCTGTGCCTTGTCTCTCTAAACAATGCTTAGGTCCATGTTATAATGACAACGCGTATCTCTGGCCACAGGAGGCAAAAAGAAAAAGAAAAAGGAAGGACGACACCGTTTTTCATGCTCGTACAAGTCACGTGGCGATCCTTCAATTATTTGTCCAGGACAAGTTTCTCTCTCTTCTCCAAGGACTCGCCGTGTCTTGTCTTCGTTATGGATTGTCGATATTTCCACAAAACCGTTGACTCGAGATAGTCCTCCTCCCTGTTGATGGTTTGAAAGGCAGTATTGAAGTAACATGCGAAAAAGCGGAAAATCAGCACAAATTATTAGGGCCTTCGCGAGCTGAACATTGAGAGATTTTTTTTTTCCTCAATTTTTATGTAGGTCGAATTGAAATCTCAAATTTTCATGCCTCCAATCTAAAGTCTGTACTAAATCTGGTAGTTAGAATGTCCACTCGACATCTAATTATATTAGATTGATGGTTATCTCAACTCCCCTCTATTATGTTAGACATGCTCAAACGTGGAAGGCAAAAAGTCAGGCAAATCTTTACGTACCCAATTATAAGTAGGCTCTTAATTGGAATTGATTATGTCATGTGTTAGTCTACCTATCAGTATGAAATAAACAGGAAAATATATACATTCATCTCATTTTCTCTTTGATTTGCTACACAAATAGAGAAGCTAAGGGTGCGATTATTTGTGTTTCTCTCTTCTTTTTTTTTTTTTGTTTCAGGGAACAGAAATAGAAAAAACTATTTCTGTTTCGAGAAACAGTTTTTGAACAAAAGAACACGTTTGGTAAATTTGTTCCTGGAATAAAAAAAAAAAGAACAGAAACATATTTGGTAAATTTGTGTTTTTTTTTCTTTTAATTTTTTAATAATTTTTTTAATTTTTAATTTTTTTCTTTCTTTTTATTTTTTCTTTTTTTCTTCCTTGTGGCCGGTCGCCGGCCTCGGCCGTGGTCGGCGATCGGCCGTGGTCGGCGATCGGCCAACAAGGGCCGGCGGCCTCGCGCTGGGCCACCACCAGGTCGGCGTTGCTTGGCGGTGGCCTGGCAAGGCTGAGCCTCGCCGGTGGCTGGGCGAGCTCGGCCTCGCTGGATCTGGGCGAGCCCGAGCTCGCCCAGCCAAGGCGAGGCTGAGCCTCGCGAGGGGCCAGCGACCGGCCAAAGAAAAAAGAAGAAGAAAAAAAAGAAAAGAAAAAAGAAGAGAGAGAAAAGTTGTTCTTAAAAATTGTTCCAAAAACAAGAAACAATTTTTTTTTTTTGTTTCTTGTTTCTGTTCTTTTTTTGTTCTCAAGAATAAAAAAAAAGATTTGGAATAAAAACGCAAACAAACGCGTTTATGTTCTTTTTTTGTTCCTGGGAACAAAAATACATAATTTTTGTTCTTAAACAGAAATAAAGAACATAAACAAACACCCCCTAACCCACAGCCCAAGCCACCTCGGCTACCAAGCGACTGTGACCAACTCACGGTCCCCACCATCGACAACAATCTTCAACAAATTTGGAGGTCTCTCACCGCGCCATCAATGGCAAGGAGCACAAGCTAGAGAGAGAGAGAGAGAGAGAGAGAGAGAGAGAGAGAGAGAGGAGGCAGAGCTGAAGATGGAGAAGATTACAGCGGCTGAACGGCGACATGGGGGTGTCGATTGGTTTGATGATGGGGACCATTGGTGGCTCCAATGGTGGTTGTTCAAAGGACAGAGTGAGAGATGGAACATGGGATGGGGATAGGGATTGATGGACGGATTAGGGTGCGTTTGGTAACACTTCTGTTTAAAAATTGTTCCAGGGAACAGAAATAGAAAAAAGTGTTTTTGTTCCGGGGAACAATTTTTGAACAAAAAAACGCGTTTGGTAAACTTGTTCCAGGAATAAAAAATGAACAGAAACACGTTTGGTAAATTTGTATTCTTTTTTTATTTCTTTTAATTTTTAATATTTTTATTTTTATTTTCTTTTTTCTTTTTTGGCGTCGGTCGGCAGGCTACCTGGCGGTGACTCGCCTGCCTTGGTCGGCGGCGTTTCCGTGGGCAGAGCTGAAGCCGCCACGAGACGACTCTCCTCACCACCCTCGCTGGCGCTGATGGCCCGGCAAGGTCGAGGCTGCCCGTGGCGAAGCCCGACCTCGCCCCAGCCTGAGGCGAGCTCGAGCGCCGGGATCCCATGAGAAACTTCAGCGTGGGTGGGCGACGCAGGTCGGCCGGCCCGGCCGAAACCAGCCAAAGAGAAAAAAAAAAAAGTGAAGAAAAAGGGAGGAGAGAGAAAATATGTTTTTTTATTTTTGTTCCAGAAACAAGAAACAAGTTTTCCAGGGAACAAAAAAATAGATTTGGAACAAAAACGCAAACAAACGCGTTTCTGTTCTTTTTTTGTTCCCTGGAACAAAAAAACACAAAAATTGTTTAAAAACAAAAAAAAAAAAAGAACATTACCATGCAGGGCCTTAGTGTCATATTTTAGTGAAAATTTTTCATGTAAGTTATTATGTGACGATTCTATTAATGGAGAGTCTGTAATTTAGTAGGTCCAAACTACTTGTCCAATTTTAAATTAAGGGTCTGTTCGTTTCGCAGAAAATAATTTTCGAAAAAACGTTTTCCGGATTTTCTGGCGTTCGTTTCACGAAAAATGAATTTCTTAAGGAAAATGTTTTCCGTCAAAAGAAAAAAGTTTTCTAAAGTAGAGGAAAATATTTTCCACTTTTGAAAAGTGGAAAACATTTTCCTCACTTGATTTCTCTTATCTCACACCACTACAAATCCTGACTTCCTCATTCCCTTTCTTTTTCTTCCTTTCTTTTTTCATTCAATTTTTTTTTAAATTTTTTTTAATTCAATTTTTTTTTTAATTTTCTTTTTCTTTTTTTAATTCAAATTATTTTTAATTTCCTTTTTTTTCCCATCTTCTTCTTTTTTGGCTAGTCGTCGGACCAAGTGAACCTCAAGCTTGTCGATCTCAAACTCACGCTCGTCCATTTGGCGAGCCTTGAGCTTGACGCTCTCGCTCGCCAATCTGGTGAGCGGAAAATATTTTCCTTATCGAATACCGGAAAATATTTTCCAAAACATTTTCAGGTTTTAGCCAAACACCAGAAAATATTGTCATTTTCCTGAATAATGACTTATGGGAAAATATTTTCCGGAAATAGCTCATTTTCCGCGAAACAAACGGACTCTAAGTGTGTACATGACATGACTTACGAGCTTTAAAACCCATGTAAGGAGTTTCCCACTTCCCAGCCCCACCATAAACACAATTAGTTCATGACTTTGGGCAGGTCCATAGTTCGCCAAGAGAGGAGCGTGAACGGAAGGAAGGGGAAAAAAGACAAAGGAGAGAGTAAGGACCATCTATAACTCAATTAGCCATCTCTCTCTCTCTCTCTCTCTCTCTCTCATGCACACGCACAGAGAAAAGGATGATGTAACGACTCGGGCTCCACTGTGTAATATTGTCCTGTTTGAAAGCTGAGTCCTTACTGCTTTAAAATGCACGTTACATAGATTAAAGGGGCCCAAGCCTTTATAAACAAGCTCAGGACTCCCCCTAAGCGATGTGGGACTAGAAAGGGATTCCTTCCCCTTCCTTTATAAACAAGCCCATGACTCCCCCCTAAGTGATGTGAGACTAGAGAGGGACCCATTCCCCTTCCTTGCGCACATTCGGGGACCGAGGCGCAAACGCACCACCATCCCTCCTCCCCACGCATCGTCGATTGGGCTGTCACACTCTCTAACCCCTTAGGAGCACAGTGTCCTCGTTGTGGCCTTACATGCGGTCGGGAGTCGGCTCTGATACCATTTGTAAGAACCCGGACCCCATTGTGTAATATTGTCCGCTTTGGACATTGAGTCTTCACGGCTTTAAAATGCATTGTCCGGGGACAAGGTTGCACTCGGCCATTCCTTTCCCATTTCATGTACGCTTCTGTTGCGCTGAAAACAAACCCGTGAGGGGCCCACTATGGGGCCGCCAAAGCAGACAATATTGAGTTGGGGACATGAATGACCGAGTGCAACCTTGTCCCCAAACAACGCGTTTCACGTACGCTTCCGCTGCGCTGAAAATAAATCCATGAGGGGCCCATTGTGAGGCCGCCAAAGTGGACAATATTGAATTGGGGAAAGGAATGGCCAAGTGCAACCTTGTCTCCGGATAATGCGTTTCACGTACACTTCCGCTGCGCTGAAAAACAAACCCGTGAGGGGCCCATTGTGGGGCCGCCAAAGCGGACAATATTAGGTTGAGGAAATGAATGGCCGAATGCAACCTTGTCCCCAGACAATGCATTTTAAAGCCGTGAGAACTCAGTGTCCAAAGCGGACAATATTACACAGTGGGCCCCGGGTCCTTACAGATGAGGTATTATTGCAGTGAATGGTGGAACAATGGCGACCCATAATCAAAGAGACATTAACCTCGTCGCCATTTGAAGAACTCCAGCTATTACCATGCGACGCCCCAATTGCTTTACGTGCCTGCTCTTGTCTTGGATGTTCCTTCCGTCTTGCTTGAACAGAGACACCATAACAGTAGGCACACTCACATACCCAGGTGGAACCACTCTCGTGTCCGCGGGCGAGCGGTTCGAGCTTGGCTTCTTCTCTCCAAATGGAAGCTCTGATTCCAGGAGCTATGTCGGAATATGGTTTTATGGATCTGACCCTCCGATCGTCATCTGGGTTGCCAACCGAGAGCACCCGCTTGTCGGCCCCAACGCGTCCTTTGGGCTCGTGGACGGCAATCTGAAGTTGTGGAATGAAGGACAAGCGATCCAGTTGACCTATGTCTCAAGCTCTTCGAACCGATTAGTGAAACTTCTTGATTCAGGGAATCTGGTGCTGATCGAAGGCCAGAATAAAGTGTGGCAGAGCTTCGGTCACTCGACCGACACATTCCTTCCAGGGATGCTGATGATTGAAAAATTCATGTTGACTTCTTGGGCAAGCCAGGATGACCCAAGACCGGGGAACTTCACGTTCCAAATGAATCAAGATGACACCAGCAATTACGAAATACTGCGCCGGGGCACGTCTCCTCACTGGAAAAGTGGGGTCTCGGGCAAGTTCATGCAAGCGGATGAGATGCTCGGTCTCATCTCTTTCCTGCTCTCCAATTCCACCTACAGTGTGACTGCCGACAAAAAATCATTCTACAAAAACATAAAACCGCCTTCATACAACGTCTCCAACACCCGGTTGGTCATGAACTATGACGGCCAGATTCAATACTTCGGGCCAAGAAACAGGTCGAAGCCAATCTGGTTTGAGCCGAAGGACCCGTGCAGCGTGTTTGATGCATGTGGTAAGTTTGGGAGCTGCAACAATGAGAATGGCAAGGAGACCATGTGCAGGTGCTTGCCAGGGTTTGAGCCGGCATATCCGGATAATTGGAACTCAGGGGACTACTCCCAGGGGTGCCTTAGTAAGTCGCAGATATGCAGGAAGAGTAGCGACAACCATGCTCATCATTTCTTGATTCTGAAGATGATGAGGGTAGGGAGTCTGAACTCGGCACCACTCCAGGCAGACAGCGAGGAGCTATGCAGGCAAAAGTGCCTAGATGACTGCAATTGCCGGGCTTACTCCTTCCGGGCTTACTCCTGGAAAGATCAGCGCCAAACGAAAGAGAGCAGCCTCTCAACCTGTTACACTTGGTCGGACGATCTCAACAATATTCAAGAGCTTGCCCATGACGGTCGTGACCTCTATGTCCGAGTGCATCTTTCAGACATAAGTTAATTTTCTTTTGGGTTGACCTTTTTTCCTTTCCAAGATTATTTGTGCTCGTGACCTTTTGACTTGTGCTGTGACTTACTTCATTTTCGCTAACTTCGATGGCTTCTGGTTGGATAAAGTTAGAAACGTTGCTCATATTTTCCGCACCTACATGTTTTTCTTAAGCGCAAGCGTCTTCCAACCAAGTGTTCTAGTCCACCTGCATATGGCCAAAAACGATGCTATCCTAATTTCAACTAAGAATTATGTATGATTAGAGTTAAATTGTAGGTAAATGTGCATATGCATTGATGCTAATCTTCTTGTAATGTCGACTTTCATAGAATCTACTGGGAGGAGCTGTGGAACTTGCGGCGCTAGTTTGGTCCCCTACCCTTTAAGCACGGGACAGAGATGTGGTGATCCGCTATACTTTGCATTTCACTGCGACAACAACACTACACAGCTTTACTTTGAATGGCACAAGGTTCGCTACAGAGTCACTAGCATCACCCCAGAAACTAGAACATTTACCATCCAAGTCGAGGATGCATTCAACTGCACAGGTAGTGGTTTGATGGAAATTAAGAAGCAACTTAACGAGTCCTCGCCATTTAGTGTGAGTGATGGGTGTATCAAAGGAAAGATTGGCTCCAGCGCAGGAGTTGTCGAAGTGAAAATTGAGTGGAGCACTCCAAAAGAGCCACTCTGCCATTCGTCCAAAGACTGCAATTGGCCACAAGCAACTTGCAAGGATGCATTAGATGGGATGACAAGGTGCCTATGCAACTCGGGATTCAGTTGGAATTCTTTCAGCGCCAATTGTTCTCTAGGTAAGAATGTTGATCTTGCGAGTTGACCCACAACCTTAGCTACCGTATTCATGAATAACAGATTAGAAGGAAACATACCCATTAGGTTTTGATGGTCACCATAATAGTTGATTCTGCCGTGCCCCCAAATCAATATTTTCTATCTCCATGGTCTATCGTTTAGAGTACTCCTAGGATGATTTTGTTACTCCTAGAAGCAAACTGACAAATTCCAATCAGTTAATGTCTATATTTTCCGCGTTCTGGAATTTATAATAGTTATGCCAGAAGAGCTCGAAACCAGAACAGTTACAGCTATAGTTTGTCTCCTGCCCAAGATTCCCGAGATATGTTTGCGCTGTCAAGGAGTCAATAGCGTCTGCCTTCACGGTTACAATCACAAGTATGGTCTATACACGCAACGCGATGACAGAGTCCTGGACTTGCACAAATAGACTTGCTCTTTTTCATCGACTATAAGAGGGATTGTGACCATGCACTATGAAGTCCTCACATCTGTCCTTAGTGACTCCATGTGTCTACAATTATTCGTTCACTTTTATCCAAAATACAGTACTTACACTTTCTTTTCTTAGTAAATAACGTTGAAGGAGGAGGATCATTGCAGAAAGGACAGAAAGCGAAACCTGTGTATATAGTTGCTCCTGCCGTTGCTGCAATTTTCATCCTTGTATTCGGTGGCTTGTTTTACATGAGAAGGCCGCATGGTAGTACGCAAGGTAATCACAAATCAAACACAAACTACTTTTTATCTGTCATTATTAGATACACGATAATAAGATAGCAGACAATTAGTAACTAGAGTTGCATTTCAGGGAGCAGGGAAAGCACTCAGGAAAATCTTGCCTTTCGTCTATACGACAGTGAGAAACAGATCAAAATGTGGATGGATTCACGCCAATTCGAGGAAGAAGACAAGAAAGGCATAGATGTGCCATTTTTTGACTTAGAAATTATTTTACAAGCGACGAATAACTTCTCGGACGAGAACAAACTTGGAAGAGGTGGGTTCGGGCCTGTTTACAAGGTAAATAAAATGGTTTCTTCTTCTACCATCTATAGGGCTTTTGACGAGGTCACTGTGATGAAGTAATCCGTTCCTTAACTTTGTTTCAGGCTACTTTTCCAGGAGGACAGGAAATTGCAGTAAAGAGGCTATCGAGTGGATCAGGACAGGGCTTAGAGGAATTTAAGAACGAAGTCGTCTTGATTGCCAAACTACAGCATCGAAATCTCGTCAGATTAGTAGGATATTGCGTCAAAGGGGATGAAAAAATGTTACTATATGAATACATGCCCAACAAAAGCTTAGATTCTTTCATATTTGGTAAGCACCTTATTTCGTGTTCCTTTTTCCTTGTATGCTTCAGGGCATAGCTGCAATAGGTAGTAACACTCCACAATCTCTTTCTCTTTATAAAGATTTTAAGTTAGTCTGACATAGTTAGATTTAAAGACTTTGCTACCTTCACAAATTAAAATAAAAACCTTGCTAGATCGAACAAGGTGTTCGTTGCTGACCTGGGAGATACGTTTTGAGATTATCTTGGGAATTGCACGAGGAATGCTCTATCTTCACCAAGATTCTAGGCTGCAAATCATTCACAGAGATCTCAAGACGAGCAACGTTTTGCTCGATGAGGAGATGATTCCTAAAATTTCTGACTTTGGTCTGGCACGTATATTTGAGGCAAAACAAACTGAAGCAAGCACGCAAAGGGTGATTGGAACATAGTAAGTTTTTGTAGATGCACATACCATTTTTTTCGTCTAGATAAAGAATTTTTTGGACACTACACAAGGCACTCACCACATTATCACCTTTTAATATTTGCAATGAAAATTTAATGATTTGACTGCAGCTTAATTAACTCATTATGCTTATGCTCCAATGCAGTGGATACATGTCTCCGGAGTATGCTTTGGATGGATTTTTCTCATTCAAGTCCGATGTTTTTAGCTTTGGTGTCGTTGTACTGGAGATTGTTAGTGGGAAACGTAACACGGGCTTCTATCAGTCTGAAGGAACAATGAGCCTTCTTACTCATGTGAATGCAGTCCATTTGCTGTCCATTTCTTTTGCTTTATCCACTTCCCGTCACCCTTTTGTCTGAATGTACTTTAGCTTCGATTGTGCAGGCATGGAAATTATGGAATGACAATAAAGCATTGGACTTGATGGATCAAGTGCTGCACGAAACTTACAACAGAGATCAAGTTTTGAAGTGCATAAACGTGGCGCTTCTATGCGTGCAAGAAGACCCAAGTGATCGCCCCACGATGTCAAATGCGGTTTTTGTGCTCGGTAGTGAAAGTGCGACTCTTCCGGTTCCCAAAAAACCGGCTTTTGCAGTTAGGATGGGTGTTTCTACAACAGCTTCTTCTTCCAGCAAACCAGAGTCGAGCACGGTATTATCGACTACTCTGCAACAAGGACGGTAATGTTGGATCTTCCTCGAATCTATTCCACATCTTAGTATTCAACAGCTTTAGCCATCAGGCATTTGTTTAACTAGGAATGCCTCGATTTTTACCCCATGATATTCCTTTCTCCTCCGGCAAAATAAAGTTTACTCTTGTTGATAGCCGATGCTTCTCCTTGGCCTAAGACTGTACCATACTAACATAGCGAATCGACTCCTTGATCACCTTAGGAGATTCTTCTTGTCAGTTGTAGCACTGCTCCTTCTTAAGAATAAGTTTCTTGTGCTGCAATTGAGTTGTAAAATCAATTCCCTTTTGGGACTGTAGTCGTCCTATCAAACTCGCAATCCACCCCATTATAGCATGATCCCAAAATATCTCACTTTTTGAATTGACTGAAAAATCCCTCTCAATTATCACCGAGATGTTACTGCTATGTATTAAAGATCTGTAAATTTCATAGTGATGCATGGTCAGTCACCTTAAACATCCGCTGCATAGCAGAGGTTAGTCAATATTCACCTCAAGGAAAAGAAAGCCTGCTTTACAAACAATAGAGAATTGCCTAATACCTCTGCGCTCGGTAAAACTCATGCCGAGTTGCCGGTTGGATCTATGGGTCTACATTTACTCACTCCGAGGGTTTCCTTCTGCGGTCGTGGGTTCTGATCTTGACATCTTTTTCTTACTTCAAAAGAAACTTAATCAAGACCAAAATATTAAAAAAATAAAAAGGTTAGAATTTCTATTTCTCGTGTGCACGATGTAACTCGGTGGCGCTCATGGTTCCAAGTGCTGGACCCGAACTAGTACTACCATCTTTATCTGATCGATGCCATGTAAAACAATGTCTTTATTTTGTTCATGTTAAAAGGTTTTACTTTTCTTTAGAAGAAAATCGACTAAGTATATCTCGTGAAAATTTGTTAGCTAATAATGGTAGGAAGATCAACAAATGCAGTCATTTTCCGTATTTCCATTGAGTTTTTATAATAATCTGAAACTTTTGAAAAGTCGAAATCTTGAATCCTTCCCATTTTACCTGTTTATACTAAAATGTTAAGATCCTTTCACACAATATTACCTAAAGAGAAAAATTAAAGGTTTTGAGTGGCAAAGGTCTACCATCACATCAAGGTAAAAGGAGACCTTCACAAAAATAAATTGGAATGCTCATGATTCCTGCGCAGTATTCTAATACAATAATAAATCTTGTCAATTCGTGTTAGAAAACAAGAGTCCACGAAGAGGCTCGAATGGAAACAAGACTAACCTGGCCGAAGGCCAAATCCACTAAGAATCCTGTGATATTGGCAACTTTAGCCTTAGAACGAGGAGAGGAATCATAATTCACCCTTCTTGGGAAATTCTCCATGTAAGAATTTCGAAAGGACGCCAGGGATCCGGTCATAATAAAGCTCTGTGACCATTACCAATCCAATCCCTCAACTCCACCATTATTGCAACCCACGCTCTGCAATCTTTCAAAAGATAAGTTTAAACTCGGGACAGTAACAAGAGATGCCACAAAGAATGCAAAACAGTAGCCTCATTCCATTCATCAAGTCTTCGATTGCCTACACCTCCTCTATTTTTCAGTAAGCCCATCGCGGGCCAACTCACCCTTAGTTCCACAAGCCTTTGCATCTCTCTTTCTAGAAAAACCAACATTATTTCTACTCCCCCGTTTGAATAACCTTTTCCGAAGAATAGAACAGACTTAATCAACTCAACTCTGCCAGCAATGGTTTTATTAGTCATCTTCTCAATAAGGGGCTTGCAATGTGTGACATTCAAAAATTCCTACATCAGTTATTAATATGCAGGAAATTGAGACGATGAATGTCAAAAGTAAAAATTCCAAGTGGATTATTTACTTTATATTGTGTGAAAGATCCAGAATGTATTTCTGTATCTGTGACTTTTGGAATGTGATTCTATTAGGATGTAATTATCGAGCATTTGCACATAGGTTCATTTAATGGAGTGATGGTGAATCACTATCATAATAATGATTGTTATCAGGGACTGTTATACTCCAACTATGCATATCAAAGGCTTTTCATGTTAGAAATTTACTGAGTTTAGATTCTTCAAATATCCATTACCTTTCATTGCTAATTTTAGTGAGTTCAAAATATTTTTGGGATTTACCGGTATTTAGAATGGACACGTTTCCTTGGTCATTTACTGAAATACAAAATATATCGATAACTTACGAGATATCTTCATCAAGCAACCCAAATGTGGCCATATTTAGTGTTTTTACTTGATCACATCTTCCTCATTTTTAACCATAGTTTAAGATATAAATTTACATCATGCATGACCACCCTTTTGCTTCAATGATTATAAATCAAATATTGATTCTTATTTATGCATCTACTTAGGAAATCATATGCTCTCTCTACTCATTATATTCATTTAGCTACTCAAATTTTATACCACTCGTAACCTTTTAATTTGAAGAGAAGGATACTAAAGTAAGTGTCGTACACAACTTATGACACTTCTAGTATCCTTCTCCCTTTTAATTTGTATACTTCTCTCTCATTCTCCACCGAGAGTTTTTAAACTCAAATGTCACCATGATTATTAAACAAAGTTAACTAAAATGTATTGTTTTTAACTCATGAGAAACACAAGTAAAGTATTTTCTATCTCCCGTTAATACTTGAAATGATTGTAACTCAAATAACGCATCCTCATTTTACCACCCTCGTCACCACTAATTCGCCGCCAGCTGGGACTAGTCCAATTTCGGCCTACAAAAAAATAACCACCGGTGTGTTCAGTACCGAGCACGCATAGAGAGAGAGGCTTTATTTTTTCGTTTCGGCTGGGGGAGTTGGATTGAAAAGGATGGTTTCTTTTTTTCCAGGCTTTCGTGGAATCATTGCGGGCTCTTGTGTATTTCGACGCGAAGCCCACTTAGGAGTTTGGTTTGGGCCTCTGTGCGTGCAGCCCCTTTGGGTCATAATTTGGTTACTTATAATAAAGTAGTAGGTCATAAATTTGTTTAAACATTATGGATTGTTAAATGAGTCGAGTTTATAGCTTATGCAAACCCAATCTACTTCTACAGCTCTCTCGTAATTCCATCTTGCCTTTGCTCACTTCGCGTGCGGACTCCTCCATCATTGGAACCTCTCTATTGAAGTCTTGGAGGTGGAACCAACCTTGGACGCGCTCAAATTCCAGGAGAGCGCGACGAATGGTGATCTCTTCGGATGGCATTTCTGTCCCCGCGGAAACGTTCGTGTTCCTGTCGTTCGTCCCGCACATGTCCAAAACATCTAGAGGCCTACGCTCTTGTCGTCGTTGCCCATGTCGGTTTTGCATGTCCTGCCTGTTCCGCGTGGTCCAATCTCGGTGGAGAATGTACGCATCATTAAGTCAATAACTAAACCGTAAGAAAGGAAATCTCAAGCAAAAGCGACACCCAACTGGCCTTTTTACTTAATTTCCTTGCCTCAAAACTTTCTGCTCAAAAGACCTTTCAAGCAACTCTATTGACCCATAAGGCTGAACGCTTCTCGTATCGGTTTCTTTTCTATTTCCTTTGAAAAGTCTACCTTGAATACACATTCCAAAAAAGAAATAGGTTTGTTGGTTCAAAGGCCATAGTTTCCTGCTAAATTGGACAAGAACATTGTGATCCTCCGAGTCGATTAACTTTCACATTTCCTTCCTCCATCGCAGTTAATTAACTCATCTCCTCTGCTTGATTAGATCTATGGTTGTATGCTAATTGAGACAGGTATATCGAGTCAGTTTCCCTCATCTCTAATTCGAGGAGATCGAAACTTTAACCAGCTTAATGAACTTAGTTAGCCACAACGACACTATTTGAATATATCAACCTTTTTCCTTTCATAATATTCTCTCGTTGGTCGTCAAAGGAGGACTTTGACTTTGCCAACGTGCCTATGGTATTTCATGTTATTAGTTGGGTGAATTTCAAATGATAATGCGAGCGTCACAATTTGGAAAGGCAACGTAGGCGCATACCACATAAAGAGGCATGAGCAGAAACAACACGATCTAACTTGATCGAAAGGCCAAATCCACTAAGAATACCTGGTGATATTAATAACTTTAGCCTTAGAACCAAGAGAGGCATCATAAATCACCCTCCTTGGGGAATTCTCCATGAATTAATTACAAAGGATGCCAGTGATCCCACCATAAGAAAGCTTTGTGACCATTACCAATCACATCCCTCAACTCCACCATTTCTTTTGCAACCCATGCTCTACAATTCTTCAAAAGATAAGTCTAAACCTAAGACTGGAACAGGAGATGTCACAAAAGACTGCAAAACAGTAGCCTTATTCCATTCATCAAGTCTTCCAACGCCTAAACCTCCACCATCAGTAAGCTGATCCTGGACCGACTCATCCTTAATTGCATATAAGCAAGAATTTCCATACAAGAGCTCTAATCCCCTTAAAAAAACAGCAAATATCATCAAATCACCAGCAAAAGGCAAGCCAGTGAGGTCTTAAATTTGTGTGGTCCATCGAAAAGTACAATATATTTCTCTGTCTAGGCTCTCCAAACATCATTGCGGTCCATGTTATGCTAGCTAAATAGAAGAGAACAGTGGAACGGAATCAGCATCGGAATAAGGCCAATGAACTACTGATCAGTGAGCGGTTCTAGGGGACCACCAACATAGAAATCATTGCAATAGTACATGCGAGTCGATGGTTGGATCTATGTGTCCGCATCCCTCTAGCTGCCACGTGTTATTATATATATATTGGTGTTTTTCGCTAAATAAGCTAACCTGCGTTCCCTCAAAATCAGGACAAAAGTCAAAGTCGTCGGGGTAAAGACAACGTCCACTACAGGATGGTGGGGGCGGACAAGAATAAGATGCGCAGAAGTGGCGCCCAACTGGCCTTCCTACACGTTGCTCCTTTATTTTTCTCGGGGTGGTCCTTATGTCCACCTAAGAAAGTTGGCGTCTTCTCACTTCTAAACACACAAAATCACTAGAAGTGTCAAAAGATACATAGGATGCTCACTTTAATACAAATTTTTTTTGTCAACTCACTCAAGTGCAAGTCAGAGAAAAAAAAATAATTGAAGTGCCTCCTGTGAAAGATTCCATCTATAGAGATTTCATGACTTTTATAATTAAATTTTTTATCTAATGCGATATTTTTTTTTTACATTGAAGTGATCGCTTTTTCATTAACATTGGCATTGAAGTGATTATTTTTTAGCAACAATCAAGATTGAAATAATCACTTTTTAGCTTGCTACATGATGCCATTTAAGGGTTAAATGCTTATTGCATACACTAGCAAAATAAATAAAATATGACAACGTCGAATTTCCAATGATCCATATCAAAATTGTACATAAATTAAAATTTTTTCTTTAAAGTGACACTTAAGTGATTCAAAAAATTCTTTGGGTACTAAATAACTTTTTATACTCCTAGTGTCCTTCCCACTTCAAAACACGTTGTGGAACATAGACAAAAAACAAGAAGTGGAGGATCTCTTTTTTACCATATTGCGATGGAGTCTAAGAATACCTTATTACCGTAGCAACTTTAGCCTTAGGAGCAAGAGAGGAATCACATAGATTGCCCTTGGTGGGAAATTCTCCCCACCAACGATCCCACCATGAGAAAGTTTTGTCACTATTACCAATCACATCCTTAACATGAGGTTTCGACATGATCAATATCAATGTTAACATCACAAGGGGAAACTAATCAAATCACCAGCAGAAGGTAAAATAGCTAGGTCTTGAACTTTTGCCGTACTTTGAAAAGTCTAGTACATCTCTCTGTCTAGTCTCTCCAAACAATGCTTACGTCCGTGTTATGCTAGCAAAAACATAAAAGGGTAACGGAACGGAACAAACACAGGAATAAGGCAAATGCCAATGCCTATTTCTAGCCATAGGAAAAAAAGGAGGACAACACGGCTCTTCATGCTCCGACAAATCACATTATGATTCATTGTTATTTTTCCGGGACAAGTTGCTTTCGGTTCTACTGTGACTCGCCGTGTCTTGTCTTCCTCACGGGTTGCCTATATTTCCACACACAAAAACCATTGACTCGAGATGGTCCTCCTCCCCGTTTGACTGGTTTGGAAGGCAGTATTTATTTACCGTCACTATAACTATCAAGTATAGAAATGGATCGACGAAGTGTCAATATGTACACTTGTGAATCACAGCCATTGAACATACGAGTTAGCATCATGCTTTAGGTCTTGAGGATTTTACACCAGACCAAAGTGTGAACGATTAGAAATTGACTTCACTAAAAGCTTTCATGTTGTCAATCGTTATATGCATTTCATGTTCAATAAACTTGTTCGAGACAAGCACATGTGTTTTACATTAGATATCACAATACTCAATGACTTGTGACTCATCATCCCTCAGGTTTCCAATACTAAATAGTGAAACTTAAAAATGCACCGGTCTCAACAAGATCATCAATATTCTCTTAATGATATATTAACCGGAAAATCTTTAAAAAATCAACATAATATAAATCTGTCACACATATTCTTAACAGTTTAAGAATAGGTTCAGTCGCAACTGATCTTATAAACTCATTCATATAAATAGGACGATAAATGAATATTTATTTGCCACTAAATAATCCTTAACATGTAACTATTACAATGTATTACAAGGTTACTTTAGGGCATATAGCTAACACTTAGAACCTGGACCACCAATTCGATTTTTAGATTTTTGATTTTACTCTAGAACCATGCTTCCCCTAAGCAATGTTGTGAGGACCTTTTCTCAAGATGGAACCTTCGACGGGCTCAAATTCCAGGAGAGCAGGACGAACGGTGATTTTTAGTGACTTTTTTTTCTTCCTGTGGGAATGTTTCTGCATTTCGTTCCTAACATGTCCAAAACATATAGAGGCCAACCCTCTTGTCGTCGTCACCTACGTTGTTTTGCATCTCCTTCTTGTTTCACGGGGACCCATTTTTGGCAGACAATGTTACATGCTATGAAGCACCGACACTCTCCAAGAGCTTTCGCGTCGTGTCGGACACTTCGACACGTGTCCAACATTCTCAGACACTCTCCAATACTTGGTCAACATGTGTCGAAAAATTCGACACCTGGTCAACTTTTTCGACACTCTCCGACACTCGAGTCGGATTTTTGACATACGAATTTCCAACATGTGATTCCGATATTGAGGTGAATTTTAAAATTTCAATAAATGAGAGGTCAAAAAATATATATGTGAAAAAATAAAACATAATAATAAAAATAATAAATGGAGAAAGAAGAAAGATCTAGTATTCTCTTCTGACTCTCACTTCCCATGATACACAATTCACCCCTTAAGGTTTTTTTCTCCTCTTCCAACATAATTAACATGCAAGTCCAAAATATGGATTCGTTTGTTTTTTCTTTAAGTTTTATGAATTATTGAAATAGAGTTGAATTTGTCAAATTGAAACAATGAATAAAATTAATAAATTGCGGATTAATGTTTTTAGTATATATTCATTCTAGGCTTTTTGAATAAATTATTTATTTATGAATTTGATTGAAATTAAAAATATATATTTAATATACAACGTGTTATAATGTGTCAGAATTCTCTGTTTTTTTAGAAATGAAGTGTCGTCATATCATGTCATGTCGTGTCGCGTTGCGTCGCATGTCGCGTGTCGAGTATTATTGTTACTCAGTTTATGCATCGTCAAGTCAACGACTAAATGTACGTGTGAAGAATGCTCGAACAAAGTCGCGGGGGAAGAGGAATCACAAGCAAAAGTGGCAGCCAACTGGCCTTTTTACTTTATTTCTACCCTCAAGATTTCTGCCCAACAAGACTTTTTAAGCAACTCTATCTACAGTCTTTCTAAAATCATTTTGGGATTTTGACGGTCCCCCACCAGTTGTTGCTTTAGCGAGGCAAACTAGGCCAACGACGACCATTGACTCCTCTCGCACTACCATGTGCAACGCGTGAACGTCCTGATATTTCCAGATATCAGTCCTTTTTTTATTTCCTTTGAAAAGTCTACCTTGAATAAACATTCAAAAAAAAAAAGAAAAGAGGTTTGCTTCAAACGCAATAATTTCCTGCCATCAATTTACCGTCACTTTTGTTCCACGATATCAATTAATTAAATCATGTCTTATGCTTCAGTAAATTTAGGGTTGTATGTTGATTGAGGCGGGTGTATTGAGTTGGTTTTCCTCATCTCTAAATCGAGGAGATTGGGACTTTAATTAGCTCAACAAACTTAGTTACAGTGACACTGTCCAAATATATTGAACTTTTTCCTTTCATAATATTCTCTCACCCATAGTTGCCGGACTTCGACTTTGCCGACATGCATATAGTATTCCGCGTAATTAGTCAGGCGAATTTTGAATGATAACGTGAGTGTCACAATTTGAAAAGGCGATGTAGGCGACATGTGTCACAAAGCACTTCGCCTTTCCTCAAGATCCTGAAGATTTTGGCAGGAATTCGGTAGGCCAATGGGTCCTCTTCAAAGCCGTCTCACTACACCGCTAGTCCGGTCATTGTCTTTGTACTCGAAGAGTCTTCTTCAAAAGACTACGCAAGAACAGGGACTGGACAGAGAAAAGGAGCCAATAAATCTCCTACTTTTCCGAAGAAGAAGACAGAAAAATAGAAAAAAATAGCCTGCAATATAATATCGTACAAAAAAAAGACTAATTAGTCTAGAGAGAGAATTTTCTTTTGGGAGGAGAGAGAGAGATGAAATGAACAAAGTATCCTTTACTGTAACTAATAGCGACAACCATGGGCTCACGGTAGCTTTTAATGATTTAACGTCGTACCCCTATAGATTTAATTTGTTGTGAATTTGCAATTTCTTCAACCATCCCCCTTTTATTATGCATGGCCCAGGCCTAGAATCGTGTAAAGGGCAAACTAACGTTTTAAATGGCTTTAGAAACACTTGATGAAAAATAATCATTTATATCTATTGAAACATGTTTTACAAATCGTTTATTTTTTTTTGAAAATATATACACTCTAAGGGTCCGTTCGTTTCGCGGCCCAGAAGTCATTTTACAGGAAAATGACAATATTTTCTAATGTTCGGCTAGAACCTGAAAATGTTTCGGAAAATATTTTCCCGTGTTCAGTAAGGAAAATATTTTCCGCTCCCCAAGTTGGCGAGCTCAAGCGTCAAGCTTGAGACTCACCAGATTTACGAGCGCGAGCTTGAGATCGACGAGCTTGAGGTTCACCTGGTGACAGCCAACAACTAGCCAAGAAAGAAAAAGATAGGAAAAAAAAAAGGAAATTGAAAATAATTCGAATTAAAAAAATAAAAATAAAAAATAATTCGGATAAAAAAAAGAAAAGAAGAAGAAGAAAGGGGAGGAGGAAGTGTGACATCCCGAAATTTTCAATTCAGTTTTCAATTAAATAAATTGGGCCTTTCATCGACGCACCTATATTGTTATTCTCAAAATTGATCACTCTTGAGATAACTAGACTATCTGGGAAAGTCATTAAGGGATTTTAACGCAATAGACTTGAGAATTCCATTAGGAATCGACTACTCGATCGTGCTCATCTGCAGAGATCATTATGGTACAGTAAAGATCAATTAGAGATTAGGGATAGGTCAGTTCGATTGAGATGTGTGGTTAAACGTGGGTGACTCCACCAAATTGAAAAATTCTCGTCGATCGGCACTAGACTGATTTTTATGTCGTTTTGGTACATTGTGTTCGTAGTTGAAACTTCGAGATTTTCACGACTACCGAGAGTCGCTAATGTGTCGAAGAGGTTCATTGTGGCTCGAAGAAAATTGATCATGGGTCATTTGCAATAAAAATTTTTGAAAGCTACACGGTAGCCTAAGTCACGCAAAAATCGTGCCAGATTGAAATTAACCGCGAATTTGAATCTAATTTCAGAAATTGAAAATTCTGTCATGTCACAAGTCATTTTAGAAACATTGACTCACCCTCCGAAGATTTTATGCAAACCGAGATTTTTGGCGAAAAGTCGAAATAGGGCTGTTTTCAATCAGAAAATTCATATGACCGTTTTTTATCATGAAATTGGGATGCAAGTTGGATCTAGGGGCGAGGAAAAATGTCAATTTAAGCGAGGACACATTGGAGGATTTTATGAGGTTGAAATTGAGTCCGATCGAAGAGGAATCGATCCAATTGTGGGAAAATTGTACAAAATTCGTATACCCCTTGGTCCATGACTTTTGGACCTCTTCAATAGCTTCTCTAGGAAGCTTGGTAAGCTGCAAGTCGCTGAGGAGCCAGCCGGCCATGGTGGGGTAGGGTCAAGGGAACAAAAGAAATAGGATTGAAGCAAATGGGACCCTCCAAGCCAATATTGTCCCCCTCCTCCTTCCCTCACCGTCGACCCCCACCATTGCAGCGGCTAGAAACCTTCAAAAATTCCAAAGAAACCGTAGCTCAGCCCCCTCCTTCGTCGAGCAGCCTCGTTCGACTGCCTGGAGCCACCGCGTCGCCATCGCGCCCAGCCGTGAGTCCCACGCGCCCAATTGCTCGTTCGGGTGTCCCTAGCTGTCGTTCCGCCTCTATCGTGACCCCAGGCCATCCCCCAAGCTGTTCGAACCTCCCTCGCCATTGCCGAAGCCGCCCGGTTGCTCGTCGAGCCGTCGGAAGCCCACCGCAACCCATCCGCCATCTGCCTTCGCTGTTTCCAGCCCAATCAGCCACCGTCTAGCCATCTTTGGCCCAAGAGCAAAAATCGAAGCCCTGGGTCTACAGCCCACTATTTGACCTGTTTCCGAGCTCTTCCGGACCTCGAAATGTGCACCCGCTTTGGAGTTTATGGACCGCCTCCGCGTCCCCGTCAAAGTGAACTCGTTGAATCGTTATTCAAGTGAGTTTACTCATTAATCTCCGCTTAGGGAGTTAATTATGCTTAATTGTTGATTATTTTAAATTAAGTATGGATTATATGAATAGTTATAATAGATTAGTGAATTAATTGATCATTATTGCATGTTAGATGGTTAGAGTAGTGTAATTAGGGCCTAGACAAGCTCTAGTATTTATCTAAAGTGGTTCGGAATTTTTCCGGGCCCATCTCGGCATTTAATTAGGCTTTTCCGGCCTAAGTTGCATTTATTGGCATTTATTAATTAATTTTCGTAATTATTTAATTAATTATTATTTTCCGAAAATTAGACCGGGATAGTTGGTAACCGGAATTTCGTGCTGAGTGCAATGGTGTGGTTGATTTATTTAATTAAGTGCTAATTTGTGCTGATTGAATGTGATTTGTGATTTCGGGAACTTATCCCAAAATTTATTAATTTCATTAATTAATTAGAAAATACCGAGCGTCGGTTTACAACGCCAAAAATGTGTTTTTGGACCGTTGGAATTAATCGGTTTACAACGCCAAAAATCCCAATGAAGGGGCATCATTACATAACAGGTCTCATAAAGTTTGTGGAGGAGATGAAACCCAATTCAGAGATAAATAGTTGTTCTTGTAAGCTACAAGCATCTCCATTTACACATATGGTCTTTGTATTTCTTTGAGTTTTCGATGGGCCACCAGCCAATCACTTTAAGGAGACAAACTAGGCCGCTACCATTATTCAATGCTTGAGCGTCCTAATATTTCCAGATGTCGGTCCCCTTTTTGTTTCCTTTGAAAATTCTAACTTGAATAAACATTAAAAAAAAAAAAGGTTTGGTTCAAACGCCATAATTTCCTGCTAAATTAGACAAAAACATTGTGATCCTCAGCATCGATTAACTTTCACCTTCCTTCCTTCATCGCAATTAATCAACTCAGCTCTGGTGCTTGATTAGATTTGTGGTTGTATGTTGATCAAGACAAGTATTTATTGGAACTTAAACCAGCTCAACGAACTTTGTTAGCTACAATGACACTATCTAAACAAATCGAGTTCTTTTCATTGATAATATTCTCTCATGTGGTTGTCGGCAGACTTCAATGTCACTGACATGCCACTGGTACTCCACATTAGTAGTTGGGCGAATGGCAAATGATAATGCGAGTGTCACAATTTGGAAAGGCGACATAAACGACATAAGACAAAAGCATTTTGCCTTTCATCGAGATTATGAAGATTTTGGTAGGACCAAGAGAGGAATCACACAGATCACTCTTGTTCGGAAATTTTCCAAGCCAGCGATCCCATCATGATAAAGTTTGGTCACCATTACCAATCACAAGTTTACCACGAGGCATCGACACGAGTCACATCAATATCACAAGAGGGCTATAATCAAATCACCAGCAAAAGGTAAAATAGTGAAGTCTTGAATTTCTGCTGTACATTAAAATTCCAGTACATCTTTCTGTCTAGTCTCCCCAGACATTGCTTAGGCCCATGTCACGCTAGCAAAAGCAGAAGAGGATAATGCCAATGGAACGGGACGAACATGGGAGTAAGGCAAGTGACGACACCTATTTCCAGCCACTTAAAAAAAGTAGGGAAGGATGGGACAAGTCCTGCACGGCTTTTTATCCCGGGACAAATCACTCTTGTGATTCACCATCATTTGTTAGAAAGGCAGTACTGAAGTAGCATACCAAATAGCGAAATGCCACCATAAATTATGGCGTAGTATATTTTACTAATTAGCATCAAGCAGGGTATCCGTGAGCTAACTATTTAGAGATTTTTTTCACAATTTTTAATGTAGGTTGAATTGTTATCTCTATGTTTAACTTTTACTGTAAACATAAGAGGTAATATCACTCTATTTGTATAGTATGAAGTTTCAATTGAACGCGCGCGTGTTTTATTGACTCAATTAACAGTTTTTACTATATTTATTCCCTCCAAAATTTATGCCCTAAAAAGACTCTTTATGCAACTCAATTATCAGTCTTTCTAATTCTCCATGCCAGTTAGTGATCCCACCATGAGAAAGTCTTGTCACCATGTCCCATAGGTCACCATTTAGGTCCATGTTATGCTAGCAAAACAGAAGAGAATGATGGAACTGAAATCTACACGGCAGTAATGCAAATGACAACACCTATCTCTAGCCACCCAAAAAAAAGGAGAGGCGAGGATAAGGCCCACGTGATTCTTCATGCTCAAACAAATCACATTGGGATCTTTCATTGTTCGGAACAAGTTACTCTCGGTGCTTTGTAACTTGCCATTTCCTAATATCGACCTAAAGAAAGTTCAACGTAGACAAAAGCAAGAAACTAAAAGCTTAGTTTCCTCGTGCCACATTGGGGTCCTACAATATCTTTTGTTTCATCCCAAGCCCTAGACCCAAATCCACTAGGCATGCCTTGTACTATTAGCAGCTTCAGCCTTAGGACCAAGAGAGGAATCATAATAGATCGCCCTCGGTTGGAAATTCCCCATGCCAGTCAGTGATCCCACCATGAGAAAATTTTGTCACCATATCACATAGGTCACCATTTAGGTCCATGTTATGCTAGCAAAATAGAAGAGAATGATGGAACTGAAATCTACAAGGCAATAATGCAAATCGCAACATCCATCTCTAGCCACCCAAAAAAAGGGGAGGCGGGGATAAGGCCCACGCACTTTTCATGCTCAAACAAATCGCATTGGGATCTTTTATTTGTTTGGGACAAGCTACTTTCGATGCTATTGTGACTCGCTATTTTCCGTGATCCTCATGATTCACAAATATTTTCACAGAACCGTTAACTTGAGATAGTCCTCCTCCCCATTGACTGGTTTCAAGGGCAATACTAAAGTAGCATACCAAATAGGCAGAAAACCAGCACAAAATTATAGTGCGGAATATTCTACGAATCTGCATGAAGAGAACGTATTAAACAGAGCATTTTTTAGTTGAGCATTTTGAATTTTTTTCCTTAACATAGATCGTATTGTTATGTTTATGTTTAACTTCAACGGGACATATAAGAGGTGATATCACTCTATTTGTACGGCACAAAAAGTATCAATAGAGTGCGCGGGTGTGTTTTATTGATTCAGTTATATATTTTTACCACATTTCTTCCTACAAAATTTCCGCCCAGAGACTTTTTAAGCATCTTTATACATACAGTCTTGTTATTTCTCCGACTTTTGGCAGGTCACCCACCAGTTGCATCCCACGATTGAATGTCCTAATGATTATTAGAGCAACATCAGTCCTTTCTGTTCCTTGGAAAAGTCTAATTTGTGTAGAAACGGTTCAAATTCAATAGTTTCCTGGAAAATTGGACAGAAAAACATTGTGATCCTCTGAACTCTACTTTTCTTCTCGCATCACGATTTTTTTTTTTTTTTAATTATCTCATCTCACATGCCTAATATTTTAAGATTTTCACAGGAACTCGGTAGGTTAATGGGACCTCTTCGAAGCAGTCTCATTATATGGCTAGAATCATCGGAAGAATTAATCATGTGATAAGAATATATTCGACATCTTTCCTTCAGTTGGATTAAAAATGAATGTCTAGTTTAATTATGGGTGATGCGTGTTTCGGTTAACCAGGTCTAATAGAACGAATCTAAATATCTTTTCTCACAAATGCAATCAATGCAACTAGCTCTTATTTATTCTTAGCTAAGCATGACTAGCTCTTGTCTTAATACCCCATGGATGCTTCCTCGTTGCCATGAATGGAATTTAGGGGCATGTATGGTAACGTTCCTATTTGTCTTGTTTTTTTTTTGTTCCTCAAATTAAAAAAAAAAAATCCGTTTGGTAACATCAATTATTTTAGAAAAGTGGCTAGAGAATAGATTTAGAACAAAAACAAGAAATAGAAAAAAATATTTTTTTGTTCCCGAGAACAATTTCTAGACATAAGTCATTTTCTTTATTTTCTTATTTTCTTTTCTTCTTCCTCTTCTAATCGGCCGATGGAGACTTACTGTCTATTACTGTCTAGTGTTGATCACATATCACTGCCGTTGGCTGCTGACCGTTGCCATTGGTCACCGATCACTACTACCACTTCTGGCTAGAGGAGAAGAAAGAAGAGAGGAAAAAAAAGGAAAATTCTAAAAAGATTATTAAGAAATTAAAAGAAATTCTATAGCACAAAAAAGTTTATAGGTCGTACCAAACATATTCCTACTTTTTTTTAATTCCATAAATAGAAATTTTGTGTAATTATTAAACATATTATTTTACTAAAAAAATATTTCAATGAATAAAAATAGAAAAAATTATTTCTGAAAAGAAATTATTTTTCGAAACATAAATATTACTAAATGCATCTTATGTCTTTGTGTGTCTACTCGATGAGTCTTTTCCAAAGGCCTATGCAAGAATAGGAAAAGGATCCAATAATTCTTTTTCTTTTCCAAAGAAGAAGACAAATAAAAAGGAAGCCTGCAATATAATATCATACAAAAAGAACTAATTAGTCTAGTGAGAGAAAATTCTTTTGGAGAAAGAGAGAAAGAGAGAGACATGAACAAAGTATCTTCCCTCTAGATAATAGCGACAGCCATGAGCTCACGCCAGCTTTTACTGATTCAGTAGTTGTGAATTTGCAATTTCATACAGCAACCCCCTTTGATAATGCATGGCTGGAGAGAGCAAACTTAAATTAGAAAGGACTTTCCGCCCTGATCCGAAGTCTGCTCTAAATCCGGTAGTTATGAATTATGATGTATGCTTTAATGTTAATTATATTAGGTTGATAGTAATCTCAACTCCCTTCTATTTCATAAGACTTGCTCGAAGAGAGTTCACTTAATGATATATCGGTATATGAAACCAAACACATTTCATAATGACAACCATGGATTATATAATTTGGAGGCAAAAAGTCGGGTAGATCTTGACCTCCCCAACTATAGGTAGTATCTTGATTGAAATCAATTATGCCATGTGTTAACTTAGTCCTAAATCTTTCATTGTGTCAAATTAATCCTAAAACTTCTGAAGATTTGTCAATTTAATCCTAAACATATTATAAGGATGCTTGGTTGAAATGATTACATTGATAGACAATCAAAAGACTTAGGACTAAATTGACTAATCATCAGAAAATTTAAGACTAAATTAGCACAATTGAAAGGTTTAAGACTAAATCAGAATATCATCAAAAGGTTTAGGACTAAATTAGCATAGTTGAAAGGTTTTGAATTAAGTTAGAATTTGTAACGACTATTTGGACAATTTCTCTAGGAAAAAGAGTAGATAAACGTGCCATGACAATTGCAAATCAAACGGTCCACCTCATAAACTTTCAAGGAAATCCATTGACTTGTTCGATCATTTTCCATAAAAAAATTGAAATCGAAAAATCTCATTTGGCAAGATTTCCTCAAATTCCACTGAGAGAGATTTCTCACATATGAATAAAGAAAAACTAACATAACGAAACATACTAATACAAATTAAGTACCAAAACATAGGTGATCACAAACAAAAAAATATTATAGCTAGAAAAAAAATGTTATTAATTTCATTAGAAAGATTGAATGAAATTTAAAGATTTAAAAAACACGCCAAATGTTTTTTTTTTTTGGTCAGTTCTACTCTTTTCCTATTCTACACTCACTCTCAGACTTTTGCCCCGCCTCTTGCAAGGTGTGGGAGTCGAAACCCACTCTTGAAACTTACGCGTCCCTACCCCATCCCCCCTGAGAAGGTGGGGATTTGAACCCATCACCTCCCTCTTCCATGTTGAAAGGGTGGCCACTAGGGCGAATCCTAGTGGTTCGCCAAATGTTGACTTTGAGAATAATAACTAAATCATTGTATGTTCAAATGGCTCCTCATTTTTTTTGGCTCAAATCAAGTTGCTCTACAAGACTCTCCGTTGATTTAATCGAGATTGGTAATATTGGTAAGGCATAATAACAGATGATTATATAACGGTACCCTCTCTCTTGGAAAAGAGACAGTACCTTCCTTGCCATTAATTTTTCAAAGGGAACAAGATAAATTGTTCGTCCAGTTTCTTCGGGAAATTTGGAATGAAATCTTGGTTATAAGGACTTCCTTTAATCCCTATAAGTAAAATTTCTTAAATATGAGTATAATAAAAATAAGAGAAATGATAAACTTGAAGAAAACCCACAAAACATCCATAATAATACAAAAACTATTATTTGTAACCACTTACGACCACCAATTGAGTCAGCATGACCGTGAGCTTATCTCGAGTAGACATGATCTCAAGCTTCGCAATTCGAAACTCGAGTTATTGTGGCTATTGCAACCATAGTTGCCACAAGCTTAGAGCTCACGGCTACAACGGTCACAATGGTCCTCCATCTCTTTCTCTCTTTCAATTTTGGTGTTTTCTTTAATATCGATTGATGTGGTGCCTTTTTGACCTATAATAATTTTCAGTGAATCATAACATGACATGTATTTCAGCGTGACGTGTATATTCACCACTGTTTATATCATTAATTCTGTAATACATGACAACAAAAATTGACCAATAAGAGAATAATTATAACGAAATGACTTTACATCGACATTTTCTAAAAAGTTGAGCGACTTTTTTTAAAAAATAAAAAATAAAGGACAATGGTTATATCATTCCTTAAATAAAATAAGAAAACAAAACCTTCGTTTCATCGTTTGTATTGTTTTTTTATCTAGTTTCCGAGTTGAATTAATTAAGGTTAGCAAATATAATAGTATATTGTTTAGATTTTAACCGTTTGCCCATTTCTTTGAAATGGAAACTACGGCCCACAATCCACCGTCAACATCTTGGATCACGGTGGCCGTTACGCTAGCATCTGCCCCTTTGGAGTATTCTTTGCTGACTTAGTCAACAAGATCACCAAGCAAAAATGACGTTCGCGCGCGGATTTTTCTTTCTCCGATTGAACGATTTCGATAACTTCACGTGCTTGCAGAAACCTTCCGATGAACGAGGATGAGGATGAGTTGTTGCGGTGAATGGTCTGACAACGGTGACCCGGCATCAAAGAGACATTAAACCTCGTCGCCATTCCAAGAACTCCATTAATTTACCATGCGATGCTCCAATACATTAAAGTGCTTGCTCTTGTTTATGATAGTACTTCCGTTTTGCTCCAGCAGCGACACCCTAGGAACAGTAAGCAGCTCCAGCAACTACACCCAAGGAACAGTAAGCAGGATCACGTACCCAGGAAAACGAGGAAATGGCACTCTCGTGTCCGCTGGCAAGCGGTTTGAGCTCGGCTTCTTCTCTCCGGACAGGAGCTCCAACCCGAAGAGGTACATCGGAATATGGTATTACAGGTCGGACCCTCTGATCATCGTCTGGGTGGCCAACCGTAATGACCCGGTTGATGGCCGCACGGCATCATTCAGCCTTCTGAATGGCAACCTGCATTTGTGGAGCGATGGACAATCGATCTGGTCGACCAATGCCACGAGTTCAAGCTCTTTGACCCAGTTTGCGAAGCTTCTTGATACAGGGAATCTAGTGCTGATGGAAGGCCATGGAAGCAAAAGAATTCTGTGGCAGAGCTTCAATGACTCGACCAACACGTTCCTTCCTGGGATGCTTATGACCGACGACTTCAAGTTGACTTCTTGGTCAAGCCAGGATGACCCGAAAGAGGGCGAATTCACGTTCCAGCGGGATCAAGGAGGCGACACCAGCAACTACGAAGTGTTTCGGAACCTGACTCCTTACTGGAAAAGTGGGGTCTATGGGAACTTCGTGCAACCCGATAAGATACTTGAAGTCTTCTTTTCCTTGCCCTCTAATACGGCTTGCCAGAGGTTGCCCGAGAACTGCAGCAGTGCCCGGTTGGTCATGAACTATGACGGCCAGATTCAGTACTTCAAGCAGGGAGACGGATCGAAGCCGTTTTGGTCCCAGCCAGCGAGCCAGTGTAGCAAGTTCGATGCGTGCCCCAAGTTCCAGAGCTGCAATGATGAGAATGGCAAGAAGACCATGTGCAAGTGCTTGCCGGGGTTCGAGCTGCATAATGGGGAGTGCCTTAGGAAATCACCAACGTTCGAGCAGACCAGTAATTTCTTGAGTCTGAAGATGATGAAGACTGGGAATTCGGACAGTCGGTTCCCGGTAGAGGGCGAGGAGCAATGCAGGCAAAAGTGCATCGATGACAAGTATTGCCAGGCTTACTCGTTCGAGGAGCATCAGCGTGGCAACTTGACATGCTATACTTGGTCAAAAGATCTAGAAAATATGCAGGAGCTTGCGCAAGATGGTCACAGCCTCTATGTTCGAGTCCCGCTTGCAGACATAGGTTAATTTCCTATTGACCTGACATTTTTTCCTTTCCAAGATCATTTGTTTGTGACCTTCTGACTTGTGCTGTTACTTGTTTATTTTAACAATCTTTGGTGGTTTCTTGTATGCCTTCTTTGATGAACTTAGGAACTTTGCTCATATTTTGTGCTCTTGAATGTCATTTTATTGCAAGCGTCTTCCAACCAAGTATTCTAGTCCCCTGCTTATGGCAAGCAAATGATGCTATCCCAATTTCAGCCATGAATAATATGTACGATTAAAGTTCAGTTGCAAGTGAATGTGTATAGCGTTGACGCTGATATTTGTTCAATGTTGACTTCTATAGGATGTAGCAGGAGCTGTGATACTTGTGGCACTAATTTAGTCCCCTACCCTTTAAGCACTAGACAAAACTGTGGCGATCCGTTATACTCTGCATTTCACTGCAACAGCACAACTGACCAGCTTTACTTTGAATGGCACAAAAGTGACTACAGAGTCACTAACATCAATCCAGAAGATCGAACATTTACCATCCAAGTCAATTCATCCAATTGCACAAGTGGCGGTCTGATGGAAATCAATCAGCAGCCTAACCAGTCATTGCCATTTAGTGTGAGTAGCAGGTGTGTAGACTTCAGCACTGGGTTGAGTGAAGTGAAAAGTGAAGTGAAAATTGAGTGGATCGCTCCAGAAGAGCCACTCTGCAATACGATCAAAGACTGCAATTGGCCAAATGCAACTTGCAAGGATGCATCAGATGGAATGACAAGGTGCCTCTGCGACTCAGGATTCAGTTGGAATTCTTTCAGCGTCAATTGTTCTCTGGGTAAGAATGTTGATCTTGCAAATTGACCCGCAACTTTAGCTACTGTATTCATGAATAACGGATTAGAAGGAAATGTAGCCATTAGGTTTTAAAGGTCCCCGTAGTAGTAGATTCTGTTGTGCCCCCAAATCAATATTTTCTATCTCCATGGTCTATCATTTAGAGTGCTCCTTGGATGATTTGCTCCTCCTAGAAGCAAACTGACAAATTCCATACAGTGAATGTCTATATTTTCAGCGTTCTGGAATTTATAACAGGTACGCCAGAAGAGCTTGAAACCAGCACAGACACAGCTATAGTTTGTCTCCTGTCAAGGAGTCAAATAGCATCTGCCTTTACGGTTACTTGTATGGTCTATGCACGCAATGTAACGACAGAGTCCCGGACTTGCACCAAATAGACTTGCTCTTTTTCATCGACCATAAGAGGGAGTGTGACCATGCACTATGAATTCCTCACATCTGCCCTTAGCGACTCCCCGTGTCTACAATTTTTCGTTCACTTGTGTCCAAAATACAGTACTTATACTTTCTTTTCTTCCCTAGCAGTAGTAAATAATAACTTTGAAGGAGGAGGATCATCGCAGAGAAGTCAGAAAGTGAAACCTGTGTATATAGTTGCTCCTGCCGTTGCTGCAATTTTCATACTTGTATTCGGTGGCTTATTTTACATGAGAAGGCAGCTTGGTATTACGCAAGGTAATCACAAATCAAACACATACTACTGTTTATCTGTCATTATCAGATCTACGATAATAAGATAGCAAACAATTATGGCGCATTTGATAACACTTTTGTTTTTTGGAATAATTTCTAATCAGAAATTATTATTTTTTATTTTGTTCTCGGAAACAATTTCTAAGCATTTTAAGCCATTTGGTAAAATTCAAAATTTCAATTCCTAGAATAAAATTGCGTTTGACAGCATCCTCAAAATTTCTACTTCAAATCATATTCTTTTAATTTTTAAATAATTTTAATTTTTTTCTTCTTTTATTTTTTTCTTTCCTTTCTCCTCTTCTTCTTCAAGGTTGCCAATCGCCAGCCTTGGGATGACTAGTGACTAGCCAGACAAGGGTCGGCGACCTCGCCGGCCCTCACCGAGGCCGTGCCTCGTCGGCCAAGCCTCGCCGGCAACTGGGCGAGGCTTGGTCGAGCCTTGGCTAGGCAAGTGGCCTCGCCCAGATCTGGCGAGGTCGAGCCCCACCTGTGGTTGGGCAAGCTCAGCCTCGCTGGTGGCCTGAGGAGGCCTAAGCAAGGCTCGCCTGGCCACTAGCGAGGCTTGGCTGCACCAAATCTAACGAGGTCGAGCCTCCGGCGAGCTCGCCAGACTAATCGCTGGCGACCGGCGGTGGCGGCAACAGTTGAAGAAGAGAAGAGAGGGAAGAAGAAAGAAGAAAAAAGAGAAAAAATGGGTTGACTTGATTCTGAAATTGTTCCCGGAAACAAAGAATCAACTTTTTTTTTTATTTCTCGATTTTATTCCAAATCTATTTCCAAGAACAAAAAAATAGAAATTTGTTTCTGGGAATAAAAATTTTACCAAACGAATTTCTGTTCCAAAGCTACTCTCGGGAACAAAAGAATAGAAATTATTACTGTTTGGCAAGTTGCCAAACCAAGCCTTAGTGACTAGAGTCGCACTTCAGGGAGCAGGGAAAGCACTCAAGAAAATCTCAACTTTCGTCTACACGACAGTGAGAGACGGATCAAGATGTGGATGGACTCATGCCAATTCGGAGAGGAAGATAAGAAAGGCATAGAAGTGCCATTTTTTGATTTGGAAATTATTTTACAAGCGACCAATAACTTCTCAGACGAGAACAAACTTGGAAGAGGCGGTTTCGGGCCTGTTTATAAGGTAAATAAAATGGTTGCTTCTTTTACCATTTGGGGCTGTTGACGAGGTCACTGTGATTAAGTAGTATGTTCCTTAACTTTGTTTTAGGCTACTTTTCCAGGAGGACAGGAAATTGCAATAAAGAGGCTATCGAGTGGATCAGGACAGGGTTTGGAGGAATTTAAGAATGAAGTCGTCTTGATTGCCAAATTGCAGCATCGAAATCTCGTCAGATTAGTAGGATATTGCGTTGAAGGAGATGAAAAAATGTTACTATATGAATACATGCCCAACAAAAGCTTAGATTCTTTCATATTTGGTAAGCACCTCATTTCATGTTCTTGTTCCCTTGTATGCTTCAAGGCATAGCTGTAATAGGTAGTAGCACTCCACAGTTTCTTTCTCTTCATAAAGATTTTAAGTCAGTCTGACGAAGTAAGATTAAAAGACTTGCTACTTCCATCGATTAAAATGAAAACCTTGCTAGATCAAACAAGGTGTTCCTTGCTAAACTGGGAGACACGCTTTGAGATTATCTTGGGAATTGCACGAGGAATGCTCTATCTTCACCAAGATTCTAGGCTACGAATCATTCACAGGGATCTAAAGACTAGCAACGTTTTGCTCGATGAGGAGATGACTCCCAAAATTTCCGACTTTGGTCTAGCACGTATATTTGAGGCAAAACAAACTGAAGCAAGCACGCAAAGGGTGATTGGAACATAGTAAGTTTTTGTATATGCACATACCATTTATTTTCGTCTGGATAAAGAATTTGTTGGACACTACACAAGGCACTCACCACATTATCACGTTTTAATATCTGTAGTGAAACTTTGTTATTCCGACTGCAGCATAATTAACTTATTGTTCTCATGCTCCGATGCAGTGGATACATGTCTCCGGAGTATGCTTTGGATGGATTTTTCTCATTCAAGTCTGATGTTTTTAGCTTTGGCGTTGTCGTATTGGAGATTGTTAGCGGGAAACGTAACGCAGGATTTTATCAGTCCGAAGGAACAATGAGCCTTCTTACTCAGGTGAATACAGTCCATTTGCTGTGGCTTTCTTTTGCTTTTTCCACTTCCCGTTGCCCTTTTCTCTGAATGTACTAAAGCTTCAATTGTGCAGGCATGGAAATTATGGAATGACGATAAAGCATTGGACTTGATGGATCAAGTGCTGCACGAAACTTACAACAGAGATCAAGTTTTGAAGTGCATAAACGTGGCGCTTTTATGCGTGCAAGAAGACCCGAGTGATCGCCCCACAATGTCAAATGCGGTTTTCATGCTCGGTAGTGAAAGTGCGACTCTTCCAGTTCCGAAAAAACCGGCTTTTGCAGTTAGGACAGGCGTTTCTACAACAGCTTCTTCCAGCAAACCAGAGTTGAGCATGGTGTTATCGACTACTCAGCAACAAGGACGGTAATGTCAGATCTTCCTCGAATCTATTCCACATCTTAGTTGCCGAAATCTTTAGCTATCAGGCATTTGTTTAACTAGGAATGCCTCAATTTTTAACCCATGATATTCCTTTCTCCTCCGGCAAAATACAGTTTACTCTATGTTGATAGCTGATGCTTCTCCTCGGCCTTGGACTGTACAATACTAACATAGCGAATCGGCTCCTTGATCACATTAAAAGATTATTATTGTCAATTCTAGCACTGTTCCTTCTTGAGAATAAGTTTCTTGTGCTGCAATTGAGTTGTAAAATCAATTCCCTTTCGCGGCTATAGTCATCCTATGAAACTCGCAATCCACCCCACTAGAGCATGATCCACAAAAATCTCACGTTTTGAATTGACCGAAAAATCCCTCAGTTGTCAGATGTTACTATTATGTGTTAAAAATCTGTACATTTCATAGTGATGTATGGTCGGTCGCCTTAAACATCCGCTGCACAGCACAGGTTAGTCAATATTCACCTCAAGGGAAGGAAAGCCTACTTTACAAACAATAGAGAATTCCCTAATGCCTTTGCGCTCGGTAAAACTCATGCTGAGTTGCCGGTTGGATCTATGGGTCTATGGGTGCGTTTGGGAAGACTTTTGGGGGAAGACTTTTGGGGAAAGTTTTTAGGAGAATGCAAAGACCTTTGAGTTAAATGTGTTTTTCAAAATGCAAATGGTGTTTGGTAAATTGTAATTTGAAAGCTCTTTGTGAAGCGCCTTTGAGTAAAATGGTGTTTGGGGGAATTACTTTGTAAATGACTTTTGTGATGAAAAAAATTATTAAAAGAAAAATAAAAAAATTGACCGGCAAGGGGCAGGCAGCCGCCGGCGATCTCCGGCGACCTTCGACGACCCCGCCAACCCCCGAAGACCACCGGCAAAGGCCGCCCGAGGTCGCACGACGCCGCCGCGACCTCCGGCGACCCCGGATTTGGGGCGGCGAGGTTGCGTGACGCCGCCTCGACCTCCGGTGAACTAGATCCGGGGCGTCGAGGTCGCGGGAGGACCTCGCCGCCGACCTCGCCGCCCGGTCCCAGAGCCGGCGGAGATTACTTCTTTCGCCAGCCAGAATCGGCAGCGGCGAGTCGGGGAGGACGTGACGCCACCGCAACCCAGATTCGGGGGCGATGAGGTCGCGCGACCCAGATCGGGGTTGGCCGCGACCCTGCCGCCTAGATCTGGGTCGCGGCAACCCAGACCTCGCCGCAACCCAAATGGCGCAGCGGTCACGCCACCCCCCGACGACGGTCGACGGCGACTGCCTGTGGAAGAAGAAGAAGAAGACCTTCGCCGGCAACTGCTCGCGGAAGAAGAAGAAGAAGACCGTCGCCGGCGACCGCTCGCCTAAGAAGAAGAAGAAGACGATGAATAGTGAGGGCGAAACCAAAAACGAAAAATCAATGAGGATAATTTGGGAAGAAATTTTTTTTTTAGCCCTTCACTGTTGAATGCCAAGAAAGCCAGAAAGCCAAAGCAAGGGAGATGGTGCCTTGAGCTGAGGGACTTTACAAATGCAAGCATTTCCCAAATGGGCTTCCAAAAGCAATTGCCAAACACCAACACATTTGCCCAATGGGCTTTGGAGGTCCAAAGGACTTTGCAAAGTCCTTCCCAAACGCAGCCTACGTTTACTCACTCCGAGGCTTTCCTTCTTGGGTGGTGGGTTCTGATCTTGAAATGAGAAAGTTGGCATTTTCTTACTTCAAAAGAAACTTAATCAAGACCAAAAAAAAAAAAAAGGCTTGAAGTTCTATTTCTCCCTTGCACGATATAACTCGGTGGTGCTCATGATTCCTAGTGCTAGAACCGAACTGGTACTACCGTCTTTATCTCATCGATGCCATGTAGAATAGTGCCTTTTTTTTCCTTCATGTTAAAAAGTTCTACTTTTTTTTAGAAGAAAATCGACTGACTGATTATATTTCATTAACAGTGAAAATTTGTTAGCTAAGGGTAGGAAGTTCCACAAATGCAATCATTTTCCACGTATTTATTAAGATTTTTACGATACTCTAACACTTCTAAAAAGTCAAAATCTTTTCTTTTTCATTTTACCTATTTATACTAAAATGTTAAGTTCCTTTAACACGCAATGGTACCGAAAAAGAAAAATGAACGGTTTTGAGTGGTAAAGGTCTACCATCACATCAAGGAAAAATGTAGACCTTCACAAAAATAAATAAGAATGCTCATAATTCCTATGCAGTAGTCTAATAAAATAATATATCTTGTCAATTCATGTTCGAAAACATGAGTCTATAAAGAGGCATGCATAGAAACGAGACTAACCTGATCGAAGGCCAAATCCACTAAGAATCCGGTGATATTAGCAACTTTAGCCTTAGAACGAGGAGAGGAATCATAAATCACCCCTCCTGGGAAATTCTCCATGTGAGAATTTCAAAAGGATGCCAGTGATCATGCCATAAGAAAGCTCCGTGACCATTACCAATTTAATCCTTCAACTACACCATTTCTTTTGCAACCCACTCTCTACAATCCTTAAAAAGATAAGTTTAAACTCAGGAGTCTAACAGGAGATGCCACAAAGAATGCAAACAGTAGCCTTATTCCATTCATTAGGTCTTCGAATGCCTAAACCTCCTGTTGGGGAAAATCAATAAGGAAAAATGGAATTAGATTTCAAGGCATGTAAAAAATAAGGGAAAAAGCCACAAAAAACCCCAAACTTTGCTAATCGTGACATATTTACCTCAAGCTTTTTTTCGTGACATAAAAAATCTTGAACTTATATATGTACAACACATTTACCCTAAACTATAGTGCATTTTCGTCTTTTACTTTTTGATTTTTTTTCCTTTTCTTTTTTTCTTCTTCTTCTCTCTTCCCTCCACCGGCCATGGCAAAGGGAAGCCGGACTTAGGCAAGGGTTGCCTTCGCCAGTGTCGGGCGAGAGCCTCCCTCGCTAGATCGAGCGAGGGCACCCCTTGCCTAACGTCAGTGAGGGCGACCCTAACTAAACCAGGCGAGGGGCGCCAGATCTAGCAAGGGCAATCGTCGCCCGACGCAAGCGAGGGCGGCCCTCGTTAGCATCAGGCAAGGACAGCCCTCGCCAGATTTGGCCTTGGCGAAAGTCGCCCGATGCCGGCAAGGGTCGCCCGACGCCAGTGAGGGTCGCCCTCGCTTGAGTCCAACTTCTCTCCCCCATGGTTGGCGGAGGGAAGAGAGAAGAAGAAAAATGGAAAAAAAAAAAAGAAAAAAAAAGAAAAAAAAAGACAAAAATGCTATTGGTCATAGAGTTTGGGGTAAATGTGTCACATTTATCAAAGTTTGGGATTTTTCATGTTACAAAAAAAAAATTAGGTAAATTTATCACTTTGAGCAAAATTTAGAGTTTTTTGTGGCTTTTTCTCAACAAAAAATACTATTTTTAAGAAATTATCTGCTGAACAATATTGCTAAAGGTCTCTAGCAAAAATCCTTTATGATATAACAAAATCTCAAATGATAATACCATATAGCAATTCTAGTATTTTTTCTAGAAACTCTTAAAGGGAAATAATTGAAAACAATAGCTATAATTTTAGAAGGAAAATCAACAACTTAATATGAAATTGAGACAAGAACTAACGAATTAATTTTAGTCTTTAGAATAAAAGCAACCCTTCGGGAAATATTGCAAAGTGAATAAATATTTTCTCAAAAGACATGTTGAAAATTCAGATTAAGAAAAAATGATAATAATAATTTTTTTTTGGAATTTCAAATTTTATAACTTCTGCAAAACGATTGAACAAATACAACATTTCAAAGGTTCATAAGTTTGTGGGAATAGACACAATATTCCAAAGGTTGTAAGTGCCCCTAACAACACTTAGGCAAATATAATAAAATTTGGAATTAAATAAAAAATAACTATAAATTTATTGCGAGCAGTTATGTTGTTTCAATATAACACAAATATTATTTTATAAATATAAATCTAAATCTTACTAAACAAAAAAATAATAATAAATGAGGATTAGTGCCAATTATGATCAGTGAGTGTGCGAGTGCTAACTGCGCCTAATAATCTTGCACTCACACACAAGTATTATAGGATCAAGCCCACTTAGCCCATTATAATGTTAGAAGACTTGTACATTTAATATTGACCTACACATTCTGAATTTTTTTAGGATTGTGGAGTCAGTTGAATTCGTGGCTCATGATATGCTATTAGTTTCACTGTAATTCAAAAATTATTGTGCTGGGAAAACCCTTTTTAATACATCACAATCCACCCACCGGTTGATTTAAGGAGACGAATTTCGCCGATGACGACCATGGACCCCCCCCAACTAGCAAGCAATGATTGAAGGTCCTAAATACTTCCACAGGCATACGTGTGCCTTTAAAGAGAAAGATCGCTCCCTTTTTGCCCTTTGAAAAGCCCAACACGTACAAACATTAAAAAAAAAAAAAAAAGTGGTTCAAACGTAATAATCTCCTGGTAAATTGGACAAAAACATTGTTTGACCGTAGTGATGGGAAGAGTTGATTACGTGAAAAATGAAGGTCCAATTACTCAGGCGTGCTAGGGTCAATCGGGTCTAACGGGACAGGTGTAGAGGTCTTCTCTTACGACTGCAATTAAGATATTCGATTGCGGACATAACTGGCTGGCTTCGATTATAAAACCCCATGCATGCTTCCGTGTTGGCTTTATTGCAACTAGGTCATCGTGCTTGATTTTAAGGGTATGATCTGTAATTATTCTGTTTTTGGGAATAATTTATATTAAGAAATAATTTTTTTATGTTGTTTTTTGAAGAAATTTTTGAGCATTCAAAAGTATTTGATAACTACGTAAAATTTTATTTCTAAAACAAAAAAAGAACAAGATTGGTAAGACCCTCAATTTTATTTTTTTGGCCATAGAATTACTTTTAAAATAAATTTATGAGATTTTTCTTCTTCTTTCTTTTTTTTTTCCTTTTTTCCTTTTCCTCTTTTTCTTCCTCATCCAGCCAATCGCCAGCCTCACCGACCCTCAGTGAGGTTGAACCTCATAGTGGCTAGGGTAGATTGGCCTCAATGTGCCTAGGCGAGGCTCCGGCAACCAACTAGATAAGGAAGCAGAAGAAAAGAAAAATAAGAATTGGTTTGATTCTAAAATTATTTTCAAGATTAAAGCAATAACTTTTTTCTATGCTTTGATTTTGTTTCAAATTTATTTTCAAGAATAAAAAAATTAGCTGACATTATCAAATGAATTTTTAATTTTTTTTTTTGTTCTGGAGAATAAAAGAATAGAAATAGTCAAGAATTAACCGGTTACTAAATAGGTCTCAAGAGTCTTTTATAATAACCTTGACAAAGAAGAGGAGCCAACAACTCTTTCTTTTCTTAAACAAAGACAGAGAAAAGTAAGCCTGCGGTATAATAGCATACAAAAAAAAAAAGGTTACTTTTTGATACTTCGTTCTGTATACCAATAAAACTACGCTCTATTATATAAGTTGTAAATTTCTTGAAGAGAGAGAGAGAAATAAACATTAGTGCTCTTCCCTCCAATAGAATGAGTTGCGATCTAGGACACCCGTTATTGGTAGTGAAAAAGAGCAAAGAAAGAAAGGGTTGACTAGGAGGAAAGAACAGCAAACTTCAATAGCGACAACCGTGAGCTCATGCCAGCTTACAATGATTTAACGCGGCAACTCCATAAGTTTAGCCGTTGTCATGGCGCATGCGTTGAATAATGGGAAATTTTCAGACCTCTCTACTCCGAAAGCCTGTACTAACTCTGGTAGTAACAATGTCTGCTTCATAGCTAATTGAATTAGATCGACGTGTTATCTCAATTCCCCTTCTATTTCATTGGACATGCTCGAATTACTTAACGTTAACCTCGTCGCCACTTCAACAACTCCAATTATTACCATGCGACGCCCCAATAACTTAACGTGCCTGCTCTTGTCTGTGATGTTCCTTCCATCTTGCCTGAGCAGAGACACCATAACAGTAGGCACAATCATGTACCCGGGAGGAACCACTCTCGTGTCCGCGGGCGAGCGATTCGAGCTCGGCTTCTTCTCTCCCAGTGGCAGGTATTACCCTCCTATCATCGTCTGGGTTGCCAACCAGATCGACCCGCTCGTTGGCCCCACCACATCCTTTGGGCTCGTGGACGGCACCCTAAAGTTGTGGAATGAAGGACGAGCAATCCAGTTGACCACTGTCGAGGGTTCAAGCTCTTCGACCTGGTAAGCGAAACTTCTTGATTCAGGGAATCCGGGGCTGATTGAAGACGACCGGAGAGTGAGAATTCTCTGGCAGGGCTTCGATCACCCGACCGACACATTCCTCCCAGAGATGCTGATGATCGAAAACTTTGTGTTGACTTCTTGGGCAAGCCGGGAAGACCCAAAACAAGGGGACTTCACGTTCCAAATGGATCAAGAAGGCAGCCACAACAACTACGACGTGATCCAAAAAGCGTCTCCTCACTGGAAAAGTGGGGTCTACGGAAAACCCATACAAGCCGATCAAATGTTGGTCGTCATCTCTTTCTTGCTCTCCAATTTTTACCACCGGCGGCCCCACTACTTCGCCGCCAGCTGGGACAAGTCCGATTTCGGCCTACAAAACTACAACAACAGCCGGTGTGTTCAGTGCGTGCGGCAAGAAGAGGGGCCCCAGGTGGGTGCGGAAGTACGCCTGGCTCCCCTCCGCCCGCTGGTGCACCGAGATCAGACGTCTCTCCATGGCATCAACCGCCCCAGCACCGAGCGCGCACAGAGAGGGAGAGGCTTCATATTTTCGTTTTGGCGGGGGGAGTTGGATTGAAAAGGATGGTTGCTTTTTTTCCAGGCTTTCGTGGAATCATCGCGGGCTCTTGTGTATTTTGCCGTGAAGCCCACTTAGGAGTTTGGTTTGGGCCTCTGTGCGTGCAGTTTTTGTGATCGAATGAGGGTCATAATTAATTAAAATTCGTTTTAAATGTTCTCTATTTTTTGCCCGCTTTACTATTGAAAAATAATCAAGGAAAGAAACATTTTTTTAATGAGTGCCCTCACACGCATCTTGCTATGCCCGTCAAAATGGGTCATTTGCCCATTTATTAACCCATATTGGTGTTAATTGGGTCATAATTTGGTTACTTATAGTAAAGTAGTAGGTCATAAATTTGTTTAAACATTATGGAATTGTTAATTGAGTCGGGTATATAGCTTATGCAAACCCAACCTACTTCTACGGCTTTCTCGTCACTGGATCTTGCCTTTGCTCACTTTCACGCGTGGACTCCCCCGTCATTGAAACCTTTTTATTGAAGTCTGGGAGGTGGAACCAACCTTGGACGCGCTCAAATTCCAGGAGAGCACGACGAATGGTGATCTCTTCGGATGGCATTTCTTTCCCCGCGGAAACGTTCCTGTTCCTGTCGTTCGTCCCGCACATGTCCAAAACATCTAGAGGCCCACGCTCTTGTCGTCGTCGCCTGCGTCGGTTTTGCATCTCCTGCCTGTTCTGTGTGGTCCAATCTCGGTGGAGAATGTACGCATCATTAAGTCAATAACTAAAATGTACGTGCGAAGAAAGGGAATCACAAGCAAAAGCGACACCCGACTGGCCTTTTTACTTTATTTCCTTGCCTCTAAACTTTCTGCCCAAAAGACTTTTCAAGCAACTCTATTGACACATACAGTCTGAACGTCCTGATATTTCCCGTATTGGTCCCTTTTCTATTTCCTTTGAAAAGTCTACCTTGAATACACATTCCAAAAAAGACATAGGTTTGTTGGTTCAAAGGCATAATTTCCTGCTAAATTGGACAAGAACATTATGATCCTCCGAATCGATTAACTTTCACATTTCCTTCCTCCATCACAGTTAATTAACTCTTCTCCTATGCTTGATTAGATCTATGGTTGTATGCTAATCGAGACAGGTATATCGAGTCAATTGTCCTCGTCTCTAATTCGAGGAGATGAAAACTTTAACTAGCTTAATGAACTTAGTTGGTCACAACAACACTATTTGAATATAATGAGCTTTTTCCTTTCATAATATTCTCTCGCTGGCCGTCGAGGACTTAGATTTTGCTGACATGCCTCTAGTATTCGGCATTATTATTCGGGTGAATTTCAAATGATAATGCGAGTGCCACAATTTGGAAAGGTGATGTGGGCAACATACCGCACAACGAGGCATGAGTCCACATAAAGAGGCATGAATGGAAACAAGACCATCTAACTTGATCGAAGGCCAGATCCACTAAGAATACCTGGTGATATTAATAACTTTAGCGTTCGAACCAAGAGAGGCATCATAAATCACCCTCCTTGGGAAATTCTCCATGAATTAATTTCCAAAGGATACCAGTGGGATCACTATAAGAAAGCTCCGTGGCCATTACCACTCACATCCCTTGTTGACACCTAATATTTAAAAAAAAAAAATTAATTAATAAATTAAATTTGGTTGTTAAAATCTTTGTTGTTGAAAATATATTTTCATTTCAAAAATTAAAAAAAAAATCAGTTTTATTTTTATTAGTTTTTAGAAGTAAAGGATAATATTTGATTAGAGGGAAATTTTGAAGCAAAATTTTGAAATTCAAAAATTAAACGGCCGTGCGATTGGAGCAACTTTGTTGTTGAAGGAGTTGAGTGAATATCGCAACATCTCGAACAGCTTTGAGTCTTTACCCTATAAAAAAAAGCAAAGTTAGACGCCAAATGGGGGCTCCTGATTTTTCACTTTCGGAGGGGGGTTTCTTCTTCGTTTGAGGAGAGGAACACAAAAGAAAAAACAAAAAAGAAGGGAAAGTCAGAGAAGGGACGTGTGGAAGAAGGCAAAGAGCAAAAAGGAAAAAGAAGAAAAGGTGAAGTACAAGAGCAGAGGGGGAGGACAGTAAAAAAGGGGAAATTTACTGTGCTTCTTCCCCAAAGTTCTCCTCACCGGCGCACACCTCCGCCACCTGCTGCTGCCGCCTCCCTCACCGGAGTCCATTGCCGGTCCGTTCGCCGTGTTGCTCCGCCTCCGACGCACTCAGCCGCCCCGAAGCCGTCCACGTTTGCCGCGCCGCCGCGTCTGCATCACCGCCGAGCTCCGACCAAGCTCTGAACGCCGCCCCCTTGCCAAGCTCCTCGCTGGTTTCTGCTGCTGTTGCTGCAGCATCGTCGTTCCGCCGATTCGCCCCCGACGTGCAGCCGCGCCTCCGACTCCCGCCGCCCCGAGCAACCCGACGCCCGAGGAGTCCTCCGCGAGCCCTTCCGCCCGAGCGACGAATCAAAACCCCTTGCTGCCTGTCGCGACCCGATCTTGCCGCCCTTCGAATGTCAAAGGGGGAAAGGTCGGGTTTAGGGATACTTGATCATAAGATCGCGAGCTCTCCCAAGCTCGTACCCCGCGTGACAGCGAATTTATTTATACGATCTAGGTATTTAACAACCTAAGAACATACAGGAGTCGCCACTAGCCTTATATATATTTTTTGGAGGTCGGCTAGAAAACCCAATCGAGGATTGGGAGAGTTCCCTCGATTCCTACGCAACCAGATATCTAGATTCGGGGACTTGGGTTACGCTAATATAGCTATTAGCGCCCTTTCGGTACCTAACAGTATGTTGTGTTTTTCCTAACATGTCCATGCATCTCTTTTTATATTTTCGGGATCACCAATTCTAAGCTAAGCGATCACGCGTGGTGGGTTACTTTTATGCTATTCTATTTCTAAAAGAAAAAAAAACAACAAAAGAAATCAATCAGAGAAATTGAAAGTGCAAGACATGAAGTAAACAATCAAGAAAAGCAGTAAATCTAAACATGTAATCCTAAAGAATATTAAAGAGAAAACAATCGGGAAAGAAAAGAAACCCGCAACTCGTCGGGTTTTATACAATGCATGAAACCGAGACATATATCGGGAAAACAAATGACACAAGATAATAGTCGGAATGGACATCGACTTCCATCGTCTTCACATCAAAGTCCATCTTTGAAATCCTAATCTAAACATAATCTAAGAAAAATGGATTCCTTGCCTCATCTTATATGACTAAGATAACGCATAGAAATCGTTATTATAACGAATGAACATAGGCATCAGACATGAACATGAATCTAGCAAATTCAAGTCACAAACAACAATTATAATGTGGCGACAACATATTATGAACATACATGACATTCATAGCCAAGAATTCAGCATGTTTAAAAAGAACAACAATGAATTCAATAAACTTGAGCCATGTATGGTAAGAGTAGACATATCTAGCGAGCTCACAATGCAACAAATGTACAAATTCAACAAATAGCACATGTCGAGATGAAGATTATGCAAGCTAATAGTGACTATGTACTTGCACATAAAACCCAAGCAAGATGCACAATAAACTTGCCATATGTAGTTCAAGTGTCAAGAGGGCACTAACATGAACTTTGGCCTCTAAGAGACCCATCAAGTATAAAAAGATGGGCATATATCAAGGCTTCAATTCTGTAACAAGATTTGAGAACATGCATGATTTTGCTCACTAAGAGATAAGCATGAATCTAACCAAAGATGTGTCATATAGAATAAGGGATGACAAACATTTCTCATTGAGAACTCAAAACCTAATTGTGATCACATGGATGATGTGGACAAAATTTTATTGAGGACTCAACTTCAAAATCATCATGCATAAGACCACACAAGAATGGTAAACAGTCAGATTCATAAGGGCAAGACAGCACTGCAGTTCAAGACAAATTCCAGATTTCAAAGCTCGATTCAAAAAATGGAGAAGCAAGGCAAATGATGACTAAATCGCACATATAATATGTCTATGGAAAGCTTGAGAAGTTTATTACAAATCTCTAGAAGACATTAAGTTGTAATAGCATCATCTACCAGCTCGTTCCAGTCAAAGCAGAAAATTGAATATCAGATATACGAAATTGCACATCAGAGCAGAACATAACAATTTTCCAGAATTACTTCCTAACTTTTAAAGAAAATTTCATGTGGCTAATGATATCAGATCAGGGTGTATTATAGCTCATTGGAAAGCTAGTCGAACCATCTTCAACTCTCATGAAAGCATCAATCACAGAAAAACATAGCAACCAACTCATATCAGGTAATTTGCACAGAAGGTTATTCAAAACAGAGCACAAGTCAGAACAAAAAAAAATTCAAACAAGGTCAGGGATATTCTAGACATATTCGACCTGGGTAAATGACCTTCAATTATCACGACATTTTTATTTGATATAGATTGGAACCTAATGAACAACTTTCATTTAGGCATCAACTTCAGAATCTAATCACAAAAAATCATGTGAAAATGGCAAACAACACAGGTCATTTAAAGTAGAGCATGAAAACAGAACACCTAATCATTTACAAACTGTAGCTCTGTTTGTAACAATTGTCAAATCTAGTAAATGGTGACCAAGTCCAAGAGCTCACGGCATCCATTACAAAATATCAAGAAAGAAACAAAATCTATCCAAACATGCCTTTATGTTGACACAATCGCAATGTCTACAGATTGAAATTAGCAGAACTTCAACATAAGAACACATTACAAAGTGTATGTTCTTGTACCACATGAGGAGGTAGACAAAAGGGCTCACAACAACCAAACCCATGTAGAACAGAGCTACAAAACCGTATACGTTGACATTGAAAAAAAACTCAATGAACCAAGCAAAGCAAAAGAGCATTCAATCATGTAATCGAGTTCTAATGACAAATGAATCAGGCATAAGAAAAATATAAAACCACCATAAACCACTAAAAGAATGGAAGAATCATAGTTGGCACAAGACAACTCCTACAATGCTAAAACATCATTCATTGACCAGCGATCCCAGAATTCGGCAATTACATGCCGTCCTATATGTATGATAATGTCTCCAGTCACGTAATGAAGTTGGATGTTAGAAGCTCAGGCATTTTCACAAACATATGAAGGGCATAAAAGAAGAAACACAAGAAATGAAAACAACTAAATGCAGAGAGTCCATAGTTAATGATCGTGACATTGTCAATCACCGTCAGTAAACTTCTATTTCAAAAAGGCGAGCTCTCACTCGATCGCCAACCACACCACATACACAGCGATGACACATCAGAATGATATGGACAGAAAAAAAAAATATAATAGAGAAATCTAAGCATACAAGCAACGATTCCAACACCAATTTCCATCCCTGTACGATATAGCAATCGTTCGCCTCGACTACACAACGCAAAACACGGCTTAATCCAATATCTACTCAGCTCAAGATTAAATCCGAACCAGAGCCTAAACAGATCCTCTAAATCCATCAACAATAACAACATCGACAACAACAACATCTAAACGAAAAACATTTACCGAGAGAAACTCAATAAACTTGTTCTTCCTCACCTAGTCGAACCAGAGATAGAGCGATTGAGAGAGAGAGAGATTGATAACCTTGAATGAACAGCAAAGGATCGAAGCTGTGGCTACCAACGACGTGGTCTGAACCTTAAACTCCAAGCGATCTGGTGAGCTCAATCCAGAGAGATTCGAGTCCAACGAGCCTCTCCAGCAACTGCCACAGTATCCGAACCGATGATCTCAGAAAAAAGTGTCAGATCTGTAGAAGTTCAACTCCGGCGCTGCGGACTTCGAATGACGGATAGATCTTCTGATCACAATCGCCGATTGCTACACTTCATCTTCTAAGTCCGAGAATCGTGAAAGATGAAGTCGATCTTCGGTCGACTTCAGACCAAGGCAAATCCAGCGAGTAGAATCGCTGGTGTCGTTGTCGTCGTGACCGCCGTCGCCTCCGATCAATCGAAATTCCCCGAAAACCCTAACTGTCGATCCCCCGATCCGAAAGCCCCCAACCCGCTCAAGAGAGAGAAATGGTTTTCAGAGAGAGAGAGTGCGAGCTTCGAGTCAGAGCCCCCCCCCGAGAGAATTCGCGCGCGAACCCTTTTTTAGAGAGAGAGAGTCCTCCAGAGAAAGAGAGGGATCCCCCCCAAAAAAGAGAGAAATTCTAAAAAAAACCCCTTTTCATTTTTCTTTCATTTTTATTCATTTTCATTTCTTCTTTCTTTTTTGTTTTTGTTTTCTTGATTTCTTTACTTTTTTTTCTTTTCTTGTTTTCTTTTCATTTTTTTTTTGGTATCTTTTTGGCTATTTTTTATTTTTATTATTTTTGCAAAAAAGAAAGTTTAAAATGTCGACAAAAAATCGGGTGTCAACAGCTGCCCCTCTTTGAGTGGGAGCTCGAAGAGGTTCCACTCAAAGATAAAATTGATACCCGAAATTTTTAGTCGACTCGACTTTGAAAATAGAAAAAGATAAGAGCAATAATAGTTGGTCAGAAACGTACTTGATACTTACCTTTGCTCATCGGGTATCTGAACTCTTGTTGAGATTTATTCACTGTCTTTGCTTCTCTCTCTCGTGGAATGGAATGAAGGCAATGAAATCACTAGAATTTGGAAGACAAGGTTTAAGGATGACCTGGAACCGTGGAATGGAAGAAAGGTCTCACCGTGTAAGAACGGGTTGCGACCGGGATGTGATGTCTCACCGTGTAAAAACGGGTTTCGACTAAGAGAAAGGTCTCACCGTGTAAGAACGGGTTGCGACCGAGATGTGATGTCTCACCGTGTAAAAACGGGTTTCGACTGAGAAAAAGGTCTCACCGTGTAAAAACGGGTTTCGACCGGGTGTGATGTCTCACCGTGTATAAACGGGTTTCGACTGAGAGAAAGGTCTCACCGTGTAAAAACGGGTTTCGACTGAGAGAAAGGTCTCACCGTGTAAAAACGGGTTTCGACCAGGAGAAAGGGTCTTACCGTGTAATAACGGGCTTTAACCGGGAAAAATGGTCTTACCGTGTAATAACGGGCTTTGACCAGGAAAAGGGTCTTACCGTGTAATAACGGGCTTTGACCAGGAAAAGGGTCTTACCGTGTAATAACGGGCTTTGACCGGGAGAAAGGGTCTTACCGTGTAATAACGGGTTTTGACCAAGAAAATGGTCTTACCGTGTAATAACGGGCTTTGATCGAGAGAAAGGTCTCACCGTGTAAAAACAGATCTTGACCAAGTATGATTTTCAAAATTGCTGGAGAACCAATCTTGCGAAATAACATTGATTGTCAAATCCTTACAGAGAAGATTTTAACAAAAATGAGATTTGATTAACCATCTAAGAGTTAAATCAAATATGCCAAGTGGAAATATCCTAATCAAAAGAGGTCTTTCACACTGACTCTTAAAAATGGCTTTTGTTCCCAACTATTGATATGGGAAAACCGTTTAATCCTCACTTAGAGAAGTCTCACTCAACCTATGTCTAAGGTTTTCGGAAACGTTCACAGTGAATACAATCCATTGATCAAAAGATCTTTTGAAGGGACCGTAATGATGGCTTGGTCATGGGCTTACACAAAGGGTATGCACTTTGAGGCCAAGAAATGAATATTCAATCAATATCTTCATCGGGTTTACAAGTCAAGAACCTTGAAGATAAGATAAGATAGGATTGCTTCCACTCCTTCTAGCGGTAGCTCCTATGTGATATTCTCATTTCAACTTGAACCATCCCAATCGGAAGAGACTTCGGATAAGGGTTGTAATGTTGGTTCAGGTGAGTCTTAGAAAAGGCTTGAAAATTTTCAAACATTGAAGGGTTAAAAAGTGAGTGATTATCTTGGCATCATTAATTACCATCATACGACTTTTCAAAATTTTGACTCTTGAAATTTAACCTATCTCGAGAGTCCTTTTGGTAATTTGTTTTTAGACATGAGAGCTTTGCTCTCTGTTCTAATAACATTGCTTGCAATACATGTTTTCTCTTGCAAGACTTTTATTTTGTTTTTCAACGAATGGTCTTTTGCATGACCATTGATTTCGCTCTTCTTTGCATTCTTGCTTTTTCTTTGCATTTTTTTTAATGGGCATTGGCCTTGCTTTTACCAGGCACACTGCTTTTTCATGCCCCCTAGTTTTCATTCTCTTTTGAGCATCTAGGACTCTCGAGTGGCATTTACCAATATTCAATTTTGTTGGTAAATCATGTGCCTTGCCCCAGTGTGGGGAGATAATCATCACCTGGGGTTATGAAAGAATTGCATAAGGCTCAAATTGGCTATGCAAATGGTACTTGTGTTTGTGGTAGTGAACGGAATGCTCTTCGTCATCTTGGGATGCTTCGAGTTTCGATAAGAAATCACCTGAAGCTAACACAAGAAGATTGATACAAGTGAAAGCAATAAAATCTTTCTTGATCTTTTGCTCCATAATTTCCAACCAAGACCTCCTATTTTGCCCCAATGTGGGGTTGTTCTTGACAGGGTTATTTTGGAAATGCTCCCTATTTGGCTCAAAGTGGCTTGCAAGGGATATCAATAGTGTTTGGGATTGAGAAATGAAATGCCTTTATCATCTCAAATCATGTATTCACCGTGAATGAATCCTATGCCCTAAGACATGGTTCTTTCCACTCAATTCTCTCAAGGAGTGTATAAGGACGTGTTTGGTAAAGGGGTTGCCTCTCATCATTTTAGGCATTACCACCTGGCATAGTTAACAATCCTTTTCAGGTTTTCCAAAGCACATTTTGGTTAAATTCAACTCATTGGGGAATGAAAATGTAATGAAATTTTGCTTGAAAGGACATTTTTCTTTGACCCTACTGGGGAGAGTTTTGGGAATAATGTTGAATAAAATTTGTGGACAGAACAGGCTTTGCCCAGCACAAGAGTTCACTTTCAGAGTTTTAACCGACTCTAGAGTTCTAACTGACTCTTCGGCATTCTAAGGGATAGGGTCACCTCTAAGTTCTAAAGAAGATAACAATTTTTGAAAATTCTGCATTTCTGAGATGAACTTCTTATGGACATGTAGAATCTTCATCAGAGATCCTGCAAAATGAACAAACAATGCAGATGCAATATGTATACATGCGATGCATGATGCAATTATCCTAAAGTGGCTCGGATTCAATCCAACAGTGGCTCAAAGGCTTTTCAATTTATTCATGGAGCGAATCTGAGCCATGCAAATGACCATGGTGATATGAAATGTCATGCCCGAGATACAATCGAAAAATGGTTAATGAATGCAATGCATATAAATGTCATGAAAAAATTGTTTTCAAATTCAAGTTTTTGAAGAAATTTATTGGGAACTAGCCCTCATGTCATTGGACGTCCTCGTTCCACTAAAACATTTTGAAACTATAGATCGTGTGGAAGCTCAGGCCTCAAAGCATCATCATAGGACTGATTCGAGTCTCACACGTCTATTAATAAAACGTGAATTTTTATTAATATGCAAAAATTGCATTACAACGTTGATTATCCTGGATTCATAGAGTTTGTGATCCAGATTATTACAAGTAGAAATGAATGGAATTCCCTCGCAGGGGAGAATTAAATGGAATACAACTAAAAATGAAATGCAAGAACTAAGAACGCCCCTTACATAGTGGGAATTGTGGGTTCTTCATTTCCATCGATAATGCCAACCATGTTGACATCTTCAGAATGCTTTGGAAGGGGGTTTTGTTGGACATTCGGTGTTGAGTCCTTAAAGGTGAGTAGCTCTTTATCCAGCAAATTTTGAATCTTAGAACGGAGCACAAAACAATTATCCACATGATGACCTTTTTCACCCATATGGTAATCACACGTCTTGTTAAGGTCGAATCCAGCAAACTTTGGCGGATTATCCCTCGGGATCTCTTTTGCCACAAGATGACTTTCGATCAGCATTGGAAGTAGTTGTGACATTGGTCTAGGCAACGGAGTAAATTGCCTTTGGGGAGCTTTTCCTTTGCGATCGAAGTTTCGAGAGGAATTCCCTGTCTCTATGGCAGATCTATGAGCCTGAGGATTATATGGCTTCTGATAAGAGGAGTTTTGTATATAAGCAATCTCGACAGTTGATTCTTTATCCCTCTTTGGGGCATATCGACGATTTGTGGTCTCAGTCAACCTTCCTTCACGCATGATCCCCTCGATGCGTTCGCCCAACTCCACAAATGTGGCAAAGTTCATACAAGTATGGTTGTACATTTTTTCGAAAAAATCACGGGGCATAGCTTGAAGCAGCAATTTCATGGTCTCTTTCTCAGACAATGGCGGTTTTACTTGAGACGCGGTGACCCTCCATCTTTGAGCGTAGGCTCTAAATGATTCGGTTCTCCTTTTCTCGACCCGGACTAATTCTTCTCGAGTCGGAGCAATTTCAGTATTGAATTTGTACTACTGAAGGAATTCATCAACGAGATCTTCCCAAGTACGGATCTTCTCCATGTCCAACTCTTAAACCATGTTAACGCAGGACCAACCAAGCTGTCCTGAAATGAATTGATCAAGAGTGGGGGATTATCTGAATAACGGGCCATCTTGCCCAGATAATACTTCAAATGAGTCTTAGGACATCCGATGCCGTCGTATTTCCTTGTGAACTCAGGCTCCTTGTAGTATTCGGGGACACTAACTTTAGCAAAGGGAGAAAGTTTATCAAACCCCCGTAACTGATAGCCTTGCAGCATGCAAAGGCGCTCCTCAATTTTCGCAAGACGCCTTGCATTTTCTTCATCGAAGTGCGAAGTTGGAATCTCTTTGGAGGGAGGCTCTGGACCAATAACTATTGGGATTGCAGTGGGAATTTCTTCAGTAGGCCCTTTCCTCACAGGCTCTACCATCGGAGTTTCAGCGGGCGCTGTAGGAATATTCATGGTAGACGAAGCAGGAGTTACAGACATCAAGTTTCTGACTTGGCCGGAGAGATCAGCCAATAATGCCATCATTTGCGCCATTGGATTTTCCATATTAATGACACGGGCTCGGGTGTCTTCGTTCTCCATTTTTGCTTGGCGGCGAGTACGTATAACAAATCTTTCTTCGGCCGTCTTTCAAAATCTCCTGGAAAAAGAAAACGACTCAAATTAGTACAGGTTAAAAGAAACCATTAAGGTACAAATCCTAGTCAATTTTATATTCTCTTAAGATGAAATAATGATAAGAAGTGTATATGATCCCAGTATCATATAACACCCTCTTATCAAAATTTCTTCAAAATAAATTATATAATTGAAAAGGAACGATGACAAATATTTAATCAGAATGCCCCTTTTCTAAAAATTACATGGAAATGTTCATGAATTTCATTCATTTCAATCGAACAATTACAAGGGAAATAGAACCTTGCTTTCTTGAAGCTCACAAATCGGTTCGATTTTACATGTGATATTTACATGGGATATGAAAATGAATACAAGTAAACCTCAATAGAAAAGAGGGAAACACAAAGGAAATCCCTTTACAAGAAAAGCATATGAAATGGAAACCTAAGGACTAGGTGGGATCCTGCGGAGACGCTTGTTTTCATGGGCCAAGCGTTCCTCATCGATTAGGACATTGTCTTCTTGCCCCTGAATATGAGCTCGCCAAAAACCTTGAGGTTCGGGAATATCTGGCAACTAAACCTCGAGCTCAGGTTCTACTTGACGATATATGTAATCGATGGTAGCTTGATGAGTCTTCATCTCTCCTTCCAAATCAGCTTCATCGACGACAACCACGTAATGCAAGGAATGGGAGTACCAAATCCCAATAGCAGCTTGAATTGTGGCATTGATATGGTCAATTTGGTTTTCCTTGATGACTTTATCGTGATAATCAATACGATATAACCCCAGCTTAAGGATTGGTGGGATCGTTTGAAGTGCGCGATATTGACGGAGTACCCTTAAAGGGTAATATGACGTTAAACCCGTCAGTCCCACGAAGGGGAGTGGATCGTCAACTCCATTAAAAAGGCGCACCTCGGGATTCCCAAGCCACCGAACATGCCATTGAATTAAACTCGGGTTGAGGTTTTTGAGGAAATGAAACCACGTAGAGAAAGACCATGATGGAAAGGATTCGTTTCTTTGGGAAAATCTAAGAATTGGATGATGATATTTTGTGACATCAACAATCTTCATGTGAGGGGCAAACTCTTTGATATGTGAAAAGAGCCAAATTTGGATAAGTCCTAATGGGGCTCTAAGAGTTCCTCGACCATTTGCTTTGAAACGATTAAGAGACACAAAAGTTTCAGCAAGGATCATGTGTGTAAAACAGTTAAAGGCGCAGACTTGATTAACAATGTGAGTGACTAAAGGATCCATTGTTTTTCGGGTGTGTGGGAATATAACAAAGCCGAAGAACATGAGTAGGAAGACACGAGGAATTTGGTTCCCAGATTTAGGCTTAAGGTCAAGGAAATATTTCTCGAGGAAATTATAAGGCATACCATGAGAATTTCCATTAAGAATGGCTTCAATTTTATCAGTAGGGATATTAAGGAATTGACTTAGAAGAGAAATCGGGTTTTGACCAATAGGAGGAGTGACGAAGCCTAAAGAAGCTTTACCTAATCCAATGGCTTTTTGAAACTCCTCAATTGTAGGGGTCAATTCATATCGATTAAACACGAAAGTGGAAGTCATGGGATTCCAAAAATGAACCAATGCTTTGACCATTGCAATACGTGGTTCAACTTTTAATAAAGTCGGGAGGAAGCCTATGCGTTTTTCCACGTAGTCTTGATGTCTTGGGTCGAGCTTCTCCCATAAAGTCTTGAGATTCCCAGGCACGGGGATTACATCCACTTCGGGTTTACCCATCTAACTATAAACCTAAAGGGGCATCCATGATTAAAACATATCGTCGTTGGAATATAAAGTGCATAATTGAAATATGGAGAGCAAAAATATAAGAGCGATAAAAAAGGAACGATCTTTTACCCACCAAACACATGGCAAGCACAAGTCACATGTCGCATGAAACTGTGAGGTGTCGACGCCTAAGGTGAGGGTGCTAAAGGCTCAAGGTCCTCATCCCAAAGGATAAAAATAGTTTACCCACCGCTACTATCGTCGGTCAGTGCTATCTTTATCAGTTGGGATAAGCGGGTTTATGTAAGTAATGGATTACCACGAGTATTCACTCGCAGATTCCACCCATAAACCCTCCTAAGGTCCTAGATTGGGCGATCGGGGTTTTAGACCGCGGTTGTGTGTGCGGTGTCGTGCTAAAGCTTGTAAACATGCATTTAAATTTAAACATCCAGCACTTCAATATAAACCCACATACATTCATACATCCTTACACCATCTGCAAAACAAAGGGTTTACAAGCACGCCTCCCCTTATAACTCCCACCTACAAAACCATTTAACACAAGGTTAGTGACTAACCTGATTTTCCACGCGACTTTGACATGCAGGCGATCCTACACGAGACATGTTAGTTAAAACACAACAACCATTTTAAAACGGCTCAAAGTCCTCTTAATCTAGTAACCAGTCCCCAGCGGAGTCGCCAAGTCTGTCGCGACCCGATCTTGCCGCCCTTCGAATGTCAAAGGGGGAAAGGTCGGGTTTAGGGATACTTGATCATAAGATCGCGAGCTCTCCCAAGCTCGTACCCCGCGTGACAGCGAATTTATTTATACGATCTAGGTATTTAACAACCTAAGAACATACAGGAGTCGCCACTAGCCTTATATATATTTTTTGGAGGTCGGCTAGAAAACCCAATCGAGGATTGGGAGAGTTCCCTCGATTCCTACGCAACCAGATATCTAGATTCGGGGACTTGGGTTACGCTAATATAGCTATTAGCGCCCTTTCGGTACCTAACAGTATGTTGTGTTTTTCCTAACATGTCCATGCATCTCTTTTTATATTTTCGGGATCACCAATTCTAAGCTAAGCGATCACGCGTGGTGGGTTACTTTTATGCTATTCTATTTCTAAAAGAAAAAAAAAACAACAAAAGAAATCAATCAGAGAAATTGAAAGTGCAAGACATGAAGTAAACAATCAAGAAAAGCAGTAAATCTAAACATGTAATCCTAAAGAATATTAAAGAGAAAACAATCGGGAAAGAAAAGAAACCCGCAACTCGTCGGGTTTTATACAATGCATGAAACCGAGACATATATCGGGAAAACAAATGACACAAGATAATAGTCGGAATGGACATCGACTTCCATCGTCTTCACATCAAAGTCCATCTTTGAAATCCTAATCTAAACATAATCTAAGAAAAATGGATTCCTTGCCTCATCTTATATGACTAAGATAACGCATAGAAATCGTTATTATAACGAATGAACATAGGCATCAGACATGAACATGAATCTAGCAAATTCAAGTCACAAACAACAATTATAATGTGGCGACAACATATTATGAACATACATGACATTCATAGCCAAGAATTCAGCATGTTTAAAAAGAACAACAATGAATTCAATAAACTTGAGCCATGTATGGTAAGAGTAGACATATCTAGCGAGCTCACAATGCAGCAAATGTACAAATTCAACAAATAGCACATGTCGAGATGAAGATTATGCAAGCTAATAGTGACTATGTACTTGCACATAAAACCCAAGCAAGATGCACAATAAACTTGCCATATGTAGTTCAAGTGTCAAGAGGGCACTAACATGAACTTTGGCCTCTAAGAGACCCATCAAGTATAAAAAGATGGGCATATATCAAGGCTTCAATTCTGTAACAAGATTTGAGAACATGCATGATTTTGCTCACTAAGAGATAAGCATGAATCTAACCAAAGATGTGTCATATAGAATAAGGGATGACAAACATTTCTCATTGAGAACTCAAAACCTAATTGTGATCACATGGATGATGTGGACAAAATTTTATTGAGGACTCAACTTCAAAATCATCATGCATAAGACCACACAAGAATGGTAAACAGTCAGATTCATAAGGGCAAGACAGCACTGCAGTTCAAGACAAATTCCAGATTTCAAAGCTCGATTCAAAAAATGGAGAAGCAAGGCAAATGATGACTAAATCGCACATATAATATGTCTATGGAAAGCTTGAGAAGTTTATTACAAATCTCTAGAAGACATTAAGTTGTAATAGCATCATCTACCAGCTCGTTCCAGTCAAAGCAGAAAATTGAATATCAGATATACGAAATTGCACATCAGAGCAGAACATAACAATTTTCCAGAATTACTTCCTAACTTTTAAAGAAAATTTCATGTGGCTAATGATATCAGATCAGGGTGTATTATAGCTCATTGGAAAGCTAGTCGAACCATCTTCAACTCTCATGAAAGCATCAATCACAGAAAAACATAGCAACCAACTCATATCAGGTAATTTGCACAGAAGGTTATTCAAAACAGAGCACAAGTCAGAACAAAAAAAAATTCAAACAAGGTCAGGGATATTCTAGACATATTCGACCTGGGTAAATGACCTTCAATTATCACGACATTTTTATTTGATATAGATTGGAACCTAATGAACAACTTTCATTTAGGCATCAACTTCAGAATCTAATCACAAAAAATCATGTGAAAATGGCAAACAACACAGGTCATTTAAAGTAGAGCATGAAAACAGAACACCTAATCATTTACAAACTGTAGCTCTGTTTGTAACAATTGTCAAATCTAGTAAATGGTGACCAAGTCCAAGAGCTCACGGCATCCATTACAAAATATCAAGAAAGAAACAAAATCTATCCAAACATGCCTTTATGTTGACACAATCGCAATGTCTACAGATTGAAATTAGCAGAACTTCAACATAAGAACACATTACAAAGTGTATGTTCTTGTACCACATGAGGAGGTAGACAAAAGGGCTCACAACAACCAAACCCATGTAGAACAGAGCTACAAAACCGTATACGTTGACATTGAAAAAAAACTCAATGAACCAAGCAAAGCAAAAGAGCATTCAATCATGTAATCGAGTTCTAATGACAAATGAATCAGGCATAAGAAAAATATAAAACCACCATAAACCACTAAAAGAATGGAAGAATCATAGTTGGCACAAGACAACTCCTACAATGCTAAAACATCATTCATTGACCAGCGATCCCAGAATTCGGCAATTACATGCCGTCCTATATGTATGATAATGTCTCCAGTCACGTAATGAAGTTGGATGTTAGAAGCTCAGGCATTTTCACAAACATATGAAGGGCATAAAAGAAGAAACACAAGAAATGAAAACAACTAAATGCAGAGAGTCCATAGTTAATGATCGTGACATTGTCAATCACCGTCAGTAAACTTCTATTTCAAAAAGGCGAGCTCTCACTCGATCGCCAACCACACCACATACACAGCGATGACACATCAGAATGATATGGACAGAAAAAAAAAATATAATAGAGAAATCTAAGCATACAAGCAACGATTCCAACACCAATTTCCATCCCTGTACGATATAGCAATCGTTCGCCTCGACTACACAACGCAAAACACGGCTTAATCCAATATCTACTCAGCTCAAGATTAAATCCGAACCAGAGCCTAAACAGATCCTCTAAATCCATCAACAATAACAACATCGACAACAACAACATCTAAACGAAAAACATTTACCGAGAGAAACTCAATAAACTTGTTCTTCCTCACCTAGTCGAACCAGAGATAGAGCGATTGAGAGAGAGAGAGATTGATAACCTTGAATGAACAGCAAAGGATCGAAGCTGTGGCTACCAACGACGTGGTCTGAACCTTAAACTCCAAGCGATCTGGTGAGCTCAATCCAGAGAGATTCGAGTCCAACGAGCCTCTCCAGCAACTGCCACAGTATCCGAACCGATGATCTCAGAAAAAAGTGTCAGATCTGTAGAAGTTCAACTCCGGCGCTGCGGACTTCGAATGACGGATAGATCTTCTGATCACAATCGCCGATTGCTACACTTCATCTTCTAAGTCCGAGAATCGTGAAAGATGAAGTCGATCTTCGGTCGACTTCAGACCAAGGCAAATCCAGCGAGTAGAATCGCTGGTGTCGTTGTCGTCGTGACCGCCGTCGCCTCCGATCAATCGAAATTCCCCGAAAACCCTAACTGTCGATCCCCCGATCCGAAAGCCCCCAACCCGCTCAAGAGAGAGAAATGGTTTTCAGAGAGAGAGAGTGCGAGCTTCGAGTCAGAGCCCCCCCCCGAGAGAATTCGCGCGCGAACCCTTTTTTAGAGAGAGAGAGTCCTCCAGAGAAAGAGAGGGATCCCCCCCAAAAAAGAGAGAAATTCTAAAAAAAACCCCTTTTCATTTTTCTTTCATTTTTATTCATTTTCATTTCTTCTTTCTTTTTTGTTTTTGTTTTCTTGATTTCTTTACTTTTTTTTCTTTTCTTGTTTTCTTTTCATTTTTTTTTTGGTATCTTTTTGGCTATTTTTTATTTTTATTATTTTTGCAAAAAAGAAAGTTTAAAATGTCGACAAAAAATCGGGTGTCAACACTGCCATAAGCCGAGAAGCCGCCGCGACGCCCGCACCTGAAGCTCGCGCCACCCCAATCGCGCCCTGAAGCCCTCTGACGCTCCGCCTTCGCCGCTTGCGCAGCCCCGGCGCTGCCTCGCGCCGCCCACTGCTCGCTTTCACCCGAGCACCTTTGCTGCTGTGCCCGCCGCCTGCAACTCTCCAAGCAACGACTGCCCATCCGTCCACGAAGCCCGAGCTCCCCTCCACGCCTCCAGGTCCGTGCCCGACGCCATAGCAGCCAGCAGCTCGTGACTTAGCAGCTCGCGCACAGCAAACCAGTGGTCCGCCCCCCTCACCGGAGTCTTCTGCCGGTCCGTTCGCCGCCGATCCGCCCATCGCCGGTCCATGTCGCCCCAGCTCCGGCCACTGGGACCAACTCATTGGCGAACCATCGCAGCCCAGCCACCCCCATTTCTTCACAATTCCTCAAGCTAACTGTGAGGTAGATTAGGTAGGTTTTTTTTAGATTAAGTTTATTTTAGATTAAGTTTATTTTAAGTATTTAGAATAACGGCTTTCTTTTTATTCTAACTTGATTTGTTTTGATCATTACCCAGTTAGGAAATTTGTCATATTAAGCCATAATAATTAAAAATATTGACCCGCGAGACGTCGGGTTAGATTTTTTATTATTTTGACTTTTTATGGCAAAATTCATGAATTGCTTTGCATTGTTGATGCCCATTAAAATGATATGTTGTTTGATTTACATTGATGATTTTCGAAGTAGGATACATATTTTGGTTATTTGTTTATCACATATCATGCATTATATGTCATATTTAGAACTTAGATATTTAGGCCCATATGCATTTTACATTTTAAGCAACATATTTTATTCATATAGGATTAGGTTAATTTTCCTTTAATAAACTAAAAAAGAATAAAAAAATGTTATTTAGGTTATATAGAGTTCATAATGTGCACGTTAAATATTGCATTTTAATTAGTGGGTCATAGTTTAATTTTATTTTTTTTTTTTTTAGTATTCCCCATCATGTAGTCTTTTTAAATATAAAATAAAAGATAAATAAAAAATAAAAAAAGTTAGCATTGCATCATTACGTTATTTTTTAAATAAAAATTATTCGGTCATTAAAAAAAATAAAAATAAAAAAAGATAAAAAGAGAAAACACAAAAGCTATTTCCTTGGTTAATTAATTAGTTCATAATTGATCTCATTTCATATCATCATTATTTAGTATAGGTTGCATACATAAAAAAAAATCACAAAAAGAGCATGCATATAGAATTATTATGTCATTCATCCCATATCATGAAATGCATGCATATTAGGATTTTATAATTTAGAGTGCATACATATAGTTCAAATTAGGCCATATAAATTGCATTTCACATATCGTTAAAGTAAAATTCATGCATATTAATTTTAGATTAAGATTGCATAATAATAAAAGTTAGGTGTCATGTCATTTAGGAATCATGTTTAGGGCATGCATTTTAATTAACATTTTTTAAATGTTTTCTTAGAGAGTGGACTTTAATAAAGTTGTGGTTTATAATTTCTTAGCATTTTGATTTATTGAATGTTATTTAATTGATTGTGCACCCGCATGACCACCATTTGCATGTTAGCATCTTAGGTTAAAATTAATCAAGACTGCCTGCAAAAATGTTTTTCTTAAGGTACCGAAAGGGCGTTAGATTAATCTAGCGTAACCATGTCCCCGAATCCATTAAATCTCTGGTTCGTAAAAGGTAAAGTATTCTCCCATACTTTACCTGGGTTTCTAATCAGCCCTAATTGGTTAGTGGCGGCTCCAATTTGAAATATAATTGCATGTCTTAATGTTTTTTTTCTTAATATCAAGTCGCGATTGGTAGGGCTTGGGAGAGTCCGCGCCAAGTCTTCGGACTTAGTAATCCATTAACCTAGTTTTAGGTGATTCACCCTTCGCCATCGAAAAATTGGGTCGCGACAGCTTGGCGACTCCACTGGGGAGTTAGAGTTAAAACTCATAGTGGACATAGGCCTGTTTCTTTAAAAAAAATATTTTTTTGTTTGGCAGCAAGGACACCAGGTATGTCACTAATATTCCTAAGGTGTTAAATGTTCTTGCAGATGGGAGGTATAAGGGGAGTAGTCTTTGCTAATCCTTGTCTTGCAGGAGGGTGTAAAGATGAATGATTTATTTTTCCTTATCATTGAAGTGTTGTTTGTATTATAAATTGTTGTGCATGATTTCCAAATTACTTTAGCACTACACATTGTACACACAACCTGCCGTCGGACCTGGACCGCATTTAAGGATTCTAGGATGGTGTTGAGAAATGAACCAACCTCGAACGCGAGACCGCGATGTAGAGGTTGCCTTTCTCAACCCCGAAAATTTTTCTTGTTGTCAAAACGTTTATCCCTGCTCACGAAACTGCGTGACCATGGGATTTTCTTTTGACTGAACCAGAGCTAAGAGGACTCGACATTTGTACGCGAGACTGCGACAAGTCGGTCCATCCTTTTAGTTCTAACTTGCTAAGCCTTGTAGTTTAGGTGTTAAGCCTCACATCTCATGCGCCTGTCTATGTGGTTGCTATTTTTCTTTGTGAAGTAAGTATTCTTATCTTATACTATGCAATTTATTTACTTTATTGCACTTTCTTTTGGTCCATGACACTAGGTTGATCGTAAGCCTTAATCTATATACAATGGGGAGATCCGATGTTCAGTTCGTTCCAACTCCTAAGATCGAGCTCAAAGGGTGGTGGAATAAATTAAGTAAGGAAGGCCAAGACTATGTGGAGTCAATATTGGGACGGCTTATCCCTCTTTTGGATATTGGAGTCCATAGTGGTGTTTTGCAAGCTATCTCACAGTTTTGGTGTCCCGAGACGGCTACCTTTATTTTTGGTAAGAATGAGCTAACTCCGACACTGGAAGAGTATAGCATTATCATAGGAATGCCTCTTGAGACTGAACTAGTTAGGCCACCTCTTGGTATGGAGCCCACATCGATTTTATCTCAATTTCTAAGAATTAAAGCCGATGAGGTTAAGAAAGTTTTGAAAGCTAATTGTAATGCATGCCCATTCTCCTTTTTGGCCAATCATTTTTAAATCAATCTTCAATGCGCCAAAAAGGTAGGATATTCATCTTAGCATTTTTTGGATTTATAATCTTTCCTCATCGACAAAATGCCATTAATCCTTCAATTGCATGGGTGGTTAGACAAGCATGCGCCGGTATGAACTTTATAAACATGATTTTGGCCGAGACATTTTTGTCCCTCAACTGTTTTAAACAAAATGGAGAAAAAATCATGAATGCCTCTCCTGAACTTTTACAAATTTGGTTTCTTTCTCACATGAAGGAGTTTGGTCGTTTCATGCGTCGAGGTGAAATTGATGATTCTAATCACCCGATAAAGAGATTTTCAATCTTAGAGAAAAAGTATACCGGAAGGTCATTTTCCGATTGGGTAATTTTTCTAAAAGATCCAGATCTCAAGGGCTTCCTATGGTATGCTAAATGGTTCCATGTTAGTGTGGCTCGTTTTTCTCACAAGACAGATAATTTAATTCCACTTATGGGAATCACTGGTGCAACATCTTACTATCCTCATAGAGTGGCCCGCCAGTATCGAGTGCTCCAAGATATCCCGCCTCCTCTCCAAATGGACTTGTTTCAAGCTCGCTTTGAGCGCAAGGATCACAAGTACCTCGATGAGATCGAACGCCTTGAAAATGCATGGAAGGAATGCCATCCGGAAAAGATAATGGTGCCTAGAAGATTGAAAGGAAATGAGAAGATTTTTCATGCCTCGGATTATTATATCCGCCATCACAAGATCCCTCAGGCTCTACTTCTCGTGATACCTGAAGTGACCATGAAGCCCACTCGTAAAGCACAAATTGAAAATCTTGAAGAAACGTTGGAAAAGAAGGAAGCTTGTATTTCCGAGTTGGTTCGACAGAATAAGAAGCTTCGAAAGACCGTGATCTCCCAATTGTATATAGAAAAGAGTCGCTAGATTTATGAGTTTAATTCTGGCTTTAGAATGTTATTTCAATTTCTTAGATTGATGTTTTAGGAATTTAATTTCTAGAAAGTTGTTTTAATGTTTTAAGTTGATGTCTTTGGAATTTGATTTCACTTAATAAAATAAACGATCGACCGTTGTCATGGACCAATCTCATTTGTTATGATGCTTACGTATTATTTTACATTGATAGGTAACAACACGGCTCACCCAAGATCACCAATCCGCACTCGCTCCAGAGTAACAATGGCTGATGATGCCGAACAAATGCATGGTGCTGAACAAGCTCGTGTCGTTGCCCTTGAAACAGAAATGAAGCAAGTCTTGAATGTCCTTGAGCGGCTTTCTAAACAAATCGATTCTCTTCAGGCAAATACTATCCCATCAGCTCCGCAAGTCGAAGTGGTGTTACCACAACATGCTCCTATGGCTGATCCGAAAGATAAAGGCAAGAATGTATCCACAAGTGGCCCATCAAGCTCTAATGATGTCTCTAGGGAGAAAACTACTGACACGCCTCAAATCATTGTTGACGAGGAGATACAAGTGATACAGACGGCTGTACCGAAGACTGAGCAAGAAAAACGCTTGGCGAAAATCGAGGAGAAACTCAAGCAGCTGCAGGGTGCATTTAATCAAGACCCAACTGATCTGTCCCATTATGCAAAGATCAAGATACCAAAGAAGTTCAAAATGCCAGATTTTGAAAAGTATAATGGCACTTCTTGTCCAAAGATCCATTTGCAGACTTATGTGGTTAGGATGACCCCATATGTTGATAACATACCCTTGATGATTCAGCAATTTCAAGCAAGCCTGACAGGACCGGCACTCCAGTGGTATATTATGAAGAAGATTAATCTCCTAGAGACTTGGGAGGATTTGACTGATGCCTTCTTCAAGCAGTACAAGTATAATATTGATGTCACTCCATCTCGAGAGGATTTACTTCGCACTGAGAAGAAGAAGATGGAATCTTTCAAGGCATATGTCACGAGATGGAGGTCTGTAGCTGCTCAAATTACTCCGGAACCGACTGAAAAGGAGTTGATGGATTTGTTCATGAAGACACTCCCGCCTGAATATCGAAATCGGATGTTAGGATCGACTGCCGAGTCGTTCAATCAGCTAGTCCCTGTTGGCGAGCGAATTGAAATAGCCCTGCGTGATGGATGGGCGTCTGATCAAACCAGCTCATATAAGGGAGTTTTTGCCAAGAAGGATAAGGAACCTATAGCAGAGGTTAATGCAGCTTATGTTCAGGCACCTCGCCCAACTTCGAACACTCAACAGGGAGGAGCACGACCATTCTTTGGCCAGCAGAAGAACTCTTCCAGGCGTCAATTTACGCCTCTTCCTAAGCCATTGTCCAAGATCTTGCCGACTCTTTAGAAAAACGGATTACTGGCTAAGGAGCCTAAGCGACCTAATCCCGAGCGTTTCCCCAACTATGATCCGTCCAAGACATGTGCTTATCATATGGGGGAGGTAGGGCATTCTGTTGACGATTGCTATACACTGCAACACAAAATCCAAAATCTTTTGGATGCCAAGGTGGTCTCATTCCGCAATGGACAGCCAAACATCCAGAATAACCCACTCCCTGACCACCTAGAAGCTGTGAATGTCATTTTCAATTTTGATGCTGAGCCCACCGTGCTTCAAATGATGCATGAGGAAACAGAAGTGATGGATACCCTGGGGCAACCAAGTGGCAAGTTCGATTACTATGTAAAGTATTCGGCTCCTCCCAGCTCTTACATCGACCCACGGGATATCATCCCAGATGGATGGGGTGGCATAGATGATCCCGCACCTCCAAAGATTAAGAGCTCTGATGATGCACTCAAAGGAATGACTGAAGTGTTCAGTGATGAAGCTCGAGAGTAGGAGAATTTTAATTATTTGCACACTCCTCTGCGCAGGAGTCTTTATCGCTTTCCACATTTGCATATTTGCATTTTCAATTCTAGGACTTCCCTGATTTCAATAATGTAATTTGCTTTTCATCCCATACAATACATTGAGATTTTCATGTTTTAAGGGCATGTTGAAGTACACCAAACTAGCCCTGTGATGAAATCCTACCAAAAGAAAATGGTAAGGAGCTAATTCTGAAGGCTGGGCTTCTTCATGTTCCCTTTGAAAAAAATTTCAAAATAAAAATAATTTTCCAGCATGCATCTAATTTACCTTGTTTGTTTCTTTTAATTATTTGCTTTATGTTTCAGGTGCAGCCTTGTACACATGAGCTCCCTTACAAAGAAGGGGCAAGACATGGACACATAATATTTTTCACTTTATGAGCATGCCCTCTTTGTCTTTATAGAATGCTTTCACATGATATTGTGTAATTCATCAATTCCACTTGAAATTTATCAAAATGGATAATTCAGTGAAAGATGTCGAGTTACTTGAGCATGCTAAATGAGGTGTGAAAGGCAAGCTTAATCCCATACACCGTCCCCTGTCTATATATGGTGAGGTGAGTGTGGAAACATTTTGTATTTCAAGGTGAATAATTTTCTTGCGAAAAGTATGACAGCTGAAATGACGAGAGGCAGTTCATTTCTCTATCCCAAACACTACAGGTGTTCCATTGCTTAACCAATTTTGAGCCAATACACTTATGGATATTCTTTTCAAATTACCCATGTCAAGAACCACCCCACATCGGGGCAACTGGATAAAAATGACATCATGAAGTGAGGAAAGTGAATTGAAATTTTCTTGCTCTCACTTGCATCAATCTTCAAGTCGTGCTATTACATTGAATTCATGTGCTAATTTAAGTGCCTTAGGATGACGAAGAGCATTTCTTTCACTATCCTACACACTTATATCCTTTGAATAGCCCACTTGAGCCTGCTATTTCATTTCTTTTAAACCCAGTTGGTGATCATCCCCCACACTGGGGCAAGATAGGAGACAGATGAAGACCCTTGAAGTATACTTGACACACGCATTGTGTGCAAGAACGGAAATAGAACTAAGGGGCATGAAAAAGCAGTGTGCCTGGTAAAAGCAAGGCCAATGCCCGTGAAAAAGAGAGAAATGACTGATGAATTGGAGACATAAAAAAAAGCAATGTGCTTGACCAATGTCTATCATCAAAGAAAATGATTTAAAAAAATGTTGAGAAAAAAAATCTCCAATTGAATAATCATTGGCATCAAGTGATAAACTTTTGAGCCAATAAAGAAATCTGTCAAGAAGACAATCCATGGCAAAGAAAACTGGTGACAATGTCATGATGATCACCAACTTTGACCCTTATACACATCTTTGAGCCTAACGATCCTTTCGTTTCTCAACCCATGAACCCAGCCTATGTTACGTCCCTTACAAAGTCTCTTCAGATTAGGGCATTTGAATTAACATAGGAATTCATATGTTTTAAGCATTGCTCGAAGAAGTGCGAGCAAGATTATTTCTTTATCATTTTGCAGGGTTCTTGACTTGTAAACCCGGAGATGATTACAGAATCATTCGTTCAATTTGCTTTGACTCGAAGAGTCCTTTGTTAAGCCATTGACCAAGCCTGCATTACAATCATTGACAAAGACCTCTCAGATTGGTAAGGTCGTACTGCTTGCAAGAAAATTCAAATTCTTGTCGACAAGATGATGATAAGATTGAGTGATATATTCCCGCATCAATGGTCGGGACAAATAACCCTTCTTAAATGAGAGCGAGTGAAAAAGCCTTTTCACACCAAAAGTGTCTCATTTAGCATGTTCAAGAGATTCACGCTATAACTGAAAATTGTCCTGGTGATAATTTTTCCGGTAGAAGCTTGATAAAGCCATCATGCATGAGCTTTCATTGAATTTTTCCTCAAAGACCAAAAATATTGTCTTTGAAACCCTGAGTTTATCCAGTCATCTTTGTACTTGATGAGAATTCCAAGTATCTATAAAATGTTTTCAAATGTCTGGTGTGAATTCCAAATATTTGAACCTTTAAATGCTTGATGTGATTTCCAAGTGTTTGTATTTTCAAACATCTGATGTGATTTCCAGATGTTTAGTAAATGTTTCCAAATGTCTGATATAAGAATCAGATTTTTTTGAAGTTTCAAGTACTTGATGCAATTTCCAGGTGCTTAGAATCTGATGAGAATTCCAGATCCCTAAAGACTTTGAGCCTATCAATTATCAAAGGGAGTTCTAGATGATTGACAAGTCTCATCGGAATAATTTCACACCTAAATCCCCAAACGGGTATGACAGGTACGTGCTCTTCTTTGCATTTGCATTTCATTGGTCATAGACACATAGAGATCTATCTTCCTGACCGAATCATTGCATTTACATTGCATCATTTATTCTTTAAAAAAAAAAGAAGAAAAAAGAGTCAAGTCATTAACATTTGCATATGCATTTCATATTTCATTTTGCATGGTTTAAATTTAGGTGTCATACATCTTTGAAGAAAACCTCTACGAGCTTCACTTCAAAGAGGGGCAGCTGTTGACACCTAATATTTTAAAAAAAAATTAATTAATAAATTAAATTTGGTTGTTAAAATCTTTGTTGTTGAAAATATATTTTCATTTCAAAAATTAAAAAAAAAAATCAGTTTTATTTTTATTAGTTTTTAGAAGTAAAGGATAATATTTGATTAGAGGGAAATTTTGAAGCAAAATTTTGAAATTCAAAAATTAAACGGCCGTGCGATTGGAGCCACTTTGTTGTTGAAGGAGTTGAGTGAATATCGCAACATCTCGAACAGCTTTGAGTCTTTACCCTATAAAAAAAAAGCAAAGTTAGACGCCAAATGGGGGGCTCCTGATTTTTCACTTTCGGAGGGGGGTTTCTTCTTCGTTTGAGGAGAGGAACACAAAAGAAAAAACAAAAAAGAAGGGAAAGTCAGAGAAGGGACGTGTGGAAGAAGGCAAAGAGCAAAAAGGAAAAAGAAGAAAAGGTGAAGTACAAGAGCAGAGGGGGAGGACAGTAAAAAAGGGGAAATTTACTGTGCTTCTTCCCCAAAGTTCTCCTCACCGGCGCACACCTCCGCCACCTGCTGCTGCCGCCTCCCTCACCGGAGTCCATTGCCGGTCCGTTCGCCGTGTTGCTCCGCCTCCGACGCACTCAGCCGCCCCGAAGCCGTCCACGTTTGCCGCGCCGCCACGTCTGCATCACCGCCGAGCTCCGACCAAGCTCTGAACGCCGCCCCCTTGCCAAGCTCCTCGCTGGTCTCTGCTGCTGTTGCTGCAGCATCGTCGTTCCGCCGATTCGCCCCCGACGTGCAGCCGCGCCTCCGACTCGCGCCGCCCCGAGCAACCCGACGCCCGAGGAGTCCTCCGCGAGCCCTTCCGCCCGAGCGACGAATCAAAACCCCTTGCTGCCATAAGCCGAGAAGCCGCCGCGACGCCCGCACCTGAAGCTCGCGCCACCCCAATCGCGCCCCGAAGCCCTCTGACGCTCCGCCTTCGCCGCTTGCGCAGCCCCGGCGCTGCCTCGCGCCGCCCACTGCTCGCTTTCACCCGAGCACCTTTGCTGCTGTGCCCGCCGCCTGCAACTCTCCAAGCAACGACTGCCCATCCGTCCACGAAGCCCGAGCTCCCCTCCACGCCTCCAGGTCCGTGCCCGACGCCATAGCAGCCAGCAGCTCGTGACTTAGCAGCTCGCGCACAGCAAACCAGTGGTCCGCCCCCCTCACCGGAGTCTTCTGCCGGTCCGTTCGCCGCCGATCCGCCCATCGCCGGTCCATGTCGCCCCAGCTCCGGCCACCGGGACCAACTCATTGGCGAACCATCGCAGCCCAGCCACCCCCATTTCTTCACAATTCCTCAAGCTAACTGTGAGGTAGATTAGGTAGGTTTTTTTTAGATTAAGTTTATTTTAGATTAAGTTTATTTTAAGTATTTAGAATAACAGCTTTCTTTTTATTCTAACTTGATTTGTTTTGATCATTACCCAGTTAGGAAATTTGTCATATTAAGCCATAATAATTAAAAATATTGACCCGCGAGACGTCGGGTTAGATTTTTTATTATTTTGACTTTTTTATGGCAAAATTCATGAATTGCTTTGCATTGTTGATGCCCATTAAAATGATATGTTGTTTGATTTACATTGATGATTTTCGAAGTAGGATACATATTTTGGTTATTTGTTTATCACATATCATGCATTATATGTCATATTTAGAACTTAGATATTTAGGCCCATATGCATTTTACATTTTAAGCAACATATTTTATTCATATAGGATTAGGTTAATTTTCCTTTAATAAACTAAAAAAGAATAAAAAAATGTTATTTAGGTTATATAGAGTTCATAATGTGCACGTTACATATTGCATTTTAATTAGTGGGTCATAGTTTATTTTTTTATTTTTTATTTTTTTTTAGTATTCCCCATCATGTAGTCTTTTTAAATATAAAATAAAAGATAAAATAAAATAAAAAAAGTTAGCATTGCATCATTACGTTATTTTTTAAATAAAAATTATTCGGTCATTAAAAAAAATAAAAATAAAAAAAGATAAAAAGAGAAAACACAAAAGCTATTTCCTTGGTTAATTAATTAGTTCATAATTGATCTCATTTCATATCATCATTATTTAGTATAGGTTGCATACATAAAAAAAAATCACAAAAAGAGCATGCATATAGAATTATTATGTCATTCATCCCATATCATGAAATGCATGCATATTAGGATTTTATAATTTAGAGTGCACACATATAGTTCAAATTAGGCCATATAAATTGCATTTCACATATCGTTAAAGTAAAATTCATGCATATTAATTTTAGATTAAGATTGCATAATAATAAAAGTTAGGTGTCATGTCATTTAGGAATCATGTTTAGGGCATGCATTTTAATTAACATTTTTTTAAATGTTTTCTTAGAGAGTGGACTTTAATAAAGTTGTGGTTTATAATTTCTTAGCATTTTGATTTATTGAATGTTATTTAATTGATTGTGCACCCGCATGACCACCATTTGCATGTTAGCATCTTAGGTTAAAATTAATCAAGACTGCCTGCAAAAATGTTTTTCTTAAGGTACCGAAAGGGCGTTAGATTAATCTAGCGTAACCATGTCCCCGAATCCATTAAATCTCTGGTTCGTAAAAGGTAAAGTATTCTCCCATACTTTACCTGGGTTTCTAATCAGCCCTAATTGGTTAGTGGCGGCTCCAATTTGAAATATAATTGCATGTCTTAATGTTTTTTTTCTTAATATCAAGTCGCGATTGGTAGGGCTTGGGAGAGTCCGCGCCAAGTCTTCGGACTTAGTAATCCATTAACCTAGTTTTAGGTGATTCACCCTTCGCCATCGAAAAATTGGGTCGCGACATCCCTCAACTCCACCATTTCTTTTGCAACCCTCACTCTACAATTCTTCAAAAGATAAGTCTAAACCCAGGACTGGAACAGGAGATGTCACAATGGATGCAAAACAGTAGCCTTATTCCATTTATCAAGTCTTCGAACACCTAAACCTCCTCCATCGATAAGCTGATTCCTGGACCAACTCATCCTTAGTTGCATAAGCAAGAATTTCCATACGAGAGCTCTAATCCCATTTAAAAAAAAAAAAAAAAGACGAAGCAAATACCATCAAATCACCAGAAAAGGCAACCCAGAGAGGTCTTAAATTTGTGTGGTACATCCAACAGTACAATATATTTCTCTGTCTATGCTCTCCAAACATAATTCCGGTCCACGTTATGCTAGTTCAATAGAAGAGAACAGTGGAACGGAATCAGCATTGAAATAAGGCCAATGAACTACTGATCAGTGGGCGGTGCTAGGGGACCACGAACGTAGAAATCATTGCAAGAGTACGTGCGAGTTGCTGGTTGGATCTATGTGTCCGCATCCCTCCAGCTGCCACACGTTATTTTATATAATTTTCTTCAATTTATTTATTTATTTATTATTATTATTATTTTTAGGTGTTTTTGGCTAAATAAGCTAACCTGCATTCCTTCAAAATCTTGACAAAAGTCAAAGTCGTCGGGGTAAAGACCACGTCCGTCGTCCACTACAAGATGGTGGGGTAAAGAGTCTAAAGACCACGTCCCTCGAAATCCTTTCTTTTTAGGTGGTGGGTTATGATGTCCGCCTAAGAAAGTTGACGTCTCTCTCATTTCTAAAGAGATAAAATTACTAGAAATGTCAAAAATTATGTACAGCACTCACTTTACTATAAAAAAAATTTTGCCAACTCACTTAAGTGCAAGTCATGAAAAAATAATAACTTAAGTACCTTATGCGAAAAATTTCATCTATAGAGATTTCATGACTCTTATAATTAATTTTTTTTATCTAATGTGATATTTTTTTTTCATTGAAATAATTGTTTTTTCATTAAGATTGACATTAAAGTGATTATTTTTTAGCAACAACTAGGACTAAAATAATCACTTTTTAACTTGCTACATGATGTCGTTTAAGGGTTACATGATGATTGCGCACACTAGCAAAATTTAATAAAATATGACAACGTCGGATTTTCGATGATTCATATCGAAGTTGTACTAAAATTATCATTTTTTCTTTAAAGTGACACTTAAGTGATTCAAAAAATTCTTTAGGTACTAAATTAATTTTTATACTCCTAATGTCCTTCCCACTTCCAAACACATTGTGGAACATAGACAAAAAACAAGAAGTGGAGGATCTCTTTTTCCCCATACCGCGATGGAGTCTAAGCATACCTTATTACCTTAGCAACTTCAGCCTTAGGAGCAAGAGAGGAATCAAATAGATTGCCCTTGTTGGGAAATTCTCCACACCAACGATCCCACCATGAGAAAGTTTTGTCACTATTACCAATCACATCCTTAACATGAGGTTTCAACATGATCAATATCAATGTTAACATCACAAGAGGAAACTAATCAAATCACCAGCAGAAGGTAAAGGTAAAATAGCTAGGTCTTGAACTTCTGCTGTACACCTTTACCTTCTGCTGTACTTTGAAAAGTCTAGTACATCTCTCTGTCTAGTCTTTCCAAAAAATGCTTACGTCCGTGTTATGCTAGCAAAAACAGAAGAGGATAACGGAACGGAACGAACACAGGAATAAGGCAAATGGCAACGCCTATTTCTAGCCATAGGAAAAAAAGGAGGACAACACGGCTCTTCATGCTCCAACAAATCACATTGTGATTCATTGTTATTTTTCCGGGACAAGTTGCTTTCGGTTCTACTATGACTCGCCGTGTCTTCTCTTCCTCACGGGTTGCCTATATTTCCACACAAAAAAAAAAAAAAACATTGACTCGATATGGTCCTCCTCCCCGTTTGACTTGTTTGGAAGAGGTATTGATTAACATCCCAAAAAGCAGAAAATCAGCACTAATTATTAGGGCGTTCACGAGCTGAACATTGAGAGATTTTTCCCTCAATTTTTTATGTAGGTCGAATTGATATCTCTACTTTAACTTCCACTGTAAACATAATCGCTCTGTCCAAAAAGACTTTTTATGCAACTCCTTGCATACAGAGTCTTTCTATTTCTTTGAGTTTTTGACAGGGCACCCACCAGTTGCTTTAAGGAGACGACCAAGGCCGAAGGCGACTTTGGAGGACAATATCGGTCCTTCATTTTCTTTCCTTTGAAAAGTCTTAACTTGTATAAACATAAAAATGTGTGGTTCAAATGCAACATTTTCATCCTAAAATTGGACAAAAACATTGTTATCCTCTGAATCAATTAACTTTACTTTTCTTTTCCCCGTCACAATTAATTAACTCACTTCACATGCTTAATTAAACCTATGGTTATATATTGATCTGAAATGGATATACCAAGTTAGTTTTCCTTATCGCTAAATCAAGAGAGTCTGGACTTTTAACCAACTCAATGGCAAGGCTAGATAAATGAATCGAGTTTTTTCTTTTAGTATTCTTTCGCCAGCCGTCAGAGGACTACACCTTCGCCAACTTGCATCTCAAGAAAGTATTCTGCTTTTTCAATCTGGTAAATTTCGAATCATATGCGATGTTGGCAACATATAATCGTGCGTGTGAGTTACTGTTAATCGGTTTCATAGGACAAGTCTAAATATCTTTTCTCATAACTACAACTAAGAAATTCAATTGTGAATACAACTAGCTCTTGTTTACTTTCGGCTAAACTTATCTAGCTCTAACGTTGATACCAGGTGGATGCTGCCATGTTGACGTTATTCGGTCATCGTGTTTGTGATCAACGAATCTTTTGCGAGGCCTATGCATAAGAAAGGACTCCAGACATCTCCTTCGTTAGACAGTGAAAAGCAGCCAAGCCTACGTTACAATATCAGATGAAACTACGTTCTCTTGCATACACTGGGGTAAGCACTGGTCCCGATTACATCCGAGAATTAAACTAAACTGGCCAGTTCTAGTGATTCTCATCCTAGTTCCACGAATTTAGAACTAGCAATTACTGATTCGGTTCCCAGTTATGAGGAACCGGATTGAACCGACGAAATTTCTCAGTTACACCTACCTCGCTCCTCGGTCACTCTTGAGCCCCTCATTAGGGGTGATCATGATTCTAGGGTAGAACTAGGAATCAAACAGAACCGGTCATAGGAATCGGTCTTATTTCAAGTTCCCACGGTTATCGGTCCGGTTTTTATGAGTGTGTGCGGGCATAGAAGTAGAGTGCCGCCACCCAAATGTACTCTCTCTCTCTCTCTCTCGCACGCGCACTCACACGGAATGATAAGGACTAAATTTCACGACGACATTTTCTTTTAGACGAGTCTATGGGGGTTTTCTTTTCTGACTTAATCAACGTTCTGCGTGGGAATTCTTTTTCATCGATTGGCGGAAAGGACGAAAATGATTTCACTGATTCATCAAACACAACGAAACGTGATATTCCTGAGGAAGAAAGAAAATAGAGAAACAATCCAGACAACCTCACGACCGATGAGGATGAGGACGAGGTGTTATCGCAGTGAATAGTCGAACAACCCTCGTCCCCATTCCAGGAACTCCAGTTATCACCATGCGACGCTCCAATAAATTTACGTGCTTGCTCTTGTCTGTGATGTTCGTTCCGGCTTGCTTGAGCAGAGACACCATAACTGTAGGCACAATCACATACCCGGGAGGAACCACTCTCGTGTCCGCCGGGGAGCGGTTCGAGCTCGGCTTCTTCTCTACGAATGGGAGATCCGACTCCAGGAGGTACATCGGAATATGGTATTACAGGTCGGACCCCCGGATCATCGTCTGGGTCGCCAACCGGGACGAGCCGCTCGTCGGCCCCAACGCGTCCTTTGGGCTCGTGGACGGCAACCTAAAGCTGTGGAATGAAAAACGACCGATCCCGTTGACCAATTTTTTAAGCTCTTCGAACCGGTTAGTGAAACTTCTCGATTCAGGGAATCTGGTGCTAATTGAAGACGGGAGAGAGGAATTTCTCTGGCAGAGCTTCGATCACCCGACCGACACATTCCTTCCAGGGATGCGGATGACTGAAAACTTCATGTTGACTTCTTGGCAAGCCTGGATGACCCAAGACGGGGGAACTTCACGTTCCAAATGGATCAACAAGGCGGCGGCAACAACAACTACGACGTGATCCAAAACCTGTCTCCTTACTGGAAAAGTGGGGTCTACGGTAAGTTCATACAAGCCGATCGGATTTTGGACGACATCTCTTTCTTGCTCTCCAATTTTACCACCAGCACCACTTTTACTTCGCGGCCAGCCGGGACTAGTCCAGCTTGGCCCTACGAAAACATAACCCAGCTTTCATTGTACTACAACAACAGCCGGTTGGTTATGAACTACAACGGCCGGATTCAGTACTTCAGGCTAGGAACTGGGTCAAAGCCAGTCTGGTTCGAGCCGGTGAGCCGGTGCAGTGTGCTCGGCTTATGCGGCAAGTTCGGTAGCTGCAATGATGAGAATGGCAATGAGACCGTGTGCAGGTGCTTGCCAGGTTTTGAACCGGCACAGCAAGATAAGTGGAGCTCGGGGGACTTCTCTGCGGGGTGCCGCAGGAAGTCGCCGATATGCGCAAAGAACAGCGACCATAGAGCTCATGATTTCTTGAGTTTAAAGAAGATGACGGCCGGGTGGCCGTACGTGCAGATTTCAGTAGACAGCGAGGAGCAATGCAGGCAAAAGTGCCTTGATTTCTGCAGTTGCCAGGCCTACTCGATCGAGGAGGATCTGTTCCAAAGGGCAGAGAGGGGCAACTTAGTGTGCTATACTTGGTCGGGCGATCTCGAGAATATTCAGGAGTCTGCCCCAAATGGTCGCAACCTCTATGTCCGAGTTCCGCTTTCAGACATAGGTTAATTTCCTTCCAGCTCAACCTTTTTTCCTTTCCAAAATTATTTGTGTCTGTGACCTTCTGACTTGAGCTGTGGCTGTCTTATTAACCATCTTTAGTGGCTTCTGATTTACCTTCTTTGATGAAGTCATTAGCTTTGCTCATACTTTTTGCATTTAAAAGTTATCTTGACTGCAAACGCCGTCCAATCAAGCGTTCTAGTCAACCAGCATATGGAAAACAAATGACGCTATCCCAATTTCAGCTATTAATATTATGTATGATTGGAGTTTAATTGTAGGTGAATGTGCATATTCACCATTGCTAATATTTATGCTATGTTGACTTTCATAGAATCTACTAGGAGGAGTTGTAAAACTTGCGGCACAAATTTAGTCCCCTACCCTTTAAGCACGAATTGGAGCTGTGGCAATCCGGTATACACTGCGTTTAGCTGCGACAATGAAACTGCACAGCTTTACTTTGAACGGCCCCAACGTAGCTATAGAGTCACTAGCGTCAATCCAGAAGCTCGAACATTTACCATCCAAGTCAATGCATCGGACTGCACAAGTATCGGTCAAATGGAAATCGATCTGCAGCTTAACCAGTCCTCACCATTTCATGTGAGTAGCGGGTGTAGTGGAGAACAGAATGGCTCCAGCGCAGGAGACTCTTTGGGAAGGGTTTGGTCGAGCGAAATAAAAATTGTGTGGAGCAATCCAAAGGAGCCGATTTGCAATTCGTCCAAAGACTGCGATTGGCCACATGCAACTTGCAAGAAAGCATCGGATGGAATAAAAAGGTGCCTCTGCAAATCAGGATTCAATTGGAATTCTTTCGACATCAGTTGTACACCAGGTGAGAATGTTGATCTTGCGAATTGACACGCAACTTTAGCTACTTTATTCGTGAATAACAGATAAGAAGGAAGCAACCGAAAAAAAAAAAAAAAAACAGATTAGAAGGAAATATAGTCATTAGGTTTTACCGGTCGATATAGTAGTAGATTTTCTCGTGCCCTCAAATGATTGTTTTCCATCTCCGTCTAACATTTAGAGCACTGCTAGGATGATTTGCTGCTCCTAGAAACTGAAAATTTTCAAAGTTTTCCATTTGGAATTATAATAGATCAGCCAGAAGAGCTCGAAACCAGAACAAATATAGCTATCATTTGTCCAGGGCCCGAGATTCTCGAGATATGTTCACCCTGTCAAAGTGTCATAACATACGCCTATACCGTTACCATCCCGAGTATGGTGTATGCATGCAATGTAATGACAGAATCCTGGACTTGCCCCAAATAAGCTTGCTCTTTTTTGTAGACTATAAGAGGGATTATGGCCATGCACTATGAAGTCCTCACATCTGTCCTTTTATCATATTGGCGAGTCCCCGTGTCTACAATTATTCGTTCAATTTTCTCTAAAATACAGTAGTTACTCTTTCTTTTCTTCTCTAGCAGTGGCAGGTTATAACGTTGAACGAGCAAGACAGAATGTGAGACTTGTATATATAGTTGTTCCTACCGGTGCCGCAATCTTCATCCTTGTTTTTGGTGGCTTATTTTACATGAGAAGGCAGCACGGTGGTACGCTAGGCAATCCCTAAGCAAATACATACTTTTCATCTATCATTGTTAGAAATACGATAGTAAGATCGAACCAATTAGTAACTAAAGCTGGCACTACAGGGAGCACGGAAAGCACCCAGGAAAATCCTGACTTTCGTCTATATGACAGCGAGAAGCGAATCAAAATGTGGATGGATTCATGCCAATTCGAGGAGGATAAGAAAGGCCTGGACGTGCCATTCTTTAATTTAGAAATTATTCTAAAAGCGACAAATAATTTCTCGGATGAGAACAAACTTGGAAGAGGCGGGTTTGGGCCTGTTTACAAGGTAAATAAAATGGTTTCTTCTTCTACCATCTGGGGCTCTTAACGAGGTCACGGTGATGAAGTAATCCATTCCTCAACTTTGTTTTAGGCTACTTTTCCAGGAGGACAAGAAATTGCAGTGAAGAGACTATGGAGAGGATCAGAACAGGGTTTTGAGGAGTTTAAGAACGAAGTCATCTTGATTGCCAAACTTCAACATCGAAATCTTGTCAGATTAGTAGGATATTGCGTCAAAGGAGATGAAAAAATGTTACTATATGAATATATGCCCAACAAAAGCTTAGATTCGTTCATATTTGGTAAGCATCTTATTTCATGTCCTTATTCCCTTGTTTTCTTCAGTGCATAGTTGTAACAACTTGTAGCACATAGCAGTCTCTTTCTCTACATAAATATTTTAAGTTAGTCTGATGGAGTTATATTAAAAGACTTTACTACCTACACAAATTAAAATAAAAACCTTGCTAGATCGAACAAGGTGTTGGTTGCTGAACTGGGAGATACGTTTTGAGATTATATTGGGAATTGCACGAGGAATGCTCTACCTTCACCAAGATTCTAGGCTGAGAATCATTCACAGAGATCTCAAGACGAGTAACATTTTGCTCGATGAGGAGATGACACCCAAAATTTCCGACTTTGGTTTGGCACGGATATTTGAGGCAAAACAAATTGAAGCAAGCACGCAAAGAGTGATTGGAACATAGTAAGTTTCTATAGATGCGCATACAATTTTTTTTTTCAATGGGATAGAGAATTTGTTGGACACTACACAAGGCACTCGCCACATTATCACGTTTTAACATCTGCAGTAGAACTTTAGTATTCCAACTCTTGCTTAATTGACTTATTATGCTTCAATGCAGTGGATACATGTCTCCGGAATATGCTTTGGATGGATTTTTCTCATTCAAGTCTGATGTTTTTAGTTTTGGTGTCGTCATATTGGAGATTATTAGCGGGAAACGTAACACAGGCTTTTATCAATCCCAATGAACAATGAGCCTTCTCACACATGTAATATTTATTGTCCCTTACTTTTGTTTTATCTACTTCCTGTCGCCCTTTTCTCTGAACATACTGAAACTTCTATTGCCCAGGCATGGAAATTATGGGATGACAATAAAGCATTGCACTTGATGGATCGGGTGCTGCACGAAACTTACAAAAGAGATCAAGTTTTGAAGTGCATAAACGTGGCGTTTTTATGCGTGCAAGAAGACCCAAGTGATCGTCCCACAATGTCAGATGCAGTTTTCATGCTTGGTAGTGAAACAGCGACCCTTCCAGCTCCGAAGAAACCGGCTTTCGCAGTTAGGATAGGCGTTTCTACAACGTCTTCTTCTTCCAGCAAACCAGAGTCGTGTGCAGTGTTATCGACTACTCTGGAACAAGGACGGTAATGTTGGATCTTCCTCGAATCTATTCCACATCCTAATGGTCGAAAGCTTTAGCCATCAGGCATTTTGTTTAACTAGGAATGCGTCAATTTTTGCCCCTTGATGCTCCTTTCTCCTCCAACAAAAGACAGTTCACTCCCTATTGATTGCCGATGCTCCAATGTTAACATCCCCGAATCGGCTTCTTGATCACCAGAGCAGACTCTTTTCCTGTCATTTCCTGTACTTTTCTTTTGTAATCAGTTTCTTCTGCTGCAATTGAGTTGTAAAATCAATTTTCTCTCGGGTAATCGTCATCCTATCAAATTCACAATCTACCACACTCTAGCATACTCCGCAAAAATGTCAGTTTATGAATTGACTGAGAATTCCCTCTTACTTATCACTGAGATGTTACTGTTATGTCTTAAAATTTTTGCATATTTCATAGTAGTGTATGTTCGGTTGCCTTAAGAATCCACTGCATAGCACATGTTTGTGAACATCCTCCTCAAGACAACAGATAATTGCATAATAACTTTGCACTCATTTAATCAGCATAGCAAAATAAAATTAGCTAACACTAAGGCTCTGCTCCTTATATGAAAAATAACTTCCACAAAAACATTTTTCGGATTTTTTAGCATTCGGTTCATGGAAAATGAATTGGTTGGGGAAAACATTTTCCATCAACGAAAAAATATCTTATAAAATAGGGAAGAGAATCGTTCAAATTCATCATGGACCATCTGCAGAAACGAGGATTCAAGACAAATTAAGCAAAATTTCGATAGCTAGACATAATCACTGCTGACATCAGACTTTCCGATCACAACGACCGATGTGGCCGGTTCGATTTGCTAAGATTAGGAAAGGAGAGACCCGAATACTTGATTGCGCGATTTATAAACTCCAGGCCCATATTAGAAGAACATATGGCAAACTTGCGCATCCTTAAAATCCACCCCGTGAAATGAGAAATTGGAAGAATCGGTTGGGTGGTACGAAGTACCAATTTTTGGGTCCCAAAACAGGCAGCCTTATTTAAGGTGCCAACTTAGCTATATCCATGACTAAAACGTCGAAAAGCCGTAACGACGCAGTATCACAATCTTTCCTCAGGTCAAGATCAAGCACGACTGGAAACACGGGCAAGACTTTGGCCACTGGGGAAACGAAGAAGATACTTTTGACCAGTCTTTAGTCAAGCAGTGGAGGAAGAAAACCGAGCGTCCGGTCATTCGCATGTTGGAAAGCCGGACCAGCAACGTAGATGATGATGCTACTCCATTCATTGCCTTATCATGACCACTTCCTTCTATTCCCTTCAACTCCCCTAGGTAAACCCGATAGAAATTGCTTTCACGCGATAACTCAAAGGCTTCACACTGGTCTTACAGAATTGCTAATGACGACCCTGTTCTCACTGGCCAATTGCAGTTCATGAAACGATTGATAGAGAACAAACTGTTGTAGTGATTTTGAAGTGCACTGTTCTTTTTCTATATCTCCGTTTTTCTGTACTTTGAATGAGCCTTCGGAATCTAGAAGTTTTTGATGGACCACATAAAGACGAACATCTAAAGGCTTTTGAGAGCATAAAATATTACTAGCCACATTTTCCATCTCTTAGAGCTACACTAGAGTTAAAAGACTCGGAAAAAAGTCCCAAGAACTAAGCAGAAGCTACCTCTTCATAGCATGTGAGAGATGAAAGATGCCTAGACAGAGGACTGCATAGCGACCCAAGTGGCAGTCAGTTGCTACAGGGATGCGGCTTCCAAATGATGGATTCAGACAAGATGAATGATCTCTTCATGAATGTGAATGCATATCTAAGGGGGGCAATATTCACACCATTTGATCAGGAATGCTCAGCCATTTCCATCTTAATGGCAGCGAGAATGATCCAAGCTGGAAGGATTGCTTTTGACCACAATTTAGATTTGGATACGTAACTTCACAAGTGAATTTTCAAGTCCCAACTTGTGGAAGCAGCATCCGCTAAATAAGCATGTTTGCAGAAAGTGCCGCAAGATCAATCAGCATAGATACCCTCCATAATTTTCACACCTTGCCGTGTTCGTCTCGACGCACTTGCTCTACTCATATAAACACCAGAAAAATCCAACAGCACCACATTTTCGTCCTTTTCTCGTAGAATCAATGACTTTGACAGAGGATTCTGGCTGAACAGCCCTTACATGTTCCTTCCCACTTCCTTTGCGTTTATGCTGTACTCTCTGGAATGTTTGGTATATTCCGTCGCTGTAATATGTGGGCTTTAACTAAGAAATGAAAATAAAAATAAAAGGAAAAGAAAGAGTTTGAAAAGTCAAAAAGAGAAGTGAAGAGAACTGTGGAACCTTCGTGGGTTTTAAAAAGAGAGAAAGAGGGAGAGAGAGAAGAGCACGGCAGAAACGAAAAGCAGGGGAAAACGCAAAACAGGGGAGAAGAGAGAAAGAAAAGAAAAAGGAAAAGGGGAAAATTTTTGGTGCGCTCGTGATCCGAACGCCTCATCAAGCCGACTCAAGTGTGCTTTGCAACACCGGTAAGGAATCGAAGCTTTTAATCACCTACTTCAAGCAATCGCTGCAATTAAATCTCGAAATTCGGATTTCTTGGATATTTGTGTGGCGAAGCCCGATTTTTGAGTCGTTAAGCTGTATATTTTTATAAAAATGGTACTCTGGGACGTTGTGAAGCTATAGCATCTTACGGATTGTGATTTGAGCTTGTGGTTTGTCCGGAACGGAATTTTGAAGTTGGGGACGCAATCTGGTACTGTAGCGGCAGTAGCTTCGAGCCTCTTTTTTTGTCGTTTTCGGTTCTGTTTTTGGGCAGCTGAGTTGGGGTTGTTGTTGTACGTTAAAAGAGCTTTCTAAAGACTGCAAGATGGCTTGAAACGGAAATTTGTGGAGGGAGTTATGGCGTGACGAAGTTGGCGCATGGGCCGCGCCTAGCCGAAATTGTTGGGTTTCTGCTTTTTGTATGCTTTTGTGGCGCGTAGGTGTCGTTTTATCGACTATTAGGCCTAGTTTAGGCGAGTCGTTGTAAGAATATTCATTTTTACTCGGCCTTTTGATATTGTTTTTCCATTAATTGTTAGGGATCCGAGTGCGTGGTTCGAGTGAGCGTCGTATTTGATTTTTTGGCTTTTCCCTGGTGAGTGACACTATTTCTTCTTTGTATTTTAAACTCATTATTTGAGAAACATGGTGAATTATATACTTTATGAGTTGATAAAATGCATCTTTTGTTGCATAAAATAGGATCGAGTTATTACTGCCATTTCGTTATTTGAAAGACTGAGTTATATTTCGAATTCAATTCGAATGGTTGTTGAAAATGGTTTGTGGAATTCTTTATGAAAGGATCTTGAAATGGTTTGGAGAATGCTTTGATATTTATATATATCAAATCTTGAGTTATGATATGACTTTCTTTTTGACGTTTGATTACTAGATATTGTGATTTGTGGTTGGTGCTCAATGTCTCTGTGAACCCTGAGAGGTGTGTTGGTATGCGCATACTTAATCTAGGATATCCTTGTGGGCCGAGCCACCGGCTAATAATAGGTGGAGACCTTGCCAAGGGGGGAATCTTGATCGTCTCGTCACGGACGTTACACGTGACCATGGTTAGACATTTGAGCATGAATTGGTCAATGGAGTGGACCATTGACGTGTAATTTGAGTTTAGTCGATGGAATGGACCATCGATGTGATTTGATGAGATTAATCAATGGAATAGACCATTGATACGTGTTTTATGAGATTGACTAATGGACTCGACCATTGGTACTTTCGGTATTTGAGTTGTATTTGTGTTTCAAAATGTGCATAGTGATTTCTCGATCCACTTAGAAAAAATGTGTTACTCACTGAGCCGTGGTAGCTCACTCCTCTCATCTACTTGTCTTTCAGGTTCTTCAGCGAGTCGTGAATAGGCGTGAGCGTTCGTTTGGGGAGGACTTTTGTGGTGAAATTTTTGGGTATGACTTGTGCATAGTTAAAATGTTTATGTTTTGATCTTTTGTGGATTATAGATATACTCTGATATTGTAACCAAATACCCTTTTTGTTATATATATATATATATATATATAGATGTATATATATTGTTTTTGGGTTGAATTTTGGTTATGAAAAGGACGGCTGTGTCATGCCCCTTTTTCTTGTGAATCGGGGTGTGACAGTCGCAGTAGCCAAAATAGTACAAGGGATCAATGTAACAGGATGACGATGAAACAATGCCCCTCATGTTAATAGGTTCGACAAGTTGTACAAATTCATGAAGCTCCATGAAACAAGAGTGATCGGGATATGGAACAGAATACATTTCTGGATGCAACCATTCTACCTTGGAAGCAACCTTATTTGCTTTCTTATTGTAGTATGACCTTGCTAGGGAATCAAAGAAATTCTCATTTCTATCAAGTGGCTTTGAGGCCCAAGGAAAAGCAGAAGGCATGATTCCTATGGTTGGATGCATCTTATTTAATCCCTCCAAAGTATCCAAGGTAAAGCTATAGCGAGGAACAGCTCGGACTCTGGCGAGAGAAGTTTTAGTTGTGAATATTTAATCTAAACCAAGAATATGCATCGTTTGCAGCCGTTCTGGCCACACCCAAATCTTTAAGGAAAAAAGTCAGAAGACCAGAGTGAGCAAAGCATGCCAAAGAATGATCCAGGAACATTCTTTCTTTTACAACAATAAACTAGAATGCCCAATATCTGTTATAACAATTGCTATTTATTCGATCGTATATAAGTTATATATGTTATGTCTATTACGACAATTAATTATTCAACAAAAGAGGACTGAATAACTGTTCCTAGAATATCAGGCCAGACGTGCTAAGAAATGCTTTCTGTGCTTCTCTCTACAACACTGTCTGAAGTTTGATTATATACTAAGACTAAAATTTTATGTAGCGGGTGAAGTAATTTAATGTGATAGTGTGCCTGATGAAAATTCAATACTCCATAACATATGCGTATCATGTGAATCAGTTTACTCAATGCATTTTCAAGCAATAAAGTGGAACTAATTTGATAGTCTGCGTCATTTATTCAATCTAGCAGTTTTCCAAAGTAAAATCAAGCTATTTTACAAGGTGTGCTCAAAAGAGAGCATCTTTAACATACCTTTGTTTTAAGCATACCAGCAACGTGAACGAGAAGATCTTCTTTGCCCAACATGTCTATCCCAATGATCACATGGTGCTTAGGATGAGAAGCAATGATATCAACAACGTGCAACCAGGTTTTGACGAAGACAAAGATATGAGAAAACTATTCTTAAAGTATCAGTAAATAATAAGTCATGACCTCTCAATACCATATCAGTGAACCTTGCACACAGGCGGTTTAAAGGAAATATACATCTTACAGTTTCCTTATGGATATGGGCACCAAAGGGGAATTTCTTGAGACTCGAAATTATTCTGTGGACTAACATCTTAATGGAAGGACATGAAACTGCAGTTTAAAAAGCTCATGCACTTCATCATCGTTTCTCTCCTAAACAAACAATCCCTATCCTCTGAGAACCCGAGAGGATCATATATTTATGTGCAGAAGCTCAACTATAGCCAGTATCTGAATAATCAGTTAGTCCGTACACAAGAGATTTCGGAAATTGATACTTTAAGGAGCTTCCCAAACTAAGGATGGGGCATTGTTGAAAACCATGTTAACCAAGCAATGACATGTACGGGCTGGAAAGAAACCGCGCAGCTACTCTTGCTTATCGCAATTAATTGGTGATCACATCGCAACAAACAAGCGAAAGATATGGAAATCCGTACAAAGAACAAAGCCAGAGCACCTGCTGAGCAGCATCTCTGCGAGAAGGAAAAGAATAGGAAGGATTGCAATATGTATTGTCCAGATACAGAGTGTTCACTCTGCTTCCATCAAGAGCCTTAACGAGCATGTCCCGCGACCTGCTCGCCTTCTCACTCGTCGTCTCCCAGCGGAAATCTCCGGTGCAAAGCAATCTCCCGAAGTCACCACTAAACAAGTACATGACCGCACCAACCCAAAAGAAACCAATCGATCAAAACGCAATTCATGAATCAACGCCCGAGTCGATCGAGCCTCGAGGGCCCGATTGAGGAATTAAAAGGAGCAGGTGCGAGGAGGCAACGGGGCTCGAGCGAGGTTACCGGGGCAGTGGTGGGTGTCGAGGGGCATGACGCGTCGGAGGCGGAGGAAGGGGAGAGGAGGGAGAACTTTTATGTATTCGTTTAGGCGGGGGACTGAATTGAAAAGGATGGCCGCTTTTTAAAGACGTGCATGTCAAAATTTCTATTCCATAAATTGATTTCTCGATTTCTATTCCTTGAACAAGTTTCTGAGCAAAGAAACCCATTTGATAACGACTCAAAATTTCTATTTCTAGAACAGAAATCCGTTTAATAACAGAATAAAATTTCTATTTCTAAGAATAGAAATTGATTAGATAACAACATAGAAAATCCTCAAATACAAAATAATAATAAAACAACATAGGAAATTCTCAAATACAAAATAATAGTCAAAATAATACTAATACATTAGAAAATGTGAAAATACAATTTCATGGAATTTCTGACATATTATTATCTCTTGCCATTTTATTAGCAACGGTTTTCCTAAGCATAGATAAGGGGAAGATCTCGAATCGGAGAGGAAGGAATGCGCAATCCAAATCCGAACAGAGACATGAACGGAGGAGGCAAGTCTGACGGGACGACTGGAGCGAATTGGACGGTTTGAGGACGGCGACAACGAGATGAGCGACGATCTGACCGGCAAGAGGACGGCGACGGCGTCGGAGTCAACAGTGGCAAGAAGGATGGATTCGGAGTTGACGGCGAGGATGGACAAGTTGTTCGGAGTCGACGGCGCTAGGGTTTGGTTGAAGCGTTGAGAGGAGAAGGAGAAGTAATGCCCAAATAGAAAAGCTCGTGAACGAAGAAGGATGCCCAAATGGAGAAAAGAAAAAAAAAATCTACTTTTACCTTACCAAAAAAAAATTATTTCTATTTCAGAAAATGAGAAGTTAAAAATTTTAACTTCTAATTTTTTCGATTTCTCTATTTCTGGAATAAAAACCTGTTTCGGAAATAGAGAAATCAAATTGTGTTACCAAACGGATTTCTGTTCCAAACTTGTTCCGGGGAACAGAGAAACGGAAATTTTATCATGTGCGCCCTAAGCTTTGTGGAATCATCGTAGGCTTTTGTGTTTCAACGTGAAGCCCGATTCGGAGTTTGGTTTGGGCCTAACTGTGTGTGGAGTCCCTTTGTTGTCATCAAATGCGTCTCAATCTAAGAAATTCTTTTTATAATTTCTCTATATTGCCCACTTTACTATTGAACAATAATCGAGAAAGGAAACATTTTATTAACGAGTGCCCTCATAGGCATCTTGCTAGGCCGGTCAAAATATGTCGTTAGCATTTTTCTTAACTCATATTGGTGTTAAATAGGTTAGTTATATTAAGTAAATATGCAATAAATAGGTTTAAACATAATATATGTGTTAAATGGATCGAGTTTATAATTTATTTAGACGCAACCCATCTCTACGAATCTCTCTTTATTCTTTCTCGCCCTTGCTCACTTCACACCCTTATCTTAGTTTTGGTGTGAATCTTTATAGATTGAGTTAAATAGGTAAATATTTTAACAATATGGGTCTGATTAAATATGGATAACTAGATTTGTATTACATAAAAATGGGTCGAAACAAGTTAAATGGCTCTATTTGGGTTAGACCATTTCCAACCCAATCCACATGTTTGACGGGTCTGCGTCTTCTTTCATATAATATCGAAAGTGAGCAAAGATAGCAAAATTGAACGCATTGGGACCGATTATGAGTTTTCATCTGCCTTCCAAAGGGACATGTGACGAGGTAATGGCCTTTGGTGCATGAATAAATTGGGGTTTAAGTGATTCATTCGGAAGAAGGACAAGGCAAGGGGGGTACTTTCCCGTTTTATTTAGCTTTCCCAAAGAGCTTGGGGAAAATACAAGGTGTTTAGCGAGTGTTTTTGAGATCTCATTGGCCAAATATCAATTATGGGCTTTCAACATTTTTAGAATGTTATTGTAAGGGTTTGATGACTTTTTTCTTTTCAATATTACCCTTGCTCATAATTGTTTTTATCATTTTTGCCCAAAAAATTACCTTCATCTTCTTCCTTGGGCTTGGTGGTTCGTCATTGAGGTGAGGTCCAGGTCAAGGTCACCGCCGTGGGGGTTAAGGTCAAGGTCAAGGTCGAGATTGAGAATCGTGCGTGTCGCCGATGTGGCCCGTGGGTCAAGGGTCGAGCGACCCAGATCTGACCCTTCAACTGTGGTCGGGCGACCTCGGTCATTGGAACCTTTTTATTAAAGTCTTAGATGGAACCTTCGACGCGCTCGATTCCAGGAGAGCACGACGAAAGGTGATTTCCTCGGGTGGCTTTTTCTCTTCTTTTTGTCCTTTCCGTGGAAAAGTTCCCGTCGTTGGCCCCGTACATACATGTACAAAACATGTGGACGCCCACGCCCGTCGTCGTCGCCCACATTTTTAGGCATCTGCTTCCTGTTCCGCGGGGTCCAATCTGGGTGGAGAACGTACGCATCATCGAGTCAGTAACTCAACGTACGTATGAAGATAGGGAATTAAAAAAGCAAAGAGGTCTGGTGCAAACGCCATAATTTCCTATTGAATTGGACAAGAACATTGCGATCCTCTAAATCAATTAACTTTCACCCTCCCTCTACCATCGCAATTAATTGACTCATCTCGTACACTTGATTAAATCAATAGTCGTACGTTGATCAAGACGGCTATTGATATCACAAGAGGGCAACGAACTTAGTTAGTTACGATGAAACTATCTAAATATGTCGAGCTCTTTTCTTTCATAATATTCTTTCACCGGTGGTCATAAGAGGATTTCGACATGACCGACGTATTGCTAGTATTCCGCATTATTAGTCGGGCAGATGGAAAATGATAATGCGAGCATCGCAGTCTAGAAATGTGATGTAGGAACATACGTTACAAATCATTTTGCCTTTCATTGAAATTATTAAGATTTTGACGGAATCAAGAGGGGCATCATATAAATCATTTTTGTCCCCACACTAGCGATCCCACCATGAGAAAGTTTCGTCCCCATTACCAATCAGATGCTTAACATGAGGCTTCGACACGAATGATATATATTTTTTTTTTTGTGGCAGAAAGAACCAGCTTGCACCGACAGTACGCCGTAAACCCCCTGGTGACGCTAGTAGGGAAACCATCACCCCGATGCCACGTTTAAATCGTCTAATGATCCGCCAGCCTCCCTACAACTTGCGTTGCAAGGACTTCGAACTCCCGAACTCCCGACCTCCCCGAGGAGAACATTGTAGAGCCTACCCAGCGGAGCCACCTAAGCCGGTGGTTCGACACGAATGATATTAATATCACAAGAGGACACTAATCAAATCACCATTAAAAAGTAAGATGAGCGAGGCCCTGAATTTCTGCTGTATATTGAAAAGTCTAGGACGTCTCTGTGCCTTGTCTCTCCAAACAATGCTTAGGTCCATGTTAGAATGACAACGCCTATCTCTGACCACAGGAGGACAAAAAAGAAAAAGAAAAGGGAAGGACCACACCGTTTTTCATGCTCGTACAAGTCACGTGGCGATCCTTGAATTATTTGTCCAGGAAAAGTTTCTTTCGATTCTCCAAGGACTCGCCGTGTCTTGTCTTCGTTATGGATTGTCGATATTTCCACAAAACCGTTGACTCGAGATTAGTCCTCCTCCCTGTTGATGGTTTGAAAGGCAGTATTGAAGTAACATACGAAAAAGCGGAAAATCAGCACAACTATTAGGGCGTTCGCGAGCTGAACATTGAGAGGTTTTTTTTTTCCTCAATTTTTATGTAGGTCGAATTGAAATCTCAAATTTTCAGGCCTCCAATCTAAAGTCTGTACTAAATCTGGTAGTTAGAATGTCCACTCGACATCTAATTTTATTAGGTTGATGGTTATCTCAACTCCCCTCTATTATGTTAGACATGCTCAAACGTGGAAGGCAAAAAGTCGGGCAAATCTTTACGTACCCAATTATAAGTAGGCTCTAACCACTAGAGTTTACTCTAGTGACCACTCTTCCAATTTAGAAGGAGGAGGTGGGAGGTTCGAATCTCCACATTCTCAGGAGGATTAAAAAAAATTTATAAGTAGGCTCTTAATTGGAATTGATTATGTGATGTGTTAGTTTACCTATCAGTATGAAATAAATAGGGAAAGATATACATTCATCTCATTTTCTCTTTGATTCGCTACACAAATAGAGAAGCTAACCCACCTCCCAAGCCACCTCTGCTACCAAGCGACTATGACCACCTCACGGTCCCCACCATCGACAACAATGGCGGATCTGAAGATGGAGAAGATGACAGCAGCTGAACGGCAACTTGGGGGTGTCAATTGGTTTGATAACGGGGACCAATGGCGGCTCCAATGGTGGTTGTTCAAAGGACAGAGTGAGAGATGGAACATGGGATGGGGATAGGGATTGATGGACGGATTAGTGTCATTTTTTAGTGAAAATTTTTCATGTAAGTTATTATGTGACGATTCTATTAATGGAGAGTCTGTAATTTAGTAGGTCCAAACTACTTGTCCAATTTTAGATTAAGTGTGTACATGACATGGCTTACGAGCTTTAAAACCCACGTAAGGAGTTTCCCACTTCCCAGCCCCACCATAAACACAATAAGTTCATGACTTTGGGCAGGTCCATATGGGCCCGTTTGGTTTGGCTTTGGGGAAATGCCATTGGGGGCATGCAAATACCTTTGAGGTAAAGGGACTTTCGGAAATGTGAGACCGTTTGGTAAATTATAGCATTGAAATGCAACTTAACATAAACACCGTTTGGCAAAATTCACTTTTGTAAGTAGCTTTTGTTATTTTTTATTTTTTTTAAGTCTGAAATCAAATTCTGGCGGCCGGCCACTGCCGGCCAACCGCCGGCCACCACCGGACGGCCAGATCTGGCCATCACCGGACCGCCAGATCTGGTCGCCGGAGGTCGCAGAGGCCAGATCTGGCCTCAAGACCGCCAGATCTGGCCGTCGAAGGCCAGATCGCTGGTCGGAGACCAGCGCGCCGAATGCCGCGACTAAGCCCGCGTGCTCGCGGCGCCTTGAAGAAGACAAACGACGAAGAAGAAAGCGAACGGCGGAGGAGACGATGAACAGTAACCCGATGAACAGTAAATCGCATCTCCGGAATGCCGAATGCTCAAAGCCGGTCCCCCCCAGCATTCGGCTTTCGGCATTTAAAATGCCCACATTTCGCAAATGGGCATTCAAAAGCCTCGCCAAACACCCAAAATTTCTCCCAAGGGGCTTTGGGGGCTGAAGGGGCTTTGGGAATGCCCAACCAAACGCCCCCATAGTTCGCCAAGAGAGGAGCGCGAACGGAAGGAAGGGGGAAAAAGATAAAGGAGAGAGTAAGGACCATCTTTACCTCAATTAGCCATCTCTACTCGGGGTGTTTCTTTTCTGACGTAGTCAACGTTCTGTGCGGGAATTGTTTTTATTCGATTGGCAAAAAGGACGAACATGAGTATAGTGATTCATCGAACCCAATGAAACGTGATATTCCCGAGGAAGAAAAAAAAGAGAAAACAAAGCCCGACAACCTTACGCCGAATGATGATAGAGGATGAGGTATTATCGCAGTGAATGGTGGAACAATGGCGATCCATAATCAAAGAGACATTAACCTCGTCGCCATTTGAAGAACTCCAGCTATTACCATGCGACGCCCCAATTGCTTTACGTGCTTGCTCTTGTCTTGGATGTTCCTTCCGTCTTGCTTGAGCAGAGACACCATAACAGTAGGCACACTCACATACCCAGGTGGAACCACTCTCGTGTCCGCGGGCGAGCGGTTCGAGCTTGGCTTCTTCTCTCCGAATGGAAGCTCTAATTCCAGGAGCTATGTCGGAATATGGTATTATGGATCTGACCCTCCGATCGTCGTCTGGGTCGCCAACCGAGAGCACCCGCTTGTCGGCCCCAACGCGTCCTTTGGGCTCGTGGACGGCAATCTGAAGTTGTGGAATGAAGGAAAAGCGATCCAGTTGACCCATGTCTCAAGCTCTTCGAACCGATTAGTGAAACTTCTTGATTCAGGGAATCTGGTGCTGATTGAAGACGACGGGAGAGACACATTTCTCTGGCAGAGCTTCGATTACCCGACCGACACATTCCTTCCAGGGATGCCGATGACTGAAAACTTCATGTTGACTTCTTGGGCAAGCCAGGATGACCCAAGACGGGGGAACTTCACGTTCCAAATGGATCAAGAAGGCGGCAACAACAACTACGACGTGATCCAAAACCTGTTTCCTTATTGGAAAAGTGGGGTCTACGGCAAGTTCATACAAGCCGATCCGATGTTGCAGGTCATCTCTTTCTTGCTCTCCAATTTTACAACCGGCGCTACCGCTACTTCGCCGCCAGCCGGGACTAGTCCGGCTTCAGCCTATGAAAACATAACCTGGCCTTCATTCAACAAGTACAACAACAGCCGGTTGGTTATGAACTACAACGGCCGGATTCAGTATTTCAGGCGAGGAAATGAGTCAAAGCCAGTCTGGTTCCAGCCGGCGAGCCGGTGCAGTGTCTTCAGCGTATGCGGCAAGTTTGGGAGCTGAAAATGATAAGAATGGCAATGAGACTATGTGCAGGTGCTTGCCAGGGTTCGAGCCGGCACAGCCAGATGATTGGAACTCGGGGGACTTCTCTGGGGGGTGCCTAAGGAAGTCGTCAATATGTGCGAAGAACAGTGACGATGGTGCTCACGATTTCTTGAGTTTGAAGATGATGAAAGCCGGGAGGCCGGGCATGCAGATATCCGTAGACAGCCAGGAGCAATGCAGGAAAGAGTGCCTTGGTGCCTGTAAATGCCAGGCTTACTCGTTCGGGGAGGATCTGCACCCAAGGGCAGAGACGGGCAACTTGACATGCTATACTTGGTTGCACGATCTCAACAATATTCAGGAGTTTGCCACAAACGGTCGCGACCTCTATGTCCGAGTTCCGATATCAGACATAGGTTAATTTCCTTCTGACCTGACCTTTTTTCCTTTCCAAAATTATTTGTGCCTCGGACCTTTTGACTTGAGATGCTGCTTTCTTATTAACTATCTTGGTGGCTTCTGATTTGCCTGCTTTAATGAAGTCATAAACCTTGCTCATACTTTGTGCACTTACATGTTATCTTGACTGCAAAAGCGTTCTAGTCCACCTGCTTATGGAAAACACATGATGCTATTCCAATTTCAGCTATTAATATTATGTATGATTATAGTTCAATTGCAGGTGAATGTGCACATTCGCCAGTGCTAATATTTGTGCAATGTTGACTTTCGTAGAATCTACTAGGAGTTGTAAAACTTGCGGCACAAATTTAGTCCCCTACCCTTTAAGCACTGGATGGAGCTGTGGCGATCCGCTATACTCTGCATTTAGCTGCGACAATAAAACTGCCCAGCTTTATTTTGAACGGGGCAAAGGTCGCTACAGAGTCACTAGCATCACTCCAGAAACTAGAACATTTACCATCCCAGTCGAGGATGCATTCAACTGCACAGGTAGTGGTTTGATGGAAATTAAGCAGCAACTTAACAAGTCCTCGCCATTTAGTGTGAGTGATGGGTGCATCGGAGGAAAGAATGACTTCAGCACAGGAGACTCTTTTGGAATTGTCGAAGTGAAAATTGAGTGGAGCACTCCGAAAGAGCCACTCTGCAATTCGTCCAAAGACTGCAATTGGCCACAAGCAACTTGCAAGAATGCATTAGATGGAAGGACAAGGTGCCTATGCAACTCGGCTTTCAGTTGGAATTCTTTCAGCGTCAATTGTTCTCTAGGTGAGAATGTTGATCTTGTGAATTGACCCACAACTTTAGCTACTGTATTCATGAATGACAGATTAGAAGGAAACATAACCATTAGGTTTTGATGGTCACCATAATAGTTGATTCTGTCGTGCCCCCAAATCAATATTTTCTATCTACATGGTCTGTCATGTAGAGTACTCCTAGGATGATTTTGTTCCTCCTAGAAGCAAACTGACAAATTCCAATCAGTTAATGTCTATATTTTCAGCGTTCTGGAATTTATAATAGTTATGCCAGAAGAGCTCGAAACCAGAACAGTTACAGCTATAGTTTGTCTCCTGCCCAAGATTCCCAAGATACGTTTGCGCTGTCAAGGAGTCAATAGCGTCTGCCTTTATGGTTGCAGTCACAAGTATGGTCTATACACGCAATGTGATGACAGAGTCCTGGACTTGCACCAACTAGACTTGCTCTTTTTCATCGACTATAAGAGGGATTGTGACACATGCACTATGAAGTCCTCACATCTGTCCTTAGTGACTCCATGTGTCTACAATTATTCGTTCACTTTTGTCCAAAATACAGTACTCACACTTTCTTTTCTTAGTAAATGACGTTGAAGGAGAAGGATCACGGCAGAAAGGACAGAAAGCGAAACCTGTATATATAGTTGCTCCTGCCGTTGCTGTAATTTTCATCCTTGTATTCGGTGGCTTATTTTACATGAGAAGGCAGCATGGTAGTACGCAAGGTAATCACAAATCAAACACAAACTACTTTTTATCTGTCATTATTAGATACACGATAATAAGATAGCAGACAATTAGTAACTAGAGTTGCATTTCAGGGAGCAGGGAAAGCACTCAGGAAAATCTTGCCTTTCGTCTATACGACAGTGAGAAACGGATCAAAATGTGGATGGATTCACGCCAATTCGAGGAAGAAGACAAGAAAGGCATAGATGTGCCATTTTTTGACTTAGAAATTATTTTACAAGCGACGAATAACTTCTCGGACGAGAACAAACTTGGAAGAGGTGGGTTCGGGCCTGTATACAAGGTAAATAAAATGGTTTTTCTTCTACCATCTATAGGGCTTTTGACGAGGTCACTGTGATGAAGTAATCCGTTCCTTAACTTTGTTTCAGGCTACTTTTCCAGAAGGACGGGAAATTGCAGTAAAGAGGCTATTGAGTGGATCAGGACAGGGCTTAGAGGAATTTAAGAATGAAGTCGTCTTGATTGCCAAATTACAGCATCGAAATCTTGTCAGATTAGTAGGATATTGCGTCAAAGGAGATGAAAAAATGTTACTATATGAATACATGCCCAACAAAAGCTTAGATTCTTTCATATTTGGTAAGCACCTTATTTCGTGTTCCTTTTTCCTTGTATGCTTCAGGGAATAGCTGCAATAGGTAGTAGCACACCACAATCTCTCTCTTCATAAAGATTTTAAGTTAGTCTGGCATAGTTAGATTTAAAGACTTTGCTACCTTCACAAATTAAAATAAAAACTTTGCTAGATCGAACAAGGTGTCCGTTGCTGACCTGGGAGATACGTTTTGAGATTATCTTGGGAATTGCACGAGGAATGCTCTATCTTCACCAAGATTCTAGGCTGCGAATCATTCACAGAGATCTCAAGACGAGCAACGTTTTGCTTGATGAGGAGATGATTCCTAAAATTTCTGACTTTGGTCTGGCTCGTATATTTGAGGCAAAACAAACTGAAGCAAGCACGCAAAGGGTGATTGGAACATAGTAAGTTTTTGTAGATGCACATACCATTTTTTTCATCTAGATAAATAATTTTTTGGACACTACACAAGGCACTCACCACATTATCACCTTTTAATATTTGCAATGAAAATTTAATGATTTGACTGCAGCTTAATTAACTCATTATGCTTATGCTCCAATGCAGTGGATACATGTCTCCGGAGTATGCTTTGGATGGATTTTTCTCATTCAAGTCCGATGTTTTTAGCTTTGGTGTCGTCGTACTGGAGATTGTTAGTGGGAAACGTAACACAGGCTTCTATCAGTCTGAAGGAACAATGAGCCTTCTTACTCATGTGAATGCAGTCCATTTGCTGTCCATTTCTTTTGCTTTATCCACTTCCCGTCGCCCTTTTGTCTGAATGTACTTTAGCTTCGATTGTGCAGGCATGGAAATTATGGAATGACAATAAAGCATTGGACTTGATGGATCAAGTGCTGCACGAAACTTACAACAGAGATCAAGTTTTGAAGTGCATAAACGTGGCGCTTCTATGCGTGCAAGAAGACCCAAGTGATCGCCCCACGATGTCAAATGCGGTTTTCGTGCTCGGTAGTGAAAGTGCGACTCTTCCGGTTCCCAAAAAACCGGCTTTTGCAGTTAGGATGGGCGTTTCTACAACAGCTTCTTCTTCCAGCAAACCAGAGTCGAGCACGGTGTTATCGACTACTCTGCAACAAGGACGGTAATGTCGGATCTTCCTCGAATCTATTCCACATCTTAGTATTCAACAGCTTTAGCCATCAGGCATTTGTTTAACTAGGAACGCCTCGATTTTTACCCCATGATATTCATTTCTCCTCCGGCAAAATAAAGTTTACTCTGTTGATAGCCGATGCTTCTCCTTGGCCTAAGACTGTACCATACTAACATAGCGAATCGACTCCTTGATCACCTTAGGAGATTCTTCTTGTCAGTTGTAGCACTGCTCCTTCTTAAGAATAAGTTTCTTGTGCTGCAATTGAGTTGTAATATCAATTCCCTTTTGGGACTGTAGTCGTCCTATCAAACTCGCAATCCACCCCATTATAGCATGATCCCAAAATATCTCACTTTTTGAATTGACTGAAAAATCCCTCTCAATTATCACCGAGATGTTACTGCTATGTATTAAAGATCTGTAAATTTCATAGTGATGCATGGTCAGTCACCTTAAACATCCGCTGCATAGCAGAGGTTAGTCAATATTCACCTCAAGGAAAAGAAAGCCTGCTTTACAAACAATAGAGAATTGCCTAATACCTCTGCGCTCGGTAAAACTCATGCCGAGTTGCCGGTTGGATCTATGGGTCTACATTTACTCACTCCGAGGGTTTCCTTCTGGGGTCGTGGGTTCTGATCTTGACATCTTTTTCTTACTTCAAAAGAAACTTAATCAAGACCAAAATATTAAAAAAATAAAAAGGTTAGAATTTCTATTTCTCGTGTGCACGATGTAACTCGGTGGCGCTCATGGTTCCAAGTGCTGGACCCGAACTAGTACTACCATCTTTATCTGATCGATGCCATGTAAAACAATGTCTTTATTTTGTTCATGTTAAATTTTTTTACTTTTCTTTAGAAGAAAATCGACTAACTGAGTATATCTCGTGAAAATTTGTTAGCTAATAATGGTAGGAAGATCAACAAATGCAGTCATTTTCCGTATTTCCATTGAGTTTAATGATAATCTGAAACTTTTGAAAAGTCGAAATCTTGAATCCTTCCCATTTTACCTGTTTATACTAAAATGTTAAGATCCTTTCACACAATATTACCTAAAGAGAAAAATTAAAGGTTTTGAGTGGCAAAGGTCTACCATCACATCAAGGTAAAAGGAGACCTTCACAAAAATAAATTGGAATGCTCATGATTCCTGCGCAGTATTCTAATACAATAATAAATCTTGTCAATTCGTGTTAGAAAACAAGAGTCCACAAAGAGGCTCGAATGGAAACAAGACTAACCTGGCCGAAGGCCAAATCCACTAAGAATCCTGTAATATTGGCAACTTTAGCCTTAGAACGAGGAGAGGAATCATAATTCACCCTTCTTGGGAAATTCTCCATGTAAGAATTTCGAAAGGACGCCAGTGATCCGGCCATAATAAATCTCTGTGACCATTACCAATCCAATCCCTCAACTCCACCATTGTTGCAACCCACGCTCTGCAATCTTTCAAAAGATAAGTTTAAACTCGGGACAGTAACAGGAGATGCCACAAAGAATGCAAAACAGTAGCCTCATTCCATTCATCAAGTCTTCGATTGCCTACACCTCCTCTATTTTTCAGTAAGCCCATCGCGGGCCAACTCACCCTTAGTTCCACAAGCCTTCGCATCTCTCTTTCTAGAAAAACCAACATTATTTCTACTCCCCCGTTTGAATGACCTTTTCCGAAGAATAGAACAGACTTAATCAACTCAACTCTGCCAGCAATGGTTTTATTAGTCATCTTCTCAATAAGGGGCTTGCAATGTGTGACATTCAAAAATTCCTACATAGTTATTAATATGTAGGAAATTGAGACGATAAATGTCAAAAGTAAAAATTCCAAGTGGATTATTTACTTTATATTGTGTGAAAGATCCAGAATGTATTTCCGTATCTGTGACTTTTGGAATGTGATTTTATTAGGATGTAATTATCGAGCATTTGCACATAGATTCATCTAATGGAGTGATGGTGAATCACTATAATGATTGTTATCAGGGACTGTTATACTCCAACTATGCATATCAAAGGATTTTCATGTTAGAAATTTACTGAGTTTAGATTCTTCAAATATCCATTACCTTTCATTGCTAATTTTAGTGAGTTCAAAATATTTTTTGGATTTACCGGTATTTAGAATGGACACGTTTCCTTGGTCATTTACTGAAATACAAAATATATCGATAACTTACGAGATCTCTTCATCAAGCAACCCAAATGTGGCCATATTTAGTGTTTTTACTTGATCACATCTTCCTCATTTTCAACCATAGTTTAAGATATAAATTTACATCATGCATGACCATCCTTTTGCTTCAATGATTATAAATCAAATATCGATTCTTATTTATGCATCTACTTAGGAAATCATATGCTCTCTCTACTCATTATATTCATTTAGCTACTCAAATTTTATACCACTCGTAACCTTTTAATTTGAAGAGAAGGATACTAAAGTAAGTGTCGTACACACAACTTATGACACTTCTAGTATCCTTCTCCCTTTTAATTTGTATACTTCTCTCTCATTCTCCACCGAGAGTTTTTAAACTCAAATGTCACCATGATTATTAAACAAAGTTAACTAAAATGTATTGTTTTTAACTCATGAGAAACACAAGTAAAGTATTTTCTATCTCCCGTTAATATTTGAAATGATTGTAACTCAAATAACGCATCCTCATTTTACCACCGGCGTCACCACTAATTCGCCGCCAGCTGGGACTAGTCCGATTTGGGCCTACAAAAAAAATAACCCAGCATTCAGACGAGAACTACAACAACAGCCGGTGTGTTCAGTACCGAGCACGCACAGAGAGAGAGAGGCTTTATCTTTTCTTCCAGGCTTTCGTGGAATCATTGCGGGCTCTTGTGTATTTCGACGCGAAGCCCACTTAGGAGTTTGGTTTGGGCCTCCGTACGTGCAGCTCCCCTTTTTTTTTTTTTTTTTTTTGTTGTGATCGAATGAGGGTCATAATTGATGAAAATTCGTTTTAAATGTTCTCTATTTTTTGCCGGCTTTACTATCGAAAAATAATCAAGGAAAGAAACATTTTTTTAATGAGTGCCCTCACACGCATCTTGCTCTGCCCGTCAAAATGGGTCATTGGCCCATTTATTAACCCATATTGGTGTTAATTGGGTCATAATTTGGTTACTTATAATAAAGTAGTAGGTCATAAATTTGTTTAAACATTATGGATTGTTAAATGAGTCGAGTTTATAGCTTATGCAAACCCAATCTACTTCTACAGCTCTCTCGTAACTCGATCTTGCCTTTGCTCACTTCGCGTGCGGACTCCTCCATCATTGGAACCTCTCTATTGAAGTCTTGGAGGTGGAACCAACCTTGGACGCGCTCAAATTCCAGGAGAGCACGACGAATGGTGATCTCTTCGGATGGCATTTCTGTCCCCGCGGAAACGTTCCTGTTCCTGTCGTTCGTCCCGCACATGTCCAAAACATCTAGAGGCCTACGCTCTTGTCGTCGTTGCCCACGTCGGTTTTGCATGTCCTGCCTGTTCCGCGTGGTCCAATCTCGGTGGAGAATGTACGCATCATTAAGTCAATAACTAAACCGTAAGAAAGGAAATCTCAAGCAAAAGCGACACCCAACTGGCCTTTTTACTTAATTTCCTTGCCTCAAAACTTTCTGCCCAAAAGACCTTTCAAGCAACTCTATTGACCCATAAGGCTGAACGTTTCTCGTATCGGTTTCTTTTCTATTTCCTTTGAAAAGTCTACCTTGAATACACATTCCAAAAAAGAAATAGGTTTGTTGGTTCAAAGGCCATAGTTTCCTGCTAAATTGGACAAGAACATTGGACAAGAACATTGGGATCCTCTAAATCGATTAACTTTCACATTTCCTTCCTCCATCACAGTTAATTAACTCATCTCCTGTGCTTGATTAGATCTATGGTTGTATGCTAATTGAGACGGGTATATCGAGTCGGTTTTCCTCATCTCTAATTCGAGGAGATCAAAACTTTAACCAGCTTAATCAACTTAGTTAGTCACAACAACACTATTTGAATATATCGACCTTTTTCCTTTCATAATATTCTCTTGTTGGCCATCAAAGGACTTCGACTTTGCCAACATGCCTCTAATATTTCATGTTATTAGTCAGGTGAATTTCAAATGACATTGTGGGCATCACAATTTGGAAAGGCAATGTAGGTGACATAGCACATAAAGAGGCATGAGCGGAAACAACACAATCTAACTTGATCGAAAGGCCAAATCCACTAAGAATACCTGGTGATATTAATAACTTTAGCCTTAGAACCAAGAGAGGCATCATAAATCACCCTCCTTGGGAAATTCTCCATGAATTAATTCCCAAAGGATGCCAGTGATCCCACCATAGGAAAGCTTTGTGACCATTACCAATCACATCCCTCAACTCCACCATTTCTTTTGCAACCCACGCTCTACAATTCTTCAAAAGATAAATCTAAACCTAGGACTAGAACAGGAGATGTCACAAAGACTGCAAAACAGTAGCCTTATTCCATTCATCAAGTCTTCAAACGCCTAAACCTCCACCATTAGTAAGCTGATCCTGGACCGACTCATCCTTAGTTGCATATAAGCAAGAATTTCCATACAAGAGCTCTAATCCCCTTAAAAAAACAGCAAATATCATCAAATCACCAGCAAAAGGCAAGCCAATGAGGTCTTAAATTTGTGTGGTCCATCGAAAAGTACAATATATTTCTCTGTCTAGGCTCTCCAAACATCATTGCGGACCATGTTATGCTTAGCTAAATAGAAGAAAACAGTGGAACGGAATCTGCATCGGAATAAGGCCAATGAACTAAATCAGTGGGGGGACCACCAACGTAGAAATCATTGCAATAGTACATGCGAGTCACTGGTTGGATCTATCTGTCCGCATCCCTCCAGCTGCCATGTGTTATTTTATATAATTTGTTTCAACTTTTTTATTTTTTTTGGTGTTTTTCGCTGAATAAGCTAACCTGCATTCCCTCAAAATCAGGACAAAAGTCAAAGTCGTCGGGTTAAAGACAACGTCCACTACAGGATGGTGAGGGCGGACAAGAATAAGATGCGCAGAAGTGGCGCCCAACTGGCCTTCCTACACATTAATCCTTTCTTTTTTCGGGGTGGTCCTGATGTCAACCTAACAAAGTTGGCGTCTTCTCACTTCTAAACAGGCAAAATAATTTAAATTGTCAAAAGATATGTAAGATGCTCACTTTAATACAATTTTTTTTTTGTCAACTCACTTAAGTGCAAGTTGGAGAAAAAACAATAATTTAAGTGCCTCATGTGAAAAAATCCGTCTATAGAGATTTCGTGACTTTTATAATTAAAATTTTTATCTATTGTGACATTTTTTTTTTACACTGAAGTGATTGCTTTTTCATTAACATTGGCATTGAAGTGATTATTTTTTAGCAACAATTAAGACTGAAATAATCACTTTTTAGCCTGCTACAAGATGTCGTTTAAGGGTTAAATGCTGATTACGCACACTAGCAAAATTAATAAAATATGACAACGTCGAATTTCCGATGATCCATATCAAAGTTGTACTGAAATTATCATTTTTTTCTTTAAAGTGACACTTAAGTGATTCAAAAAATTCTTTGGGTACTAAATAACTTTTTATACTCCTAGTGTCCTTCCCACTTCAAAACACGTTGTGGAACATAGACAAAAAACAAGAAATGGAGGATCTCTTTTTCCCCATACTGCGGTGGAGTCTAAGCATAACTTATTACCTTAGCAACTTCAACCTTAGGAGCAAGAGAGGAATCACATAGATTGCCCTTGTTGGGAAATTCTCCACACCAACGATCCCACCATGAGAAAGTTTTGTCACTATTACCAATCACATCCTTAACATGAGGTTTCGACATTATCAATATCAATGTTAGCATCACAAGAGGAAACTAATCAAATCACCAGCAGAAGGTAAAATAGCTAGGTCTTGAACTTCTGCCGTACTTTGAAAAGTCTAGTACATCTCTCTGTCTAGTCTCTCCAAACAATGCTTACGTCGGTGTTATGCTAGCAAAAACAGAAGAGGGTAACGGAACGGAACAAACACAGGAATTAGGCAAATGTCAACGCCTATTTCTAGCCATAGGAAAAAAAGGAGGACAACACGGCTCTTCATTCTCCGACAAATCACATTGTGATTCATTGTTATTTTTCCGGGACAAGTTGCTTTCGGTTCTACTGTGACTCGCCGTGTCTTGTCTTCCTCACGGGTTGCCTATACTTCCACTCAAAAAAACCATTGACTCGAGATGGTCCTCCTCCCCGTTTGACTGGTTTGGAAGGCAATATTTATTTACCGTCACTATAACCATCAAGTATAGAAATGGATTGACGAAGTGTCAATATGTACACTTGTGAATCACAACCATTGAACATACGAGTTAGCATCATGCTTTAGGTGTGAGGATTTTACACCAGACCAAAGTGTGAACGATTAGAAATTGACTTCACTAAAAGCTTTCATGTTGTCAATCGTTATATGCATTTCATGTTCAATAAACTTGTTCGAGACAAGCACATGTGTTTTACCTTAGATATCACAATACTCAATGACTTGTGACTCATCATCTCCTCAGGTTTCCAATACTAAATAGTGAAACTTAAAAATGCACCGGTCTCAACAAGATCATCAATATTCTCTTAATGATTTATTAACCGGAAAATCTTTAAAAAATCAACATAATATAAATCCGTCACACATATTCTTAACAGTTTAAGAATAGGTTCAGTCGCAACTGATCTTATAAACTCATTCATATAAATAGGACAATAAATGAATATTTATTTGCCACTAAATAATCCTTAACATGTAACTATTACACTGTATTATAAGGTTACTTTAGGGCATATAGCTAACACTTAGAACCTGGACCACCAATTCGATTTTTAGATTTTTGATTTTACTCTAGAACCATGCTTCCCCTAAGCAATGTTGTGAGGACCTTTTCTCAAGATGGAACCTTCGACGGGCTCAAATTCCAGGAGAGCAGGACAAACGGTGATTTTTAGTGACTTTTTTTTCTTCCTGTGGGAATGTTTCTGCATTTCATTCCTAACATGTCCAAAACATATAGAGGCCAACCCTCTTGTCGTCATCACCTACGTTGTTTTGCATCTCCTTCTTGTTTCACGGGGACCCATTTTTGGCAGACAATGTTACATGCTATGAAGTACCGACACTCTCCAAGAGCTTTCTTGTCGTGTCGGACACTTCGACACGTGTCCAACACTCTCAGACACTCTCTGATACTTGGTCAACATGTGTCGAAAAATTCGACACCTAGTCAACTTTTTCAACACTCTCCGACACTCAAGTCGGATTTCTGACATACGAATTTCCAACATGTGATTCCGATATTGAGGTGAATTTTAAAATTTCAATAAATGAGAGGTCAAAAAATATATATGTGAAAAAATAAAACATAATAATAAAAATAATAAATGGAGAAAGAAGAAAGATCTAGTATTCTCTTCTGACTCTCACTTCCCATGATACACAATTCACCCCTTAAGGTTTATTTCTCCTCTTCCAACATAATTAACATGCAAGTCCAAAATATGGATTCGTTTGTTTTTTCTTTAAGTTTTATGAATTATTGAAATAGAGTTGAATTTGTCAAATTGAAACAATGAATAAAATTAATAAATTTTGGATTAATGTTTTTAGTGTATATTCATTCTAGGCTTTTTGAATTAATTATTTATTTATGAATTTGATTGAAATTAAAAATATATATTTAATATACAACGTGTTATAATGTGTCGAAATTTTCTGTTTTTTTAGAAATGACGTGTCGTGTCGTGTCGTGTCACATGTCGCGTGTCGAGTATTATTGCTACTCAGTTTATGCATCATCAAGTCAATGACTAAATGTACGTGTGAAGAATGCTCGAACAAAGTCGCGGGGGAAGAGGAATCACAAGCAAAAGTGGCAGCCAACTGGCCTTTTTACTTTATTTCTACCCTCAAGATTTCTGCCCAACAAGACTTTTTAAGCAACTCTATTCAGTCTTTCTAAAATCATTTTGGGTTTTTGACGGTCCCCCACCAGTTGTTGCTTTAGCGAGGCAAACTAGGCCAACGACGACCATTGACTCCTCTCGCACTACCATGTGCAACGCGTGAACATCCTGATATTTCCAGATATCAGTCCCTTTTTTTATTTCCTTTGAAAAGTCTACCTTGAATAAACATTCAAAAAAGAAAAGAAAAGAGGTTTGCTTAAACATTCAAAAAAAAAAAAAAAAGAGGTTTGCTTCAAACGCAATAATTTCCTGCCATCAATTTACCGTCACTTTTGTTCCACAATATCAATTAATCAAATCATGTCTTATGCTTAAGTAAATTTAGGGTTGTACGTTGATTGAGACGGGTGTATCGAGTCGGTTTTCCTCATCTCCAAATTGAGGAGATTGGGACTTTAATTAGCTCAACAAACTTAGTTACAGTGAAATTGTCCAAATATATTGAGCTTTTTCCTTTCATAATATTCTCTCACCGACAGTTGCCGGAGGACTTCGACTTTGCCGACATGCATATAGTATTCCGCGTAATTAGTCAGGCGAATTTTGAATGATAATGTGATTGTCACAATTTGAAAAGGTGACGTAGGCGACATGTGTCACAAAGCACTTCGCCTTTCCTCAAGATTCTGAAGATTTCGGCAGGAACTCAGTAGGCCAATGGGTCCTCTTCAAAGCCGTCTCATTACACCGCTAGTCCGGTCATTGTCTTTGTACTCGAAGAGTCTTCTTCAAAGGACTACGCAAGAACAGGCACTGGACAGAGAAAAGGAGCCAATAAATCTCATACTTTTCCGAAGAAGAAGACAGAAAAATAGAAAAAAAAGAAGAAGCCTGCAATATAATATCATACAAAAAAAGACTAATTAGTCTAGAGAGAGAATTTTCTTTTGGGAGGAGAGAGAGAGATAAAATGAACAAAGTATCCTTTACTCTAGCTAATAGTGACAACCATGCACTCACGCCAGCTTGCAATGATCTAACGTCGTGCCCTTACAAATTCAATTGTGAATTTGCAATTTCTTCCGCCATCCCCCTTTTATTATGCACGGCCCAAGCCTGGAATCGTGTAAAGAGCAAACTAACGTTTCCTTAAATGGCTTTAGAAACACTAGATGAAAAATAATCATTTGTATCTCTTGAAAAATGTTTCACAAATCGTTTATTTTTTTGAAAATATATACACCCTCAAAGGACTTTCAGGCCCCCTGAAAAAAAAATTAACATCTCTCTCCCTCTCATTTGCTACCCAAATAGAAAAGCTCACCATCGCCCATGCCCACGACCACCTTACGGGTCGCCACCACTAACAACAATCTCCACTTTCGCTTGTGTGGGGGTGCTGTCGGAATTGTCGACGAGGTTACCACCCCGTCAACGGTGAGTGGCTCATGCTTGGAAGGACGGGGGGAGGAAGAAAGAGAGAGTCACCATTTCGCCGACCATAGCATGAGAAGATGCGAAGATGAAGGTCAAGATGACGACGGCGACTGACGGTGAATGAACGGCGACATGGTGGTGCCGATTAGTTCGGCAACAATGACGCGAGACGGACCCAATGGTGGTAATGCGGTGGTTGCTCATAGGATAGAGGGAGAGAGGTAGAGCGTAGGTTCAGACTTCGTGGAGGATAATTTCAATATTCTATTTCAGGAAATTTTTCACATAAATCATTATGTGATAATTTTTTAACCGAGGATGGACGCAAAATTTGGTAGGTCCGGACCTACTTGACCATCCGCCTAGTTTGCATTGAATGTGAACATGACATGATTTTCTAGCTTGAGATTAACATGTGAGAAGGCTTCCGGCCACGCCATCCACATAATTTTTAGCGTGATTTTCTTTAAATTTCCTTTTCACTAACTAAAGAGATAAAGTCGAACGCAAATCCCAAAAACAACAATTTTCCAAACAGTTTTTTTTTTTTTTTTTGGGGGGGGGCGGGGGGTGTGGGGGCGGGTGAGGGCTGCTATGGGGTATTTCTTCGCTGATTTAGTCAACGTTCTGTGAGGGGATTCACCTTTCCGGATTGGCAAAAAGACGATGACGATCTCGATATCTTCCCGTGCTTGCAGACAACCTTCCGGTGAATGGTGTGATGAGGATGAGGTATTATTGCAGTGAATTGTGACCAGGTGTGAGAGAGACATTAAACCTCGAGGCCATTGCAAGAACTCCAGTTATTTACCATGCGACGCTCCAACAAGTTCACATGCTTTCTCTTGTCTGTGATAGTCCTTCCATTCTGCTCAAGCAGAGACACTATAACAGCAAGCACACTGAGCAGGATCACGTACCCGGGAAATGACACTCTCGTGTCCGCCGGCGAGGAGTTCGAGCTCGGCTTCTTCCGGCCGAACGGGAGCTCCGACTCAGGGAGGTACGTTGGAATTTGGTATTACGGGTCAAACCCTCGGATCATCGTTTGGGTCGCCAACCGTGAAGTCTCGCTTGGGGGCCACACGGGGTCGTTCGGCCTCATGGACGGCAACCTGCAGTTGTGGGACAGGGATGAAAGACGATCGATCTGGTCGACCGATGTCCCGAATTCAAGCTCTTTGACCCGGTTTGCGAAGCTTCTTGATACAGGGAATCTGGTGCTGATGGAAGACGATGGAAGCGAGAGAACTTCATGGCGGAGCTTTGAAAACCCGACCGACACGTTCCTTCCTGGGATGCAGATGACCGGCGACTTCAACTTGACTTCTTGGGCAAGCCAGGATGACCCGAAACCGGGCAACTTCACGTTCCGGAGGGATCAAGGAGGCGACCCCAACAAGTACGAAGTGATCCGGGGCCTGTCTCCTTACTGGAAAGGTGAGGTCTATGGCGAGTTTATACATGCCGATGAGATGCTCTATTTCATCTCTATCTTGCTCTCCAATTTCACCATGACCACTAGTCTCCAAGGAATAATCAGTGGATCCAGCAAAAATGTGTCGGTCTCGGACCTCCAAAGCATCACCAAAGCCCGATTGGTCATGAACTATGACGGCCAGATTCAATACTTCAGGCAGGGAAAAGGGTCAAAGCCGGTCTGGTCCCAGCCGATGGGCCGATGCAGCTTGTTCAATGCATGCAACAAGTTCCAGAGCTGCAACGATATGAATGGCAATAAGACCATGTGCAGGTGCTTGCCAGGGTTCGAGCAGCATCCTGGGGGGTGCCATAGGAAGTCGCCGTTGTGTGGGAAGAACGATACTTTCTTGAGTCTGAAGATGATGAAGGCCGGGAATCCGGACAATCACATTTGGGCAGACAGCGATAAGCAATGTAGGCAAGAGTGCCTCAAAGACTGCTATTGCCAGGCTTACTCGTTCGAGGAGGATCAGCACAAAGGGAGAGAGAGCAGCAACTCGACATGCTATACTTGGTCGGAAGATCTTGACCATATGCAGGAGTTTGCTCCGGACGGTCGTAACCTCTATGTCCGAGTGCAGCTTTCAGACATAGGTTAATTACCTTTTGGCCTGACCCTTTTTCCTTTCCAAGATCATTTGTGTTTGTGACCTTCTGACTTGCGTCATGACTTCTTTATTTTAACAATCTTTTATGGCTTCTCGTATGCCTTCTTTGATGAACTTAAGAATTTAGCTCATATTTTGTGCACTTACATGTTATCTTGATTGCTAACGTCTTCCAACCAAGTGTTCTAGTCCACCTGCATATGGCAAGCATCCCAATTTCAGCCATGAATGTAAAGTTCAATTGCAGGTGAATATGTATAGCATTGATGCTGATATTTGTTCAATGTTGACTTCTGTAGAATCTAGTGACAGGAGCTGTGGAACTTGTGGCACTAATTTAGTCCCCTACCCTTTAAGCATGGGACAGAGCTGTGGTGATCCGCTATACTTTGCATTTCGCTGCGACAATAAAACTGCCCAGCTTTACTTTGAATGGGGCCAAATTGACTACAGAGTCACTAGCATCACTCCAGAAAATAGAACATTTACCATCCAAGTCAACAAACCATTCAACTGCACAGATAGTGATCTGATGGAAATTAAGCCGCAACTTAACCAGTCCTCGCCATTTAGTGTGCGCGATGGGTGTATCGGAGGAAAGAATGACTTCAGCACAGGAGTTTCTTCTGGAAGTGTTGAAGTGAAAATTGACTGGAGCATTCCAAAAGAGCCACTCTGCAATTCGTCCAAAGACTGCAATTGGACACAAGCAACTTGCAAGTATGCATTAGATGGAAAGACAAGATGCCTATGCAACTCGGGATTCAGTTGGAATTCTTTCAGCGCCAATTGTTCTTTAGGTAAGAATGTTGATCTTGTGAATTGACCCTCAACCTTAGCTACTGTAGTCATAAATAACAGATTAGAAGGAAACATAGCTATTAGGTTTTGATGGTCACCATAATAGTTGATTCTGCCGTGCCCCCAAATCAATATTTTCTATCTCCATGGCCTATCATTTAGAGTACTCCTAGGATGATTTTGTTCCTCCTAGAAGCAAACTGACAAATTCCAATCAGTTAATGTCTACATTTTCAGCGTTCTGAAATTTATAATAGTTATGCCAGAAGAGCTCGAAACCAGAACAGTTACAGCTATAGTTTGTCTCCTGCCCAAGATTCCCGAGATATGTTTGCGCTGTCAAGGAGTCAATAGCGTCTGCCTTTATGGTTGCAGTCACAAGTATGGTCTATACACGCAATGTGATGACAGTCCTGGACTTGCACCAACTAGACTTGCTCTTTTTCATTGACAATAAGAGGGATTGTGACACATGCACTATGAAGTCCTCACATCTGTCCTTAGTGACTCCATGTGTCTACAATTATTCGTTCACTTTTGTCCAAAATACAGTACTCACACTTTCTTTTCTTAGTAAATAACGTTGAAGGAGGAGGATCATGGCAGAAAGGACAGAAAGCGAAACCTGTATATATAGTTGCTCCTGCCGTTGCTGCAATTTTAATCCTTGTATTCGGTGGCTTATTTTACATGAGAAGGCAGCGTGGTAGTACGCAAGGTGATCACAAATCAAACACGAACTACTTTGTATCTGTCATTATTAGATATACGATAATAAGATAGCAAACAATTAGTAACTTGAGTTGCACTTCAGGGAGCAGGGAAAGCGCTCAGGAAAATCTTGATTTTCGTCTATACGACAGCGAGAAACGGATCAAAATGTGGATGGATTCGCGCCAGTTCGAGGAGGAAGATAAGAAAGGCATAGAAGTGCCATTTTTTGACTTAGAAATTATTTTACAAGCGACGAATAACTTCTCAGATGAGAACAAACTTGGAAGAGGGGGGTTCGGGCCTGTTTACAAGGTAAATAAAATGGCTTCTTCTTCTATTATCTGGGGCTTTTGACGAGGTCACTGTGATGAAGTAATCCGTTCCTTAACTTTGTTTCAGGCTACTTTTCCAGGAGGACAGGAAATTGCAGTAAAGAGGCTATCGAGTGGATCAGGACAGGGCTTAGAGGAATTTAAGAATGAAGTCGTCTTGATTGCCAAATTACAGCATCGAAATCTCGTCAGATTAGTAGGATATTGTGTCACAAGAGATGAAAAAATGTTACTATATGAATACATGCCCAACAAAAGCTTAGATTCTTTCATATTTGGTAAGCACCTTATTTCTGTTCCTTTTTTCCTTGTATGCTTCAGAGCATAGCTGCAATAGGTAGTAGCACTCTTCATAAAATTTTTAAGTCATTCTGACGGAGTAAGATTTAAATACTTTGCTACCTTCACAATTAAAATAAAAACCTTGCTAGATCGAACAAGGTGTTCGCTGTTGACCTGGGAGATACGTTTTGAGATTATCTTGGGAATTGCACGAGGAATGCTCTATCTTCACCAGGATTCTAGGCTGCGAATCATTCACAGAGATCTCAAGACGAGCAACATTTTGCTCGACGAGGAGATGACTCCTAAAATTTCCGACTTTGGTCTGGCACGTATATTTGAGGCGAAACAAACTGAAGCAAGCACACAGAGGGTGATTGGAACATAGTAAGTTTTTGTAGATGACCATTAATTTTCGTCTGAATAAAGAATTTGTTGGACACTACACAAGGCACTCACCACATTATCACCTTTTAATATCTGCGGTGAAACTTTAATGATTCGACCATGGCTTAATTAACTTATTATGCTTATGCTCCAATGCAGTGGATACATGTCTCCGGAGTACGCTTTGGACGGATTTTTCTCATTCAAGTCCGATGTTTTTAGCTTTGGTGTCGTCGTATTGGAGATTGTTACTGGGAGACGTAACACGGGCTTCTATCAGTCTGAAGGAACAATGAGCCTTCTTACTCATGTGAATACAGTCCATTTGCTGTCCCTTTCTTCTGCTTTATCCGCTTCCTGTCGCCCTTTTCTCTGAATGTACTGAAGCTTCAATTGTGCAGGCATGGAAATTATGGAATGACAATAAAGCATTGGACTTGATGGATCAAGTGCTCCACGAAACTTACAACAGAGATCAAGTTTTGAAGTGCATAAACGTGGCACTTTTATGTGTGCAAGAAGACCCGAGTGATCGTCCCACGATGTCAGATGCAGTTTTCATGCTTGGTAGTGAAAGTGCGACTCTTCCGGTTCCCAAAAAACCGGCTTTTGCAGTTAGGATAGGCGTTTCTACAACAGCTTCTTCTTCCAGCAAACCGGAGTCGAGCACGGTGTTATCAACTACGCTGCAACAAGGACGGTAATGTCAGATCTTCCTCGAATCCATTCCCCATCTTAGTTGTCAAAAGCTTTAGCCATCAAGTATTTGTTTAACTAGGAATGCCTCAATTTTTACCCCATGATATTCCTTTCTCCTCCAGCAAAATACGGTTTACTCTGATAGTTGATGCTTCTCCTCGGCCTAAGACTGTATAATACTAACATGCTCCTTGATCATCGTAGGAGATTCTTCTTGTCAATGGTCATACAATCATTCTTAAGAATAAGTTTGTTTTGCTGCAATTGAGTTGTAAAATCAATTCCCTTTCGGGGTTATAGTCATCCTATCAAACTCTCACTTCACCCCACTATAGCATGCTCCACAAAAATCTCACTTTTTGAATTGACTGCAAAATCCCATTTAGCTTTCACCGAGATGTTACTGTTATGTGTTAAAGATCCGTATATTTCATAGTTATGTACGGTCAGTTGCCTTGAAAATCCGCTGCATAGCACATAATAGTCAATATTCACTTCAAGAGAAGGAAAGCCTACTTTCCAAACAATAGAGAATTGCCTAATACCTTTGCGTTCGGTGAAACTCATGCTGAGTTGCCGGTTGGATCTATGGGTCTACATTTAGGGCCCGTTTGTTTTTATTTCTTTTTTCTGTTTTTGAACAATTTTTCTGTTTTTTTGTTCCTGGGAACAAAAACGCACCCAAACGCGTTTCTGTTCCTTTTTGGAACAGAAACACATCTGGAACAGAAATAAGAAACAAAAAAAAATTGTTTCTTGTTTCTTGAACAAAATTCAAAAACATTTCTCTCTTTTTCTTCTTCTTTTCTTCTTCCTTTTTCTTTCTTTTTTCTTTGGCCGGTCGCCGGCCTTGGCCATGGCCGGCGACCGGCCGTCGAGGGTCGGCGACGCCGTTGAGGGCCGGCGGCCTCCCGTCCGCGAGAGCCTGTTGCGAGGGCCGGGCCAACATGGGAGGACCCGCCAAAAGAAGAAAAAAAATAAAGAAAAAAATATTAAAATATTAAAAAATTAAAAGAAATAAAAAAAAATACAAATTTACCAAACTTGTTTCTGTTCATTTTTTATTCCCGGAACAAGTTTACCAAACCCCTTTTTTGTTCAAAAATTGTTCCCCGGAATAGAAACATTTTTTTCTATTTCTGTTCCCTGGAACAATTTTTAAACAGAAATGTTACCAAACGCACCCTTACTCACTCCCGGGGTTTCCTTCTTGGGTGGTGGGTTCTGGTCTTGATATGAGAAAGTTGGCCTTTTCTTACTTCACAAGAAACTTAATCAAGACAAAAAAGAAAAAAAGGCTAGAAATTCTATTTCTCGTATGCATGATATAACTCCGTGGCGCTCGTGGTTTCAAGTGCTAGACCCGAACAGGTGCTACCGTCTTTATCTTACCGATGCCATGTAGAACAGTGTCTTTTTTCTTTTCCTTCCTGTAAAAAACTTCTACTTTTCTTTAGAAGAAAATCGACAAACTGAGTATATTTCATTATGCGGTAAAAATTCGTTAGTAGGAAGACCGACGAATGTAGTCATTTTCCACATATTCATTAAGATTTTTACGATACTCTGAAACTTTTGAAAAGTTGAAATCTTGACTCCTCATTTTACCTGTTTATGCTAAAATGTTAAGATCCTTTCACACACAATATTACCAAAATAGAAAAATTAACGGTTTTGAGTGGTAAAGGTCTACCATCACATCAAGGCAAAAGGTACACCTTCACAAAAATAAACAGGAACGCTCATAATTCCTACGCAGTAGTCCAGTACAACAATAAATATTGTCGATTTGTGTTAGAAAACATGAGTCTATATAGAGGCTTGAATGGAAACAAGACTAAACTGGCCGAAGGCCAAATCCACTAAGAATCCTGCGATCTTAGCAACTTTAGCCTTAGAATGAGGAGAGGAATCATAAATCACCCTAAATCACCCTTCTTGGGAAATTCTCCATGTAAGAATTTCAAAAGGATGCCAGTGATCTGGCCATAATAAAGCTCTTTGACCATTACCAATCCAACCCCTCAACTCCACCATTTTTTTTGCAACTCGCGCTATACAATCCTTCAAGAGATAAGTTTAACTCGGGACTGTAACAAGAGATGCCACAAAGAATGCAAAACAGTAGCCTTATTCCATTCATCAAGTCTTCGATTGCCTAAACCTCCTCTATTTTTCGGTAAGCCGATCGCAAGCCATCTCACCCTTAGTTCCATAAGCCTTCGCATCTCTTTTGCTAGAAAAACCAACATTATTTCTACTCCCCCATTCGAATAACCTTTTCCGAAGAATAAAAATGCTGTGCCAATAGTTAACCGAGCTCAAAGGAACAGACTATCAATCCAACTCTACCAGCAATGGTTTTATTAGTCATCTTCTCAATAAGGGGCTTGCAACGTGTGACATCCAAAAATTCCTACATCAATTATTAATATGTAGGAAATGAAGACAATAAATGTTAGAAGTAGAAATTCCAATTAGATCATTGACTTTATAGTGCGTGAAAGATCTAGAATGTATTTCCACACATGTGACTTTCGGAATGTGATTCCATTAGGATGTAATTATTGAGCATTTGCACATAGGTTCATTTTTTAGAGTGCTGGTGAATAATGTATGGTAATAATGATTGTTATTAGGGACAATTATCCTTCGAGTATGCATATTGAAGGATTTTCATGTCAGAAATTTACTAAGTCAAGATCCTTCTAATGTCCATTACCTTAAACCGATAATTTTAGTGAGTTCAACATATTTTTTGGATTTACTGGTATTTACAATGGACACTAGTTTTCTTGGTCATTTATCCAAATACAAAATATATTGATGACTTATGCAATATCTTCATCAAGCGACCTAAATGTGGCCATATATAGTGTTTTTACTTGATCACATATTCCTCATTTTTAACGATAAGTTTAACATATAAATTTACATCATGCGTGACCTCACCCTTTTGCTTCAATGATTATATATCAAATAATTATTCTTATTCACGCATCTACTTAGGAGATCATATGCTCTCTCTAGTCGTTATATTCATTTAGCTACTCAAATTTTATGCCACTTATAACCTTTTGATTTGTATACTTCTCTCTTGTTCTTCACCAAGAGTTTTTAAACCCAAATATTATCACGATTTTTTAACTTAGTGTCGCGACTTACCCCTCGGGAGAGGGAATATAGGTTTAGGGGTATTGTCTAAAGAACGGACCTAAGGCCCATAATTAAGCACAGGCTCTCCCAAGTCCCTACTTCGCGCGACATTGGGGTGTTCTTACGAATTTCGCAATGAGGAGTCGGCGGGGTCGGCTAGAAACCAAGTGAGGCATGTAAGTATACCTCATTTCCTACTCAACTAGAGAGTCTAGGGTTGGGAACTTAATTGCACTAATTAACTAGTTAGTGCCATCTCGATACCTAATCTTGTTTATTTTAAGAAGAAATTTTGTCAAGCAGTTTAGATTAATTTTAGACCAATCCACTAACACGTGAGATGATCATGTAGGTACGCAATCATTAAAATAACAGTTAGTAGCCAAGGAAAGCATTTAAATAAATTGCATGGGAAAGCAAATATTTAACATTAAGGCAAAGATAAATGCTAATCTTAACTGGACTAAATGGATCAAAATAGCAAAAGCATGCAAACAAAAGTAATTGTCTTTGAAGATAATTGAAACCCTAAGGAAGGGCTTACTCAATTTTTAGCACACTTTAGAGTTAAGAAACTCTCATTTTTTAAGAAAATAGCTCAGAAAGTTTGTTTTTAAAATTTTTCAAATGAAATTCTGAATTTTCTAACTTTTCTATTTTTTTTAAATTTTCTAATTTTTCAATTTTTTAAATTATTATTTAAAAAAACTCGAATTTTCAATATTTTCTGAAAGTTTTAAAGTTCTCCGAAAGCTCTTGAGTTTTCGGAATTTTTTTTTGAATTTTTATTATTTTTTGAAATTATTTTTTAATATTATATTCGGGAAAACGGGTCCCGACCGAGAAAACCCAATCCGGCCCGTTGACCCGACGACGACCTGGACCCGACCCAATTCGATTAAGAAAAGGAAAACCTTTTAAAAGAAATTAATTTTTTAATGATTTTCGTAATTTCTTTTATTCTCCACCATTTTGTCTTCTTTCATATTTTGTCTTTTCCACTCCACCTTTTTTCTGCACCCCCCCTTCCCGAAGCAAATTTTGCTTTCTTTTTCCATATTTTGTTTTCCTTTTTACTTTTTTTGTACTTTTCTTTTTCTTTTCTTTTTCTTTTTTTTTTCTTTTATTTCTAATTTGTCTTTTTTCCTTATGGTCTTCTTCCCCACGAATTTTTCTTCTCCATGCGTCTTCTTCTCGCCGACATCTCCTTGCACGTCTTCCCCCAAAACTTCACCCAGACAGCAACACCAGCATAGCAACCAGAGACCCTTCCACCGCCGAATCACCACTGTCTACCGGTTGTCCACTCCGACTGGCGACGACCACCGTCGGCCACGAACATCGGCGGCCAAACCATTTTCGGGCACAAAAATCCCCCTCGGCTCAAGAATACACGATTGCTCCACGAAAATCGCATGAAATCGCAATGGACACATAAAATACAGGCACGGTCCGACGTATATAAGAGCAAGCACGAAGCAAACCAAGTTTCAACCCGGGTTGCTTATCGGTTCTCTCTAGGACATTTTTGTCAAACACAAGAGGTGTGCTACTATAACAATGTGTTTTTGGCTCAACCGAAGCTCGAACCATAACGGGATCTTCGACACACGACAAACAAGACATCGGAAACAAAAAGTAAGGCGATGCAGGCTGGAGCTCGCGCGAACCGAACGGCCACAAGCTCCGGTCTGGTGTACCCGAGAAAGAGAGCACACACAGAGGCCCAGGGGACTTACCTGGTTCGGGTGGGGTGCTGTGGCGAACGGCGGCTCTCGAGCAGACGACTAACGATGGCGAAGCTTTCCTTCGAGCTCTCTCTCTCCCTTCGGCTCGTCTTCTCCTTCTCTCTTTGCTCTCTTCCTTTTAAGCTCGGCCAACGATAGGCGCGCATGGCTTCTGCCACCGCCAGCCTGTCGCGGCCGCTCAATCTTCGACCTTGGGGTTGCGCCGTCCTCTGCCCTCGCGATCATCTGCCTCACCCCTGGCTTGTACGTTTCTCCTCCTTTCTGCCGAATGGGTGAAGGATAAAGAGAGAGGGGAAAAGAAGCCTGGGTTCATCTTGGGCAAAATAAAAGAAAAGTGGGCCGGCCCAAGCGAAGAGAAAGAAAAGGGAAAGAGAGAAGTGGGCTAGCCCACACACGAAGAAAAACCCTCTACTTGGCCTCATTCAATTTTTCTTGTACCTTTTAATAAAAAAAAATTACTTTTTTTTATAACAATTTTGGAAAAATAAAGACCATTCAATATGCGGTGCAATGATGAAAACACGATACCTTTTAATAAAATAAGAAAAGAAAAACTTTTCTTTCTTTCTTTTTTATTTTCTTTTTTTTTTAACGACTAATTCCTAATTTTTTATGCGATTAAGTCTTAAACAAAATGGTAAAATTTAGATGTCAACACTTAGTTAACTAAAATATATTGTTTTTAACTCATGAGAAACACAAGTCAAGGTAATTTCTATCTCTCGTTAATACTTGAAATGATTACAACTCAAATAACGCATTCTCATTCATGCATTGTGCTTGGCCTATGATGTCCCCTCCCTCCCTCCCTCTCTAATGAAGGAGATGTGGTCAAGTAAAAACACTATATATGACCACATTTGTGTTGCTTGGGGAAGATATTCTATAAGTTACCAATATATTTTTTATTTCAATAAATGACCAAGGAAATTAGTGTTCATTCTAAATGCCGATATATCCAAAAAATATTTTGAATTGACTAAAATTATTGGTGAAAGGGAACATACGCTAGGAGAATCTCAACTCAATAAATTTCTAACATGAAGATCCTTCGATATGTATACTCAAAGTATAATAGTCCCTAATAATAATCACTATTGCGATAGGTGATTCACCATCACTCCATAAAATCAATCTATATACAAATGCTCAATGATTTCATCCTAATAGAATCACACTCCAAATGTCATAAATACGGAAATACATTCTGAATTTTTTGCACACTATAAAGTCAATAATCCAATTGGAATTTCTACTTCTGAAATTTATTGTATTCATTTCCTACATATTAATAATTTCATGTAGGAATTTATGGATGTTACACAATATTTGTTAGATAATCTCAAATTGAAGGCACCTTTCCAATGCCACTTATCTAAATCTATTCATCTATATAAAAGTCATAATAACTATCAGCTAGGGCCATCAAGTGAGTGGGTTGTTGGGAGAATATAGTAGAAATCCAATATTTCACTAAGGAGATCACTAAGAGGAAGCTCAAGTCGAAGCCTGTCAATATATTTAGTTGAACTTACCTTCACTTAAAACTTAAGTCAATGAGTTAAAAACTAATTAGGATATATTAATTTCTCTAGTACACCAATTCATTGATGGGCAAGTTCTCTAACACAACTCATACGTTTATATCAACAATATCCCTCTCATGTGTGAGCTTGGTGTTAGGTCGGCTCTCCATTGATTTAGGTATCATTCTATATTAAGATATCTCAACTTGAATATCCATTAGTGCCCAACTTCATCCGTGGCCTCTTTTTCTAGATCTTACCATGAAATCTGCCATCGAGCCCACATTGTTATTCCACAACGCACACCGCCTGGAAATTGCATTTTTCACCAAATTCTTTTTTTGAGAGATTCATTAAACGTTGTAATAGATTAGGGGCCAACCAATTTACCATTTGCTCTAATACCATTTGTTGGGAATAAGTAGCAAAAACATGATACCTTTACTAGGGGAGATCGTCAATAAAGAGCTCAAGTCCAAATCCATCAACATATTTAGTTAAACACACTTTTATTAAAAAACTTAAATTAATAAATTATGAGTCAATTAGTATATAACTACTTCACATCGTACCAATTTTCTAATGTGGAATTCTATAACACGACTCATTGAGTCATATTGGGTTTTTAGGTTGGGTTAAAAAATAGTCTAATCCAAATTGACTCATTTATATGCAACATTGGAATAAGGCAAATGACAACCAACCAAAAAAAAAGGGATAAGTGTATTCAAATTCCTAAAACTTGTCATGCAAATGTAATTAAGTTTTAAAAATTTTAAAAAATGCAATTAAGTCTTAAAATTTGTCACGAAATATGAGTTCTAAACTTTAAAAAGGAACATTCAAGACCTAAAATTTATTAAATTGGTCAAATCAAGCCATTATATTAATTATGTTTTTTGAAAGTTTTAGAATTCGATTGTATTTTTGTGACAAGTTTTAGGATTTGATTATACTTTTTGAAAATTTTTTGACTCTATTATACTTTTATGATAAATTTTAGGATTTTTAATATACTTATTCTGAAAAAAAAAAAAATCACAAGGCCTGTTCGAGCAACAGCACGGTCAACATCTGTCTTCCCTCAAAAAATTGGACGGGCCACCGTGAAACCGTGTGCCGACAAAGTCATTCCTGTACATGGGGACATGTGAATTCACATTGGGCCAAGTCCACTTTTTCAAACGTTACTCACACTTACTTCTCAGCACACCAATCGATTACTTTACAAAATTAGGCCGACGACCACCGTTGATCCCCTGCACCAGAATGCAATGGTTTAATATCATTCCCTTTGAATAATCGTATCATTCAATTTTTATTTTTTATTTTTTTTTTTAGCTTTGAAAAGTCTAACATGCAGAAACTTTAAAAGTGCGGTTCAGATGCAATAATTTCCTGGTAAATTGGACAAAAAAATTGTAATCCTCTCAATTAATTGAGGCTCCATTTATTTCATAAAAAATAAATAATTTGAAAATTATTTTTTCTTAAAAAAAATCACTTATATCGTTAGAAATAATTAGTCAATTGAAATTGTTTTCATCATCAATGGCAATTTATGCCTAAACTTTTTTTTGTAAACGATGAAAATATTCTTCGCTCATTCATTTTCGTAAGGAATTCAAGTGATAATTTTATAAAAAAAAATTCAAATCATTCATTTTCCATTAAAGAAATGCACCTCACTAAGAAATTTATGATAAAGGAATTTATTTTCCATGCAAATCTATTTCAACAAAAAAATAATTAATTTTTCATTTGATTAGTAATTTAGGGAAACTGATTTTCTTCTTACTAGAAATCTAAGTTTGTTGTTTTCAATCCATAAAAAACGTTTTTTAATAAATTAATTAGTTTTAGTCATCCAAACATCAAAAAGTCGAAAAATAATTTCTCGGAAAAAGTTTCACAAACGAATCCTAGAGTTTACTTTTCTTTTCCATTACAATGAATTAACTCATCTCACATGCTACTTAAACACATAGTTATATTTGGGATATAAAATTGATTAATCGAGTTTGCTTTCTTGGTCTCTAAATCAAGAGGATCTGGACTTTAACTGGCTTAATGAAGTTAGTTAATGATGGTAATCTGGATAAATAAATCAATTTTCGTTCTTTCAATATCATTTCGAAGGCCTTCACCTTTATCATTGTGCCTATGAAGAAACTATTCAAACTACACAATAGCCTTTTCCTTCGGTTAGATTAAAAACGAAGGTCCAACTGGTCTCGCGGGTCATGGATGATTGGGTCTAATGGAACAAGTCTAAAGATCTTTTCTTAAGACTGCAATTAAGGACTTCGATTGTGAACACAATGAAGGTCCAATATATCACGCGTCTTAGGTTAAGCGGGTCTAATGGGACAAGTAGAAAGGTCTTTTATTACAACTGCAATTAAGAAATTCGACTGCGAATATAACTAGCTCTTAACAAAAAAACCCATGGATGCTTCCCTGTTGACTTTAATGCGATAGGTCATCGTGTTTGTATTCAAAGAGAAGCCAGTGACTCCTTTTTCCTTTTTCTTTTTTTACAAGGACAGAGAAAAATAAGCCTGCAATATAGTTTCATACAAAAAGTAATTATTTTTTAATACTCCGTTCTCTATACGAATAAAACCACGTTCAATCACATATAGTTGTAAATTTCCTGGAGAGAGACAGAGAGAAAGAGATTAAGAAAGTATTCTTCCCTCTAGCTAAGAGCGACAACCTTGAGCTCACGCTAGCTTTCAATGATTTAACGTCGCACTTCCACTAGTTTGGCTGTTGTCGATTTCAATTTCTTCAAAAACTTTCAGACCTCTCTAATCTGAAAGTCTGTGTTAACTTTGGTAGCAATAATGTCTGCTTCGTAGCTAATTGAATTAGGTCGATATGTTTTTTCAATTCCTTTCTATTTCATCGGCATGCTTGAATAACCTAATGTTAACCTGGTCGCTACCTCAATAGCTCCAATTATTACCATGCGACGCTCCAATATCTTAACGTGCTTGCTCTTGTCTGTGATGTTCCTTCCGTCTTGCTTGAGCAGAGACACCATAACAGTAGGCACAATCACATACCCGGGAGGAACCACTCTCGTGTCCGCAGGCGAACGGTTTGAGCTCGGCTTCTTCTCTCCGGATGGGATCTCCGACTCCAGGAGGTACATTGGAATATGGTATTATGGGTCGGACCCTCCGATCATCGTCTGGGTCGCCAACCGGGACGACCCGCTTGTCAGCCCCACCGCGTCCTTTGGGCTCGTGGATGGCAATCTAAAGTTCTGGAATGAAGGACGAGCGATCCAGTTGACCCATGTCGAGGGTTCAACCTCTTCGACCAGGTTAGCGAAACTTCTTGATTCAGGGAATCTGGTGCTAATTGAAGACGACGGAAGAGAGAGAATTCTCTGGCAGAGCTTCGATCACCCAACTGACACATTCCTTCCAGGGATGCTGATGAGTGAAAACTTCATGTTGACTTCTTGGGCAAGCCAGGATGACCCAAAACAGGGGAACTTCACGTTCCAAATGGATCAAGAAGGCGGCAACAACAACTACGACGTGATCCAAGAATTGTCTCCCTACTGGAAAAGTGGGGTCTATGGCAAGTTCATACAAGCCGATCAGATGTTGGACGTCATCTCTTTCTTGCTCTCCAATTTTACCACCGGCGCCACCACTACTTCGCCACCAGCCGGGACTATTTCAACTTTGGCCTACGAAAACATAACCCAGCCTTCGGACGACAACTACAACAACAGCCGGTTGGTTATGAACTACGATGGCCGGATTCAGTACCTCAGGCAGGGAAATGGGTCAAAGTTAGTCTGGTTCGAGCCAGCGAGCTAGTGCAGTGTGTTAAGTGCGTGCGGCAAGTTCGGGAGCTGCAATGATAAGAATGGCAATAAGACCATGTGCAGGTGCTTGCCAGGGTTTGAGCCGACACAGCCAGATAATTGGAACTCGGGGGACTTTTCTGGGGGATGCCTCAGGAAGTCATCGATATGCGCAAAGAACAGCGACGATAGTGCTCATGATTTCTTGAGTTTGAAGATGATGAGGGCCGGGAAGCCGGACGTGCAGATTTCGGTAGACAGTGAGGAGCAATGCAAGCAAAAGTGCCTTGATGTCTGCAGTTGTCAGGCTTACTCGTTCGAGGAGGATCTGCACCAAAGGGCAGAGAGGGCCACCTTGATGTGCTACACGTGGTCCGACGATCTCAACAATATTCAGGAGTTTGCCCAAGATGGTCGCGACCTCTATGTCCAAGTTCCGCTTTCAGACATAGGTTAATTTCCTTCTGACCTGATTTTTTTCCCTTCCAAAATTATTTGTGTCCGTGACCTTTTGACTTGAGCTGCGGCTTTCTTGTTAACTATCTTTGGGGGCTTCTGATTATTGCCTCCTTTGAAGAAGTCACAAACTTTGCTCATACTTTGTGCACTCACAAGTTATTTTGACTGCAAGTGCCGTCCAACCAAGCGTTCTAGTCCACCTGCATATGGAAAACAAATGATTCTATCCTAAATTCAGCTATTAATATTACGTATGATTATAGTTCAATTGCATGTGAATGTGCATATTCACCGGTGCTGATATTTGTGCAATGTTGACTTTCATAGAATCTACCAGGAGTTGTAAAACTTGCGGCACAAATTTAATCCCCTACCCTTTAAGCACGGGATGGAGCTGTGGCGATCCGCTATACTCTGCATTTAGCTGCAACAATGAAACTGCGCAGCTTTACTTTAAACGGCCCCATGGTGGCTATAGAGTCACTAGCGTCAATCCGGAAGCTCGAACATTTACCATCCAAGTCAAGAATGCATCGGACTGCACAAATAGCAGTCAAATGGAAATTAATCTGCAGCTTAACCAGTCCTCGCCATTTCATGTGAGTAGCGGATGTAGTGGAGGACAGAATGACTTCAGCGCAGGAGAGTCTTTGGGAAGGGTCTGGTTGAGTGAAAAAAAATTGTGTGGAGCAATCCAAAGGAGCCGATCTGCAATTCGTCCAAAGACTGCGATTGGCCACATGCAACTTGCAAGAAAGCGTCAGATGGAATAAAAAGGTGCCTCTGCAACTCAGGATTCGGTTGGAACTCTTTCCACGTCAATTGTTCTCCAGGTAAGAATATTGATCTTGCGAATTGATACGCAACTTTAGCTACTGTATTCATGAATAACAAATCAGAAGGAAATAAGTCTTTAGGTTTTACTGGTCGACATAGTAGTAGATTTTCTCGAGCCATCAAATGATTGTTTCCCATCTCCATGGTCTAACATTTAGAGCGCTACTGGGATGATTTGCTGCTCCTACAAGCTGAAAATATAAAATTTTCAAAGTCCATATCTATATTTTTAGCTTCCGTTTGGAATTTATATTAGATCAGCCAGCAGAGCTCGAAACCAGAACAAATATAGCTATCGTTTGTCCAGGGCCTGAGATTCTCGAGATATGTTCGCCCTGTCAAAGTGTCATTAGCATATGCCTTTACAGTTACCAACCCAAGTATGGTGTATGCATGCAATGTAATGACAGAGTCCTGGACTTGCACCGACTGAACATGCTCTTTTTCATCGACTATAATAGGGATTGTGACCATGCGCTATAAAGTCCTCACATTTATCCAAAATATAATAGTTATATTAATTTCTCTTGTCTAGCAGTAAGTAATGGCCTTGGAGGAGGAATATCATCGCAGAAAAGACAGAAAGCAAAAGCTGTTTATATAGCTGCTCCTGCCGCTGCCACAATTTTCATCCTTGTTTTTGGTGGCTTATTTTACATGACAAGGCAGCATAGTAATACGTAAGGTAATCACTTAGTAGATACATACTTTTTATCTGTCATTATCAGAAATACGATAATAAGATAGAAATCAATTAGTAACTAGAGCTGGTACTTCAGGGAGCAGTGAAAGCACTCAGGAAAACCCTGACTTTCGTCTATATGATAGCGAGAAGCGCATCAAAATATGGATAGATTCATGCCAATTCGAGGAGGAGGATAAAAAAGGCATAGATGTGCCATTCTTTGATTTAGAAATTATTCTACGAGCGACGAATGATTTATCGGATGAGAACAAACTTGGAAGAGGCGGGTTTGGGCCTGTTTACAAGGTAAGTAGCATGGTTTCTTCTTCTACCATTGGGGGCTCTTCGCCTGGTCACGGTGATGAAGTAATCCGTTTCTTATGTTTGTTTCAGGCTACATTTCCTGGAGGACAGGAAATTGCGGTAAAGAGGCTATTGAGTGGCTCGGGACAGGGCTTGGAGGAATTTAAGAATGAGGTCATCTTGATTGCTAAACTTCAGCATCGAAATCTTGTTAGATTAGTAGGATATTGTGTCAAAGGAGACGAAAAGATGTTACTATATGAATACATGCCCAACAAAAGCTTAGATTCTTTCATATTTGGTAAGCACCTTATCTCATGTCCCTATTCCATTGTAGGCTTAAATGCATAGCTGTAATAGGTAGTAGCATTCAACGGTCTCTTCCTCCTTATAAAGGTTTTAAGTTAGTCTGACCGAGTTAGATTAAAAGACTTTGCTACATTAATAAATTAAAATAAAAATCTTGCTAGATCGAACAAGGTGTTCCTTGCTGACTTTGGAGATACGCTTTGAGATTATCTTGGGAATTGCACGAGGAATGCTCTATCTTCACCAAGATTCTAGGCTGCGAATCATTCATAGAGATCTCAAGACAAGCAACATTTTGCTCGATGAGGAGATGATTCCTAAAATTTCCGACTTTGGTCTGGCGCGCATATTTGAGGCAAAACAAACTGAAGCAAGCACGCAAAGGGTAATTGGAACATAGTAAGTTTTTGTAGATGCGCATGTTATTTATTTATTTATTTATTTATTGGATAGAGAATTTGTTGGATCCTAGATAAGGCACTCACCACGTTATTACATTTTAATATCTGCATTGAAACTTCAAGTTTTCTTACTGTGGCTTAATTGACTTATTATGGTCTAATGCAGTGGATACATGTCTCCGGAGTATGCTTTAGATGGATTTTTTTCTTTCAAGTCCGATGTTTTTAGCTTTGGCGTTGTCGTGCTGGAGATTGTCAGCGGGAGACGTAACACATGCTTTTATCACTCTGAAGGGACACTGAGCCTTCTCACTCATGTGAATACAGTCCATTCGCTGCCCCTTTCTTTTATTTTATCCAACTTTTTGCGGGCCTTTTCTCTGAACGTACTGAAACTTCAATTGTGCAGGCGTGGGAATTATGGAATGACAATAATGCATTGGACTTGATGGATCAAGTGTTGCATGAAACTTGCGACAGAGATCAAGTTTTGAAATGCATAACGGTCGCGCTTTTATGCGTGCAAGAAAACCCCAGTGATCGTCCCATGATGTCAAATGCAGTTCTCATGCTCGGTAGTGAAACTGCGACTCTTCCAGCTCCGAAAAAACCGGCTTTTGCAGTTAGGACAGGCGTCTCTACAACAGCTTCTACTTCCAGCAAATCGGAGTCAAATGCAGTGTTATCGACTTCTCTGGAACAAGGACGGTAATGTTGGATCTTCCTGGAATTTATTCCGCATATTAACGGCATAAAGGTTTAACTACCAGGCATTTGTTTAACTACGAATGCCTCAATTTTTGCCCCATGATGGTCCTTTCTCCTCCGACAAAATACAGTTTGCCCTATGTTGCTGGTGCTTCTCCTCAGCCTGAAGACTGGGCTATACTAACATCACGAATGGGCTTCTTGATTCCAGGAGTAGATTTTATTCTTGTCATTTCTTGTACTTTTCATTCTTAAGATTAAGTTTCTTCTGCTGCAATTGAGTTGTAAAATCAATTTCCTTTCGGGTTATGGTCATCCACTCTAGCATATTCAACACCAATGTCACTTTTTGAATTGACTGAAATATTTATTTTTATATATCACTGAGATGTTACTGTTATGTTAAAGATCTGTGTATTTCATAGTAGTGTTTGTTCGGTTGCCTTGAAAATCCATTGCATAGCACATGTTTGTCAATATTCTCCTCAAAGGAAAGAAATCCTACTTTGCAAAAAATAGATAATTGCCTACACATATGGCATTTCTTATTATTTGAATTATTTCATAATAGTGCGGGAAATGATTTGAATGATAATGACTTACTTAAAGATAAATTACAATTTATTTGGTATTAAACATCATCCTCGATATCCAAATGGTGGCCAAGTTAAGTAATCCAAATAACAATTTAACTAGGAGAAAAGTAATTTATTTAGGCAATGTATAATCAACTTCATCAAAAATTAGGTTCATGTTACTTATATGGTAAAATGGTATTAACAATAAAAATATCGATGATATATTTGTTTTAATACACAAATTAATTGGAAATATTGAACGTTTGTTGTAGTTATTGAATTAGATTGCTTCCTCGGTTAGCATAGTAGATGACACTAGTTGGCACTTCGAAATAATAATCATGATTGGATACATCGATAGCTAGGTACTCTCTCTCTGTACTAGTAGATTGAAAGGTCCTACTGCTATTCTTGTGCCAGCACGGGCCTAAGTATGGAGACAATTCTGCGTAAATAGCAAAATTATTATGCACTAACATGGAGCAGCTGGTGGTTCTAAATGAAGCCGGAGGCGAACATCTGCTGCTCGATAAGAGTACGAATCAGACTCAATTCAGGCGAAAGACTTGCATTGGGACATCACCATAACTTTCCATCCCAAGTGTCTCATTGCTCATAAGAAGATTATGAAGCTTTAACATGAAAGTATGGCCATGACTTTCCCTTGCAAGATCAACAATAGACCTGATAGCACTTGGTCTTAATTGCCGAAAAAGAGTGCATAAAGGGCCTCAACTGCAATTTCCTTGATTGCTATGCTTAACTGATTCATATGTTTTCCGTCACTCGGAAATATAGAATTCTAAAGCGAATTCTCTGGAAGAGAGGGCCCCTGGACCAGGCGGGGGTGATGCCGTGGGTGTGGTCGGTGTGCAGGTGGGTCAAGAAGTACGCTTGCCTCCCTTCCGCCCACCGATTTACCGAGATCAGACCTCTCTCCATGGCATCAGCGCCCAAGCACCGAGCGCGTGGAGGGAGAGAGAGTGATTATGTTTTCGTTTTGGCGGGGGGAAATGGATTGAAAGGATGGTGCCTTATGGGCTTCTTGGAATCATCGCGGGCTTTTGTGTTTCAATGTGAAGCCCACTTCGGAGTCAGGTTTGGGCCTGACTATGCGTGCAGTTCCTTTTTTGTGATCGAATGTGTGTATTAATTTATGAAAATTCTTTTTATAATTTCTCTATTTTGCCCGCTTTACTATCGAAAAATAAAACATTTTATTATCGAGTGCCGTCACTGGCGTCTTGCAATTTCAAAATATCAAAAGTGAGCAAAGAGATAGCAAAATTAAACTTATTGAGATCGATTACGGGTTTCCATGTACCTTAACATGGTGAGCTAGGGTCTGCATGAGAACATTTCTATTCCTAAGAATTTATGTTCTTTTGTTCCCCGAAACAAAAAAAGAACAGAAACCCGTTTGGTAACGCCAAATTGATTTCTATTCCCCGGAATAGAAAAGTTAGCCACGGGAATAGAAACAAGAAACAAAAAAAAAAATTGTTTCTTGTCCGAGAAACAATTTCTAGAAATAAGCAAATTTTCTTTTTTATTTTTGTTTTATTTCTCTCTTGCTGTGGCCACCTCCAACCGTTCGGAGCCACCGCCGCCCGCCGCCGCCGACCTTGAGCAAGAATAAATAAATAAATAAAAATAAAATACAAATAAAATACAAATAAAATACAAATAAAAAATAAATACAAATAAAAAACAAACGCAATAAAATAAAAAATACAAAAACAAATAAAAAACAAATAAATACAAATAAAACAAACACAAGAAAATAAAAAATAAAACAAATAAAAAACAAATAAATACAAAAAAACAAATAAAAATAAATAAATACAAAAAAGGAAAGAAGAAACAATTTTTTCTGTTTTTTTGTTCCTTGGAACAAAAAAGGAACAGAAACACGTTTGTGTGCGTTTTTGTTTCAAAATTGTTTTTTTGTTCCCAGAAACACATCTGGAACAGAAACACTTATTTTATTCTTCTCTTTTCTTCTTCCTTTTTCTTCTTCTTTTTTCTTTCTTTTTTCTTTGGCCGGCCGCCTGGCGGCCCCCCGGGCCGCGCGGCCGGCCGGCTCGACGATCCGAGGCCGGCAACCGGCCAAAAGAAGAAAAAAAAAAAGGAAAAAGAAGAAAGAAAATAGAAAAAATTAAAATATTAAAAATTAAAAGAAATAAAAAAAACTATACAAATTTACCAAACGTGTTTCCGTTCATTTTTTATTTCCAGAACAAGTTTACCAAACGCGTATTTTTGTTCAAAAATTGTTCCTCGGAACATAAACACTTTTTTCTATTTCTGTTCCCTAGAACAATTTTTAAACAGAAATATTACCAAACGCACCCTAAATTGATGTGTGAAGAAAGGGAATCACAAGCAACTCTATTTACACGTACGGTCTTTCTATTTCTTTGAGTTTTCGACGGGCCACCAGCCAGTCACTTTAAGGAGACAAACTAGGCCGCTACCATATTTAATGCTTGAGCGTCCTAATATTTCCAGATGTCGGTCCCCTTTTGTTTCCTTTGAAAATTCTAACTTGAATAAACATTAAAAAAAAAAAAGTTTGGTTCAAACGCCATAATTTCCTGCTAAATTAGACAAAAACAATGTGATCCTCAGAATCGATTAACTTGCACATTCCTTCGTCACAAGTAATCAACTCAGCTCTGGTGCTTTATTAGATCTGCGATCGTATGCTGATCAAGACGGGTATCTATTGGAACTTAAACCAGCTCAACGAACTTAGTTAGCTACAATGACACTATCTAAACAAATTGAGCTCTTTTCTTTGATAATATTCTCACTGTGGTTGTCGGCAAACGTCGACGTCACCGACATGCGGTATTCCATATTAGTAGTTGGGCGAATAGCAAATGATAATGCGAGTGTCACAATTTGGAAAGGCGACATAAACAACATAAGACAAAAGCATTTTGCCTTTCATCGAGATTATGAAGATTTTGGTAAGGACAGAGGAATCACACAGATCACTCTTGTTCGGAAATTTTCCAAGCCAGCGATCCCATCATGATAAAGTTTGGTCACCATTACCAATCACAAGTTTACCACGAGGCATCGACACGAGTCACATCAATATCACAAGAGGGCTCTGATCAAATCACCAGCAAAAGGTAAAATAGTGAAGTCTTGAATTTCTGCTGTACATTAAAAAATTCCAGTACATCTTTCTGTCTAGTCTCTCCAGACAATGCTTAGGCCCATGTCACGCTAGCAAAAGCAGAAGAGGATAATGCCAATGGAACGGAACGAACATGGGAGTAAGGCAAGTGACGACACCTATGGGAAGGATGGGACAAGTCCTGCACGGCTTTTTATCCCGGGACAAATCACTCTGTGATTCACCATCATTTGTTAGAAAGGCAGTACTGAAGTAGCATACCAAATAGCGAAATGCCACCATAAATTATGGCGTAGTATATTTTACTAATTAGCATCAAGCAAGGTATCCATGAGCTAACTATTTAGAGATTTTTTTCACAATTTTTAATGTAGGTTGAATTGTTATCTCTATGTTTAACTTTTACTGTAAACATAAGTGGTGATATCACTCTATTTGTATAGTATGAAGTTTCAATTGAATGCGCGCGTGTTTTATTGACTCAATTATCAGTTTTTACTATATTTTTTCTCTCCAAAATTTCTGCCCTAAAAAGACTCTTTATGCAACTCCTTACATATAGTCTTTCTATTTCTTTTGAGTTTCTGACAGGGCACTCGCTAGTCGTTTCAAGGAGACAACCTGGCCCGACGGCGACCGTGGACGCCCCCGCACTACCACATGCAATGATTGAAGGTCCTATGTTTCGAAAGCTATACGTATACCTTTGAAAAGCTATGTCAGTCCTTTCGTTTTTTGTTACTCCATATTCTTCGAAAAGTCTAACTTGCTTTAACATAAAAATTGTGGTCCAAATGCAATATTTTTATCGTAAATTGGACAAAAGCATTGTTGTCCTCTGAATTAATTAACTTTACTTTTATTTTCCCATCACAATTAATTAACTCATCTCACATCCTTAATTAAACCTATGGTTTATATATTGATCCAAAATGGATATACCGAGTTAGTTTTCCTTATCATTAAATCAAGAGAGTTTGAACTTTAATCAGCTCAATAGCTCAATGGTGAGGCTAGATAAATAAATCAATTATTTTCCTTTTAGTATTCTTTCACCCCCTACGCTTATCCTAGTCTAGCCGAGACTTTATGCCCTTTGCCAACGTGTCTGAAGAGAGTATTATGTGCTATTAGTCTAGTGAATTTCGAATCATAATGCAGGCATGGCAACCACTTGAGGCGATGTTTGCGACATATTATATGAAACCTTTTATCTCATATTTACATTATGAAGATTTTCGTAGTAATTTGACAAGTTAGTGAGACCTCTCCGAAGTGATCAGGGGAGAATTAATCACAAGACAAGAGTACATTTTGTATCTTTTTTTTTCACTAGATTAAAAATGAAGGTCCAATTAATCGTGTGTCTATTACGGTTAATTGGGTCTCATAGGACAATCCTAAAGATATTTTCTCATAACTATGACTAAGAAAGTCGATTGTCAACACAACCAGCTCTTGTTTATTTTCAGCTAAACAAATCTACATCTAACGTTAATGCCACGTGGAGATTGCCGTATTGACGTTACTAGATCATTGTGTTTGTACTCAACATGTATTATTTGGACTTTGACGAGTAAAAGGTCGGAAAGGTAAAAAAAAAGATAAGAAGACGAAGAAAAGAAAGTGCGCGTTCTTATAAAGAGGAAAGGGAAAGCAACGAAGAGAGAGAAGACGCACGGTGCGTTCATATAAAGAGGAAAGGAAAAGTGAGAGAGATAGTAAAAGGAAAAGTGAGGAGAGAAAAGAAAGGAAGGAAAAAAAGAAGAAGGAAAGAGATACACGTTTTGGGGGTTCGCCCAGTCGAATTTTCTTCGACTCGTATTGTTCGGTAGGGATTTAAGTAATTTTCTCTTCTAATGGAAGTAGTTTCTTTAATTGGGGCACAAATTCGAAATTATATAAAACTGAAACTACGAGATTTAATTTAGGAATTGCTAAGGTGAGAACCTATGGGGATTAATAATTTTGGGTACTATAGGATTTAATAGAACTCAATTCCGGCTTATAGTTTGTGCAAAACAAAATTTTGAAGTTTTGTGTGTACTCAACCAGCAGATTTTCGACCAAATTTCATCGGTTGTCGACTTAATTTTAAAATAACCAAGTTACAGGTCTTCTACAATCGGGGCCCTAAACAGTTTTCTATGCTTGGACAAATCACGTTGTGATCCATTATTTGTTATAGACAAGTTTCTCTCAATTCTCTTGTAATTGGCCATATCTCGTCTTTTTCATGGATTATCAAAATTTTCACTAAATTATTGACTCAAGATACTCGTCCTCCCCATCGACTAGTATCTTTTACAAATCAATATGAAAAGAGCACATCAAGCAGGGCATCCACAAGCTGAACATTTAGAGATTTAGAGATTTTTTTCCTCAATTTTTAACGTAGATCAAACTGTTATCTCTGTGTTTAACTTTACCGTTAACATAAGAGTGTGATATCACTCTGTTTATACAGTACGAAGTATCAAGAGAGTGCGCGCGTATTTTATTGACTCTATTATCTATTTTACTTTATTTCTTCCCTCCAAATTTCTGCCCCAAAGACCTTTCTTAAGCATCTCTATACGTACAGTCATTCTATTTCTTTGAGTTTTGACGAGTCACCCACCAGTTGCTTTAAGGAGACAAACTAGGCCGACGACGACCGTTGACTGACCATAATGTGGGTGGCATATGATACAAATCATGCTCCGCCCGTTTCACTCAAAATAATTTTCAAGAAATAATTTTTAAAATTTTTCAATATTCATTTAATAAAAAATGAACTAATCAAGGAAAACGTAATCCGTTATTGGAAAAAAAAAACACATTTAAAAGTGGAGAAAGTATTTTTCACTTTTCAAAAATGGAAAACATTTTCCATAACTTCTTTCACCTCTTTTTCTCTCACCAAAAATATTTTCATTTATTTTTATGTTTTCTTCTGCTTTTTTTTTTTTAAATCGACATTTTATTTTTCCTTTTTTCTTTTCTTTATTTCCTTTTCTTCTTCTTCCTTGGGCTTGGCTGGTCACCGACCAAGGCGACCACTAACAACCCCAACTTGGGCATCGCCCTAAGCTATTGAGGCTTGAGTTCGTCAAATTCCAACAAGGTCGAGTCTCACCAAAGCTAGCGAAGCTGAGCTCACCCAAGGCTAGCGAACTCAGGATTCGCCAGACCCAGCAAACTAGGTGGGGCTTGGGCTTCAGCCGAGCTCATTGGCCTAGGGCGAGACTCAACCTAGCTTGTGGTCGGTCACTAGCTGTTGCCGTGGCTAGCAACCGGCCAAGCCCAAGGAAGAAGAAGAAGAAGAAAATGAAAGAATGAAAAGAAAAAAGAAAAAGAAAAAAAAAAGGAAAGGAAAGGAAATTTTTTTAAAAAAAAAATCAATTTTCATAAAAGTAAAATAATAAAAAATTATTAAAAATGAGTGAATGCATAAAATATTTTCCTTACTGAACAATGAAAAATACTTTTTGGTTCATTTTCAAATTTTAACCAAATAAGAAAATATAGTTATTTCCCTAAAAGCTTCTTGGAAAACAATTTTTAGAAACACCACATTTTCCGCGAATCAAATGTAGCCCTAGATAATGAAGATTTTTTGGCAAAAATTCGGCAGGTTAAAGAGACCTTTCTAATATAGTCTCTCATTATACGTCTAGAGTGATAGGAAGAATTAATCACGTGATAGGAATATATTCGAGATCTTTCCTTTGGCCGGATGGAAAATGAATGTCCAATTAATTGCGGGTGACTTGTGTTTTGGTTCATTGGGTCTACTAGAACGAGCCTACAGATCTTTTCTCGTGAATGCATTTAAGAAATTTGATTTCCAATATAACTAGCTCTGATAAGAAAAGGAGCCAATAATTCTTCTTTTTAACAGAAAATGGCAGAAAAAAGGAAAGAAGCATGCAATGTGATATCATACAACAAGAATAATTAGTCTAGTCAAGGTGTTATATCTACATAAGAGAACAATAAAATGTTGACCAAAGTTTACAAAAGTTTTTCTGCACTTTCTTCTCTATACCCAAAAAACCAGGTTCACTTATATATACTTGTAAATTTTTTGGGGAGGGAGGGATAGAGAGGGAAATGAACATAGTGCTCTTCCCTCTCATTGATAGTGGCCATCGAGAGCTCACGCCAGGTTTGAATGATTTGACGCGACAAATGACGATAAGAACGAGGTAGAAGTGAATGGTCGAACAATGGCCACCCTGAATCAAAGAGACATTAACCTCGTCACCATCTCAAGAACTCCAGCGATTACCATGCGACGCTCCAACAACTTCACGTGCTTGCTCTTGTGTGTGATGTTCTTTCCGTTTTGCTCAAGCAAAGACAACATAACAGAAGGCACGATGATCGAGTACCCGCAAACTCTCGTGTCTGCCGGCGAGGAGTTTGAGCTCGGCTTCTTCTCTCCAGGAGGGAGCTCCGACTCCGGGAGGTATGTCGGAATATGGTATTACGGGTCAGACCCTCGGATTGTTGTTTGGGTGGCCAACCGGGACGACCCGCTCATCGGCCTCAATGCATCATTCGGCGTCGTGGACGGTGACCTGCAGTTGTGCCACGAAGGACCAGCGATCCGGTTGACCAATGTCACGGGTTCAAGCTCTTCAACTCTGTTTGTGAAGCTTCTTGATACAGGGAATCTAGTGCTGTTGGAAGACGACAGGAGCGAGACGGTCCTGTGGCAGCCCCTGTGGCAGAGCTTCGATCACCCGACCGACACCTTCCTTCCTGGGATGCTGATGATCAACGACTTCAACTTGACTTCTTGGCAAAGCCAGGAAGACCCGACACAGGGGATGTACACGTTTCAGAGGGATCAAGGAAGTGGCAGTAGCGGGTACAAAGTAGTCCACGACCGCTCTATTCACTGGAGAAGTGGGGTGTATGGCGACTTCATACAAGCCGATGAGAATATATATGAGATCATTCGTTTGCTAAATGATTCTCTGGGTTTAGCTCCCGGTCGGTTGGTCATGAACCACACCGGCGACATTCAGTACTTCAGTTTGAAAAATGGGAGGGAGCCAGTCTGGTCCGAGCCAAAGGACAAGTGCAGCGTGTTCGATGCGTGTGGCAAGTTTGAGAGCTGCAACATTATGAATGGTGACGAAAACATGTGCAGGTGCTTGCCAGGTTTCAAGCCGGCAGCAACGTTCCTCAGCGGGTGCCTCAGGAAGTCGTCAAAATGCTGCGAGAAGAACAACGGTCCTGATCATTTCTTGAGTCTGAAAATGATGAAGGCCGGGAAGCCGGACTTGCCAATTACGGTCGACAGCGAGGAGCAATGCAGGCAAAAGTGCCTGCACGACTTCAGATGCCAGGCTTACTCGTTCAAGGATAATCAGAGCCGAGCGACAGAGAGAGGCCCCTGCAAATGCTACACTTGGTCAGACGATCTCGACAATATTCAGGAGTTTGCCCAAGATGGTCGCGACCTCTATGTCCGAGTGCCGCTTTCAGACATAGGTTAATTTCCTTTTAGCCTGACCCTTTTTCCTTCCCGAGATCATTTGTGTTTATGGCATTTTGACTTGTCCTGTGACTTCTTTGTTTTAGCTATCTTTGGTGGCTTCTGGTTTGCCTTCTTTGATGAAGTTAGAAACTCGGCAATATCGTGTGCACTTACAATGTTATCTTCATTGCAAGCGTCTTACAACCAAGTGTTCTAGTCCACCCGCATATGACAAACAATTGACGCTATCCCGATTTCATCTATAAATGTTATATAGTGATAAGTATACCGAAAATCCTAAAAATTATCATAAAAATGTAATTTAGTCATAATACTTTCAAAAAAATGTAATAAAGTTCTATAACTTGTTACAAAAGTGCAATTGAGTCTTAGAACTTTCAAATGTAATCAAATTCTAAATTTGTCAAATTTTTCTGTTTGTCAAGTTAGATGAAGTTAATGGAATGACTTAATTGTAACAACATGACTTGTTAAAGTCCTATAACTTGTTACAAAAGTGCAATTAAGTCCTAAAACTCTTTAAAAATGTAATCAAGTTCTAAAACTTGTTTAGTTTTTCCATTTGTCAAGTTAGATGAAGTTAATGGAATGACTTAATTGTATCAGGACTTTATTGCACTTTTTAAATTTTTGGACTTAATTGCCCTTTCATAATAAGTTTTAGGATTTCTAGTACACGTTTCCCTATTATGTATCAATAGAGTCCACTTGCAGGTGAATGTTGATATCCATTGATGCTGATTTTTGTATATTGTTGACTTTCATAGAATCTTCTAGCAGGAGCTGTGGAACTTGTGGCACTAATTTAGTCCCCTATCCTTTAAGCACGGGACAAAGCTGTGGCGATCCACTATACTCTGCATTTAGCTGTGACAATACAACTGCCCAGCTTTACTTTGAACTACCCATGGATCGCTACAGAATCACTAGTGTCAATCCAGAAACTCTAACATTTACCATCCAAGTCAACGAAAGATTCAAATGCATGAGTGAGGATCTAAAGAAATTCAGTCAGCAGCTTGACCCCCGGGTTTTTCATGTGAGTAGCAGGTGTATTGGAGAACAGACCGATACCCCGGGAAGTGTCGGGGGGAAAAAAGTGAAAATTGAGTGGATCGTTCCAGAAGAGCCACTCTGCAATACGATCAAAGACTGCAATTGGCCAAATGCAACTTGCAAGGATGCATCAGATGGAAAGACAAGGTGCCTCTGCGACTCAGGATTCAGTTGGAATCCTTTCAGCGTCAATTGTTCTCTGGGTAAGAATGTTGATCGTGCAAATTGACCCGCAACTTTAGCTACTGTATTCATGAATAACGGATTAGAAGTAAATGTAGCCATTAGGTTTTAAAGGTCCCTGTAGTAGTAGATTCTGTCGTGCCCCCAAATTAATATTTTCTATCTCCATGGTTTATCATTTAGAGTACTGCTAGGATGAGTTGCTCCTCCTGCAAGTAGACTGACAAACCTCATTCAGTGGACGTCTATATTTTCAGCATTAATCTGAAATTTATAATAGGTCAGCCAGAAGAGCTCAAAACCAGAACAGATACAGCTGTAGTTTGTCTCCCGCCCGAGATATGTTGACACCGTCAAGCAGTCAATAATATCAGCCAGGGATTGTGACCACGCACTTGAAGTCCTCACATCTGTCCTTTTATCAAATTAGCGAGTCCGTGTGTCTACAATTATTCGTTCACTTTTGTCCAAAATACAGTACTTACACTTTCTTTTCTTCTCTGGCAGGAGTAGGTAATAACGTTGGAGGAGGAGGATCATCGCAGAAAAGACAGAAAGTGAAACCTGTATATATAATTGCTCCTGCGGTTGCTGCAATTTTCATCCTTGTATTTGGTGGCTTATTTTACATGAGAAGGCAGCATGGTAGTACACAAGATAATCACAAATAAAACACATACTACTTTTGATCTGTCATTATTAGATATACGATAATAAGATTTCAAACTATTAGTAACTGGAGTTGCACTTCAGGGAGCAGGGAAAGCACTCTAGAAATTCTTGACTTTCGTTTATACGAGAGCGAGAAACGGATCAAAATGTGGATGGATTCATGCCAGTTCGAGGAGGAAGATAAGAAAGGCATAGAAGTGCCATTCTTTGACTTAGAAATTATTTTACAAGCGACAAATCACTTCTCAGACGAGAACAAACTTGGAAGAGGCGGGTTTGGGCCTGTTTACAAGGTAAATAAAATGATTTCTTCTTCTACCATCTGGGGCTTTTGACAAGGCCACTGTGATGAAGTAATCCGTTCTTAACTTTGTTTCAGGCTATTTTTCCAAGAGGGCAGGAAATTGCAGTAAAGAGACTATTGAGTGGATCGGGACAGGGCTTGGAGGAATTTAAGAATGAAGTCGTCTTGATTGCCAAATTGCAGCATCGAAATCTCGTCAGATTAGTAGGATATTGCGTCGAAGGAGATGAAAAAATGTTACTATATGAATACATGCCCAACAAAAGCTTAGATTCTTTCATATTTGGTAAGCACCTTAACTTGTGTTCCTGTTCCCTTGTATGCTCCGGGGCGTAGTTGTAATAGCCTAATAGGTAGTAGCACTCCACAGTCTCCTCTCTTCATAAAGATCTTAAGTCAGTTTGACCGAGTTAGATTAAAAGGCTTTTCTTCCTTCACAAATTAAAATAAAACCTTGCCAGATCGAACAAGGTGTTCCTTGCTGACTTGGGAGATACGCTTTGAGATTATCTTGGGAATTGCACGAGGAATGCTCTATCTCCACCAAGATTCAAGGCTGCGAATCATTCATAGAGATCTCAAGACGAGCAACGTTTTGCTTGATGAGGAGATGACTCCAAAAATTTCTGACTTTGGTCTGGCACGTATATTTGAGGCAAAACAAACTGAAGCAAGCACAAAAAGAGTGATTGGAACATAGTAAGTTTTTGTAGATGCACATACCATTTATTTTCGTCTGGATAAAGAATTCGTTGGACACGACACAAGGAACTCACTACATTATCACCTTTTAATATTTGCAGTGAAACTTCAATTATTCCGACTGTGGCTTAATTGACTTATTATGCTCTAATGCAGTGGATACATGTCTCCGGAGTATGCTTTAGATGGATTTTTTTCTTTCAAGTCTGATGTTTTCAGCTTTGGCGTTGTCGTACTGGAGATTGTTAGCGGAAGACGTAACACATGCTTTTATCACTCCGAAGGAACACTGAGCCTTCTCACTCATGTGAATACAGTCCAATCTCTGCCCCTTTCTTTAATTTTTATCCACTTTTTGTGGCCCTTTTCTCCGAACGTACTGAAACTTCAATTGTGCAGGCATGGGAATTATGGAATGACAATAAAGCACTGGACTTGATGGATCAAGTGTTGCACGAAACTTGCAACAAAGATCAAGTCTTGAAATTTATAAACGTCGCGCTTTTATGCGTGCAAGATAACCCCAGTGATCGTCCCACGATGTCAAGTGCAGTTCTCATGCTTAGTAGTGAAACTCCGACTCTTCCAACTCCGAAACCAGCTTTTGCATTTAGGATAGGCATCTCTACAACAGCTTCTACTTCCAGCAAATCAGAGTCAAATGCGGTGTTATCGACTACTCTGGAACAAGGACGGTAAACTTGGATCTTCCTGGAGTTCATTCCACATCTCAACTGTACCAGGCATTTGTTTAACTAGGAATGCCTCAATTTTTGCCCCATGATAGTCCTTTCTCCAACAAAATACACTTCTCTCTATGTTGATTGCCGGTGCTTCTCCTCGGCCTAAAGACTGCGATACTAACATCGCAAATCGGCTTCTTCATCCCAGGAGCAGCTTCTTTTCTTGTCATTTATTGTACTGTTCATTCTTAAGAATAAGTTTTTTGTGCTAAAATTGAGTTGTGAAATTAATTCCCTTTTGGGTTATAGTCACCCTACCAAACTCAAAATCTACCACACTCTAGCATACTACTAAAAAATCTCACCTTTTGAATTGACTGAAATATTACTTTTTATTTATCATTTAGATGTTAGTGATATGTGTTAAAGATCTGTATATTCCATAGTAGCGTATGTTCGGTTGCCTTAAAAATTTGTTTCATAGCACATGTTTCTCAATATTCTCCTCAAGGGTGAGAAATCCTACTTTGCAAAGCAATAGATAATTACCTTTGCACTCAATGAATCAAAATAACAAAATCAAACTAGCTAACATTAAAATGATACATTGTGTTTTATTTACAGATATGGTATTTCTTATTAGTTGAACTATCTCATAATAGTGCGAGAAAAGATTCGAATGATGATGACTTACTTAAAGATAAATTACAATTTAACTAGAAGAAAAGTAATTTATTTAGGCTATGTATAAATTAACTTCATTAAAAATTGGGTTCTTGTTACTTATATAATAAAATGGTATTAGCAATAAAAATATCAAGCAAATATTTGTTTTAATACACAAATTAATTGGAAATATTGAATGTTCGTTGGAGTTATTGAATTAGACCGCTTCCTCAGCTGTGCTCCAAATACTGAGGGAGCAGAGCAGAGCAGATCACTCTTCGAAGTCATAATCATGTTCGGATACGTCGATAGCTATCAAGGTAAGCTCTCTCTCTCTCTCTCTCTGGCACACTTAGGAATTAGTAGTAGATGGAAAGCTCCTACCACTGTTCTTGTCGAAAACTGCCAGCACGGGCCTAAGCGTGGAGACATTCTGCATAAATGACAAATCTCGCGAATCATTTGCTTTCGCTTTCCCTTTTCCCAGATCAGATTAGTCCTTTTATGCACTAACATGGAGCGGCTGGTGGTTCTAAATGAAGCCGGAGGCGAATGTCTGCTGCTTGATAAGACAACCAATCAGACTCAATTCGGGCGAAAGACTTGTAATGGGACCTCACCATAACTTTCCTTGCCAAAAGTCCCTTTTTCTCATGAGAAGATTATGAAGCTTTAACAGGAAAGCATGGCTATGACTTTCCCTTGCAAGATAAACCTTAGAGCTGATAGCACTTGGTTATCAGTTGCCGAAAAAGAGTGCATAAAGGGGTCTCGACTGCAATTCTCTTGATCACTGATTCATATGCTTTCTGTCACTAAAAAATATAGCATTCCAAAGTGAACTTTACATGAGTCATCTGATATGCAAAGGGGACCGAGCGAATCTGAAACAATCCATAAGGACACCTAACAAAAGGAAATTTTAGCATTAGAAGCCGCCTTGGAGAAGTCCACGATTCGGGATCTGATTTTCTTTTTAAGAATAGAATGTTTGACCTTGCCAGCCTCTAAGCACAGGATCATCTTGTTCAAGGACTTCCCATGCCTGAGCAGAAACTTCGTGAGGCTCACTTCCTCCTCGCAATCCAAAAGCCCCGTTATCTTCACAACGTTCAGGTGATCAAGAAAGGATCCTATGGCTTTACTGCAGATTTCCCACTGCTTCTCCTCCTCAGAGACAGACACATCCCATAAGTGTGCCAAGTTTCCATTCAATTGCTGAAAGAAGGGTTAAAATGCAGAGTTTAGTCGAAGAACTATATAATCATCCTAGGACAAAAATTCTGCACAAAGTCCAACGCTGCAGGAACAATCATTAATCATCAGGTGTGCATAAATGGTACCACATTCTTGCGCATGTTGTGGTCCGGAACCAACTTGATATGGAGACATTCCACGAATGGAGCGTTCATGAACAGAGAAACTAGCCGTGGGATATAGGCTCTGCCGGTAAAGGTAGAAAGCTCCAAATGGGCAAGGTTTTCAAATGGCCGCAGAACTTCTAAGCCGTCCATGTTTCCTAGAATCTGGAACAGTTGTGTGTGCACCGCAACATCATAAATTGCATTAAAGCTACTTATAATTGCATAAAAGTGCAACTATTATACCCCGTGTAAATCACATATTAGTAGTTGACGAAACAAATAATGGATTCTAATTAAAGACAACGCTGTCCATTTCATCATCCTAGAAACTTCTATCCAATGACTTTGTCGACCACTACACCCCGAGAAATGTCGATGCACAGAGAGAGGACCAACCTTGATGGATAGTGAGTCCATTCGCAAGGACCGAGCATGAGATATCCTGGACAAGAATCTCAATAAACTCCTGGCCGGCTTTTCATCAATGTCCTCGACCTTGATGCTCAAAAAACCAAGGGAAACCCTAATAGCGGGATTCGAGTTATGCACGCAACAATGATCGGGAACATCGCTGCCTTCCCAATCAAGAAAATCTAGTCGAGGCGCATAGATGTTCAACACGCACTTATGCCTTCCTCTAGGAAAACAACCCGACACTCTTAATCTCTCCAATTTTGGACCGCGAACTTCCAAGAAATTCATCTTGGAACAATTCTTTACTACTACACTCTCCAAAGCCCCACACTTTATGCTGATCTTCTCCAATCCCAAACACCTCGAAAGGCTCAACTTCCGGAGTGCAGGAAATGAGGATTCCGTGAACAAATCCAAGAGAAAGGGTTGGTTATAGAGGATCACCCCCGAGAGGTGCAACTTCCACAGTGACCGGAAACCGTTCTTCATCGTTGACAGCGGTGGCAACCGGAACCCAGGGAACCGCGACACGAACCTGAAGGCCTGCAGGTGCTCGCTCGTCGCGACGCGCTTTGGCAGATTGAAGTAGTCCTTAGTTGCCACCTCGATGTCGAGGGCTTTCACCTTGTGCCTGAAGGCATCACGCATCAGGTTGTTCAGGCGTGTGAAGCTCAAGTATGCACAGAACCTGAGAAGTCTCAGGCCATCCCTGGGCTGCGGTGATCGGCTGCGGTGTCTCAGGACCTGCCTGATGAAGTCCTGCTCAGGGTCGACGATGTAGAGGAACTTCAGGAACCCTTGAGGGAACTCGAGGTTCGGGCGGTTGGACATGATCAGCTTCTCGAGGGCGGATATGCCTCGGTCTGATGATTCAATGGTCGTGAAGTCGAGATCTGGCAAGGAGCGCCAGAGAGCAGCCCAACGTTTCGACACGAGGCTCGTCCTCGCAATGGACTTGATGGGCAAGAACGTGAAGATGTGGCAAAGAACATCATCAGGAAGATCACTGATCTGACGACGATGACGAGTTGGCAGACCTGAGGATGCATCGTGATCTCCAGTTCCGTCTTGGAGAAGCGAGAGCCTTCTTCTCTTGGCCGATCTGGTCTCCATGGTTGTGAAACGTGATGGAGCATGTGTCTGTTATACCAGTGGTGAGATATTGTCGTGAGATAGTTATGCTAGGGTTTGAACTTTTCAATGAGTGATGATAATGCCCTGAGCAACGGCCACTAGAGTATATATTCAGATCCTCTCAAACTCTGAGAGCAAGCAATAATCTTCGTGGGCAGTTCCTTTGATACAGTGAGGTATACGTACGTATACGTATCTTAGGTATAAAATGTTGGGATACAGAATATATTCTGTACGCCAATCAAATGAGGTGAAAGGGGATACACATAGATGTTCTAGATTTGGAGCCTTGACAACTAAATCACGCATACAAATTGAAAAAAATCGCTGTGTTTTTACACGGCAAAAAAGCTCTCATTGTAGAGAAAATAATTTGTGCATTAGGGTGTAACCCACCAATCACATATTAACAATACGATATGCATAATCAATGCATAACCAATTAACGTTGAAGTAATCGATTAACGTTTGGCATGTGAGAGTGAGAGAGCGATAACAGCAATGTTACCGAAATTTTATGGTGAAAATCAGCTCTTTCAACACAACCTACTTATAAGACATGTAATTGTGATTAAGCATGTTAGATTAGGGGTGAGCATCGATTTAGGGTCAACCCTGGACCAACCTTGGACCAACCCTGCACAACAAGACACAAGGCATAATTATTTTTGGATTAGTGATTTGTCATTTGTTGGTTTATATCTCTTATTTGATTTGAATTTCAAGAAATTCACAAAGAGAAAGTATACAAGGATTTTATGTCCTATTGAGTTTGAAATTGAAAAGCACAATATATTAGAGAAAATGTTCTCAACAGTACTATATCATATCCAACTTTTCATTTGAGTTTAAGGGTGGGATAATAGATTTGAAACTTGAACAGCCATATTAATCGATTGGATTAGTTGGATCAAATTAGCATTCTACATATCAAATTTAAAATGGATTTGATAGTTGTTTAAATCAAAGTGGGTGTTGGTCAAAATACAAATTATGGATAGATAATCTTAAAGTTAATAAAACGAAGCAATCACGAAGATTAAAGGTCATTCTCATCATCTCTATTATTTTTGGATGGACAGACGAGCACTCTGGTTTTTTGTAGAGTTTTTGCCGAGAAGTTCTGGAAAATTAATAGAGTTAATGGGATCTAGGCTATCAAGAACTCAATCAAAATTTTGACCATCAAAACCTCATTAAATAATAAGGTTATCAAGATCTCGACCATCTATGATTTGAGATCAAGCTTTTGAGGTCCTCACGTTCACGAAAAGAAATAAAAAAACGTTCAATCTTATTTGACATGAAGCCACTAAAGCTCTTAAATTGTGCTAATGTGAATAAACTCTCGAATCGTGTCGAAAAAAAAGAAAGAAAAAGAAAAGAAAAAAATTTCGTGTGATAAAAGATGACACTGTCAAGGCCGTTAAATTGTCTTTTCATCTCTAGAGGAAAAGAATCAGAGAAATTCTTTATTTCGTTGGGAAATTTGCATATTTGTTACATTGTTTTCTATTATTATTTTATACTGCGGACTTAGTTGTTTATAATCTTATGGAATGATATAAACTTTAGCAAAATCGCTTTAACCAATGAAAGAATAGAATAAATTATATACAACTTTAAATTAAAAGTAAAGAAAAGCAGCTTAGCAAGGAATATACAAAAGTGGAACAAACTAAATATATATGCATTATATATAACTCACTATATTTCATATAATTAGATACAATCCCAACAAAGTTACGTTGAAAAGAGAAATTCACTTAATTTAGTATTTTAAATATGTAGATAAGAACACGGTTCATCAACTTTAATTCAGCACAGCTTCTATCTTTTTTTCATCTGCACATTTATATATTCGAGTTTCAAATTGATAAAATTGATAAGGAGAAAATATATATGAAATTCTTCTACAATACTATAAAATTGATTTTATATATAGTATAGACAGAATCAATCAATAGCACAATTTAATTTGATGTCTCAAAATTTGTTCGTATTGGCTTTTTCCCCTACGTGAGTCTCAAATGGGACCTGCTTATTCTCCCCTTCTAAATGAAAACGTTATTCGCAAGGCAAAAATATTCTAAGATTTTCGAATTTGGTGCTCCACATGTTTATTAAAATATTTTTGATAATCCGATTACTTGGTATTTTATCGAAATCAATATTACCCATGATCGAACCATTATCACCTGGGAAAAAAAGTCAAAACGGTTAAAGAAATGTATGTCGTGCATATGCTAATTTCAAATAAGATAACTACTAAGACTTTTTGGAATTGTGGCTAATCATATTTTGTGCAAGAGCTGCTGACTGCTCTTGCACAAAATTACAATCTACCACGTGAAAAAATTTAACGATTCACACGTTGCTCGATCTGATTGCTCACATTCATATGGACATTTTTTGGGTGTCGGTATCAATTGCGAAAACTTTAAAGAGCACAAAATCAATCACACACATGATCGAGATCCTGTCAATATAATGATTATGAGAGTTAATATCACAAAAAATTCTAAATAATTACATATGTGATAAATTAATTCAAAATTAATTTTTTGCCATCAAAAACCTCCAACTAGTATACATGTAATAAATTTTTCCTAGGCTAATTTTTTATCATAAAAACTTAAACTTATACATTTGTGGCAAATTTATCATTTGTTAATTTCCATTAAATTGGATTAATACCACAAAAAATAAAAACAAAAACTAATACACGCGTGACAAATAATGGGTAAAATCTTAAATTGGTACACCCATTAACTGTCATATGTTATCTAATTCAACAATTTGACAAGTAAAATTTAATGAAAACTTATAAAGTTAAGATTGTTATAAGTGTACTAATTTGAAGTTGTTAAATTTGTCGTGACTATATTAGTTTGAGATTTTTGTGGTATCAATTAGGGGTGTGTAAAAAAAAACAAGGAGCCAGATCAAATCGGCCCGGAATCGGTGGTTCCCGTGGGAACCAATTCGGTTTCTGATTCCAATTTACTAAATCCGATAAGTATCGATTTGGTTCCTAGTTTTAGGCGTGAAACCGCCATCCACCAACCCGAACCTGAACGATACATACATATATATTTAAAAAAAGAAATTCCAATTCAATTATTTAATTAATTTTTAATTTTTCAACCAATATAAATGTACATATATATTTGTAGTATTGGATATTATTGATTAATTTTGTCTTTGGGGTGTAATAATATTAACACTCTACTTTTTATTCATTCTAACAATCCATTTACTTGCTTTCTCAATCAAAACAAAATAAACAAATAAAGATGATGGAAGAGATCAACTGGAGATGTCCATAAATATTGCAACTTTTTGTCATCATGTTACAAAATTAAGAGCTAATAGCTTGTTTTAAGAGCATAATTAGGTTTTTCCTTTATCATCATGTAATTAAATTAGATTGATGTTGAGAAAAGATGGATTAAACAATTAATGTTTTTACTTCTATGAAGGTTAGGATTTCTAACATAGAGTTTAATTCTCCACATGTTTCGGGAAACCCTAAGAAGACCACACCATGATCTTTGGAGAAATTAAGTTCCTAACTGAGTATATGTTGATTCATTTTGCCCTATAATTTTCAATCCTTAATCAAAATCATTGACTCACAATTCAACTTGGATTTAAGGCTGAAAAAGTGTTAGTGCTTTACGTAGAAATTAGGTTTATTATGATATTAATTGATAAATACAATCTTGTAGGGTTTGGAGATCGGTTTCATGGACCTATTTAATAATTGGACCATGGTACAATTCTCGAGTGTGGTACGATTCTCGAGTGGGTCTATGAAATCAATGTGCGATTTTCAATTCTAATTTTTCGAAATCCATCTTTAGTTCTCGCCCATCCGGATTTTTCCCACCCCTAGTATTAACCTTGATTATGAGCAGAGAGACTTAAAATTCGAAGTACTTAATGTAAATGGTGAAAAATTAAAAGCGACTAAAAAACTGGGTTCGCATGAAGACGCATTTCCTCGAACAGCTCAGCTGCAACATCATCATCATCTCTTCTCTCTCCATCTCTATGGGCGTGAAGAAGATGCAGAGGGCTCGCCCCGCCGCTCCACGAGTGCAACATCCCCACTGAAGAACGATGGACAGGCACGTCCAGGCGTTCCTCAACAAGCTCTCCCTCGCCTCCGTCGCCGTCGCCACCTTCACCCTCATCCTCCTCTTCCTCCGGCCGCCCCCGCAGACCTGCCTCCCCCCCACCGCCGCCGCCCGCCACCGCTTCCCCAGGTCCTCCTGTGACGCCGCCGCCCGCCGCGAGTTCCTCCCCCTCGACAAGAAGAACAAGCGCCTCTGGTCCTCCCGCGCCTTCCGCGGCCAGGTCCTCTCCTACCGGACCTTCTTCGGCTCGATCCGCGACCTGGGCCTCCTCCGCAACGACTCCAAGGTCCTCTGCGTCTCCGCCGGGGCCGGCCACGAGGTCATGGCGCTGTCCGAGTCCGGGGTCGCCGACGTCACGGGGGTCGAATTGATCGACTCGCCGCCGCTGGTAAGCCGCGCCGATCCGCACAACTTGCCCTTCTTCGATGGGGTTTTCGATTTGGCGTTCAGCGGGCATCTGGAGGAGGCTCTGTTCCCGTCGCGGTTCGCGGCGGAGATGGAGAGGACGGTGAGGGTGGGCGGGGCTTGCGTGGTGGTCGTGGCGGAGTGCGGCGACGCGGAGGTGGAGGAGATTGTGGGATTGTTTAGGAAGTCGAGATTTTTGGGTGCTGCTAATGTTACTTTGATTGGATTGAAGATGACTAGAATCGTAATGAGAGTTAAAGCTGCTTCCTGATCATTTTCTTGTGCCTGTTGTTCCATCATCTGTGTCGATTTAGATGATTTGTTGGGCATGTTTCCTATCTTTTTCACCTTCCCTCTTTCTTGATTAAGAGTCTCTTCAATTGAAAATCATCAAAGTAGTAAATCCGTTGCCAATCAAAACTTCAGTTGGGACAAGTTAGTTTTGTTGGTGGGGATGAAAGCACCTTGCCGCCATTAGGCTCGTGGATGGTTTGTCTTTGGTAATCAAAAAATGTCCAGAGAAAAAATGGGAGAAACTGTTCGTTCAAACCTAAGCAAGATCGATGGGATGACATGAGGTGTGCCTATGGTACTGATCCAAGTAATAACATTATGATCGAATGGCGACCGAATTGTTTGTTTTTTCTTTTGGGCTTTTGCCTCTCATTTGTGACTTTGTTTAGCTGCCACAAAGTGTAGCAACTCCTGATAGCCTGGGTGAACTGGTTTCAATTTCAGAGTGTGGCAACTTCTGACTGTCTGGGTGGAACTGGTTTGAATTCTGGAGTATAGTAATTATGTTGGATCTGGAATCTTAACATTTGATGGTGTGGTTAGAATTTGTACACTACGGGAGGTTCATAGCTATCTTCCTCAGAGTAAATTTCCTGTTCACCGTTCAGGATTATGCATTAGATCACTAATGTTCCTGTAGATGGTTGTAGCCTTAGTGTGAGAATTTGTTCCTTCCTTGTCAGATCCTTTGCAGACTGCTTTCATGTATGATTGCAACTTTGCATGAGAACCGTGATAAGCCTGGGTAGTTTCGTAACATCAGAAAACTGTGTGATTTCTGCTTCCGCGGCTTTTGCACCAACGACTTCCTTTATGCTAAGTTCAGTTCTGCAGGTTGCACTTGTGTGTATCCTGATGAATTAAAACAAGAAGGATGATCAAAATAACTACTAATGATAATGTATGTTCCTCTCTGCATTCTCATCGGCTTACCTGTTGCCGTTGGCTTGCCAAACAATGACATCCCGAAAGATAACTTGTTTAACCTTCTCAACTTCTTCCCTCTTGGATAATGTCAATGATGGTAAAAATCCAGTTTTAGTGGTTAAAATGATTTTTTGCTCCTGTGGTTACTCAAGGATTTTCATGCTGGAAAAGGGGTAGGTGTTACTATTTAGTACTTTGATGTGTTGTGCCAGTGACGATACCGGTATATCTCTTTCATGATGGCACTTTTTTCCCCTGAAAAATGTTGTTCTCCTGACCTTCCTATCAGACATGTTCTCTTTTGAAATTGCAAATGGAGGGATCACAGACTTTTCTGTCCTGTCTTTAGTTTGTGCATCAGTATGCCAGTACTTACAGATCGATCCACTCATCACATTGGAGTTGGTTCCTGAAGAGCTTAATGGAAGTTTTGGAACTTGTTATTTATCTTTGAAGACTTGCATTTTCTGTATTCCAATCGACTCCACTAAACTTATTTTTTTCTTGAATTCAAGATCTCACTTTCTTAATCAGATCCCTACTATGAGGTCATTCTTTCATTTATTGACTGGTTCCTTATTTACCCAAGTGACGTGGTGGTTTCAATGGCTACTTTCTGCTGCTACCACAGTCATTTTGTTCGACCTATTCATTAAATTTTACTAAAAACAGAGCCGGATCTGTGGAGTGGACTTCAATTTTTTCTCATTTAAGGTTTTCTTGTCATAATATGTGTGATTGAGTTAGCCAATTCATTAGCTGATATGCATATGCAGGTTTTAAAGCAGGTTGGAGTGTCTCTGGCACTCTTCGTGTCATCCTCAGTTCTGTAGGTGTTGGATCAACAGAAAATGGGTCGTTAGGTAAATGAGAACTTTGTATTTCATTTCATCAAATAGATCCTCGCGGCAATGTTGTGATGTTCAACTCAAGAAAGTGCACACAGAGCGACAAATGCAAAGTTAGAACTAAAATCAGTACATGAGCAAAATGAAATTGTATAGCAGATGTACCGTGAGCACCATTGAATTTGATTTCTATCATACAACAGCAATCAGCCGGAAGTCTAGTCTCATCACCACTTTCTTGAATTTTCTGCTTCTGCTATTTCCAATGCTCTAGCTATTCCATGAATCACGAAGTTTCTCGATTTGTAAATATCTGGCGCTCCAATCTCTAATCCATTAATGGCCACTCTAGTTCTTTGGTTCGTATTGGTGCTACAAGAAGCATCTTTTCTGCCAATCTCAAGATCCCTACCAGGAACAAGCGTCCTAAGAGACGCCTTGTCGGGCAATCTCGCGAGTTCTTCGTGTGTGTACTTGTGGGGCAAGATGTGTAGCCTAACCATCCTCTCAAGAATTGCGGAATTCGAAGCTACGAACCCAAAATCAGCTGGTGCAAAGACCGTCACCGAAGCCAAGTCATTGTCGTCAAAAATACCATCAAGAACAGACTGCAAACCAATTGCAAAGGAAACGAATCCACTGGAGCTCAGCGATCGGATTACTCGACCCCAATCGACAAGATGGCGTTCCTTCCCAACCACTGACAACGATCTAGGATCACGGTTTCCTTTTGACGACTGGACCAAACACAATTCCTGTTCTTTGTGCAGTAGTGGCTGAAGAACTCCATGAATCGCGAGTCTCTCTCCAAGAAAAACATTAGGATGTGTTATCACGACCCCATTGATCTCAACAAGTCTATGTTCGGCATCGCTTCTGGTAACCGCGACGTTCTTCTTAGCAAGCAATGTGGGCAAGCAGCTTCCTCGGGGCATCTTCAGGAGATCGTCCACCGAGAGCTTCAATGGGGAGGTGTGGTACCGAAGGACTTCTTCCATGAGCCATGGAGACGAAGAGAGGTTGGCCATGAACAAGTCCTTGATCACGAAGATGGTCGTCCTAGGAGAAGAAAAGAAGAGCTCAGGAGCGATGGGGAGGAGTGCCGCCATCGCGGTGAACCCGGCTCTTCCGAGAGCTCTTGAGGCGTTCAGCGGGACTTGGTGCAAACCGGGGCTGCTCGAGGGAGCGGCCAGACTCTCGTTGGTCGAGTGAAGCGATGAGGAGATGGCCATGAAGGCCAAGACTGCCGAGCCGACGGAGTAGATTGGCAAGCGCCACCCCGAACAAGAAGCCATTGATGCTGACGGGAGGAGAAACGCAGTCTTCTTTGTATTTGAGAGTTAACCGAATGTAGTGAGGCCGATTCTTTTCAAAGCACAAGATTATGGAATTAGTTTTCGGTAACTCTTTGTGTTTCTCTCATAACTGACGAGGGGCAACAGGTCAAAGAGGTTTGTATATTTCTTGAAAAAGTGGCGAAGCCTCTCCAAGAAGTTATTGTTATTATTCTCATTATGAGCAAGGATCATGACCAAATTAAAACTTCATTCGTTTCACTAAAAACGAATGATTTGAGAAACATTTTTATAAAAATAATTGATTATATTACTTGAAATCATTGATCATTAAAAAATATTTACATTATCGATAACAATTTATACCTAAATATTTTCGTAGATGATAAAAATATTTTTTGTTCATTCATTTTGGTGAGCGATACAAGCAATCTTTTTAAAGTTAATATTTTCTAAATCATTCATTTTTCGCAAAACAAATGCATTATAAATCACAATGTATTTGCACAAGTGACGTAGCCATAATTCAAAAGTTAGAAAATTTATTTTTGATCGGGGACAGAGGAAAAAAGGATCATGAGGCTTGCACGTGACCAAATTAAATCACATTGTATGCATAGTTGTGATAGATAGACCCCAAGATGACAGGATCCAAAATTTAGTTTATGCGCAAAAATCAAGATAAAAAATTGATTCTATAGAGCACATTCGAAAAGTGGCGACTAAACCCTCAATTTTTAGCAATTTCAATGGTGGAGTGGATTAATAATTTGCAGCTCTTTTGGGTAACTTAGAAAATAGAGTTTATTGCTAAGATGACTTACAATGGTTCGTTTCGGCCGTCTAACTTTCGATGGTTCGAACACACAAACGAACGGGCTCTAGGCAAATTGATTAATTATCACAGGAGTTGAGGGGAAAAAAAATTAAATACACCAAATTGTAATCTCATTTCCATTTATTTTAATGTTCGCTTATAATCCTCCACATTATTTAGCCTTTATCTCAGTAATTTACAAATACAGATTAAAAGTACGAGATTATTGAGCAAAACTGACTTGAAATATTACCAAGCCCACAAATTATGTGTTATTTCCTTCCCCATCCGACTATTATTAGTCCATTCCGACTTCGTTTAAGCCTCTTGCAGATCTAGATCGCGACAAAACACCTAAAGAATATTCCCTCTCTATGGGGAAAATAAATGGACAAGGGCGTGTGGACACTGACACGTTAATTATGTAAAATGTAATTTTGTCAACCTGCGGATGGTATATCTATTGGATAAGTGGGGCAGCCCTTAATTGGAATCTTCTGGCTCCTATGGTGAGGAACCCTGAAAACAGTTAAGAACCATGGAGTACCCCCGTTTGCAGGGGGTATAAATTACGTGCTATTTCCTTTACCCATCCAACCATTATCAGTCCCTGATGCGATTGATTGCGCCATTCGCGGAAAAGGAGTTGACTCCTTACCGCATCGAAGGACGATCTGCCCTTTCCCTATTTTCTCCGGGGAAGAAGGATCGAGCCGTTCGCTGCCCTCCCCCATCGAGGGTCGCTGCCAAAGCCAGTGGGTCAAAATCTCAAAAAGCCGAAGGACCCCTCCGCTTTGCTTCTCTACAGCTACTTCCATTTGATCTTTGGCGCATTCGTGCTTCTACTTTACTTTTACTTCACGTCTAGAAATTGCCATTTCATGATGATAATGATGATGAAGTCCGATTAAAGCGAGACGCGCATTTTGAATGATGAAAGCGAAATCGACATCTCGAGCAGGGCTCATCCGACCGATATGGTCTGATCGAAATTTCATGAACAACACATCCATTCGTTCACAAACTGATCATCAAAGAATTTAATTAATCGAAAGCATATACAGATTTCTTCCACCCCGTAAACTGTCGCTATGCTAAGCTTTGTTCTCCTAAACCGCTATGCCTCTTTTAACTGCTCACACACAAAAAGGAACTCAGCGTTGAGCAAGCTCAACGAGCTGCGCCGTCTCTCTTCCGGGTGACTCTGATGTAGCAGAACACCGCGGCGAAAATGGCCGTCACCAGGCCTCCGATGATGACCCCTCCGCCAGCCACGGACTTATCCGAGGACCTGTGCTTCGTCACCGTCGTAGCAGCGGTCTCTGCTCCCACCGGCGCTTCAGCCGCCGCCGCCGCCGCCTGGGACTGTTCCTTGTCTTCCGACGCCTCGGCGACGCTAGAAGCAGGCTCGGCCGCGGCTTCCGTGACCAGTTTGCGCGATCGGATGGCAGCTCGGGCCGCGACCCTAGACGAGCTCGCGCCGGAAGCCTCCGATGGATCCGCCATCGCCGCCGTTTGCAGCAGCGAGACCTGAGCTAATGACAGTAGGCATAGCCAAGCAAGAGCAATCCTCCTCATTTCTTGAGTAGGGGGTGCTCTCCTCCTCCTCTTCTGCCTCTTCTTCTTCTTCTTCAGGAAAGGCCGCTGAGCATTTGAGTGAGGACTGCTCGTGCGCTTTATGTGCAAAAGCTGGCGAGGGTCTTAATGTTCATGGGGCAGGTATTTATGCGGGGTGGTGGGTGTTTGCGACAGAGGGCGATTAAAAGAAACGTGTGGACGGCAGCGGAAGCGGGGCAGAAGATTCAAATCGAGTGGGACTGGGCGGTCGTAGCACGAGTGGGGCCACCACATTCGGTGGTCAGCGTTTTCAATGCTACAAGTAATGGTTGTGTGATGCACCCTGATGATGCACAGGTAGCTTGTCCTCTTCGCGGAACTACTTCTTTGGTACATGCATAAAAACAGTAGAGGAGAGCGAGGCCAAAATGATAGGGACGGGGCGTTGGGAATAGAATGACAGGCTGACTCCAACCGGATATGTTAGTGTATTAGGTTTTGGCTTCGGGACCAGTAGCTTAGGATAGATACTCCCAAGTCCACGACCGTCCATGCTTTCTCAGTTCGAACTACAAAACAAAGACTGGCTTGTACACAACGAAGCCACGAGGTTCGTTCTCCAAAAGGGTGGACTGTACGCCTTTAATGATCCTAAATGCGAGGGAATTCATGTATTCAACCACTTGTTCCCTTTTCTTTTCTCTTGCACGGACTCTTTATACTTGGGAAAGCATAGTAAGCAAGATTGTCATAGGGTAAAATACTTGCTTTGGTCTGCATCAAAACAGACGAAAGGAATAGAAGCGTGATAAATAGAGTAATGATTAAAACGGAATGGTGATGAGAAATGCTATGCTAGTATTTGAACTCATAGAACATGTGTGGTAATATCGTCATGGCTTCGCCAAAAGAAAATATAGGCTGATAGAATGAGAGTCTAATATGTACGTGTAATATATTTTCACATGGGGCTTTATAGTTCCACATCGATGGCTAAAACAATTATATGGACATAAAGCTGTACAATTTGTTATGTGTCAAGCGAGCTCAGACTAGATCTTCCAAGTGGCCTGGATTGTGCAAAGGACGAGGGAGTACCCTTCAAATGATCAATCCATTGTCTAAGCAAGGTTAGGTGCATTGTCATAATCATCCTGGCCTGGGTAGGGACTGAACAAGGGGATAGCGCTCGCTCGTCCCAATGGAGGTTGGATGAGGCAGCGCATTTCACCAATTAGGAAGCACACTGAATCGACGTTACGTACGTAGATATGTTCCGATCCCTCAAAGGATTGGTTAAGTTGCTCTTGGGGCTACTTGATATAGTCATTTTATCGAGAGTTGACGATTCGTCCGCATCGTCCACTAGCGCAGTGGGACCTGACAATAAACATGGGGAAGAGCTAGCTAGTTGGTACTAGGAAGAGCCGACACAAAGGTCCTCCGGAAGAACAGTATCCGGATTGCTTACAAGTAGTCGCCTAGAGAATTAGATGAAGAGAGAGAGAGAGAGAGAGCTGAGCTTCCTTTTTCTTTTGGCGACATAATCAGGACGCATGTTCTCTTGCAAATAGTAGCTTAAAGTTAAAGAGGAATTTTTTGGTCATTTTTAATGTGTCATTTTCATGTTTTTTCGCGTCACCTTCCTTTGGTTTATACATTAAAAATAAGAAACATAATGAACAATTTAAGGGGTAAAAATGATTAATCCCAACTTCTGGACCTCTAATAAAATGAGTCCAGCAATTTAAGTGTCAATGAAAAATCATTCTTCGTGCAATAGCGGAGACTTATTTGTCTACGTGCATATAAAATTTTAAAACACTATTCAAGTTTAGATAATTATAAAAAAAAAAATAGATGTGAATTTACGTGATTACTTTTATACATTGCCAAAGTTTTGGGTGCTTCGATGTATGAAATAGAAAGCGAAAAATAAAAGTTTCTCTGGGTTTTCATAGATGTGCTTGAAATTGTTTTTGAATTTTCTCCCACCTGGAAAGAGGCTAGGTCAAATTTTGCCAGTTACTTGGGCGGCGTCACCTGCCCCCATCCCTACAGCCCACGGCCTGCAGGCTTCCACCAATTCACACATCCAGCTGCAAAATCTCCTCTGTCTCGAAATGAGTGGGATCCTCCTCGATCGCATCCCTGTTGACGCTGACGCCTTGACGCCGACCGCAAGCTTCTTCCTCGTTGCTGGGGAAAAAGATGGGATGCATTTACTCACGAGCGTAATCCAACTGTCCACAGCCTGAGCACTCGCCCTGTTGCTACCTTTTTGCATGGAGATGCGGTCGTGCACGGGGGCTACCGTGGGACGCGTGTTACCGCTTTTGACTCCTCGCTCCAAACCCCCGTGCTTTTCTTTTTTGACCGGCCGCGGTGGCGATTCGCGTATTTCCCACCTAAGACTTCGGACCAGACTTTGGTATGGAGTAAACGAGGAAACAGCCATGCATCCGCATGTGACAAAAGCGATCAGGGTTGCTGTCTGCTGGTGCTGGGTGGTCGGCGTCGTGCAGATACTCGGCATCATTCGTCCTTCTCTATTTTTCTCAATAATAATGATCAAACATAACTCACCGAAACAATCTATCCAAACATACATATCTTTTAGTGTGATCGTATAAAATCTTACAAATCATACAAATCATACAAAATCTTAATATGATCATATATCTTATTCCTAATTATTTTATTCAATTGTACTTATCATATCATATCTGGAGGAGTTGATTTAGGATATTTGGTTGTGAATTGTGTATAAATATGTACATTTAGAATACAAGAAGAATTCAATAGGTTCACATTGGGTTCTTCAATTTTGTCATTTCTCTTCTGTGCAAACAAGAACTAAGAAAATAATACTCGTCGAGGTGCGGAGAGAACGAGGTTTTAGTTTTGTGCTCTTGCGGTAAGCGGACGGTGCTTTTGGCATCTTCCGTTGGATACAGGAATGTCGGCCGATGTCATTGAATGAAAAGCCCCGGATCCCTGCGAGCTTTACCGTCCCCTAAGCTCCCTCTTAATCGAGATTTGGATCTTTCATTGTTAAGTTTATGCAGCAAGCACATCTCTTTCTATGAATATTCACAGTCGAATGTCGTCCAGAAAATCTCGAGGGGTCCAATTGTTAATGGAGCTTCACATGCTTATGTCTGTACTGGGACATACTAACATAGCCACCATTCTAATAATGGTGTTTTGATGCTGAACTTGGTAGGATAGAGCCATCGGATGTGTCCGTTCTTGCTGCAGTTGCCGGGCTCTAGTTGCAAGGATGACCTATGTTGTCTGCAGACCCTTTTGCAATGTTTGTTGATACTCACGTTCAAAGTCATGTCCCTTTCATCTATGTATACATGCTGTCGAATGGTATATTCTCGAACATCTCCTACATCAGTGACCCTTCTTCCATCGTTTCATGTCCGAACCTTGCCTCCTTTCGGGTCTTTGTGCCGTCCATCATTGAAGGGAAGGTAGCCCCGCTTGCAGCCATGCGATTACATGAACCATCGCGCGGGCACTCTTAGATTCAACATTGTAAGTTCTCCTTCCCTGTAAATCAGATCGTAAGACACCTAACAAAAAGAGCAAAGCTAGATTTGTTGATAATAAACTACAAAATTCAATTTACTTTAAGTGATTTGCATATGAGTGATCCTTTAGCCAAATGTATCATGCTCAAGATGAAAAGCGGATTGACACGTAACTTGATAAACCGATTCTGATAGCTAGTTTTAGCAAGCCGAGAATCTCATGATAAATATTGCAATGATGCTATCTATACTAAGATTCCATATATGGACACATTAAATGATTCAACATACTGCGATTGAACATTGAATATGGTTCGGTTTTTAAGTATCATCCCTTACGTAGTACATAGTGAGCTGACTGATGCCACACATTATCAGCTTCTGTCAACATGGGAAAATCACAGCCATTGAAGTGATCAAAGCCCTTGCGTGAGACAGTGAAGGTTCCATGGACCTAGTCGGTCTTAACCCACCCATCCTGCATGGCCCAATCAATGTCCATGGGCTGGTCCTTTTGGAGATGGCTTTCTCTCGTGCAACGAATAACGGCGCACTTTGGCTCTCTCTGATCGATGTGTCAAAGCTACTAGAAATCCGGACTGACCCTTAACATATCTCACGAATCAAAGCACGGTTTCATAGGCTGCGTCCGACGAAGAAGGAGATTCATAATTGGTACGTGGTTGAACTGGTTCAAATCGGCCAAATCACTGGACCGATACTGGGTTGAACCCGTTGACAATTTCTTTCGAGTGCAAATTATATACTTACACGACATGTTGTTGGTGCCGCCGGTGCTGCTTTCTGAAGAACTTGAGGTCGAACTTTTGGACCGTCTGACGACATCTAGGTCTATAATAGAACACAGACCGTCCGGCGACATCTAGGTCATACTGATAGACTCTTTTTTTAAGATCAGACTCATGAACCCTAGCAGTAACCCTTATTACGAACTTAGCTAGATAAAACGAATTACTGATAGACTCTTTTTTAATGATCAGACTCATGAACCCTAGCAGTAACCCTTATTACGAACTTAGCTAGATAAAACGAATTAGTTTAGATGTCCAACTTTATCGTTCTTGTATCCTTACTAACCTGGAGGACGGCGAGTTGGATATTTAAAAAACTGTCTGAATCTCCTGAATCTCCTTTCAGTGTTCAGGCTCTTAGTTCACCACCTCGTTCCATGCCAATTTCTTCTTCCCTCTTTTTCAGTGGTAAGAAATAACTCAATAGGAGACGAGAGGCGGTACATCATAGCATTAACTTCTCCTTTCACAAGCCCTCTCGTGTCTTGTCGTTTCTCCGTGTAGCGATCATCCACTGGGTGACTTGTCAACAGAAGGGGTGTAGCTGGCCTCCTGGGGCTATTTGTTAATCAATCAAATAATGCATAATTCTATTCTTTTATTCTCCAAAATAAAAAAAAAAAGAATTTATTTGGTAGCTTTTTTTTTCTAAGAACAAATTTGTTCCTCGAAATAGATATGAAACATAATCAAGAAATAGAAAAAAAAATTATTTCTTTATTCCCGAGAACACTTCCATGATGTGCTTTGACATGTGATTGGTTGATTAATTAACGAAAATAATATGTTGATTAAACGTTCGCAAGAATGGACCGATAGAGTGTACACCGTCCAAGTGACGTCCTTATCTTTTTCTTATGGTCGTGTATTCTATAGATTTAGTCCATTCCCAGAGCAACTCATTGTATATGAAGATGTGTGGCAAATGTTTCAGGTGGTGGCTTGAGCTAGGCATCAACGAGATGGGCTTTTCCCGAGATAGATTGGTGGGACATTATATATGGTCCGCCATGATGGTTCATGAACCACAATTCGGATTTTTCAGGGTTCTGTCAACCAAGATCATTTCCATGATAACGCTCATAGACGATGTTTATGACGTGTTTGGCACTTTGGAAGAACTCGAACTCTTGATGGACTTTGCTGAAAGGTTTGTTGATGACCATGTATACAAATGTAAATCATATTTCATAAGCACCTGAAAATGAAATGAAATGATTAGAAGTGTCTCTGTTTATGGTGCTTGAGACTTTGGTCATTTCCAGATGGGATATTACCAACATCGACAAACTTCCCCTGACAATAAGGACTTCTTTCCTAGCTCTGAACAACACGACCAACAACGTCGGTTTGGGGATACTGAAAGCGCGAGGCTTCAACCCCATACCTTACATTTGGACAATGGTAACATTGTTTGTTTGCTTATACTGTACTCGAACTCATATTTGTATTCCTATTCGTATTCTTACTAGGTTTTAGTTTATAACATCATGTGTTTCCGCACAAGATGCTTTTCTGATGAAATTAATAGTAAAAATTTGTTGGGTTATCACTTTTAGAATCGCCATGTGCAAAATTCACTCTCCATATTCATAGACCTGAAGTGGTTCACTAATATTCTTTTTCTTTTTTCTTTTTTTACTTTTTTTGCGTCATTAGTGGGTGAATGAATGTAGGATACACCAAAAAGAAGCCAAGTGGTACCACAAGAGCTGTAACCCAAAATTAGAGGAATATCTCCGCTTTTCAGTAACTTCAAGTGGAGGGCCCATGATGTTGTTCTGTTGTTTCCTCATGACCACACACGAGTTAACACATGAGGCCGTGGATTATGTGTCGAAAACCCCAAGTGTCATGCACGTTTCTAGCTTGATTCTTCGACTCAATAATGACCTGGGTACATCGCCGGTAGGCATCTTTGTTCTGACTCACATACACGGCGAGGTTCCTACAGTCTTGTCTCCTTGGTCAGGACGAAATGCTCGGAGGAGATACTCCGAAGGCGGTTGAGTGCTACATGAATGAAAGTGGAGCTTCTCGAGAAGCTGCGGTGGAGCACGTCAAGGATGTTATTTGGGAAAATTGGAAGACGATGAACGAACAGGCGTTTGGCGATCGTCCATTCCCGGGGATGGAAGCCTTTGTTGGGGCATGTTTGAATCTGCCCCGTGCCTCTCACATCCTTTACAGGTACGAAGATGGCCATGGTGTTCCACACCGCGAGACCAAGGGCATCATCACGTCCTTTCTGATACTGTCACACCCCAAGTCCTACAGAGATGGGGTGACATACCCAAAGTCCATTTCCAAAGGTCCCCATCGATAGCACTCTTTGACCTACTAGCTACTAACTAAAGGAGAAAGTGACGTTTCTCCTTGCTTGCAAAAAGTGGGATTAAGCAGAAAGTGACGTTTCTCCTTCTTTTTCCCTTTCGTTTTTTGGTTTTGAAGCAGAAGTTGATGTTCTTTGCTTTTTCTCTTCTTTTTCGTTTTTGGTTCGACGTAGAAAGTGGTAATTTTGACTTGCTGGTACTTTCACCTAATTTTGTTGGATTTCATCTAGTAAATCTTGACTTGCCGACAGCCACTATGCCACGTGAATCTCGTCAAAAGTGAATATTTCCCAAATTAAGGAGTGTTTCCCTTATGGGCAGCAAGTTGCCACTCCCGATCCAAATGACCTATAATGGTTATCTCTTATCTTATCTCGCTTTTCTCAAGCAGAAATCACAATATATGTCAACTCGTGATCCATCATGAATCGCTAATGCTAAATGCCAAAAACACAATAAGCATGGCTATTAGAGCTCCTAGCACAAGCTGCCTCCCTTCTCCTCTCCACCGCGGGCGACGACCCTCGGTCCTGCTCTTCAAATTCCCTTGCCCCACCCCCTCCTACTCCATTGCCGATGTCGCAACCACTGCAGGAATTCGACGCATCAGCTGTGTTGATCCGAATACTAACGAGCAGTCACCAGTCGCTAGGCGTTCGGCTAATTACATGCCAAGTGTTTGGGATTATGACATTCTGAAGTCGCTAAATGCAGATTTTGCGGTCGGTCTTGATATATTCTCTTGCTTATCATGAATACCTTGCGAAGCTTTTCAATTACTCAAAACTGACGAGAAGGCCATAATATGCTTAAATTCTTTATGAGCTTAAAAATGTGAAATCAAATTGTAGGAGGAGAGATGTACAGAGCCAGTCCAGAAGATGAAGGAAGAGGTGAAGGACACGTTGGAGAGGGAGAATCATTTGTTGGCGAAGCTCGAGCTCATCGATGCAATTCAAAGGCTTGGTTTGCAATACCATTTCGAGAACGACATCAAAAGGGCATTACAAGTTATTCATGATGATTCAAATGATGCTTGTTTCTCAAATGATCTCCACTCGACCGCCCTTCGATTTAGACTTCTTAGACAACATGGCTATGATTTATCTCAAGGTATAATGTTTTTTATTTTCCATCTCATCCCATTTATAACCTTTAATTCATGAAAGGTTTAATACGATAGTTTCAGAGAAAAAAAATCAGCCTTTACAATAAAATAAAATTTTCATCCTCAAATATATGGTATTTAAAATAATTACATCTTGAAAGAGACTAAACTTCAATATAAAAAGCTAGGATGCGTAGTTTGACCGAAACTTCATTAAGTCTCCTTTTACAGATATATATTCCAAGAAAGGGGTTCACAATATTTGTAATCCCATTATTTGGTCGGTGTATTACATATACTAGTTACAATCGCTTGTCTACTGACTTCAATTAAAGCGATTACCAACTTGGCTTATATTAAGTTACCAACTAATTGTGCATCACAAACTCTTATTTAAGTTAGTTATAATCGTTTGTTTAGTCTTATTCTAATTACTATATCCTCTTATCTAAACAAAAAAAAAATTATTATTCGTTTTGTTGGACATATAGATGTGTTTCAAAGGTTTATTAACAAGACGGGTACCTTTGAGGAATCACTCAAGAAGGATGTGAAGGGACTTCTAGGTCTTTACGAAGCTTCTTTTCACGGATTGGAAGGCGAAAACATACTGGACGAAGCTCAGGATTTCGCTTTTATGCATGTGAAGAATCTGAACCTCGATGAAATTCCAACTTGTTTGGCCAAACAAGTGCTTCATGCATTAGATATGCCTATCCGCTGGAGGCCAAACAGGTTGGAGGCTCGATGGTTCATGGACATGTACGGGAAACAGCAAGACATGATCCCCTCTTTGCTACGATTGGCTAAATTAGACTTCAATTTAGTGCAGACAATCCACAGAAAGGAAGTAAGCAATCTGGCAAGGTATTAACAAGCACTCTGTAGTTTATAGATGCAATCTGGCAACGTATGAGTGCATTTTTATTGACTAAGTCATCATATGACAAATGTTTCAGGTGGTGGGTTGAACTTCGGGCAAACAAGATGACCTTCTTTAGGGATAGGTTAGTGGAAAACTATTTTTGGAGCTGTTTAATGGTTTTTGAACCTCAATATACAGCTTATAGAGAAATGACGACAAAGATCGGTTGTATGGTGACACTTATCGATGACGTTTATGATGTATATGGAACACTGGAAGAGCTCGTGCTGTTAACAGATTTCATTGTCAGGTTTGTGTAAAATTACCACCATCATCATTTTTCCTTGTAACTATTATCACCAAGAAAAAAGATAGGGAATTAATTAGTCTCCAAATGCGATGGATAAATCATATCCTAAAAATCATATGTTATGAAATAAATTCTTTAATGTGTTTTGGACATATATCATGTTTTTATGTAAGCTTGTTTTTCCTTTTGGGCTAATAAAGTAACAATATGCACTAATTTTCATTGTTATTACTAAAAGCATATCGAGTGTCAGAAAAGATATAAGATTGTTCTTCTTTTTTTTCGTTGAAATATAAAATTGCTAAAATGGTGGCAACTTATCCAGGTGGGACATCACAGATATTGATAACCTTCCTCCAACAATAAGGGATAGTTTCATGGCCTTGTACAACACGACCAATGAAATTGGGTATTGGACAATGAGAGAGCGAGGAATCAATCCCATTCCTTACATGCGAAAAGTGGTAATCTCCGCTTGCTAAACCTTTCAACTAGTAATTTCTAGACTGTGTTGGACAACTTATTTTTCTAGGGAAAATTGTCTGAAAAGTTCTAAATGTATTGTACTTTTGTCAAATTAATCATAAACATCTTAATTGTGTCAATTTAGTCATATATTTTTTCATATTTTGCCAATTGAGTTCACCTAATCAATTTTAGTTGAAATTGATAACATAGACGCCAACCGTCTTTCGTGACATAGACAATTGTTATTAATATTTTATTTTATTTTCCTTTGCTTTTTCTTCTTTTGTTTCCCCTCTCTTTTCCTTCTTTACATTTTCCCTTTTTCCCTTTGTCGGCCATCACCACACCTCAAAAAATGGTCGCTGGCCTCGGGCAAAGTTAGCCTTCACTAGCGAGCCCCACTTGAGGGCAGCCCTCGCCTAAGGCTGCCCAAGGGAAAAAGAAAAAGGAACAGAAAAGACGAGAACAGAGATTAAAAAAAGGAAAAAATAAAATAAAATTCAAAAAAATATTCAAATATTATTTAAAAAATTGTATGATGACTAGCATCCACATCAGCGATTTTTAACCAAAATTGATTGGATGGACACAATTGGCAAACATAAAAACGGTTTATGACTCAATTGACATAATTAAAAGGTAAAAGTATTATAGGTTTAAGACTTTATTGACAATTTTCCATATTTTTTTACTTCTAACTTTCGATGACTTCTTATAACTCCTGAGAATCTAAAAAACTACGAGAAAAAGAACATCCCTCGACTTGGTTATTGACATTATTTTCTAATTTCAATCCTGTAGTGGGCGGATGAATGCAGGGCGTACATAGAGGAGGTCCAATGGTACAACGAGGGCATTAAACCGACGCTGAAGGAGTACATGAGCAATGCGGTGGATTCTATCGGAGGGCTGATTATGCTGCTGCATAGCTACTTCCTGACCACAGACAATTTGACGAAGGAGGGACTTGATTACGTGTCGAAAATCCCAAGAATCATGCACTGCTCCGCCAAGATTCTTCGACTCAATGATGATCTCGGTACATCATCGGTAATTTACTTTGATATTTTAATTTCTTTGATATGAATGTGACATGAATCTCCGGACTTATATTTGTGACCCATCGATGTCGTCCATGCTTAGTATGAATTGGCACGAGGAGACAATTTCAAAGCGCTAGAATGCTACATGAATGAAACCGGCACTTCGACGGAGGCCGCACAGCAACACGTCAAGCATCTAGTGCGGGAGACGTGGAAGACAATGAACAAAGACGAGTTCGAAGATTACCCGTTTCCCGGGTTCAAGCCTTTTCTCGGGGCATGTTTGAACTTGGCGCGAGCTTCTCAGTGCTTTTACCAGTATGGAGATGGACACGGCCTTCCTGGTCACGAGACCAGGGACCATATTGTGTCGACTTTATTCAAACCCGTGCCCCTCGACTAGGGATACCTGGTTGGCCATGAACTCGCTTTTGGAGAAAGCCTTTGATCTCATACATTAGTGATGGGTGTTTGTACAAGCTTTATAAAACTCGTCTAAGAAGCATATGCTATTATGTGCTTAGTTCATGGCGTTTCTTGAGCGGAATCTGTCGTTATTCACATCAATATGATTGTCTATTTGGTAGTTTTCCCTTATATTCCTATCGTAGTATGTAGGATTCATGTTTACGGAGAATGTTAACATTGTTGGAGGAATCAAACACTTATAATAGATGCTAATTTCGTTGATATGGATGCATTAACAGGACGGCGGCTAACTGAATTTTCACGACCACTAATTCTCATGCCACTACTTAAGTAGTGCTTGTTTTGCATCTACATAGTAGCTACATTAAATTAATTTATGTCTTGCCCAGTTGCCCCCTTACCGGCCGTACTTTCAAAATGTAAATCCTTTAATGGTGGAAGAAATTCCACCGATTCCTGGCTTCGAGCACGCCCCACAATCACGTTCCTTTCAAGATCGTGATATCTCTTTTTTTAAGCCACTAATCCAGCCGTTTTCCATTATCCTCCATTCCTTATTGGCCAAATTTAGAGTTCGATTCGGGTTGCCATGCCGAAAATCCTGTTTCAGATTGCGACGTTGATCCTTCAATCAATAAAAAACTTTCTCTTAAAATATGTCAATTTCAATGGGCGCTGGTCAATAAGAAGGATCCGCGTGGCACGTAATAATCCACTCGTGGGTTTTCAATGAAATAAATAAGTAAATTTAATCCGGTTGTTCTCAAAGGAAAAGATCAAGTCAACGATTCCCTCTCTCTCCCTCTCTCTCTCTCTCCCTCTCTCCCTCCCTAAAACTACTATAGAAACAACACGGAGCAATATCAAACGGTTGAACCGGGCGTGTTTACGTCGCGACTTTGACGGAACGCTCGTGTGTGATTAGCGATAAGTGGACCGTCACCATCAAGCCCACGATGTTTTACCATCGTTACAAAATATTTCCTTTGCATGGAAACATCTCTATGAATAGAAGTGTCAAGACCTTGTACTTCACACCAATCATCAACCGACAAAGAACATTTGCCTTCTCGCCCTCCACATTCTCTCTTGCTTCCTTAAAATCTTTCAACCACCGCCCGATTCATGGCAGCTTGTGGTGTAATGGGCGATTTGGCGATCGACGGGTCAAAGAGGCAGACGGCGAATTTCCGGCTGAGCACTTGGGGCTACGACTTTGTTCAGTCACTTAGAAGTGAATACCAGGTAACCACGACACTACACTAATAGAATGCTAATAGGGTGCTTTTTTCCATGTGGTTGTTTTGCGTTCTTTTGCTAAAAGTACAAATGGGAAGAGAAGAAACGGTGAAACCGTCAGCAATGCAGGAGGTGAGATACATGGAACGGGTCAAGAAGATGAAGGAAGAGGTGAAGGATTCCATTCGCAGCGAAAAGCCTCAAGTGGAGAAGCCCAAGTAGATCGATGCGGTTCAACGGCTAGGACTGGGATGCCACTTTGAGGTGGAGATCATGAACGCATTGCGAGCCATTATAAATGGCACAACAATGGCACAACAAATAGGGCCGGGGCTTTTGATGATGATCTTTACGCCACGGTGCTTTGATTTAGGCTGCTCCGCCTAAATGACTTCACTGTGGAGCAAGGCAGTATATATACATATGCCAATTATCAATGGAAGATACAAATACCATTTGGTGACGCTTATACACAAAACATGTTGTTCTTATGCACAGGCCTATTTGAAAGATTCATGACAGAAGATGCAAGCAGTTTCAAAGAATCCCTGAGGAAAGATGTCAAGGGTTTATTGAGCCTATAAGAAGCATCCTTCTATGGATTTAAAGGTGAAGCCATCATCGATGCAGCCAAGACTTTTTCTTCTACATGTTTGGAAGATCTCAAGGAAGACGACATTTGGGCGAAAAAGATAGATCACGCTTTGGACATGCCCGTTCATTGGAGGCCCAGCAGATTGGAGGCCAGATAGTGCATGGACATGTATGAGGAAGATCAAGGCTATCGCTTGAACCCCGTCTTGCTCAATTTGGCTAAGCTCGATTTCGACATAGTGCAGTCAATTTATAGAGACGGGGTCAGCAAATTAGCCAAGTACTTGGTCTTGTACCACATGCGCTAAGGAGGTTGCAGTCTTTGGCCCACTAAATCCGATTTTTTCTAAATAAATCAAGTCAAACTGACCCGATTTGTATATAGCCCAAAAAAGGTAAAACCCAATAACAAACAAATTATGTGTAGGTGAGCCTTGTAAATGAATATTTTGTAGGCCTTCCTCATTCTAATGAGCCCAACAGGTCCCTTCCAATTTACATGGGTGACTTTCTTTCTGACATAAATAACTTTAATTTCAACTAATGTTTTTATACTTTATGTATCAAGCCCGTCCTTTGAGCAATCAACCAATACCAACCTTAGTAGTTTCTTTTTCCGTATGTTCTTATCATGTGAACTCCAATCTATTTCAGGTAGTGGGTGAATTTAGGGTTGAACAAGATGGATTTTTGCTAGGATAGACGGATGGAACATTACTTATGGAATACTTTGATGGTACATTACTTATGGAATGCTTTGATGGTCTATGAACTGCAATTTGGAGCTTTCAGGGAGATGAGCACATAGATCACGTGTATGATCACGTTGACGGATAATATCCATGACGTTTTTGGCTCATGGGAAGAACTTCAGCTGCTGATGAAATTCATCAAGAGGTTTGTCCGCTATTTTTTTTTTTTAAGTTTCCTTGAGATCTTACGCTTACACTAATATAAATCAATACTAATATCATGCTCGTAATGGAAATGTTGCACGGACAACACTACCAATGAAATTGGCTATTGGACCATGAAAGAGCGAGTGGACCATGAAAGAGCGAGGCTACAATTAAGGGTGAGCAAAGAGAACTATCCAACTCGTAACCTCCCGGACCGGACCAATTGATTTGTTCCGATTCTCAAAGACACCTCAAAGACACCGGGCAGACACCAGGCCGCTTGCTGGTTCTATGAAAATAAAACCGACAATGTTCGGTCCGGTTCCTCTACTAATTTTTTTGAACTTTAATCTAATTACTCAAAACGTGCTTTAATTGTGAGTACTCGTAACAATTGAAGTACCATTTGAAGGTCCTCAATGCTGTGTTTCCAACATAAAATAGGACACTAGCCGAAAGTCTAGGAAGGGCTCGACACGTCCGTCCCTCTTCTATGTGGTCGATGTGGGACTCTCACACCCTCTCTCTCCCTCTCCCTTGCTCTCTCTGCCCCTCACGCAAATGCTACTCCAGACCTCCAAGAGTCCCGCATTGAATAACTACTCCAAGAGCATTTGAGAGATTGCCTATAAAACCAAGCAAGCTTGGTAGTCTTTAGGACCATACTAGTTTGGCATGGTTAGTAAAAAATAGTGAGAGGTAGTTGCCAGTCAAATCTTTTGGATTGCTCGGGAACAGAACAGGACCAATACCTCTAGGCAGTCCTCGGTTCCAACATTTTTCGGTTCGGTTCCCACGAGAGACCGAGAACTAATCATCCCTATCTACGACATGATTACCTATCTACACAAGTTGGTACATGTCACTCCTCACTAAATTAGGCCATCATTCTTGAAACCTAGCTACGACATGATTACCTATCTACACAAGTTGGTACATGTCACTCCTCACTAAATTAGGCCATCATTCTTGAAACTAATCATCCCTAGCTACGACATGATTACCTATCTACACAAAGGCCATCATTCTTGAAACTAATCATCCCTAGCTACGACATGATTACCTATCTACACAAGTTGGTACATGTCACTCCTCACTAAGTTAGGCCATCATTCTTGAATTTGTAATTCCAAGAGACTACAACATAATTCTCGGTGTCTTCGTTTTAATGACGACTCACATCTTAACAGGCAAGACTTGGTTAGAAGAAGTAACATATCTCAGTGGATAAATCAAGGCAAGACTTGGTTAGAAGCAGCAAAGTGGTATCACGAGGGCCACAAACCAACACTCAAGGAGTATCTCAATGCTTCGGTGACATCAATAGGAGGACATGTTGTGTTGTTCTGCTCTTACTTCACTTCAGACAAACTATCCAAAGAGACCCTAGAATATCTATGCAACATCTGCAACGTTATGCATTGCTCCTCCCTAATTCTTCGGCTCACGAACAATTTGTGCACCGCGTCAATAAGTATCCATTAGGTTAACCATCCAATTTTGCAGTTCAAGTTATGACACCTTAGATGATCAGGAACAGACATATTGCAGGATGAGTTGGCAAAGGGAAATGATTTCAAGTCACTACACTGTTACATGAATGAAAGCAGAGCTTCCGAAGAAGCAACTCGACAGCACATCAAACGTATGGTGCAAGATCCTTGGAAAGATATGAACGAAGATGCTCTCGGTAATAACCCATGCCCCAGGCCTTTTCTCAACGCATGTCTGAACCTTGCAAGAGCGTCTCTATTGTTCTATCAGTACGGGGACAATCATGGGATTCTAGATCGCGAGATTAAAGATAACTTGAAGTCGATCTTCATCCAAGCAGTCCTGATACTGAGCAGCTAAATGTGCCTTTGATTAATTATGCTAATTATGTCGCAAATAACAAGTGGCGTTGATAAGCTACTTGGCAATTATACCAAAATTAGGCCAATTGTGTTCTCATATAATGTAAGCTTTTCCATCTTTCCTTTCCTTTTTGGACTGCACTGCCAATCATGGCCATGTTGGGCTTCCTACAAAACAGTATGTAACAAATATTACAGGATTTTACCTTAGAAAGTTTCAATCTCCAAAAAAGGGGCTTAAGGATTTCCTAGGAGAGCGGAAGTACTCCCTAAAATATATTAAGTTACTCTTGTCAAATCGTGCACCAAAACCATATCAAATTACCAAATCTCTTCACAGTCTCCCAAACATATCCCGGAAATACATGGCGCGAGCAGACAGATTGAGAATTGTGGGCAATACAGCATATTGAGCTTCTTATTTTCTTTTTCTTTTTTTTGTGGCGATTAGGTCTAGGCTCAAGATGGTGAATCTCAGCCATGATCTTAAAATAATGACTCTTGTGCGTCTCACTATGAATTTTTAGAGTGATAAGGAACTTAGGACTCATATTGGTTTTTCTAGTAAGGCCATCTGTCCCTTAATGTTAAAAAACTCAAACATCCCCTCTATATTGGACAAAACTACTCCGGTGCTTTGTGTCTAAAATGAAAAATAAAGTGTAAAGGTCTTGCGACCTAGATTAAAATAAATAAATAAAATCTGTTTAGAAATAGTTGTGAATACTGGAAAATGTACTCTAAAATATGAAAGGTTTCCTTGAGCATTTTGTTATTTTAAATATGCAACTGACAAGGCCTTGGAATAGTTCTCAGAAACGAGTCACAGTAATTTATCAAGATAGCACTCCTTTTTTAGGACAAAAAGTCGAGACAGTTCCTTTTGCACTAGGTGCTTTTGCTCCGCATGATTTCATACCATCGTGCAAAGTTCCAAGAGAGGATCTTTTAAAAAAAAAAATCTAGGCTGATTTGACAATTGATAGTAGCTAGCGACGAATCTATGCAATATTAATAGCGACTAGGACTATATATTTTGGGTCTTACTGGTGGAATTTCTCCGTGAATATCAGTGTTGCAACCTCGTGCCTTTGTCGATCATCGAAACCAGCCATTGTCTTGTGGAGCTGTATATTCTTGCTCCCTTGAAACCTTTGACTCCCGTTCATCGCCACCTTCGCGGCCCTTACTTTTTATACAAGATCGACGGCTCATCATGGATTAATCATCCTGCAAGTTTCCGACCGAGCGTTTGGGACATGCCCGTTCACTCGAGGTCCAACAGATTGGAGGCCGGATGGTTCATGGAAATGTACGAGAAAGATTAGTGTGATCGCTTGAACCGCTTCTTGCTCGATTTCACTGAGCTCGATTTCAACATAGTCCAATCAATAAATAGAGACTACGTCAGCAAATTAGCCAGGTGCTTGGTCTTGTAGTACATGCACTTTGATGGTCACAGTTTTCGGCCCACTAAGAGCCCTGTTTGGCAAGTTGCCAAATAGTGCTTATTTATGTTTTTTTGTTCCCGGGAGTAAATTTAGAACAAAAATGCATTTGGTAAAATTTTTGTTCTTAGGAATAAATTTCTATTTTTTTTTCTTCTCGGAAGTAGATTTGGAGCAGAATCGAAAAAGAAAATTTGATTCTTTGTCCCGGGAACAATTTTAGAATCAAGTCAACATATTTTTTTCTTTTTCATCTTCTTTCTTCTTGTTCTTCTTCCCTCTCCCTTGTTCTTCTAGTGCTGCTACCGCCACCATTGCCGTCCGCCGCCGCCGCTGGTCGCCAGTGAGCTCGCCGGAGGCTTGCCCAGCCACTGGCGAGGCAGGCCTCGCCCAAGCCTCCCTCGGCCATTGACGAGCCTCGCCTAGTCGGGCGAGACTTGGCCCAACCGCCGGTGGGGCTCGACCTCGCCAGGGCACTGCAAGGTCGGCATCGCCCGGCTAAGGTGAGGCTAACCTCGCGGTGACCCGACGAGGTCAAGCCCTGCCAACAATTGGGCAAGCTCGGCCTCGCTAGATCTGAGCGAGGCTACTCGCCCAGCCAAGGCTCGGTCGACGAGGCACGGCCTTGCTAGGGCTGGCGATGCAGGTTTTGGGGAATAAAATTTTATTCTTTTTTTCTATACATAATTGTGTTGCAAGTATAATGTATATAAAGGACTTTAAGAGATAAGATACAAAAGGTAACAGAATAACCAATATTCCCTAAATATATGCTGCCTAAGGCTGTGTTTGATTGACCGGATAAAACTCCGAATAGGATAACTTTTATCTTATTCAGTGTTTAGAGTGATGCGAAATTCGGATATAGTCTAAATAAAAAAATCCCACCTAGAAGGTAGGATGGATCTGGATAGGATATGTGAAATTTGGAAAACAAAATTTCTCTCTCTTCCTTCCCTCTCCCTTCTTTGCTACAGTTCAGATCTGGCCAGAGTCGTGGTGGCCACGGAAAGACGGAGCCAACCAAATCTGGCTGGTGACGCCGCTGGTCTGTGATTGACGAGGTGAGATCTGGAGACAAAGTCCATGGTCGAGCCACCATCTTAGTCGTAGCAGCTCACGGTCGTTGGCCGTTCATGGCTAAGCCCCTTGTTCATGGTTGCTCACATAGATATAGGATGAGAAAAGCGGGGATGAATAGAAAGGAACAAGCAAAAGGGTCAGGCGTTGCCTGAGATTGTTTCAATAATCTCCAAAGAAAACCTGCCCCCAACCCCTTCATTTCTCCAAATCTCATTCCGTGCTCTCTCTTCTCTGTTCAACACGTGCTAAACACCCAGATTTGAGAATATCATCCTTAAATGATCAGCCCAGGAACTTGACATCTCCGGCAAAGTGCAAAGCTGGGTGTTTTCTCGAGTTCATTTATTCATTGAAGATCCACGCGATTGATAATCTCCAGCAAAGAGTTTTTCAGTTCGCCTCAATTTTTCTGCCTTTTTTTTTCAGAGTATTGTTTTATCTGTGGAAGCTGAGTTGAGCGCTTACGGCCTCCTTTTTCACTTCACAAGAAAGAGAGATTATTTTATTTCCCTGGTTTATTTTTAATTTTAATTCTGCAAATCAAATATTTATTTGGATAATATTTATTTGAATCCATGTTATATCAAAATGTCCACACGACCAAATCCAACATAAGAGATAAGATAAGAGAGATGATAAAAATATTCGCTAAATATTTGTCAAATATTTTTTTCCCTTAACAATTTCCTTTAGCTGGTGGAGTCACGCAAGCTATAAAGGAGAAATAAAATACTCATGTTTTCCTTGTCCACGTAGAAGTCGGCCTTGATCGTCCCTTTTTGGCAATATCCATATTTGTTGTTGGTCTTTGGTGTTCGATAATTGGTTGAGGCACCGTTTCATCAAGGCGAGCCTAACCAAATCCAGTGAAGTCGAGCGTTGCCTAGCGACAGCCTTACTAGGGGTTGGTGAGGTCAATCTCACCGGCCTTTGCCTCTGGCCCGTCGTTAGCCATCATCTAAGCTTAGCCATTGGTTAGAGGAAAAGAAGAAGGGAAGAAAAAAAAAGTGGAAAAAAAAAAGAAAAAACATATATATAAAAAAAAATTCAAAAAAAAAAATTAAAATTTGTCAACGTTAACATTGATCGCGCCATGTGGAATGGCCAGTGTCCACGTCAGTAATTTCCGATCAAAATTGACTAGAATGACTCCATTGGCAAAATGTGAAGATGTTTAAGACTTAATTGACATAATTAAAAAGTTTGTGACTAAATTGACAAAAATGTAATAGGTATATGACCTTTTGAACTATTTTTCCATTAAATGTGCTTTTAGGTTTAACACAGAGCATAAGCTATACAGGCCGTAAGTTCACTGATTTTCGGCTATAAAAAGCATTTCTTCTCCATTTTTAGGTTCTCCATAATTTGTAATTCAGATTGAACCATCTTTTCCTCATAAACACTGGACCGCTTACATTATGTCTTCCCTCTCGTGTCAATTTCAAGTTTCGTTGGCCCCCTTTCGTCATCAATAATGCATTTTTTTTTTTAATTAGTTAATGCAATTTCGCGTTAAAATTTAAAGGACTTGCCTTTAAAAATGTATTACGTTGTTTGTTCAAAGTTTAGATAACTATTCTGGAAAACTAATGGCTAGCATAGATTCGAACTCGTTGTAGTGTTATTCGATGTCATGGATTGATGACCATTTCATGAAATTGATATTAAAATCCAGTTCAACTTTTGAATGATTCATATCATCATTGCTCCACAAAAGGGAAAAAGGAATGAATTTGTAACAAGTCATTAGCGAGCGTCGATTTTGGTCAAAAGCATCATTTATCAGCCGGTCTTTCAAATTTAGGATGATATTTCTTATCGCCATCAAACATGGACCTCATAGAAAGTACTCAATTCTTCTGGTCCATTATCTCCGCTCTTTTAAAATTAATTATGTTTAGAATTCATCTCACGCACATTATTACCATCCGATAATTGACATTTTTCTAATTAGTAACTTGTTTATCAATAATAAGATTCAACTTGAGAATGTGCTTTCAGAGCCTATCTCCCGACAACTCTGACGAAAACCCGTTTGGTCCATCCCCATTTTCGCCAACATTTTTCAGTCAAATGGCTATGAGTCGATTTCGGTCAAAAGCATCATTTCTTAGACGGTCTTTCAAATTTAGAATGATATTTCTTATAGCCATCCAAGATGGACTATTCCACAGTACAATAACATGTCGCATATTGCGGTCATCCAGCGGCTGAAATTTGTCAAATTAACAACTTGTTTATCAATGACAATATGCAACTTGCCCATATGTTTTCAGAGTTTGCGTCGTAATAACTACATGTATTGATAGACCTAGATCTAGTGACAAAGGTCATTTTGGTCCATCTTTATTTTCGATAACATTTATGACCAAGTGGCTCTACCAAAAACGCACCTCATAGAAAGTATTCAACTCTTTCGGTCCATTATCTCCAGTCATTTAAAATTAATTATGTCTGGAATTCATCTCACGCAAATTATCATCATTCGATGACTGACATTTTCTAATCAGCAACTTGTTTATCAATAATAAGATTCAACTTGCAAATGTGATTTCAGAGCCCATCTCCCGACAAATCTGACGAAAACCCGTTTGGTCCATCCCTATTTTCGCCAACATTTTTTGGTCAAATGGCTATGCCAAAAACGTACCTCGTAGGAAGTGTTGACGCCTAAATTCCTTTTCTTAAAAAATTAGGTTTTATTATTATTAATTATCTTTTTTTCCTTTTTTGGATAATGAAAACAAAACAAAAAAACAAAACAAAAAGCAAAAGCAAAAACCCCCCTCCTCTGGGCCTCCTTGGCCCACTTCCACCTCAGCCCAGCCAAGCCGAGTCTCCTTCTTCCTCGCGCCGTTGCAGCACACGCGCCGGAGGCGCGACGCTGGAGCAAGCGGAATGAACGGCGACGCACGTGGAGCAGCTGGCATCGGACGGCGATGGGACGCGGAGCAGGGGGTAGCTGGCGTCGGATGGGATGCCGGTTCGGCCGGCGAGGGCCACGGCAGCCACCGGTCGAGCTCCATCGACCGGCCGCCCCTCGGCCTATAAATAGGCCTCCATTTCCGTCGTCAGAGACACACACAGAGCGAGAGAGAGCCAGATCTGGGCTTGCCAACCTTGGACAACCCACCGAGAGACTTCAGGGGAGGTCCGAGGTCGAGCGGCCACAGATCCAGGCTTCGCCGGAGGAAGAAGCAGAGAGAGAGGGAGAGAAAGAGAGAGAGAGAGATCGTGGGTATTGCCGCACCGCTGTCCGCCGCTCAAGCCACCGTCCACGGCCAGGTAGCTGCCGCCGCCGTCGCGCTCACTACCCCCCTCCCTGTCACCACCGTCGCCGCCACCGCCGTCGTCGTCACCGCGTCGATCCGCGTCCTCCTCCTCAGCGCCACGAATTGGGAACCCTAGGGTTCCCGATTTTTTCCGGGTCGCGACCCGGGTCGGGGGGAACCGGTAGGGTTTCCCCCAAAACGACGCAGTTCCCTTTAAAAAAAAAAAAAAAAAAAAAACGGGACCCGGGTCGTTGGGTCGAACCCTGGTCGGGGGAACCGGGTAGGGTTTTCGCCGGTTCTCCCCCTAAACGGCGCCGTTTCAAAAAAAAAAAAAGAAGAAAGGAAAAAGACAAAAAAAATCCGAGTCGGGCCTGCAACGCGGGCCCGTACGCGGTCGTTTTGATTTTGATTTTTTTTAATATAAATAATAAATAAATAACTTATTTTCCGAAAAATCAAAATAAAAATAAAAAATATATATTATTTTCGAAAAAAAATATTAAAAAATATTTTAATTTCCAAAAAAAAACAGAAAATATTTAAAAATATAAAAAATATTTTATTTTCGAGAAAATCAAGAAAAATAAAAAAAATACTTTATTTTCCAAAAAATATTAAAAAAATATTTTATTTTCCAAAAAAAAAATTCAAAAATATTCCATATTTTCCAAAAATGCCAAAAATTCAGAAAAAGTCAAAAAAACTTGTATTTTTCCAAAAAAATCAAAAAATCAAAAAATCCCTTTTATGTCCAAAAAATTGGAAAAAGGTCCAAAAAAATGTCTTTTTCTAAATAATGCATGGAAAATCCCTAAAACATCCAAAAAAACCTTAGGGTTTAAACAAGGTTAGGTACCGAAAGGGCATTAGTGATTAACTAGTGTAATCAAGTCCCCGATCCTAATTTCTCTGGTTGCGCAGGAGCGAATATTTCTCCCAATATTTCGCATGGGTTTCTAATCAAACCACCCCAAATTGATTAGTGGCAACTCCGTTTTAAAAATTAACTCATAGGTTAAAAACTTAGACTATTAAAGTCGTGAATTGGTGGACTTGGGAGAGTCCAGGCTTAATTAACCGAGCCGAGCCATTAGCCTCCTTAGGCGCTTGCCCCGATCGGGCGTCGGAAAAAAGAGGGGTCGCGACAGCTTGGCGACTCCGCTGGGGACTTTGAAGACTTAGGCTTTTTTTGCCTTGTTTAAATTCTTTACTGACTTAGGTTTTTTTTATGCAGGTCAGTAGCTTAGAAATTTATTTTAACTTTGCTTAAAATAGATTGTCTTGTGATTATGAATTGTGGTGCATGCTTTACTGTTTCAGCACTACACATGGCACACACAACCCGGCCACCGGACCTGGGCCGCCATAGGATATTTAGGATGGTGTCAAGAAAGATACGACCTCGAATGCGAGACTGCAATGTAGAGGTTGCCTTTCTTTTCCCCGAATTTCTTTAGCCGAGGTTAGGAGGGTATGCTGCTAACGCGAGACTGCGACGGGCGGATACCCTTTTACTTTTAACAAGCCTTCTCAGTTAGAAATCGAGCCGCACATCTCATGTGCATGTCTTTGTACTTGCCATTTTCTTTAAAAGCAAAGTAATTTATTTACTTTTACTCAGTCCTTTTATTGACCCATGGCAATTTAGGGTAAGTTTTTCGAGTCCCAGTTTATATGCGATGGGAGAAGATGACATCCAGCTTATTCCCACTCCCAAGGCAGAGCTCTTCAGATGGTGGGGTCAATTGGACCAGTATGCCCAAGAGCGTGTGAAAGCCAAAGTCGGTCATCTTCTATCGTTGATCCGAATCCGTATTCACCCCGAAGTCATACAAGCCGTGGCACATTTCTGGTGCCCGAAGACGACTACTTTTATATTTGGTGGGTTCGAGCTAACTCCAACTCTGGAAGAATACAACATCATCACTGGAATGCCTCTCGAGAAGAGGCTTGTTAGGCCATCAACAGGCATTATCCCGTTGCGTGGGTTAGCACGACTCTTAGGAGCTGAAGTTCATGTTATGAGGCAAATTCTTGAAAATAACCATAGTACCTGCCCCCTAGCATTTTTGACTGCCTGTTTTGAAAATCAACCCATGACTCAGAAAAGCGAGATTTTCCTCTTGGCATTTTTCGGGTTCATCATTTTCCCCCATCAAAGAAATGTCATAAGTCCATAGATGGCATGGATAGTTGATAAGATCTTAAGGGGGCAAAATTATGTCAACATGATCTTAGCTGAAACATTCTTGTCCCTCAATCGTTTTAAAGAAAACACGGAAAAAGTCATGCGGGTCTCCCCAGAAATCTTACAAGTCTGGTTCTTTTCTCACCTAAGCGAATTTCAAGGCTTCATGCGATCATCTGAAATAAATGTTTTTGAAAATCCATTTCATAAATTTATGGTTTTAGGACCATACATTCCTAGCCAAAGCTGTTTAAATTGGATAAACTTTCTAAGAAACCCAGCTCCTGAGGCGTTCCAATGGTGTGCTGGTTGGTTCCATGAAAAGAGAGCTTACTTTGCTTACAGACGCCGCCATCCAATTCCGTTGCTTGGTTTCACCGGCGGCATATCTTATTTCCCATATCGGGTGGCGCGACAATATGGAGCCCTTCAGGAGATCCCACCGCCTTTCAAGAGGAAGGCCCCCCCACTCCTTTTCACTCATCAAAGTCGTGAATACACATTCGAGATTGACATCATCGAGGAAACATGGAGCAGGTGCCATCGCAAAAGAATTGTGATACCTGAAGGGCTTGAGGGACAAGAAAAGGCCCATCACGCCTTTGAGTCCTACATCCACAACCATCATATCCCAACAAAATGGAAGCCATCGATCCCTCACCCAATCAGCGAGATCAGCCAGCATGAACAAGCAGAGCTTATGCAAGGGGATTTGGGGATAGGCTGGATGCATGTCTCAGAGCCGGTCCAAGAAGACAAGCACCTGCGCAAGAGCAAGGCTCCCCGTCGCATATAAATAGCAATCATGTGTCCCTTAGTGTTGATATTGTAAAAATTATGTCCCATTGTTTAGGGACTTTTGTTTAATACATAGTATTTCTTTCTGTCATTTCAAGTTTTAAATGTCGGAAGTGTGTGGTCTATAAAATCCTCTTTTGATAAATAAAGAAGCAGTTAGACCATTGCCATGGGTCAATCTTTGTTGCTTTCGTACTCATTCACGATTTTTTGCGACACGGGTAATTATGGATCGTCAACTATCAGCCACCCGCGAATGGCCTCATGTGATAGGACCCGATCAGAATGATGTAAAAAATCGTCTCACCAACATTGAAGACGGTGTAGGACAGATGTCCATTGTCCTTCGACAACTCTCAAGGCAAATGGAATCCACCCAAGCTAAACCCAACTCCATAACTACTTTAAGCACACTTCTGACACCTGCAAATCTGCCAGATAATAACCAACAAGATAAACAGCTTGAAAAGATCATGAAAAAGTTGAGACAGCCGCAGGAGCCGAATCCCATTGACTCGTCCAATTATGTTAGTTTTAAGATCCCTGAAGAACTCAGAACGCCTGAATGCGAAAGGTATGCTGATACCTCTCGCCCAGAGACCTACTTACAAGCCTACCTGGTCCAAAGGATGATTCAATCATACCAATCAAACCTGACCGGCCCTGCCTTGCGATGGTACATTGTCAGGAAGATTAGTTCCCTTAAAACATGGAAGGAACTAATTCATGTTTTCCACCAAGAATATGATATTGATATCAGCCCTGACATCGCCTTGCCCTACGAAGAACCGATGATCCCGGAGCACGAGGAGCCGTCAAATGTCAATGAAGCCTTGCATGATAAATGGGCAACTGAGCAACATCATATTATTGAAAAGTTTCCTACTCGGAAAGGTAAGGAACCTATGTACAAGATCACAGGTACAGAGCCTGTTCAAGACCGGGGCACGACAAGACGACTCCCCAAGCTTACTGCAAGAGCTAGGGTTCAAAGAATACCAACCCCTATCGACATAGAAAGTGAAACAGAGAGTGAAGCCTTAATATCTCTCGTTCCCGTTGACAAAATCGAACTGGCAAAACGAATGGCCTTACTCAAAAGGTCTGGACCGGGAGCCAATAAAAGAAAGCCTAAACCAATCAATTCAACATCTACCACTGAGTATAGGCGAAATTTGATAACTAGCGAACCACTGCATCAAAACTTCGAGCATTCTCTGGAATACAACTCTGAAGGCTACCTTCCTCTAGAATATGACCCTGATGACTTCCAGTCCCTAGAATACAATCCCAAGGATTTCCAGCGTTATTTCGATGGAACTGATCACTCATCATATAACTGTTTCCTACCGTCACCCGGGGATGAAGGCCCGTCAGAAGAAGAAACGTACGTCCTTATCCGCTACAATCCTAACGAGCTACTAAACTCGTCCTCCGACCATGAGGATAGCTTCAATACTTCATCCTCATTCGGAAATTTTGACCCAGAAGAAGGCAATGGAGTGATCTCGGTAGAGTCCAACTTCTCTGAAACAGAAAAATTCACCACTTCAACGAATATGCAGTGGGAAAACCAGTGGCCTAACCAAGACATGTCAAGCCCGCCTTGCCCTCATATGATCTTGACCCCCAATGAAGTATGGATACCAAATTTCCGCAAGTATAACGGCACGACTTGCCCCGTGGCTCATTTGCAATATCTCCATACTGAGATGAGTCAGTACCATGGCCCGATGTCATTCACAACTCAGGCGTTCCAAGAAACTCTTACGGGGTCTGCATTGCAATGGTTCGTCACAGCAAGTATTTACCTCATAAAGGATTGGAATGAGCTGTCTTCCACATTCTTGCATCAGTACCAAAACCAGATTGGAACTGAGCTGCCTTGTGAGAGTTTGGCCCACTTCGGAAGAAGACCAATGGAGGATTGCTGAGCATATGCAGGAAGGTGGAGGGCTTTTATGATGCAAGCCTATCCTCAACTGACTGAAGAAGAATTGATAAAGCAGTTCATAGAAACTTTGCCCCATGAACATCGCTATTGGCTGCATGGGTTACACTTCCGTAGCTTCAACGAAATAGTCATCGCATGCGAATACTTCGAGTCTACTGGAGGCGAGGAATTCAAAAACGTTTGACTTCAAGACCAGCACTATCAAAGCGCTCCTTTTCATAGGAGTTTTTATTAGTTTTGTTTGTTTTTATCTAATGTGCTACTGTTGTCTTTTTCATTCTAGTACTTTAATGTATGGTTATAATATTTTGTTTTGAAAGCATGAGGCGGTATTCCAAACCAGCCCAGTGATGCTATCCAACCATGAAAAGAAAATATCATCCAAGGAGAATACTGAGGGCTGGGCTTCCTCATGCTTTTTTTCCCCCAAAGACATGTTCTGAAAATAAAAAATATTTCATCACCAAAAGCTTTCGTCAAAACAAGATGATAAATTTAACCGTGTTTGTCTTTCTGACTCTCTCACTTCATGTCTCAGAATATCATTCCATTTGACTTAGTGTAACAGAAAGCGTTTAAAACTGGCACATCATGTGAACAGACCAAATTCAAAGACACCCTTTCAAGAAAGCAAGGGCAAACAAAAAGGATCATCCTGTTTCAAAGAAGGTAAGTCTTATTCCCTGAACATAATTTTAAAAATGATGTCTCCTCTCTTCTGTGTACATGAAACAAAAGATCGGACATAATAGGCATAGGCATGCGGTTAAACCCAACGCACGCACACCATGGTAGCTCGAGGTAGGATAACCTCCTCTAGGCTGCTTTCGACATTCCCATGTTTGTAGGCCGTCTTCAGGAGCTCTGTGCGTTCCACCTCACTCCTGTCCAATTCCTTTTCAAGACGGAGCAAATATCTCCTCCCCCTGACATGCCCGAACAATTAGACGTCATAGTGTCATTGAAGAGATTTCCAGCTTCGACAAGCCAAGAAGTACAAGGAGGAAATTTCTTCTCTTCATTTGAATTCATTACTGTCAATAGGGAGAAAATCCAGACAGTCAAAGCGATCTATAGCCCCATTCCAGACAATGACTCCAGAGTCTGGAAGCTTCACTCCGTGTTCTAGACACGTATTCTTCAAAAAATAATCGCCATCAGAAAACTGGAGGTTTTTGATTGTCCATCTCGAATTCCATAGAAGCTTGAGGTATGTGACTTTTTGCTCAATGCAGTTATAGTCAAGGACATAGGAAAAATTCCACAGAAAGAAGGCGTTGAAGATGAATCAACGACCAGCAATCATGCATACAGGGCCACAAATGAGGAGGGCTGATCAAAAGAGACATTGAACTGTGTCAAAGACAAAAGGCCGTCATTGACGCTTAAATATCCCTAGGAGTCAGCTCTGGGGAAGAGTAATTTGGTATCATTTCCAATACTCCCAGTATCTGAATTCACTTTTGATATATTTTCTCCTATTTGACAGGAAGCATAAGATTCAAGAGTACAAGCTTAATGGTTACTTTGGGCAAACCAAGTAGCCCATATCGATTTACCTGGCTTGGTATGAAAGGACGTGTCGTCCAGAAGCCGATTCGGTCAAATGAAAAAGAAGTGCCCCCTGCAGATATTGTCGGCGCCTCTAGCCAAGTGCTACCCGGGAGGAAGCAAAATGGTCCAAAGTCGAGGGTTCGAATCCCCGACGCAATAGTTAGCCGCTTGAAGAAATAAATAAAAAAAATTACTTCTCTTGCACCTGCAAATTACAAGAAAGCAAATGACCTAACGGAGTGAAAATTACAGGAATTCATATCCTCCTCGTACTTCAGGTCTATTCAAACATCTGTAAACCAAACAAGGGTAATGTTGTATCGATTCCAAGTTATTAGACTCTTGAAAGAGCTTCTAACTAACATGATCCCTCTCGTCTGTTGCAGGATCACTTGATCCTCAAAGATGCAGAAAACAAATCAATGAGAGGCATGTCAGACCGTGATAAGCTCTCAAGCCAAATGGCGTCTCAAGTATCGCCAAAGCAAATGACAGAAACCTTTCAGGCCTCAAATCACGTGTGATATTGACTCTACTAATTGATCTATTTCCACATCTCCTCTTCTGCAGGGGCAAAAGCAGAAAGGCCGTCAAATCAATGATCAGATCCCTAATCCCAGCTGACCCTTCTTGTGTCATTTCCCTACTTAATAAGGACAATACATTGACACCCCTTTGTGAATAACTCTTTTGATATTCAAAATTCAGCACATTTGTAAATACAATTTCACCAAGTAAGCACCCCTAAAAGTTGTCAATAGGGTCTCTTGAGTAAAGAAATCATTCATTTGTTTTGAGAGTACAAACTCTCTCATACTTCAAAAAATGCTGCATGCCTTTCTCCAAATGGATTTTTGCATGATGATTTTGTCTGTCTAAATCGCTGATTCCATTAAGGATTGCTAGACTAGACAGCTAAGTGAAGAATACAAGATTAGTTGAGCATGCTGGATGAGGTGCGTCAGAATGATGACATGCAAGCCATATCCTACACACAGTCCCCCATCTATACACTTGTGAGATGAGTACAGAAAATTTCATGACTCCAGGGTAAAGAGTTCTCTCGCGAATGGTACGATAACCAAAATAGTGAGAGGCATTTCATTGCTCACCCCCTATTGAGCCCCCATACACTGGTGAAGCTTCTCTCATCAAGAATCACCCCACATTGGAGCATGTCGAAGACAAGGCAAATCAGCATCACAAGGTGAGAAGAGGGATAGAAATTCTCTTGCTTGCACTTGCATCAATCTTCGAGTGTCTTTATTGCATATGAACACTCGCATTAATTTAAGTGCCTTAGAATGACGAAGAGCAATGCATTTGTATACATTGTACAACCCAAGTGAGTCTGTAATTTTACCCTCACATTGAGACAAAGCAGAAGTTATTGCCATAGCCTAAAGCGTCGGCCGAAGATGAAGACTCAAAGTCTAAATAATGGTGCTTCGATTGAACTCGCCTAGATCAGTTCCTCAAGCAACAAAAATGAAAAAGTAAGGGCATAAAAAAGCAGTGTACCTGGTAAAAGCAATGTCAATGCCCATAAATGAGGAACTGGAATAAAAGCAGGGGCATGAAAAAGCAGTGTGCCTGGTAAAAGCAAGGCCAATGCCCCCCCTAGTCAAAAATAAAAAAAATACAGCCAAGAAAAAGTTGTGGTTATAAAATCTCCATTTGACAGTAAGAAGAAAGACCAGTGACAAATGCTGAGACAGTCACCAACTCTCACCCTTCTACATGTGAGTCGAGTTTACGTTATGTTCCCATTGTAAAAAGTCTCTTCAAACTAGGGGCACTTCAATTAACGTGGGATTTCATATGTGCATAAGTATCGCTCGAAGAAGTACAAGCAAGATTACTCTATCTCTTTTCGCAGGGTTCCTGACTTGTAAATTCGGAGATGATCGTACAACATTTTCGTCCATCGGCTTCAACCTTGATGATCCCTTTTGATGAACTGCTGACCAAGTCTTCATCACAATTTCAAAAAAGACCTCTCACATTGGTAAAGTCGTACCACTTGCGAGATTACTCGGACCCCTGCTGACATGATGACAGTGAGAAGTGTGATCCTTATAAATCCGGCATCAATGGTCAGGATAAAACAGCATTTCCATGAGAGCGAGTGAAAATTCCTTTCAGACTGAAAGTCCCTCATCTGGCATGCTCAAGATATCTACATTCTAAATGAGGGTTGTCTTTCAAAATCTTCCCCAGTGGAATTCGGATGATACAAAACTGACGAAATTGTCGTGCATAAATCACATTTTGAATTTATGAATTTACATCATATACAATCATCGTGTACATGTCTGCATATTGTGTAAATAATGAACATACTCTTAGTAATCAGAGATATTGCCAAATAAGCATATCCCTATCTGTCTTAAAGTACCTACCACTGTCCTGGTACTCTCTTCTTGTCACTCGACCTACTCGAGTCATCCCCTGAGTTTGGGTGCTTGCAGCGGTCTAAGTATCCCCTTGTCTTTGAGTACTTGCCATTTGCCTGGTACTCCCTCTTATCGACACTCGACCTGTTCGAGTTGTCCCCAGAATACTGATATTTGCAACTGTCCATTTATCCCATTATTTTCGAGTGCCTGCCACTACTCAGGTACTCCCTCTATTGACACTCGACCTGTTCAAGTTGTCCTTAAAGTTTGGATGCTCATGACTATCCAAGTATCCTTTTGTCTTTGAGTACCGATCATCGTTCGGATACTCCCTTTCCGTGACACTCGACTTGTCCGAGTTGTCCTCAAAATTGTATCTTTGAATTCTAGCAACTACTCAAGTATTCCACCACATTATGCGCCTGCAATTACCCAGGTATGCTTTCTTACACTTGGATCAGTTGAGTGGTCCCTGATTATATCATTAAATATTTGTGTTCATCAAAATATTTCTCTACTTTGTACACCTGTGTGCCGGCAGCCATCCAGGTAAGCCTTGTGCTACATTCAAATTCTCAATTACCAGGAGGTGAGAGACCTTCATGAATATCCTAGGTACGTCCTCGATATTCCCTAAATACTAGGAGGTGAGAAAAATTCATGAATATCCCAGGTACGTCCTCGATATTCCCTAAATACCAGGAGATGAGAAACCTTCACGAATATCCCAGGTACGCCCTCGATATTCCCAATTACCAGGAGGTGAGAGACCTTCATGAATATTCGAGGTACGCCCTCGATATTCTCAACTACCAGGAGGTGAGAGACCTTCACGAATATGCGGGGCATGCCCTCGATATTCTCAACTACCAGGAGGTGAGAGACCTTCACGAATATGCGAGGCATGCCCTCGATATTCTCAACTACCAGGAGGTGAGAGACATTCACGAATATGCGAGGCATGCCCTCGATATTCTCAATTACCAGGAGGTGGGAGACCTTCACGAATATGCGAGGTACGTCCTCGATATTCCCAATTTCCAGAAGGTAAGAGACCTTCACGAATATGCGAGGTACGTCCTCGATATTCCCCATTACTAGAAGGTGAGAAACCTTCACGAATATCCCAGGTATGTCCTCGATATTCCCTAATTGCCAGGAGGTGGGAGACCTTCACGAATATGCGAGGTACGTCCTCGATATTCCCAATTTCCAGAAGGTAAGAGACCTTCATGAATATGCGAGGTACATCCTCAATATTCCCATTACCAGAAGGTGAGAGACCTTCACGAATATCTCAGGTACATCCTCGATATTCTCAATTGCCAGGAGGTGGGAGACCTTCACGAATATGCAAGATACGTCCTTGATATTCCCAATTTCCAGAAGGTAAGAGACCTTCGCAAATATGCGAGGTACGTCCTCGATATTCCCCATAACCAGGAGGTGAGAGACCTTCATGAATATGCAAGGCACGTCCTCGATATTCCATTTGCCGGGTATTCTTTAGAAATTCATACTTGTGATTATCCAAGTACCTCTTCAATGCCTGCGAATGTTCAAGCATCCTTCAAAGTCAGTACTTGTTAACATCCAAGTATTATTTTGACACTTACAAATCAATCAGATATTTTCCAGCATCTAGTACTTGTGAGCATACAGGTACCCCTTCAATATCTGCAAACATCCAGGTATCCTTTAAGAGTTTGTACTTGTGATCATCAAGGTACCCCTTCGACGCATGCAAAAGCCCAAATATCCTCCAGGTTTGTACTTGTGAATATCCAAGTACTCTTTCAATGCCTGTGAATGTCCAGGTATCTTCAACAAATTGATGCCCTACGAAAAGTCGGTGCATCCCCCGAGAAAGGTCGGGTTCCAACTGGTGTCTTTGACGAGGATCAGGCACCTCACAAACCGATGCCCTGAGAAAGATCAGTGCATCCCCCGAGAAAGGTCGGGTTCCAACTAGTGTCTTTGACGAGGATCAGGCACCTCACAAACCAATGCCCTGAGAAAGATCAGTGCATCCCCCGAGAAAGGTCGGGTTCCAACTGGTGTCTTTGACGAGGATCAGGCACCTCACAAACCGATGCCCTGAGAAAGATCAGTGCATCCCTCGAGAAAGGTCGGGTTCCAACTGGTGTCTTTGACGAAGATCAGGCACCTCACAAATCGATGCCCTAAGAAAGGTCGGTGCATCCTCCCGAGAAAAGTCGGGTTCCAACTGGTGTCTTTGACGAAGATCGGGTACCTCACAAATCGATGCCCTGAGAAAGGTCAGTGCATCCCCCGAGAAAGGTCGGGTTCCAACCGATGTCTTTGACAGAAGTCAGACACCCCAACAAATATGATGCCCTGAGAAAGGTCGGCGCATCTCCCGAGAAAGGTCGGGTACCAACCGGTGTCTTTGACAGAAGCCAGACACCCCAACAAATATGATGCCCTGAGAAAGGTCGGCGCATCTCCCGAGAAAGGTCGGGTACCAACTGGTGTCTTCGACAAAGGTCAGACATCCCCACAAAATCGATGCCCTAAGAAAGGTCGGCGCATCTCCTGAGAAAGGTCAGGTACCAACTGGTGTCCTCGATACAAATCAGGCACCCACAAATGAAATGCCCTGAGAAAGGTCGGTGCATTTCCCGTCAAGGCGACCGAAGAAAGGTTCGAGTCCTAGACAAATCATTGATTGTTTTAACAGGTGACCGAAGAATGGTTCGAGTCTTGGAGAAGCAATTTCTCGTCACGGCGACCGAAGAACGATTCGAGTCCGAGACGAACCACTAATTGCTCTAACAGGCGACCGAAGAATGGTTCGGGCCCTGGAAGAGCAATTTCCCGTCAAGGCGACCGAAGAAAGGTTCAAGTCCTAGACAAATCATTGATTGTTTTAACAGGCGACCGAAGAATGGTTCGAGTCCTGGAGAAACAATTTATCGTCACAGCGATCGAAGAAAGGTTCGATGTCCAAGACAAACTACTGATTGCTCTAACAGGCGACCGAAGAATAGTTCGGGTCATAGAGAAGCAACCCTCTCATATCACCAGGTAAGACGACACCTTGATACTTGCCAAAACTCGGGGTTCACACCCTATCTCACCTATTCCCGGTAAGTAACTCCAGGTATCTTCTTATCTGTCTTAGTATATGTAAAGTTATATTGCTCTCTTTTTCGCATAGAATAATAGGTTCCAAATAAAATATGATATGCTACGCATGCACGGATAAAATTTAGGCATCAGTTTATCTTTGAATGTAACCTCTGCAAACTCACCTTCAAAGAGGGGCAGCTGTTGACGCCTAAATTCCTTTTTTTTTTTTTTTAAATTAGGTTTTTTTATTATTAATTATCTTTTTTTCCTTTTTTGGATAATGAAAACAAAACATGAAAACAAAACAAAAAAACAAAACAAAAAGCAAAAGCAAAAACCCCCCTCCTCTGGGCCTCCTCGGCCCACTTCCACCTTAGCCCAGCCCAGCTGAGTCTCCTTCTTCCTCGCGCCGTTGCAGCACACGCGCCGGAGGTGCGACCCTGGAGCAAGCGGAATGAACAGCGACGCACGTGGAGCAGCTGGCACCGAACGGCGATGGGACGCGGAGCAGGGGGTAGCTGGCGTCGAATGGAATGCCGGTTCGGCCGGCGAGGGCCGCGGCAGCCACCGGTCGAGCTCCGTCGACCGGCCGCCCCTCGGCCTATAAATAGGCCTCCATTTCCGTCGTCGGAGACACACACAGAGCGAGAGAGAGCCAGATCTGGGCTTGCCAACCTTGGACAACCCACTGAGAGACTTCAGGGGAGGTCCGAGGTCGAGCGGCCACAGATCCGGGCTTCGCCGAAGGAAGAAGCAGAGAGAGAGGGAGAGAGAGAGAGAGAGAGATCGTGGGTATCGCCGCACCGCCATCCGCCGCTCAAGCCACCGTCCACGGCCAGGTAGCTGCCGTCGCCGTCGCGCTCACTACCCCCCTCCCTGTCACCACCGTCGTCGTCGCCGCGTCGATCCGCGTACTCCTCCTCAGCGCCACGAATCGGGAACCCTAGGGTTCCCGATTTTTTCCGAGTCGCGACCCAGGTCGTTGGGTCGGACCCGAGTCGAGGGGAACCGGGTAGAAGTTTTCCCCCCCCCAACGGCGCCGTTTCAAAAAAAAAAAAAAGAAGAAAGGAAAACGACAAAAAAAATCCGAGTCGGGCCCGTACGCGGTCGTTTTGATTTTGATTTTTTTTAATATAAATAATAAATAAATAACTTATTTTCCGAAAAATCAAAATAAAAATAATTTTTTTTTTCGAAAAAATATTAAAAAATATTTTAATTTCCAAAAAAAACAGAAAATATTTAAAAATATAAAAATATTTTATTTTCGAGAAAATCAAGAAAAATCAAAAAATACTTTATTTTCCAAAAAATATTAAAAAAATATTTTATTTTCCAAGAAAAAAAATCAAAAATATTCCATATTTTCCAAAAATGCCAAAAATTCAGAAAAAGTAAAAAAAAAACTTGTATTTTTCCAAAAAATATCAAAAAATCAAAAAATCCCTTTTATGTCCAAAAAATTGGAAAAAGGTCCAAAAAAATGTCTTTTTCTAAATAATGCATGGAAAATCCCTAAAACATCCAAAAAAACCTCAGGGTTTAAACAATGTTAGGTACCGAAAGAGCATTAGTGATTAACTAGTGTAATCAAGTCCCCGATCCTAATTTCTCTGGTTGCGCAGGAGCGAATATTTCTCACAATATTTCGCATGGGTTTCTAATCAAACCACCCCAAATTGATTAGTGGCGACTCCGTTTTAAAAATTAACTCACTGGTTAAAAACTTAGACTATTAAAGTCGTGAATTGGTGGACTTGGGACAGTCCAGGCTTAATTAACCGAGCCGAGCCATTAGCCTCCTTAGGCGCTCGCCCCGATCGGGCGCCGGAAAAAAGAGGGGTCGCGACAGGAAGTACCTAACACTTCTGGTCTATCATCTCTACTAATTTAAGATTAATTGCATTTATATAGTTAGGGAGACGATTACGATTATGAGAGCACACTTTGGTTACGTGAGTTTCTTCATAGACTCTCATTAACAGAAAAGGATAGATTGTGCCTTTTTTTAAAAAAAATTTGGTCAGATAGATTGTGCATTTGACTCGATGTATTTCGGTTATTTATCGAGCAATCCACGGATCATGATTTGGACGAAAAATGCCATTGTACTTTGACCAATTGGTAAAAGAGAGACCACTCTATTTGGCTTTCATTCCACTTTTGTTGAATTATTCTTCGCAATGTAACGACTGATGACCGCCCATTTCGACTCAAAAACACGCCATAGGTTCCGATAGTGTTTTTGAGACAAATATATTAATACATAAAAACGGTAACCGAAATATGGCTGCTCTTGTTGTTGGGAAATCTTAAGAAAAATCTGTGCATTATGGTTCAGGTGAAATCAAAGCGACAACATCTACAATGTTGTTTAACACGACCTATAAAGAAAACTTGGACAAGGCGTGACTACTAGAAAATTTTTGAAACGGGTAAGAATTAAGGGGGCCACAATCAAATCAAGTGAGTATTAATCAACATCATCGACTTGTTAATTAGGGGAGTTTGTCACATCCCAAGTCTCATATCAGACGAGAGAAGTTAATAGAATATTTAAATATTAAACCACATATTCGTCTAACAACTTAAATTTTTAAACCTGTTAATAGTAGTCCCATAAAATAAGAGGTCTTAAGTTCAAATATTTCAAGGCCCCATTTGCCTTCAATGTAGCAATCTGTATTCGTGGTGTACTCATGCAGGTCATGTCAAGATTAACTGATTAATTTAAATAGGTTATACAGGACAATGTTTTGTCAAACATGACCGGTCAGTAATCGTATCTTGTGGGCTAAATCGAAATTGGCTGAACACTTTAGACTCAACATAAACTTCCCAACTAAAGTCATGTCAAAAATTGCCACCTCTAACGGATATAGACGAGATTAGAACAACCTCTTCGTTCTTTTTTCCGGTTTCAAAACTCATCCGAAAGCAAGGTAAGTAGTATTTGTCTTTGCATAGCTCATACACCGTATCTGATTTGTATCCCCTTTTACATCCTAACAGATTGGGCCATTAAATATCAAACTATCTATACTTTATACAAAGCCAACTTTCAAACTCCGTACCGACCAAAAAAAAAAACTTTCAAACTCGGTATCCGTCTCGTGGGACCAGAATCTCATCTACTTCGTCTAGAAAAAGTACAGTAAACATCGTATCGACAAAAAAAAGCCAGTATTTTCAGGTGATTAACTACGAATCTTCTATTTATATGAGCATATATTTCCACTTTTGAAGCTCGTTTCCATGGAAGTCTTATCATCAATTGTTTAGGGCGGCGGCGTGGGAGAGCAGGTCACTCCTAGGAAATGGTTGAAAACGAAACTACTTCAATTAAAGCTTTTCGCGTAGGGAATAAAAACTTAGTAGAGAATCCACCGGGGGGTTTTCAATGAAATAAATAAAGAACTTTGCTAGGACAACAGTACCGCTCTTTACAATTAATAACGGTGCATTTCTCACCACATATTCATCTTACAAGTTTATGGCAACTGGGGGACTTGTAGATGAATTTAAATATAAGTTTTATAAAATACACGTCCCTTATTTACTTCTAAAGCCAATATTTCAATTGTTTTTTCATCTTTGAACTTTAATTAATCTTTCTAATGACTTGAACAATTTTTTTTCTAGTGATAATATTGATGCTTGTAATTATCTATGTTTAGATATTTAATTTGCTCTAAAATTATTTGTTTCCTTATACTGTTTTTTTTTTCTTTTTTCATATTAAAGAAATCTCACTTAGTGGAATTCTAAGAAATTCCTCACGATGAGACTTTTCAATTTTGATTTTTCCAAAAAAACAAAAAAAAAAAAACCGTTGAACAAGTCAACAGAAATCTCACTTCGTGGAATTCTAAGGAATTCTAAAGCCACGTTTGTTATTGAATGCTAACGGTACTGTTAGGGTGTCATTTTCCATGAACAAAGAGATTCAATGCCGTTGTTCTAGAAGGAAAAGATCAAGTCACCAATTCCCTTGTCAAATGACTTTGAAGGTACGTTGTAGTGCGATTCTCGATAAGTGGACCATCGCTATCGAGCACGCGCTGTTTTACCGTCATTAGAAGTTCAGTGGGGAAGTCTTCTGAAAATACTTCTCTGCGCTTATTCAATTTGATAGCAGAACTCAACGTCTTTGCTGGCCTGTAGCAAGTGAAGGGCTAAGCAAGAATGCAAAGGAATTAAGGGCGGCTATTACAAAATATTCGGGTCCTTCGCGCGGAACAACTCTATAAATAGAAGTGTCGAAACCTTGTACTTCACACCGATCATCAACCGACAACAACGTTTGCCTTCTCAACGCTCCGCTTTCTCTCTCGCTTCCTTAAAATCTTTCAACCACCACCGCATCAATTCATGGCGGCTTCTGGTGTCACGACCAATGGGTCGAAGAGGCGCTCGGCGAATTTCCGGCCGAGCACTTGGGACTACGACTTTGTTCAGTCGCTCAGAAGTGAATACCGGGTAACCGCAACGCTACGCTACTAGAATGCCAATAAGCATGCTTTTTCATGTGATTGTTTTGTGTTATTTTGCTAAAAGTACAAATGGGAAGAGAACAACCAGTGAACTCGTCGGCGATGCAGGAGGAGAGATACATGGAACGGGTCGAGAAGATGAAGGAAGAGGTGAAGGATTTCATTTGCAGCGAAATGCCTCAGGTGGAGAAGCTCGAGCATATCGATGCGGTTCAACGGCTAGGATTGGGATACCACTTCGAGTTGGAAATCAAGAAGGCATTGCAAGCTGTTATCAATGGCAAAACCAATGGGTCCGGAGCTTTTGATGATGATCTCCACGTCACGGCGCTTCGGTTTAGGCTTCTCCGCCAAAACGGCTTTAATGTGGAGCAAGGTAGTATTATACATATGCGAAATATCATTTGAAAATATATATATCATTTAGGAATGCGTATGCACAAAATATGCTGCTTTTATGCACAGGCATATTTGAAAGATTCATGACGGAAGATGCAAGCAGTTTCAAAAAATCCCTGAGGGAAGATGTCCAGGGTTTATTGAGCCTGTATGAAGCATCCTTCTGCGGATTCAGAGGTGAAGCCATCATCGATGAAGCCAAGATTTTCTCTTCTACATGTCTAGAAAATCTCAAGGGAGACCATATTTGGGCGAAAAAGATAGATCACGCTTTGGACATGCCCGTTCACTGGAGGCCCAACAGATTGGAGGCCAGATGGTTCATGGACATGTATGAGGAAGATCAGTGCGATCGCTCGAACCCCGTCTTGCTCGATTTGGCTAAGCTCGATTTCAATATGGTGCAATCAGTTTATAGAGACGAAGTCAGCAAATTAGCCAGGTAATTGGTCTTGAAGCACATGCACTTAGAAGGTCACAGTTTTTAGCCACTAAATCTTTCATTTGCTCTTACGACCCGATTTGTATAACCCAACGATAAAACCCAATATCAGATAAATTATGTGTAGGTCGGCCTTGTAAATGAAGATTTTGCAGGCCTTTCTCATTCTAATGAGCGGAGAGGTCCATTCCAATTTAAATAGGTGACTTTCTTTTGGATATAAATCAGAGGAGCGAGCAATTCGAAATTTCGTACAAGTTTCATATAAAATCTAGAACTTACCCGTTGGAATAGATTTCTCATTTTTTGGAACTTGGAACTTACTTTGCATATCCTAAAACCTAGAATCTACCATGTTATAGATTCTAGGGTCGATTCCAAGATCTACCTAAGTTCCACCCGTAATATTGATTAAACGATTATAGTGAACTATCGCATTTAATAATCATCACTTACTAATACAATTCACTAATCATAACTTATATTTAAATACATGAAAAATATGAAATATTAACAAGGCAAAAGTTTCAAACATAAAATGAAAACTCAGACTAATAATTCCAAATTATACATTTATCATTGAATGCCATGGAATATTGTAGGATTGCACGAAGACATACAAAAACTTGTTCCAAATTTTAAGTTACAAGTTCCAAGTTGCATTAACCTAGAACCTACAACTTATTTGTCAAAACTAATTTCCCAATTTTTTGAATTTAAAACCTACCCTACATACCTTAGAATCTACCTAGAACCAAACAGATTCCCACAAATCCGGTTCTTAAGTGCTTGTCCAATTTTAAGGTTCCAGATTCTACCTTGGAAACATACTCACCCTTAGCAAATAACTTTTATTTTAACTAAGGTTTTTATACGTTTCGTATCAAGCCTGTCCTTTGAGCAATCAACCAATACCAACCTTATCAGTTTGAGTTCTCGCATGTTCTTATCATGCAAACTCCAATCTCTTTCAGGTGGTGGGTGAATTTGGGGTTGAACAAGATGGATTTTTGTCGGGACAGACTGGTGGAACATTACTTATGGAATGCTTTAATGGTCTATGAACCACAATTTGGAGCTTTCAGGGAGATGAGCACTAAGATCACTTGTATGATCACATTGATGGACGATGTTTATGACGTTTTCGGCTCATGGGAAGAACTTCAGCTGCTGACGAAATTTATCGAGAGGTTTGTGCACACTATCATCAAGAGATCTTATGCTTACACTAATGTAAAATGAATACTCATGTCGTGCTTGTAATGGAAATGTTGCAGATGGGATATCTCCAAAATCGACAAGCTTCCTTTAACAATAAGGACCTGTTTCCTTGCCATGTACAACACTACCAATGAAGTTGGTTATTGGACCATGAAAGAGCAAGGCTTCAACATCATTCCCTACTTACACAAATTGGTACATATCACTCCTCACTAAGTTAGGCAATCGTTTTTGAATTTGTAATTCCAAGAGAATAGCGCATAATTCATGGAGTCTTCGTTTCAATGACTACTTACATCTTAACATATCTCAGTGGGTAAATCAAGGCAAGACTTGGTTAGAAGAAGCAAAGTGGTATCACGAGGGCCACAAACCAACACTCAAGGAGTATCTCAATGCTTCGGTGACATCTATAGGAGGACATCTTGTGCTGCTCTGCTCTTACTTCACCACTTCAGACAAATTATCCAAAGAGATCCTAGAATATGTATGTAACATCCCCAACATTATGTATTGCTCCTCCCTGATCCTTCGACTCACGAACGATTTGAGCACCTCATCAGTAAGTTTTCTTTAGATTAACCATCCAATTTTGCAATTCAATTTGTCACACCTTTGATGATCGGGAACATACATATTGCAGGATGAGTTGGTAAGGGGAGATAATTTCAAGTCACTGCACTGTTACATGAATGAAACTGGAGCTTCCGAAGAAGCAACTCGACAACACATCAAAAGTCTAGTGCAAGACGCCTGGAAACAAATGAACGAAGATGCTTTCTGTTACAATCAATGCCCCGGGCCTTTTCGCGGTGCGTGTCTGAATCTTGCGCGAGCGTCTCAACTGTTCTATCAATACGGGGACGGTCATGGGATTCCGGATCGCGAGACCAAAGACAACCTCAAGTTGATCCTCATCCAACCCGTCCTGATAAAGCAGTAGCGAGCAGCCAATTGTGCCTCTAATAAATTACGCTAATTATGTCGCAAATAACAAGTGACGCTCATGAGTTACTTGGCAGTTTTACCTAAATTACAACCATTTTATTCCCATATTATGCCAGCTTTTCCCTCTTTCCTTTCCTTTCCCTTTTGGACTGCAATGCCAACTATGGCCATGTTGGGCTCCCTACGATACAGGAGTGTAACAAAGTTTATTGGATATTTTCTTGAAAAGTTTGGATCTCCAAAATGAGCTTAAGGGAGATCGCAACTACTTCCTAAAAGATAATAATAACTCAAGCTCAAATCATGTGCCAAGACCATATCAAATTACCAAGCCTCTCCCTGGTCTACCAAACATATCCAGGTTAAACCGCAGCATGAATAGACAGATTGAGAATTATGTGATACGGCCTATTGATCTCAGTTTTTTTCCCCCTTTTGTGGCAATGGATCCAGGCTCAATATGTGAATCTCAGCGATGATCTTAAAATAATGAATTTTATCCGTCTTACTATGAATTTTCAGAGTAATAAGGAACTTAGGTAATGACTTTCATGTTATATACATATGTGTGTGTGTCTATATATATAATGTGATCCCACATTTTCGGACCGACGTTTTTTCTTTAAAGTAGCGGTTATTCCACCACAATTTTTCCATGATTCATACCTCTTCGTGACAACCGCCCATTTGGTAACTGCCTTGATGAGAGACGATATATAAAAGAAACGATTGTTCATTTCTTAAGGGCAATCATAAGGTCTAACGTAAACCTTCTCATTGAGAATGCACCATCAATACGTGAGGGAATTGGGTTCATAGAGTGTGTCCATAATTTTGCCGAATCTCCATAAATTTTCTACGAACGGTAGTTGGAGGTTTGTTTACATTTGATTTTGTTTTTCCGTATATAATTTTTATGTCTAACATTTGGTATCTAAGCATGTTTAGTGCCTCTGCCTTGTTTTTGTCGAATTTTTTGTGTATTTTTTGGGGCTTTTTATGTGAACAGTAATTCGGCCATTTTGGGGTCAAGAGAAAAATCGTCGATTTCGGCCAAATTCCGAGGACCCACCGCTTGACTTCGGACCGATACGATCGCACCGTCATGAGGAAGAAGGCGGATGGCCCCATGCGCGCGGAACGATTGGCACGTGGCGCCCACAACTCCCAGCCTCCCCCACAACTGCTGGGGTGTGTGACCCACATGCCAGGGTAGTTGCAAGCACGTGAGGGCCATGTGCCCGCTCGTTGAAGAGGGCACCTGCCATTACGGCACGCACCCGTTAGCCGTTTTTCCGTTTATTTACCATTTTGCCTCCTTGGTTGTTATTGCAGTTTTGCCCCTCTCTTTTCGCTATTATATGATTTTTCCCTTGATGTTAAATTTACAATTCTGTCCTTGGCCAAATTTATTTTATTATTCTGCCTCTTGGTGCATTTATTTATATTTTTTCCCTTTCATGCATTTTTATGAATGTTTTATGCATGAAATTAAATGTCCAATGATCCATATATTTTGATTAATTAGAGAGTAGCCACAACATCTTAAATTAATTAAATTATATATTAAGAGCTTTCGAATCATATTTAGAAATTGATATTGATTGTAATTAATTATATTAATATGATGAATTTTATCCCACAAGAATTTTCACTATATTAATATGATTAATTATGATGAAATATCATATTATTTTTCTTAATTTACCCACATGAATTAAAAAAAGGTATATGATATGGTAGTTTCTTCATGATGTAATTATGAATCTATTTAAATTAAAAATTTATCTATAGGCAGTTTTTATGTTATGTGATTTATATATGTAACATGTTTACAATGGTAAAACATGATTTATGTATATTTTGCCTCATATTTTGTGACATAAGTATGACTGTGTGATATTCAATTTTGCAACCTATGAATTTCTCAGAATTTAAGTATGATGTTCCCATACTTAATTGTGTAAAGTTTAGAATGAGTTAATTCTTCTTCAATTAGGGTGATAGACATTGACTATATTATAAGGAAAGACAAACTATCTGCTCCTACTAATTTGAGCATTGCAGCTGAGATAGCCATTTATGATTAATGAGAGCGGTCCAACCGTCTTAGTGCGATATTAGGGCTAAAATATCTCCTAGTATCCATGGTTCAGTTGCCCAACATAGTAATGCTAAGGCTTTGTTGGAGGCCATTGATGCGTAGTTTGAGACTTCTGAAAAGGCGCATGCCATGACCCTAATTATAAAGTTTTCATCGTTGAAACTCATCAGTATTAGAGGTGTGTGTGAGTACATCATGAAGATAAGGATATTGCAGCTTAACTTAAGAACCTTCAGGTTGAAATATCAGAATATTTTCTTGTGTATTATATTTCGAATACTCTCCCGCAATAGTATGCACCTTTTAAGATCTCTTATAATATACATAAGAATAAATGGTCAATTAATGAATTCATGACCATGTGTGTTCAAAATGAAGAAATATTGATTATGGAATTGTGAGAAAGTACTCATTTGGCAATACAAGAAAATAATAGGAGTCATGGTAAGCAGAAGGGAAAGAGTAAGATACCTCCCCAAGTTGACATTAAGAAAGAATCCAAATATTTCTTCAGTAAAAAAAGGGATATATTATAAAGAATTGCTTCAGATTTAAGGCATGACTCAAGAAGAAATGTAATCCAATTTCTTGTATTTATTATGAATCTAATATGGCTAATATGAGTAACAACACTTGGTGGATTGATTCTAGATCTACAATCCACACTTTGAATTCCTTGTAAGGTTTTTAAAACCATAAGAAGCCATCGGGAAGTGAATAAAGCATCTATAGAGAAAACAAGATGCATTCGTCTATGGAAGCTATTGGGACATATAGACTAATTCTCAATAGTGGCTTTGTTTTGAATTTGGAAATGACCTTTTATATTCCTAGTCTCTTTATAAACTTAATTTCAATTTCAAGATTTGTACCTTTGGGTTACTCCTTTAAATTTGGGTTATTCTTTTAACTTTTTAGATTCAAACTTCCGTTTATCATTTAAATCTGAAATTGTTATGAGTGGTACTTAATCTTATGGTCTTTTTCGAATTGATTTACAAGACAATGCTCATTATAATGCGATGCATGTTCATGACAACATTGGTATAAAACGATGTGTTGTAAATGAAGATTCCTCTATATTATGGCACTGGAGATTGTGACATATCTCCATAGATAGAATTAAGCGATTGATAAATGATGGAGTACTCGGTACTTTAGATTTTATTGATTGTGATACTTGTGTGAATTGCATAAAGGGGAAACAAACTAACAAGACGAAGAAATGTGCCAAAAGAAGTACAAAAATATTAGAAATCATATATAGGATATTTGTAGTCCAAATATGGACTCATATGGTCAGAAATATTTCATCTCTTTCATAGATGACTACTCATGTTGCATGTATCTCTACTTGCTTCATAATAAACATGAAGCGTTAGATGCATTTAAACTATTTAAGGTGGAAGTAGAAAAATAATGCGACAAACAAATTAAAAACGTGAGATCAAATAGAGGTGGGAAATTCTATGGTAAATACACTAAAAATGGACAAGCACCTAATCCATTTGCAAAGTTTCTTGAAGAGTATGAGATAGTTGCCCAGTATACTATACCTACTTCTCTGGACCAAAATGGTGTAGCGGAAAGAAGAAACCAAACTTTATTGGATATGGTGCTTAAGATAGCAGTGTGCATATTAAACCGAGTTTTGATCAAAGCTGTCCCAAAGATCTCTTTTGAGTTGTTTAAAGGTTGGAAATCGAATTTGCGACATGTACACATTTGGGGATGCCCGTTTGGAGAGTCTACAATCCACTAGAAAAAAAAAAGTTGGACTCAATGAGCATAAGTGGGTATTTCATTAGATATACCGAAAGATCCAAAGGATGTAAGTTTTATTGTCCATCTCACATCATTAGGATTGTGGAATCAAGAAACACTAAGTTTCTTGAAAATGATTTAATTAGTAGGGGCGATCGATCAAAGGATTTATTCTGAAGAATGATCATTCAGACACTCAACCTTACACCTTAGATATAAGGTTGGTTGTTATTCATAACAACCCTTCAATTCAACCGACTATTGAATAACCAATCATTGAAGCTCCACAATCTGCTAATATTGATATAGTAAATCCAGTTGCTCGGCAATTATTAGAAACTGTTGAACAACCAGTTAATCAACACGCTCCTTAAGAGAATGTTGATGCAACATTAAAAAGATCTACTAGAATAAGGAAATCAACAATTCCTAGTAATTATAGTGTATTTATAAGAATCTGACTATAATATTGGAGCTAAGAATGATTCTTAAACGTTTTCACAAGTCATGAATAGTGATAAATCCAATTTGACGTACGATACCATGGAAGAAGAGATGAGTTCTATGGCATCTAACAAAGTCTAGCGTTTGGTTAAGTTGCCTGATGGTGCGAAGACCATTAGTTTCGCACCATTAGTTACAAATGAGTCTTCAAAACTAAAAAGGATTCATTGGGCAATATCGAAAGATATAAAGCTAGACTCGTTACTAAATGATTCACTCAAAAGGAAGGAAACTATGTAGATATTTTCTCCTGTATATAAAAAAAAATTATCTTCGTATTGTTTTGGCATTGGTTGCCTATTTTGATATAAAATTATATCAAATAGATATGAAAACGGTGTTCCTCAATAGGAAACTAGAGGAGAAGGTTTACATAAAACAACCTAAAGGATTCTCCTCTAATAAAGGTGAGGAATTGGTGTGCAAGCTTAAAAAATCCATATATGGCTTGAAACAAGTATCCCGCCAATAGTACTTAAGATCTCATGAGGTCATCTCTTCATTCGATTTTGTAGAGAATGTCATGGATCAATGTATATACCAAAAGGTCAATGGGAGTAAAATTTGTTTCCTTGTGCTATATGTAGATGATATTCTATTTGCAATCAATGATAATAGGTTGTTACATGAGAAGAAACAATTTCTCTCTAAGAGTTTTGACATGAAGGATATGAGTGAGGCATCTTATTTCATTGGCATTAAAACTCATAGAGATAGACCTTGAAGAATTTTAGGACTATCTCAAGAAATCTATATTAATAAGGTCCTACAGAGATTTCGGATGAAAGATTGCTCACTAAGACTTTGTGAGTTGTGTTAATTCTAAAAAATCAACATCCAGATACATTTTTATGTTCGCTAGCGAAGCCATATCTTGGAAAAGTGCAAAGTAGACTTTAATTGCTACTTCCACTATGGAGGCTGAGTTTGTTTCTTATTTTGAGGCTACCTCACATGGTGTACAGTTGAAGAGTTTCATTTATAGGTTTAGAATTGTTGATTCTATTTTTAGGCCATTAAGAATATATTGTGACAATTCAATTGCAGTTTTTATGAATAAAAAATGTCAAAAGTGGCAATCAAAATAAGCATATCGACATCAAATATTTAACCATAAGGGAACATATTAAGGAGAATAAAGTAATTATATGTTAGCACTGAATTGATGATAGCTTATCCTTTGATTAAAAGCATGTCACCAATGAAGTATCAAGATCCTGTAACTAGTATGAGAATAGGTTACATCAAGTGATTTGTCATCATATGAACGATTTTTATTGTATGAAAACTTTTATTTTGTTGTAATGTTGATTCTCAATTTTTGGTGTACACATTCTATTGTTTATGAGAATAACATTTTCTAGAATAAACCAAGGATGTATTCATTAAGATATGTTGTCATATATAGGCTAATATTAAAGAAATAAGATGCATTGTGATACATAGAAGATATTACTCGTTCTTAAAGGACATGTCGACATGATTCACGTTTTCCCTTTAAAGTAGCGGTTATTCCATATGCAATTTTTTCACGCTTCATACCTCTTCGTAATAATCATCAATTTGATAATCGCTTTTCTAGGAGACAGTATATAAAAAGAACGATGGTTCATTTCTTAAGGACAATCACAAGGTCTAATGGAAACCTTCTCATTTGGAATACACTATCAGTACGCGAGAGAATTGGGTTAGTAGAGTGTGCCTGTAATTTCCCTGAATCTCTGTGAATTTCCGACGAACAATGGCCAGAGGTTTGTTTACATTTGATCTTGTTTTTCCACATATGATTTTTATATTTAACATTTCATTGGTTTCATTATTAAAGACATTTGTCTCTTTATGTTAAAAAAACTAAACATTCCCTCTTTATTGGACGAAACTACTCTGGTGCTTTTCGTCTAAAATGAAAAATAAAGGGTAAAGATTTTGAAATCTAGATTAAAATAAATAAATAAATAATCAATTTAGAAATAGCTGTGAATAGTAGAAAATGTACTCTAAAATATGGAAGTTTTCTATGAGCATTCTATTTTTTTTAAAGGACATTGCAAAGAGAAAGGCATTGTCATTCAAAGGGAATAAATATCATGTGGACCATAAATTCCCATTCAATGGGAATGGGCAACCGGTTGAATCAATAAGGGAAACAAATTTTGATAGAAAATTCTCAAGTATCAATGATTTTTCTTTTCATAAAGAAATTGAAAATTCCTTCTTAGCCCATTTAAAACTTTGAAAAACTACTTAAATATAAAACTCAATTTTGTTGCAAAGTACTCGCGAAAACAATTTCACCAATTCTAGATATAGTAAAAGTCAAATTAGCAACTCACACATGTACTTTAACCTTATTTAATGAGATTTCAAAGAATTACTGAATAACTGAAAATTTTGGAAATTGGCATGTTGAAAAAAATGGGTTGTACAAAAGGAAAAAGGCATTGAGGTAAAAAAATTTAATCAAACAAATCCAATATACTTAAATTTTTAAATAAAATTCATTTTTAGTTAGTCACAAGAAGATCATAATTTTAATTTTTGAATTAACTTGGATCACCGTGACTTGAGCAAAATTTATTAAAGTTTTAAGTTATGTAAATTAGGTATTCAACTCTTTATTTTGACAATTGTATTCATTTTGTTCAGTGTGAAAATATTTAATCGTAAAGGTGTTGTTAATAAAAATAAGTCACAGTAGTTTATGAAGATAGCACTCCTTTGTAGGACAAAAAATCGAGACATATCCCTTTCACAGTAGTTTTGTGTCCTTTTGCTAAAAATACAAATGGGAAGAAAAGGTCGAGAAGATGAAGGAAGGTGCGAAGGATTTGATTTGTTGCGAAATGGTGGAAGAGCTCCAGTAGACCGATGCAATTCGACAATTAGGATTGGGATACTACTTTGAAGTGGAAATCAAGAATGTGTTGCAAGCCATTTTAAATGAAACAACCTAGGGGGCTTGGACTATTGACGATTATCTTCAATACTAGAATGCTTCTATTTCCATACAGGAGCAAAAGATTATTTGTAGATATATATACTGATTATGTTGCTTGTGTTTGTAAGCATGTTTGTAACATTCATGATGAAGGATGCAAGTGGTTTCGAAGAATCACTTAGGGAAGATGTTAAGGGTTTATTGTGCTTGTATGAAGCATCCTTTTAGGGAAAATTATTCAGAAACTCCTAAATATATTATACTTTTGTCAATTTGATCAAAAACATTTCAATTTTGTCAATTGAGTCTAAAAAATTTTCACTTTTAGTCATTTAAGTCGATCAAACCAATTTTAGTTGGAATTTACTGAACTTGACAAATTTTAATAATATTTTAATATTGTTAGAATTTTTTATTAATTTTTCTCTTTTTCTTTTTTTCTCTGTTTTCTTCTTCCTTTTGTCAGTGGTTGACCATGGCTTGAGCAACGCCTAGCATGAGACCACCTTGGCATAGGCAAGGCTAAGCCTTACTGAGGCAAGGGCAACCCTCGCCCAAGTGAGGCTAGTCGGCCCAACCATCACCTGTGGCTAATGTCTGTCGCCGGCGAAATGAAGAAGAAAGAAAAAAGAAAAATATATTAAAATATCATTAAAAATTGTTCATGTTAGCACCAACCATCTTGTGTGACACTATCGTAGTTCATGTTTGCGATTTCTGGCAAATATTGACTAAATAGACTCAATTGGCAAAAAGTGAAATTTTTTAGGACTTAATTGATAAAATTGAGAAATTTAAGACTGAATTGATACAAGTGCAATAAGTTTATGATGCTGTGGACAATTTTCCACATCCTTTTATGGATTCAGAGGCGAAACCATCATCAATGAAGCTAAGACTTTCTCTTGTGTATGTTTGGAAAATCTCAAAGGAGACAATATTCGGGCGAAAAAGATAAATCGCACTTTGGACATGCACCTTTACTGAAGGTCCAACGAGTTGGAAGCCGGATGGCTCATGAACATGTATGTGGAAGATCAGTGCGACCGCTTGAACCCTTCTTGCTCGATTTGGCTGGGCTCGATTTCAACATGGTGCAATCTGTTTATAGAGACGAAGTTAGCAATTTGGAAGGTCGAAGTTTTTGGCCCACTAAATCTTCCATTTCTCTTAATAAAACAAGTCAAACTGACCCAATTTCTATGGCGGGTTAGCGAAGAAGACACGATTTGTATAGCCCAAAGAAGATAAACCCAATATCGGACGAATTATGTATAGGTGGGCCTTGTAAATGAAGAATTTGTAAGGCCTTCCTCGTTATACGGAGCCCAACGGGTCCCTTTTCAATTATGTTTTGTTACTTTTTATTTTTTCGAAGCTCATAATTTACTTGGGTGACCTTCTTTTAATATAAATTACTTTAATTTCAGCTATGGCTCTTATACTTTTTTGTATCAAGCCCGTCCTTTGAGCAATCAACCAATAACAACCTTATTAATCTAATTTCTGATATGTTCTAATCAATCGAACTCCAATCTCTTTTAGGCGGGAGGTGAATTTGGAGTTGAACAAGGTGGAGTTTTGCCGAGATAGATTAATGAAACATACCTTATTAGAAATAGAAATGAGCAAAAAGAACCACCCCAATTTGGAAGTCTGGACTGGACAGAACTCACCAATTGGGTCTAGTTCTCAAAGTCACCGGTCCATTTCATAATTGACTGCCCAAAGAAGATAAATTCCCGATTCCACAATATTGGAAGTGATGAATGTCGATTTGATTCTCGATTCCAGAGATAGAATTGACCGTCCAAACTAGACTGATTATCAATTTAACAAATTTTAACTTTTCATTAAAAACATGTGAAAAATAATTTATACTCAAATTTTCAAGCAAAAACAAGGCCTCCTCAGTGCAACACAAAGAGAAGTCCTACGTCGAACAAACAACAGTGAGCCTAAGAGATTTCGTGTATCAATCCCAAGCCTGGCAGCTTCTTTTTAGGACTATTCCTCGGTCCTTTGGTTGAGATCAAGCGTCAAGTTTTTGTGATGGGGTTGATTAGTGGATTCACGCTCATGCTTGAGATAGTTAAATATTTTTTCACGTATGTATAAAGTGTTGGAAGCACATGAGATCAGTTGTTGGACCGCCCAAGAACCGATTTGGACTGATCATTCCGATCCAATCCTCGGTTCCAACCTCCTCTGGTCCGATTCTCAGTTCTGAAAATTGAGAACTAGTCCCTTCGATCCACTGGTTTTGGAAATTGTGAATTGGTCTCTTCAGTCCGGTTCTCGATTATGGGGTGGGAATAGATTACTTGGGAACCAATCACCCTTATTAAATGCTTTAATGGTCTATGAATCACAATTAGGAGCCTTCAAAGAGATGAGCACCAAGATCACGTGAATGATCACGTTGATTGACAATGTTTATGATGTTGTCAGCTCATGTAAAAAACTTCAGTTGCTGACGCAATTTATTGAGAGGTTTGTGCGCTATATTATCCTAGTGTCCTCGAGACGCTTATACTAATATAAAAATCAATACTAATGTCATGTTGTAGATGGGATATCTCAAAAATCAACATGCTTCTCCAACGATGAGGGCCTAAAACAATACCAATGGGAAAAGCCCTAAATCTATAGTGTTGGTACCAATTTAATCTTAAACATTTTAATTGACCAATTCAGTTTTAAGTCTTTTCACGTTAATACAAATTCAGTCAATCCGATTAATTTTGACTTGACAGTGCTGACATGAACATTGAACATCCGGTCAATGTTAACGTGGCAATTTTTAATAATTTATTTTTGAATTATTTTATTCTTTTTCTTTTTCCTTTTCCTTTCTATTTTCTTTTTCCTTTTCTTTTTTTCTCTTCTTACTCCTCGGATTCCTTGCAATGGTTGGCCACTAGCCCTCGCCAACCACTAAATGAGGGTTGCCAAGCCCTTAACGGCTGCCGATAAGGGTCATGGCCCTTGCCCAGTGGTCGGTGAGTTGCCGGAGGCTTGCCGGCCATTGTCAGAGAAGAAGGCCAAGAGGAAGAGTAGGAAAAAGAAAAAGGAAAAGGAAAAATTTAATAAAAAATTATTTAAAATTTGCCACGTCAAAGTTTTGTTGGCCAGCTGGCATCCACATCAATGCCGACTAGCCAAATTTGGCAAAATGGACTGAATTGGTAATAATTTGAAAAGATTTATGACTAAATTAGTCCAATTGAAAAAATTATAATTGAATTTGTATCAATGCCATAAGTTTAGAACTTTTTTGGTACTTTTCCCAACTACCAATGCAATTGGCTATTGGACTATAAAAGAGCGAGACATCAACATCATTCCTTGTTTACATAAATTGGTAGACATCACTCCTTACCCATTACTCCTGAATTTGCAATTCCAAGAAATAAAACATAGTTCATGGCGTCTTCGATTCACTGACTACTTAAATCTTAACATATTTCACGGGTTAGTCAAGGCAAGACTTGATTAGAAGCAAAGTGTCATCACAAAGGCCATTAACCAACCCTCGAGAAGTATCTTAATGCTTCGGTGACATCTATAGGAGGACATGTCGTATTGTTCAACTATTACTTCACCAACAAACTATCCAAAAATACCCTAGAATATTGGGATGCGGACATATGAAGTGCCAAAATTTGGCACGGATGACACTTGAATGTTAGAAGTTTGGAAATGTATACTTAAATGCCAAAATCGGAGTAAAATAGATTAGTTAAGTGTCAATTACGAGAAAATTTAGACAAAATGTTGACATGGCATTTTTTCGACAAGACAAGTGCAAAACAACATCATTTTGCATCGGATTTGACTTGTAATGTAAATATTAATTAAATTAAATTTTAAACTAAATTTAATAACTAGAAAAAAGAAGAAAAAGAAGAAGGGAGAAGTAGATTGTAGAAGGCGAGGGCCGTGCAAGCCCTCACTGTCGCCTCCCCACCATCGCTAGCCCTTTCTAGTGTTAGTGGAGGGAGGGTCAACTGGAGTTGCCGAATCCTGGCTCGCGATAGTGGGGCGGTGGTGGTGAGGGCTTACATAGACCTCGCCTTCTGTAACTTGCTTCTCTCTTTTTTTTTTTATAGAATTATTTTAAAATTAAATTAAATTAATATTTATATTAAAATTCAAATAAGAGGTAAAACGACATCGTTTTGGCTATTCTTTGTTGATTTAACTCTCTGGCAAACCGTGTAAGCGAATTATATTTTTTTAAAAATGCAACATAGGATTTTCAGCACCCTTCGCAAGAGTTGACACTTAAGGTGTTGTTTGTTTGTGTTCCCGGAGTCTGTTTATGAATACAATTTATGTTTTTTTTTTTATTCTGGGGAACAAAAAAAGAACAGAAACGCGTTTGTTTACGTTTTTGTTCCAAATATATTTTTTTGTTCTTGGGAACAAATTTGGAACAGAAACAAGAAATAAAAAAAATAAAAAACTTTGGAACACTTCTGAGAAACAATTTTTCTCTTTCCTATTTTTTTCTTCTATTTATTTTCTTCTTCTTTTTTCTTTGGTCGGTCGCCAGCCTCAGCCATGACCGGCAACCGGCTGTCGAGGGCTGATGACATCGCCGGCCCTTGGCAAGGCTCAGCCTTGCCTTGCTTGGGCGAGCTCGGGCTCGCTCAGATCTGGCGAGGCCAAGCTCGCCTAGCCACAAAGCCTCGCCGGGCCACCACTAGGTCGGTGTCGCCTGGCGGTGGCCCAAAGAGGCCAAGCCGTGTCGATGGCTAGGCGAGCCCGAGCTCGCCCTGCCAAGGCTAGGCCGAGCCTCGCCGGGGGTCGGCAAGCCTCGTCATGGCTGGGCGAGACCGCCAGCCCTCATCGGCCGGTCATTGGCTATGGCCAAGGCCATCAGCCAAAAGAAAGAAAAAAAGAAAAAGAAAAAAGAAAAGAAAAATATTAAAAAAATTAAAAGAAACAAAAAAATTATACAACTTTACCAAACGTGTTTATGTTCTTTTTATATTCTAGGAACAAGTTTACCAAACGTGTTCTTCTATTCAAAAATTGTTTTCCAGAACAGAAATAGTTTTTTCAATTTATGTTCCCTAGAACAATTTTTGAACATAAATGTTACCAAACGCACCATAAATGTCCCATTTTTAAAAAAAAAAATGATACTTATGTGTATTTTTAGTAATTTTTTACATTTAAATATCACCTCATGCCAAGTTTTGGCACTTTGTATTGTACTTTTGCCTAGAATATTTATGGGACATCCCAAATGTCTCTATTGCTCCTTGTTGATTATTCGGCTCACGAATGATTTGAGCAACTCATCAGTAAGTCTCCATTAGGCTAACCGTCAAATTTTGTGGATCACGTTACATATTGAATGATCAGGAACATATGTATTGCAGAATGAGTTGCTAAGGGGAGATAATTTTAAGTCACCACACTATTACATGAATGAAATTGGAGCTTTCGAAGAAGCAACTTGACAGCACATCAAAAGTTTGGTGCAATACGCTTGGAAACAAATGAATGAAGATGCTCTCGATTACTACTTGTGCTCTAGGCCTCAACTGTTCTATCAGCACGAGGACAGTCATGGAATTCCAGATTGCGACACTAAAGACAACCCCAAGCCGATCGTCATCCGACCTGTCCCGATTAAAAAGAAGCGAGAAGCTATACTTGCCTGCGATTGGATATCTCAAATAAGAAGTGGCGCTGATGAGCTACTTGGAAATTATACTAGAAAGGTTGTTTGTCCATGTAATGTAAGCTCTTCCTTCTTTCTTTTTTGTTTTTGAACTGCAGCGCCAACCGTAGCCATTGGGGGCTTCCTACGATCTAGGAGTGTAATAATGTTCACAAGTTCAACTTTAAAAAGCTATAGGAATAGAAGGTTGCAGATAAGGCGATCACTGTTAGGAATGTTGAAGATAACTTCAGGAATAGAATGTTGCAGCTAAGATGGGACATTGACCCGATCATTTTTTCTGAAGAGCGTTAATTATCCCCCCTCCCCCCGGTTTTTTTCCTGCTGGTGTGGTTTGTTTAAGGTGGTTGGTGCAGTTGGTACAACTGGTGTAGCTATTCTCACTAAATCTGAAGGATGGCTCATTCCCTACTTGTAGGTGTTTTGTTTCTGTTACCGGTTGTTCATGCCATGCTTTCCTTTCTTAGTTGGTAGTGGGCTGCCACATCTATGGCTTTCCGGCATCCCTCCTCTCATTATAATCTGTTGTTTTGAGGGTGGGTTATGATGCCGTGTTCTTTTCTTTTTCTTCTTTTCCTTTCATTTGTTCACTCGTTCCTTTTCAATATATTAATTACCTTTCACAAAAAATAAAAAAATAAAAAGCTTCGATCCCCGGAACAGGTTTAAGGGTTACTAATGAGAATGCAAGTACTTTAAAACGTACTACGTAACTTGAACTCAAATCCAATGCCAAAACCATATCAAATTACCAAATCTATCCATCCTCTACAAAACATCTCTTGAGAAAACCATGGCCGCCACCAAAAGCCGCTAGACGGCAGTCAGATGGACTGAGAATTCGGTGCATTAGGGCATATTGATCTTGTTTCTTGTTTTCCCGGGCAATAAATCCAAGCTCAAGACGGTAGATCTCAGCAATGTTTTGAACACAACGAGATTGGAAATTTGGGTCAAATATGGTATGGATAACTCGGAAAGTATATAATAGAAGCTGACTATGTCCCATTCGCGATTCCTTTCTTGGAATGATTACTTTCCAAGGACTCCCATTTTTTAATTTCTTTGATATTTTAATTTCTTTGATATGAATGTGACATGAATCTCCGGACTTATATTTGTGACCCATCGATGCCGTCCATGCTTAGTATGAATTGGCACGAGGAGACAATTTCAAAGCGCTAGAATGCTACATGAATGAAACCGGCACTTCGACGGAGGCCGCACAGCAACACGTCAAGCATCTAGTGCGGGAGACGTGGAAGACAATGAACAAAGACGCGTTCGAAGATTACCCGTTTCCCGGGTTCAAGCCTTTTCTAGGAGCATGTTTGAACTTGGCGCGAGCTTCTCAGTGCTTTTACCAATATGGAGACGGACACGACCTTCCTGGTCACGAGACCAGGGACCATATTGTGTCGACTTTATTCAAACCCGTGCCCCTCGACTAGGGATGTCTGGTTGGCCATGAACTCGCTTTTGGAGAAAGCCTTTGGTCTCATACATTAGTGATGGGTGTTTGTACAAGCTTTATAAAACTCGTCTAAGAAGCATATGCTATTATGTGCTTAGTTCATGGCGTTTCTTGAGCGGAATCTGTCGTTATTCACATCAATATGATTGTCTATTTGGTAGTTTTCCCTTATATTCCTATCGTAGTATGTAGGATTCATGTTTACGGAGAATGTTAACATTGTTGGAGGAATCAAACACTTATAATAGATGCTAATTTCGTTGATATGGATGCATTAACAGGACGGCGGCTAACTGAATTTTCACGACCACTAATTCTCATGCCACTACTTAAGTAGTGCTTGTTTTGCATCTACATAGTAGCTACATTAAATTAATTTATGTCTTGCCTAGTTGCCCCCTTACCGGCCGTACTTTCAAAATGTAAATCCTTTAATGGTGGAAGAAATTCCACCGATTCCTGGCTTCGAGCACGCCCCACAATCACGTTCCTTTCAAGATCGTGATATCTCTTATTTTAAGCCACTAATCCAGCCGTTTTCCATTATCCTCCATTCCTTATTGGCCAAATTTAGAGTCCGATTCGGGTTGCCATGCCGAAAATCCTATTTCAGATTGCGACGTTGATCCTTCAATCAATAAAAAACTTTCGCTTAAAATATGTCAATTTCAATGGGCGCTGGTCAATAAGAAGGATCCGCGTGGTACGTAATAATCCACTCGTGGGTTTTCAATGAAATAAATAAGTAAATTTAATCCGGTTGTTCTCAAAGGAAAAGATCAAGTCAACGATTCCCTTCGTCTTCTTCTGAATGTATTTCTCTCTCTCTCTCTCCCTCCCTAAAACTACTATAGAAACAACACGGAGCAATATCAAACGGTTGAACCGGGCGTGTTTAAGTCGCGACTTTGACGGAACGCTCGTGTGTGATTAGCGATAAGTGGACCGTCACCATCAAGCCCACGATGTTTTACCATCGTTACAAAATATTTCCTTTGCATGGAAACATCTCTATGAATAGAAGTGTCAAGACCTTGTACTTCACTCCAATCATCAACCGACAAAGAACATTTGCCTTCTCGCCCTCCACATTCTCTCTCGCTTCCTTGAAATCTTTCAACCACCGCCTGATTCATGGCAGCTTGCGGTGTAATGGGCGATCGACGGGTCAAAGAGGCGGACGGCGAATTTCCGGTCGAGCACTTGGGGCTACGACTTTGTTCAGTCACTTAGAAGTGAATACCAGGTAACCACGACACTACACTAATAGAATGCTAATAGGGTGCTTTTTTCCATGTGGTTGTTTTGCGTTCTTTTGCTAAAAGTACAAATGGGAAGAGAAGAAACGGTGAAACCGTCGGCAATGCAGGAACTGAGATACATGGAACGGGTCAAGAAGATGAAGGAAGAGGTGAAGGATTCCATTCGCAGCGAAAAGCCTCAAGTGGAGAAGCCCAAGTAGATCGATGCGGTTCAACGGCTAGGACTGGGATGCCACTTTGAGGTGGAGATCAAGAACGCATTGCGAGCCATTATAAATGGCACAACAAATAGGGCCGGGGCTGTTGATGATGATCTTTACGCCACGGTGCTTTGATTTAGGATGTTCCGCCAAAATGACTTCACTGTGGAGCAAGGCAGTATATATACATATGCCGATTATCAATGGAAGATACAAATACCATTTGGTGACGCTTATACACAAAACATGTTCTTCTTATGCACAGGCCTATTTGAAAGATTCATGATAGAAGATGCAAGCAGTTTCAAAGAATTCCTGAGGAAATATGTCAAGGGTTTATTGAGCCTATATGAAGCATCCTTCTATGGATTTAAAGGTGAAGCCATCATCGATGCAGCCAAGACTTTCTCTTCTACATGTTTGGAAGATCTCAAGGAAGACGACATATGGGCGAAAAAGATAGATCACGCTTTGGACATGCCCGTTCATTGGAGGCCCAGCAGATTGGAGGCCAGATAGTGCATGGACATGTATGCGGAAGATCAAGGCGATCGCTTGAACCCCGTCTTGCTCAATTTGGCTAAGCTCGATTTCGACATAGTGCAGTCAATTTATAGAGACGATATCAGCAAATTAGCCAAGTACTTGGTCTTGTACCACATGCACTAAGAAGGTAACAGTCTTCGGCCCACCAAATCCGATTTTTTCTAAATAAATCAAGTCAAACTGACCCGATTTGTATATAGCCCAAAAAAGGTAAAACCCAATAACAGACAAATTATGTGTAGGTGGGCCTTGTAAATGAATATTTTGTAGGCCTTCCTCATTCTAATGAGCCCAGCAGGTCCCTTCCAATTTACATGGGTGACTTTCTTTCTGATATAAATAACTTGAATTTCAACTAATGTTTTTATACTTTATGTATCAAGCCCGTCCTTGAGCAATCAACCAATACCAACCTTAGTAGTTTATTTTTCCGTATGTTCTTATCATGCGAACTCCAATCTCTTTCAGGTGGTGGATGAATTTAGGGTTGAACAAGATGGATTTTTGCTAGGATAGACGGATGGAACATTACTTATGGAATACTTTGATGGTACATTACTTATGGAATGCTTTGATGATCTATGAACTGCAATTTGGAGCTATCAGGGAGATGAGCACAAAGATCACGTGCCTGATCACGTTGACGGATGATATCCATGACGTTTTTGGCTCATGGGAAGAACTTCAGCTGTTGACGAAATTCATCAAGAGGTTTGTCCGCTATTTTTTTTTAAATTTCCTTGAGATCTTACGCTTACACTAATATAAAATCAATACTAATATCATGCTCGTAATGGAAATGTTGCACGGACAACACTACCAATGAATTTGGCTATTGGACCATGAAAGAGCGAGGCTACAACTAAGGGTGAGCAAAGAGAACTATCTAACTCGGAACCACCCGGACTGGACCGAACCAATTGATTTGTTCCGATTCTCAAAGACACCAGGCCACTTACTGGTTCTATGAAAATAAAACCGACACTATTCGGTCTGGTTCCCGATTCCTAAGCAACGTTCCCAATTCCTAAGGCAAAAGCGACCACCAAAATCGGACCGACTACTAATTTCTTAGAACTTTAGTCTAATTACTCAAAACGTGCTTCAATTGTGAGTACTTGTAACAATTGAAGTGCCATTTGAAGGTCCTTCTCAATGCTATGTTTCCAACATAAAATAGGACACTAGCCGAAAGTCTAAGAAAGGCTCTACAGGTCCGTGATCGACAGCTTGTTGGTCTCTTCTATGTGGTCGATGTGGGACTCTCACACCTTCTCTGTAAGGACCCGAGCCCCACTGTATAATATTGTCTGCTTTGGACACTGAATCCTCACGGCTTTAAAACGCGTTACACAGATTTGAGAGACCGAGCCTTATAAACTAGCCTAGGACTCCCCCCTAAGCGATGTGGGACAAGAGGAGGGACCCATTCCTTACGCACGTCTGGGGATTGAGACACGGACACACCGCCATCCCTCCTCCTCGTGCACCCTCGCTTGGGCCGTCACACTCTCCCTCCCTTGGGAGCATAGCGCCCTCACTGTGGCCCCACACTCGGTCGGGAGTTGGCTCTGATACCATTGCTAAGAACCCGGGCCCTACTGTGTAATATTGTTCGCTTTGGACACTAAGTCCTCACGGCTTTAAAATCTAAGAAGCACCGACACTTTCTGAAAACTTTCGTATCGTGTCCAACACTCCGACACGTGTCCGACATGTTTAGACACGCTCCGACACGCGGTCAATGAGTGTCTGAAAATCCGACACATGGTCAATTTTTCCCGACACGCGAATCCGAAATTCCGACACGCGATTCCGACATGCACGGGGTCAATTTTAAAAATTTTCAATACTTGATGGGTCAAAATGTAAACATATGAAAAATAATGAAAATAACAAAAATAAAGGGGAAAGAAGAAAATTCTTATTCTCAAGTTTCTCATTTATAAGTTCTTATCTTCCCGTAAGTGACAATGGAACGCCCCTCTTCTCATCGGCGTTGTTCCGTTGCCCCCACATCATTCCGTTGCCCCCACATACTTAAAGTTATAATTTTTTTTGCTTCTTTCTGCCTCTCGCAAGCATCACTTGCGAGTTATCTCTTTTGATATATGTTATTGGCTTGTGAGTTATCTTTCACATTTTTTGTGGTGAATTTAGTGATTTCCTTTTCTTTTGGTCATACTTCGAGAGTTCTTGTCTTGAATTTTCATTTTTCTTGAACCTTGTTTTGCATAGGAGCTCCAAGCTAGTCTATATCATAAACTCTGAACTCTGTCTAGGACTATATGAAATCTCACTAATCTCCGACAAGTATATAAGAAAACGAGACATATTCCTTCAAGTTTACTCTTTCATGTTTGCAATTTTTGAATTTCTTGTTTGTTGACACCTAAATTTTGGCGATCTGGTCATTTATTTATTGCATAGAAAATTATGGGTTAATTTTATCCCTGAAAAAATAGTTAATTGCATAGCATATAGTTTTAGATGCATTTATTTTTAATTTGCATTTACATTGAGCCGGTGAAAAATGGGTTCGAATTGATGGTTCAAAACTTTAATTTGATAAGTTGGGCTAATCCCACGAAGGGAGTAAATCGGCCCAAGCCCGTATTCTCCGGGAGATTTTATGGATTTATCTTTGTGAGATTTCAATTCAAAAGCAAATATTGTATTTAGAAAAGAAATCTTCATGGATATCGATTTTGAAAAAATAAGAATCCTAATCTGTGGCCTATAAATAAGATAACGCATAGGGCTTTAGGGAGGACACACAATAAAAATACACGGCCACGGTTTTTGATTTTGCTTTGGGGGCTTCTCTCGGTTTTCTAGGTTGAAAATTGAAGAAAAAGAGAAAAATTGCTTTCTTCATTTTTTAGGTTTTTTCGGAGGGTTTGCTTCGTTCATGAAAAAGGAGACAAAACAAAAGAGAAAAGAGATTTTTAATTAAAAAGGAAAAAGCTATGCGGTAGAAGAGGGAAGCAGCAGAGAGGGACAGAGGGTAGGCGTGAGGGGATAGGTGAGAAGGAAAAAAAGAAAAAAAGAAAAGGAGAAGAACAAGTCTTCTTCTTCGCTGCTTCTACCCGATCTCCCTGGCGTACACGAGCCTCAGTCGCTTCTGCTCGTTCCTCTCATGCCGGCCGCCGCGCCAACATCGCCACCGCGCCGGCACTGCCGCTACTGCTCCTGCGCCGACCACCGCTCGTCTCCCCTGCGATGTCGTTGCTGCCCTTGCTCTGTCCGCGACTTATAGCTGAGACTCCTCCGCTCGATGCCTCCTCGCTGCACCACTGAGACGCCAGCAGCCCGCGAAGCCATTACTGCTAGTCCGCTGCTTCCCTCTGCTGGACCGCCACCGCTGCAACACCTCTGAGCAACCCCTGCAGCAGGTCGCAGCCATCGCTGCCTCTGTTCTGCTCGTGACCTGCAGCAGCCGAGTCCCTGCTCGCCGTCTTCGAACACCACCACGGTCGTCCACCGTGCCTAAACCGTTCAGCCACGCCGAATCGCTGACCCCCTGCGCTGCACCGCCGTGCCTCTGAACACCGGCATCTCCCTCCGACTGACCTGTAGACGCCCGAGTGCCGCCGCTGCTCCTGCAATGAGCCGCACCTCCTGGTCCGAGCGGATCTCGTGTAGACGCTGAGCCGCCCCTGCCAAGCCGCTCCATCCTCTATAGCCCCTTGCCAGTGCCCCCAACGTCGGCAGCTCCGCTCGCGATGCCCCTGCTCCGCCGGTCCCTGCTGCCCAGGTGCCGCCCTTGTCCCGCCTGACCTACTGCCCTTGGAGACCCACGAGCAAGCCGTGCTTGGGAAGGGAAAAAGAAAAAAGTAAAAAACAAAGGAAAAACAAAAAGAAAAAAAATCAAATTAGGTAGATTTACTTTATTTTGATTAGGCAATTTATTTGATCTTATTTTCTTTATTTGAAATGTTTCTCCGTGCATAATTGAAAATTCCGATGTAGCATCCAATTTGCAATCACACGAATTTTTATCCCATCTATAAGGCTTTAGATAGAATAATTATTCACGCGGGAGTAAAATTGATATCTTGATCTTTAAGGCTTAAGATCAATTTATCGATTTTATTAGCGAAATAATCAAGTTTGGATTTCAATTTGAATGATGGATAACATCTTTGATGACCATGGATGATTTAATGTTCTTTTAATTGCTTTATTTATCCCGAAAAATACAAAAAAAAAAATACATTTTGCATTCCATGTAGATTAGGATTGATTACATGATAGGTTAGTTATTTTTTTTTAAATGCATGTTTAGAAGGCATTTAGAATAGATAACATTTCACTTTAGTTTTCACTTTAGTTAGACTTTTAATTTTTAGTGATTTTAATTACGAATTTTCATAAAAAATAAAAATAAAAAAATCATCATGCATCTGTCATGTAGAATTAGGGCATCCTTTGTACGTCATTGCATATTAGGGTAAAATTAAATGTAGTTTAATTCTAGATAATATTTTAAATTTATTATAAGTTTAGATATTAGATAGATTGCATTTTAGGATTACTTGGGTTAAGATAATATTCTAGTTTAAATTAGGGTTTGGCCTTATCTAATTCCAAATACAAATTGAATAGAATCTTAATCTAGCTAGATAATTTTCACATTTTTTCTAATTTCGAATTTTATGAAAATACAAAGAAAAATGTCTTAGAATAAATTAGTTTCATTTTCTAGGATAAATTGCATACTTTTTAAGAAAAAAAAAATGTCATGTGCATGTCATATAGGATTAGATTCATAAAATGCATGTCATTTAGTGATTGTTGCTAGGTTCATTTAATTAGAAATTGCATATCATTAGAATTAGGTCATTTAGTTATATTGCATTGCATATTGCATGATTTTCATTAAATAAATAAATAAAAACAAAAATTGCGTGCTAATTAGAGATCATATCTAGGGTTGTTGATGTGAATTCTGATTTAACATTGCAGATACTTTCATTACTTTGAGGTAAGTTTTGCAATTTATTCATTATTTATCTAGGTGTTAAATTGGTGGTTCGTGCACCCGCATGATCGCCTCACATGTTAGGGAAATAGATTTAAAATCAATTTAAACTGCCTGCAAAAATATTTTTAAAAAATAAAAGAATGGTATCGAAAGGGCATTAGAGAAATCTAGTGTAATCAAGTCCCCGTACCCAAAGTCTCTGGTTCGTAGGAGTAAAATAATCCTCCCATTATTTTACATAGATGTCTAATCGATCTACCATAAATAGATTAGTAGCGACTCCTAGTTGAAAATCAATTGCATGTTAAAAACTTGAACCTAAGTCGCGAATTGGTATGGGCTTGGAAGAGCCGACTTAAGTCTATGCTTAACAATCCATTAGCCAAACCTTAGGTGGTGCACCCGAAAATTTGGTCGTGACAGCTTGGCGACTTCACTGGGAACTTGAGTTAATACTCTTAGTGGACTTAGACCAATTTTCTCTTTTATTTTGAAAAAAATGTTTTTGTTTGGCAGGGAGGATTCCAGGTACGTCCTTAACATTTAAGGTGTTAAATGTTCTTGCAGATTGAGAGGTACAAAGGGAGTAGTGATTGCTAACCGTTGTCTTGCAAGGAGGTGTAGGAACGTATGGTTTACTTTCACATATGAAGCTTTGTATTTTGCATTGTACTTTTGCACACACAACCTGCCATCGGACCTAGGTCGCATCAGGATACTTAGGATGATATTGAGTTGGATACGACTTCGACCGCAAGACCGCATAATAGAGGTTGCCTAACTCAATCTCGAAAGCTTCTTTCTTGGTGTCAAGAATATTTTTCTCTACCCGCGAGACTGCGTCGCGTTGAGATATCATTCTTGACTAAGCCGGAGTTAGGAAGACTTGACTTAGTATGCGATGTTGCAACTAGTCGTCCCACCCTGTTAACTTCACTTTGCTAAGCCAATCTAGAGTAGAAATTGAGCCTTACATCTTATGTGCATGTCTATGTGATTGCCGTTGATTTTTCTTGGTGAAGTAAGTTTTCTATCCCTATATCATACAATTTATTTGGTCGTGCTTTTGGTCGGTCCATGACAATTTAGGTCAATCATTGATTTAACTCCTTTGTCAATTAGAGATGAAATGAGGAAATTGTCATGCAATAAATCATTTGAAAAAAAAAACTTTAAGGAATTTGTTTTCAATTCATGTCTAGGAAATTTGGTTCTTGTCCTATTTTTATTTTTCTAGTTATTTTTAGGAAATTCCATTCTTGCGCGAACTTTTCAAGAAAAAATGAAAATCCAAAAAAATGCATGCATTTAGGATGCTAGTTTTTTTTTTTTTTAAATTGCACATTTAATTATGTGTCAATTTTAATTTCGAATTTAAAAAAAAAAACATTTTCTCAAAGCTTGTAGCATATTAAGCCTGTTTGTTTATCTGACTTATTTACTTCTTGTCTTAGAGCATAATTCTGTAACTTGTTATGACAAGGGACATCTGAAAGTAACGTATCAAGTTTCAATAATCATAAACTTGACTCGTAATCAACGGGCTTAGAGCGCACTTGCAATGAAAAAAAAACAGATTTGGGGCAAATAAAAGAGGACTATCATTCTCTGGTGGAAGAGGTACGTCTCGTCCTTGAACATAATTAATTTTGGGAAATGACACTCTGTTTTTTTTGGGAAAAGTACCAAAAAAGTCATAAACTTATTATATTGGTACCAATTCAGTCATAAGCTTTTCGATTAGACCAATTTAGTCCTAAACCTTTTGATATTGATACCAATTCAGTCTTTCCGGCCAATTATGGCCGGTTGGCACTGACGTGGACATCGACCGGTGGCCGGACGCTGACGTGGAAATTTTTATGATTTTTTTAAATTATTTTTTCGATTTTTTTTTATTTGCCTTTTTCCTTTTCTTTTCCGACAGTGGCCCGGCCTCTCCCTGGGCCGCCGGCGAGGCCATGGCGGCCATCGCCAGGGCGGAGGCAAGGGCTGTGAAGCCCTTGCCAGCCGGCGGCGAGGGTCGCGGCCCTCACCTCCGCCCTGGTGATGGCCGCCATGGCCTCGCCAGCGGCAGGCGAGGGCGGCCCTGGGAGAGGCCGGGCGAGGGCCGCGACCCTCGCCGGCCACTGCCGGAAAAGAAAAGGAAAAAGGCAATAAAAAAAATAAAAATAAAAAAATCGAAAAAATAATTTAAAAAATCAGAAAAATTTCCACGTCAGCGTCTGGTCATCGGCCGATGTCCACATCAGCGCCGACCTGTCAAAATTGGCCGGAATGACTGAATTGGTACCAATATCAAAAGGTTTAGGACTAAATTGGTCAAATTGAAAAGTTTATGACTGAATTGGCATCAATGCAAAAGGTTTAGGACTTTTTTGGTACTTTTCCCGTTTTTTTTTCTTGCAAATGACAAATTGGGGGCATGATAGATTTTAGTAGTGACATGGTTGAGATAAAATCTCCACCAAAACAAAATAGATTCCATGTGCATTTACTTTGATGTTGCATAGTATCCTATTCCTTTTCATCGTGCTTCTTGTCCGTCGCCTGTCCGTCCTTGTCCGTCGCCCCTCCCTCCTTGAGAAGCACTGAATTATTATGTTCATGTTCATGAATTGGATGTGGACCATGAACTATTTACGAGTCTTGAACAATCCATTTTAACGAGTAATTGGAAACTATGGGGGTGCATGACAAAATTTCTGTTCCAGAAATAGTTTTTGGAATAGAAATAGATTTTTCTATTTCTATTTCTAGAAGAGTTTCTAAGCAAAAATAACCGTTTGATAACGACGCAAAATTTCTATTCTGAAAATAGAAATTCGTTTGATAACGACACAAAATTTATTCCTTTCGGACGGCGGCAGCGACGACCAGCGACCTTTAATATAAAAAATAAAAAAATAAAAATGATTTATTAACAAAAATAAATAAATAAATCATAAAAAATAAAATAAGAATATCATTTTATTTTAAAATAAAAATATCCTTAAAAATAAATTTATTTTATTTATTCTATTTTATTTTATTTTATTTTATTTTATGAATAAATTTATTTTAAAATGAATAAAAAAAATTATTTGGCAAAATACTCAAGACAAATACAAATAATTTTATTTTAATAAAAATAATTTATTTTTATTTATCATAAATAAATTATTTTTAATCTATTTTAATAAATTTATTTTTATTTTTAAATGAATAAAATGAATATTTTTATTTTTATTTTTAATAAAATGATATTTAATTAAATTTATTTTTAATAAATAAATTTATTTCGATTAAATTTATTTAATAAAAATTAAAAAAATATTTATAAAAAAATAAAAAAATGAATAAATTATATTTTTATAATAATTTTTATTTTTATTTATTCATTTTAAAGGATTTTTTAAATTTATTCGTAAAAATAAAAATAAATATCATTTTATTTATTCGAATAAATTTCATTTTAAAATTAGGGTTGAGAGAAATAGAAATTGATTTCTCCTCCATTTTTATTTCTGAAATAGAAACCTATTCCAGAAATAGAAAATTTGATAAGCGTTATCAAACAAGTTTATTTTCCAGAAATTGGTCTGGAATAGAAAAATCATTTCTGGAACAGAAATTTTGGTTATCATGCACCCCTATGTGTTTCCGCTCTAATATACATATGTTCATATCATGACTTAGTTTCTCATTATCTTGTGTAGAATGATGATTTGAAAAGTGTTTTTCTAGACATGATTACTTTCAAAAATATAACTTTTAAATCATTATTTTTAACAAGATAAATGATGTCTTAATGAACCTTCCTGAAATTTGTATCAGTCAATTCTTCTCCCCTTTGTTAAAAAGTGAGTCAAATCGAAGTGACAAATGTCCAAGAAAATCTGCCTGGAGCAAGGCATCTGAGATTACTAATCAGATAAAAGAGAAAATCAGTCATACGATCGGCCCACTATCCTCGTGTACTGGTTTTATGCGCGCCCAGATGCTTTTGTATTATGTGATCTACAAATCTTGTATTTATCCCCTCGGACAAAAATCTGTTCCATGTTAAATAGGTGAAGATGGGGGGGGGGGGGCATCAGCCCAGGCTCCCAAGAGACAAGAAGACCTATTTCAAATGAAAAAATGGACCACAGGGATGCGACTTTTTGTTTATTTCCATTCCTTTGACTCCTTGTAATTGGATCTTATGCAACCCATCTAACAAGGAAAAGTAGAGAGGAACAAAGACAAGTGCTGGAGTTTTTCAGGGGCCTATATGAAAAACAAAAGTTCATTATCATATCCACCATGGACCACATAAGATCAGGCTTATGATCTTGCCATGTCCATGGAGCCAAGTTTGTCAACCTTTTTTGAAGGCACAATAAATTCACATCCTTTATTAAAGTCTCTCAAGTAGCTGCTGGGGAATTGATGTGGACATCGAGCCATATCGAGGAGGAGGTGCTAAGGACCCATTGTCTATTCCTACTGGTTCGATCACTCGAGCGCGGGCCAAGCAATTTAGGCAAGCTGTTGGAGTCATGGTTCGTGATCTTCAACGTGGAGATGACCTTGGATCAAATCTTGAAGAATCTTGGAAATATTGGCGCAATTTGATTATATGGACACCAAATATTTGACCAAGTCAAATATATATATATATATATATATATCTTCTTGTTTAGGAATATTCTAGAATATAACGCATTATATTTCTAGGGTTGGTTTTAGGGTTTGTGTGGTGGCTAGAATGCCTATATATAAGACTGACTAAATTTCTTTGGGGACAGATAGATATATTTTACTTTGAGAAATAATTGAGAGATTCTCTTTTACTGTTCTTTTGAGGACTTGACCTAATCAAGATTCCCTTGTGACGGTCGATTTGACTTATCGAGTGAGATAACGAATTCTTTCGCTCGTGGCGTCTATAACGTTGGTTGGTTGACACGTGTTTGTCAACAGGTCACGTTTATACCGAGGTTGCCAATCACAGGTTTGATTGGAGGTCGAGGTTTGCAATTCGCATCATCTAGGCCTTCGTAGAACGATCCTTCCGCAGCGATTCACATCAGGAATCCCACATATGATAAGAATCCTATTCAACCCACCACCTGCCACCACCACTGCCAGCACAAATTTCAAAATTTTAAATTCATCAAACGAGAAAACTTTTTCATTTTCTTTTTCTTTCTTGTTGCAGCTAGTATAAAGATACTGAGTTGGTTAGCTGTAAATCAATAGATACATTCTCACAAGGTTCCCCTAGTTTTTTTTTTTAATTTATAGCAATTATAGAGATTTTTCAACCATTGTGACAGAGAAAGCACATGCTGCATTAACTGTACCGACGAGCCGGCCAACTGCAATGTTTGATTAAAGACTAATGAATTACCAAAAAGGAACAGTTCCAAGGAGGTCAAAAAATCAACTTTAGACTTACTGACCAAAAAAAAAAAAAAAAACTTTAGACTTCATGTTTACATCTCAATCTGATTTTTCATAAGGTCCAGGAAACTTTAAATAAAGTTTGGTGGATCGGTACACTTGGAAACACAATTACACCAAGCATCCGAAGAAGCAACTGAAACATCTCAGTCTGAACAGATGAGAAGTTGCATCAAAAGCAAAAGCATGAGTAATAATTACAAGAAACCATGATCCAACATAATTACCAACAAGAACAAAGTAACTGATATCCACCCCAAAGCATAAATGAAAGAAAAGATGAAAAAATGTAGCACAATAGGGAATTACAGAAAATGATGAGGGGAAAAAGGGGAGAAGACTATTGCCTCGTAATGACATTAGAAAGAGGCCCAAATGGACATAGAACAGAAAAATAGACAACAAAACCCAGCTTATGACGCTAAATGTGAACATGATATTGCAAGATGATCCTTCGGGAATTACACATTTGAGCCTAAGAATTTTGGGAATTTCTTCAAAATACCTTTGTCAAAAACCACCCCACATTAGGATAGAATGGAGGTACGTTTGACGATACATATGAGAAAAATGGATAGAACTTCCTCGCGCTCACTTGAATCAATTTTCGAGTGTAGTTATTGTAGATGAACTCAAATGAGAATTTAAGTGCTTTTAGATTATGAAGATCATTTCTTTTTCTATCGTACACACTCTTATCTTTTGCATAGCCCAATTTAATCTACAAATTATTTCCCAAACAAGTAAGTGATCATCCCCACACTAGAGCAATGAACCCGAGTTAACATGATGAATCAACATAATTAGTCTTGACAAAGATGAAGACCTTGAGAAGCCAAAGTACTAAACTTTTCAAGAGCCAATGGAAATGCAAATTAGAGTCTTATAAGTCTTTGACTTTTTTGCAAGAAAATGTGTTGCAAGAAAGTTAGAGAGAGAGAGAGAGATGAAAAATAAGAGAACGAGAGTGAAAAAATGTTGTATGATGCCAATTGTCAATAGGATTAAAAGTCAAAATGTTTGTCAAAAGTGTGAAGATCGAATTCAATGTGAAGGTGGTGATTTCACAATGTCACAAAAGAATCAATTGCGGACTCTCATGATTGATGAGGTATTTATACAAGAAGACAATCCCCAGTGAAGGAAGAATAGTGGTGACGATGTTAAGATGGTCAATAGCTTCACACCTTTCAATGAAAATTTTCTATGTGCCTAATGTACCTTTTTCATTTCTCAACCCTTTTAAGTGAGCCTAAGTTACATTCCTTTAAAGTCTCTTCAAATTATGACACACAAATTAATATAGAAGTAGTTTCAAATGTTAATAGTTTTGCCTTAAAAATGTAGGAAAGATTGTTTCTATCTCATTTGGAAGGTTCTTGACTTGTAGACCCAATGGAGATGTTGAAAAATATTAATTTCAAAGCCATGAATTGAATTATCCCTTGATAAACCTTCGACCAAGCATACATTATGATCCTATCAAAAGACCTTTTGGATTGGTAAGGTCATACTGTTTTTGAGAAAACTCTAACCTTTATTGATGTGATGATAATGGTAAGATTGATTGCCAGTCACTCTTCCCGCATCAATGGATAAGACAAAGCAACCTTCTAAATAAAAGTGAGCGAAAAGCCATTTTTGATTGAAAGTCTTTCATTTAATATTTTCAAGAATTCCACGTTATGAATGAAATTTACCTTAATGATGATTCTCCCCAATGGAAATTTGCGATGCATACATGGTGAATTTGTTTTGTATAAACCTCAATTAAATTGAATCTTCAAATGTGTGTTTTAGAATAGTCTTGATTGTCTATTTCTGTTATGAATGCATATATATTTGCTCTAATTGTGTCTTACGCGTAATGTTTCCGTGAAGACCAAATAGTTCCCACATTTGCCTGGTTAGTACATTGTTTCCTCGACTTACTTCAAAATTGATAATTCTATCGAAAGTTTTCAATGGTTGTGGTTATCCAAGTGTTTGAATGTTTCCAGTATTTGTGGTTATTCAAGTGTTCCTTGTCTAACCCATGTCGCTTGTTACACATTTTCAAATACTTGCGGTTACCCAAGTATTTGAATGTTTTAAGTACTCGTGGTTATCTTAATGTTGACACCTGAAATTTAGTTGACAAACTAAATGATAAAATTAAAAAGAAGAAAAGAAAAAGAAGGGTTAATTAGTTTTTTACTAGATAAATGACCGACGTATTGAGATATGTGACTTGCTTGACTCGTAATGCCTTTTCCACCCATAGTTAAGTCAAGATTATTTTTTATCTAGTTAGTTTTTGAGAGTCTATTTAGTGTGTGTGCATATATATTTTAATATTTTTCATTTTTGATTTTCAGCAACCCTAAAAGGGACCAATTAAAACTAGCTCAAACCTTAAGGCTACATTTAGGCATTTGGATTTTTGACAAGGATAAGACTTGACAAGATAGGATATGAAATACGTGAATTTTGCTATATTCTATATATTATTTGGTAAATCGTAGTAATAAATTTAAATATATTCATGTTATATTATATTGTTGACACATAAATTTTGGCAATTCTAAGGAAATAAAATAAACATTGCATCAGAGCAAATAAAAGGAAAAAAAAATGAGAAAATCAATCTGATTGATTATACATGGAAGTTGAAAATTCTGATGAATATTCAGATTTTGATAAATGTGGAAGTAATTAGGAGATAAGGTGAGTGAACAAGAATTTTTATAAAATGGAATGAATCGAAGCAAAATCGAGCTGATTGCAAAATCATACCTCGATTTGCAATCATGAATTAATGTAACAGAAGATTGCCATGAAAAGCGACAATCTGGGATCACTATAAAAAGAGCCACAATTTTCGTGACCAAGGGGGGGAGAGACTGAAAAAACAAATTCGAAGAAAGAAGGTGTGAAAAGAGAACCGTGTGAGAGAAAAGTGCAGAATAAAAAAAAGAAGGGAACTTCCCCCTCTTCTCGTCCAAAAAGGTCAAAAGAAAGTCATTTTTCTTTCTTCTTTGACAGGCTGCAGAGAAGAAAGAAGACAGCAATAGCCAACTGCAGAAAAAAAGGGGAGTGAGTGGACGTGAAAGAGGAAAGAAAAAATAAAAAAAGAAGAAAAAGATCTTCTTCAGCATTTCCTCTGCAACTGCTCGAGCCCCGCCTGTCCTTTGCTGGTCGGCGTCCGTGACACCACTGCAACCGAGCAGCATCTCTGCCACTGCGCCTCACCCGCGCCTGCCGCTCTGCTGCTGACACCCGCGTCTGAGCTCCGCTCGCAACCCAGCACCCAGCATTCAACACCGCGTCATTGTCCCTTCCACCTGCTGCTGACGTGCCCTCTCCGAGTGCCGCTCGTCGCCTGCCTGAGCACCTGCAACAACCCACGCCTCAGCCCGCGCCACCCCCTCGCGTCGCCAACACCCGTGAGCACCTGCGCCTGCCAATTCGCCTCCGCCGCTACTCCGAGCTCAAGCCGCACACCGTTGCTGCCTCGCCAATGCCTGTAGCGCTCCTCGCCGCCCTGCGTTACCGCTCCTCCCCCGCGACCTCCTGCTCGCCCACCATCGCGCCAGAGCGCCGCCCGATCCGCTCGCACCCCTGCTGCCCGAGTCCTACGCCCAGCTCCATTGGTTGTCTCCCTCGCCCGTGTCGACGCCGCTGCCCTCTCCATTAGGTCGCTTATTTTTATTTTTCCTTTATTTTATGTTACTTTATTTTTTTTTAAGTTTCAATATTATTGTATCGGAAACTGATGTTCATTTTATGAATATTGTAGGCATTTCTGCAGGGATTTTACCCAAAATTGTTGTGATTATTAATTTGATCCGTAAGACGTCGGATCATTTATTTAATTATATTAATTTTTGGGTATTTTGATAGTATTTTAATTGTTAAATCATTATAATTATTAATTTGATCCGTAAGACTTCGAATCAGATTTTTAATTATTTTGAACCTTTTATATGTCGTGATGTTTAGGATTAGAGTAATCGTTAATTTAACCAGGCTATTTTTTCGATTATTTTAATTCTTTATTTGTTGAATATCTCGATTGTTTAGATATAATTGCTTGTCTTTTTTTTTTTGGTCGGTTAATTGCTTGTCTTGGAAAAACAATAAAAAAAAAGACAAAAATATTAAGTACATGTCAATTAGTTTGCATATTAGGTTCATTCAATTAACAAATAGCTTGTTAGTAAAATTTGGTCATGTAGTTAAAGTGCATGTTTTATGATAAAGTTATAATTTCAAGCAAACCCCAAAAAATTGTTTGCTTTGTGCATTTAATTCTTTTGATGCAATTTGTTTGATTCACTGAGTGTTTAATAATGATTGAGCATCTGTGTGGTCACCATATTTGCATGATAGTAATTTAGGTTAAAATAAATCCAAGTTGCCTGCAAAAACATTTTTGAAAATAAAAATAATGGTACTGAAAGGGCATTAGAGAAATCTAGTGTAACCAAGTCCTCGTACCCAAAGTCTCTGGTTCGTAGAAGTAAAATAATCCTCCCATTATTTTATTTAGGTGTCTAATCGACCTACAATAAACTGATTAGTGACGGCTCATAGATAAAATTCATTTACATGTTAAAAAATAGAAACCTAAGTCGCAAATTGGTATGGGCTTGGGAGAGCCCGAGCTAAGTTTAAAACTTAGTAATCCATTAGCCTAAACCCTAGGTGGTACATTCAGAATTTTAGGTCATGACAGATTGGCGACTCCACTGGGAACTTGTGTTAAACCACTTAGTGGACTTAGGAAATTTTTCTTTTTCTTTTAAAAAAATGTTTTTGTTTGGTAGCGAGAACACATGTCGCGACCCAATTTTTCGGGGGTTTGCTACCTAAAACTAGGTTGATGGACTACTAAGCCTTTAAGCTTAGCTCGGGCTCTCCCAAGCCCATACCAAATCGCGACTTAGGGTTTTAACATGCAAAATATTATTATCTAGGAGTCGCCACTAATCAATTTGGGGTAGGTCGATTAGACACCTAAGTAAAATAACGGGAGGATTATCTTACTCCTACGAACCAGAGACTAAGGGTATGGGGACTTGGTTACACTAGACTATCCTAGTGCCCTTTCGGTACCATTTCTTTTTAATTTTCAAAAAAATGTTTTGCAGGCAACTTGGTTTGATTTTAATTCATTTTCCTAACGTGTGAGGCGATCATGCGAGTGTACAAACCATCAATTTAACACCCGAGAAAACGAATAAAATAATGCAGGACATACCTTAAAGCAACGAAAGCATCTGCGTTGTTAGATCAAAAATCATATAGACAATCCTAGATATGATTTCTAATTAACACGCAATTTCAATTTTCTTGTTTTCACTTTATTTAATGAAAAATCATGACTTATGCAAATAATCTAAAATGACATGATGACATGACCTAAACTATATGACATAAAGAAATGCAATAATTAAATGCAATCTAAATGATCTAATTATAATGACATGCAATGCGATGCAATGACATACCAAATTATTTAAACTAAAATGACATGCTTCATGCAATTTAATATGCAAGCTATATGTCACGTGACATTGATTTAATGACTTATTCTAATGACAAGAAAGTTCTAATTAAATGAACTTAATGAAAACTAAATGACGTGCATTTGATGTTTCTATTTTTAAAAATGCAATCTATTATAGATAATGATATTAACTTATGCAAAGAAGAATTTTGTATTTTCTTTCATGAAATTCGAATGCAAAAATGATCTAATTAGATTAAAATTCTATCTAATTTAAACTAAGGATTAAGTCGCATCAAATCCTAATTTAAATTAAGACATTATTTTAACCTGCCATGCAATCTATTTAATATGCAATGACGTGCGGAGCATGCCCTAATTCCATATGACATATGCATGATGTTTTTTATTTTTTTAACAATGTTCGAAATTTAAAAATGCCACGTAATTAAACAAAAACTAAGATCCTAAATGAATGCGTTTTTTTTTGTTTTTATAGTTTTTTTAAATCTAAAATAAAACCTATATTCTAGATATGCAAAATAACAAGAAATATTCTAGAATCAATTGAAATCCTAATTCAAATATCTTTTTGATTTTTCATAGTGATTTTCTAAAACAAACATTAAATCTAAACAAACAAGATATTCAACAAATAAAAGATTAAAATAAACGAAAAAATAACCCGTTATCTCACGGGTCAAATTAACGATTATTTTTAACCCTGAACATTACGGCAAGAAATCAAAATAATTAAAAATCTGATCCGAAATCTTACGAATCAAATTAATAAATATATTGATTCAACAATTAATATATCATAAACAAACCCCCAAAAATTAACATAATTAAAAAAATGACCCGACGTCTTACGGGTCAAATTAAATAATTACCATAATTTTAGGGACAAACTCCTATGGATAATGCCTATCAATTACCAATATTCCAATTGGTACAATAATAGCAAAGCTTAAAAAAAAAATAACAGTTAAAAATAAAAATAAACAAATAGTAAAATAACAAATAAACAACCTAAGGAAAATTGGGCCTTGGATCGTCGGTCCGGCAAGGGGTTGCCGTCGGTCGGAGCTCCGACGAGGGGACCGGCGGAGGTGGTCGCGGATCAGTGGGTCCAGGCGGGGGCAGGCTTCAGGCGGTGGTCCAGCGCGGATGACGAGCTCGCGGACGGCTTCGGGGCGGCGATCAGCGCCTGGGTCATGCGTTGCTGCACAGGCAGATCTGCGCGGGGCTGAGCTGGGCATCGCTCGAGCGGATCACGGGCGGAGGCTCGGGTCTGGACGCGGGTGGAGGTCACCCGGCGGTGAAAGGTGAGAGGACTAGTAACAACACCTAGAGGGGGGTGAATAGGTGTTTAAACAAAACCTTGGCAAATATATGCGGAATAAAATAAGTTGTGAGCAAAGTCTGAAGAACAGCAGACTTTGAGCGAGATCAGACTTTAACACAATAAAGAGTTTAGAGAAGAGAATAAGAACACAATGTTTATAGTGGTTCGGCTTAATCCAAGCCTACGTCCACTCTCCCACGCTAACAGCCTTCTTGGTTGGATTTCACTATGCAATCAACAAGAGATTACAACTTTGAGTGCAACCACTTAGTAGTAGATCACACTATCTCACTAAGTCACTCTTTTGGTATTTCTCTCAAGATCACAAACGTTTAAGCTCACGAGAGACAAGTGTATGATAGAAGATCGCTCAGACTTTGGAATTATAAATTCTACACTCTATCTCTTACTTGCTCATCGGTCCTTCATCTCCTTAAATACTCCTCCACTTCCAAAACTAGCCGTTGGACAGTATCCTGAGGATCGTCTTCCAATATACCCATTGGACAGCTCTGTATCAAGAAGATTTGGTAGCCGTTGAGTGACAAAGGTAGAATCCCAAATTGATTCCGATCGCCCATACAAACAAAATCTTGGTTTCCATAAGTAAATCTTCTTCGTATAGAAAGTTCTTGTTTTCAAGATTTAATTGTCAATCAATTAGATTGAGTCAATCAAATCAATCTTGATGTAGAATCCAAACCAGATCACTAGCCGTTATATCTTTGGGCTTGAGTTACGTTCTGTCGAATCTAGATGTAAAGTCTGAGAGCAATAGACTTTACAATCTGAGTCTGACTGCGATAGACTTTGCAATTTGGGTCTGAACAGATTTAGCTTTAAGGTCTGAACATAGTCTGTTATGTTCTGCTTCAGCATAGAGTCTGTCTTCTGGTTCAGCTTCAGCATAGAGTCTGTCTTCTGGTTCTTCATTCACGTTTAGTCTGGAATTTGTCAGAGTTGACAGACTTCTGATGTAGAACAAACTTTGACACTAAAGTCTAGCAGTCTTCAGACTTTGACACAGAAATCTGGAAATCTTCAGAATATACTTTGGACATGTGTTCCGTTCAGTTTTCTGGCCGTCTTCAGACATTGACAATATCCTTTACATGTTCAATCATTTGCATAGTCTATTACTCAACCATCAAACATGTTAGTAGCCTTTGATTTATTTTGTCATCTTCAAAACATCATAAGGGATTTCCCTAACAATCTCCCCATTTTTTATGATGACAAAACAATCTCTGAATATGCAGATTTGTAAACACGCTTTTAAAAATATTAATTTCAATCAAAGGATATCAAAAGATAGCTAATAGATTGAGCATAACAATATATAGAAAAATAATCGCAGCTCAATATTATGCAATACATAATATTAACCAATCAGCACATATGCATATTCATATTCTCTCCCCCTTTTTGTCATAATCAAAAAGCGATAACAAAGAGTCATGTAGAGAATATAAAGCGATAACAAATGATTTCCAAAAATCAGCTTTTATAAATCGAATATTAAAAATATGCAATAAAGCTCACTTCGATCATATATATCAGCAAATAAAAATCACGGATGCATTATAAAATTCACTTATCCTTTTTGTCATAATAAAAAGATAATACCAATAAGAGATTTGTTATGACAAAAGGTAAAAAAAAATTCACTAACCAGATTTTGTAGAACTTGGTAAGTTCCAACACATTTACCTTTTCCTTCATTCCATAATAAACAAAGATCACGATCAATTCAAAAAGATTTTTCCATAATTGATCAAAGCTCCCCCTCAATTTGTTGCCTTTTTGAGATGATCACGATTCTTTCATTTCTCTTGGATTCGCTTTCTCCCCCTGTCATCTTGACAATATTTGCGAATACAAACTATTGTTGCTTGTGCACGTTGAGCAGAATATTTTTTTTCGATTATTCCCATTGTAGCAACAACATTTGCAACGATCACTTGCATTATGAAATTCGAGGCAAAAATCTTCAATCAAGCTCGTCTCGAATTTAACCTGCATTAACTTAACAAACTTTTTGCACTTTCATATGACACATAAGGGATTTCCTCAATAAGCAAGAGTTTTGCACAAGGAATAGAATTTTTTTAGCCTCCAGGAGATAGTATAGAATCTTCATGATTTTCTGATCAAGCTTCCCAAATTCCATATGGAAGATTCTTTTGCCACCTGCAAAATCTTGTATAATGGATAACAATCCTTGCAAAAATATCATGTAATACCTTCCTCCGATTTGCGGATCAAAACTTGCTAGATATAATATATCTTCTAAGAATATAGCAAGTATATCCATGAATATGCAATAATATATTTCGAGATCAAATGGATTTTCTTAAGCATAAATCTCAAAAATATATTATAAATGCATTTCACAAAAATAAAGATGATATTGCTATCACGTGCCAAATCAAGTAAAAAATATTGCAATGCCTTATATTTATGAGAAGAAATATTTGCAATATAAATGATAAGCAATCGTCTAAAATCAGGATAAATACACGTAGAAATTTGTATGGTGGAATGATAAAAAAAAATCTCTTACCCAAGATATATGTTCAAAATATACCATTGATTAAAAAAGATCATTACCAATCTTCGTAGGAGATACTTATCTGATTGCACCAAAATCTGCGTAGATTCGCAATCATTCTTGCCTTATTGAATTTCCTGCAATCAACTCATTTCCTTTTTGGTATCCATCAGTTTGGATCCTTCCATGACGTTAGAGCAAAATATAAAATCTCCATAATCAAATATTCTTTCCAAACTCATCATAACATATTATTTAAGGAAAGAACATCTCAATAATATCTTAAAAAAGAAATTCTCACTTGGTCATAGCACGATAAAATTAGAGAGAATAAAATCATTGAGTATATAAGAATATCTTGCATAATTAACATTGCACAAAACAGATTTTCACTTTGCAAAATATGACAAAATCTGAGATTATAATATCAAACCAAATCACACGTATCAAAACATGACTCACGAGTTAAAAAAAAATCACGCGATTCTTTCTTCAATAAAACCAATCATACGATATGATCATTATCTAAAATCCGAATCAATTAAAGCACAAAGAGAATATAAGTATAATCAGAATTTTTAAATTTTGTATCCAAACCAAATTGAAAAATATATACCTTCCTTACCAATTTCTCTTTCTTCTTTTCCTTTATATCCTGCAAAAATAACTCATCTTTTCTTTGGTACCCATTTTTTCTTGGGTCCATGAGAGTTAGTAGAGTATGTTGTATTTACCCAATCTCTCTTAATAGGTCTCCAGACTTTAGGACATTCTTTCTCAAAGTGTTCCAAATCTCCACAATTTGAACACTTGAGGGCATTTTCACCAACAGGTTTTACAAACACTTTTTGAAAATGATTTTTATAAAATACCTTTGAAGGTCTTTGTCTAAGTCTCTCCTTGACTTTAGGAAAATCAATTAGAGAATCACTTTCCTTATTGAAACCAAGTCCCGACTTATTATAGTAAGGAACTTGTATGGAAAGAATATGCTCTAAAGTTTTTGAACCATTTGAAAATTTTGTCAAAATATTTGAAAGTTCTTTCTTTAAAGAATCATTTTCCTTGACAAGTAAATCTCGACTTTCTTTTGTTTGTAGAAAATCTTTTTGCAAAATTTCAAACTTTTCTTTTTGAGAAAGATCATGTTGCCTAAGCCGAGAATTCTCATTTTTAAGTTCGGAGATCCTTTTAAGATAAGATTTGAGATTTAAGCAAAGCTCATTTATATATTTTGAAACTTTGATAGGAATTTTTGAATTGCTTACCTTGATTTCCTCATCGGATTCTGAGTCTGTGTCTGAGTCAGACTCTGATTCTGAATGTGCCATCAAGCATATATATCCTTGCTCGTCATCTTCTTTCATGGTTCTTTTCTGCCCATTTTGCTTGTATTGTTTTCTTTCACTGAATTTCCTTCCTTTTCTACTTTGCTTTTTGAATCTCTTGATCATAAAAGCAAGTTCTTCGTCGTCCATATCATTTTGTGAATCTGTATCATCAGAATCAGCGTTAGATATTAAAACGATGGACTTCTTACCTTCGGGATCTTCATCATTGATTTGTTCCACTTCATAGGATTGAAGAGTGCCAAACAATTCATCAACAGAGAGTGGCATAATCCTTTGAGTTTCCCGGATTGAGGTCTTGATATGGTTCCAATCTTTTGAGAGACCTCGCAAGAGTTTGTTGACCTTCATTGGGGAAGAAATTGGCTTACCTTGATATGCTAAACCATTTACAATTTCTGTAAAACGGTTGAACATATCTCCAATCGACTCTCCTTGCTTCATCTCGAAGGATTCATATTTGCCGAGCAGGAAGTTTACTTTTGTCTCTTTTACACGATCAGTCCCTTCATATGTAACATGAAGTCTATCCCAAACTTCTTTTGCTGTTTCACATGAAGAGATTCTATTATATTCAGTAGGAGACAATGCGCAATATAAAGAATAAATAGCTTTTACATCAAGCGCTTCTCTTTTGGACATCTCCGTCCGAGACATAGGAGCGGGGGGTTTGCTTTCTTTGTCTTTGCCATTCTTATTTGATGTAGATGCAGCAGTGGGATTGATTCTTTTTTCCACAACATCCCATTGCAAGGGATCTCTGGATCTTAGGAATGCTTTCATTTTGCTCTTCCACACGTTGTATTCATTTCCATCAAAATACGGTGGCCTTGTGTTGCTTTGTCCCTCCATAAGTCCTGGTGCCAAGATACTAGCCATAAAATATCTTTAGCTCAAAAGTAAAACACTTTTATAAACCGAGCACTTGGCTCTGATACCAATTGAGATGACTAGTAACAACACCTAGAGGGGGGGTGAATAGGTGTTTAAACAAAACCTTGGCAAATATATGCGGAATAAAATAAGTTGTGAGCAAAGTCTGAAGAATAGCAGACTTTGAGCGAGATCAGACTTTAACACAATAAAGAGTTTAGAGAAGAGAATAAGAACACAATGTTTATAGTGGTTCGGCTTAATCCAAGCCTACGTCCACTCTCCCACGCTAACAGCCTTCTTGGCTGGATTCCACTATGCAATCAACAAGAGATTACAACTTTGAGTGCAAACACTTAGTAGTAGATCACACTATCTCACTAAGTCACTCTTTTGGTATTTCTCTCAAGATCACAAACGTTTAAGCTCACGAGAGACAAGTATATGATAGAAGATCGCTCAAACTTTGGAATTATAAATTCTACACTCTATCTCTTACTTGCTCATCGGTCCTTCATCTCCTTAAATACTCCTCCACTTCCAAAACTAGCCGTTGGACAGTATCCTGAGGATCGTCTTCCAATATACCCATTGGACAGCTCTGTATCAAGAAGATTTGGTAGCCATTGAGTGACAAATGTAGAATCCCAAATTGATTCCGATCGTCCATACAAACGAAATCTTGGTTTCCATAAGTAAAGCTTCTTTGTATAGAAAGTTCTTGTCTTCAAGATTTAATTGTCAATCAATTAGATTGAGTCAATCAAATCAATCTTGATGTAGAATCCAAACCAGATCACTAGCCGTTATATCTTTGGGCTTGAGTTACGTTCTGTCGAATCTTGATGTAAAGTCTGAGAGCAATAGATTTTACAATCTGAGTCTGACTGCGATAGACTTTGCAATCTGGGTCTGAACAGATTTAGCTTTAAGGTCTGAACACAGTCTGTTATGTTCTGCTTCAGCATAGAGTCTGTCTTCTGGTTCTTCATTCACGTTCAGTCTGGAATTTGTCAGAGTTGACAGACTTCTGATGTAGAACAGACTTTGACACTAAAGTCTAGCAGTTTTCAGACTTTGACACAGAAATCTGGAAATCTTCAGAATATACTTTGGACTTGTGTTCCGTTCAGTTTTCTGGCCGTCTTCAGACTTTGACAATATCCTTTACATGTTCAATCATTTGCATAGTCTATTACTCAACCATCAAACATGTTAGTAGCCTTTGATTTATTTTGTCATCTTTAAAACATCATAAGGGATTTCCCTAACAAAAGGCCGCAAATCTGGCTTGGGTCTCGGGCGGAGGCGCGAGGGATCGAGCGGCGAAGGAAGTCCGAGCAGTTTGCGGCTTGATGGCGTCGCTCGGGCAGGGGACGCAGCGGCGGAGCTCGGCGCCGCTCGGGGCTCTGGTGGCTTCACGGCTGCGAGTGGAGGTCGGCGAGCCGTCGGATGGAGCGAATCGCGGAGATCTCTGGAGCGGAGGCGAGGCACGGCGGCTCCGACGTCGCAGTGGTGCGACATTGGTCAGTGCGACTCAGGCTGGAGTGGCCGGTCTCTCGGAGGCAGCAGGCGGTCGTCGAGACAGGGGTGGAGGTGTGTGCCGGTGAGGAGAATTTTGGGGAAGAAGCACAGTAAATTTCCCCTTTTTTACTGTCCTCCCTCCTCTACTCTTGTACTTTCACCTTTGTTGCCCTGACTTCTTACTTTTCCTCTGTATTGTGTCAGAGGAGAAAAGAATGGTTTCTTTTCTTTTATGGTTGGTAATGAACGGAGAGGGGTTGTTTCCTTTTTTTTTCCTTTGTCTCTCACGCCTTCCTTTTCACTCTTCACGAATTCACTCTCAGTCGCCTTTTGCGAATTCTTTTCTCCATTCTCTTCTTCTTCTTTTTTTACTTTGAAAACCGAGAAAAGCCCCCCCATAATGAATTGTACGTGACCCCTTTTATAAGCCAAAAAATTGTATCTTCGGGGTATAATTCATTTCTAATTTTGCTTGAGCACGATACCCCTAAATATATCACTGAAATATTTTTTTGCATATTCCATCAAGAAAATTCCCATTTTGTGCAAAAGTGCATCTCCTAGTGTATATTACCTAAATGTGTGAGAAATCTTAACGGAATATAACAAAAATAAAATTTTCCTAAACTATATGCTATGTGATTTTTTTTATTTATATTTTTTATTTAGCAAAATCAACCCCAAAAATTTAGGTGTCAATAGTACCAAGTACGTCCCTAACATTTTTAAGGTGTTAAATGTTTTTGCAGATTGGTGGAATAAGGGGAGTAGTCTTTGTTAATCATTGTCTTGCAGGAAGGTGTAGGGATGAATGATTTATTTTTCCTTGATTAGAAGTGTTGTTTGCATTTAAACTGTTGTACATATTTTATTACTTTTAGCACTACACTATTGCACACACAACCTATGACTGGACCTGGGCTGCGATATGATTTTTAGGATGGTGTTGAAAATGATATTTCCTCCAAAACGAGACTGCTATGTAGAGGTTGACATTCTTTTCCTCGAAAAATTTTCGTAGTGTCGAATGTGTTTGTCCATATCCATGAGACTGCGTGACCATTGGGCATTCCATTCGACTGAGCTGGAGTTAGGAGGTCCTGACACGTTAATACGAGACCGCAATGATCAAATCATCCTCTTAGCTCCATTTTGCTAAGCCATCTAGATAGAAATCGAGCCTCACACTTCATGCGTGTGTTTATCTGATTGTCATCCCTTTCTGGTGAAAGTAAGTTGTCTAAATTCTTATTTTGCAATTTACTTACTTTATTGCAATTTTATCGGTCCATGACAATGTTTCCCTCAAGTCTTGTTTTATATGCACAAGGGAGAACCGTCGTACTGTTCATTTCCACTTTTGAGGTTTAAGATGATGCCATATGGTCTTGGAAGAAGGGGTCAAGGCATTCAAAACCCCACTGAAGCCCCTCGGAGGTCCCATTCTGCCAGATTAGGACACCATGGAAGAGGTGAAGAAAATTCTGGAGGACAGAGACAAGAAAGGCAAAACTTGCCACCTGAGCAAGGGCGAGGGAGGCAAAGCTCGTTACCTCCCAACATTCGCGAGACGTTTCCTGGCCTTCCTAGAATGGTGCAAAATGAAGTGGAAGTGATGAACACCCTGGGACAGCCAAGTGGCAAATTCGACTACTATGTGAAGTATTCGATTCCTCCTAGCTTCTACATCGACCCTCGGGATATTGTCCCAGATGGATGGGGTGGCAAGTTGGCATACAAACTGTTATGAGTTGTATGATAAGAGGCTTGGCACAGGATGAGCCATCAAATTTGACGATACAAATAAATGCAGCATATATGTACATATATATACACTCCCTCCTTTTTCTTTCCCCCGCTCTAAGAATAGGCTTTCGCACTTAAAACAAGAATATAAATTGATGCGGACATGTCTAAACAAATTTATTTATGTTTGTTATCGCCCATCAGTCCGATTCTCCGATTCCTTACCTCTTTATGCGGAAATCAAATCTATCTACTTTCCTTTTTACCTGACACCACTTAAATCGATTCAATCAAATCTGTACCGGGATTTCTAAGCTAAACCAATATGTCAATTGTTCCAAAGTTGGAACCATTAAAGCAAAAAGAAGTGATTATCTATCACCTTCCAAAGTTGAGATAAATACGTAACCAATCCACGACATTTTGCCATTGATTGATCTACTTCTTAACAACTTATTTTGATTAATTGAGTCCTTAATGTTTGAAAAACCCCGTAATCAACTCCTGAATTTTCTATTAACGGGTTTTGCGAGTCTTAAATGCTAGAAATCCTTTACGTCTCTCACATGGCCTTTCTCTAATGTTGCCTAGCCATGGACAGTAGAATTATACGTTGTTTTCAACGTTGGAAATCTAGTATGAGACTTGATTGAACATCTTTTTGCAAAATATTAAAGGCTCAATCCATCAAAATAATATTTTAGGCATGAATCGACCAATGGTTAAGAGCCCATTCTATACTTTTCCCTGGAGGAGCATGATTTTACGATAGGACTGGGAATTGGATAATTGGACTAATGAGGACCAATGTGGTTTCGGATTCTAAGGAGACTTGGTCCAATTCCTAATTTCTCACGAATATGGGAGAGACGAACCAAGAACCTAAGTAGTATTGACATTGGCACACAACATGTCACACGATATAACATGACATATCGGTACGTCATTTCTAAAAAAACAAATAATTCTGACACGTTGTAACACATTATATATTAAATATATATATTTTTATACATACGTAATAATTTATCATTTTTATGCTTATTTTGATTAAATTAATTTGATTTAAATTCATAAATAAATAAATAAATAAAAATCTAGAATGAATTTTGTACTAAAAACATTAATCCACCATTTATTGATATCATTCGTTGTTTCAATTTAACAAATTCAACTCCATTCCAATAATCCATAATACTTGGAAAGAAAAAAAAATAAGTAATTCATATTATGGACTTGCTTGGCAGGCATATTGGAAGAGAAGAGAAAAAAACTTGAGAAGTGAATTGTGTATCACGAGAAATGAGAGTCAGAAGAGAAAAACAAAAAAAGAGAAGATTTGTTTTTTTTCTCCATTTATTATTTTTATTATTTTTTATTATTTTTTCATATATAATACATTTTGACCCCTTATTTATTTAAAATTTTTAAAATTGATTTAATATATTGGAATCACATGTCGGAAACTCGCATGTCAGAGGAGTGTCAAGAAAGTTGATCAATTGTCGAATTTTCCAACATGTATTGACCAAGTATTGGACAGTGTTTGAAAGTGTCAGACAAGTATCAAAATGTCCAACACAACATAAAGGCGAAAATTGTTTCTTAACTGGGAACCTACAAAACCCTAATATAGAAATTGACTTATACACTTTGGATTAAACCCCTAATTTTCCTCTTCAAGAGCGACTCCTTGGCTTTCTTCCTTTCTGAGAAAATTTCTTTCTCTTGAAAGTCTTGCTCTTCGTTGCTGTCACCACCACCGGCCGTGGGGTGGCACGGGTGATGAGCTCCCCTAGCGACAAGCTCTTGCGTGGTTTGTTCATCCTTAAGTGACCTAGGACAATAGAGGGAAGAGAATGAAAGTGGTCGTTGTAGCGTCAGTCACAAGGCCTAGTTCCCTGAAGAATTTAGGATCATTGACTTATGATGTGTTTGTAAATCATTTTATTTTTTAGAATAATTTCTACATAAAAATGATTCAATTTTATTCTGCTCTCTAAACGAGTTTATAAGCATTTTAAAGTATTTGATAATTACTCAAAATTACTATTCTCAAATACAAACGCATTTGGTATGTTCCCTAAAATTTTTGTAGCTTAGAATTTTTTTAAATTTTCAAATAATTTTACTATATTTCTCTCTTTTTCTTTTTTTCCTTTTTCATCTATTTTCTTTTTCTCTAACTGGTTGCCAGCCATAGCAATGGCTGACGACTAGCTGGGCACGGTCCGAACACTGGAGACTCTCCAGGTCAGGACTTTCCTGTTCTGCTTCCACTCCGTTGTTGCTATCTCGGGGTGATAATTATGCATTGTTTAACAACACATTACCCCATCATCGAGTTCCGACCAGCACTGATGTGACCTGCACCAGCTGTCCCTCCTGCCAAAAATTATTACGCGTTGGCTCAAGCGTTGCATCTCAAATCGGTGACGACGTGGCTACTTGCTGATCAGACCCGCTGTTTCCCCAGTTTTCCTAATTCAATGCCTCCCCACCAACACTAACCAAATTAATTGTCTGTCATAAAGGTCACCTGTCACCAACGCATTTACTACCCCCATCAACCAATCAATGCCACCAAAACTAAGGCAACCATCGAAACCCCTAATGGTCTAACAAACTATATCCTTAGGGTCCATCTTTTTGCAGAAAACATTTTCTCAAAAAATATTTTCTTAATTTTTGAGCAATTAATTCACTTAAAAAAATGAGTCAACAATTTTTTTTTTGTTAAAGCTTAAATTTAGAAAAAAAAAATTCTCTTTAAAAGAACCTAAAAATATTTTCTAAAATATAACTAGTTATTGGCATTTGAACTTGAAATTCTATGTTTGGACACAAAAATACTAACATTGGTTCTCGGGTCCAAGCATTCAAAATCAAGTTTCCTCTAGACGTGCATGAGCCCTCAACACCCACATCCGATTCTAGCGAGGCTAGGCTCGAACCCTTGATGCCCATACCTCATTCTCCGATACCCGAACTTGGGTTTACAAAGGCCGTGTTCATGTCTCCAATGCTTGAGTTATAGTCTCGACTTTTAGGCTCAGGTCCACAGGAATGTTTATTCTTATAAATATATTTTTTTAATACAAATTGAATTTTAAACTACTCTTATTTTTAAATAATCGAATTATTATTTTTTTACAAAAAATCTTTTCTTTTCTTTCTTTCTTTTCTTTCCTCCTTCTTCCTTTGTCGGTCGTGTGCCTCAGTAACAGCCAGTAGCCCAACGACTGGCCAAGACGCGAGCAGTGAGCTCGAGGCTCAATCAATTCAGGATAGTCCAAGCTTTGCTAAGACCAGCAAGCTCGAGCCTCATTAGATCCAGGTGAGTTCAAGCTTTGCCGAGGTGGGCGAGCTTGTGGATCGGTTGATCATGGCGAGCTTGCAACTTGCCAAATCTAGGCAAGCTCACACCTTGACCTCACCTCAACCTCACACGCCTCATGACGTGGCCCTCGAACTCGTACCTCAATCTGGCTATCAAGCTTACCTTAACCTTGAGCTTTGACCTCGAGCTTAGGCCTCGCCATATTCGACGAGCTCAAGCTCGCCTATGGCCATTGCCAGCCAATCGCGGTGGAGCAAGGAGGAAAAAGAAAAGAAAAAAGAAAAAAAGAAAAAAAAATAATTAGAAACTCAACTTTTTTAAAAATAATTTTTTTTTTAATTTTTCTAAAATATTGGTTGGGATGAGGTCGTGAGATTGAAATCATTTTCCAATAAGATCCAAATATTAGAAAATGTTTTCGATCATACATTACCAAACAAAACAAAAAAATTAACTATTTTCTTGGAAAATGTTTTGGAAATTTTCATGTATCATTGAATTTTCCGAGAAATAAACACACCTAGTATATATATATATAGGTATAAGCACATCTTGGTACAATCAAACTAAAAAGGAACTCCAAATCGTAGTGGCGGAAGGTGATCTATCCTATAAGACTTAAAAATAAGTGATAAGCTAAAAAATAGGTGGTGAGCCGAAACTTATTAAATAAAATCTCTGAGTCTAAGGTAGGAGATTATCATATTACTCAACCTAGTATATATACAAACAACGTGACTCCAAGGCAATAACCATGCATGACAAATGCATAAGCAAGTGTTTTTTTTTTTTTTTAAATCCTGACATGCTAATGAAAACCATTAAAAATATGCAAAACCCAGCCCAAACGGTCCCCCTCTCAGTCAAATCTCGAAGCCAGGACTTGTACAGACCATCGAACCACAAACTCCCAAACTTCCTCATGTCAGTGAGGCTAAGTACAAGAAGCTCGGCTTCCACTACCTCATCTCCTACACCATGTATTTACTCCTCGTGGCAGTCCTTTAAATCTCCTTGGCCCACCTCTCGATCCTTACGGCCCCAGACCTGGCCCAACTGTGGGGACAACTCAGGTTCAACCTCGTCACCATCATAATCTTTTCGACCCTCGTCATATTTCTGGTCACTCTCAACTTCATGAACCAGCCTAGAAAAAAGTCTACCTTGTCGACTTCGCGTGCTACAGGCCCGACCCAGCCCATATATGTACCAGCGAGACCTTCATGTAGCGGTCGGAGCTCACGACCGCATTCACCAAGGAGAGCCTAGCTTTCCAGCGGCAGATCCTCAAGAAGTCTGGCCTCGGGCAGAGGACACACGTGCCTGAGGCCATGCTCCAGGTCCCACCGAAGCAGTGCGCAAGAGACATACGAATTAAAGAAATACATGGATTCAAGAGATACATGAACTAAAGAGACCTATCTCATTTTACTAATTTTCATTGATCCATTAATGCACTATAATCACAACACACAGAAGAATCCATCCACAAGAACCTACAATAAATCTAGCCTTGTTGTCCAAACCAACGAGAGCTTGTTCGAGGACAAATTAGAGTTTAGGCATTGAGGATGATTAGGGGAGGGAGATGAGCTAATGGCTTACACCTCAGAGCTTTGTCTTCCACCGTTGCCATGCTTGACCACAAGCACGAGATCTAGGTCTCAAATCAAGCATGAGCGTCAAATCTTAGATTGCTTGCGCTTGATCAAGGGCTCAAATCGATCTCCATCCGATGACGAAGGTATTGGAGTTGCGGTCAATGACAGTGGTGAACGAGCTTGAGGGCGTCAATGGGCAGTTTGGCGGGGAGAGAATAAGGGGACTTTAGAGGAGGAGAGAGTAAGATCGAGGCGTGAGGAACTACGATGGAAAAAAAAAGAGGGAAAGAAAGAAAGAAAACAAAAAGAGGAGAAAAAATAAGAAATTTTTTGAAATACCCGGATGAAATACCCCTGACTATCTATAAGATTTGACATTTATAACTACATATCTTTATTTGAGATCAAATAGGTCACTTTATATTATTATATGAGATAAAGTGCACCATATGACATTTTTTAAGAAAATGACTCACTTTAAATCCTTATTTGCAATTTTCTCCTAATCTTAGCAATAACCGTATAATAACTCCTCTAAGCTCTCCACGCACTCTCTATAAATCCACCCCAAACACTCCCCAATGTTCCTCATGCATTGCTAAGACTCTCTCTCTCTCTCTCTCTCTCTCTCTCTCTCTCTCTCTCTCTCTCTCTGCCATTTCCCCCCGTTTGCTTTTGGAACTCCAAGTTCTCGTCCTTTGTTATTCTTAGGAAACGCCTCTGAAGAAGAGGCACAAGAAACCTCCGAAGCTGCAAAAATCTTGGCTTTTGTGCAGAAATGGCTGCAGAAATGGCCGAGCAACAAGAACAGATAAGTCTGCAAAACATAAGACAAGCTTTCCCAAGTCTGCAAAACATAAGCCAAGCTTTCCCTATCTCAGTCAAACCTCGAAGCCAAGACTCGGACAGACCATCGAACCCCAACCTCCCAAGTTTCCTGTCGTCAGTGAGGCTCAAGTACGTGAAGCTCGGCTACCACTACCTCATCTCCAACACCATGTATTTACTGCTCGTGCCACTCCTCGGCATCTCCTCAGCCCACGTCTTGACCCTCACGACCCGAGACCTGGCCCAACTCTCAGACCAACTGAGGTTCAACCTCGTCACGGTCGTCCTCTTCCCTGCCGTCATGGTGTTTCTGGTAACTCTCTACTTCATGACCCGACCAAGCAAAGTCTACCTTGTTGACTTCGCCTGTTACAAGCCCAATCCGGCCCAGATATGCACTAGCGAGACCTTCATGGAGCTCTCGGAGCTCACGACTGCCTTCACCGAGGAGAACCTTGCTTTCCAGCAGAAGATCCTTGAGATGTCCGGGCTCGGGCAGCAGACTTACTTGCCCGAGGCCGTGCTCCAGGTGCCACCAAACCTATGCATGGCAGAAGCACGGGCGGAGGCTGAGGCCGTGATGTTCGGGGCCATCGACCAGCTGCTGCCCAAGACCGGGGTCAAGGCTAAGGACATAGGGATCCTTGTTGTGAACTGTAGCTTGTTCACCCCGACACCGTCCCTGTCGTCAATGATCGTGAATCGCTACAAGCTCAGAGGGAAAGTGTTGAGCTACAATCTTGGTGGGATGGGTTGCAGCGCTGGGTTGATTTCTATTGACCTTGCTAAGCAATTGCTACAGGTTTGGTTTCTTCTCTCCCCTCTCTTCTTCTATTCTTCAAAGTATAAGTTTGATAATAGGAACTTTTTATGAATAACACCCTCAATGATATCCAAGCAAACAAAGAATGAAAACTTCCATGGACCAACGAAATGCTAAATATAAGTTGGGTAGTAGGAATTTTTTTTTTAGGTTCACTAGTGAATAGCATCCATTTTGGATGCATTTGGTAATTAAGATACAATTTAGGATATGGTAAAATTTATTCTATCGTGCGTTTTCTACCTACTCAAGATAAGATAAAGTTTTATATAAGGGAAAAATAGATCAGATAAAATTATCATATAAGAGAGGTGGGATAAATGTCGATAGGATTTGTAACATCCATAATAAGAAAGTTATTTTTCTCGAATAACAAACTTATTAAATTAAAAAAATTAAAATTATATTTCAATATAAATAATATTTGAATTCTAATATAATAAATTCAAAATAAAAAAAATAACAATTTAGTTATTTTAATTGAATCTTATTTATATTTATATATTCAAATTAATTCTATTTCACAATATAAATTAAATATATAAACATAAAATCTATTTATATTATTACATATTTTAGGTATTTTATTATTTTAGCTATGTTTGAACAATCTACTATTTAATAAAATTTTATTAGAGAATGATGGAAGGGGAAGAAAGAAATAAAAAAGAAATTAATTACAAAAGAGAGGAAAATAAAATAAGAAAAACAAGTAAAAATAAAGTAGGCAAGAGTGTTACGAGAGATTTTTATTATCTCTTTTTGTAAAAAAAATATGTTCATTTAAACTAATATACTATTTATATCAAACAACATACATGATATAATATAAATATATTCAACTTTATTAATGCAATCATCAAATAGTGGATATGATATAGCAAAATCTCTAGATTTCATATCTTATACTATCTAGTCTTATTTATCCTATTTAGAATTCCGAATGACCAAACATAGTCTTTGGGTACGTTTGGTTCAGCATTCCCAAGGGGCTTTCAGCTTTCAAAGCCCCTTGGGGAAATGCCGGACCGTTTGGCAATCATTTTGAAGTAGCTTTCAAGTGAAAGTTAGCATTGGGAATGTTGAAAGCCTAATGCTAGTAGAGACTAGCTTTGAGCTTTCAGTATTTGGCCAAATGCTGATTTTTTTTTTCCCAAAACTATCATAACTCATTCTTTAAATTTCTTATTTTTCTCTCATTATTATTTTTTTAAATTCCAAAATAATGCTAAAAAAATCAAATATATAAATAATTTTTTAAAAAGACCAAAATATATTTGATTTTTTAGCATATATATTTGATTTTTTTAGCATTATTGTCAAAATTTATATTTAAAAAATTGCATACATTATTTTTTTTTTCAATTTTAAACAAATAAAAATTTAAAAAAAAAAATCCGACGAAGGGTTTGGTCTTTTTTTAATATGTGTGTGTGTGTGTGTGTGTGTGTGTGTGTGTGTGTGTGTGTGTGTGTGTGTGTGTATTTGATTTTTTAGCATTATTTTCAAATTTATATTTAAAAAGTTACATACATTATTTTTTAAATTTTAAACAAATAAAAATTAAAAAATTTCGATGAAGGATTTGATCTTTTTTTTAAAAAAAAAATTATATATATATATATGTATTTGATTTTTTTAGCATTATTGTCAAAATTTATATTTAAAAAAGTTGCATACATTATTTTTTCAATTTTAAATAAATGAAAGTAAAAAAAAAAAAACTAATATTAATCACCCAAAGGTTTTTTAAATGTGTTTTCTACCAAACGACATGTCTCTTAAAATTGCTTATCAAAGCATAGTTTACCAAACAGTCTTTGCATTTGCCTAAAGTCCTTTAGGCTAAACTACTTTGCATTTTCCCAATGGGCTTTCGAAATGCTGAACCAAACGCACATTCAATGTGTCATGTGATTTAAAAGGAAAATGCTTAGCTAGCCATATTGTTAGATTGGAAAACGGATGGCCAATCCTTAGCCACACATTTAATATGAGAGAGAGGGAGAACTATGTCTTGCTTGGAAATTTCCATGTAATGTGTTTGAGAAAGGAAATTTTTGTGGACATCCTTTGATTGTTACACATGATGCTAGCACCATTCAATTTAAAAATATTTCATAAAAAATAGAATCATGACAAAAAAAAAGAAGAGATGATTAAGTGACATTTTTTAATCTAATGTGAAAATAACAGCCTGTTCTAGACCACAAAAAACCATTCAACAAATAATTATAAATTATTTTGGGATTCAATCCTTTAAAAATTTATGATCCCAAAATAATTTATGACTCACAACAAATTGTTATTTACATAGTAGCCCCAAAACTATTATGTTAATAAAAAAAAAAAAACTTCATTTAGGTTGTGCCAACAGTAAAATTTTAAGGTAATTACTTTCCCTAGTTTACGCTTTGGTTGGCAGAGAAGTAGGAGCTAGTGAGTGGTTTGAACTCGGAGTGGTTGAACTCGGAACCCTTGAAACCTAGACGTCGTTGAACAAAATGATCCCCTGATAAGTCCACCCAAGATTTATGATGCCACAAATATAGCTAGATTTGAAATAGGACTTTTCGCATTTATGAATTCGATATATGACAACAGAATTGAACATTTTAAGCTTTGTACATTCTCAATTTACTATATGCTTTATCTACTAGGTACTCAAAATTCTAGGTTTTCTTACTAGGTATATTCAATTTATGTCTCAACAAAATTAAAGTTCAGCCAATGTTATTACTTCTCTTATGGGTTAATCACTAGGTACATCGTAACTCTTATGCCCTAGTGGTGAGCATCGAGAGCCTCACCCTCAACTGGTATCTCGGCAATGACCGGTCGATGCTCATGTCAAACTGCCTCTTCCGAATGGGTGGCGCAGCAATCCTCCTCTCCAATCGGTCCTCCGACCGCCGCCACTCCAAGTACCAGCTCATCCACACCGTGCGCACCCACAAAGGTTCGGATGACAAGAGCTATGGTTGCTTGTTCCAGCGAGAGGACAAGAAGAAGAAGATCGGGTTGTCGGTATCCATGGACTTGGTGGCGATCATCATGGAAGCCGTGAAGACCAACATCGCGACCCTTGGCCCGGCAGTGCTCCCAATGTCAGAACAGCTCTGGTTCTTCATGACCTTGGTCGCGAGGAAGGTGTTCAAGATGAAGATTAGGCCATACATTCCCGACATCAAGTTGGCCTTTAAGCATTTTTGCATCCACGTTGGAGGCCGACCTATTCTTGATGAGATGGAGAAGAACCTCGAGCTCACCAAGTGGCACATGGAGCCATCACGAATGACTCTATACCGATTCGGGAACACCTCGAGTAGCTCAGTGTGGTATGAATTGGCCTATTTGGAGGCCAAAGGAAGGATTAGGAAAGGCGATATGACATGGCAAATCGCTTGCGGGTCCGGATTCAAGTGCAACAGCGCAGTTTGGCAGGCGTTGAGGACCGTCGACCCGGCGAAAGAGAACAATCCATGGATGGACGATATTCACGAGTTCCCCGTCTATGTTCCATAAGTGTTGTCCATCAATCTAACGCAAAATAAGCGCTTCGGTTGGGATTTTGCCAATATAGGCAAGGTTGATTCCGAAGGATCCAGAAATCCTTAATTATCCTGATGCCTTGTGCTCATAAGCAAGCATCATTCCAAATCTTATGGTTACGTAGGTATTTGAATATGTCAAAAATTTTCTGATGCTTGTGGTTATCTAAATATTTGAATATGTCAAGCATTTGCGATTTCCAATTGCTTCCTTTCCAAGCCCTGTCGCTTGTGTAAGTGCATGTTTACACAAATTTTTAAATACTTATGGCTATCCAGGTATTTGAATGTTTTATGTATTTGTGATAATCTAGACTTTGATATTTGAATTTTAGTCAACAAGTTAAGCATTGCTTTAAAGAGAAAAAGAAAAAAGGAAAAAAGGGTTAATTAGTTTTTTACACTTTCGGTCACCAACCTGGTGTGACACGTGACTTGATTGACTCGCAATACCTTCTGCACCCATGGTTAAGTCAAGATCCTCCTCCACTCAAGGCTTTGTTGCTAACCCTAGCAATTTCGATGGGGCATGGCAATTATGCATCGTTCAACATGTTACCTCGAGTTCCGACCGGTACCGATGCAGTACGAGCGCCTGCTGTCCCTCTCGCAAGAAAATATTACGCATTGGCTCTCGCGCTCCGTGTTAAATTGGTGACGACATGGCTATACCCAGATCAAAGCCGCTGCTTCCCCAGTTGAGTAAACTATTCAACGCCTCCCGACCCGAAAAAGGGCAAAATCCATTCAATGCACACGCTCATCTAAGGAATTAATTGTCCTGTGAATTAGATGCTGCTCGCTCTCTCTCAAATATATTCTGCTTTTGCACGACACTTTACTATGAAATTGGAAAATGTTAATAAGGTTCCCTAAAGCAATTGCTAACGATCTTTAATTGTATTTTTTAATTGTACACTTTTTATATTTGAAGTAGGTGATTTCGGGAGATGTTCACCATTTCAAAATTTTAAAATGCATGGATATGCCTTTTTATCATTTTCAGTACTCTTAACCAGTGCACCTAAAGAACTTGTTGACAAAACTTATTATGATTTTTTTATGGGACTATTAAAATATAACTTAATATGTAGTGGATATGATCATAATTAGAGTTAATTTTGTACCGTACTTTACTAAATACTAAGTTTCAAGTTGGTACATCTGACTTAGAGGTTTCAAATTTAAATTCTTAGGTATCCTTTTTACCCACCTATGAGCTTCATTCTTTATATACACCTTAACGCCTTCATCATTGGATCGATTTCCTCATGATAAGAAGCATTTTTAGATATCAATATATTCTGATGCGGACGCAATTGCTTGAGAAATTTTTTGGAACGTTCAAATAAATTTAACATAGTCAATGAGCTTGAGACAAGCGATTCAATGAAGATTTATGTGAGTTTTCAACAAGATATCGAGATGTGATGGATATTTTTTAGTAGAAATTCATATATAGTTTTGTTGACACCTAAATTTTTGCCCAAAAAAAAAATCATTTCCGAAAAAATGGGAACTTATTTTTCCACAAAAATATTTCATGTCAAATTCTTGCATATAGATTATCTAGGTGTTTAGTATAGTTTTTTTTTTAAATGGAAGATGTTTTTCCTTAAAAAAAATTAAAAATATAAAAAAAGGATTCAAAAAAGATTAAAAAAAAAAGTTGGGGCCAATGATCTAAATGTGACTGGCCAAGCCCAGGAGGTCAGATTGGAATTAAAATGACAAACTGGGGCCAAAATGCAATTTCCAAAAGTTGAGGGACCAATTCGCAAATTTTGCAAAATTTCACCCAAGCTCCTAAATCATCATCTTAGCCCCCAATTAAGTTGAAATTGAGCTTGGGCCAAGTCAAATCAATCAAATTGGGCCAAAATGACCAAATTTGCATTGAATTGGATATTTTTGGATAAGAAAATGGCTAACTTTGAGGGATTTTCTTGCAAAATTGGGTGGGCACAATTATGAAAGATGGTCGAGATTTTAAACTATTATACATGAGCTTGCTAATTGATAAAAAACCACAGCCAAATTGATGGATTAAAGCACTCAAATCAGCAGCCAAAACTCAGTCCACGAGTTAGTCTCAATTCGGAGTTGTTGAGTAAGCAACTTGGTGGCCCCACCATATCTTCCTCAGATGCCCAACCAGCCCGATCTCTACATGTGATCTTCAAATTAAAAGGCTCAAATGGGCTAATTATTGTCACATGTGGTGTATATGATAGAGGAAAGAAATGCCTCTTATCATCTTGATCTATGTACCGCTTGCGAATGAATTCATTGACCTTAAACGACACGGGTTTTCTTTTTCACTCGAATCCCAGAGTGCTTAAAGGATATGTTTGGAAATGGGTTGCCTTTCTTCATTCTAAGTGTTTCTCGCTTGGCATGAGTAACATTGCATTTCATGTTTGTTGAGATCATCTTGGTGGATTAATCTCCATAGGAAACTTTGATTCAAAATGAGTGATTTGTTGAGTGGATGGACAATTTAAAGGTAAAGAAGATTTTTGCAAACTTTGTGGAAAACTTGTTTCTTCAATTTCCATTTTTTGCGCTTGTTTCTAGAAAATCACTAAATGTTCTTTTTTGCAATGGAAATTCTCCATTTATTTTCCATTTGATTTTGAGAAGAATGGTACTTACTTGTGCCTTAGTAGTCAGGCGTCCCTACGAAGAACAAAAGAGAATGTATTAGTACATGAATCCTCAGGGATCGTAAAACTGGAGACGATACAACATTACCCTTGGTCAGTTTCACCAATTGGCGGCAAACAGCGGAATGAACGTACTGTTTTAAGGGTTGAAGAGAATCTCAGGTCTTTAGTCTCATTAGTCCAAGCATTTTCTCTTTTTGCAAAAATAAGAGATGCAAAAGTTTTTTTTTTTTACATGGCAACCTCGTTGCCATTTCCGGGGATCAAACCCCATACCTCTCGGACCCGTTCATTCATTCCCCATACCACCAGGCCGAAGCACTTGTAGTGTCCATGGGGTGCTTCTTTTTTTTTTATCTAATTGAACCGACTCTAGAACAACACATCTTTTAAATCAAGTTAGGTGAATTTGACATGTGTTACCTCCATATGCTTGCTTGGTCGATATGTATTCTGCTTAAATCAATTTCTCGAGTTTGTTCCTCGAATGCCGATGCTACCTATCGAACAAGGAGACTACATCAAAAATGAAGTTAGAGAGGGGTATTTTGGAAACGATACTGAATTACCCTTCTCCTGCATCTGAATTTAAATGTCTTGTGTTTCCTCTTCATGTGCCTTTGCTCCTTAGGTGTTAACATTTCCTTGAAGATCTTGCTTTCAAAGATGTTTTGCGTTTGGAAAAAGAATCTTCGTAGACATCAATTTGGGAGAATTTAAAAAAATAAAAAATAAAAAACCTAATCGGTGGCCTATAAAAAGGTGAAATGCGTAGGGTTTTGGGGGTCATTTAGTTATATTGCATTGCATATTGCATGATTTTCATTAAATAAATAAATAAAAACAAAAATTGCGTGCTAATTAGAGATCATATCTAAGGTTATTGATGTGAATTCTAATTTAACATTGCAGATGCTTTCGTTGCTTTGAGGTAAGTTTTGCAATTTATTCATTATTTATCTAGATGTTAAATTGGTGGTTTGCGCACCCGCATGATCGCCTCACATGTTAAGGAAATAGATTTAAAATCAATTTAAGCTGCCTACAAAAACATTTTTTAAAAAATAAAAGAATGGTACCGAAAGGGCATTAGAGAAATCTAGTGTAACCAAGTCCCCGTACCCAAAGTCTCTAGTTCGTAGGAGTAAAATAATCCTCTCATTATTTTACTTAGGTGTCTAATCGACCTACCATAAATAAATTAGTGGTGACTCCTAGTTGAAAATCAATTACATGTTAAAAACTTGAACTTAAGTTGCGAATTGGTATGGGCTTGGGAGAGCCCGAGTTAAGTCTAGGCTTAACAATCCATTAGCCAAACCCTAGGTGATGCACCCAAAAATTTGGTCGCGACATTGTTCAATCTCTGTCAAATTAAAACAATGAATGATATTAACAAATGTTTGATTAATATTTTTAGTATAAATTAATTTTATGCTCTTTTTATTATTATTATTTATTTATTTTTGCATTTATATATAAAAATATACATTTATTATATAACGTTTCCGAACGTATCAAAATTCTCTATTTTTTTAGAAATAATGTGTCGGTGTGTCGTGTCGCGTGTCACTTATTCGTGTCGGTGCTACATAGTTTAAAACACGTTACACAAATTAGAGGGACCCAAGACTTATAAACTAGCCCAGGACTCCCCCCTAAGCGATGTGGGACAAGAGGAGGGACCCCTTCCTTGCGCACGTCCGGGGGCCGAGGCGCGGACGCACCGCCATCCCTCCTCCCCGCGCATCGCCGCTTGGGCCGTCACATTCTCTCTCTCCCTCTCCCTCGCTGTCTCTCTCTTTCTCTCTATGCCCCTCACGCAAGTGCTACTCCAAGCCTCCAAGAGTCCCACATTGAATAACTGCTCAAAGAGCATTTGAGAGATTGCCTATAAAAACCAAGCTTGGTAGTCTCAACAACCATACTGGTTTGGCCTTTCCGCAAAAATAAGTTTAGTAAAAAGAGGTAGTGAGAGGTGGTCGCCGGTCAAATCTGTTGCACAGCTCGGGAACCGAACAGGACCAATCCCTCTAGGCTGTCTTCGGTTCCAACATTTTTCGGTTCAGTTCCCGCTTCCGTAAAAGAGAAACCTGGTTCTGGAACCGTTATGGAACCTGGTTCTGGAACCGGACCAACTGAGACCGAAAACTAATTATCCCTATCTACACAAGTTGGTACATGTCAATCCTCACTAAGTTAGGCCATCATTCTCGAATTTGTAATTCCAAGAGATTAGAACATAATTCACGGTGTCTTCGTTTTAATGATGACTCACATCTTAACATATCTCAGTGGATAAATCAAGGCAAGACTCGGTTAGAAGAAGCAAAGTGGTGTCTTTGTTTTAATGACGACTCACATCTTAACATATCTCAGTGGATAAATCAAGGCAAGACTTGGTTAGAAGAAGCAAAGTGTATCACGGGGGCCACAAACCAACACTCAAGGAGTATCTCAATGCTTCGGTGACATCAATAGGAGAACATGTTGTGCTGTTCTGCTCTTACTTCACTTCAGACAAACTATCCAAAGAGACCCTAGAATATCTATGCAATCCCCAACGTTGTGCATTGCTCCTCCCTAATTCTTCGGCTCACGAACAATTTGAGCACCTCATCAGTAAGTATCGATTAGGTTAACCATCCAATTTTGCAGTTCAAGTTATGACACCTTAGATGATCAGGAACATACATATTGCAGGATGAGTTGGCAAGGGGAAATGATTTCAAGTCACTACATTGTTACATGAATGAAAGCGGAGCTTCCGAAGAAGCAACTCGACAGCACATCAAACGTATGGTGCAAGATGGAAAGATATGAACGAAGATGCTCTCGGTTAAAACCCATGCCCCAGGCCTTTTCTCAACGCATGTCTGAACCTTGCAAGAGCGTCTCCATTGTTCTATCAGTACGGGGACAGTCATGGGATTTTAGATCACAAAATTAAAGATAACTTGAAGTCGATCTTCATCCAAGCCGTCCTGATACTGAGCAGCTAAATGTGCCTTTGATTAATTATGCTAATTATGTCGCAAATAACAAGTGGCGTTGATAAGCTACTTGGCAATTATACCTAATTTAGGCCAATTGTGTTCTCATATAATGTAAGCTTTTCCATCTTTCCTTTCCTTTTTGGACTGCAATGCCAATCATGGCCATGTTGGGCTTCCTACAAAACAGTATGTAACACATATTACAGGATTTTACCTTAGAAAGTTTCAATCTCCAAAAAAGGGGCTTAAGGATTTCCTAGGAGAGCACAAGTACTTCCTAAAATATATTAAGTTACTCTTGTCAAATCGTGCACCAAAACCATATCAAATTACCAAATCTCTTCACAGTCTCCCAAACATATCCCGGAAAAACATGGCGCGAGCAGACAGATTGAGAATAGTGGGCAATACAGCATATTGAGCTTCTTTTTTTCTTTTTTGTGGCGATTAGGTCTAGGCTCAAGATGGTGAATCTCAGCCATGATCTTAAAATAACGACTCTTGTGCGTCTCACTATGAATTTTTAGAGTGATAAGGAACTTAGGGACTCATATTGGTTTTTCTAGTAAGGCCATGTGTCTCTTAATGTTAAAAAACTCAAACATCCCCTCTATATTGGACAAAACTACTCCGGTGCTTTGTGTCTAAAATGAAAAATAAAGCGTAAAGGTCTTGCAACCTAGATTAAAATAAATAAATAAAATCTGTTTAGAAATAGTTGTGAATACTGGAAAATGTACTCTAAAATATGAAAGGTTTCCTTGAGCATTTTGTTATTTAAATATGCAAACTGACAAGGCCTTGGAATAGTTCTCGGAAACGAATCACAGTAATTTATCAAGATAGCACTCCTTTTTTAGGACAAAAGGTCGAGACAGTTCCTTTTGCACTAGGTGCTTTTGCTCCGCATGATTTCATACCATCGTGCAAAGTTCCAAGAGAGGATCTTTTAAAAAAAATTCTAGGCTGATTTGACAATTGATAGTAGCTAGCGACGAATCTATGCAATATTAATAGCGACTAGGACTATATATTTTGGGTCTTACTGGTGGAATTTCTCCGTGAATATCAGTGTTGCAACCTCGTGCCTTTGTCGATCATCGAAACCAGCCATTGTCTTATCGAGCTGTATATTCTTGCTCCCTTGAAACCTTTGACTCCCGTTCATCGCCACCTTCGCGGCCCTTACTTTTTATACAAGATCGACGGCTCATCATGGATTAATCATCCTGCAAGTTTCCGACCGAGCGTTTGGGACATGCCCGTTCACTCGAGGTCCAACAGATGGGAGGCCGGATGGTTCATGGAAATGTACGAGGAAGATTAGTGTGATCGCTTGAACCGCTTCTTGCTCGATTTCACTGAGCTCGATTTCAACATAGTCCAATCAATAAATAGAGACTACGTCAGCAAATTAGCCAGGTGCTTGGTCTTGTAGCACATGCACTTTGATGGTCACAGTTTTCGGCCCACTAAGGGCCTATTTGGCAAGTTGCCAAACAGTGCTTATTTCTTCTTCTTTTTTTTGTTCTCGGGAACAAATTTCTATTTTTTTCTTCTCGGAAGTAGATTTGGAATAGAATCAAAAAAAAAAATTGATTCTTTGTCCCGGGAACAATTCTAGAATCAAGTCAACCTATTTTTTTCTTTTTCATCTTCTTTCTTCTTGTTCTTCTTCCCTCTCCCTTGTTCTTCTAGTGCCGTTTGCCGCCACCATTGCCGTTTGCCGCTGCCGCCGCCCCCCGCCGTCCACTGCCGTTGGTCGCCGGCGAGCTCGCCGGAGGCTCACCAGGCCAAGGCGAGGTCCAGCGAGGCCTGGTGAGCTCGTCGGAGGCTCACCCAACCACTGGTGAGGTAGGCCTTGCCCAGGCCTCCCTCAACCACCGACGAGCCTTACCTGGTCAGGTGAGGCTCGGCCCAACCGCCGACGGGGCTTGACCTCACCAGGGCACCACAAGGTCGGCGTCGCCCGACCAAGGTGAGGTTGACCTCGCAGTGGCCTGACGAGATCGAGCCAAGAAGAAGAAGAAGAAGAAGAAGAAGAAGAAGAAGAAGAAGAAGAAGAAGAAGAAGAAGAAGAAGAAGAAGAAGGGGAGAAAGAAAGGAGAAAAAGAAAAGAAGAAAAAAATGATTTGAAGTAGGAATTGAAATTTTGCTATATATAGAATAAATATTTAATTTTGTATTTTAATTTATTATTTAGTATTTATATTTATAGTTTATACTATAGTTTATTATTTACTATTTAATAAAAATTTGATTTGTTAATATTTTTATTACTTAGTATAAATATAATTAATCAATAGAATTTCTATGATTTGATAGAATTTTAGAATGAAATATAATTCCAAATTCGAATTCTTTTGAAATTGAAAATATAATAAAATATAATATGATTTCTTCACTCATAAGAAGACAATTTTATTGGTGAATGGTTCATGAGAATTCAATATTAAATTTACATTTGTTGACACCTAATTTTGGAAAAATAAAATTGCATTTTGAATCAAAGGAAAATAAGGGGAAGATCAATATGATTTGGTTATGAATGGAAGGTGGGAATTCTGACTAATTATTCTTGCTTCAATTAGATCTTCAAGAAATCAAGAGAATAAAAATCAAAATGGAAACCAAACCCAAAATTGGTGAGGATAATGGCCAGATTGATAAATCAAAGGGAAAGTATCAAAAGATTATATTCATCAGGTGAACTGCTTGCAAAAATCAAAACGAACTTGGATGGGTTTCTGGTAACATGAGTGAAAAACCGAAATGTTAATTTGCGATGGCAAATCGGGGCTGAAATTATGTAATTCCCGCAATCAAGGAAGCATAACTTTCTAAAAGACAATAGAGGTTTTCACTATAAAAAGGCAACGGTTCGTGAGAAAGGGAGGAGGGCGATTTTCAAAAAAAATCAGAGCAAAAGTGAGGAAGGTTTTCTCCTTGGTTTCTTTTGAGTTCAATTTTCTTTAGGGGAGAGGCACACACCCTCAGGGATCTCGGGCGATGGTGTAATCTTCTTGACGATGCCCCATGTTCATCATGCTTCATGGATATTGACGACAAGCATAAAGCTAAGTCGAGCTTCTTCTTTTTTTTTTTAAGTTTGATTGTGTGCAATTCCAATTTGCTATTCGCACTAAGGTGATTTTATTTTTTCTTGCCTAGATTAAACTCCTACATCTCCGACGATAATTCCAGCAGCGAGACATCGAAGTGGCCAACGTACCTAAGCGCCGATTGCCATCTAGTGATTTCACTGTGATAAAACCAGGTTGTTTCTCTCCCTATTAAAGTTGTTCACCCCATATTTTCACCTAATTTACTTTGTTTTGTTCTGATGTTGTGGTCACAGGCAATTCGATGCCGAACAAAAGGCCACACAATTCCATATTTCACCATAATTGACAAGAGAGAGATGGCAAGAGAAGGGGGCGTCCACTCAAAAAGTTCTCGGAGGAGACTAACAAATGATCAAATCAAGAACTAGCCATATGCCCACCAACGCTGCTGCAATTCCCCTCCTTTAGTTTTATTTTTATTTCTTTCTTTTGCTTATTTTATGTTATATTATTGTGTTTTAAATTTTGTTATTATTGTTTAAGTTAGAATATGGTTTGTCAATGTTAATATTTGTGCATTTTGTATGCATTATCCGTAGGGATTTTGTCCGAAATTAATGTAATTATTAATTTGATCCGAGAGACATCGGATCATTTTTTTATTATATTAATTTTTGGGCGTTTTGGTGAAATTTTAATTGTTAAATCACAATAATTATTTAATTTGGTCCGTAAGACTTCGGATCAGATTTGTAATTGTTTTGATCTCCTTGTTGTGATAATTAGGGTTAGAATAACCGTTAATTTGACCTGTGAGACAATAGGTTATTTTTGATTATTTTAATCCTTTCTTGCTTTATTTTGTTGATAGTTTAGATTTAATATTTATTTAATAATTAATTATTTAAAAAAAATCAAAATTTTGCCTAAGCATATAGGTTTAGTAAATCAGACATGTAGAATTAGGTTTATGAAATTTTCGTCATCTAGTGATTGTTGCTAAGTTCATTGCTTGTCATTAGAACTAGGTCATTTGATTAAATTGCATATTTAATTGTTGCATTTCTTTAATTTCGAATTTCATGGAAAATACAAAAAATTAGAATAAATTCATTTCATGCTTTAAGATAGATTGCATGCTTATTCATGTTATATAGTTTAGGTCATATTGCCACGTCATATCATTTCATGTTAAATTAGTAGCATGCATTGCGCGACTTTCATTAAATAAAGTGAAAACAAAAAATTGAGTGATTGCTTATTAATTAGGAATCATATCTAAGATTATTGATGTGAATTCTTATCTAACATCGCAGTTGCTTTCATTGCTTTGAGGTAAGTCCTGCATTATTTTAATCGCTTTCTCGGGTGTTAAATTGGTGGTTTGTGAACTCGCATGATCGCCTCACACGTTAAGAAAATGAATTAAAATCAAATCAAGCTGCCTGCAAAACATTTTTGAAAATTAAAAAGAAATGGTACCGAAAGGGCACTAGGATAGTCTAGTGTAACCAAGTCCCCGTACCTTTAGTCTCTGGTTCGTAGGAGTAAAATAATTCTCTCATTATTTTGCTTAGGTGTCTAATCGACCTACCAAAAACAGATTAGTGGCGACTCCTAGATAGTATTTTGCATGTTTAAAAAATTTAGACTCAAGTTGCGATTTGGTATGGGCTTGGGAGAGCCCGAGCTAAGTTTAAAAAAAACTTAGCAGTCCATTAACCTAGTTTTAGGCGGTGAACCCGAAAAAATTGGGTCGCGACAACATTCATCTAAAAAGGTAATTGAAAAAAATTGGAATATAAATTTTATGTAGTTATCAAATGCATTTATGTTCTTTTTTTATTCCAAAATTAGAAATTTTGTGTAGTTACCAAACATTTTCTTTTGCTCAAAATTGTTTCCGAGAACAGCATAAAAAAAAATCATTTTTGATCAAAAATTGTTTTTGAGAACAAAATGGTTACCAAATGCGCTCTAAATCTTCCATTTTCTCTTATTAAATCAAGTCAAACTCCAACCAAAAAAAAAAAAAAATCAAGTCGAACTGACCCGATTTGTAAAGCCCGAAAAAGATAAACCCAATATCATACAAATTATGTATAGGTGGGCCTTCTAAATAAAGATTTTGTAGGCCTTGCTCATTCTACTGAGCCTTGTAAATTACCGATGATCTCGGTACATCATCGGTAATCTACTTCGGTATGTGTCCTTCTCCTTGTAAATAATTGCTTATAAAAGAAGTACATCATTAATGTTCATAGCAACCCGATACTCATTTTTATTTCTTTGATACGAATGTGAGATGAATCTTGGGACTTATGTTTGTGACCCATCAATGTCGTCCATGATTGGTATGAATTGGTATGAGGAGACAACTATAAGGCGCTACAATGCCACATGAATGAAACCGGCACTTCAAAGGAGGCCGTGCGGCAACACATCAGACATCTAGTGTGCGAGATGTGGAAGACAATGAATAGAGATGTGTTCAAGGACAATGAATAGAGATGTGTTCAAGGACTACCCGTTTCCTGGGTTCAAGCCTTTTCTCAGGACATGTTTGAACTTGGCACGAACTTCTCAATACTTTTACCAGTATGGAGACGAACATGGCCTTCCCGATCATGAGAGCAAGGATCATATCGTGTCGACTTTATTCAAACCCGTGCCCCTCGATTAGGGATGCATTGTTGGCCAAGAATTTGCTTTTGGAGAAAGCCTTTGGTTTCATGCATTAGTTATGGGTGTTTGTACAAGCTTCATAAAACTCGTCAAAGAAGCATACGCTATTCCGTAATCTGTCGCTATTGTAGTATGTAGGGTTCATGGTTACGGAGAATGTTAACATTATTGAAGGGTAATCAAACACTTACAATAGATGCTAATTTCGTCGATATGGATGCATTAACTTAATGGCAGCTAACTAAATTTTCATGACCACTAATTCTCATGCCACTACTTAATTAGTGCATGTTTTGCATCTACATAATAGCTACATTAAATCAGTTTATACCTACTGCTTACGTTAATGATTTGTCATGAAAAATACAAGATGACACGGATTATTGTGGTAGAGGGAATTGCAATTACAAGACTCAAAAGAACAACTTGTGAACAAACGCTTTATGACGCTATGCGAATGATTTTACTTATTTATATTAGATTAGGTAGTAGATGAGTAAGCTCATAGGGCACGCGAGTTTCATACCATCGAGCAAGTTCTAACAAAGCGTTTTCTGGAAAACTTTCTAGGCTGATTTGATAATGATACCAGCCACAAATCCATCGGGAAAAGTGCCAAAAAAGTCCTAAACCTTTTGGTTTTGTGCCAATTTAGTCCTAAACCTTTTTTTGGTGCCGATTTAGTCCTAAACCTTTTTACGTTGTGTCAATTCAGTCCTTTCCGGCCAATTTTGGCCGGATTTTGCTGACTGGACGCCGGCCGACTAACGTGGCTTGATCGGCGCTGACGTGTATAAATTTTAATAATATTTTAATATTTTAGAATATTTTTAGAATATTTTATTTTATTTTATTTTATTTTTATTCTTTTCTTTTTTCTTTTTCTTTTTTCTTCTCATCTTCTTCCTCCAGCCGGTCGCCGGAGCTCGGCGACCGGCCAGAGGCGACGGCCGGTGAGGTTGACCTCGCCGGCCACCTCGCCAGTGCCCGCGAGGGATGGCCGGCGAGGCTCAACCTCGCCAGATCCGGCAAGGGCGAGCCTCGCCCGCCTGGCGCGAGGCCACCCTCGCGGCCTGGGTGGCGAGGCTCGCCCTCGCCGGATCTGGCGAGGGTCAAGCCTCGCCTATGGCCGGCAAGGGCGAGCCCCGCCAGCTCGGTGCGAGGCCAGTTGCCTCAGAGAACGCCAAGAATCACAAAACCCCCACCCCCAACGGATTGCCACTGCGGGAGAAACAGGCGAAAATCCGGGGCCGGAGCCACGCGACCGAAGACACCCCGAGCTCTCGTAAACCCTAGAGACGACAACGACGACAAGTGGAGGAGGGAGGAAATTTCTAGGGCGAGATTGGGATCGGAGAACGGAGCTAGGGAGGAGTCCAGCTGGCCTTGCTCCGAGCTAGCGGGGCTCGCCCTCGCCGGCCATAGGCGAGGGTGAGCCTTGCCCACCCGGCGCGAGGGCTCGACCTCGCCAGATTCGGCGAGGGTGAGCCTCGCCCCCCCGGCACGAGGCCGCCCTCGCGGCCACTGGGGAGGTGGCCGGCGAGGTTGACCTCGCTGGCCGTCACCTCTGGCCAGTCGCCGAGCTCCGGTGACCGGCTGGAGGAAGAAGATGAGAAGAAAAAAGAAAAAGAATAAATAAAAATAAAAAGAGAAAAAATAAAATAAAATAAAAATATTCTAAAATATTAAAATATTATTAAAAGTTGTACACATCAGCGCCGATCAGGCCATGTCAGCCGGCCGACGTCCAATCAGCAAAATCCGGCCAAAATTGGCCGGAAAGGACTGAATTGGCACAACGTAAAAAGGTTTAGGACTAAATCGGCACCAAAAAAAGGTTTAGGACTAAATCGGCACAAAGCTAAAAGGTTTAGGATTTTTTTGGCACTTTTCCCCAAATCCACCCAAATTCTTGAAGTGTGTTTCGAGTTTAAGCCCGTTAAAAAAAAAAAAAAAAAACTCAGCCCAGCTTGAAGTGGTTAAATTAACCGGTCACGTAAAAGTGAACTAGGTGGATTCTTGTCGTGGAAATTGAAAAGCCAAAAATAAAAGATGAGCACGTAATTTCACTTAAATAATTAATTTCAATATATGTAAAGGAAGCTATTGCAATGGCGGTAGATATGTGAGAGAGCCGTGAGACTCAATGAAAAATTAGGTTTTAGGGAATAAAATTTTATTCTTTTTTTCTATACATAATTGTGTTGCAAATATAATGTATATAAAGGACTCTAAGAGATAAGATACAAAAGATAACAGAATAACTAATATTCCCTAAATATATGCTACCTCTAAGGCTGTGTTTGATTGACCGGATAAAACTCCATATATGTTAATTTTTATCTTATCCGGTGTCCTATCCGGAGTTTAGAGTGACGCAAAATCCGGATATAGTCTAAATAAAAAAAATCCCACCTAGAAGGTAGGATGGATTTGAATAGGATATGTGAAATTTGAAAAAATAAAATTTCACTCTCTTCCTTCCCTCTCCCTTCGTTGCTACAGTTCAGATCTGGCCAGAGTCGTGGTCGCCTCGGAAAGACGGAGCCAACCAAATCTGGCTGGTGACGCCGCTGGTCTGTGATCGACGAGGTGAGATCTGGAGACAAGGTCCATGGTCGAGCCACCATCTTAGTCGTAGCAACTCGCAGTCGTTGGCCGTCCATGGCTAAGCCCCTTGTTCGTGGTTGCTCACATAGATATAGGATGAGAAAAGCGGGGATGAATAGAAAGGAACAAGCAAAAGGGTCAGGCGTTGCCTGAGATTGTTTCAATAATCTCCAAAGAAAACCTGCCCCCATCCCCTTCATTTCTCCAAATCCCATCCCGTGCTCTCTCGTCTCTGTTCAACACGTGCTAAACACCCAGATTTGAGAATATCATCCTTAAATGATCAGCCCAGGAACTTGACATCTCCGGCAAAGTGCAAAGCTGGGTGTTTTCTCGAGTTCATTTATTCATTGAAGATCCACACAATTGATAATCTCCAGCAAAGAGTTTTTCAGTTCGCCTCAATTTTTCTGCCTTTTTTTTTTTTCAGAGTATTGTTTTATCTGTGGAAGCTGAGTTGAGCGCGCTTACGGCCTCCTTTTTCACTTCACAAGAAAGAGAGATTGTTTTATTTGCCTGGTTTATTTTTAATTTTAATTCTGCAAATCAAATATTTATTTGGATAATATTTATTTGAATCCATGTTATATCCGAACGTTAACAAACATTGGATTGGATATCTAAAATCCTATTTTATCATTATCATATTCGACATTATCCTATCTTGTATAAATGTCTGCACGACCAAATGCAACATAAGAGATAAGATAAAAGAGATAACAAAATAACAAATATTCGCTAAATATTTGTCAAATATTTTTTTTCCCTTAACAATTTCCTTTAGCTGGTGGAGTCACGCAAGCTATAAAGGAGAAATAAAAGACTCATGTTTTCCTTGTCCACGTAGAAGTCGGCCTTGATCGTCCCTTTTTGGCAATATCCATATTTGTTGTTGGTCTTTGGTGTTCGATAATTGGTTGAGGCACCGTTTCATCAAGGCGAGCCTAACCAAATCCAGTGAAGTCGAGCATTGCCTAGCGACAGCCTTACTAGGGGTTGGTGAGGTCAATCTCACCGACCTTTGCCTTTGGCCCGTCGTTAGCCATCATCAAAGCTTAGCCATTGGTTAGAGGAAAAGAAGAAGGGAAGGAAAAAAAAAAGGAAAAAAAAGAAGAAAAAACATATAAATATAAATAAAATATTAAAATTTGTCAACATTAGCACCGATCGTGTCATGTGGAATGGCCAGTGTCCACATCAGTAATTTCCAATCAAAATTGACTAGAATGACTCCATTGGCAAAATGTGAAGATTTTTAAGACTTAATTGACATAATAAAAAAGTTTGTGACTAAATTGACAAAAATGTAATAGGTATATGACCTTTTGAACTATTTTTCCATTAGATGTGCTTTTAGGTTTAACAGATAGCATAAGCTATACAGGCCGTAAGTTCACTGATTTTCGGCTATAAAAAGCATTTCTTCTCCATTTTTAGGTTCTCCATAATTTGTAATTCAGATTGAACCATCTTTTCCTCATAAACACTGGACCGCTTACATTATGTCTTCCCTCTCGTGTCAATTTCAAGTTTCGTTGGCCCCCTTTCGTCATCAATAATGCATTTTTTTTAATTAGTTAACGCAATTTCGCGTTAAAATTTAAAGGACTTGCCTTTAAAAATGTATTACGTTGTTTGTTCAAAGTTTAGATAACCATTATGGAAAACTAATGGCTAGCATAGATCCGAACTCGTTGTAGTGTTATTCGATGTCATGGATTGATGACCATTTCTTGAAATTGATATTAAAATCCAGTTCAACTTTTGAATGATTCATATCATCATTGCTCCACAAAAGGGAAAAAGGAATGAATTTGTAACAAGTCATTAGCGAGCGTCGATTTTGGTCAAAAGCATCATTTATCAGCCGGTCTTTCAAATTTAGGATGATATTTCTTATCGCCATCAAACATGGACCTCATAGAAAGTACTCAATTCTTCTGGTCCATTATCTCCGCTCTTTTAAAATTAATTATGTTTAGAATTCATCTCACGCACATTATTACCATCCGATAATTGACATTTTTCTAATTATTAACTTGTTTATCAATAATAAGATTCAACTTGCGAATGTGCTTTCAGAGCCTATCTCCCGACAACTCTGACGAAAACCCGATGGTCCATCCCCATTTTCGCCAACATTTTTCGGTCAAATGGCTATGGGTCGATTTCGGTCAAAAGCATCATTTCTTAGACGGTCTTTCAAATTTAGAATGATATTTCTTATAGCCATCCAAGATGGACTATTCCACAGTACAATAACATGTCGCATATTGCGGTCATCCAGCGGCTGAAATTTGTCAAATTAACAACTTGTTTATCAATGACAATATACAACTTGCCCATATGTTTTCAGAGTTTGCGTCGCAATAACTACATGTATTGATAGACCTAGATCTAGTGACAAAGGTCATTTTGGTCCATCTTTATTTTCGAGAACATTTATGACCAAGTGGCTCTACCAAAAACGCACCTCATACAAAGTATTCAACTCTTTCGGTCCATTATCTCCAGTCATTTAAAATTAATTATGTTTGGAATTCATCTCACGCAAATTATCATTATTCGATGACTGACATTTTCTAATCAGCAACTTGTTTATCAATAATAAGAATCAACTTGCGAATGTGCTTTCAGAGCCCATCTCCCGACAAATCTGACGAAAACCGTTTGGTCCATCCCTATTTTCGCCAACATTTTTTGGTCAAATGGCTATGCCAAAAATGTACCTCGTAGGAAGTACCTAACACTTCTGGTCTATCATCTCTGCTCATTTAAGATTAATTGCATTTATATAGCTAGGGAGACGATTACGATTATGAGAGCACACTTTGGTTACGTGAGTTTCTTCATAGACTCTCATTAACAGAAAATGATAGATTGTGCCTTTTTTAAAAAAAAAATTGGTCAGATAGATTGTGCATTTGACTCGATGTATTTCGGTTATTTATCCAGCAATCCACGGATCATGATTTGGACGAAAAATGCCATTATACTTTGACCAATTGGTATAAGAGAGACCACTCTATTTGGCTTTCATTCCACTTTTGTTGAATTATTCTTCGCAATGTAACGACTGATGACCGCCCATTTCGACTCAAAAACACGCCATAGGTTCCGATAGTGTTTTTGAGACAAATATATTAATACATAAAAACGGTAACCGAAATATGGCTGCTCTTGTTGTTGGAAAATCTTAAGAAAAATCTGTGCATTATGGTTCGGGTGAAATCAAAGCGACAACTTCTACAATGTTGTTTAACACGACCTATAAAGAAAACTTGGACAAGGCGTGACTACTAGAAAACTTTTGAAACGGGTACGAATTAAGGGGCTACAATCAAATCAAGTGAGTATTAACCAACATCATCGACTTGTTAATTGGGGGAGTTTGTCACATCCCAAGTCTCATATCAGACGAGAGAAGTTAATAGAATATTTAAGTATTAAACCACATATTCGTCCAACAATTTAAATTTTTTAACCTGTTAGTAGTAGTTCCATAAAATCTCACGTCCTACTAAAATAAGAAGTCCTAAGTTCAAATATTTCAAGGCCCCATTTTACTTCAATGTAGCAATCTGTATTTGTGGTGTACTCATGCAGGTCGTGTCAAGATTAACTTATTAATTTAAATAGGTTATACAGGACAATGTTTTGTCAAACATGACCGATCAGTAATCGTATCTTGTGGGCTAAATCGAAATTGGCTGAACACTTTAGACTCAACATAAACTTCCCAACTAAAGTCATGTCAAAAATTGCCACCTCTAACGGATATAGACGAGATTAGAACAACCTCTTCGTTCTTTTTTCCGGTTTCAAAACTCATCCGAAAGCAAGGTAAGTAGTATTTGTCTTTGCATAGCTCATACACTGTATCTTATTTGTATCCCCTTGCACATCCTAACAGATTGAGCCATCAAATTTCAAACTATCTATACTTTATACAAAGCCAACTTTCAAACTCGGTATCCGTCTCATGGGACCAGAATCTCATCTACTTCGTCTAGAAAAAGTACAGCAAACATCGTATCGACAAAAAAAAAAAGCCAGTATTTTCAGGTGATTAACTAACGAATCTTCTATTTATATGAGCATATATTTCCACTTTTGAAGCTCGTTTCCATGGAAGTCTTATCATCAATTGTTTAGGGCGGCGGCGTGGGAGAGCAGGTCACTCCTAGGAAATGGTTGAAAACGAAACTACTTCAATTAAAGTTTTTCACGTAGGGAATAAAAACTTAATAGAGAATCCACCGGGGGGTTTTCAATGAAATAAATAAAGAACTTTGCTAGGACAACAGTACCGCTGTTTACAATTAATAACGGTGCATTTCTCACCACATATTCATCTTACAAGTTTATAGCAACTGGAGGGACTTGTAGATGAATTTCAATATAAGTTTTATAAGATACACGTCCCTTATTTACTTCTAAAGCCAATATTTCAATTGTTTTTTCATCTTTGAACTTTAATTAATCTTTCTAATGACTTGAACAGTTTTTTTTTTCTAGTGATAATATTGATGCTTGTAATTATCTATGTTTAGATATTTAATTTGCTCTAAAATTATTTGTTTCCTTATACTGTTTTTTTTTTCTTTTTTCATATTAAAGAAATCTCACGTAGTGGAATTCTAAGAAATTCCTCACGATGAGACTTTTCAATTTTGATTTTTCAAAAAAACAAAAAAAAAAAACCGTTGAACAAGTCAACAGAAATCTCACTTAGTGGAATTCTAAGGAATTCTAAAACCACGTTTGTTATTGAATGCTAACGGTACTGTTAGGTTGTCATTTTCCATGAACAAAGAGATTCAATGCCGTTGTTCTAAAAGGAAAAGATCAAGTCACCAATTCCCTTGTCAAATGACTTTGAAGGTACGTTGTCGTGCGATTCTCGATAAGTGGACCATCGCTATCGAGCACGCGCTGTTTTACCGTCATTAGAAGTTCAGTGGGGGAAGTCTTCTGAAAATACTTCTCTGCGCTTATTCAATTTGATAGCAGAACTCAACGTCTTTGCTGGCCTGTAGCAAGTGAAGGGCTAAGCAAGAATGCAAAGGAATTAAGGGCGGCTATTACAAAATATTCGGGTCCTTCGCGCGGAACAACTATATAAATAGAAGTGTCGAAACCTTGTACTTCACACCGATCATCAACCGACAACAACGTTTGCCTTCTCAACGCTCCGCTTTCTCTCTCGCTTCCTTAAAATCTTTCAACCACCACCGCATCAATTCATGGCGGCTTCTGGTGTCACGACCAATGGGTCGAAGAGGCGCTCGGCGAATTTCCGGCCGAGCACTTGGGACTACGACTTTGTTCAGTCGCTCAGAAGTGAATACCGGGTAATCGCAACGCTACGCTACTAGAATGCCAATAAGCGTCCTTTTTCATGTGATTGTTTTGTGTTATTTTACTAAAAGTACAAATGGGAAGAGAACAACCAGTGAACTCGTCGGTGATGCAGGAGGAGAGATACATGGAACGGGTCGAGAAGATGAAGGAAGAGGTGAAGGATTTCATTTGCAGCGAAATGCCTCAGGTGGAGAAGCTCGAGCATATCGATGCGGTTCAACGGCTAGGATTGGGATACCACTTCGAGTTGGAAATCAAGAAGGCATTGCAAGCTGTTGTCAATGGTAAAACCAATGGGTCCGGAGCTTTTGATGATGATCTCCAAGCCACGGCGCTTCGGTTTAGGCTTCTCCGCCAAAACGGCTTTAATGTGGAGCAAGGTAGGTATTATACATATGCGAAATATCATTTGAAGATATATATATCATTTAGGAATGCGTATGCACAAAATATGTTGTTTTTATGCACAGGCATATTTGAAAGATTCATGACGGAAGATGCAAGCAGTTTCAAAAAATCCCTGAGGGAAGATGTCCAGGGTTTATTGAGCCTGTATGAAGCATCCTTCTGCGGATTCAGAGGTGAAGCCATCATCGATGAAGCCAAGATTTTCTCTTCTACATGTCTAGAAAATCTCAAGGGAGACCATATTTGGGCGAAAAAGATAGATCACGCTTTGGACATGCCCGTTCACTGGAGGCCCAACAGATTGGAGGCCAGATGGTTCATGGACATGTATGAGGAAGATCAGTGCCATCGCTCGAACCCCGTCTTGCTCGATTTGGCTAAGCTCGATTTCAATATGGTGCAATCAGTTTATAGAGACGAAGTCAGCAAATTAGCCAGGTAATTGGTCTTGAAGCACATGCACTTAGAAGGTCACAGTTTTTAGCCACTAAATCTTTCATTTGCTCTTATGACCCGATTTGTATAACCCAACGATAAAACCCAATATCAGATAAATTATGTGTAGGTGGGCCTTGTAAATGAAGATTTTGCAGGCCTTTCTCATTCTAATGAGCCGAGAGGTCCATTCCAATTAAAATAGGTGACTTTCTTTTGGATATAAATCAGAGGAGTGAGCAATTCGAAATTTCGTACAAGTTTCATATAAAATCTAGAACTTACCCGTTGGAATAGATTTCTCATTTTTTGGAACTTGGAACTTACTTTGCATGTCCTAAAACCTAGAATCTACCATGTTATAGATTCTAGGGTCGATTCCAAGATCTACCTAAGTTCCACCCGTAATATTGATTAAACGATTATAGTGAACTATCGCATTTAATAATCATCACTTACTAATGCAATTCACTAATCATAACTTACATTTAAATACATGAAAAATATGAAATATTAACAAGGTAAAAGTTTCAAACATAAAATGAAAACTCAGACTAATAATTCCAAATTATACATTTATCATTGAATGCCATGGAATACTATAGGATTCACGAAGACGTACAACAACTTGTTCCAGATTTTAAGTTACAAGTTCCAAGTTGCATTAACCTAGAACCTACAACTTATCTGTCAAAACTGATTTCCCAATTTTTTGAATTTAAAACCTACCCTACATACCTTAGAATCTACCTAGAACCAGATAGATTCCCACAAATCCGGTTCTTAAGTGCTTGTCCAATTTTAAGGTTCCAAGTTCTACCTTGGAAACATACTCACCCTTAGCAAATAACTTTTATTTTAACTAAGGTTTTTATACGTTTCGTATCAAGCCTGTCCTTTGAGCAATCAACCAATACCAACCTTAGTAGTTGGAGTTCTCGTATGTTCTTATCATGCAAACTCCAATCTCTTTCAGGTGGTGGGTGAATTTGGGGTTGAACAAGATGGATTTTTGTCGGGACAGACTGGTGGAACATTACTTATGGAATGCTTTAATGGTCTATGAACCACAATTTGGAGCTTTTAGGGAGATGAGCACCAAGATCACTTGTATGATCACATTGATGGACGATGTTTATGACGTTTTCGGCTCATGGGAAGAACTTCAGCTGCTGACGAAATTTATCGAGAGGTTTGTGCACACTATCATCAAGAGATCTTATGCTTACACTAATGTAAAATGAATACTAATGTCGTGCTTGTAATGGAAATGTTGCAGATGGGATATCTCCAAAATCGACAAGCTTCCTTTAACAATAAGGACCTGTTTCCTTGCCATGTACAACACTACCAATGAAGTTGGTTATTGGACCATGAAAGAGCAAGGCTTCAACATCATTCCCTACTTACACAAATTGGTACATATCACTCCTCACTAAGTTAGGCCATCGTTTTTGAATTTGTAATTCCAAGAGAATAGCGCATAATTCATGGAGTCTTCGTTTCAATGACTACTTACATCTTAACATATCTCAGTGGGTAAATCAAGGCAAGACTTGGTTAGAAGAAGCAAAGTGGTATCACGAGGGCCACAAACCAACACTCAAGGAGTATCTCAATGCTTCGGTGACATCTATAGGAGGACATCTTGTGCTGCTCTGCTCTTACTTCACCACTTCAGACAAATTATCCAAAGAGATCCTAGAATATGTATGTAACATCCCCAACATTATGTATTGCTCCTCCCTGATCCTTCGACTCACGAACGATTTGAGCACCTCATCAGTAAGTTTTCTTTAGATTAACCATCCAATTTTGCAATTCAATTTGTCACACCTTTGATGATCAGGAACATACATATTGCAGGATGAGTTGGTAAGGGGAGATAATTTCAAGTCATTGCACTGTTACATGAATGAAACCGGAGCTTCCGAAGAAGCAACTCGACAACACATCAAAAGTCTAGTGCAAGACGCCTGGAAACAAATGAACGAAGATGCTTTCTGTTACAATCAATGCCCCGGGCCTTTTCGCGGTGCGTGTCTGAATCTTGCGCGAGCGTCTCAACTGTTCTATCAATACGGGGACGGTCATGGGATTCCGGATCGCGAGACCAAAGACAACCTCAAGTTGATCCTCATCCAACCCGTCCTGATAAAGCAGTAGCGAGCAGCCAATTGTGCCTCTAATAAATTACGCTAATTATGTCGCAAATAACAAGTGACGCTCATGAGTTACTTGGCAGTTTTACCTAATTTACAACCATTTTATCCCCATATTATGCAAGCTTTTCCCTCTTTCCTTTCCTTTCCCTTTTGGACTGCAATGCCAACTATGGCCATGTTGGGCTCCCTACGATACAGGAGTGTAACAAAGTTTATTGGATATTTTCTTGAAAAGTTTGGATCTCCAAAATGAGCTTAAGGGAGATCGCAACTACTTCCTAAAAGATAATAATAACTCAAGCTCAAATCATGTGCCAAGACCATATCAAATTACCAAGCCTCTCCCTGGTCTACCAAACATATCCAGGTTAAACCGCAGCATGAATAGACAGATTGAGAATTATGTGATACGGCCTATTGATCTCAGTTTGTTTCCCCCTTTTGTGGCAATGGATCCAGGCTCAATATGTGAATCTCAGCGATGATCTTAAAATAATGAATTTTATCCGTCTTACTATGAATTTTCAGAGTTATAAGGAACTTAGGTAATGACTTTCATGTTATATACATATATGTGTGTGTCTATATATATAATGTGATCCCACATTTTCGGACCGACGTTTTTTCTTTAAAGTAGCGGTTATTCCACCACAATTTTTCCATGATTCATACCTCTTCGTGACAACCACCCATTTGGTAACCGCCTTGATGAGAGACGATATATAAAAGAAACGATTGTTCATTTCTTAAGGGCAATCATAAGGTCTAACGTAAACCCTCTCATTGAGAATACACCATCAATATGTGAGGGAATTGGGTTCATAGAGTGTGTCTGTAATTTCGCCGAATCTCCATAAATTTTCTACAAACGGTAGTTGGAGGTTTGTTTACATTTGATTTTGTTTTTCCGTATATAATTTTTATGTCTAACATTTGGTATCTGAGCATGTTTAGTGCCTCTGCCTTGTTTTTGTTGAATTTTTTGTGTATTTTTTGGGGCTTTTTATGTGAACAGTAATTCGGCCATTTTGGGGTCAAGAGAAAAATCGTCGATTTCGGCCAAATTCCAAGGACCCACCGCTTGACTTCGGACCGATACGATCGCACCGCCATGAGGAAGAAGGCGGATGGCCCCATGCGCGCGGAACGATTGGCACATGGGCACCACGCGCCCACAACTCCCAGCCACCCCCACAACTGCTGGGGTGTGTGACCCACACGCCAGGGTAGTTGCAAGCACGTGAGGGCCATGTGCCCGCTCGTTGAAGAGGGCACCTGCCATTACGGCATGCACCCGTTAGCCGTTTTTCCGTTTATTTACCATTTTGCCTCCTTCTTGGTTGTTATTGCAGTTTTGCCCCTCTTTTCGCTATTATTATGATTTTTCCCTTGATGTTAAATTTACAATTCTGTCCTTGGCCGAATTTATTTTATTATTCTGCCTCTTGGTGCATTTATTTATATTTTTTCCCTTTCATGCATTTTTATGAATGTTTTATGCATGAAATTAAATGTCCAATGATCCATATATTTTGATTAATTAGAGAGTAGCCACAACATCTTAAATTAATTAAATTATCTATTAAGAGCTTCCGAATCATATTTAGAAATTGATATTGATTGTAATTAATTATATTAATATGATGAATTTTATCCCACAAGAATTTTCACTATATTAATATGATTAATTATGATGAAATATCATATTATTTTTCTTAATTTACCCACATGAATTAACAAAAGGTATATAATATGGTAGTTTCTTCATGATGTAATTATGAATCTATTTAAATTAAGAATTTAGCTATAGGCAGTTTTTATGTTATGTGATTTATATTTGTGACATGTTTACAATGGTAAAACATGATTTATGTATATTTTGCCTCATATTTTGTGACATAAGTATGACTGTTTGATATTCGGTTTTGCAACCTATGAATTTCTCCGAATTTAAGTATGATGTTCCCATACTTAATTGTGTAAAGTTTAGAATGAGTTAATTCTTCTTCAATTAGGATGATAGACATTGATTATATTATAAGGAAAGACAAACTATCTGCTCCTACTAATTTGAGCACTGTAGCTGAGATAGCCATTTATGATTAATGGGAGCGGTCCAACTATCTTAGTGTGATATTAGGGCTAAAATATCTCCTAGTATCCATGGTTCAGTTGCTCAACATAGTAATGCTAAGGCTTTGTTGGAGGCCATTGATGCGTAGTTTGAGACTTCTGAAAAGGCGCATGCCATGACCCTAATTATAAAGTTTTCATCATTGAAACTCATCAGTGTTAGAGGTGTGTGTGAGTACATCATGAAGATGAGGATATTGCAGCTTAGCTTAAGAATCTTCAGGTTGAAATATCCGAATATTTTCTTGTGTATTATATTTCGAATACTCTCCCGCAATAGTATGCACCTTTTAAGATCTCTTATAATATACATAAGAATAAATTGTCAATTAATAAACTCATGACCATGTGTGTTCAAAAGGAAGAAATATTGATTATGGAATTGGGAGAAAGTACTCATTTGGCAATACAAGAAAAGAATAGGAGTCATGGTAAGCAGAAGGGAAAGAGTAAAATACCTCCCCAAGCTGACATTAAAAAAGAATCCAAATATTTCTTTAGTAAAAAAATGAGAAATATTATGAAGAATTGCTTCAAATTTAAGGCCTGACTCGAGAAGAAAGGTAATCCAATTTCTTGTATTTATTATGAATCTTATATGGCTAATGTGAGTAACAACACTTGGTGGATTGATTTTGGATCTACAATCCACACTTTGAATTCCTTGTAAGGTTTTTAAAACCATAAGAAGCCATTGGGAAGTGAATAAAGCATCTATAGAGAAAACAAGATGCATTCGTCTATGGAAGCTATTGGGACATATAGACTAATTCTCAATAGTGGCTTTGTTTTGAATTTGGAAATGACCTTTTATATTCCTAGTCTCTTTATAAACTTAATTTCAGTTTCAAGATTTGTACCTTTGGGTTACTCCTTTAAATTTGGGTTATTCTTTTAACTTTTCAGATTCAAACTTCCGTTTATCATTTAAATCTGAAATTATTATAAGTGGTACTTAATCTTATGGTCTTTTTCGAATTAATTTACAAGACAATGCTCATTATAATACGATGCATGTTCATGACAACATTGGTATAAAACGATGTGTTGTAAATGAAGATTCCTCTATATTATGGCACTGGAGATTATGACATATTTCCATAGATAGAATTAAGCAATTGATAAATGATGGAGTACTCGGTACTTTAGATTTTATTGATTGTGATACTTGTGTGAATTGCATAAAGGGGAAACAAACTAACAAGACGAAGAAATGTGCCAAAAGAAGTACAAAAATATTAAAAATCATATATAGGATATTTGTAGTCCAAATATGGACTCATATGATCAGAAATATTTCATCTCTTTCATAGATGACTACTCATGTTGCATGTATCTCTACTTGCTTCATAATAAACATGAAGCGTTAGATGCATTTAAACTATTTAAGGTGGAAGTAGAAAAATAATGCGACAAACAAATTAAAAATGTGAGATCATATAGAGTTGAGAAATTCTATGGTAAATACACTGAAAATGGACAAGCACCTGATCCATTTGCAAAGTTTCTTGAAGAGTATGAGATAGTTGCCCAATATACTATACCTATTTCTCTAGACCAAAATGGTGTAGCGGAAAGAAGATACCGAACTTTATTGGATATGGTGCTTAAGATAGCAATGTACATATTAAACCGAGTTTTGATCAAGGCTGTTCCAAAGATCCCTTTTGAGTTGTTTAAAGGTTGGAAATCGAATTTGCGAATTGTACACATTTGGGGATGCCCGTTTGAAGTGAGAGTCTACAATCCACTAGAAAAAAAAAAGTTGGACTCAAGGAGCATAAGTGGGTATTTCATTAGATATACCGAAAGATCCAAAGGATGTAAGTTTTATTGTCCAACTCACATCATTAGGATTGTGGAATCAAGAAACACTAAGTTTCTTGAAAATGATTTAATTAGTAGGGGCGATCGATCAAAGGATTTATTCTGAAGAATGATCATTCAGACACTCAACCTTACACCTTAGATATAAGGTTGGTTGTTATTCATAACAACCCTCCAGTTCAACCGACTATTGAATAACCAATCATTGAAGCTCCACAATCTGCTAATATTGATATAGTAAATCCAGTTGCTCGGCAATTATTAGAAACTGTTGAACAACCAGTTAATCAACACGCTCCTCAAGAGAATGTTGATGCAACATTAAAAAGATCTACTAGAATAAGGAAATCAACAATTCCTAGTAATTATAGTGTATTTATAAGAATCTGACTATAATATTGGAGCTAAGAATGATTCTAAAACGTTTTCACAAGTCATGAATAGTGATAAATCCAATTTGTCGTACGATACCATGGAAGAAGAGATGAGTTCTATGGCATCTAACAAAGTCTAGCGTTTGGTTAAGTTGCATGATGGTGCGAAGACCATTAGTTTCGCACCATTAGTTACAAATGAGTCTTCAAAACTAAAAAGGATTCATTGGGCAATATTGAAAGATATAAAGCTAGACTCGTTACTAAATGATTCACTCAAAAGGAAGGAATCTATGTAGATATTTTCTCCTGTATATATAAAAAAATTATCTTCGTATTGTTTTGGCATTGGTTGCCTATTTTGATATAAAATTATATCATATAGATATGAAAACGGTGTTCCTCAATAGGAAACTAGAGGAGAAGGTTTACATAAAACAACCTAAAGGATTCTCCTCTAGTAAAGGTGAGGAATTGGTGTGCAAGCTTAAAAAATCCATATATGGCTTGAAACAAGTATCCCGCCAATAGTACTTAAGATCTCATGAGGTCATCTCTTCATTCGATTTTGTAGAGAATGTCATGGATCAATGTATATACCAAAAGATCAATGGGAGTAAAATTTGTTTCCTTGTGCTATATGTAGATGATATTCTATTTGCAATCAATGATAATAGGTTGTTACATGAGGAGAAACAATTTCTCTCTAAGAGTTTTGACATGAAGGATATGAGTGAGGCATCTTATTTCATTGGCATTAAAATTCATAGAGATAGACCTTGAAGAATTTTAGGACTATCTCAAGAAATCTATATTAATAAGGTCCTATAGAGATTTCGGATGAAAGATTGATCACTAAGTATAGCACCTATTGTAAAGGGTGACAAGTTTAATTTGAATCAATGCACAAAGAACGATCTAGAATGGAAATAAATGAATAACATTCCAAATGTTTCTACTGTCGAAAGTCTGATATATGCTCAGGTTTGCACTCGACCAAGCATCACCTCTACTGTGGGAATGTTAGGAAGATATTAGAGTAATCTAAGTATGAACCATTAGAAAGCTGCAAAGAAAGTAATGAAATACTTTCAAGGTACCAAAAGCTACATGCTTATGTATAAACGGACTGACAACCTGAAAGTAGTCGGTTATTCGAATGCAGACTTTGTGGGTTGTGTTAATTCTCAAAAATCAACATCCAGATACATTTTTATGTTCGCTAGCGAAGCCAAATCTTGGAAAAATGCAAAGTAGACTTTAATTGCTACTTCCACTATGGAGGCTGAGTTTGTTTCTTATTTTGAGGCTACCTCACATGGTGTACAGTTGAAGAGTTTCATTTATAGGTTTAGAATTGTTGATTCTATTTTTAAGGCCATTAAGAATATATTGTGACAATTCAATTGCAGTTTTTATGAATAAAAAATGTCAAAAGTGGCAAACAAAATAAGCATATCGACATCAAATATTTAACCATAAGGGAACATATTAAGGAGAATAAAGTAATTATATGTTAGCACTGAATTGATGATAGCTTATCCTTTGATTAAAGGCATGTCACCAATGAAGTATCAGGATCCTGTAACTAGTATGAGAATAGGTTACATCAAGTGATTTGTCATCATATGGACGATTTTTATTGTATGAAAACTTTTATTTTGTTGTAATGTTGATTCTCAATTTTTGGTGTACACATTCTATTGTTTATGAGAATAACATTTTCTAGAATAAACAAAGGATGTATTCATTAAGATATGTTGTCATATATAGGCTAATATTAAAGAAATAAGATGCATTGTGATACATAGAAGATATTACTCATTCTTAAAGGACATGTCGACATGATTCACGTTTTCCCTTTAAAGTAGCGGTTATTCCATATGCAATTTTTTCACGCTTCATACCTCTTCGTAATAATCATCAATTTGATAATCGCTTTTCTAGGAGACAGTATATAAAAAGAACGATGGTTCATTTCTTAAGGACAATCATAAGGTCTAATGGAAACCTTCTCATTTGGAATACACTATCAGTACGCGAGAGAATTGGGTTAGTAGAGTGTGCCTGTAATTTCCCTGAATCTCTGTGAATTTCCGATGAACAATGGCCAGAGGTTTGTTTACATTTGATCTTGTTTTTCCACATATGATTTTTATATTTAACATTTCATTGGTTTCATTATTAAAGACATTTGTCTCTTTATGTTAAAAAAAAAACTAAACATTCCCTCTTTATTGGACGAAACTACTCTGGTGCTTTTCGTCTAAAATGAAAAATAAAGGGTAAAGATTTTGAAATCTAGATTAAAATAAATAAATAAATAATCAGTTTTGAAATAGTTGTGAATAGTAGAAAATGTACTCTAAATTTCTAAAATATGGAAGTTTTCTATGAGCATTCTATTTTTTTTTAAAGGACATTGCAAAGAGAAAGGCATTGTCATTCAAAGGGAATAAAGATCATGTGGACCATAAATTCCCATTCAATGGGAATGGGCAACCGGTTGAATCAATAAGGGAAACAAATTTTGATAGAAAATTCTCAAGTATCAATGATTTTTCTTTTCATAAAGAAATTGAAAATTCCTTCTTAGCCCATTTAAAACTTTGAAAAACTACTTAAATATAAAACTCAATTTTGTTGCAAAGTACTCGCGAAAACAATTTCACCAATTCTAGATATAGTAAAAGTCAAATTAGCAACTCACACATGTACTTTAACCTTATTTAATGAGATTTCAAAGAATTACTGAATAACTGAAAATTTTGGAAATTGGCATGTTGAAAAAAATGGGTTGTACAAAAGGAAAAAGGCATTGAGGTAAAAAAATTTAATCAAACAAATCCAATATACTTAAAATTTTAAATAAAATTCATTTTTAGTTAGTCACAAGAAGATCATAATTTTAATTTTTGAATTAACTTGGATCACCGTGACTTGAGCAAAATTTATTAAAGTTTTAAGTTATGTAAATTAGGTATTCAACTCTTTATTTTGACAATTGTATTCATTTTGTTCAGTGTGAAAATATTTAATCGTAAAGGTGTTGTTAATAAAAATAAGTCACAGTAGTTTATGAGGATAGCACTCCTTTGTAGGACAAAAAATCGAGACATATCCCTTTCACAGTAGTTTTGTGTCCTTTTGCTAAAAATACAAATGAGAAGAAAAGGTCGAGAAGATGAAGGAAGGTGCGAAGGATTTGATTTGTTGCGAAATGGTGGAAGAGCTCCAGTAGACCGATGCAATTCGACAATTAGGATTGGGATACTACTTTGAAGTGGAAATCAAGAATGTGTTGCAAGCCATTTTAAATGAAACAACCTAGGGGGCTTGGACTTTTGACGATTATCTTCAATACTAGAATGCTTCTATTTCCATACAGGAGCAAAAGATTATTTGTAGATATATATACTGATTATGTTGCTTGTGTTTGTAAGCATGTTTGTAACATTCATGATGAAGGATGCAAGTGGTTTCGAAGAATCACTAAGGGAAGATGTTAAGGGTTTATTGTGCTTGTATGAAGCATCCTTTTAGGGAAAATTATTCAGAAACTCCTAAATATATTATACTTTTGTCAATTTGATCAAAAACATTTCAATTTTGTCAATTGAGTCTAAAAAATTTTCACTTTTAGTCATTTAAGTCGATCAAACCAATTTTAGTTGGAATTTACTGAAGTTGACAAATTTTAATAATATTTTAATATTATTAGAATTTTTTATTAATTTTTCTCTTCTTCTTTTTTTCCCTGTTTTCTTCTTCATTTTGTCAGTGGTTGACCATGGCTTGAGCAACGCCTAGCGTGAGACCACCTTGGCATAGGCAAGGCTAAGCCTTACTGAGGCAAGGGCAACCCTCGCCCAAGTGAGGCTAGTCGGCCCAACCATCACCTGTGGCTAATGTCTGTCGCCGACGAAAGGAAGAAGAAAGAAAAAAGAAAAATATATTAAAATATCATTAAAAATTGTTCATGTTAGCACCAGCCATATTGTGTGACACTATCGTAGTTCATGTTTGCGATTTATGGCAAATATTGACTAAATAGACTCAATTGGCAAAAAGTGAAATTTTTTAGGACTTAATTGATAAAATTGAGAAATTTAAGATTGAATTGATACAAGTGCAATAGGTTTATGATGCTGTGGACAATTTTCCACATCCTTTTATGGATTCAGAGGCGAAACCATCATCAATGAAGCTAAGACTTTCTCTTGTGTATGTTTGGAAAATCTCAAAGGAGACGATATTCGGGCGAAAAAGATAAATCGCACTTTGGACATGCACCTTTACTGAAGGTCCAACGAGTTGGAAGCCGGATGGCTCATGAACATGTATGTGGAAGATCAGTGCGATCGCTTGAACCCTTCTTGCTCGATTTGGCTGGGCTCGATTTCAACATGGTGCAATATGTTTATAGAGACGAAGTTAGCAATTTGGAAGGTCGAAGTTTTTGGCCCACTAAATCTTCCATTTCTCTTAATAAAACAAGTCAAACTGACCCAATTTCTATGGCGGGTTAGCGAAGAAGACACGATTTGTATAGCCCAAAGAAGATAAACCCAATATCGGACGAATTATGTATAGGTGGGCCTTGTAAATGAAGAATTTGTAAGGCCTTCCTCGTTATACGGAGCCCAACGGGTCCCTTTTCAATTATGTTTTGTTACTTTTTATTTTTTCGAAGCTCATAATTTACTTGGGTGACCTTCTTTTAATATAAATTACTTTAATTTCAGCTATGGCTCTTATACTTTTTTGTATCAAGCCCGTCCTTTGAGCAATCAACCAATAACAACCTTATTAATCTAAATTCCGATATGTTCTAATCAATCGAACTCTAATCTCTTTTAGGCGGGAGGTGAATTTGGAGTTGAACAAGGTGGAGTTTTGCCGTGATAGATTAATGAAACATACCTTATTAGAAATAGAAATGAGCAAAAAGAACCACCCCAATTTGGAAGTCTGGACTGGACAGAACTCACAAGTTGGGTCTAGTTCTCAAAGTCACCGGTCCAATTCATAATTGACTGCCCAAAGAAGATAAATTCCCGATTCCACAATATTGGAAGTGATGAATGTCGATTTGATTCTCGATTCCAGAGATAGAATTGACCGTCCAAACTAGACTGATTATCAATTTAACAAATTTTAACTTTTCATTAAAAACATGTGAAAAATAATTTATACTCAAATTTTCAAGCAAAAACAAGGCCTCCTCAGTGCAACACAAAGAGAAGTCCTACGTCGAACAAACAACAGTGAGCCTAAGAGATTTCGTGTATCAATCCCAAGCCTGGCAGCTTCTTTTTAGGACTATTCCTCGGTCCTTTGGTTGAGATCAAGCGTCAAGTTTTTGTGATGTGGTTGATTAGTGGATTCACGCTCATGCTTGAGATAGTTAAATTTTTTTTCACGTATGTATAAAGTGTTGGAAGCACATGAGATCGGTTGTTGGACCGCCCAAGAACCGATTTGGACTGATCATTCCGATCCAATCCTCGGTTCCAACCTCCTCTGGTCCGATTCTCAGTTCTGAAAATTGAGAACTAGTCCCTTCAATCCACTGGTTTTGGAAATTGTGAATTGGTCTCTTCAGTCCGGTTCTCGATTATGGGGGTGGGAACAGATTACTTGGGAACCAATCACCCTTATTAAATGCTTTAATGGTCTATGAACCACAATTAGGAGCCTTCAAAGAGATGAGCACCAAGATCACGTGAATGATCACGTTGATTGACAATGTTTATGATGTTGTCAGCTCATGTAAAAAACTTCAGTTGCTGACGCAATTTATTGAGAGGTTTGTGCGCTATATTATCCTAGTGTCCTCGAGACGCTTATACTAATATAAAAATCAATACTAATGTCATGTTGTAGATGGGATATCTCAAAAATCAACATGCTTCTCCAACGATGAGGGCCTAAAACAATACCAATGGGAAAAGCCCTAAATCTATGGTGTTGGTACTAATTTAATCTTAAACATTTTAATTGACCAATTCAGTTTTAAGTCTTTTCATGTTAATACAAATTCAGTCAATCCGATTAATTTTGACTTGACAGTGCTGACATGAACATTGAACATCCGGTCAATGTTAACGTGGCAATTTTTAATAATTTATTTTTGAATTATTTTATTCTTTTTCCTTTTCCTTTTCCTTTCTATTTTCTTTTTCCTTTTCTTTTTTTCTCTTCTTACTCCTCGGATTCCTTGCAATGGTTGGCCACTAGCCCTCGCCAACCACTAAACGAGGGTTGCCAAGCCCTTAACGGCTGCCGATAAGGGTCATGGCCCTTGCCCAGTGGTCGGTGAGTTGCCGGAGGCTTGCCAGCCATTGTCAGAGAAGAAGGCCAAGAGGAAGAGTAGGAAAAAGAAAAAGGAAAAGGAAAGATTTAATAAAAAAAATTTAAAAAAATTATTTAAAATTTGCCACGTCAAAGTTTTGTTGGCCAGCCAGCATCCACATCAATGCCGACTAGCCAAATTTGGCAAAATGGACTGAATTGGTAATAATTTGAAAAGATTTATGACTAAATTAGTCCAATTGAAAATTTTATAATTGAATTTGTATCAATGCCATAAGTTTAGAACTTTTTTGGTACTTTGCCCAACTACCAATGCAATTGGCTATTGGACTATAAAAGAGCGAGACATCAACATCATTCCTTGTTTACATAAATTGGTAGACATCACTCCTTACCCATTACTCCTGAATTTGCAATTCCAAGAAATAAAACATAGTTCATGGCGTCTTCGATTCACTGACTACTTAAATCTTAACATATTTCACGGGTTAGTCAAGGCAAGACTTGATTAGAAGCAAAGTGTCATCACAAAGGCCATTAACCAACCCTCGAGAAGTATCTTAATGCTTCGGTGACATCTATAGGAGGACATGTCGTATTGTTCAACTATTACTTCACCAACAAACTATCCAAAAATACCCTAGAATATTGGGATGCGGACATATGAAGTGCCAAAATTTGGCACGGAGGACACTTGAATGTTAAAAGTTTGGAAATGTATACTTAAATGTCAAAATCGGAGTAAAATAGATTAGTTAAGTGTCAATTAGGAGAAAATTTAGACAAAATGTTGACATGGCATTTTTTCGACAAGACAAGTGCAAAACAACATCATTTTGCATCGGATTTGACTTGCAATGTAAATATTAATTAAATTGAATTTTAAACTAAATTTAATAACTAGAAAAAAGAAGAAAAAGAAGAAGGGAGAAGTAGATTGTAGAAGGCGAGGGCCATGCAAGCCCTCACTGTCGCCTCCCCACCATCGCTAGCCCTTTCTAGCGTTAGTGGAGGGAGGGTCAACTGGAGTTGCCGAATCCTGGCTCGCGATAGTGGGGTGGTGGTAGTGAGGGCTTACATAGACCTCGCTTTCTGCAACTTGCTTCTCTCTTTTTTTTTACAGAATTATTTTAAAATTAAATTAATATTTATATTTATATTAAAATTCAAATAAGAGGTAAAACGACATCGTTTTGGCTATTCTTTGTTGATTTAACTCTCTGGCAAACCGTGTAAGCGAATTATATTTTTTTTTAAATGCAACATAGGATTTTCGGCACCCTTCGCAAGAGTTGACACTTAAGGTGTTGTTTGTTTGTGTTCCCGGAGTCTGTTTATGAATACAATTTATGTTTTTTTTTTATTCCGGGGAACAAAAAAAGAACATAAACGCGTTTGTTTACGTTTTTGTTCCAAATCTATTTTTTTGTTCTTGGGAACAAATTTGGAACAGAAACAAAAAATAAAAAACTTTGGAACACTTCTGAGAAACAATTTTTCTCTTTCCTATTTTTTTCTTCTCTTTATTTTCTTCTTCTTTTTTCTTTGGTCGGTCGCCGACCTCGGCCATGACCGGCAACCGGCTGTCGAGGGCTGGCGACGTCGCCGGCCCTTGGCAAGGCTCAGCCTTGCCTTGCTTGGGCGAGCTCGGGCTCACTCAGATCTGGCGAGGCCAAGCTCGCCTAGCCATAAAGCCTCGCCGGGCCACCACCAGGTTGGTGTCGCCTAGCGGTGGCCCAAAGAGGCCAAGCCGTGTCGATGGCTGGGAGCCCGAGCTCGCCCTGCCAAGGCTAGGCCGAGCCTCGCCGGGGGTCGGCAAGCCTCGTCATGGCTGGGCGAGACCGCCAGCCCTCATCGGCCGGTCATTAGCTATGGCCAAGGCCGGCGATCAGCCAAAAGAAAGAAAAAAGGAAAAAGAAAAAAGAAAAGAAAAATATTAAAAAAATTAAAAAAATTAAAAGAAACAAAAAAATTATACAAGTTTACCAAACGTGTTTATGTTCTTTTTCTATTCTAGGAACAAGTTTACCAAACGTGTTCTTCTATTCAAAAATTGTTTTCCGGAATAGAAATAGTTTTTTCAATTTATGTTCCCTAGAACAATTTTTGAACAGAAATGTTACTAAACACACCATAAATGTCCCATTTTTCAAAAAAAAAATGATACTTTTGTGTATTTTTAGTAATTTTTTACATTTAAATATCATCTCATGCCAAGTTTTGGCACTTTGTATTGTACTTTTGCCTAGAATATTTATGGGACATCCCAAATGTCTCTATTGTTCCTTGTTGATTATTCGGCTCACGAATGATTTGAGCAACTCATCAGTAAGTCTCCATTAGGCTAACCGTCAAATTTTGCGGATCACGTTACATATTGAATGATTAGGAACATACGTATTGCAGAATGAGTTGCTAAGGGGAGATAATTTTAAGTCACCACACTATTACATGAATGAAATTGGAGCTTTCGAAGAAGCAACTTGACAGCACATCAAAAGTTTGGTGCAATACGCTTGGAAACAAATGAATGAAGATGCTCTCGATTACTACTTGTGCTCTAGGCCTCAACTGTTCTATCAGCACGAGGACAGTCATGGAATTCCAGATTGCGACACTAAAGACAACCTCAAGCCGATCGTCATCCGACCTGTCCCGATTAAAAAGAAGCGAGAAGCTATACTTGCCTGCGATTGGATATCTCAAATAAGAAGTGGCGCTGATGAGCTACTTGGAAATTATACTAGAAAGGTTGTTTGTCCATGTAATGTAAGCTCTTCCTTCTTTCTTTTTTGTTTTTGAACGCCAACCGTAGCCATGCGGGGCTTCCTACGATCTAGGAGTGTAATAATGTTCACAAGTTCAACTTTAAAAAGCTACAGGAATAGAAGGTTGCAGATAAGGTGATCACTGTTAGGAATGTTGAAGATAACTTCAGGAATAGAAGGTTGCAGCTAAGATGGGACATTGACCCGATCATTTTTTCTGAAGAGCGTTAATTATCCCCCGTCCCCCCGGTTTTTTTCCTTCTGGTGTGGTTTGTTTAAGGTGGTTGGTGCAGTTGGTACAGCTGGTGTAGCTATTCTCACTGAATTTGAAGGATGGTTCATTCCCTACTTGTAGGCGTTTTGTTTCTGTTACCGGTTGTTCATGCCGTGCTTTCCTTTCTTAGTTGGTAGTGGGCTGCCACATCTATGGCTTTCCGGCATCCCTCCTCTCATTATGATCTGTTGTTTTGAAAGTGGGTTCTGATGCCGTGTTCTTTTCTTTTTCTTCTTTTCCTTTCGTTTGTTTACTTGTTCCTTTTCAATATATTAATTACCTTTCACAAAAAATAAAAAAATAAAAAGCTTCGATCCCCGGAACAGGTTTAAGGGTTACTGATGAGAATGTAAGTACTTTAAAACGTAACTTGAACTCAAATCCAATGCCAAAACCATATCAAATTACCAAACCTATCCATCCTCTACCAAACATCTCTTGAGAAAACCATGGCCGCCACCAAAAGCCGCTAGACGGCAGTCAGATGGACTGAGAATTCGGTGCATTAGGGCATATTGATCTTGTTTCTTGTTTTCCCGGGCAATAAATCCAAGCTCAAGACGGTAGATCTCAGCGATGTTTTGAACACAACCAGATTGGAAATTTGGGTCAAATATGGTATGGATAACTCGGAAAGTATATAATAGAAGCTGACTATGTCCCATTCGTGATTCCTTTCTTGGAATGATTACTTTCCAAGGACTCCCATTTTTTCCTTTTTCTTTCGGCTCACACTTGTCAATAAAAAGGGCAAGTACATTAAGTTCTTATGGAGAGCAAAATGTGTCTTCACTATTAATTTTCTTTCCTGTTCTGGCATGATTTGACAAAGGAATTTAGGTAATAAATCTTGCCCGTTTAATTTTCTTTCGCCCTTAGTTTAAGAAACGAAAATGAGAGTTTTACTTCGACGGACCTCGATTGGGCTTTGTTAAGCAAGCCCATGTCCAATATCAACTCGTTTTATTAGATTAGAGGTAGCCGGTGTGATCATTTCACTATATATATATATATATATATATATATATATATACATCTTTTATCCGACCATATATCCATTCACCTATCGTTGCTGTAATCGTGCATTTTAACAATTTGAGAGATTTGTTAAGCTGGGCTATCGGTGTCTTCTTCTCTGTCACCGTACTTTTGAAAGTTGTATCGAAAACTCTACGCTCTGTACCTATCACCGAGCATTAGAGAGCCCGATCCATTCCGACGACTATCGTAGCACTCCTTTTGAGGACAAAGACCGGAGATAAATCTCCATTTTAAACAATAGGCGCTCTAACTCCTAAATATATGCTGCCTCTAAGGCTATGTTTGATTGACCGGATAAAATTCCGGATAAGATAACTTTTATCTTATCCGGTGTTTAGAGTGACGCGAAATCCGGATATAGTTCGAATAAAAAAATCCCACCTAGAAGGTAGGATAGATCTGGATAGGATATGTCTCTCTTCCTTCCCTCTCCCTTCGTTGCTACAGTTCACATTTGGCCAGAGTCGTGGTGGCCACGGAAAGACGGAGCCAACCAAATCTGGCTGGTGACGCCGATGGTCTGTGATTGACGAGGTGAGATCTGGAGACAAAGTCCATGGTCGAGCCACCATCTTAGTCGTAGCAGCTCACGGTCGTTGGCCGTCCATGGCTAAGCCCCTTGTTCATGGTTTCCCACATAGATATAGGATGAGAAAAGCGGGGATGGATAGAAAGGAACAAGCAAAAGGGTCAGGCGTTGCCTGAGATTGTTTCAATAATCTCCAAAGAAAACCTGCCCCCACCCCCTTCATTTCTCCAAATCCCATCCCGTGCTCTCTCTTCTCTGTTCAACACGTGCTAAACACCCAGATTTGAGAATATCATCCTTAAATGATCAGCCCAGGAACTTGACATCTCCGGCAAAGTGCAAAGCTGGGTGTTTTCACATGGTGTACAGTTGAAGAGTTTCATTTATAGGTTTAGAATTGTTGATTCTATTTTTAAGGCCATTAAGAATATATTGTGACAATTCAATTGCAGTTTTTATGAATAAAAAATGTCAAAAGTGGCAAACAAAATAAGCATATCGACATCAAATATTTAACCATAAGGGAACATATTAAGGAGAATAAAGTAATTATATGTTAGCACTGAATTGATGATAGCTTATCCTTTGATTAAAGGCATGTCACCAATGAAGTATCAGGATCCTGTAACTAGTATGAGAATAGGTTACATCAAGTGATTTGTCATCATATGGACGATTTTTATTGTATGAAAACTTTTATTTTGTTGTAATGTTGATTCTCAATTTTTGGTGTACACATTCTATTGTTTATGAGAATAACATTTTCTAGAATAAACAAAGGATGTATTCATTAAGATATGTTGTCATATATAGGCTAATATTAAAGAAATAAGATGCATTGTGATACATAGAAGATATTACTCGTTCTTAGAGAACATGTCACGCCCCGATCCCCAGGCACACGCACATCCCTTACCTTGGTAAATTTTAAATGCGATATCCCAGGACTACATATCGCCGATCCTTCCTTTTTCATAAGTACATGCGGAAGCAATTATTAAATCTCCAGACAATAAAACATTGGGATAGAATAGTAGGACTAAATTTCAAACCTTTAAAAACATCAACACCTATATACATTGCAAACTAGTGCACGTATATGCAAGGTGGACTATTAATTCAAAGTCAACCCAAGCTGGTTTAAAAACAAGGTCTACAAGTAGGGATGGGGTTCTACAAGCTACGGTCCCCGTTATCCTCTTCATCATCCTCCATACTCCAACTGGACCCTTCAGCAGATTGCACCAAACTTTCGAGATCTTCAAAATCCAAGTCTACTGCATCTAGGGACCTGAAATGGTTATTCAATAACAAATGAGACAACGTCTCAGCAAGTTCTACCCCCTACGACCCGATCAATAAACTAATACACCTTAGGGCTGCCTATGCACAACATGAGTCAGAGGACTTACCTTGGCCTCAGATTCCACCTGCATATTAGCACAGACCAAATAGGCACCCAAGCAATCACATCATAGATCGAAGCATAGATCAAATCGACCTAGTGGATTACGTCTCAATACCGGTCATTTCTATTCAATCAATCAATCCCCAATTATGAATCACGTTCCTTAGGACACAACTTAATAATATATGGTAATCACAGCCCCACCAAGCAACTTCGTTAGATTTAGTGACTTCACGGCCCCACTCGGCACTTTCAATATTTAATGGCTTTACGGTCCCACTCGACCCTTTTCGAAATTCAATAGCTTTACGGTCACACTCGACCATTTTCCAAATTCAATGGCTTTACGGTCCCACTCGACCCTTTTTCGAAATTCAATGGCTTTACGATCTCACTCGACCCTTTTCGAAATTCAATGGCTTTACGATCCCACTCGACCCTTTTCAACTACGGCCAACGATATTGCACTTCATAATTAAATTCCTCAATTTCATAATATCTTGGCCTAATTCCATAGTATCAAAGATACCCGATAAAATATCGTGTGTGTGTACACGATCGGCCTTGGCCAAAATAGAATAATTTCCTTTCTATAAATCCCACCATTTTCTGTAGTCTACCAAAACATTTTTGGCATTGTCAACCGATGCTCGGTTATTTTTCAATTAATAACCAAAGATTATTCGATTTAGGAATAAATCCTAAAATCACTCATAAATCAATTTAGCACAAAATAAAGCTCAATTAAATAAACGGACTGCACCATGATCATCAGCATAAAATTCCGATCATCGGTCATCCTGGTTGAATTTCCAGAAAAATAATTAATTAAATAATTAATTTCGAAAATTAAATAAATTAATTAAAAATCCAATTTAGGCCCATAATGCATAATTGGAGGCCGAGACGAATCCAGAAAATTACCGAGACTCGTTCAATAAATAACATGGCATACCTACTTGCTAATGTCTATTTCTAACCACCTAACATGCATCATTAAGTCTCTAATTTAATTAATCTAAATTAATCTAACCACCTAATTGCATTTACTTAAATCTAACCAGCCCTAAGTATAATTAGCAAACTAAGAAAGTATTAGTGAGTAAAACTCACTTGACAAAGCGAAGAGCGGAACACTGCGACGGCGACCGAACTTGAACTCGCGACGACAACCACGGGCTTGGAACCGGGCCTTAAATCGGTCCAACAAGTCTCAACAAGGCTGAGATTGATTGCTGAAATGAGTTGGGCCTACAACGGGCTTGGGCTGCAAATTCGTAGGCTTGATGGACTGAAATTGCTACTTCAAGAACTGACTTTCACCTAGGCTGAATATAGGCCCATCCGATGGGCCAAAATTTCTAGACCACGGGTTTCAATGGAGCTGCTGAACTGATCTTCTAATGAACTGGAAATTGCAAGCTGATGGGCCTAAATTTCGCTGGGCTTCAGGCTTTGTTGACACCTATTTTTTTTTTAAAATCAATCGAAGGAAAAAAAATTAATTAATGTATACTTTTTATTTTATTTTATTTTTTATTATTATTTTTATTTTAAAAAAAATGAAATCGATCGGGTCAGGCCGAATCTAGCCTTGGCCCGACCCGCCCCCTTTCCTTTCCTTTTCTTTTTCTCTGTGCTGGGCCCAACTCATATCCTCCTCTAGCCCAGCCCGCGAGCAACTCAGTCGTCTTCCCCAACTGGTCTTCGCTGCAAGACCTGCAAAAAAGAGGAATAGAAGCAGAGCAGCAACGGGTGAAGCAGGGAGATCGGTGGCAGGCGAGCGGCATGATCCACGGGTCGGGGATGCAGTCCAACCGGCAAGTTGGCAGCTGCCGAAGCCATGTGCGCTTGCCAGTCGAGCTTAAAAAGCCAGGATGGGGCAAAAAAGGGGAGGACGAAGAAGAGCGTGAGTCCGAAGAGAGAAAGTGCAAGCTTGAGACAGCGATTGGTCGTCGTCGGAGGTTCGTTCGTCGGTTGCCATTCACCGCGGTCCTCTTCTCGAACCAGGTAGGCTTTTGTCTCGACCGTGTGTTCTTGTTCTTTTTTGGGAAGTGTCGGGCCGGAGCTCGTGTCGACTGGTTCGCGCGAGTTTCGGTCCGAACCGGTCCTCCTTGAAAGTTGTTAGTTGTTCTAGTATGCGTCGTAGGGGGGTTTATATTTGTCTCACGTGGAAAATTCCCCGTGTCAGTAATGCACACCAAATGCTTGTGGAAATGTCTAAACGATACCTAAATTCTGCAAGTTTGTTGAAGCCTGAAGATACTTGTTGTGCCCACATCCGCTCGAGTGTGATTGATATGTCCCTTAGCGAATCTTGAGTGTTGCTCGTGCATGTTGTGTTGCTCTTTACTCGAATTTGAGCCTCGAGTGAGTCCGTATGCCCCTTTTAACTGCTGCACCTCAACTGTTTGACAAAATGCCCCAAAGAGAATCGAGAAACAACCCAGGCTTAAACTTAGTCTGATCCGCGCCTGCTCATACATATGTTGGACCGTGCCTGTCTTTTATGTTTCCATTGCGATTCCATACGATTTTTGTGGAGTAATCGTATGTGTTTGAGCCGAGGGAATGTTTGCATCCGAAAATGGTTTGGCCGCCGGCGTTCGTGGCCGACGGTGGTCGTCGCTAGTCGGAGTGGACAACGGGTAGATAGTGGTGTTTTGGTGGCGGAAAGGACGGTGGTTGCTCTCACTGGTGTTGTCGTGCCGGTGAGGTCTTGGTTGAAAGATGTCCTGGGTGAAGAGTCGGGCATGAAAGTGTAATGAAGAAGAAGGTCAGAAGAGAGGAGGGAAAGAATAAAAAATAAGAACAAAGAAAAGAGGAGAATCAGTAAATAAATAAATAAATAAATAAAAAAGGAGCGAAAGAGGAAAACCTAAAAAAAAGGGGAAGAAAAGACAATAAATGGGGATGTTCGTTGAAAAGGCCAGGAGGGAACAAAGAAGGAATAAAAACCAAAACAAAAAACAAAAAAAGTCAATCAAAAGAAAGAAAAGAAAAGCAAAATAAAAAAAATAGAAAACTAAGATGAAAAGTGAGCTTCGGGAATGACTATTAAACAGGAGGTGCAGGAAAATGACACAGTACGACGCAGTGAGAAAAGAAAGAATTTAAAAAAAAAAATGAAAATTTGAAAATGATTTTTTTTTTTTTAAGTATTGGATCCGGGTTTGGGTTGGGTCCGCGGGACGGATTGGGTTTACCCGGTCCGAACACATTTTCACGAATTAAATATTAAGAATATATTAAAAAAAAATCAAAAAAAAATCAAAAATTTCGAAAATAACAAAAATTCAAAAATATTTCCAAAAATTCAAAACTCGAAAAACATTAAAAATTCGACCCTTTTCTTATTATTATTATTATTATTTTTTAAATAATTAATTTTAAAAAAAAAATCCAAAATCCAAAAATGATGGGACTCGGTTAGGATTTGTCATGTTTTTCCTTCTTAGTATAATTAGACATTTATTTGCTTGCACATTGACTATATCACATGTTTAATTCGCATATTTGATTACGTTTGTGAATGTTTAATTGCACGTGTTCATTTTTACTGCGATTAGGATATTGGTAACTATGAATGTTATTTTAATGATTACGCACCCACATGATCACCTCGCATGTTAGTGGATATGTATAAAATTAATCCAAATTGCCCAACAAAAATCATTTTTGTTAAACTGAACAAGATTAGGTACCGAAAGGGCACTAATTGATTAATTAGTGTAATCAAGTCCCCGATCCTAGACTCTCTAGTTGCGTAGGAAGTGAGGCACGCTCCCATGCCTCACTTGGTTTCTAGCCAACCCCAATAGGCTAGTGGCGACTCCTTTTGTGCAATTTTTTTTTTTAAAAAATATATCTCAATGTCACGCGGGGTATGGGCTTGGGAGGGCCCGAGCTTAATTATGGACCTTAGGTCCGTCCTTTAGGCAATACCCCTAAACCTCTTCCCTCCTCCCGAGGGTAGGTCGCGACAGCTTGGCGACTCCGCTGGGGACTTGGTTTTAAACCTTAGAGGACTTAGGCCAAAATTAATCTTGTTCAAAAAAATATTTTTGTTTGGCAGCGAAGACATTATGTGCATCCATAACATATTGAATGTTGATTGTTTGTGGGAGTTATAAAGGGTGGTGATTTCTAACCTTTATTTTGTAGGGAGTACAAGAGTGAATGGTTTATTTATGTTTGAAGGGCTAATTGTTTTTAAATTGTTATGCATGAGTCCCTTGCATTTGCACTACACTATAGCACGCATTACCTGCCGCCGGACCTGGGCTGCATAGGATCATTTAGGATGATGTTGAGGTGGATACCACTCCGACTACAAGCATGTAGTACGAGTCGCCCACCTTAACCCTGAAATTTCTTTCTTGATGTCAGAGGTCCCCACCCTGGTCTGCGAGCATGCGACACGAGTCGGTCCTTTGACAAAGCCGGAATCATGGGTAACACGACCTAGCCACAAGCTTGTTGGTTCAGTCATGTGATCCCATGGCTTCATTTTGGGCCATCTAGAGTAGAAATCGAACCACTGTCCATGCGCATGTCTATGACCTTTACATCAATGCTCAATGAGTAGGGTAAGTTTTTCTTGAATTCTGTTCTTCGCAATTTACTTATTTGCTTTCATTTTGGTTGGTCCATGACAAATTAGGTTGATCATATGATGGGGGTACCTGACCTTCGCATCATCTCCGTCCCAAAAGCCGAGCTTCGCGCGTGGTGGGATAAATTGGATCCAACTGGCTGTGATTGGGTGCGATCATATGTTGGACGTTTACTTCCCCTATTAGAGATAGAAATTCATTCTGGTGTAGTACAAGCGTTAGTGCATGTTTGGTGCCCCGAAACTTGCACGTTCATACTCGGTGATCACGAACTCACTCCAACCTTGGAAGAATACAGTGTTGCCATCGGAAAGCCCTTGGTGTCGGAGTTAATTGGCCCACCCGTAGGGACTGAGCATGCATCGACCTTATCTGATTTCCTTAGAGTTAAGGAGGATGACGTGAGGAGAGTTTTGAAAGCTAATCGCAAGACCTGCCCATTTTCATTCATAAACGAGCTTTTTCAAAATGCCCCATCTTTTCAAAAGAATAGTATCTTCCTGTTAGCTTTCTTCAGGTTCGTGTTATTCCCACATTGTAGGAACGCTATTAACCCCTCCATGGCATGGGTAGTTCGTGAGGTATGTATGGGAAAGGGTTTTGTTAATGCCGTCCTGACTGAAACTTTTCTTTCCCTTACCCGCTTTAAAGAAAACAAAGACAGGGTTTTTCATGCCCCTCCTGAACTCTTGCAAATTTGGTTCTTCTCTCACGTTAAAGGGTTTGGTAGTTTGATGACCGTGAACAACAACTCTGACTCTCATCACCCTATCCTAAAGTTTAAAGATAGGAAGACGTTGGCTCCCAATTATCATTATTCTGAGTGGTTAGTTTTCATGACCAACCCTGGACCCGAAGATCTCCAATGGCACGCCAAATGGCTCAGAGTTCGAGAAGCGCGGTTCATGTGTGGGCTTACTGGACCTATTCCTTTGTTGGGAATTACCGGAGTCACTAAGTACCACCCGACCCGGGTCACCCGCCAATTCCAAGAGGTTCAACAACTTCCACTGACGATTCAAGAAGACCCGCTCAGGATAGACTTCCCTAACGGATGCCAAGATCACGAAGACTCCGTCGCATTAGTCAAGTCGATGTGGGATATGTGCCACCCTCGGAAGCTGATATGGCCCGAAGAGGAGTTGGAAGGGCAAAAGAAGACCTACTACGCCTCGATGGAATACATCCTTAGGCACAAAATCCCAAAGAGCTTACGCCTGAAGATTCCCGACGTGCCATTGAAGACCACCCATCGAGCCGAGATCAAGCACCTCAAAAGGAAGCTCGAGGAAGCCGAAGAGTGTGCCTCGAAGTTGACCCGAGTTAGCGGGGCTGCCACAAGCGAGAGCTGTCCTCGTTAATTAGATTGAGTCAAGTGCGATATGTAATGGGCCCATACCCGCGTATGTTACAATGTTAAAGAATTTGTCTTGTGTCGTAATATCGGGAGATAAGAGTCATGATTATCTTTGTTGTTTAGGGGTTCTCTCTCATGTTTTCTCCTACGTTATGTAGTAACTTTGCTTTCAATGAAACGAACAAATTGGGGCGATTAGATCTTTGTCACGGACCGACCGCATAATCATTACTCCATGCTTATATATGCTTATCTATCCCCGACAGGTACTAACCAATCGATTGTCTTCTATTGATCGTCGACACGGCCAAGCGGAGATCCCCGATTCGTACACGCACGAAAGTCAGAATGGAGAACGAGGACACCAACGTACGCATGGCCAAGATGGAGGACCAGCTGGCCCAACTCACCTCAATGATGCTTGAAATAAGCCAGAAGCTTAAGGAGCCCCCTACTGTAGCTGTCACTGGAACATCCACTCCTATGTCATCAAGAGACGCTCCCCCGTCGACTGGAGGCGTGCATGTTGCTGATCTCCCCGGGAAAGAAACTGCCGGAGAGGCCCCTTCTGTCACGCCAATCATCGTCAACTTGGATCCTCCTCCGAAGGAAGACCCAACACCCCGCCTAAGTGAAGAGAGTGAAAAACGTTTGGCGAAGATGGAGGAACGACTATGTGCCTTACAAGGCTACGAGCTGAAAGGAGCTGATAGGTTGTCCCCATACACCAAGACGAACTTCCCTGAGAATTTTCAAGAGCCCGAGTTCACGAGAAAGTATGACGGAACGGGATGCCCCAAGACCCACCTTAGGTATTACATGAGGAAAATGGCTCGTTATGCTGACAATGTGCCATTTCTCATACACACATTCCAAGATAGCTTGGAAGGCATTGCCCTAACGTGGTTCATTGCACTGGACATTGAAGAATTCACTAGTTGGGAAGACTTAACCAATGAGTTCTTACAGCAATACCGGTTTAATACCGAGCTCGCCCCCACGAGAGAAGAGTTGACCCGTATTGAGAAGAAAAGGAACGAGTCATTTAAGGCCTTCGCGCAAAGATGGAGGACCATGGCCTCACAAGTGAAGCCGGCCTTGAACGAGAGGGAGATGAAACAACTGTTCCTAAAGACATTGCCCCCTGAATTCTTCCAAGGGTTAGTGTTCTCGGGTTGCCAGACATTTTCGCAACTAGTTGAGGTAGGTGAAGGAGTCGAATGGGCAATGGTTGAGGGAAAGATTTCAACCGGAGGCACGAAGAAATTCCTAGCAAGAAAAGATAAGGAGGCCGCAGTTGAAGTAGCGCTTGTGCAAGAGCCGCCTTTCCCTCAACTGTCCTCAACACCCGCGCGTAAGCCTATAGTGGTCCAAGGCAGCTCGTCACGAGCATATGATAACAGCAAGAGGCCATTTCGAAAAGATTTTTCTCCACTACCACGCCCACTGTCAAAGCTGTTGCCCATGCTCCTCGAAAAGAGGATGGTCGCAAATGAAGTACCTAGAGACAATCCCCTGAGGTTCGCTAGGTTCGATCTAAACAAGACCTGTGAATATCACATGGGAGAAAGGGGGCATGATGCAGATGATTGTAACGTACTAAGATACAAGGTTCAACAGCTTCTAGACAAAAACATCTTGACTTTCAAGGAGGCTCAACCTAATGTGCAACAGAACCCTCTACCAGATCATGCAGGAGGAGTGAACTCAATTTCCGAGGTTACACGGGCAAGTCAACAACCTTTAGCGATGGATGCTTCCAAGTTGTATGAGTCCTTAGCGCTGGCAGGATACTATGGAGGTCAGGGGGATGTGGCACTAGAAGAGAAATTGGAACGCGTCCGTAGGATGGTAGCCATGGGGGTAATCCAACGCGGAGAAGAGGGAGAGAGGGTTGTATCCATGATAATGCCATCGTCATTTCGCTCATCTTCCTGCAATTTTTCTCATGGATCTCGTGTGAGGAAGGTTGCGCCTGGAGTTTCGAAGACCCCAGCTTTGTACGAGGAAGGGGTGATAGCTATGATAACTCCGATGGTGATTGAACTATCTGATGAGGAACTCTCCGATGATATAGAGATGGAAACCACTGAACCCACGGTGATCAACCTTATGGTCGAAGAGATGTCGGCAATCGAAGTCACGGGAACGAACGCAATGCCAGTCACGATAGAATTGCCACCCTGGGAGAAAGATGAAGTGATAGTGTTGGAAAACCCTCCCAAATTCAATCCTAAAGCTGTACCTTGGGATTATGGAACAACTGAGGTAGACGCTGTCACACGATCAGGCCGTTGTTATACCCCTGATAAAGGAGTAGAAAAGAAGGCCGTGACCAAGGAGGAGGCAAAACAATTCTTGGCTGTAATAAAATCGAGCGAGTTCAATGTGGTGGACCAACTACGGAAGTTGCCGGCCCAAATCTCCCTCCTAGAGTTGTTTAAATCCTCCGAGAAGCATAGGGATATCTTGTTGAAGGTCCTCAATGAGGTGCACGTACCTGAAACAATCGATGAAGTCCAATTGGAAGAGTTTGTTGGGGCCATTCTGCTGAAAGACCAAATTTCTTTTACTGATGATGATCTTCCCCCTGATGGTCCTAATCATACTAAAGCGCTACACATCTCGGTGAAGCATGAGAGCACTCTTGTTTGTAGAGTGTTAATCAATAATGGTTCGGCGCTCAATATATGCCCGTTAGCCACTCTCCACCGTCTCGGCATTGATCTTGGAAAAATCCATACTGGCAAGTCAACTATGCGGGCTTTTGACGGGATGAAGAAGGAGGTGATGGGGGAAATTGAACTTGAGCTGCTGATTGGCCCTGTACTTTTCCAAATCCTCTTCCAAGTGTTATATATACCAAGCGCTTTTAATTTTCTACTAGGGAGGCCATGGATCCATACGGCGGGTGTTGTTGCCTCCAGCCTTCATCAGAAGATACGATTTGTGGTGGACAACAGGCTCATCACGGTTCATGGGGAGTTCGACTTCAAGATTTACCACGAGACGGCCATCCCTTATGTGGAACCCGAATGTACCGAGGAATCCAGCTTTCAAACATTAGAGTTGGTGTCCATGATTCATGTACCTGCGGGTTCTTTCACAAAGGCCCCTGAATTGTCTAGGCTAGCTATAGCTGTGGGAAGGATCATGCTAGCGAGTGGGTATAATCCTGGGGAGGGTCTTGGATCACGTGGCCAGGGGGTGCGAAAACCCATTGAAGCTCATAAAAACTTCAAAAGAAAAGGCTTGGGATATGTCGAGAAGCGGGGAGGCCATAATAACCGAGGAGGCCGTGGAAGGTATAGAGGCCGAGGTGCCCGAAGAGGCCGAAATGGGTATAAAAACCAGAGTGAACGCGTTACCCAGACCGAAGAGAACGAGGGCGGTCAAAGCCCATTTCTCCCGTTGCTGGAGGAGACGTTTCCAGGGCCCCCAAGGATGTTGTTCGAGGAAGAGGATGATATCTATGGTGTGACCGAGCTATTTGAGGAGGACGTCATATGCACCATCCTGGCATGCAAGGAAGCCAAGTCCTCTGAAGTCGTGGTTGTCCCTCCAAAGTAGGGCAGTTCTCGTATGGCCTAGTCTTTTGTTTTATTTCTTTTCCCCTGCGCGGGATCTCGTAGTTTTTCTTTCTTTGTTTCATGCTTATGTCATTTGTAACATAAACTATGGTCAACCCTGATCTTGAGCCATTGGTCGAGGGTGGTGTGTGTTAAAATACGGCATTATCTTTCCTCATTCAATAAAATAGACACATGTTTTATTAAGGACACGTGGAAGCACATCAAACTAGCCCTATGATGGTCACTAAGGCCTAGGCCTCCACATGCTTCCTTATTTGAATGTTTTGCGAGAATGAGGAAATCCGAGGATATGAGGACGAGTTCTTGAAATTTTTACAAAAAATACTTCAAAAACTTCTTGAAAACAACATGTGTTGTTTTTGTTGTTGACATTACTCTAACTCATCTCATCGCATCCCAGGCATTACATTATGCATAATCATGATAAGGACGCATGTGACTCAGATGTGCATGAAGAGAGTCCCTCAAGTTCCAATGACACCGACGACGATGATCAGAAGGGGATCGAGCGCGAATGAAATCAACACGAAGAATCGAAGCCGTTGACTGAAGAGCGAACAGTCACCATAAATTTGGGTGATGCGGAGAATGTCAGGGAAGTAAAAATCGGGGCATGTCTCTCAGAGTTAGAAGCGGAAATGATGACTAATCTTCTGAAAGAGTATCAAGATGTGTTCGCCTGGACATATGCCGACATGCCGAGATTGAATCCTGAAATTGTGGAGCATGCTTTGCCGACGAATCCTAGCGTGCCGCCTAAGAAGCAAAGACTTAGGAGAACTAAACCAGAGTTGTCCAAGAAGATCGAAGAAGAAGTGATGAAGTTGCTGAAAGTAGATTTTATCGAAGTGACGCGCTACCCTGATTGGGTAGCCAATATCGTGCCGGTAATGAAGAAAGATGGACGAATCAGGGTGTGCGTTGACTATCGCGACTTGAACCGAGCAAGTCCCAAGGACGACTTTCCACTCCCGCATATCGATGTCCTAGTTGACAGCACAGCAGGATTTGAGTTATTCTCTTTCATGGATGGTTTTTCTGGATATAACCAAATCCGTATGAAGGAAGAAGACAGGAGCAAAACGTCATTCATAACTCCTTGGGGAACTTTCTGCTATAAAGTGATGCCTTTCGGTCTAAAGAATGCCGGGGCAACGTATCAGAGAGCCATGGTCACGTTATTCCATGACATGATGCACAAGGAAATTGAAGTATACGTGGATGACATGATTGCAAAATCGAGACGGGGTGAAGATCATGTTAAAGTCTTGCAAAAGTTATTCGAAGGTCTTCGGAAATTCAAGCTACGCCTCAATCCCGCGAAATGCGTTTTTGGAGCGAGATCTGGGAAGCTGTTGGGGTTCATAGTTAGTGGTAAGGGCATAGAGATTGATCCGTCAAAAGTTAAAGCTATTTGTGATTTACGATCCCCGACTACCACCAGAGAAGTCCGCAGCCTGATGGGACGACTCAATTATGTGGCGAGATTCATCTGTCAACTGTCTGAAATAGCGAAGCCATTCTTCAAGCTCCTGAAAAAGAATGCAAAGGTTGAGTGGGATGCTGAGTGCCAGGACGCCTTCGAGAAAATAAAACACTGTCTCACTCACGCACCGGTCCTAGGACCCCCCTCTCCCCAAAATTCCCCTGATTTTGTACTTAACCATACATAATGAGTCATTGGGAGCCATGTTGGCACAGAAAAGACCAAACGATGGGAGAGAATGCGCAATATACTACTTGAGCAAGAAATTCACCATTTCTGAGAGGAATTATACAGAAGTTGAGAGAACTTGCGTGGCTTTGATTTGGGTTTTGCACAGGCTACGGCAATACACACTTCATCACCAAATCCTGTTGGTGACCGAAAATGATTCCGTTAGGTATCTCCTAGAGAAGCCGGCATTGGTTGGCAAGTTGGCCAAGTGGCAAATCTTAATTTCGGAGTTTGACGTTCAAAGCCTGGGACAAAAGTCCGTTAAAGGTCGCGCCATAGCAGACATGTTAGCAGAAAGTTCCAAGGGGGCTGGAACATTTGATGAAGATAGTGATGCGGAAGAGAGAATTTTACTTGTATCAAGCGACAAATGGACGATGTACTTCGATGGTGCAGTTAACTTAGCTGGATCTGGTACTGGGGCAGTCCTTATTTCCCCAGACGAACAACACTACCCTGTCGCCGCTAAATTGACGTTCCCTTGTACGAATAACATCGCTGAATACGAAGCGTGCGTGCTCGGCCTCCAGGCTGCCATCGATATGAAGATCCATAAGTTGCAGGTTTATGGTGATTCAGCCCTTATCATCTTGCAGACCGAAGGTGAATGGCAAACACGGGATTCTAAATTGGTTCCGTATCATGAGTTCCTGGGGAAGTTAATGAAAGAATTCCAAGAAATATCATTCGAATACTTACGAAGGTCCCAAAATCAGTTCGCTGATGCCCTGGCTACCTTGTCTTCAATGTTGCGAGTAACTGGAGGCATGGACATTGAACCATTAAGAATTGAAATCTTTAGACACCCAGCTTATTGTATGATAATTGAAGAGGAGCCTGATGGAAAGCCGTGGTATAGTGATATCTTGAAGTACCTACAGAAGGGCGAATTCCCTGAAGGAGGTGAAGCAGCAGATAGGAAGCATATCTCGAAGCTGGCATCAAGATTCTTCGCCAGTGGAGACATCCTTTATAAAAGGTCATTCGACTCGACATTGCTAAGGTGTGTCGACACTAAAGAAGCTGACCATTTGATTGAAGAGATACATGAAGGGGAGTGCGGTCCCCACATGAACGGACACTTCTTGATGAGAAAGATCATGCGACTCGGTTACTTTTGGCTAACTATGGAGTCCGACTGCATTCAGCATGTACGACGTTGTCACCAGTGCCAGATTTATGGAGACAAGATAAATGCCCCTCCAAATGAACTTCACCAAATGTCTCAATCTTGGCCCTTTTCAATGTGGGGAATTGACGTGATCGGGCCCATCAACCCCAAAGCTTCAAACGGGCATCGATTTATCTTAGTGGCGATAGACTACTTTACCAAATGGGTTGAGGCTAACTCGTATGTTAATGTCACCGCCAAGAATGTGGCCAGGTTCATTCGCCGCGATATTATTGCCCGTTACGGAGTATCGGAGGCGATCATTACTGACAACGGCACTAATTTGAACAACAAGGTCGTGGATGGCTTGCTCAGTGAGTTTCGAATAAACATTTGAACTCATCACCGTACCGCCCTCAGATGAATGGAGCAGTGGAGGCGGCGAATAAGAACATAAAGAAAATCCTGTCAAAGACTGCTGAAAATTATCGTGATTGGCACGAGAGACTTCCTTATGCACTAATGGCGTACCGAACTTCTATCCGCACCTCTACAGGGGCAACTCCTTTTTCACTCGTGTACGGGATGGAGGCAGTCTTACCTGTTGAGGTTGAAGTTCCTTCTCTAAGGGTCATTTCCCAGTCTAAACTTGATGAGACTGAGTGGATGCAACAAAGGCATGAGCAGCTAAATATGATCGATGAGAAGAGATTGCAAGCTGTGTGTCATGGTCAATGCTATCAGAGACGAGTCGCGAAAGCCTTCAATCGAAGGGTGCGTCCCAGACATTTTGAAGTCAACGACCTTGTGCTGAGGAAGGTGCTTCCAATCATACCAGATCCTCGCGGCAAATTCACCCCGAACTACGAAGGGCCGTATGTTATTAAGAAGATTCTTCCCGGGGGTGCTATGTTTTTAGTTGAAATGGATGGCAATGAATTGCCTAGACCTGTAAACGCTGATGCAGTCAAGAAGTACTTTCCATGAGTGAAATCAAGGCCGAGTAGCCACTTCATGCACAATTCGAGTCACATGGCATCATGCATAACATTGTAGATATTATGTATATGTTGCATACGCGCACATCTATTTGTGTTTCAGGTACCTTACTGCCTGACGAGGAAATGGCAGAAGAAAGAATTGACTCAAGAATCCATCGAGTCCTCGCATAAACGGTTGAATGTCTCTCTTGAGAGGTAATCCGAAATTATCAATAAAAAAAAAAAAAAAAAACAAAACAAACAAACAAAGAAGAATAAGGACAAAAACAAAAAATGCGCGACATGATTCGCGTGACCTATTCTCTAGTGTCACTATGCGTGCTTCACATCGGTGATCCTCAAAAAAAAAAAAAAAAAAGCTCGTTGAAATGACTTTATTCGGGCAAAAGGGTGAAACATTAACCATGCCAAACATGGAGTGCTTAGGAGAAAGAAAGGCAAGCCCATTTCCAAACACGTCATTCAAACACTTTTGAGAGATGAGTGGAAAATGACCTTCTCTTAGGACGAAGGATTCATTCGCATTGAGCACAAAAATCGAAATGATAAAGGCATTTCCTTCGTCAATTCCAAGCACCAAGCTAACATCTTGCTATCCCTTTGGGCCGAAAAAAAAGAAGAGAAAAGATGATACTTCAAAGTACCCTCATCGAGAACGACCCTACATTAGGGCAACATAGGGGGTTATGATCATGCTGTAAAGCGAAAGATTGAGAAAGATTCTATTACTTTCACTTGCATCAATCTTCTGATGATAGCTTCAGAGGAATTCTCATTAGGGCTTGACTCATCCCAAGGTGAAGAAGAGCATTTCCTTCTCTACACAAACACTGATATCCATTGTTCTAACCAATTTGGGCCTGATTATTCATTTCTGAACCCTGACCGGTGATCATCTCCCTTCACTGGGGCAAGGCATAAGAATTGACCAAATACAATGGACGGTCACGAGAAAATGTGAAGAGCATCTCGAAAGTCATAAGAGCTATAAAAGTTCCCAAAAAAGTTCGACAAACTAGGGGGCATGAAAAAGCAATGTACCTGGTAAAAGCAAGGCCAATGCCCGTCAAGAAAAAGAAAAGAAAAAAGAAGCCAAAAGGCTGCATCTTATGTGAAAAAAAATTGTCAAAGTCAAAGTGCCTGCGTAAAAGAAAATCATCGCAAGTGCAAAGGAAATTAGAAAAATGAGCAAAGCTCCATTGCAAAAATGATTAGTCAAGAGACTTTCGAGATGCGCAGTGTTTCAAAAGCCAAATGCCTTCGAAAGGTCGAGTGACCTGGTCATGATGCCATGATGATCACTGACTCTTAAAAATCCTCTTGAAAATTTTAAGCATCTCGAGCCTCTCCCGAGCCAACATTACAACCCTTTTTCTGAAGCCTCTTCTGATTGGGATGATTTGAGTGAAAATGAGAATACCACAAAGAAGCTATTGCTTGAAGGAGTGGAAGTAATTCTATCTTATCTTATCTTCCAAGCTCTCGACTTATAAACCTGATGAAGATAACGACAAATGTTCTTTTATTGGCCTCAAAGCAATAATTCCTTTATGTAAACCTGAACCGAGCCTATATTGCGGTTCTTTCAAAAGACCTTTTTGATCGATCAGATTGTGCTCATCGCGAATGTTTCTGAAAGCCTTTGACATGGGTTATGTGAGATATCCTCAGCAATTAGTTACTTCCCACGCGAATGGATGGGATCAAGCAGCCATTTTGTCGAGAGTGTGAGAAACCCTTTCTGACTAGGAAGCTTTAGTTTGGCATGTTTAATGAGTCTTTTTCATCGTAGCCATTCTGATAAGAACTTGACTCCTGGAGAATTTGATGATTAATGATACATCCCCAAGCAAGATGACAACTTTGCATCACATGATGCTGATTGACATCGAATGTTTTTCTAAAAATAGTCAAACTTAGCTTGATTAGCTTGTTCAATTAATGCTGTAATATTACCAATACGCCTCTTGATGATGTCTCTTATGATATTTGCCCAAGTTGAGTTTGACAGGATTCCTCAATGAAGCCATGCAATTTTTAAGGAGTTAGCGGGTGCTTCCCTAAAAAAAAAACAACGATTTATGGTCAGCCTTAAACCATGCCATCTCCAAAGGTTCATGGTTAACCTTAAACCATGCCATCTCCAAAGGTTCATGGTCAACCTTAAACCATGTCATCTACAAAGGTTCATTGGTTTTCCTTAAATCATGTATTTTCATATCCGGTTGAAACCCGTTGTTACATGGTGAGACCTCATTCATATCTTCTTATGACCTGGTGGGCTTTCCGTAGCCCGGAGTCCTTCAACCCTCTTCTTATGACCCGGTGGACTTTCCGTAGCCCGGAGTCCTTCAACCCTCTTCTTATGACCCGGTGGGCTTTCCGTAGCCCGGAGTCCTTCAATACCCTTCTTATGACCCGGTGGGCTTTTCGTAGCCCGGAGTCTTCCTTCAACCCCCCTTTCTATGACTCGGTGGGCTTTCTGTAGCCCGGAGTCCTTCTACCCCCTTTCTTATGACCCGGTGGGCTTTCCGTAGCCCGGAGTCCTTCAACCCTCTTCTTGTGACCCGGTGGGCTTTCCGTAGCCCGGAGTCCTTCAACCCCCTTCTTATGACCCGGTGGGCTTCCGTAGCCCGGACTCTTTCTTCCTCTTATTGATAAGACGCTCTTTCATAGTTATGAGTCATATCCATCGACCCGATACATGCATGTGCGCCTAGGGTTTCTCTACCGCCGAAGTAAATTAGGTGTCTTTGGTCTTTGAACGCAACCTCTTCGAGAATACATTCAAAGAGGGGCAGCTGTTGACACCTTTTTTTTTTTTTAAATCAATCGAAGGAAAAAAAATTAATTAATGTATACTTTTTATTTTTTATTTTTTATTTTTTATTAAAAAAAAATGAAATCGATCAGGTCGGGCTGAATCTAGCCTTGGCCCGACCCGCCCCCTTTCCTTTCCTTTTCTTTTTCCCTGTGCTGGGCCCAACTCATATCCTCCTCTAGCCCAGCCCGCGAGCAACTCAGTCGTCTTCCCCAACTGGTCTTCGCTGCAAGACCTGCAAAAAAGAGGAATAGAAGCAGAGCAGCAACAGGTGAAGCAGGGAGATCGGTGGCAGGCGAGCGGCATGATCCACGGGTCGGGGATGCAGTCCAACCGGCAAGTTGGCAGCTATCGAAGCCATGTGCGCTTGCCGATCGAGCTTAAAAAGCCAAGATGGGGCAAAAAAGGGGAGGACGAAGAAGAGCGTGAGTCCAAAGAGAGAAAGTGCAAGCTTGAGACAGCGATTGGTCGTCGCCGGAGGTTCGTTCGTCGGTTGCCATTCGCCGTGGTCCTCTTCTCGAACCAGGTAGGCTTTTGTCTCGACCGTGTGTTCTTGTTCTTTTTTGGGAAGTGTCGGGCCGAAGCTCGTGTCGACTGGTTCGCGCGAGTTTCGGTCCGAACCGGTCCTCCTTGAAAGTTGTTAGTTGTTCTAGTATGCGTCGTAGGGGGGTTTATATTTGTCTCGCGTGGAAAATTCCCCGTGTCAGTAATGCACACCAAATGCTTGTGGAAATGTCTAAACGATACCTAAATTCTGCAAGTTTGTTAAAGCCTGAAGATACTTGTTGTGCCCACATCCGCTCGAGTGTGATTGATATGTCCCTTAGCGGATCTTGAGTGTTACTCGTGCATGTTGTGTTGCTCTTTACCCGAATCTGAGCCTCGAGTGAGTCCGTATGCCCCTTTTAACTGCTGCACCTCAACTGTTTGACAAAATGCCCCAAAGAGAATCGAGAAACAACCCAGGCTTAAACTTAGTCTGATCCGCGCCTGCTCATACATATGTTGGACCGTGCCTGTCTTTTATGTTTCCATTGCGATTCCATACGATTTTTGTGGAGTAATCGTATGTGTTTGAGCCAAGGGAATGTTTGCATCCGAAAATGGTTTGGCCGCCGGCGTTCGTGGCCGACGGTGGTCGTCGCTAGTCGGAGTGGACAACGGGTAGATAGTGGTGTTTTGGTGGCGGAAAGGACGGTGGTTGCTCTCATTGGTGTTGTCGTGCCGGTGAGGTCTTGGTTGAAAGATGTCCTAGGTGAAGAGTCGGGCATGAAAGTGTAATGAAGAAGAAGATCAGAAGAGAGGAGGGAAAGAATAAAAAATAAGAACAAAGAAAAGAGGAGAATCAGTAAATAAAAAAATAAAAAATAAAAAAAGGAGCGAAAGAGGAAAACCCAAAAAAAAAGGGGAAGAAAAGACAATAAATGGGGATGTTCGTTGAAAAGGCCAGGAGGGAAGAAAGAAGGAATAAAAACCAAAACAAAAAACAAAAAAAGTCAATCAAAAGAAAGAAAAGAAAAGCAAAAAAAAAAAATAGAAAACTAAGATGAAAAGTGAGCTTCGGGAATGACTATTGAACAGGAGGTGCAGGAAAAGGACACAGTACGACGCAGTGAGAAAAGAAAGAATTTTAAAAAAAAAATGAAAATTTGAAAATGATTTTTTTTTTTTTTAAGTATTGGATCCAGGTTTGGGTTGGGTCCGCAGGCCGAATTGGGTTTACCCGGTCCGAACACATTTTCGCGAATTAAATATTAAGAATATATTAAAAAATCAAAAAATAAAAAAAAATCAAAAATCAAAAATCAAAAATTTCGAAAATAACAAAAATTCAAAAATATTTCCAAAAATTCAAAACTCGAAAAACATTAAAAAATTCGACCCTTTTCTTATTATTATTATTTTTTTAAAATAATTAATTTAAAAAAAAATCGAAAATCCAAAAATGATGGGACTCGGTTAGGATTTGTCATGTTTTTCCTTCTTAGTATAATTAGACATTTATTTGCTTGCACATTGACTATATCACGTGTTTAATTCGCATATTTGATTACGTTTGTGAATGTTTAATTGCACGTGTTCATTTTTACTGCGATTAGGATATTGGTAACTATGAATGTTATTTTAATGATTACGCACTCGCATGATCACATCGCATGTTAGTGGATAGGTATAAAATTATTCCAAATTGCCCAACAAAAATCATTTTTGTTAAACTGAACAAAATTAGGTACCGAAAGGGCACTAATTGATTAATTAGTGTAATCAAGTCCCCGATCCTAGACTCTCTGGTTGCGTAGGAAGTGAGGCACGCTCCCATGCCTCACTTGGTTTCTAGCCAACCCCAATAGGCTAGTGGCGACTCCTTTTGTGCAATTTTTTTTTAAAAAATATCTCAATGTCACGCGGGGTATGGGCTTGGGAGGGCCCGAGCTTAATTATGGACCTTAGGTCCGTCCTTTAGGCAATACCCCTAAACCTCTTCCCTCCTCCCGAGGGTAGGTCGCGACAGGCTTCAAATGGGCTGAAGAAAGACCGAACTGGGCTGGCTTGCTTCTGCAGATGGGTTGAACTTGTTGAACACACGTGTGGCTAAAGACTGTTGGGCTCGGGCTTGAAGTTGGGGCGGACGGTTGCTCGAGGGGATTCTTGGTCAACAAATCGCTGAGGAAATCGCCGAGTTGACCGGGACAAGCTGCTTTGTTGGCGTCGATCCTGGGGCTTCCGTGGAGAATCGGTGGAGGGAAGACGTGGGCTTTGCTGACTGGGTTTTTTTTTTTTTTTTTTGGGTTGGACGCTCGGCAATTGGCGCACGGAGGAGTCAACAAAGGAAGGGGCTTCGCTGGCCGAACTTGCTAGGTTGACTCGGCAGCTTCAGTAGCTGCTTGATTTGTGTGGACAGCTTGAAGGTCGAGAGGCGTGCGAGAGATGGGCGGTCTTGGGTCTTCGGTGGCTGAACTCAAATGCTGCTGGACGCTCGAAGAAGTGAAGATGCAAGCGGTGGAGAAGGCAACGCGACAAGACCGAAACTGTTTCGATGGAGGAGTGGTGTCGCTGGCACATGGGCTGCATGCGGTCAAAGGGCATCAATTGTTGATGGTTGACCAAGGAGCAGCAATTTGTTGGACGTGTCTTCAACTGGGGAACTCGGTGGAACATGGGCTGTTCGATTGAGGAAAACGAAGAAGAGCACCAGCAGCTCGTCCAAGGGAGGAAAGAAAATTTCAAAAGCAAAGCAGAAGACCAAAGTTGCGAAGGAGAGAGACGTCCGAGAGAGCTTGAAGAGAGAGGGGAGAGGCAAAGTCTAGCTTCAATTTTCATCATGAATTGGTCCAAATCCCATAAATGCTTGCACCAAAAGTCTTCATATTTATCCTTTATTATTCCCCAACTATTTTTTTGAAATATAAATCCACAATTATCCAAATTGATGCCAATGTTGCACACCCCCATCCTAAGGTCCGAATTTCACCGCTTTAGGCTCAATTTCTTCCCGAAATTCTCCAATTCGACGTCCAATTTCGTTGAATAAAATCCCATATAATTTCCTGCAAGTCCCCGACACTCAAGGGCTTGGCTTGAAAGTCCAAATTTCCTTTAATTTGGTCCATCCAAATTTCCGCTAATTTTTCGAATCGTCCGAAACGATTTTCCGTAAAAATCTCGGAATCTCCGAAAATTCTTTGGAGGGTGAGTCGACGTTCCTAATATAGCTCGTGACCCCACAGAACTTTCAATTTCTGAAATTGGACTCGAATTCACGGTTAATTTCCATTCGACGCGTTTTTAGCGTGACCTATGCTACTAGATAACTTTCAGAAATTTTTAGAGCAAATGACCCGTGGTTGATTTTCTTCGAGCCACAATGAACCCACTCGACACATTGGCGACTCTCGATTGTTGTGAAAATCTCGAAGATTCAAATACGGACACAGGGTACCAAAACAATAAGAAAATCAGTCTAGTGTCGGCTAACGAGAATTTTCCAATTTAGTGGTGTCACCCACGATTAGCCACACATCTCAGTCGAACCGACCTATCTCTGATTTCTAATCAATCTTACTATGTCGTAATGATCTCGGCAGATGAGCACGGTCGAGTAGTCGATTCCTAGTCGAATTCTCAAGTCTATTTGCATTAAAATTCTTAATGGCTTCCCTAGATAATCTAGTTATCTCGAGAGTGATCAGCTCTGAGAACAGCCCTATAGGCGCGTCAATGAAATGCCCGATTTATCCAATAGAAAACAGGGTTGAAAATCTGGGATGTCACAGAACATGTCGCCATGATTCACGTTTTCTCTTTAAAGTAGCGGTTATTCCATATGCAATTTTTTCACACTTCGTACCTCTTCGTAATAACCATCAATTTGATAATCGCTTTTATGGGAGACAGTATATAAAAGGAACGATCGTTCATTTCTTAAAGACAATCACAGGGTCTAATGGAAACCTTCTCATTTGGAATACACTATTAGTACGCGAGAGAATTGGGTTAGTAGAGTGTGCCTGTAATTTCGCCGAATCTCTATGAATTTCTGACAAACAATGGCCAGAGGTTTGTTTACATTTAATCTTGTTTTTCCACATATGATTTTTATATTTAACATTTCATTGGTTTCATTATTAAAGACATTTGTCTCTTTTTGTTAAAAAAACTCAACATTCCCTCTTTATTGGACGAAACTACTCTGGTGCTTTTCGTCTAAAATGAAAAATAAAGGGTAAAGATTTTGAAATCTAGATCAAAATAAATAAATAAATAATCAGTTCAGAAATAGTTGTGAATAGTAGAAAATGTACTCTAAAATATGGAAGTTTTCTATGAGCATTCTATTATTTTAAAAGGACATTGCAAAGAGAAAGGCATTGTCATTCAAAGGGAATAAAGATCATGTGGACCATAAATTCCCATTCAATGGGAATAGGCAACCGGTTGAATCAATAAGGGAAACAAATTTTGATAGAAAATTCTCAATTATCAATGATTTTTCTTTTCATAAAGAAATTGAAAATTCCTTCTTAGCCCATTTAAAACTTTGAAAAACTACTTAAATATAAAACTCAATTTTGTTGCAAAGTACTCTCGAAAACAATTTCACCAATTCTAGATATAGTAAAAGTCAAATTAGCAACTCACACATGTATTTTAACCTTATTTAATGAGATTTCAAAGAATTACTGAATAACTGAAAATTTTGGAAATTGGCATGTTGAAAAAAAGGGGTTGTACAAAAGGAAAAAGGCATTGAGGTAAAAAAAATTAATCAAACAAATCCAATATACTTAAATTTTATAATAAAATTCATTTTTAGTTAGTCACAAGAAGATCATAATTTTAATTTTTGAATTAACTTGGATCACCATGACTTGAGCAAAATTTATTAAAGTTTTAAGTTATGTAAATTAGGTATTCATCTCTTTTTGACAATTATATTCATTTTGTTCAGTGTGAAAATATTTAATCATAAAGGTGTTGTTAATAAAAACAAGTCACAGTAGTTTATGAAGATAGCAATCCTTTGTAGGACAAAAAGTCGAGACATATCCCTTTCACGGTAGTTTTGTGTCCTTTTGCTAAAAATACAAATGGGAAGAAAAGGTCGAGAAGATGAAAGAAGGTGCGAAGCATTTGATTTGTTGCGAAATGGTGGAAGAGCTCCAGTAGACCGATGCAATTCGACAATTAGGATTGGGATACTACTTTGAAATGGAAATCAAGAATGTGTTGCAAGCCATTTTAAATGAAGCAACCTAGGGGGCTTGGACTTTTGACGATTATCTTCAATACTAGAATGCTTCTATTTCCATACAGGAGCAAAAGATTATTTGCAGATATACATACCGTTAGCAACACATACGCACAAATTATGTTGCTTGTGTTTGTAAGCATGTTTGTAACATTCATGATGAAGGATGCGAGCAGTTTCGAAGAATCGCTTAGGGAAGATGTTAAGGGTTTTTTGTGCTTGTATGAAGCATCCTTTTAGGGAAAATTATTCGGAAACTCCTAAATATTTATATTTTTGTCAATTTAATCATAAACCTTTCAATTTTGTCAATTGAGTCTAAAAATTTTTCACTTTAGTCATTTAAGTCCATCAAACCAATTTTAGCTGGAATTTACTGAAGTTGACAATTTTTAATAATGTTTTAATATTATTAGAATTTTTTATTAATTTTTCTCTTTTTCTTTTTTTTCCTGTTTTCTTCTTCTTTTTGTTAGTGGTTGATCATGGCTTGAGCAATGCCTGGCGTGAGACCACCTTGGCTTAGGCAAGGCTAAGCCTTACTGAGGCAAGGGCGACCCTCACCCAAGTGAGGCTAGTCGGCCCAGCCATCACCTGTGGCTAATGGCTGTCGCCAGCAATAGGAAGAAGAAAGAAAAAAGAAAAATATATTAAAATATCATTAAAAATTGTTCATGTTAGTACCAGCCATCCTGTGTGACACTATTATCGTTCATGTTTGCAATTTCTGGCTAATATTGACCGAGTAGACTAAATTGGCAAAAAGTAAAAAAAAAAATAGGACTTAATTGATAAAATTGAGAAATTTAAGACTGAATTGATAAAAGTGCAATAGGCTTATGATGCTATGGACAATTTTCCACATCCTTTTATGGATTCAGAGGCGAAACCATCATCAATGAAGCTGAGACTTTCTCTTGTGTATGGTTGGAAAATCTCAAAGGAGACGATATTCGGGCGAAAAAGATAAATCGCACTTTGGACATGCACCTTTACTGAAGGTCCAACGAGTTGGAAGCCGGATGGCTCATGAACATGTATGTGGAAGATCAGTGCGATCGCTTGAACCCTTCTTGCTCGATTTGGATGGGCTCGATTTCAACATAGTGCAATCTGTTTATAGAGACGAAGTAAACAATTTGGAAGGTCGAAGTTTTTGGCCCACTAAATCTTCCATTTCTCTTAATAAAACAAGTCAAACTGACCCAATTTCTATGGCAGGTTAGCGAAGAAGACACGATTTGTATAGCCCAAAGAAGATAAACCCAATATCGGACGAATTATGTATAGGTGGGCCTTGTAAATGAAGAATTTGTAAGGCCTTCCTTGTTATACGGAGCCCAACAGGTCCCTTTTCAATTATGTTTTGTTACATTTTATTTTTTCGAAGCTCATAATTTACTTGGGTGACCTTCTTTTAATATAAATTACTTTAATTTCAGCTATGGCTCTTATACTTTTTTGTATCAAGCCCGTCCTTTGAGCAATCAACCAATAACAACCTTATTAGTCTAAATTCCGATATGTTGTTATCAATCGAACTCCAATCTCTTTTAGGTGGGAGGTGAATTTGGAGTTGAACAAGGTGGAGTTTTGTCGAGATAGATTAATGAAACATACCTTATTAGAAATGAGCAAAAAGAACCACCCCAATTTGGAAGTCTAGACTGGACAGAACTGACCGGTTGGGTCTGGTTCTCAAAGTCACTAGTCCAATTCCCGATTCCACAATATTGGAAGTGATGAATGTCGGTTTAATTCTCGATTCCAGAGATAGAATTGACCGCCCAAACTGGACTAATTATCAATTTAACAAATTTTAACTTTTCATTAAAAACATATGAAAAAATAATTTATACTAAAATTTTCACGCAAAAACAAGGCCTCCTCAGTGCAACACAAAGACAAGTCCTACGTCGAACAAATAGTAATGAGCCTAAGAGATTTCGTGTATCAATCCCAAGCTTGGCAGCTTCTTTTTAGGCCTATTCCTCGGCCCTTTGGCTGAGATCAAGCGTCAAGTTTTTGTAATGAGGTTGATTAGTGGATTCACACTCATGCTTGAGATAGTTAAATATTTTTTCATGTATGTATAGAGTGTCGGAAGCACATGAGATTGATTCTGTTGGACTGCCCAAGAACCGATTTGGATCGATCAATCTGATCCGATCCTCAATTCCAACCTCCTTTGGTCCAATTCTCAATTCTGAAAATTGAGAATTGGTTTCTTCAATCCACTAGTCTGGAAATTGGGAATTGGTCTCTTCAGTCTGGTTCTCAATTATGGGGTGGGAATCGGACTGCATGGGAACCAATCACCCTTATTAAATGCTTTAATGGTCTATGAACCACAATTAGGAGCCTTCAAAGAGATGAGCACCGAGATCACGTGTATGATCACATTGATTGACAATGTTTATGACGTTGTCAGCTCAGGTAAAAAACTTCAGTTGCTGATGCAATTTTTTGAGAGGTTTGCACCAATTTAATCTTAAACATTTTAATTAACCAATTCAGTTTTAAGTCTTTTCACATTAATACAAATTCCATTGAACATCCGGTCAATGTTAACGTGGCAATTTTTAATAATTTATTTTCGAATTATTTTATTATTATTTTTTCTTTTTCTTTTCCTTTCTATTTTCTTTTTCCTTTTCTTTTTTTTTTCTCTTCTTACTCCTTGGATTCCTTGCAATGGTTGGCCACTAGCCCTCGCCAACCACTAAACGAGGGTTGCCAAGCCCTTAACGGCTACCGATAAGGGTCACGGCCCTTGCCCAATGGTCGGTGAGTTGCCGGAGGCTTGCCGGCCATTGTCGGAGAAGAAGGCCAAGAGGAAGAAGAGGAAAATGAAAAATTTAATAAAAAATTTTAAAAAATAAAAAAATTATTTAAAATTTGCCACGTCAAAGTTTGTTGGCCAACCGACATCCACATCAATGCTGACTAGCCAAATTTGGCAAAATGGATTGAATTGGTAATAATGTGAAAAGATTTACAACTAAATTAGTCCAATTGAAAATTTTATAATTGAATTTGTATCAATGTCATAGGTTTAGAACTTTTTTGGTACTTTTCCCAACTACCAATGCAATTGGCTATTGGACTATAAAAGAACGAGACATCAACATCATTCCTTGTTTACATAAATTGGTAGACATCACTCCTTACCCATTACTCTTGAATTTGCAATTCCAAGAAATAAAACATAGTTCATGGCGTCTTCGATTCACTGACTACTTAAATCTTAACATATTTCACGGGTTAGTCAAGGCAAGACTTGATTAGAAGCAAAGTGTCATCACAAAGGCCACTAACCAACCCTCGAGAAGTATCTTAATGCTTCGGTGACATCTACAGGAGGACATGTTGTATTGTTCTACTATTACTTCACCAACAAACTATCCAAAAATACCCTAGAATATTGGGATGCGGACACATGAAGTGCCAAAATTTGGCACGGAGGACACTTGAATGTCAAAAATTTAGAAATGTATACTTAAATACCAAAATCGAAGTAAAATAGATTAGTTAAGTGTCAATTACGAGAAAATTTAGCCAAAATGTTGACATGGCATTTTTTCGACAAGACAAGTGCAAAACAACATCATTTTGCATTGGATTTGACTTGTAATGTAAATATTAATTAAATTAAATTTTAAACTAAATTTAATAACTAGAAAAAAGAAGAAAAAAAAGAAGGAGAAGTAGATTGTAGAAGGCGAGGGCCGTGCAAGCCCTCATTGTCGCCTCCCCACCATTGCTAGCCCTTTTTGGCGTTAGTGGAGGGAGGGTCAACTAGAGTTGCCGAATCCTGGCTCGCGATAGTGGGGTGGTGGTGGTGAGGGCTTACATAGACCTCGCCTTCTGCAACTTGCTTCTCTTTTTTTTTTTTACAGAATTATTTTAAAATTAAATTAATATTTATATTTATATTAAAATTCAAATAAGAGGTAAAACGACATCGTTTTGGCTATTCTTTGTTGACTTAACTCTCTGGCAAGCCATGTAAGCGAATTATATTTTTTTTTTAAATGCAACGTAGGATTTTCGACACCCTTTGCAGGAGTTGACACTTAAGGTGTTGTTTGTTTGTGTTCCCGGAGTCTGTTTATGAATACAATTTATGTTTTTTTTTTTTTTTATTTCGGGGAACAAAAAAAAAATAGAAACGCGTTTGTTTGCGTTTTTGTTCCAAATATATTTTTTTGTTCCCGAGAATAAATTTGAAACAGAAACAAGAAATAAGAAAAACTTTGGAACACTTCTGAGAAACAATTTTTCTCTCTCTTATTTTTTTCTTCTTTTTATTTTCTTCTTCTTTTTTCTTTGGTCGCTCGCTAGCCTTGGCCATGACTGGCGACTGGCCGTCGAGGGCCCGCGACGTCACTGGCCCCTGGCGAGGCTCATCCTTGCCTTGATTGGGCGAGCTCGAGCTCGCTTTGATCCGGCGAGGCCAAGCTTGCCCAGCCACAGAGCCTCGCCGAGCCATCGCCAGGTCGGCGTCGCCTGGCGGTGGCCCAGAGAGGTCGAGCCTTGCCGATGGCTGGGCGAGCCCGAGCTCGCGCCTCACCAGGGGCCGGCGAGCCTCTCCGTGGCTGGGTGAGGCCGCCGGCCCTCGTCAACCAGTCGCCGGCCATGGCCGAGGTCGGCGATCAGCCAAAAGGAAGAAAAAAGGAAAACGAAAAAAGAAAAGTAGAAAGAAAAATATTAAAAAAAAATTAGAAGAAACAAAAAAATTATACAAGTTTACCAAATATGTTTTTGTTCTTTTTCTATTCTAGGAACAAGTTTACCAAATGTATTCTTCTGTTCAAAAATTGTTCTCCGGAACAAAAATAGTTTTTTCAATTTCTGTTCCCTAGAACAATTTTTGAACAGAAACGTTACCAAATGCACTCTAAATGTCCGATTTTTCAAAAAAAAAAATGATACTTATGTGTATTTTTAGTAATTTTTTACATTTAAATATCACCTCATGCCAAGTTTTGGCACTTTGTATTGTACTTTTGCCTAGAATATTTATGCGACATCCCAAATGTCTCTATTGCTCCTCGTTGATTATTTGGCTCACGAATGATTTGAGCAACTCATCAGTAAGTCTCCATTAGGCTAACCGTCAAATTTTGCGGATCACGTTACATATTAAATGATCAGGAACATACGTATTGCAGAATGAGTTGCTAAGGGGAGATAATTTTAAGTCACCACACTGTTACATGAATGAAATTGGAGCTTTCGAAGAAGCAACTTGACAGCACATCAAAAGTTTGGTGCAAGACGCTTGGAAACAAATGAATGAAGATACTCTCGATTACTACTTGTGCTCTAGGCCTCAACTATTCTATCAGCACGAGGACAGTCATGGAATTCCATATCGCGACACTAAAGACAACCTCAAGCCGATCGTCATCCGACCTGTCCCGATTAAAAAGAAGCGAGAAGCTATGCTTGCCTGCGATTGGATATCTCAAATAAGAAGTGGCGCTGATGAGCTACTTGGAAATTATACTAGAAAGGTTTTTTGTCCATGTAATGTAAGCTCTTCCTTCTTTCTTTTTGGTTTTTGAACTGTAGCGCCAACCATAGCCATGCGGGGCTTCCTACGATCTGGGAGTGTAATAATGTTCACAACTTCATCTTTAAAAAGCTTTAGGAATAGAAGGTTGCAGATAAGGCGATCACTATTAGGAATGTTGAAGATAATTTCAGGAATAGAAGATTGCAACTAAGATGGGGCATTAATTTGATCATCTTTTCTGAGGAGCGTTAATTATCCCCCCCTCCCCTCGGTTTTTTTCCTGCTAGCGTGGTTTGTTTAAGGCGATTGGTGCAATTGGTACAGCTAGTGCTGGTGTAGCTGGTGCAGATATTATCACTGGATTCGAAGGATGGTTCATTCCCTACTTGTAGGCGTTTTGTTTCTGTTACTGGTTGTTCATGCCATGCTTTCTTTTCTTAGTTGGTAGTGGGCTGCCACATCTGTGGCTTTCCGGCATCCCTCCTCTCATTATGATCTGTTGTTTTGAGAGTGGGTTCTGATGCCATGTTCTTTTCTTTTTCTTCTTTTCCTTTCGTTTGTTCACTCGTTCCTTTTCAATATATTAATTACCTTTCATAAAAGAAAAAAGAAAAAAGAAAATAATAAAAAGCTTCGATCCCCGGAACAGGTTTAAGGGTTACTGATGAGAATGTAAGTACTTTAAAACGTACTACGTAACTTGAACTCAAATCCAATGCCAAAACCATATCAAATTACCAAATCTATCCATCCTCTACCAAACATCTCTTGAGAAAACCATGGCCGCCACCAAAAGCCGCTAGACGGCAGTCAGATGGACTGAGAATTCGGTGCATTAGGGCATATTGATCTTGTTTATTGTTTTCCCGGGCAATAAATCCAAGCTCAAGACGGTAGATCTCAGCAATGTTTTGAACACAACGAGATTGGAAATTTGGGTCAAATATGGTATGGATAACTCGGAAAGTATATAATAGAAGCTGACTATGTCCCATTCGTGATTCCTTTCTTGGAATGATTACTTTCCAAGGACTCCCATTTTTTCCTTTTTCTTTCGGCTCACACTTGTCAATAAAAAGGGCAAGTACATTAAGTTCTTATGGAGGGCAAAATGTGTCTTCACTATTAATTTTCTTTCCTGTTCTGGCATGATTTGACAAAGGAATTTATTAGGTAATAAATCTTGCCCGTTTAATTTTCTTTTGCCCTTAGTTTAAGAAACGAAAATGAGAGTTTTACTTCGACGGACCTCGATTGGGCTTTGTTAAGCAAGCCCATGTCCAATATCAACTCATTTTATTAGATTAGATATAGCCGGTGCGATCATTTTGCTATATATATACATATTTTATCCGACCATTTATTCATTCACCTATCGTTGCTGTAATCGTGCATTTTAACAATTCAATAGATTTGTTAAGCTAGGCTATCGGTGTCTTCTTCTCTGTCACCGTACTTTCGAACGTTGTATCGAAAACTCTATGCTCTGTACTTATCACCGAACATTAGAGATCCCGATCCATTCCGACGACTGTCATAACACTCCTTTTGAGGATAGAGTCCGGAGATAAATCTCCATTTTAAACAATAGGCGCTCTAGCTCCCGAATGGTTCCGCTCTAATTAAGCTGTACACGGCCGGTCGTCTCATCGACCTGGTCATGTGACGGAATCAACTACCGGAGCCAGCAATAAAATCCCACATTCGCCCTCCAAGCGGGAGAAGCCGATTCTTGGTCGCCGACCTCGACCTCGAGCCGATGGCCCGGGCCTTTGAGCCCGGCCGGAGGGCGGACCCCTCCGGGCAGCCAGCCCGGGGTGAGGGCATCCTGGTAACTTCACCCCCGCCCGGGGGCGACGTCGCTGAGAGGCGGAGAAGGGATTTTCGGTTTAATTATAAAGGGGGGGCGAAGGGGGGGAGGGGGGAGAACTTTTCCGGGAGCGCTCTCGTCTTTCAGGCCCGAGGACAAGAAGCGCCACGCCGGGGGGGTGTGGGAAGAGGGAAAAAGCACGAGGGGATTTATATCAGCGCGAAACAGCGACGGAGCGGCAGAAGAAGCGAAAGAGGAGAGACGAGAGAGAGAGAGAGAGAGAGTGAAATAAAAAAAACGCACCGGAGATTTCCCTCCCCTCCCCTCCCCTCCCGCTTCTGCGAAAACGCTCGTTCTCTGCTCTCGGCGCTCCGTTCGATCTCTCCTCCTTCCTCCCGTACGCTCGTCGCGAGTCCTCCTTCTCCGTGGAGGCGCGGCCCTCTCGCTCTCCTCTCGCGCGGTCGCTCTGCCCTGCCCCGATCTAGCGCGCCGGCTCCCGATTTCTAGGTCAGTCCCCGTCCCTCTCCGCTCGTCTCGTCTCGTCTCGTTCTGTTCCTCCGCCTCCGCCTCGCGCGCTCGTCGCGGCGGGTCGCTCCGCGGAGCTCGCTGCAATCGAGGTTTTTCGTGGCCGAGCCGCGCGCGCCCGGGGGGGGAGGCTTCCGCGTCCGTTCCCGGTGGGGGCGCTGCATTCCTAATTCTCGTTGGATTCTCTCTTTTGGTGGAATTTAGGGTTCGGACGCCGAGGGCTGGAATCGGAGCGAGATAGGAGAAGGCGAATTGTTGCAGCATGAGCATCGACAGCCCCGGGGGAGGGGACAGCTAGGGTTTCCGATTCCGGGGGCGGAGAGGATTTCCATGGGTGATGGAGGAGTCGCATGCATGCCTTTGCAGCACCAGCATAATAGCATCATGGACAGGCTCTCAGCGCCGGAGAAAGCTCTCTGCGGGGGCAATGGGTTCAGCGCCAAGCCGCTCAAGTTGGACGGTTCCCAGCCCAAGAAGAAGATGAAGAAGGTCAAGAAGGTGGTCACCGTGAAGAAAGTGAGGACCTTGAAGAGTGAGGTGGCGCTGGCGCGGAAGGATAAGGGCGGCCAGCAAGTCGAGAATGGCGAGGCCTCTGCGGATAAGGCGCCGAATGATGAGGTGGAAGAGGGTGAATTGGGCACTCTGAAGTGGCCAGCTAAGGAAGTGGAGAACGGGGAGCTGGCGCCGGAGAAGCCGCAGCCACGTAAAACTGAGGGTGACAAGGAAGAGACGGTCGCCGCCGAGAAGTTGAGAAAAGGAGAACTGGAACATCATGGAGAATATGTTTCTGGTAGACCAAGAAAGGCGGAGGTGGAAAAGGAAGAGATAGTTTTGGAAAAGAGCAGGAGAGGCGAAGCCGAGAAAGGTGAATTAAGGCCCTGGAGAGGCTCCATTGACGATGTTGAGAAAGGGGAATTCATTCCTGACAGATGGGGTAGAGGCGAAGCGGCCAAGGATGATTACAGGTATGGTAGATCACGCAGATATGAGGCTGTGAGTCACAAGGTTTGGAGACGTGACCTTGACCATACACCACCTTCACATATGGGGAGCTCGGGGAAGTACTCCGGCGATGATAATTATCGGAAGAAAGAATTCAGCAGAAGTGCAGGTCTGCAAGTAAAGAATCCTTTCAAGTGGGAGGCTGGCCAGGAGAAAATAGTGAAACTGGGGTCGAAAGTTGTGGATGAAGGTGGTTCCCACAGGGTTGACTATCACAACGGTAAGAACCAGGGAAGAGACTACTTTCCTGGCAGTCGGCTGAAGCGCCATGGACATGATGCAGATTCGGATAGCAGTGATCGCGATCGCAAGAACTATGCAGATTACGTCGATTATGCAGGCTCAAAAAGCCGGAGGATTTCTGATGATGGTGTTCGTCCTGCGCAGTCGGAGCACTATTCTCGCCACTCTCCAGAAAGGCTTCATAGAAATTCTTCTTCTTTTAGGCTGTCTTCATTTGACAAGCATACTTCTAAACATCATGAAATTTCTTTATCTTCCAGAGGAGCTTATGACAGACATGGCCGCAGTCCGGTCCAGGCTGATAGGTCCCCACGTGGTCGAACTCGGTATCATGATCACAGGGAACGGAGTCCACTTCATCACGAGAGGTCACCATATAACCGAGAGAGATCTCCCCGCTATCAGGGAAGAATTTTTTCTAGTCGTGATAAATCTCCTTATGGCCGCCAAAGATCTCCATATGCTCGTGATAATGCCCCATACAACCGTGAGAAGTCTCCTTGTGGCCGTGAAAGAACGCCATATGGCCGTGAAAGGTCTCCCTGTGGTCGTGACAAATCCCCATTTGAGCGCAGCCATCACTTTGATCGCCGCAACAGAAGTCCTTATGCAGAGCGGTCACCGCAAGATCGAGGTAGGCATCGGGACCGCAGGGACACACACCAAAATAATAATGAGCGGTCCCAGGTCGATCGAGGTCGCCCCAATAATAGCCGTGAAACAAGCCATAAGAGTGGAAAGGAAAAGCCCAATATTCAGTTGGGAAACAAAGGGGAAGAAGAGAAGCCAAATGAGAGGAATTCTACTGCAATGGAGGCCGATAATTCCATCAAGGAATGTGATGTCAGAGTCAGTATGCCTAATACAGATACATCATCTCATGAAGAGAGAAGTGGCAGCATTCAATCTCACAAGGAGGACCAGACTCAGAGTCCAAGTGTTGATTGCAAGGAATCTCCAAATGTCAATGGGGCTCTTCAAGAAGAGCTGCTCTCCATGGAAGAGGATATGGATATATGTGATACACCACCACATGCGCCTCTGGTGGCTGACATAACGGTGGGGAAGTGGATTTACCTCGATTACCTGGGTTGCGAATGTGGCCCTTCGAAACTCTGCGATCTCAAGTCACTTGTTCAAGATGGCATTCTTCATTCCGATCACTTTATAAAACACATGGATAGCAACAGGTGGATGACTGTTGAAAATGCAGCTTCCCCTTTGGTAACTGTGGCTTTTCCATCTATAGTATCAGAAAATATAACGCAGCTGGTAAATCCTCCAGAAGCTCCTGGTAACGTGTTGGACGATACTGCCGATGGTGGTCAATCCGGTAATCTGACTGTTGAAGAAATGCAGTTGCCTGTTGCAGCTGAGCCTCTGGAAGATCTTTGCATTGACGAAAGAGTTGGAGTTCTGCTTGATGGTTTCACTTTGATTCCAGGGAGGGAACTTGAAACTATTGGAGGTATTCTTATAAACATCAATTCTAGAATTACATGGTTGGATGTAAAGATTTTGCATATAATTCTTTGGATCTAGAATTTTTTTTGCGGTAGTCTAACATTATTCTCTCTCAGAAGCCTTGAAGATGACATTTGAGCATCAACAATGGGAAGAATGTTCTAGCCCTGAAGGTATGATCTTCTGGCATTGATTCCATATTTTTTGGTTGTTCATGCATATGCTAATCTATTTTTTTCCTTCAATTAATTTGAATTTAAGGAGTTGCAATCCACATACTGACAGTGCTCATTCTGAATTCTAGTAACATTCTGTGGATCGTGAACATGCTCCTCTTTCTAAAGTTCTATTTGGTGTCGTTCCTGATGTCTTTGATGATCTGAGTTTACACCTTGCTGTTATGTTGACATCTGTGATGCTTGTTAATCTTTTGAACCTGGGTAATTATTTGGAAAAGCATAGCCTGTTGAGAAAAGGCAAAGAAGTTGCAATTTGGATGTCATATAGTTAATGCTGATGTAGGGAATGAAAAGAAGGAATATAATACCGAGGACAAATCAATCTGTAAATTTCATCATTTTCTCTGCATTTCCTTGATGTATTTCAATAGTTTCAAGATGCGGCATGATGAGTAAGATTTGACCTATCTTCCTTTATGAATTTTAATGGCTTTTTTTTCGGATGGATATTTACTGGACATTTCCTGTTTCGTTCCAAGATGTTAAAAATTTTGATTTCCGATAACTGTTTGCCATTTGATTTCATTTTTAAATTTGTTCTCATAAATCTTGATTCGAATTGAATGAAATGTATGTTGCCTAGACAGGTAAATTTTACTTTGTAAAATTTTGGTTGCCCTCTTTTAGGTCGTAGGTTTAATTGATCAAATGTCATATATATAGCTAAGTGCTTTGTGAAGAACTGTCCTACTCTCTTATTTCTATGTGGTTCCCATGCTAGATATGGGAGTATAACCTAGTGGACTCAGTAGAGAGATCTTATCCATATTTCCCTGTTATTATTCCTCGTAACTTCTTTTCCTGCTCTGGAAAGTGACTTCATTTATTGACACATGTGGATTTCAGGAACAGGGTATCTGATGTCTTTACATAATTTCTTTTTGCTTTTGTATGTGTAAACCTTCATAACGATCTACTTCTGCATGTAATTCTTTGAATGAGTAATGTGTTGGCACTTATGACCACTGCTATCCTGTATTTGGTAGATTTTTTCTGGCATCGAGCTTGTGTTGGAGAAAGACCCAATAGGATGGCAGATGATGCATCAAGATGTTCTGATGTTGCTTCGGCTGACTTTAGGGAAAGTTCAGTGTCGGACAAAGATTTCTCATTTGTCCATGATGACTCTAACGATTGGTTTTCCGGCCTCTGGTCATGCAAAGGTGGAGATTGGAGAAGGAATGAGGAAGCTGTGCAAGATAGAATTTTGAGAAAGAAATCTGTAGTGAATGATGGTTTTCCCCTATGCCAAATGCCAAAGTCTGGAAACGAGGATCCTAGGTGGCATCAGAAAGATGAATTATATCATCCTTTGCAGGCCAGAAGGCTTGACTTGCCTCCTTGGGCATTTAATTGGCCAGATGAGAGGAGTGAGAATGACCTGGCTAGCAGATTGCAAGTTAAGCCTGCTATGATGCGAGGTGTCAAAGGTACACTGTTATCTGTGGTCAGGATAAATGCATGTGTTGTGAGGGATCAGGGCTCTTTTGTTTCTGAACCTCGAATGAAAGCCCGGACAAAGGAGAGGCACTCTTCTAGGTCTGCTCGGTCACATTCTTCAAGTTCTGATGCCAAGAGATCCTCTGTAGAAACTGATTCCCGGTCGAGATTTATTGATGAACACAGCTCGCGGGGCTTAAGGAAGAGCATTGTGACCATTAACACTCCAAAGGACCGAGTATGCACTGTCCATGACCTGCAATTGCATTTGGGTGATTGGTACTATTTTGATGGAGCTGGACAAGAACATGGGCCTTCTTCATATTCAGAGCTTCAGGAGCTAGTTGATAGAGGTACCATCCAGAAATATACCAGTGTTTTCAGGAAATTTGATAAACTCTGGGTTCCAGTGACATCGGCAGGTGAGAATTCTGAAACTCCTCTCAATATACAACAGGAGAAGAGTTCCTGTGGTGGTTCTTCTGGTCCTGCTTTCCCACAATTGAAAGGCGGTATGATTGAAAGCAGTAAGGCTGCCTCTTCGTTCCACAGCATGCACCCACAGTTTGTTGGTTATATGAGGGGAAAGCTACATGAACTAGTCATGAGATCATATAGAAGCAGGGAGTTTGCTGCCGTGATTAATGAGGTATTAGATCCGTGGATCAGTGCCAAACAGCCAAAGAAAGAGCTTGACAAGCACATTTATCGAAGATCAGGTCTGCACATAGTGATAACTCTTAAATTTTTGCTTTATTTGAGGATTAGATAATAAATGATAGGATCTAGGCTTACATTAAAACTTTCATTTTTTTACCTTGTATAGTCAATTTTTTTTTTCAATCTTTGATTGGAGGACATTTTCACGCCTCCTATATTACTCATGATTCCTCTTTGCCTGTGATTTTTTACTTGATTGGGTAAATTCTTGTGCACCTTATGCTTATTTCTAAGTGGTTGATACTGTGACCAAATTGTAGATGCTGATTACCATGCCGGCAAACGAGCACGTCTTTCCAATGACGAAACCGAAGAAGATAGTGAAAATGAAGAAGTCGCTGAGAGAATTCAGAGGGATGACATCTCATTTGAGGATCTATGTAATGGCAATTCTTTCAATCAGGAAGAAATTGTTTCTTCCGAAAATGAGTTGGGTTCTTGGGGTTTATTGGATGGTCGTGTGCTCGCTCGAGTTTTCCATTTTCTGAGGTCGGATATGACATCCCTTGCTATCGCTTCTTCTACTTGTAAGCACTGGAGGGCTACAGTAAGGTTTTACAGGGATATCTCCCGACAGGTTAATTTGTCATCGCTGGGTCATAGCTGTACTGACTCAATAATCTGGAAAGTCTTGGTAGGTAAATTAAGATTCTCTTTTGGAATGTACTAGTATCTCCTAGCTGGGAAGTTAATTTTCTTTTGTTGCCTGCAGAATTGTTATGACAGAGAAAAGATAAAGTCACTGATATTGACTGGATGCACCAATGTAACTCCAGGCGTGCTTGAAGATATTTTGCGTTCATGTCCTTGTTTATCTGACATAGATATCAGAGGTTGCAGTCAGCTTGAGGACTTGACGCTAACATATTCCAACATAAATTGGGTCAAGAGTCGAAAGAAATTTGGTGATGTGCACTTCAAGATGAGGAGTCTAAACCAGTTGACGGACAGGAACTTGGAATACGCTGGAGTAAAGGGTATAGGCGGTGATGTAGATGATTTTAGTGGTTTGAAAGATTATTTTGATAGCGTGGATAGGAGAGATTCAGCTGGTCAATCTTTCCATCGGGGGTTCTATAAACGTTCCAAATTGTTCGATGCGAGAAAATCCTCCTCCATTCTATCAAGGGATGCGCGTGTGAGGCAATGGGCTGTTAAGAAATCTGAAAAGTGGAACAAGAGGATAGAGGAGTTTCTTGCTTCAAGTCTGAAGGACATCATGAAGCAAAACACCTTTGATTTCTTCATGCCGAAGGTATCACTGGGATTTTTTGTTTATGAATGTTTGACATGGAGGTTATTAGAGCTCTAATTAATTGCTTCTTACTTTTCTTCTCCGGGTTCAGGTTGCTAAAATTGAAGAGAGGATGAAGAATGGTTATTATATTCGCAATGGGATTAGTTCTATCAAGGAGGATATTCGTCGAATATGTCGGGATGCCATAAAGTAAGCTCCAAAGTTACCCTTTTGTTATATTTTCCTAATTTTTGTCTTCTTTCACTGACGGTGCCTTGATTAGAACTACTTAAGAATTTTCCGCAATCTAATATCCAAACTACAGATTGTTCGTATTTTATGGCAGAAGCCTGACTCATTCTACTAATTAAGCTGTTAACTCTTTGCCTGATATCACATAATAGCTCATTTGAATGAGCAATTAGTGATTGCATTGTTTCATAAGTGGCACTAGTCTGCACCCACAGGTTTTGTGGGTGTTGGTGTCTATATCCCATTAATCTCTCTCTACCATGTTTATGCTTAAAGGAAGAATACATTTTATTCATGTGAGTTGAAAATGAATTCTTAGTCCGACTTTTATCTTCTTTTACAACCCTTGCTTTTTGTTGTTCCTGCTTTTGGTTTGTATGTCCAATTAACCATAGCAATAGCTAGTTCATCTTCCTTTTTAAGTCTTTAATGGTAACTTTTTTATGTAGAGCAAAGAATCGTGGTGAGGCCGGGGATATGAACCATGTCATATCATCATTTATCCAACTCGCCACTCATTTGGGAGAGAGAGATGACTCATCAGAAAGGTTCTCTGCTTCTTCAAAGTATAAACGGAAAGTAAGCAGAGCTGATAGTGAGAGAAAATATGCAAGTAGAAGCAATGGTTCCTCATTTGTGAATGGCGCTCTAAATGATGGGGAGTATGCTTCTGATCTGGAAATTAGAAGGCGTTTGTCCATATTGAATAAAAAATCAATGGATTCAGATAGTGAAACATCTGATGACTTTGGCGGATCTTCTGAAAGTAGCAAGTCTGAAAGTGAGACTACTGTTTCTGACGCAGAAAGTGACTTGGGATTGCAGCAAGATCAATCTGTATTCTCGAGCTCAAGAGAAGATAGCAGTTCCATGGTGGATGAGAGTTTTGATGACGACCGTGAGTGGGGTGCCCGCATGACACAAGCAAGCCTTGTTCCTCCTGTTACGAGAAAATATGAAGTTATCGACCAGTATGTCATAGTAGCCGATGAGGATAATGTGAGGCGTAAGATGCAGGTATCTTTACCAGAGGACTATGCTGAGAAGCTCACTGCTCAGAGGAATGGAGCCGAGGAGGTGGATATGGAACTTCCAGAAGTCAAAGACTACAAACCCAGAAAGAAGCTTGGGGATGAAGTGATAGAGCAAGAAGTTTATGGAATTGACCCCTATACGCATAATCTTTTACTTGATTCAATGCCAGAGGAATCGGATTGGTCTCTCTTAGACAAGCATGTATTCATTGAAGATGTACTTCTTCGTGGTCTGAACAAACAAATCAGACACTTTACAGGCACTGGAAACACTCCTATGATTTATCCTTTACAGCCTGTTATCGAAGAAATTGAAAGGACAGCTGAGGATGATCACGATTTCCGGACTGTGAGAAATTGTAGGGCTATCTTGAGGGCCATTGATAGCCGTCGAGAAGACAAATACGTTGCTTATAGAAAGGTATCTGCTTGCACTCTTTTTCATGGGCTTGATACCTAGTTAAAATATTCGTGCTGCGAGTTTAATCTTGTGATATGAACTGACTAGGGGCTTGGCGTTGTCTGCAACAAAGAAGAAGGATTTGGTGAAGATGATTTTGTGGTGGAGTTCTTGGGAGAGGTATAAATGAAGTTTGTCATTACACAATTCTATTATGTTTGTTGGTTATAGCATATTAGCCTTGGAACAAGTAGAAGTCCTGTGCGATACATGTTTTTAAGAATATTGTTATCTAAAACTTTATTTTGGGATTATATATTCTAAAATAACTAGAAGGAAGAAAAAAATTCATTCTTACGGCATTTGCTTGGAGCTCAAGAGTGAAATATCCAACAAATCAGTCTACTCGATCAAATTATCAAGCATCAAAGTACGTTTAATTATTAAATTATACAAATTAATGTTGAAGTTCGTTAGTCCTACCATTAGTGGGGTAATTAAGCATTTTCTGGTTCTTTTGTAGTTAATGAGTAATTTATTTATTTTTTTGGGGGGTTTCTGTTCTGATGTGGCATAAGGATGAAGCTCTACTCTACGCACTTTTCTATATATATATATATATATATATATATTATTCTCTCTCTATTTTTACTTTGTTTGGCCATTATTGATTGAGTCTTGTAATGTTCCTGAATAATCTGGTGAAGGCAATATTTTTTTTTTTGGTTTATGTTTGCACATTCTGTTTTTGATCATTAATTCACTAGCTCTTTGAAAATGAGTTTTGACTTTGAGGCACACTATGAATATTTCATGGCTGTCTTTTTTTTTCATAGTTTTTCAAACGTTATTTTTTTTACTGGTGTTTCAAATGGAATTAAAACCAGCATATTTCGTTCACATGCCACAAGCTATTTTTGATCTTCTGGTGAGCTTGTGTTGGTGCGGTTCTAGTAATCCATTTTAGTATGACATGAGCCTCCCACCTTTTTTTCCCCCAAATTAAGAGATTTAAATTTGCTGAAAACAACTCTATGCCTCCCCTGAATATGCCATTGCAGGTCTATCCTACTTGGAAATGGTTTGAGAAGCAAGATGGTATTCGATCATTGCAAAAGAACAATAAGGATCCTGCTCCAGAGTTCTATAATATTTATCTTGAGAGGCCAAAGGTAGAAAAATATTTTTAACGTATTACTCTTCTGGCTAAGACCTTTCCAATGTAATCAAAATCTCTCATTATTTTGATGATTTGTTGCTTGTTAATTTATGCCTTTGCCAGGGTGATGCTGATGGTTATGATTTAGTTGTTGTTGATGCCATGCATAAGGCAAACTATGCAAGCCGAATTTGTCACTCTTGCCGTCCTAATTGTGAAGCAAAGTAAGTAACAGCTCTATATCTTTAGTTTGATTTCTCAGAGATATGTGACCAGACATTAAGCTATTTAATGTCCCTTAAAAGGTCAACCATCCAAATGTTCTTTAATGGGTATTGGGCTTTTCAGGGAAGCCCATTCTTTCCTTAAAAGTTTTAGAGTCTAAATCTAGGTGACTTTTGGCAATTTGATGTTGCAAATAAAACTGAGACTATTTTCCCCATACTAATGTTGTTAAACTTTTCATTTGCTGAATTCTCAATGATGCCATGACCGATTCTCTTCTTTTCTTATGCTATATGTTTGACTTGCAGATATTGGCCAGTATTATTATGATGCTTTTATCCCTATGGTAGATGGTCCCAATTTGCTTTGGCAAGGTATCTTGGCTGATAGATTACTTTTGATATATTAAATACAGGGTGACTGCAGTCGATGGACAGTATCAAATTGGAATATATTCTGTACGCAAAATCCAATATGGTGAGGAGATAACATTTGACTACAATTCGGTCACAGAGGTATGTGTATTGTTTCTGTAGACTCAATCCATTGTCATATGGTGTCTTTTTTGTTCTGTGATCATTGCCATTAATTCTTGCAGAGTAAAGAGGAGTATGAAGCCTCTGTTTGTTTGTGTGGTAGCCAAGTCTGTCGAGGGAGCTATCTCAATTTGACTGGAGAGGAAGCTTTTCAAAAGGTAGAAATGCATGGCCATATTTTCTTTTTCTGCCCCTACCACTGTTTGGTTTGATATCATATATATTTGGCCGAACGAATCTATTTTTCTGTTAATGTGAGGAATTGTTTCAGGTTTTGGAGGAATGGCATGGGATTTTGGATAGGCATCAGTTGATGATAGAGTCTTGTGAGGTGAACTCAGTGTCTGAAGAAGATTACTATGACTTGGGAAGGGCGGGCTTGGGCAGTTGCTTGCTAGGCGGGCTGCCAGCTTGGTTAATTGCATATTCTGCTCGCTTGGTTTGCATCCATTGCTCTCTCATTGTTGTTGACTTATTTGGTTATATTTTCTGTTGCTAATTTCTCTTGAATATATTGCTTTTGGGGCAGGTGAGGTTTATAAACGTTGAAAGAACTAAACTTCCTGAGGAGATTCTTTCGCATAATTTGGAGGAGAAGAGGAAATATTTTCTGGATATTTGCCTTGAAGTAGAGAAGAGTGATGCCGAAGTTCAGGTGAATCAATTTTTCAAAGTTTGGTTCTGTGGCTGGAGCTGACCCGTTCCTTGTGCTCTCTTGTCCAGTTTTCCCTGCCAACACCCTCCCCACCTCCTCTTGCGTGGGTGTGTGGGTGGGCGGGAGCTGATGACACTAATCACCTTCAGTAGTGTCAAAATCTTTACTGGCATGCTTATCCTTTCTATTTGGATTGACCCATGTGGCAGGCTGAGGGTGTCTATAACCAGAGGCTTCAAAATTTGGCCGTTACTCTAGACAAGGTCACTTTAATCTTTTTCGTTTGCTCTTAAGTTGGTGTTTTTTTTTCGCTCCTCTGTGATGATCTCTGCAACTCTGCTTAAGCTTATATGGCTTTTCAGTTGTTGATATCACCCTGAATGATGCAGGTGCGGTATGTTATGAGATGTATTTTTGGAGATCCAAAGAAGGCTCCACCTCCGCTGGTAAGACTCAGTCCTAAAGAAGTAGTCTCCTTTCTGTGGAAAGGAGAAGGATCACTGGTGGAGGAACTTCTTCAGTGCATGGCTCCTCACGTGGATGATAATGTGCTAAATGATCTCAAGTCAAAGATTCTTGATCATGATCCTTCTGGTTCAGATGACATCCTGAAAGAGCTAAAACGATCCTTATTGTGGTGAGCAATGAAAGCATTTATGTTCAAAATGCTATTATATGTTCTGCTTTCTGTCAATGACGTGGTGGATGTTTTCGGTTTTTTGATTTCTCTTTAATATGCAAGGTTGAGGGATGAGATCCGCAATCTTCCATGTACATACAAATGCCGGCACGACGCCGCCGCTGACTTGATCCATGTCTACGCTTACACAAAGTGCTTCTTTAAAATACAGGTAAGATTCTGCCGAAGCTATCTAATTGTTTGGAAGTGTTATCAGGGAATGTCCTGAAGCCCCTTCACTACAAGGAGATAGCTATCAATTGAAGTTCTGCTTTAATGGTTTGAAATGACCAGAATGATCTATATGAGAAATTTTTACCACTACTCTCCAACTTCTAGAAATGATCAGGTTAAATATTTATGCACTGCTAAAAGAGTCAAAAGTTGGTAGTTTTGTTCTTGGGAGATCTTGAAATGGTGTTCAGTTAAAAGGTCACTTTTATTGACGTGAGTTAAATTCCTTGTTTGGTCTCTAAAATCTTTCTTGCATTCTCACGCAGGGATATAAATCTGTGACGTCACCACCAGTTTACATTTCTCCGCTTGATTTGGGTCCAAAATTCAGCAAAAAGTTGGGCCCAGGTTCTCATGAGTATCGCAGGACCTATGGAGAGAATTATTGTTTAGGGCAACTTATTTTTTGGCAGATCCAGACAAACACCGAGCCAGATGGTAGCTTGTTTAGAGCAAGTAGGGGATGCCTGTCATTACCTGATATAGGTTCATTTTATGCCAAAGTTCAGAAGCCGTCACGGCAGCGTGTTTACGGCCCAAAGACCATTAGATTTATGCTGGGAAGAATGGTAAGTCTGTTACTGTTTTTCTCCTTTTTATTTATATTAGAAACGGCACAAACACTTGTGATTTTAAGCATTCTACTGAGGCAGGTAATGCATGCATATGAAATTTTAAGATGCTGAGGTGTTCTTATTCAACCTGTTCCCACCCTTTGGTTTTGCTTAATTCGTTGGCTTGCTAGTTCCCTTTTCTATTTTCTGGAATTTTCTTTCATTTTGAAATTGCTCTATAGGGATGTTTCATGTGGTGCAACATTGATGAGATAAAACTTTTTCTTAGAAAGCATGTCAAGCTGTTGCTTTGGTTCATCATTTAGTTTGATTCAGGGAGAAAGTCATTTTAACATGCTCACAAAACTACGATTTGGGATGCAATCAGAAAACTGAGTATTGTAGATAGGCAAAGCTGTGTCATATTTTGGGATGAGGTAATCTGATGGAGGTTATGAATATTTCTGCGAGGAGCAATAGCTGTTGAATGAGTTGAAAACGAAGTGAAACCCGTAGCCTTTAATCTAAATGGAGCGATTATCTAAACTTGAGAATACCATTAGAAGTTGCAACAGTCTTAGTGTCATCTAAACCCTCACTCTGTCTCCTGTCTCTCCAGGAGAAACAGCCCCAGAGACCGTGGCCAAAGGACCGGATATGGTCATTTAGCAGCTCGCCCAAAGTGTTTGGGAGCCCAATGCTCGATGCGGTTTTGAACAACACTGCGATGGACCGAGAGATGGTGCACTGGCTGAAGAACAGGCCCGCGGTGTTTCAGGCAATGTGGGATCGGTGACCTCTTCAATTTCTGCGTCCAGGGGAAGAGAAGGCGGCACAGCAAATAACTAACCTGACAACTACTCGTGTTTCTGGTAGCTTCAAGATATAACTACACAGCTCAGTTCGGTACCTCCTGATAAAGCGGGAGGGGGTGGTGCTGCTTCCCCTGCATCATTATTGTGTACAGTCTCGTTTTATTGTTTTTCTCCCTCCCCCCCATCCCTACCTCCCTCCTCTTTTTTATTTTTTACCTCCTCTGTAATCTTGTAATTCATCATTTAGTGGTAGTGCATTTTTTGTTTTAGTCTTGGGTATATCTGTAATCTAAAATAGAAACAAAAAGGGAAAGAAGTAGTCTAGTGCATCGTCATTCTTTTTATCTGCCAATCCTTGTTGCGATTTTCTTCTCTTGCAGATTGGAGGTTTTGCCTTTTCTTTTCTTTTTCTTTATTTTTTCAAATCGGCCATGCCGTTTTATCCATTTTGCGTTGAATTTGGCTGTAGGAACTATGTGCAGGCCAAAGCACAAGCTTGGTTTGTCCGTTTTACCTCGCCTTTTCCTCTTCAGGCTCCTCCTCCTTTGCTTGTTAAAGGTCACTCTAGAGTCTGGCTTTACATGAAAGTTGTATGGATAAATGGCGACAAGTTCACACGATTGAGTTGTCGAACCAGTCTTTCTCGTTTTTAAATGGGAAAAATCCATCCAAAATTTTAATTTTTTTTTTGTGACATAAAATCCCTAACTTGTTAATTGTGATAAACTCTATGGCTCAGGACATTTTCGTCTTATTATTTTCCTTTATCTGTTTTTTTTTTCTTCTTCTCTCTCCTCTCCATGTCAGGTAAGGGCGACCTTCACCTTGACACCGGCTTCCCTCCGTCGGTCAACACCGGCTTCCTTCTGTCATGACGGAGGGAAGAGAGAAGAAGAAGAAAAAAGAAAGAAAATTAAAAATTAAAAATAAAGAAGAAGAAAAAAGAAAGAAAATTAAAAATTAAAAATAAAAGATAAATGTTTTATAGTTTGGAATAAATGTCATGCGAATATAAATTTAGGGTTTTTCGTCTTACAAATTTTTTTTTAGGATAAATATATTACCGTGAGTAAAGTTTGTGATTTTTTTTGTCATAAAAAAAATTGGATAAATTTGTTAAAAATTTGGGATTTTTGGTGATATTTTCTCTTAAATTGAAAATGAAAAACGGAAAACGGAGGCGAGTGTCCTCCTTAAAAAGAAAAAAAAAAAAGGACATATTCCTTTTGCCTGCATGCGAGTTTGGGAGGAAAAGAGGAAAAGAGGCGCCGCGTCTTTCGCATCTGTTTTACTTCCCGCAGGGTAGTATTGGTACCGGCAACGGCACTGGCGAAGACAGCGACCTCACCATCGGCGGGGACAAGGGCGTCGGATTGCCAGCCAATGCAAGCGCCGTACGCCCTCCCCGTCTGCCTCTCTTTTTTGCCACTTTTTTCCCCACTTCTGTTTACGTCTTCTGAGCGGACGAGTATTATGTGGCTCGTAGGCCTAAAACGGCAACGCTTCGAGTGGGTAATCAATTTCCTCAGGGACACGGGTGGGGTTTGCTCCTTTTCAATTCCGAGCGTTTCTTTCTTTCTGGGGGCCTGTGGCGCTCGTAAATATGTCCTGGCACCGCAAAACCAAAAGCCCCCGACGCTTCTAATTCCAATGTAAAAGAAGGATTTAACAAAAAGAAACAGCCGGATTAGTTTTTGGCCAGGCGAGCTCGCATTTTCCCGGCGAAAGAGAGGTTGGGGGGTAAATACAAACGGCAACGCGGAAACAAAACGACATGCGTGTCAGAGAGAGAGAGCGAGAGAGAGACATCCCTCCCCCGCACACCCAATCGTCCTCGAGCATGTAGCCGCCTTTCTGATTCTGTTTTACCGTACGTCCCCCCGGTCCCTAATCCCTCCCCGCCACGTGTCCCGCCCCGGGGCGAGGGAGCTGGTATCGCCTGCGCCTCCCCGCCCCAACCCCACACCCTCTCCCACGTAATATAAACGGGGGGGACGACACACGCTCGCTTCGCCATTTTCCATTCGCAATCTCTCTCTCTCGACATGAACGGCGATCCTCTCTCGGCCTTCTACGGCGGCGAGCCCTCCTCGAGCCGCCGCCGCAGCCGCCGCCTCCTGCTGTCGTCATCCCCTCCGGCGGCCGCCGAGGACATGTCCAACTTCGACGCCATATTCGCCGGCGTCAGCCTCCAGTCCCTCTTGCTCGACAACCCCGTCGTCTCCTCATCCCCTTCCCCTTTCTCCTCCTCCTCTTCTCCGTCCCCTCTCTGGTCGCCACTGCCGTCCCCGCTCTCTCCCTACTCTCCGAGTCCCGAGCAGCAGCAGCTCTCGTTTAGCTACTCGCCGTCCCCTCTCAAGATGCCCAAGCAAGAACCCGGTCATGGCTTCCCCGACTTCGCCCCCGGTTCGTCTAAGTTTTGCTCCCCCTCGCTCGCCGCCGCCGCCGCCGCCGCCGACGACTCGGCCCTCTGCTTCCCCCTCCACCGCTTGTCCGACCTCCTCCGCTCCCCCGAGACGCTCCAACCGCAACCCCCGCAGCCGCCGCCGCCGCCGCAGCAGCCAATGGCGGCGGCGGGCCCCGGCCCGGCTCGCAAGCGCTTCCCGCCCGACCCAGAAAAGACGAAGAGGGCCAGAGAAAAGCGGAGGAAGATAGGCGACTGCATGAGGCGGTTGCACGAGCTGGTGATGCCGACCGGAGAGAAGAAGATGGACATGCTCACCACGCTGGAGGAGGCCTGCAAGCACGTGGCGTACCTGCATCAGCTGGTGAAGTGCGCTCTCCAGCTCGTGCCCCGCGAGCCGCCACCGCCGCCGACCCCATGTTTCCTTCCCCACTGCCCGACCGCCGACGACGTCGGCGGCGGAACGTTGGGGAGGTTGAATATGCAGCATCTGCTGGAGACGGTGGTGGACTCGCCTCCGGCTCATGCGGTGTGGTGCGACCAGGAGTATGGTGCGGCGGCGGCGGCGGCGGCCGCAGCAACGAACCAACAATGGCAGTTTCTGCTGAAGCAGCAGGAGCAGGAGGAGGAGGCGTCCGAGATAAGTATGAGGATGCAGATGTTGATGCAGCAGCAGCAGCAGCAGATGTGGTTGAATCTTGAAGCTCCTCCTCCAAATCAGTCCCCCGTTTGAAGGAAGAGAGTGAGTGCCACGGAGGACGTCTCCGGGTGGGAATGGCTATCCGGGTTCGTGTCGAGTCTCTCGCGTATATGTCAACAGGTAGAACTAATACAACCATCTTCTGATATGGCTCCGACCCCAAAAAAATCTTGAAAAAAAAGAAGAAATCGGACATGGCTTCTTCTTCTTCTGTCTCGTTCTTGCTTTAAACTTCTTTTTGGTTATTTGCAGTTTGTCTTTTAGAGTCGGTATAGTTAAGAGATGAAGAGATGAGCATGCCATTTTGTAATCAAGAGGCGTCATGCTTCGCTGCGAAAGTGATGATGAATATGATAGTGCTGATCCTTTCTGGACTTTTTGCTTGTCGCCCGTTAAATCACCGGAGGAGCCTTTATTACAACGGAGATTCTCAGAAAGCCACGCGCATTTCCATATTATCACAGAGCTGCACATTCGAGTTCGTCCGGTTACCCGGTACGACAATGCCCGGCTCTTTCTCTGAGAAAATATTGCATCATCATCATCCATGCCGTGCCGTTTTGAATCCGGTACACCGCGTAAAAGGACAAAAAGGAACGAAACAGAAGAAGTTAAAAACGACAAACCATATAATATAAAATATAAATATCACCCCTTTTTTTTTTCTTGTTGGGTGGCGGGTCATCAGAGCGAACGAAGATCTCCTGTTGAAATGGGCTCGACCATTTCTAAGACCAAGAGGAATTACGAGGAGAAGGTGCGGAAGATCTGTGACGGCAAAGCCCAAATGCTTAAGCCCACCTGTTCCTTCTGCGCTGCTCTTCTTGTCCTTGAGCTGGTCGTGGCTCCGGCTACGAGAATTCGTCATTGCGGTACTGCACTTTCGAGGGATCTAAAGGCTTTTTCTTTTCCGTCTCCAAAATGATACCAGCGTCATTATAGACATGTTCATCATATTGCGCCATTAAAGTTTTTGAATTGACTAATAATTCAGATACTCCGCAATAAGACGATTTTGCCAAATCTGTTAAATGCTATTTCTTTTTCTTTTTTTTGCATACATGAAGTGTGGGTAGTACCTTGTTTTATCGTATGGATCGCGATTACTACCGGTATGAATAATACAATCAGACATAGTCTCTCTGTCTTTTGGTGGTCCGCGCATATATCAGAAGCCACGTCAATCGCCCTAACCAAACTCGTGTATCCCACGGACCTGAACTATTAAACAAGTGAGGTCGAAAATCGCCTAGGAATGCAGATACATTGAATTGATATGGGCAAGTCTACTGAACTCTTTTTCTATTCTCAGTTTCATATTTCCGTTCAAGGAAACAACAAAAGCACCATGAAAAATCTCTTATTTCATTTTCGTATAGAAAAATGTGGATTAACAGAAGAATGTACGGCAAATAACAAGAGATGGCAATGTGGTGAACTTACTTTACCATTTGCTGGCTTCCGAGTCTGTATTCTCTCAAGCCAGCGATGCACCAAAGACCCATTTTTTAAATCATTAAATTCTTTAATTTTTTTTTAAAATTTTTTTAGTTTCAATCCATACTTTTTACTAGGAGTGATTAATTCCAGAACTAAGAGCGAGGGTGCGCGAGATGACGTCGGAGCCCCCACCGCAAAAGCCAGCCTCAGAGGGAGGGCTCAAATGGCGAAGAGAAAGAGGTGCGAGCACGAGCGAAAAGGAAAGAATTAAGAAGGGTCGCGAGTTATGTCTGATAGAGAGGAGGCCGACAAAGATTAGGGGCTTTCTTCTTTTGTGAAACCGATTCCAACGTGGTTCAAAAAATGGGATTGGGTTTCTTTTTAGAGTGGTCCGATCCGATTCTCGAATAGAATCGGTCCTGCTGTACTCCTTCAACTTTCACAAAGCTGGAGGCTCGAGGAGATAGATGATATGAAGACCTGACCCAAGTTTTGACCCTTGGTGATACGGAACCACCGACTTTCTGACCCAATACATAAGGCTTCCAAATCAATCGCGGCCCGCCCCCCGTTTGTCCCGTTGACGCGGTTTGCTCTTTTCTTTATGGGAAAATGTCGCGAATGGTCCCTGAACTTTCATCTAATATTCAGTTTTATCCCTGAACTTTCGATTTATTCAATTTGGTCCATAAACTTTCATCTAATGTTCAATTTCATTCTTAAGCTTTCGATTTGCTCAATTTGATCCATGAACTTTCATCTAATGTTTCATCTAATCTCTAACTATTTGAAAATTGACCAATTTCCATTTTTTTAATACCAAACTGGATTTTTTTTTTGTCGAAAAAATGTCACATTTATGCAAAGTAATAAAGGTCAATATCTTTTTCCTTTCTCCATATTAAAAACAAATGGAAAAAATGGACAGTATTAATAAACAAAGGTGAATCTTGCATTTCGATTTCCATTTTGTATATGCAAATTATTTGAATAATGTACAAAAGCCCATCAATTGATTTTTTTTTATGGACTCCACCGAAAAGGGAAAAATCAATTGATGGGTTTTTGTACATTATTTAAGTAATTTGCATATACAAAAAAGAAATCAAAGTGTAAGATTAACCTTTATTTATTATGAATGTCCATTTTTCCATTTGTTTTTAATATGGAGAAAGGAAAGAAATATTGACATTTATTACTTTGTGTAAATGTGGTATGTTTTCAACCAAAAAAAAAAATAATCCAGTTTGGTATTTTTTTAATTTATAAAAAAAAAGTTTAGTATTAAAAAAAATGGAAATTGGTCAATTTTCAAATAATTAGGGGCTAGATGGAATATTAGATGAAAGTTCAGGGATGAAATTGAACATTAGATGAAAATTCAGGGACCAAATTGAGCAAATTGAAAGTTCAAGGGTGAAATTCAACATTAGATGAAAGTTCATGAACCATGACATTTTCCATTTTTTTCATTTGTCAGCTCTTATGTTTTCCCATCTCCGGAGAGTGTCCACGATCTTTTGTCTAATGTATTAAGCAAATTGAAAAATAAAAAAGTCGGATTCTTATTTTGTATACTTCAAGCTGGTCTAATACACAATTCGACCGCACCGACCGAAAATCAAAAACAAGAGAAGGGTTCTGTAATGAGCAGGATTAACAAGATCCAGGCTGGGCATCTTGCCTATGAAGAAACCTTCCCCAGATTAGTAAGATCTTCCCCCCTGATTTGGTCCAGAATGATGGAACCAATAAAGAAGATGCTGCAGCTGCGGTCACTGCACTACTGGTGACACTGCCTTGAATATTGTCATGTTATATACGTTAGACAGCGATGGTGTGATTTCAATCGCCGGGTCACTCTTTCCTATCCGTATGAGTTGGTTTTTTCTCTCTGCTTTCCTTGCTCCTCCATCAAAGGAATCTTACCGAAGGGAAAGAGAAAGAAAGCACAGTGACAAAAAGTGTATTTTTGCACCGCGTGGAGGACGAAGAAAAGAATCTTTTTTTGGCCTGTCTTTTCAAACAGCTCACCACATTCTCCTCCTCATCTTTTTTTCAGTTTTTCCTTAGGCACAAACACATTCTTGATTCCTCTGCTAAACCCCATGCGCATGTCTTGATGACTTTTGTCCCACTTTAAGTAGCACCACCTAATTCTTCCTCTCCTTTCTTCCAGACACCCACATACACAGCAACAGCAGCAGCAGCAGCAGCAACAGCAGCAGCAGAGTTTCTCAGAAATGGTGAAAGGAGGGGGGATTCTTGTGTGCATCCTGATCATAGGCCTGGATATTGCAGCCGGGATTCTTGGCCTGGAAGCTGAGGTCGAGCAAAACAAGGTAAACTTGAAATAGAGAAGAATGAAGAAAAGGAGATGGCATCTTTAACGTGTCTTGAAGATGCAATAACCAGGGAGTCTTTGTGGTGTTCAGGAGAAGCACATGAGGGTGTGGACATTCGAGTGCAAAGAGCCGAGCCCGAAGGCGTTCAAGCTCGGTGTTGGCGCGGCGGTATTCCTCGCCTTAGCCCATGTCCTCGCCAATTTGCTCGGCGGCTGCTACAAATGTATCGGCACCCAAGACCGGCTCCAGCAGGCCTCCCCCAATCGCCTGATCACCATAGCCTGCCTTGTCTTAACATGGTATACTCTCTCCTCCTCCTTTTCAACAACTATCCATCGATTTCAGTTGCGGATTGGCCGTGGATTAATTGGTCAGGATCCTACTGGCGATCGGCCTATTCCTGTTGGTCATCGGGACGCTGGCGAACCACAAGAAAAGAGGCTCCTGCGGTTTCTCGTACCACCACTTCCTCACCATCGGGGGCGTCGTCTGCTTCATCCACGGCCTCTTGTCCGTTGCTTACTACATCTCCGCCACCGCCACCGGCGGCTAATGCATAGCTGGGTCGTGAGTCCAGATAACTTAGGTCTGCAGATGGTTGACTGACGTTGTTCTGTTCCCCAATGCTTCACTTCCTACGTAATCCATGTTCTTTCCTTCTTTCTTCTAGCCGTTCCAGGTTCTTTGGTGTGTGCAATTTTCCTCCTCTTCTTCTTCCTCCTCCTTTTTTCCGGTTATTAATCAAGTGATTATATTGTTATTTGTTCATGTTGAAAATCACGATTTAATTTTTGATGATTGCAAAGGCATTTTTGTTCTTCTGAAAGAGACTTCAGTACTTTGAAGTTGAGAGCCCAACGCTCACCCCGATGAACTGTAAAGTAACGCTTCTCCTCCGGTTCGAGAAAATACCTTGACTAAAAAGTAGTCATCTTTCCCCAAAAACAAATTTTTTAAAAGCAGCATCGAGTAATGGGCATGTAAAAAAGACGTGCCAGCTCCTCAGAGCAAAGTGCCAAATGGAATAGATCGATCTAGAAAAGACAAGAAAGATAAATTGCTTGAAAACTAAATTGCAAGGGTCGGAAATTAAATAAAAAATTAGAGGAATAATACAAAAGTGACAAGCTTAACTCGAAAGACCGGAATAAAATGTGAAAAGGCATTGCTTCCAAAGCAAATCACTTTAGAGGAAGATCTCGACACGGCCGCCGAAATTCACGTGCCGTCCTTCCGCCTGTCTGTCTGTCTGGTCCAACAGTAGCTTCCTCAGTAGCTTCCATGTCCGACATGCATCTCGCATTAACAGGAGAATTAAGGCGATGAGCATGACCATTGTAGAACTCAGCACCCTCGGTGTCGGTGACGAAGAAGCATGTCTTGGCATACTTTCCCGCTGGTTCAGTACTCAATCCGAGCTCTTCGTCTTGGATGCAAGTTCAGCAGAGTGTGATGTGGGTTTCTTGTTGTGCCCATTATGGTTCACTCCCCATCCCCAACCCACCTCGGAAACCCACTGCTCGCACTTCTTCAGAGATCCAAGAACACGTCGCAAATCCTTCAAATCCATGCCCAGCTCATCACGACCGGCTTCGTCTCCGATTCTTTCACGTCGAGCAACCTACTCACTTCCCTGACATCGTTGAACCCGCCCAACATGGACTACGCGCGGTTGGTGTTCGAACGAATTCACATGCAGAGCGTTTTCATGTGCAACACCATGATCAGGGGCTACGTTAGCAGCTCAAACCCGGAAAAAGCTTGGAGCTTTTACGCGGGTATGAGAAGGAAAGGCCTTGTGGGGGATGATTACACGTACCCGTTCGTGTTAAAAGCGTGCGGGATGATGATGGGCTTGGGCGAGGGAAGAGCGGTTCATGGGGAGTTAGTGAAGAGGGGAAGATGTTGTCATGTGTTCGCAGTGAATGGGTTGATTGGTATGTACGGGAAGTGTGGAGAAATAGGTTGTGCGAGGATGGCTTTCGAAGGGGTCGAGGAAAAAGATTCGGTGTCTTGGAATCTATGATTGAGTGCTTATGTAGGGTGCGGGAATACAGAAGAGGCCCAGAAGGTGTTCGATGAAATGCCGGAAAAGGATGTGATTTCTTGGTCTATGATGATAGATGCTTATGGTAAGGTCTGTTCCACATGATTTCTATAGTTAAGTAGTAAATCTGGGGTTGCAGAGAAGTTTGTTTACATGAGGTTTTGCCTTTCTGCGGTTTTTTCCACCTGAATGTGACTTAAGGCATTTGGCCACCTAATGTCAATGGATATCATAGTTGCTTATGACTTTTATCTTCTTTTTTACCACCACTTAAGAGTAAATAATGATACTTCAGATCTTGTTTATCTTCTGCTCTTTTCAACTGTTAATAGATGCCTTGGAATGCTGGTTTGGTTATATACGAAGTTAGAGTTTGTTGGGAACTTAATTACATTTTACGTGCAAGAAGAAGGAAAGGAATTGGCTTCAGAGTATAGAAGATAAAGATTGCAACTTCTATAAAATTTGAAGCGATGAAACTGGAAGAAAGTTTCGATAAAAAAAAAAAAAAAACTGGAAGAAAGTTGCATTTTCCATGAAGTAATTTCTCCTCTTGAAAATGTGGATGAATGCAAGTGATTGTTTATCTCTTAGAGAATTTGTGCTTACAGGGCTTCTTGATTTTGTCAGAGAAGTGGTGATGTTGTGAGGGCTCGACTTTTCTTTGATAACATGCCTATCAGAGATACTATTTCATGGAATTCTATGATTGCTGGATATGTCAAGGTGGGAGATGTGATGGCTGCTCGTGAACTATTTGATATGATTGTTCGTAAAATTCTAAACGTAAGTAAACGTGTCGAACAAGTAATATAATGATGAGAAATAATATCGTCCTACGGAGATCGATGATTAATAAACTAATTAACTACTAAAATAGATTAATTCTAAAATTTATTTAACATATCAAAATATAATTGAGAATAAATTAAAAACAAAATTTGTAGACTAAATGCAGTAAATCGATCAGATAAATATGTTAGAACATCCGATTTCACCATAACCACTAGATATGAATTTCAGATTATTATGAATACAAGAACAATATCAAACTTGTGATAGCGGAATTTCCTAACCTATTTATTATCCTATCTCTAGGTATAGCAAACATACTCAGTTTATTAATCCATTATATCTCTATGGGAATTAAAATAAACATGAATGCATTAAAAATTATGAATATTCCCGGCTTACAATGAGTTTTTTGGATCACCTTATCACCGAAAGTTACACAAATAACGCGGTATATTTCTATTCACGTTTAATTCATGGTTATATATTATAATGAGCAATTGCATATCATCACTTATCAGTCTCAAACATGCACATCAGATCATTTAAGTGGTGGCCAATCACTCAAAAGCATTAAACACAATAATATATAACTCACATGAATGAAATCAATTATAAAACATAAAAATCATGAAATTCATATCATCATGGTTAGGCTACATCGTATCCCTAACAAAAGAAAATTAGAACATAGTAGATGAATAAATAAAAATATAAATTAAACTCAGCATCTTGAATCAAAGAACAAGAATTTTGTCACCACTTTTGTTTCTCTTCAAAATACTTGAAAAACTATCTGAACAATGAAAACGATCTAACAGAAAAAACTAGCTAACTCTCTCTCTCCCTCTCTCTTTATTCTCCTCTTCATAGGATATATCCAAGATCCTTATCTCCAAGCAATTGCGCACAAAATCAGGGAGTAAATCAGAGGATTTTGATTTGATATCTATCTCCCACTACTGCTTGATTTAAATTCCTCAATTTTGCTATATTTTTCCTTATCTTCTCAATATATCATTATTCTGCATAAATAAGGAAAATTCAAATAATCAAAAGGAAATCCAAATATTTTCTAATAGATATTGCATTAATCATTGCCTAAAATAGGTAAAATAACTCTATTTTTATAGAGTTATCAATGATGCCAGAGAAAAATGTGATATCTTGGAGCATTCTGCTAGATGGATATGTTTCGCATGGAAATCCCCTGGAAGCATTGAGACTTTTTAAGCAGATGCTTTTGGAACATGTGAAGGTTGATAAGGTTGCAGTGGTTGGAGCACTATCAGCATGCGCCCAGCTGGGGGCGCTTGATCAAGGGAGATGGATACATATCTATTACCTATATGGAGAGGAACGGAATTGACATTGACATAGTTGTTCAAGCTGCGCTTCTCGATATGCACATGAAATGTGGGAGTGTCAATGAGGTTAGCAGGACTTTTGATAGCATGTCTGAGAAAAATGCCATTTGCTATGGTGTGATGATTTATGGATACGGTACTAATGGCTATGGAAAGAAAGCCTTGGAATTATTCAGGCAGATGGTTTTGGACAGTGATGGTTTTATAAGTGATGGGCTTAAGGCCCGTCCACCCATGATGGGCCTAAAAGCCCGGCCCACAGGAATAAGGCCCGTGGATGGAGGGACGTATAAAAGGGATGAGAGAGAGGAAGAACATACCTTTTCAATAGTACGTACGTTCTCCCTCTCTTCCAACGTTCTTTCTCTCCCTCTCCTCCCAAAAAGAAGAAACAAAGGCAAGAAAGACAATTTCTTCTTCCCTTCACGGCGAATTGGCGTCTTCGGATCGAACATGGCTGAATTCTCTTTCTCTTTTCGGTATCGGTGTCTAATCTGTGGCTAACAAGGTACGCTCGAATCCGTGGTGTGCTTTACGATCGGTGATACGTGATTTTTCCCGGGCTTGTCTTCCGCATTCGTTTTAGGGGTTCGATTTAGTGTCGAATCCGGTTTTTGGGGATCCGTTAATCCCAACATTGGTATCAGAGCCCTAGTTCACGTTTTTCCCGACCTGATTGATGTTTTTGATTAATTTTTCGCGAAAGTGATTCGGCCGTACGGATCGGAGCGAGAAATCCCGACACCCGAGCGATGTTCGCCCATTTTTCCGAGTTTTCGTAAGTCGAAATCGAATTCTGATGGCATAGGGGACGTCGAGACGAGTCTGGGGATGTGTCTGGGGATGTGTCGCACGCCGTCGGGATGCGCCAGACGCTTCAATACGCCAAGGTCGGAAGTCGCCGCGCTGCGGCGACGCCTAACACTGCCGAAGTCGGGCGCTGCGGCCGACGCTACCGAAGCGCTTTTGCTCGCTTCTGCGCGGCACACGCTGAAAGCCAGGAACCGGCGCCGCAGCCACAAAGCCGGCGATCGGTACTGCCGTCAACGGATCGGACAAGCCGATTGCCAAGATGACGCCGCCCAACGGTTTGCGAACCGGGCTGGATGACGTTGACGGCGACGCGCCGTCACGACGTCCGCTGGTCGCTGGCGGCACACCGCCGCCGACCCCGGCCCGACCGACCGCGGACGCCCGCACGCTGGTGGTGCAGCACGGGCCGGTCGACGCCCTGACGCCAGGCCCGGGCGACGCCGCTGACATCGCAGTGTCGCCTGTCTCACCGCCAGCGACGGTCCATCGACCGACTCACGACCCCGCCGATCTGGCCGGACCGCTGACCGTTAACCGAAAAAAAAAGAAAAAGAAAAAAAAGGATTCGGTTTTATCGGGCTTATCTTCCGCATTCGTTTTAGGGTTCGATTTAGTGTCGAATTCGGTTTTTGGGGATCCGTTAATCCCAACAAACAGAAATGTATGGATCGACGATATGCTTTTCCTGGCAATTCTTACAGCAGGCAGTCATGCAGGTTTTGTCTCTGAAGGTCTCAGTATCTTTGGACAGATGAAAGGAGTTTATGGTATAGAACCCAAGCTCGAGCACTACAGCTGTTTGGTTGATCTCCTTAGTCGGTCCGGTCAATTAGACAGTGCCCAAGAAGTCATAAAATCCATGCCTATGAGACCCAACTATGCTGCTCTCTGGGGATCTCTACTCTTAGCATGTCGAATTCATCAAGATATAATGCTTGCAGAAGTTGCAGTCAAGAAGCTTGTGGAGCTTAAAGCTGATGATTGTGGGACTTATATTCTTTTATCCAATATTTATGCCAATATGGGTTTGCAGGAGGAATCATTGAGGGTATGGAAACTTATGAAGAACAGAAGTATGGATAAGGAAACGGGGAAGAGTTCGGTAGAAGTAAATGGCATTATAAAAGAGTTTGTGAGTGGAGAGAAGTCCTCTGTAGTAGCAGATGCATTGGGAAGGATCATACGGAGCCTATCCAGATTGCATTTGCATGGGGGATAGACTCGAGAAGCCACAGGCTGAGCTCCCTTTTTTTTTTTGCTGTCCTCTCAGGATAGCAACGCAATTGAAAGATTTTTCCTAAATCAGAAATGTTCTCTTGGGTGAGTTAAAGAAACTAGCATGGAGATAACTTGCGTGGCACTTCTTTTAAGGCAGAGTAATATGGTGCTAACCCATGATCACTAAAGGCAATTCAAAGATAAATGTGCGTAGAAATGGGTCTAAAACTCTGTTTCTCTCAGGAGTTTGTGCAATGAGGTTCAACACACGCAGCATTGAACTATCACTAGATGCAGAACAACATGATGTCCGCGAATTATATCTTTCTGCAGCAAGAGAAAGCTTTAGCAGTTGTTGTGAAGTCTTTTTTTCTCATCAGTAGGTTTGGCCTCATCATATGCTAATTGGCCTGATGTAGATGCTGAATCTGGTAGTGAATAATGAGATGATGGTGCCTCAATGGATGTCATTATCTATTCTGACTCAAAGACCACTTTTTTGTTGGATAAGGACCTGCAGACGCTAGTTAGCTGAGAGATCATTACTATTTACGTGGGGCTTGTTGCCATATAAAACCTTGTTGATCCCCAGTTGCACCGTAATGAGCCTGACGCAGATCTATCTTTGCTTCAAAGTTTCGTTTCTCTGTCCCAAACAATTGATAATTTTGTATGTGAAGGTTTTCATCTATGAATAACAGAGTAGAGGCCGAACAAGTAAGGGTGCGTTTGGTAACGTTTCTGTTTAAAAATTGTTTCAAGAAATAGAAATAGAAAAAGTGTTTATGTTCCAGGGAACAATTTTTGAACAAAAAAACGCGTTTGGTAGATTTGTTTCGGGAATAAAAAATGAACGGAAACACATTTGGTAAATTTGTATAATTTTTTTATTTCTTTTAATTTTTTAATATTTTTATTTTATTTTTTCTATTTTCTTTATTTTTATTTTTCGGTTGGCCGTCACCACCATGGTCGCGATCGTCGACGAGGGGTCGGGCGGCCTCGGCCAGCCCACGCAGGCTCGCCAACTGGCGAGGTCGAGCGCCTGCCATACTGGCGTAGGCTCACCGCCTTTGGTCGGGCATGAAGCCGCCAGATCCCGCGGAGTCGAAGCCCGCCAGCCGGCTCGCTTAGGCTCGCCGTCGCCGCCATTGCCGTGACGCCAACTTGGCGGTGGTTCGGCGAGGCCGAAGCCTCGCCGGTCACTGGCGAGCTCGGCATCGCCGGATCTGGGCGAGCTAGGGGCCGGCGACGCTTAGCCTCGCCGGGGGCCAGCGACGCTCTGGTGAGGTCGCCGGCCATGGCCGAGGCCGGCGACCGGCCAAAGAAAAAAGAAAGAACAAAGAAGAAGAAAAAAGAGAGAAGAAGAAAAGTGTTTTTAAATTTTGTTTCAGAAACAAGAAACAACTTTTTTTTTGTTTCTTGTTTCTGTTCCAAATGTGTTTCTGGGAACAAAAAAATAATTTTGGAACAAAAACGCACACAAACGCGTTTCTGTTCCTAGGAACAAAAAAACAAAAAAGTTGTTTAAAAACAGAAAAAAGAAATGAAAACAAACGCAGCCTAAGGTGACAAAAGAGTTTCTTGCATTTTATTCAATATTGTTGGAGTACATTAATCAGTTGCAGAATAATTGGTCTAAATAATCTGCAGTACCATGTGTACTTGGTCTTCCATGAGCAGCATGGCTCATGCGAGCTTATGTGTTGTTTTAAATCATTGATGTCATGTGGATATTCCTGGATGAAAGGGCCACTTCGTTTCGCGGAAATTAATTTCCGGAAAAATGTTTTCTAGGTATTCTGGCGTTCATTTCGCGGAAAATGAATTCCTTGGGGAAAATATTTTCTATCAAAGGAAAAAAGTCTTTAAAAGTAAGGGAAAATGTTTTTCACTTTTCAAAAGTGGAAAACATTTTCCTTACTTGATCTCTCCTATCTCACACCTCTACAAATCTTCACTTCCTCATCTCATTTCTTCTTCTTTTTTTCTTTTTTTATTCAAATTATTTTTTTATTTTCTTTTTCTTTTTTAATTTGAATTATTTTTAATTTCCTTTTTCTTTTCTTTTCTTTTTCTTTTGTTTGTTTCCCATCTTCTTCTTTTTTGGCTAGTCGTCAGACTAGGTAAATCTCACGCTTGTCGATCTCAAACTCGCATTCGTCGATCTGGCGAGCTTCGATTGACGCTCAGGCTCGCCAATCTGGGGAGCGGAAACTATTTTTCTTACTGAACACCGGAAAATGTTTTCCGAAACATTTTCAGGTTTTAGCAGAACACCAAAAAATATTGTCAATTTTCTAGAAAATGACTTTTGGGAAAATATTTTTCGGAAATAGCCAATTTTTCGCGAAACGAATGGACCCTTAGCATTTCTTTTTTCTCAAGCAGCAATGACTGGACAAAGCCCCAAATAACAAAGTTTTTATGTTAATGAAACATAATTAAAGCTGAAAAGCTGTCTCTATTAGAATCAGTTTTGGTGAGTTTGAGAGCATGAGTATGCATTTTCTATTCAACTCGCTTTCTTTTACGACGACTATACTTAGGCTCCATTCGTTTTGCGGAAAATAATTTTTGGGAAAACTTTTTCTAGATTTTTCGGCATTCGTTTCACGGAAAATGAATTCAATGGGGAAAACATTTTCCATGGAAGGAAAAAAATCTTCTGAATTAAGGGAAAATGCACTTGATCTCTCTTATCTTACATCTTTACAAATCCTCATTTCTTCCTCTCATATTTTCTTCTTCTTTTATTTTTTAATTCAAATTATTTCTTAATTTTCTTTTTCCTTTTTAATTCGAATTATTTTTAATCTTTTTTTCTATTTCTTTTCTTTGTTTCCCATCGTCTTCTTTCTTGGCTAGTCGTTGGTTGTCGCCAAGCGAACTTTGAGCTCGTCGATCTCAAGCTCGTGCTCATTAATCTGGCAAGCCTCAAGCTCGACGCTCATGCTCACCAATCTGAGGAGCAATAAGCCTCGAGGCTCGCCGGTGGCCAGTCACAAGCCATTGTCGTGGTTGGCGACTGGCCAATAAAGAAGGAGATGGAAAACAAAGAAAAAAGAAAAATTAAAAAAATTAATAATAGATTTTAAAAATTAAAAATAATTAAAAATCAAAATTTTAAAAATATAAGATAAATGAAAAAGAGTATATGAAGGAAAAGATTTTTCTTATTGAAAAACAGAAAAATATTTTTCGCTTCATTTTCAGGTTTCATTTAAACACTAGAAAATAATTACATTTTCCTAAAAAATGATTTCTTGAAAAAAAATTTATACAAACGCCGTATTTTCCGCAAAACGAACTGGCCTTAGAATTCCACCAACTTCTCATTGAATCAGTTTCGGGGAAGCCATGACCGGGTTCTTGCTTGGGCATCTTGAGAGGGGACGGCGAGCAGCGAAACTTACCAAGCAAGAACCCGGTCATGGCTTCCCCGACTTCGCTCCCGGTTCATCTACGTTTAACTTCCCCTCGCTGCCCGCCGCCGACGACGACTCGACCCTCTGCTTCCCCCTCCACCGCTTGTCTGACCTCCTCCGCTCCCTCGAGACGCTCCAACTGCAACCGCCGCCACTGCAGCCGGAAGCGGCGGCGGGCCCCGGCCCCACTCGCAAGCGCTCGACCCAGAGAAGACGAAGAGGGCCAGAGAAAAGCGGAGGAAGATAGGCGACTGCATGCGGCAGTTGCACGAGCTGGTGATGCCGCCCGAAGAGAAAAAGATGGACATGCTCACCATGCTGGAGGAGGCCTGCAAGCACGTGGCATACCTGCAACAGCTGGAGAAGTGCGCTCTCCAGCTCGTGCCCAGCGAGCGGCCGCCGCCGACGACCCCGTGTTCTCTTTACCCCCCGGACGACGACGTCGGCGGCGGAACGTTGGGAAGGTGGAGGATGCAGCATCTGCTGGAGACGATGGTGAACTCGCCTCCGGCTCAGACCGTGCGGTGCGATCAGGAGTACAGCGCCGCGGCGGCGGCGGCCGCAGCAACGAACCAGCAATGGCAGTTTCTGCTGAAGCAGCAGGAGCAGGAGGAGGAGGCGTCCGAGATGAGTATGAGGATGCAGATGTTGATGCAGCAGCAGCAGGTGGTTGAATTTGAAGCTCCTCCTCCAAGTCAATTCCCCGTTTGAAGGAAGAGAGTGGGTGCCACGGAGGACGTCTCCGGGTGGGAATGGCCATCCGGGTTCGTGTCGAGTCTCTCGCGTATACGTCAACAGGTAGAACTAATACAACCATCTTCTGATATGGCTCCAGCCCCAAAAAAATCTTGAAAAAAAAGAAGAAGAAAAGAAATCGGACATGGCTTCTTCTTCTTCTGTCTCGTTCTTGGTTTGAACTTCTTTTTGGTTATTTGCAGTTTGTCTTTAGAGTCGGTATAGTTAAGAGATGAAGAGATGAGCATGCCATTTTGTAATCAAGAGGCGTCATGCTTCGCTGCGAAAGTGATGATGAATATTAAGTGCTGATCCTTTCTGGACTTTTTGCTTGTCGCCCGTTAAATCACCGGAGGAGCCTTCATTACAACAGAGATCCTCAGAAAGCCACGCGCATTTCCATGTTATCACAGAGCTGCACATTCGAGTTCGTCCGGTACGACAATGCCTGGCTTCTTCTCTTATTTTGCATCATCATCATCATCCATGCCGTTTTGAATCCGGTACACCACGTAAAAGGACAAAAAGGAACGAAACAGAAGAAGTTAAAAACGACAAACCATACAATATAAAATATAAATATCGCCCTTTTTTTCTCTTGTTGGGTGGTGGGTCATCAGAGCGAACGAAGATCTCCTGTTGAGATGGGCTCGACCTCTTCTAAAACCAAGAGGAATTACCAGGAGGAGGTGCGGAAGATCTGTGACGGCAAGCCCAAATGCTTAAGCCCACCTGTTCCTTCTGCACTGCTCTCCTTGTCCTTGAGCTGGTCGTGGCTCCGGCTACGAGAATTCGTCATTGCTGTACTGCACTTTTGAGGGATCTAAAGGCTTTTTCTTTTCCGTCTCCAAAATGATACCAGCGTCATCATAGACATGTTCATCATATTGCGCCATTAAAGTTTTTGAATTGACTAATAATTCAGATACTCCGCAATAAGACGATTTTGCCAAATCTGTTAAATGCTATTTTTTTTTCTTTTTTTGCATACATGAAGTGCGGGTTCGTTTATGCTAGTAATACAAAATAAAAGGCAACATAAGTAGTACCTTGTTTTATCGTATGGATCGCGATTACTACCGGTATGAATAAATACAATCAGACATAGTCTCTCTGTCTTTTGGTGGTCCGCGCATATATCGGAAGCCACGTCAATCGTGCTAACCAAACTTGTGTATCCCACGGACCCAAACTATTAAACAAGTGAGATCGAAAACCGCCTAAGAATGTAGATACATTGAATTGATATGGGCAAGTCTACTTAACTCATTTTATATTCTCATTTTCACTCCTATTCAAGGAAACAACAAAATAAAGAAGGAAAGAGAGAGTTGGAAGGCACCATGAAAAATCTCTTATTTCATTTTGGGAAAATGTCACAAATGGTCCATGGATTTTTACTTAATGTGTAATCTTGTCCCTGAGCTTTCGATTTGCTCAATTTGATCCTTAAATTATCAATAAATGTCCGATCTAGTCCTTCCGTTCAAACCATTAAGTGATGACTGTTTTTTCTTCTTTTTTTTATTCTCTTCCCTCCGCCAGATATGGTGGAGCCGGCGAAGGGAAGCTGGTGTTCGGGGAGGGTCGCCCTCGCTTGGGCTGGCTAGGGCTGCCCTCACCTGTGTCCGGCAAGGACGGCCCTCGCCTGCGTCGGGCGAGGGCCTCTCTCACCAGATCTGGCGAGGGCGGCCCCTAGCTTGCCCAGGTGAGGGTGACCCTCGCTGAACGATGACTTCCCTTCGCCATGGCCGACGGAGGGAAGAGAGAAAAAGAAGAAGAAAAAGAAAAAAAAAAGACCAGAATGCCCAATTTCGTTAACTTTAACTAACGAAAGAACGAAATTGGTCATTTTTCAAATAATCAAGGATTAGATTGGACATTTATCGATAGTTTATGGACCAAATTGAGCAAATCAAAAGCCCAGTGACAAGATTGCACATTAAGTAGAAGTTCATGGACCATTTGTGACATTTTCCCTTTCATTTTCATATAGAAAAATGTGGATTAACAAAAGAATGTACGACAAATAACAAGAGATGGCAATGTGGTGAACTTACTTTACTATCTGCCGGCTTGCAAGTTTGTATTCTCTCAAGCCAGCGATGCACCAAAGACCCACTTTTAAATTTTAATTTTTTAAATTTTGATTGGCACTTTTCACTAGGAGTGATTGATTCCAGAACTAAGAGCGAGGGAGCGCGAGATGACGCCAGAGCCCCCACCGCAAAAGCCAGCCTCAGAGTCAGAGGGAGGGCTCAAATGGCGAAGAGAGAGGTGCGAGCACGAGCGAAAAGGAAAGAACTAAGAAGGGCCGCGAGCTATTATGTCCGATAGAGAGGAGGCCAACAAAGATTAGGGGCTTTCTTCTTTTTGTGAAACCGATTCCAACGTGGTTCAAAAAATGGGTCCGGCTCTTGGTTTCTTTTTCACTTGAAACGCAAAGCCGGTCCAATTCCAGCAGGGATTGGATTTGTTTTTAGGGTGATCCAATCCGATTCTCGATTAGAATCGGCCCCGCTGTACTCCTCCAACTTTCACAAAGTTCGAGGCTCGAGCAGATACACGATGAGACCTGACCCAGGTTTGACCCTTGGTGATACGGAACCACCGATTTTCTGACCCGAGACTTACGGCTTCCAAATCAATCGCGGCCCGCGAGGGCCCCCGTTTGTCCGGTTAACGCGGTTTGCTTTTTTTTTCCATTTGTCCGCTCTTATGTTTTCCCATCTCTGGAGAGTGTCCACAGTCCTTTTGTCTAATGTATTAAGCAAAGTGAAGATCGAAAAAAAGTCGGATTCTTATTTTGTATACTCCAAGCTGGTCTAAGACACAATTCGACCGCTCCGACCGAAAATCAAAAACAAGAGAAGGGTTCTGTAATGAGCAAGGATTAACAAGGTCCAGGCTGGGCATGTTGTCCATGTAGAAACCTTCCCCTGATTAGTAAAGATCTTCCTCCCTGATTTGGTCCCAAAGATGATGGAACCATTAAAGAAGATGCTGCAGCTGCGGTCACTGCACTACTTGATGACACACTGCCTCGAATATTGTCATGTTGTATTAGGTTAGACAGCGATGGTGTGATTTCAAATTTCAATTGCCGGGTCACTCTCTCCTATCCGTGTGAGTTGGTTTATTCTCTGCTTTCCTTGCTCCTTCGTCAAAGGGATCTTACAGAAGGGAAAGAGAGAGAAAGCAAAGTGAAAAAAAAGTTTTTTTTTTGCACCGCGTGGTGGACGAAGAAAAGAAGCTTTTTTTGGCCCTCTTTTCAAACAGCTCACCACATTCTCCTCCCCATCTCTTTTTTCAGTTTTTCCTTGGGCACAAACGCATTCTTGATTTCTTTACTAAACCCCATGCACACATCTTGATGACTTTTGTCCCACTTTGTCCCTCTTTAAAAAGCACAACCTAATTCTTCCTCTCCTTTCTCCCAGACGCCCACATACACAGCAGCAGCAGCAGCAGCAGCAGCAGCAGAGTTTCTCAGAAATGGTGAAAGGAGGGGGCATTCTTGTGTGCATCCTGATCATAGGCCTGGATATTGCAGCCGGGATTCTTGGCCTGGAAGCTGAGGTCGAGCAAAACAAGGTAAACTTGAAATAGAGGAGAATGAAGAAAAAGAGATGGCATCTTTAACGTGTCTTGAAGATGCAATAACCAGGGAGTCTTCGTGGTGTTCAGGAGAAGCACGTGAGGCTGTGGATATTCGAGTGCAAAGAGCCGAGCCCGGAGGCGTTCAAGCTCGGTTTTGGCGCGGCGGTGTTCCTCGTTTTAGCCCATGTCCTCGCCAATCTGCTCGGCGGCTGCTACAACTGTATCTGCACCCAAGACGAGCTCCAGAAGGCCTCCCCAAACCGCCAGCTCACCATAGCCTGCCTTGTCTTCACCTGGTATACTCTCTCTTCCTCCTTTTCAACAGCTATCCATTGATTTCAGTTGCAGATTGACCGTGGATTAATGGGTCAGGATCATAATGGCGATCGGCCTATCCCTGTTGGTCATCGGGACGCTGGCGAACCACAAGAAAAGAGGCTCCTGCGGTTTCTCGCACCACCACTTCCTCTCCATCGGGGGCATCGTCTGCTTCGTACACGGCCTCTTCTCCGTCGCTTACTACGTCTCCGCCACCGCCACCTAAGGCTAATGCGTAGCTGGGTCGTGAGTCCAGATAACTTAGGTCTGCAGATGGTTGACTGACGTTGTTCTTTTCCCCAATGCTTCACTTCCTATGTAATCCACGTTCTCCCCTTCTTTCTTCTAGCTGTTCTAGGTCCTTTGGTGTGTGCAATTTTCCTCTTCTTCTTCTTCCTCCTTTTTTCCGGTTCTTGTTTTGAGCTATGCTTATGGAGGTAGATGAGTGACCAATGTACTGGTAGAATCTTTATGTGGACAGACCGACTTAACTCACTTCCTCTTTCGCGCAAAAATACTCTCCATCCCACGACTTACCGTGCCATAAAGGGGCGGATGATTCATTTGAATGGATTGTATCATGGACTCTGTTATTCTCGAAACTTGAATATGAAGCTCAAAGGGAAGGAAGGTGTTTAGAAGAATCGAACTCGAATTGTTCGTCTGAACTATTCATTTCTTAACGACGAAGCCAAATTTTCAAAGTTGCTTTTTTTTTTAATGCAATCTTTCTATCAAATGTATTGCTTTCATCAATTTTCCTTTTTCTTTTTCTGGCAAATCATCAATGTTCCTTCGCCACTCGGTCTTCCTGAATAAAGAAAGTAGGAACCGACCTCCATTCCACCGTGGGGTGAACCCATGCTTTTTGGTTCTTCTGGATAAAATGAAAGGAAATCTCTTTATGATCCGACATGACCGTCTCCTTTTTGGGTCCGAGGAGGACGCTTAAGCATGAAGAGAATGCTTCAGAACTCGACCTCCATTGGTCGACAGAAGACGAGGCGCTCGACTTTTAATCAATCAATTACGCCATCTTGTAGAAATCAATGGATGGGCCGCTTCAATCTATGGTTTTGATAGATTGAGAGAACATAAACAAAAAATGATAAAAGGCCGCTGCGAAAAGTACATGGAATCCGCATGGTTCTGCATGATGATCGCTTCAACAACGGAGAAAATGATGATGGCTACCACTTCTAGATGCTGTCCAAGACAGTCTTCCAGATCGTAAAGTCGATTCGAGACTCTCCAATTGATCTTTTTACAGGTCGATAATAAATTTGGAGCGAGGCAAAAGCTTTTTGACATGCTCAAGGTAAGAGGTGTGTACAGATGAATCAGCAACCGTTTGTTCTTAATTTGTAGAAAAAATTGTTCTACGAGTCCTAAACTTATTATACGATTATCAATTCAATTATAATATTTTTAATTTGATCAATTTAATCCTAAATCTTTTGATAATTTACCGATATAATTCATTTAGTTGATTTTGATTGGAAATTGCTAATGTGACAATCTAGTCAACGTTTTGATCGTTCTATATGAGGGCTGATAAGTTCTTGGTGACTTCGCTCCCAAAATCAAGCGTGAGGTCATGGCTCTAAGGAGGCAGAGCTTCGTGTCACAGGTTGCTTTGCTTTGAGGACCTTCACTATGTGGCCTATCTTCTCAATTCCCTAAGTCAAGAAATCATCTTGTTGTCGAGCATCATATCATTGCGCAAGTTGCGACACTTGCACATGATCAAAATCTAGGTTGACTGCCTAACCTGTCGGTACAATATCGTGCAAGTGAGCTATTCTCTTGATAAAGACCGCACAATTTGCTTGATGAGGGCAGAGGTGGCTTGTGGGTGGTAGGGCTACCACACCCTTGCCTGAGACACCCATAACCCCTCCAGCCTTTTCAGAAGATAGATAGGAAAAAGGAAATGAAAAGAAGATTAAGAAAAAATATGAAATTTCTCAAAATGATTGACATTAGCGATTTATGGCTTAAATTGGTTAGATGGATTATATTGGAATTTTGCTCAAAGTTTTTATTACTAAATTGATCAGATTGAAAATTTTAAGATTAAATTAAATGTCGTACAACAGGTTTATGAAAATTTGGACAATAATATAGTGCATTGCAAAAGGCACACATGGTAATATTTTTTTGGCAAATTAACATATGTTACATTCAACAAGGATATTGTGCATTTTTTTTTTTGGATTTGTAGTAACAAATAATAGGGGAAATCGGTTTCAAAATGGATGGCTTCTTAGTCGGTTCTTAGCTCTAAATTTGGGAATTGACTTTGTTACCCTAAATTCCAAAAGATTGGAATTGGGAACCCGATTAGTTGCTTTTGGAATCGATCGGTTTTGATTTAGTTCTCGGTTCTATCTAGTAACTAACATTATATGTTTTTAGTAAAAAAGCAAATTTTCATAATGAATATAAAAATAGTACCATTTTACTTTAAAAAACGGGTTATTGATCAAGTGGTCATGTTGTTATTTGTTCATATTGAAAATCATGATTTAATTTTTGATGGTTGCAAAGGCATTTTTGTCCTTCTGAAAGAGACTTCAATTCTTTGAAACTAGCCCTGAAGTTGAACCGATGGGTCTTAGATCAATTCAATCTCGGTTCTTGAGTTGAACCAAGCCCAACGCTCACCCCGATGAACTGTAAAGTAAAACTTCTCCTCAGGTTCTACCTTGACTAAAAAGTAGTCATCTTTCCCCAAAAACAAGTTTTCTGAAAGCAGCATCGAGTAATAGGCATGTTAAAAAGACGTGCCAGCTCCTCAGAGCAAAGTGTCAAAATGGAACTCATTAGATCGATCTAGAAAAGACAAGAAAGATAAATTGCTTGAAAAGCTAAATTGCAAGGGTCGGAAATTAAATAAAAAATTAGAGGAATAATACAAAAGTGACAAGCTTAACTCGAAAGACCGGAATCAAATATGAAAAGGCATTGCTTCCAAAGCAAATCACTTTGGAGGAAGATCTCGACGCGGTCGCCGAAATTCACGTGCAGTCCTTCCCCCTGTCTGTCTGTCTGTCTGTCTGTCTGTCTGCTCCAACAGTAGCTTCCTCAGTAGCTTCCATGTCCGACATGCATTAACAGTAAAATTAAGGCGATGAGCATGACCATTGTAGAACTCAGCACCCTCAGTGTCAGTGAAGAAGAAGCATGTCTTGGATGCAAGTTCGGCAGGGTGTGATGTGGGTTTCTTGTTGCGCCCATTATGGTTCACTCCCCATCCCCAACCCACCTCGGAAACCCACTGCTCGCACTTCTTCAGAGATCCAAGAACACGTCGCAAATCCTTCAAATCCATGCCCAGCTCATCACGACCGGCTTCGTCTCCGATTCCTTCACGTCGGGGAAGCTACTCACTTCCCTGACATCGTTGAACCCGCCCAACATGGACTACGCGCGGTTGGTGTTCGAACGAATTCACATGCAGAGCGTTTTCATGTGCAACACCATGATCAGGGGCTACGTCAGCAGCTCAAACCCGGACAAAGCTTGGAGCTTTTACGCGGGTATGAGAAGGAAAGGCCTTGTGGGGGATGATTACACGTACCCGTTTGTGTTAAAAGCGTGCGGGATGATGATGGGCTTGGGCGAGGGAAGGGTGGTTCATGGGGAGTTAGTGAAGAGGGGAAGGTGTTGTCATGTGTTCGCAGTGAATGGGTTGATTGGTATGTACGGGAAGTGTGGAGAAATAGGTTGTGCGAGGATGGCTTTCGATAGGGTCGAGGAAAAAGATTCGGTGTCTTGGAATCTATTATTGAGTGCTTATGTAGGGTGCGGGAATACAGAAGAGGCCCAGAAGGTGTTCGATGAAATGCCAGAAAAGGATGTGATTTCTTGGTCTATGATGATAGATGCTTATGGTAAGGTCTGTTCCACATGATTTCTTTAGTTAAGTAGTAAATCTGCGGCTGCAGAGAAGTTTGTTTACACGAGGCATTGCCTTTCTGCGGTTTTTTCCACCTGAATGTGACTTAAGGCATTTGGCTACCTAATGTCAATGGATATCATAGTTGCTTATGACTTTATCTTCTTTTTTACCACCACTTAAGAGTAAATAATGATACTTCAGATCTTGTTTATCTTCTGCTCTTTTCAACTGTTAATAGATGCCTTGGAATGCTGGTTTGGTTATATACGAAGTTATTTTCCTGAGTTTGTGGGGAACTTAATTACATTTTACGTGCAAGAAGAAGGAAACGAATTGGCTTCAGAGTATATAAGATAAAGATTGCAACTTCTATAAAATTTGAAGCGATGAAACTGGAAGAAAGTTGCATTTTCAATGAAGTAATTTCTCCTCTTAAAAATGTGGATGCATACAAGTGATTGTTTATCTCTCAGAGAATTTGTGCTTACAGGCCTTCTTGATTTTGTCAGAGAAGTGGTGATGTTGTGAGGGCTCGACTTTTCTTTGATAACATGCCTATCAGAGATACTATTTCATGGAATTCTATGATTGCTGGATATGTCAAGGTGGGAGATGTGATGGCCGCTCGTGAACTATTTGATATGATGCCAGGGAAAAATGTGATATCTTGGAGCATTCTGCTAGATGGATGTGTTTCACATGGGAATCCCTTAGAAGCATTGAAACTTTTTAAGCAGATGCTTTTGGAAAATGTGAAGGTTGATAAGGTTGCAGTGGCTGGAGCACTATCAGCATGTGCCCAGCTGGGGGTGCTTGATCAAGGGAGATGGATACATATCTTTATGGAGAGGAACGGTATCGACGTTGACATAGTCGTTCAAGCTGCACTTCTCGATATGTACATGAAATGTGGGAGTATCAATGAGGCTAGCAGGACTTTTGATAGCATGTCTGAGAAAAATGCCATTTGCTATGGTGTGATGATTTATGGATATGGTACTAATGGCTACGGAAATAAAGCCTTGGAATTATTCAGGCAGATGGTTTTGGAAAGAAATGTACGGATCGATGATATGCTTTTCCTGGCAATTCTTACAGCATGCAGTCATGCAGGTTTTGTCTCTGAAGGTCTCAGTATCTTTGGACAGATGAAAGGAGTTTATGGTATAGAACCCAAGCTCGAGCACTACAGCTGTTTGGTTGATCTCCTTAGTCGGTCTGGTCAATTAGACAGTGCCCGAGAAGTCATAAAATCCATGCCTATGAAACCCAACTGTGCTGCTCTCTGGGGATCTCTGCTCTTAGCATGTCGAACTCATCAAGATATAATGCTCGCAGAAGTTGCAGTCAAGAAGCTTGTGGAGCTTAAAGCTGATGATTGTGGGACTTATATTCTTTTATCCAATATTTATGCCAATATGGGTTTGCAGGAGGAATCATTGAGGGTATGGAAACTTATGAAGAACAGAAGTATGGATAAGGAAACAGGGAAGAGTTCGGTAGAAGTAAATGGCATTATAAAAGAGTTTGTGAGTGGAGAGAAGTCCTCTGTAGTAGCAGATGCACTGGGATGGATCGTACGGAGCTTATCCAGCATGCATTTGCATGAGGGATAGACTCGGGAAGCCACGGGCTGAGCTCTTTTTTTTTTTTTTTGGGTCCTCTCAGGATAGCAACACAATTGAAAGATTTTTCCTAAATCAGAAATGTTCTTGTGGGTGAGTTAAAGAAGCTGGGATGGAGACAACTTGCGTGGCACTTCTTTTAAGGCAGGGTAATATGGTGCTAGCCCATGATCACTAAAGGCAATTCAAAGATAAATGCGTGTATATATTGGTCTAAAACTGTGTGTCTCTCAGGAGTTTGTGCAATGAGGTTCAACACACGCAGCATTGAACTATCACTAGATGCAGATCAACATGATGTCGGCAAATTCTATCTTTCTGCAGCAAGAGAAAGCTTTAGCAGTTGTTGTGAAGTCTTTTTTTCTCATCAGTAGGTTTGGCCTCAGCATATGCTAATTGGCCTGATGTAGATGCTGAATCTGGTAGTGAATAATGAGATGATGGTGCCTCAATGGATGTCATTATCTATTCTGACTCAAAGAACACTTTTTTGTTGGATAAGGGCCTGCAGACGCTAGTTAGCTGAGAGATCATTATAATTTACGTGGGGCTTGTTGCCATATGAAACCTTGTTGATCCCCAGTTGCACCGTAATGAGCCTGACGCAGATCTGTCTTTGCTTCAAAGTTTCGTTTCTGTCCCAAACAATTGATGGATTTTGTATGTGAAGGTTTTCATCTATGAATAACAGAGTAGAGGCCGAACAAGTAAGGTGACAAAAGTGTTTCTTGCATTTTACTCAATATTGTTGGGTGCATTAATCAGTTGCAGAATAATTGGTCTAAATAATCTGCAGTAACCATGTGTACTTGGTCTTCCATGAGCAGCATGGCTCGTGCGAGCTTATGTGTTGTTTTAAATCATTGATGTCATGTGGATATTCCTGGATGAAAGGGCCGCTTAGCATTTCTTTTTTCTCAAGCGGCAGTGACTGGACAAAGCCCCAAATAACAAAGTTTTTATGTTAATGAAACATAATTAAAGCTGAAGAGCTGCCTCTAGTAGAATCAGTTTCGGTGAGTTTGAGAGCATGAGTATGCATTGTCTGTTCTACTCGCTTTCTCTTACAAGTAAAAGATGACTGCTTAGAATTCCACCAACTTCTCATTGAATAAAGACCAGCAAACCAATATAAAACTATGGAAGTGGGCTCTCGTCATCTGAACTAGAATCATACATCTGTCGGTCTAAAATTGCTGGAAATAGTCTCTGCCGGATATCAGGTGATGGCTGATGGTTTTCTCGGGACGGTGATGCGGTTGGCGTCTCTGTTCTGGAAGTCTTAAATGTCTTCGTCGCCGAGCCTCTCGCTTCTTTGCAGGCCTTATCCAACATTATCAAGAAATCACGTACAATCACAAAGAGCCGTAATCCTTCTGATTTCCCTGCGCTTCCATGGAAGTAAGCTGCCGTGCTTTCCACCAAAGCCATTATCCTCTTTTCTTCCCCCAGTATCCATGCGACATCACCTTCTATACACTCGACAAAACTGGTGAGTGAGTCACAGAATTTGCTTTCTTCCTCCGTGCTCTTCATCTCAGTGTTGAGGAACTGTCTAGTCTTTGCAAGTGAGCCCTCCAGCTTTGCTACCGAAGCCGATAAACCATCAGCGTCAATTATGGCAGCTTTTTTCACGTCTTCGAGTTCGTTGCTGACTCCAGAAACCACCTGCAGCCCAAGAGCACGATAATGTTCTGCCGAATCATGGTTTGAATCGTCCACGAGATCTTCCGACCTAACACTAGATATGCTTTGGCTTGCGCTTGCAGAACGAGCAGCCCGAATTCCTTCAGAACGGATGATCTCCTGAACGACGAAATGCAAAAGGGTGGTTTTACCATCCTTTCCTCTGACATCAGACAATTTCAAAAGTGTGTCAAGCCTAAATGCCTGCGCACCCCCTCTATACGTCCCATCATTCATGCGGTTACCGGTTTTGAGGACTGCTTCTAAGAGTTTAAGAAAAAGTCTGCTATCTCTGAGTTTACCACAGGCGACCTGCCATTAAGAGAGGTGAATTTTGGTTATGGAATGGCAATGATCAATCTATATATCTCTGTGCAGAACTGTATACGAACTAGAGCTAGGTTTGCCCTAAATTTCCCATATTGCACCTCTGCCAACTCGAGTTAAGCAGAGAATCATGTATAAATCAAAGAAACCGAAGTGCAACAAACACCCAGTCTGAACAAAGTAGTAATTATTTACCTCTAGAGTTGCCAAGGATTCTTTGATGCTGGATACTTCTTCCTGAGCGGAGTTCATAAATAGTAGTGTTTCCACTCGCTTGAGAGCATATGGTATGTCAACCAAGACCTTCAAAAACCTCTCTGCAGGGCCAAGTTGAGACATTTCGCCACTAAACAATCGAAGTTTCAGTTCCTCTTCTGTTGTTGGAGCCATTTTTAGAATAGTCTGGAGAAGCTCCACTGGAAGCTGGGTACCTGTATCATTACAAGCATAAGAGTCAGACGCCACCTTTACAAGTAATTAAGAATGTGATATCCATGAAAAGTTGAGAACTCAATGTCTCTGACCTTAATATAAAAGCAGTGAATTGGTCTACATACCAACTTGAGAATGGCAACTCATCCTTTCTAGTCATTGTTTGGTTAATGACTCCCAAGGCATATACAGGATTCAATATCTGGATTGTACCTCACACTTGTTGTCTTGCAGACAACAGCAAATAGTCTCAGGGCACAACGAAAATTAATAGTTTTTAATAGGCCACCAACCTCCAGATCATGAAACCCAGGCCGTGAGCTATTGAAGCATCAGGCTTCACAAAGTTGGTCTCCATGTCATGGTCTCAATTACACACAGGGATGTCATGTTGCTTAGTTATCAGATTCTACAAAGTATGTACTAGGATCTATCAAGTGGTTACTTGAAGAAGATCAACATAGAAGAGAGGAGGCTCTACATGAAGAGGCAAATGATCAATACTTGTCACTATTATGATCTAATTTCCAGTTCCAATTTCAATACATTTAGCAGTAGTTTAGGACATGAGAAAAGCATGGGAAATTGTGCGTTATTTAGCATGGTGTGAAAAGAATATTCTTTTAGGCTATCATAATAAAATAGGTTATTTGACACACTGCCTGAGAAAAGCACGACTAAAATGCACAGGTTCAACGACATGGATGCCCATCCAGATATCGAGGTTACCTTCTCGAAGGGCGTCACAGACTTCCTCTGTTGTCACATTAAGTGCTCGTAGTAGAATTGAGAGGTTCTGCGCTTTCTTCGTATCAATAATTTGAATATACTGAGGAGTTTCCAGGGATAATGGTTCTTTCTTACGGTCAGTTTTGTTCTTATCCACGGTGCTATATCCAAATAATGACTCCATCATCTCCTCATTGAACCTGTGAAAAATATCATGACAATGACCATTCAAATACTTAGTTCTTAATTGACAAAGTCAATTTCAAATCATAGTCAGTTGACTAAGTCAACCTAAGATAGATCCTAGACTTACTGGAAGGACCCAGATTTGATGTCATGCCAGACCATTGTCTGATCAGAATTTGCTAGGACCTTATCCCAAAAAAATGGCTTCAACTTGGTTTTGGGGGCTTCAGATTCTGCATCGGGGTCATCCTGCTGCTTTGGTCTAAGAGGTGAAGCTCCTTTAGAAGGTAGTGGTGGAGGGCGAGCACCTTTTGGAGGTGGTGGAGGCCGAGGATGGAGAAGAGGTGGCGGTGGGGGTCCAGGAGGTGGTGGAGCTGATTTTCCAGGAGGTGGCTTCAATGGAGGAAGCGGTACTACTCCAGTTGTTTCCAGGGAGGATACTTCAGGCTGCGATGAATCATGATGGTCGGATACTATGGAAAGATGACTCACAAATGATGGGGTCTTTCCACTATTAGAACTCGTTGGTTTACCGCTTGAATTTCCAATGCTATAGGATTTTTGGGAAGAACCTGATAAAGTTCACATATCGTCAGATCAGACATCAGAAATTTAGAATGATAACATGCCAATGATAGAAGTGACATCTAATAAACGAATACCAGCAGAGTAATCACTCAAGCTCAAGTTTAGAAGAGGTCTATCATCTTTTTGTCCTGCTCTGGGATCAACTTTCTTGTTCCTGCCCTTGGAACAGCATAATAATAAGATTAGCGCAACAACCAAAAATGTCGCAGCTGCTGTACACCCAGCAGCTATTGCGCTTTTCATCCACTGGTGATCGTCTTTGTTAGGTGAATGGCTTGGAGCAACATGTGTCCTGATAGGTAGAATTTCATTACTTGGCGGTTGCTCCGGTGACTCACTTGTATCTGGCGGTGAAGATGGCTCCTCTGGTGGCTCCACGGGTGCTTGTGGTTTTGGGGATGGAGAAATGGTTGGAGCAAGATCAGATGGAGCTGGACTGGGACTTGGAGATTCTGTTGCAGAATATGGAGAAGGGCTTACTCCTACATTTTGGTTCGGAGATGGAGCTGGAGCAGGACTTGGCATGATATTTTTATGTTGAGATGTTGATGGAGCTGATGCTAGTATATCAGGCGATGTTATCCGGTGAAGTGACCTGCTTACCAGATTTCTCCGAGGAATATATGGCCAATAGAACAGGAACTCCATGCACTCCTTGAACCAGTTCCTCGAGTTTGGCTCCCCATTGGAAGTGCGTGCTCGGAGATTCTTCTCTCTTAAGCAATCCAGGAGCATGCGTTTCACATCGGGCGGCAGAATTCCCGAGGCTTTGTCCCTGTTTCCTTTGATTGATCTAAGGCCCTGGATCGCCTCCTGAAGTACGTTTATGTCAAAATCTTGAATCACCTCTGCCCTGGCCATCAGTTCATTCTCGCAGTAAATCCATGCTTGCTCTGTCTGTTATCATATAATGCATTCGAATTTTAGGGGGGTTCTTGATCTCAAAAAGCAAATGAGTGGGGCTGTCAAGTCAAATGTGTGTAAGGACCATCATTGTTCCTTAGATATCCAGCTACTAAGTTTCCAAAAAGGGTTCTATCATCTAATCAAAGTGATATTTCCTTTCAAGAATATGCAGCACAGGCTGATTGCAATGTCTATCTCGAGCCATGAGAGACTTAAAACATCAAAATGGAGCACCATCAAACGCGCAGGAAATTGAAGAGTCTTACAGAGGGAAAGTATCAGAGGCAAATCGGTCTCAGTTGAAATGAATTCTCAGATTTTTCTCTCTAAAGTTACCATTTCATTTTTTCCCCAGGAACATCTCAGTTAATTCACATCCTGAAAGTTTATGCATTACGAAGCACCCGATGAATCAATTCTTTTCCTCTTATATGTCTTTGTTTTCATGTTTTTCTTTTGCGGGGCCCTCAAATTTGTCTTATTATCAAAGAATACTACGCAGCGGATGGCATCTATCTTGGCAAGTACAGATTCTTTAGAAAGAGCTTTTCTTTTTCCAGGAGCTTTTTCAACGAAAGAGAAACCAGCTAAACGGACTCCAACCAGGAAACACGTACATAAGCTCCAGAGGAGGCAAAAGAACTTGTTAAATTTCGAAAAGAAAAGAACACACGTGAAAAATCCTCGTACCTTAGGGAAGCTCGTCGGCAGCGGCGATGAATCTCCTCCATTTCCGAGAAGTTCGTGCGCAGCTTTTCTCTTGCCTTCCGAGCTCCCAGTGGCCAACGCACAGAGCAAAATCACCAAAACGACCGACCCGCTTTTGAGTCTCATATCTATTCCTTCTCACGTTTCCATTCTCTCGTTCTTCTTCTCATCTCATCCAATTTGAATTTTCCCACAACTTTGTTTCGATGACCATTCAAGAAGGCGGTAGGTAAAAAAAGAATCACCCTTGCCACGCAAAACCCAAATGGCCTCTTATCTTCTCCTCCTCCTCCCTCCTCCTCCTCTCCTCCTCCTGCCGTTCATCGACCCACGACGGGAACGTCCCCTTTACGTCGATTCACTCAGGATCAAGATTGGGACGTCCCAACGACACAAAAAAGAACCGAGAACACACGAAATCTGGGATGAACACGGGAAATGTGGATCGACCAAGCCTCACAAAACAAGGGATCCGCCAACGGGGGACGTGTCAAGACTCGACCTTTGCTGGAAATTCAAGAAACTCGAAGGCAAAAGAAAGATGGGTCGCCGGCGTGCCGATCAAAAGAGCGCGTCCGCAAGACGATCTCGAGCCTCCTCTCTAGCGACGACGAGCTTTTTCCTCCACCGTTTTTGCATGTCTTTCTTTCTTTTTTTTTCTCTCTCTCTCTCTCTCTCGAATGCAAGAGGAAAGAGAAGGAACGACGCCTCCCGCACGAGGAGTAATAGACGTGGCGAGGACGAAGTTGGGGAACGCCCATAATCTTTGGGGGTCGAACTTGCCGTCCACCCCTCGCCTTCGCGTTTAATTACGCTTCGACCAAAGTCCAGATGGAATTTCGGATTCTCCAAAATATTTTCGAAGCTTTATTATTATCTCTCCGGAACGTCCGGTCTTGTGAGCCTGACACCGTCTCATCTTTTGATTCCTTTAACCGAAAACCAAAAAAAAAAAAACAAAAAATCTTTTGGTTTTGATCCATTTCAACACATCGGCCAAGATAATCTCAACAAAACACAAGTGAGTTCGGGCTGATTTTCGCATTCATTGTTTTGAGGGTCTAAATTGTTATTTAAGTCCCATCGACTCGAACATGATAACTCCAGAGAAGTAGTCCAAGGGCGCGTGTGTTAATTGGGCGAATGAAAATAGAAGGATCGCATTTGGCGGAAGTTCGAGGAGATTCCGATCATTTTCATCTGTATTCGTACAAACTTAGAAATTACCATTTTGAGATTTTCTTTTAAGTCCTAATACTTTTATTTTTTTTTCGTTTTGACGATTACCAATTATCAGCAACATTTGCTCCTTCACAACACACATCACAAGTTGGCCCTTTTGGGTACACCAATAAATAGTAATTAATTCCGCTCCCCCTTCCTAACGGGCAAGATGCGCTAATTAATCCCATTTATTATGAAAAGAATTGTCTGGAGCAAGAATAATTGTAGTTATATGTAATTAAACCCAACACATCTCACAAGGGGATGTAGCTCAGATGGTAGAGCGCTCGCTTAGCATGCGAGAGGTACGGGGATCGATACCCCGCATCTCCATATTCATCTTTTCTGCTTTTGTTTTTTTTTTTGGGTCTTTAGCTCTCTGATCTTGCATGCAAATTAGTTGCATGAGAGCTTTGAGTGATGCCTGAGCAACATGGAGTTGGAAAAATCCGTTCTTGTGGAATTCCATGATCAGGAGCTACGCTTGTACCGTGAAATGTATTGATGAGTTTCGGTCGAAAGGCGGGTAAGTTCGGTTACCCTTTTGTCCTGAGGGCGTGCGGTGATCTGTCGTCTGTCGAAATCGGGAAAAGAGTTCCTGGCGAGATAGTGCTTAGCTGGTTGGAGTCGTATATTCATGTGGGTATTTCTTTGCTCGCCATGCATCTGAGGTTTGGGGACATTGAGGGTGCTTCGAGGGTGGTGTTTGACAGAATGCGTGAAAGAGTCTTGACTTCTTGGAGTACAATGACATTTGGGTTATGCAATGAATGTCAAAGCGGAAGAGGTTTTATTGGTTTTCTAAGATGGACAATTTGCTCGCTCTTCTCACGGCTTTGTCTAACCTTTGAGGAGCGAAGCAGGGGAAAGAGGTTCATGCCTATGCTGTCCGTAATGGGGATAGACGTTGCGACAGATTTGTGTCGAATGCTCTTGTAGGCATGTATTGTGCATCCTGTTTTGTATTGTAAGCAAGAAGATTGTTTGTGGCGACAGTAATTGATACAGGGTCATGGAACTCGATGGTATCTGCTTATGTGAAGATTGGAGATGCTGTGGAAAGCATAAAGCTTTTCTGTCTAATGGTTCATAAAGGTATAAAAAGTGCCGAAGTCACTGTTGCGGCTGTTTTTGGAGCTTGTGATCAGATCACGGCCTTGCATTTTGGCATGTCTTTCATTCACATCTAGTTTTAAGAGAGGATCTGGTGCTAACACTATTGTAGGAACTACCCTCGTGGACATATATTAACCTCTGCACATTGCACTTTGATGAATTGCCCCATAAGAATTTGTTTTCTTGGACTTCTATAATTTTTGGATTCAGGATGCATGGAAAGGGAAGGGACGCTGTTGCCTTGATTTCTGCAATGATGGAAGAAGATATTACTCCAGATGGGGGTCTATTTTCTTCGGTTTTGTCTGCATGGAGCCATGCAATTTTAGTTGATGATGGCAAAGAAATATTTTAGGAAATGGAAAAGCAATACAAAGTCAAGCCTACAGTTACACACTTTACGTGTCTGGTAAATCTTCTTGGGCGTCTAGGGAAATTAGATGAAGCATACAAACTGATCGAGACTCTGGAATTGGAAGCCTGCAGGTGGAATAGAAATATTGAGCTGGCTGAAATCTCCTGCTCAGAAATTGTTTTCTATTGATCCTGGTGGTGTGGGTGGATATATGTCTTTCAAACATATATGCCACTGAGAATAGATGGCATGATGTTGAAAGAGTTACTCATGATGAGAGGTCATGGTTTGAGAAAACCAACAGGAAACAGTTTTACTGAAGTGGATAAGATGGTCCATCACTTCTTGGTTGGAGATAGGTCACATGAACAGTCAGAACATATATATGCCAAGTTGAAGGAATTGAATGGTGAATTGAAGAAGGCTGGATATAAACCTCATACAAGTTCAGTGTTTAATGATGTGGAGGAAGAAGTCAGGAAGAAAATGTTCTGGTATCACAATGAAAAGTTGGCCATTGCTTTTGCTTTTATAAACACAGGTCCAGGAACCATTATTAGGATAACCAAGAATCTTTGTGTTTGTGGGGATTGCCACACTGTGTCAAAATTTATTTCAGAACTCACAGTTCATGAGATCATTATGCAGGATATTTCACCATTTTAAAGAAGGAAATTTTTCTTGTGGCAATTAATGGTGAGAAATAAGTTTAGACGCATTTTATTTGTATAGGAGCAAAAAGTGGAGAGCAGCAGCATTACTCCTACAGGATCTGATTTGCCATGAAAGGACGTTCTGTGATCTTTGGAGATTTCTGTGCCTCAGTGGGCATTATTGTACTGCTATTCACTCTGTCGTTCTCGGGTCTCCTCACTTCAAAATAGAGGTGATTTTTTCTATGAATTTGTCGAAGAAATCAGCAAGTGCACCACCAACGCTCATGTCTGTCTCTTTATCCCATGGGAATGGCTTCATTGGTTCGGTTGCTTCTAGCAAATCTTCAATTGAAAGCTTTGGATTTGAACGCTCTAGTGGATCTAAACATTGGCCATACTTTCTTGAGTCCGCACAGTGGTCCTGGACCAAAAAAAGAGTGTTTGGACATCTCAATGAAGATTTGTACGGAGATTTCGTGAGGGTTTTCTTTACCTGATCAGCATGCATTTTTTTCACAAATGTCTTGAATATCTTGAAGTTGTTTCTGTCGAGTAAAATGTCTGATAAACGAAGGTATGTTATTCCATACATTTTCAGCTTTGGCAGGCCATCTCTATTGACCCCATTGGGCCTAGCATTTAGAAGTATCTGATTGTAGGCAGCTCGATCATATCTTGAAAGTGCATTCTCTCCTGCTACCTCAATTTTCTCTCTCCAACCTCCACTCAGAACCTGCAAATTATGAACCCCAAGTGGAGTCATTCTATTTGATTATCTTGCCCTAGCAATCATGATTTTCTTATAGTAAAGTTCAATTCTGGTAGAGATCACAGATCTTCTATCCAGATATTTCAACTGGAGATAAATTTTTCCCTTAATTTTTTTCAGTCATGATTATTGCTATTCATTCACTACCTTTGATTCTATTGTTTCAAAGAATTGAAAGTTGTACCTGCTGTACAAGTTCCTCAGGCCCGCATTTAGCAGCAGCAGTCTGTTCAGAGTCTCGCATCTCAAGACATGTGAAATTAAGAATCGCATGATGCCTTGACAGCATCCTCGCAATAGGTCTGTAGCCATCTCTGTCATTAAGATTGTAGTATCCTGAAGTGAGCTCTGTAGCGTGACTATCATCTTTATACCACCAATGTATGCCAGCTACCTGATTCGTAATGACATTTGATTGATAAAGTTATGATTCTGAAAACACATAACTAGATAAATGCTTTAGTTGCTTGCAATCTAGGGAGTCACCTTGGCCGCTAGCTTGACTCTACAGCCTAGGAATACTTTGTTGGCTTCATCCATTATCTGATCACCATGGGTTATTAACTTGTTAGAGTACCAAGTCAAGAAAAACTGTCCTCTGTCGGTGAGGTATGTCCTGTTTGGACCGAAGAATTCTGTTGATTCAGGTGTGGCATTGTAACTTCCTGCATTATCTGGGAGTTCCCATTTGGGATGACCCACATTTATTGCAGCCTCCTTGAAATCTGCTTTGAGATACTTGTCGTAGCACTGAAATTAAAGTTTGTCGTTTCTGTTATTGCCCTGGTTAACGTCCAAGGGAATGTCATGCAGTTATGCAGACATTGTCTAAGGGTGACTGTTACCTGAAATTCCCCAATACCAGGAAAACCCATCCTTGACTTTCAGGATAAGAGGGGTACCTCAGCTCCCCTGCAGGTCCTAAACCTACTTCAATGTCTATTAACAGTTCTGATTCCAGGAAATCTGACATGCTTTCCCTGAAGCTCTTCATGTAGTCACTATACATCTGAATACACAACAGGACATCATATTTAAACTGCGAAGCAGAAAATTTATCACATAAATGGATATAACAACTGAAAGAATTGCCTAATTTGGTTTTAATGTACTTACATCTGACTTAGTATAAAAAGGTGATCACTATGCAAAATTGCAGCAGTCTAGCTGATTTCATTTGTCTGTAATAATCAAGTCTAAATAATTTGATAGCATGAGTTAAAAATTCATGATCATGAGTGTGCATGCTATGTATATTCTAAAGATGACTTTTCCACTTAAAACATTTATTGCCTCTATTAGTAGCGTGTGCTTCACACCTCTATTTCATTCTAATGGTACTTAATATGAGGTAAACCCAATGTATTTCTGTTGTGTTCATTCTAGGACAAATTCATTATTGCTCGGACAAACATATGGTGAAAGTATCAATTATCATCCTCACTTTAATACCTGCATATCAATTTGTATCTCACTTTTGAAAACCTACATGTTGCATCATGTGTTTTGTTACTATACTTCAATTTGGATCTCCCACTCATGATCCTTGTCCACTTATTTACCAAACTGCCATTTTCTTTCCATGTTGGTGTCATCACTCTTTTATCCCTTCTTCCAAAAGAAAACCTTAACCCTAAAATCCATTCCTCTTTCCTCCTCCTCAGTTGTTCATCGTGTCCCAACGGCCTAACTCCCTAAAAACCACCCAACTTTAGGTTCAATCCCTTCCCAACTCTTTTTTGCCTAAAATAATTATTAAGTTTCACTCTTATCCCACACCTGCCCCATCCAAAAATCTCACTGGTTTCTTCAAAATTATCAACATCACCAGGATGTTGTTCTATACAAAGGTGAGGGTATTGATAAAGATGCAGATTCTGATAATGAACCTCTAACTGGCCCTGACTTTTTAAAAAAAAAAAAAAAAAAAAGGTTTGGAATAGAATTGGGATTGAATATAAAGTTGGGGTTTGTTTAGGGAATTAATCTATGTTCCAACCCCTCTCTCTCCTCCTCACACTTGGCTTCCTAGTTTTGAGGCCATTGGAACTGATGTCAACATCAAATCGGAGGTTGCGAATGTTCTGACCTCTGTGACAGCCCAGATCAGTTGGGCCTGAAGTCGCTCTGGGCACGGAACTCGGCATCACGGCCATGGCGAGCTTTGAACAGAGCTTGGCCTGAGCTCCATAACCATGGCAGCCAAGCTCTGGACAAAGCTTAAGTGTGAGCTCCATGGCTGAGCTCTTTTAGAGCTCCATTAAAAAGGGAAGGGGAGGATCGTGGTGGTTAGTGTGTGGTTGGTTGGTGCGGCATTGTTGGGCAGTGCATTGGTTGGCGGTGTGCAGCACCAAATGTGTTTGGGTATGGTGGACCTTGGATTGGTTAGGTGGTGGTGGGTAGTTTTGTGTGGTTTTCTATTTGAAAGAGGAGCAAATGAGTCTTTTAAGCTTTAGATTTTGTCGGGGTGCAAATTGCAGGTTTTGAAAAGTGGGGATACATATTGATATGGGTGAGGAAACTCAAGTTGGGTTTTGAAATTTTCCTTAGGATATGATATCATGATTCTTATCTTACAGCCAACTCAACTATTTCAGTGGCTAGCTGTAGCTATGCAAGACTCAAATATGATAAAAATGAAGCTCATAATCACCTGCACAGCAGTTCTTCCATAAAAGAGAGGTTGGTTATCCACACCGATTGTGAGACATTCTCTGTTCCTGTTGCCATTTTTATTTGTGTAGAATATATCAGGGTCTTTTTCTCCAATGCCAAGTACCCATTGAGGAATTGGGATGTTTACCACATCTCCGACATTCCCACCACATTGGTGGAACGACATTATGGCTTGTATCTTTAGATTGCATCGTTGAACAATCTGAAACAGGCTTCTATATGCAGTCCAGTCATACTGTTTAGGACCTTTGGATTCCACGATTCCCCACCAGACATCAACCATTATTCCATCGATGCCTGCTGCGCTCAGCTTCTTGAGCTGCTGCTCTATCCCATCTTTGTCCTTGAGAGTGTTATCAACTGTGACGACATCCAGCTGAAAGTAAGCATTGGTAGTAGAGTTAATTATTTGCCATCTTTCGTTGCATTTTGCGTTTTTCATCGGAGAAGATTTATTGGTACTTACAGGGAGCATTACATAGATTGGTACATAGTTTGCTAACATCTTCTCATCATATGCACGGGGAGATGTTGTAGCCTGCACATTGTAATGACGGCTAGGTTTAGAATGTGAGAGATGGGACATATGGAGGAAATAATCACGACAAGAAGGCGTATAGAGAGATGATGGAATGGGAGATAAACTTTTCGGAAACAATTATGGTGCAATTACCGCCCCTGGAAATTGGAGAAAACAGGTACAAATGATACAACGTGGCTACAGTCATTTGGGTCTGGAGTTTCGGACAGACGGACGCAGCTATGGACTATCTAGTGTTATTTCCGCATTCTGACAATGCTACATGAAAGTCCACGCTGAATTGCTAATCTTAATGGGATGCTTCAACTTTTGAAACGAGACATAAAATTTAATTGAATCAAGGCTGAGCAAGAGGGTATCACTTGCCTCTGATTCCGTGGGCACCGCGGACGCCACTGCTTTGGGATTTCTGAACACTCTGCCAGAGCTGAACGAGAGACCTTTCCCGTAACCAAACCTCTCCACTTGCCTGGCTTCTTGTACCCTGTGATTGACCACTGTCAAATCCCAACCGAGTTCTCCGCGGAAGAACCTACATTTCGACCCCATTTCGGCAGGTGATGCACAATTTAAGATGCTCATCATGTTGGCCGCGACTTCTCTCCTTCGTTGCCTTACGCCTGTCAATGCTTTTGAATGGCAACTCCCTGTGTCTATCCGGGCTTGTATGTTTCCATATGAAGGATGCAATGAAGACCCTCATTCGCCAGAAAAATCTAGTCTATTTTGTTTCTTGTGGAGATTTTTCTCGTGCGCTTGTGGTCGCATATAGGCTTTTTTCCATGATATGAAGGAAACCTCCAGCAAGGAATGCAACGGGTGGTCCAGACTCTCTCATGGTATAAAGAGGCCAATGTCATGAACATCTCTCATTCATGAATGTTCATCTTCTGGTTATATATGTGCGTCGGCAATGGCTGGTCCAGTCACTGTCCACGCTTTTGCTCTTTCTTCCAGCCATTGTCCTTAACTTGTGCGTGGGGAAATCAGCAGCTTTATCCTTTTCCCTCCAAAAAGAAAAGTTCAGCAGGGACGCTAGAGGTTAGATCATTGATTAGTAAGGTTTCAGGAGACCTCGCCCCGGTTGAGGACCGTCGGTCTCCAACTCGATGATAGCTCTAATCCCGCTATTTTCCCGACATGCCTATGTCAAGAGGGTCATGCTAGCTTCTAGAATATTCTGTCAATTTTCAATAACTATTTACCTCAGATTATTGGATAGCTTTTATTTATTTATTTAGTAAATATTCTGATTACTTTTTAAGAGTGAGATCTTGTTGTCCGGATTCTAAATTTAGTATATAAAAAACATAATTTCTTTAGCAAAAGTGAAAATTTGCATATTAAATTAGGATAATGTATATAAAAAAGGCTTATGAAAAATGTCAATTCTAATAACTACACCGTATCAACAAAAAAAACCAATGCAGTGTAAGAACGATATCAAGTAGTCAGTAGTTGTCAACATACAATTGGTCCACCACGTCCGAAGAAAATCAAATTAAGAGAAATAGTCATGATTATAATTGCTTACGAATAAGACTATGCAATTAAAGATTGTGAATGGGAAGCCAAGAATTTTGGAGGCAATTGAAGTTTGTGATTTAGAAGATAGTCGCTTATTGATGATTACACTTCGAACAACATTGATCAAATTTCTACAATTCAATTTAGTTTACGACTTATCAATCTTTATTCGTAATTATTTATTATTTCTATTTAGGTAGCATCAGCAATATGTTCCCTACCTATTGTTTCCTGCTTGAATTGTCATAGAGCCCAATTCACTTTAAAAATCAAAGATCCAATGTTTGGTGAAAGGTCTTTTGTCGATGAACATTTTTGACAAGACAGAGGATCAACCATCCTAACTAAGAAATGCATCTGCAACTCAAAAAAGGTTCTTTCAGCAAGAGAAGGGGTATAAGCTGCAGCAGAGTGGCCATCGGTGCCGTGATGAGGCTCCAGTCCAGGGCGGCTAGAGCTGTCATTTGGCACGTTTTCTTGCTCTCTCCGATCGCTCCGACCACTCATGGCGAGCGCTCGCACCACTAGGATCAACAACTAATCTGTCTGGTGCGACCGTGCCGTCGACGAAGTAGCTCACTAGTTCCAGACAAAACGAATCACTTGCAACGGGGAACGCTACGGAAAGCCAGCTCGTCCGGGTGAGGTGAATAATTAACAACTTTTCAAAGGTGTACTAGTTTGGCAACCACTCCGGTACGGTACGGGACCCGCTCACGGTGTAAGAAAATTCTCGAATTAAAGATCCGACGCCTCTTGTCTGAACGCGCGGCGTACTTCCACTGGTCGGCCGTTTCGCACTCCCAGCGAGCGAGCGAGCGAGCGAGCGACCTACCTACTGGACTCTCGCCAAGCCCCGTCTTTCTTCGTATCGGGGGGGCATCTCGAGCAGCAAAAACCTCCTGACACGCCCGAGCTCGCCGAATCAGAACGGCAGCGGGGACGCCTCTCCCCGCCACTTGTCAGCAGATAAAAAAAAAAACTCGACTTTTGAGGACATGAAAAGGGTCGAAAAGGGGTCGCGATTCCTCATTTGTTTTAGTCGCTTGATGCCGCGAAACCCATGATGGTGGTCGTCGCATGGTAAGCAAAGATCGGTTTTTTTTAACGAGAGCGTTTTGTCCCGTAACGAGGTTCACGTGCCACCCTCCCAAAAAGCACCGCACAGCACACATACCCACAGACCAGACCAGACCAGACCACCAAATGCAAGCTCACCCTCCATCTCCTCCCTCCTCCCCCTCCTCCTCCTCGCCTGGATCGCCATGAGAAAACGACGAAAGCGACACCCAAAGACGCAAAAAACAAGAGGAAAAGGGGACCCCCGAGCACCTCCAAAGAGACCAGCGCAGCCCATCCGGACCCCATCCCGTCTCACCCTCTCTTGAAAGCAACAGACGAAGAGCTACGCCAGGACTATTGACCCATCTCCGCGTCAGAGAAACCGATCGAAGGTTCCTGCTTTATCGCTTAGCAGAATCCGAGGGCAGAATGTGTTATGTCGGGAAAGCGACCAAGATCTTCATCTTCATCGTCACGGCGCTCGTCGTCCTCGGCCTCGTCATCGGCTTCGGCCCCTTGCGTCACTCCCTCTACCACCACTCCAACGCCCACCAGTGCTCCGGCGACTCCTCCTCCTGCACCTTCTCCTCCCCCGTCGTCACCCCCGCCACTCCCACCAACCCGACCACCACCCCGGTCTACCCTTCTCCCCCCGATTCCGGGTCCTCGTCCACCCAGCCCGCCCCAACTAGCTCCAACCCTCCTCCCAGCCCGACCGCCTCCACCGCTACCTCATTTTACCCGCCACCGCCCGTCCCGATCCTGAGCCCGCCCATCGCGAACCCCGCCGCCCCTCCGCCGACGTCGCCGTCATTGCCACTCTCTCCTCCGCCAGCGCCGCCAGCGGAATTGCCGCCTCCGCCGCCAGCGGAGTTGCCGCCTCCGCCGCCAGCGGAGTTGCCGCCTCCTCCGCCGCCGCCGCCGCCGCCAGCTTCGACAGGTGCGGCGCCGCCCTACACAAGCCCGCCGAGCCCGGTGGATGTGACTCCAGGTCCTGTGCATGCTTAGCTTAGCTTAGCTGTTCTTTCTTCATCTTAAGAATTAGTCGAGATACGGTGCATCAAATTTTCTTTTTTTCTCATTTTAAGAGGCGAAGACAGATTTGTGGGTTTTTAGAGTGAGGGATGTAGCTTGATCTGGGATGGGCTGTGTACAGATGGCGGAGGTGTAATTTGGATGGTTGGTGGTGCTGTTTCTTTGTCCTGGAAATTAGCCAAAAATCACTCCTTTTTCGCTTTTGTCCTTTGCAACATAGGATTCTCTTTCGAATCTCTTCATTATTTGGTTGAAGCTCTTATTACTGTGTCCTCGAGTAAAGCATTCCTGTGGAATTCATGATGTCGTTGCTTTTTCCATGCCAATTGTCAATTGGGTCACTTCGTCTTGACTACGTTGATCTCTTTCGATGGCATGATTCTCGGCATCTTTTACACTGTATCGTCCTGCCTCTGCACGTCTCAACAGTAAATCAAACAGTGCTGAAATCAACTCTTTCTTTTGGCCAGAAAACAAAATTTCTGCTGGAACATGCTCTGCATCTTTCCTTTTCGGCTTTCCCTCTTCTGGGCTCAATGAAGAACCAACCCGAAAAGGAGGCTTCATAAATTAATGTAACTCGAGGAGCCGCATGTGGTGGTTGGACTTGGAATTGGGCTTCTCCCTTGGTTATTGTGAGGTGATCTCAAGCATCCAGTGGCAGATGGAGTCACGTTCTTTATCCCATCCTACCAAGAAAAAAGGGGAATTGAGTAGGGTCTTTCTTCCATAACTGAGCCAGTAATCCATGTGATGTCCGTACGTTGCCATTTGACAGATATCTTAGATGGGATGGAGATATATATAAGGTGATACCGTGCATATACTCTCCTCATGCTGGACGAGTTATTAACATTGCAACCAAGGTTTGATGCGTACTGTATAGTTGACTCTAAAATTATCCCAAAGTAGAATTGGCGAATGAAATGTATGTAAGGGTCATCTTGCATCTTTTTCTTTGACATTGCCACTCAGAATTGGATAGAGTCAACTTTCAATATATGGAGATTTGGTATGTATAGTCCGAAGGCCATCCTAATTTCGGCAGAGTCAGAAATTAAGGCCAGGAGCGTAGTTGGAGGACAGAATCGTTTGACTTCAGGCAGCTAGCAATTACCACCAATTCTTAGGAAAGGCCTCCGTGCCCACGTTGTAGATGTTCCAACTGTAAAGTTCATGATGGGATTTTTACTTCACGACGGCAGCGATAGAGCTCTAGCTAGATGGATGGCCTTGGTGGCGATTTAGGGTGTGGGGCTCATCTCATCTGAAAGTCATTGCATGACTCACGCAACTAATGGCAATGCTTCAGTCCTGAGGAAGTGGCCAATGTGCGCAGAATTTCTATCTCTGGTTGGACTGTCCTTGTCGAGACTGCCCTTTTTCGTAATTCTTAGTAGAATTAGATTACCTTGTTGGATTGTCGCCGAAGTAATCTAGTTATAAGATACCACAGCGCTCATGTTTATGTAAAAGCTGCCTGACTATTTTATTAGAGGGTCATGCATGATGATCACCTCTCTGCTTTGAAAAGTATAAATTACTTCTTAAACACACCAGAAAAATGTGACGGAAGATAAATTTTTTTTTTTAATAAAATGCAGAGATCTAAAAGAATCACACAAGAATGTTTAGCTCCTCACACAACCAGAAGGCTCACAACTCCAAAGCATACTCCTATTGCCCAAGTAAAAGTTGAACTTCCTCTGTTGGCCGATGACTTGGGTGCTTCCGCAACAGTTCCGCTCGGGGCAACTGATCCTACGGAAGTGTCGCTTGGTGGAGCCAATCCTGGGGTCGCTGCTGGTGAGGATTCGGGTGTTTTAGGAGCCAGAGCGGAACGTGGAGGACTGGCCGGAGATTCTGCTGGAGGAGAGGCTGCTGGAGATCTCGACGGTGGGGAAGCAGCTGGGGATCTCTGCGGTGAGGTGGCTGGAGATGTGGGTGGCAGGGGGGCAGGAGATGCGCTTGGGGGGGTGGCGGGAACGGTTGGTGGCGGGGATGAAGTGGCTGCGAGGGTGTCTACTTCGAGCTTCATTCCTGCGGTGCAGTGTCCCGGGGTAGCGCAAATGAAGTATCTCTTGCCCGGAGATGTGAGGGAAACAGTGGTGGATCCACCAGTGCTTGTTTTGATTGGGCTGGTTGCTTGGCAAGAGTCGTACCCTGCCTTGTTGACTTCGGTTACATCATGGCTTGGCGCGTACTGAAAGACTACAAAGAATAGAGAGCACCACTTAGTATCAAGTGCTTAATTAGAGCCATTTTGACAGAAATTTTTGCAAGAACCACTTTGTATAGAAAGCGTGTGATTTAGGACCACACAATGACGAGATTCATTTCGGAGGATTTCATTCCGACTGAGGATTTATGATCTACCCGTGATGGCATTGAAACTCAAATAAAAAGTCTATTCGTAGAAGTGACTACAAAATATATTGGGTTCCCCCTAAAAATAGCATGATGGGCTATCATATATGTTTGTTTCTTTCTATAGAGAATCAAGTCATGGACGTCTGTAATATCCCAATTTGAATGTCATTGCTTTTCAAGTACTTCACACTTCTAGAAAGAATAAAGGTATCTGCAAATGCTACCACAAGTTGAATGACAAGTCACAAGTAAAACGCTTGAGATACAATAAAGAATGCAGATCATCCCAACTGGAGCATTGGGATATTTACTCACCCAGAGTATCTCCTGCTAAGAACTTCTGAGATGATGCCCAGGTCTGGACATTGGTAGCCGTGTCCCACCCGCCGTTCGGGCCTCCGACTGTGTAGCTAGCTGCCGCGGCTAGTTCGATCAGCAACGCTGCTATGGCGAAGCAAGTCAACGATCTGAGAGTTGCCATTTCTAATTTTTGTCACAAGATTGGAGAAGAGAGGCTCAATGGGAGGTCTTGAATTGGCACCTCTGTCTTGGCGAGGGCGCTTGTATATATAGAGATAGGAGGAAGCAGAGCAAGTGTATTCAGAGAGTTAAGTAATATTATCTTTCACGAGTTGTTGATCGGGGTTGGTTTTGACATATTAAGAGCTTCTTGGCTCGTGACAAGTTGTTCACCAGATTTGGAGATCTAATCGACTCGTTAATCTTTTGTTGTTCTCCCTTCGTTGACTTGGCTTGCATTCCGTGTTATCCCTCTTGTGGCAATACCCATTCACTGAAGTTGTCATAACGCGAAGGAGCGATCATCGAACTACTCACGATCTTCATGTAACAACGACTCGGTTCGGACAGAGAGCACCCCCCACTTGATGACCGAGGACCCGGCGTTGCGGTGTTCCGTACTTTGACCGGAGAGGTTAGGATTTGTTCCAAGGGAAGGTGGGTGGTGATCGCCATCCATGTGCAGAAACTATTGACTTTTTCTTCTTCGTATGTATCGCACGATTCAACAAAGTTGGCGAGCACGACCAATCAATGATTTTGCCATAAAATAAGAGTACAGAGGCGGACGTTTACTTGATACGTCCTTGATTCACTATTATAATTCCTAGTCATGTTACGGGGAAATTTAAGAAAACGACTAGATAGAACAACCTCACTACACTGATTTGAACTTCTGATGAATGCAATTTTCAATCAATGTGAAGGCACAAAGGTTCGAAAGAAAACTTTCTCTATTTATGAGACATTTTACATCCCTTCTCTCAATCTAGGAGAAACTAAGGTATTCAAATCCACCGTGCTCTTTTGTCATCCTCGACAGTTAGGTCAAGTTTCACATACAACCTGAACAAAGTTAAGAGGGCATGGACTCATCGTAACGATTGTTGTGATAAAGTTGATTCAAGCATACCGGTGCGATTGGAATGATGTGGATGATCACACACCTATTGCGGTAACGCATTTCTTTGAAATGGCTAATCTTAGAGCATACATTAACTCAACTCACATGCACGAGATTGGCCAATGATGGATATTCCTTTGTGCCAACACACTATAGATAGATTTGCCACCAAGCAGTATCAATTGAGTGGCATTAACCTTCTCAACGCCTCCATATATATTTCAGCCAATAACACCATCACAAACAGCCTGTGGATGATAAATGATGTTGATGTGCACCGAGAGTTAAAAGTGGCCCTAGACAACATGTCACTCCTTATACATCATAGAAGTACCAAATGAGATATTGGGATAAGTTGGAAAAGGCAGTTAAGTCTGTCCCCAAAGATCAATAATATATTATACAGTTCAAAGAATTTTGATTGCTTCAATACTTTATCTTCATTAATTTTATGCAAATTATCATGACGATTATTTCTTTGGAATTTGACTCTATGACAAAATATCTTTCATCAAAAAGTGCTCTTCAATTTTACTAGAGGAGATAGGTTCTATGGCGACTTTGGATAGGAAATATCATAGGTAGACGAGAGAAATTATAACTTTACTTCAAATAGAACCAAACATATACAAATTATGTTGGAATTTAATTGACGACAAAGTCTGAGAACATAAGTGCTCCAAACGGAACCAAAATATATGTTAACTCTGTCGAAATTTAATCAATGACAAAACTTGAGAACATGAAGATGCAACGATGAAATATAATCGACGATGAGGCTCCCATGTTAAAAGAAACATGCCAAAATTTAAGCGATGGCACGAATTTGAAAACTACAACTAAGAAACACGCTAGAATTTAATCAAAGATGTGAGTCTGAAAACTATAACCACCATGCAAGAATGTAAAGATCATTGAAAGCTAATATGTATGTTTGTTGGTGCGTAGAAGGTCCCAAATATAGAAACGTTAGTATTTATAGTGTTCACACCATAATCATCTAGGAAAAATTCTCCTACAAAATTATAACCATATCATCACATCTCCGAGAATCTTATCTGTGAATCTTGTGCTCATGCTCTCATGATGCCATGATCATATTTTCAAGCGGTTGCCCTTTTAAAGTTGCATTTTGATCCTTTGTGTCCATATGTCGCCTCGTCCATTCTTGCTTCAAGATTTACTGGCCTTTGTAGCTTTGCTCACCAATGATTTTAAATTCCAAATTTCAAAATTGCATGCCGGCGCCTTCTAAGTATCCAACATTCTCTCGGTGTTTCAATTAGTAATCCATTGTCCCTTTTAATTGATATCTTTGTCGACAATCACCAACCATACATTGTTGTATATTGATAATTGAATGATCATTGATGCATCGATATATATATATATATATATTATGATTGTCAACAATAACTCACGTGTTTAATAATAACTTGTATTCTAGCCACGCCCCAATCCATATTGACAACCTTGTCAATTTATAGCTAAATTTTACCCCAAGTCAGTCCAAGAATTAATGCTTTATATCATTCGCAACAATCCACAAATAAACTCATGTAGGTCCATAACCAATCCCTCACAAGGAGATACTTAATTGGTAACTTAAACTGAGTCTCCATTGATATATCACCACACAACCTCCTCTAAACATCCTCGTGAGATTCATCAATTATTGGATTTAATTTCTTCAAACTTTGATGCTTCATACATGCCTGCCGCATCCATTTGTAAATATCATTGAGTTTCAAACAATCTCAAACATCGACGAAAGGGTAAATCTCATATCTAACGTTGCAACTCGCCCCAACGGTTCTCCCTCCTCGTTTGCCATAGCAACAGCTTGGCAGGTCACTTATCGCGCCCTTGAGGCACGTCTTGCAGTCATCTGCGGATAGATCCCTCGTGCACTGAGCCAAGCCAAACAGTGTCTTGTACCCTCCGAGCCCGAGTTCGCCATACGCATACAATTTGGGACCTGCCACGGCTTCGTCCGTCAAGTTGCCCAGCAGTTGCTTGATCTTTCTGAAGAATTCCATGAAGTCCATGTCGACGTCCTGCACGTTGAGCAAGTAGAACTTGTTCTTGGTGTCGATCTTGCCGAAGAATTCCAGATTGGAATACTTGAGGAGACAATTATCATACCTAAGCGCGCCAATCGAGAGAATCGTGAATCGACATATCAGATATCGTGTTGAAGCAAAGCAAAAATAGTAATAATAATTAGGATGAGGAGGAGAAAGTATAGGAGCAATCGAGGGAAAATGGAATTGGTTAATTTGAGAATGGAACCGGATGATTTACTTACTTTTACATACTTGATTTATGCTTCCAGAGCATATGCTTTTGCAAACATATGAGTCACACCGCCTTTTACTTTTGGATTAATGATCTATTTGAAAAAAAAATTGAACATCTTTTGATTGAAAACCTAGCAAATTGATGGCTAGAAAAGTTAAACTAATTGTGGTTTACATAAAGAGCATTTTTTAATTTATACCAACCACAGAGAATAATGTTTTAGACTAGATATAGTTCAGGTTGAAGCCATTTTAAGCAGAAATGAACCATTAGTGTAGTTTGAAATTATCACTTTTTTCAGTTGGTTTGGCATCGGTTATTACACTTCAAAGCGGACTCCATGAGTCGTCAAAAGTTGAAAGCTGTCATACCAAATAATAGCACCCTTCTGCTCAGGGCAACGCTGCAGAAGCTCTGGGCCTGCATCGGAGACGCAACTTTTGCAGTCGGAGCTCGATGCGTCACCCCGGCAAAGGCCTAGCCCGTACACTTGATCGTTTCCCTCGCCGCTTGAGCCGGTTCCGAACCCACTGGGAGGGACCTTGGAAACGAGAGTAGTGAGCAAGCTGTCGAGATTGGTTTTGAAAGGACTACCGGAAGTGTAGTTATCTTTGCCGAAGCAAATATGGTAAAGCGGATCGGCGCCGAAGCTCGTGTCGAGAAGAAGGAAGAAGGAGAGGAGGAGAGGAGGAGAGGGATTGATCTGGAGAGACACATACTTGTGACTCTTGTACAGATTAAAGACTAGGGAGGTTTTGGCTCCTTGAAGAAAGAAAATGATGATTAATTAAGTAAGGGAAGAAGGAAAACGAGCCGACCAAAAAAAAAAAAAGAAGAAGAAGGAAAACGAGAGTCAAGAACGATAGAGCTGAAAATGTTGACTTTGACTATTCAATTGAGTGGCATGGACCTTATCGACGCTCCGGAGATATTTCAACCAATAACAGCGTCACAAACTGCTTGTGGATGATAAACGATGTTGATTGGCACCGAGAGTGAAAAAGTAGCCAAAGACAACACGTTTTTCCTTGTACATCATGCAAGCACCAAATGAAGTGCTGGATAAGTTGGAAAAGGCAATGAAGCCCATCCTCAAAAAGCAATAATATGTCGATATTCGATCGCTTCAATACTTGATCTTAATTAATATTAAGCGATATCTTGATAATGTGAATAGATTTTCGGATCTTGAATTTAGAGGATCTGTGCAAATACTCAAAGGGTGTGATGGACAGATGGATCACATAGGTGCGCATGACATAGTTATCAAAAGTGAAATATGCACATATATTGAGAGGCCAATAAACTTATAAAAGTCAGAATTTGCAAAGCTGTCTAGATAATATGGATTGTTGCATTTTTTAATATATTCTACTTGAATAAGAATCGAACACATTTCCAGAAATAGTTAAGTGAACATAAGAAATCTCATTAAAAATGTAAGCTCTGATTGTAGTATGATCGAATCCGTCAAGCCAAAGTGAGGCTAGTGCTGAGGTGAAGATTCGACCAAGAGCCACCGCGACTGGCGGGTTCGGCCTAGTGGCCATTATTGTTGAACCACTAAGCACGTGATTTGTTTTTTACTTGCTTTTTTGGTCCACTTTTGAGGCACGCCCAATTACTGAGCTTGAATTCTAGAAATCGAAGTTTCTTATTTTTGTACTTTTCTTATTTTTCTTAGGGGGGTTTTCTCGGTATTGGCTTTTGATTTGAGTGGATGGTGAGGACCAGCAAAGCGCACCACCTATGTCGAGGACCAGAAATGGCAGCCATCCACTAACATTTCCATTAAATTTCAATTCGCTACAGAAGAAATAAATTGACAACTATGAACTCAGATCTGATCTGAAGTCAACCCTTCTAGAAAAGGGAGGTCGACAAATGGCTAAAAAAAAGACATTTCGTCTCTATGGAGGTATCATAATGAAAACGAAATGACGAAATGACGAAATGAAGACTAGTTCAAAAGTCAACTGTTGTCCCTTCGGAATTTCGAGTATTTCTTTGGATAATTCAATATGAGACAATTCTTTTTAGTGGTATCTCAAGACAGTTGACTTGTTCAAAAGTCAACTGTTGCTAAGTGGGCCCATGATAGTCGATTAAAATAAGGACAAAAGAAGTAGATCCATTTCCGCTCCCGGAAAGATGTAGACTCTCATGGCCGTGGACACGTGAACAACTATGGTAGACAGTTTTTTTCTTCTTCTTCTTCTTATTGTTTCTCGAGATGATCATATCTGGTGATCGTATTATAGATTAATATAAAATGTCATAGATTGGTCGATAAAACGAGCACATTTTTTGTCGTAATTATTGGCTTTTCATAACGAAGTTGTTTTTTATACGTGACGCAAAAAATCAGCTCACAACGAGTGAGTATATTTTTTTTTCATAGACTTTCATATTAGAATAATGTGTTATAAACTCAAATAACTAAGCCTCGGTTGTCCCAAGAGGTGGCTGGTCAAGTGGTATTCATTTTCTTGACTTGTCGAATCTACCTTTGGGTGTATAGATTTACGTTTTCACGATAATTATTTGGAGTCTGCATGAGTGGATTTTCTCGAGGCTAAAAATCCCCTCACCCTACTCTCCTTTTTTGGGTTAAAATTACCAAAATTAGTCCTAACTTTAGTATATGAATGCCAATTCAATTCTAAAATTTTTCAATTTTGTCAATATGATCTTAAATTTTTTGCTTGAAATTCTAATGTAACTCTTTTGGAAATTACCGTCGGATATTACTGACATGGTGATCCCCAATAACTCCACGTCAGCTTGCCATGTAGGATAGCTCATGTTGATTGGACGTCACGTCAGCAATCTTCAGCTACAATTGGCTAGAAGAATTACATCAAAATTTCCGCAAAGGCTTAAGTTTACATTGACAAAATTTAACTCCTTCGGTTATTATCCCTCTTCTTCATGTGAATGTCAAATGTTCTCGGCCGAGCGCCGTTGCCAGCCTCACGAAGCCGCCATCCCGGCCGTTGAAGCCCTCGCCGCTGCCGAGTCAACCCGCCCCGCGTCTCCCTACCTCTCTGTCAATATTGTCAAAGGCCCCCCCGTCTCTCTCTCTCTCTCTCTATCTCCCCTATGAGTAGGGAGTAAGAATTGTGGATTTCTATTTTTCCTTCACGTCTTTTTATTCTTATTTTTGGGATTATGTGTTTAACATTACACGTGGGTGGTGTAAGAGCATATGCCCACCAAGATCCTGATCGAAGGAAAATATAAACCTTACTTAATAATGTTGCTGACCATGGAGAAGAGATCGACTCCACTAGGCTTTACTTATTCCATACGAAAGACTTAAAGAATTGCGCGATGCATGTAACTTATTTGTTTGGCATTTTAAAAGTAAACATTCGATTCATATGTAATACATTTCAAAAAAGAAAAAAGAAAAAAAAGAGAGAGAATATGATTGGATATATCGATATTTGAACACAACCATGGAAATTCTCTTTACCTAGGGTATTGAATGGTCACGAACGGGAAAGGTATTTCCAGAATAATAATAGGTTCTGCACCAACCATTCCGGAAACATTTCCACATACAAAACATTGGCAAAATGGCATTGTAGATTAAAAAGTTTTACATATCAACTTGTGGATGGTTAGATTATCATCATATATATATAAGAACCGTAACTTCTATGTTGCTACAAATGCAAAATATAGACTTTGCGGATAGCCCCAGTTATGCTCACTTAAAACATAGCGAGAACATTTATGTAAGAAATTATTCATGACATATTGATGAAGACATCAAATTTTTATTTACAGCTATATAAACCATTCGAATGAATTCCCAAACTCGCCTTCACTTTATTTACCATGTATTACACTAGGAACACCCTAGCTAGGGAATCATTAAACCGCACTTATTTAGGTCCTTGAGCGAGGACTCTTAAACATTGACAAAAGGGTAAATCTCGTATCGGAAGTTGCAGCTCCCGCCAACCACTCGCCCACCTTCCTTCCCGTCGCAACAGCTCGGAAGCTCGCCGATTGCGCCCTCGAGACACTCCTTGCACTCGGTCGCCGACAGGTCCCTCGTGCACTGCACCAATCCGTACAGCTTCGTCTTATCATCCAGTCCCATCTCTCCAGTCGCGTACAGCTTTGGCACCGCGTAAGCCTTCTCGACCAGCCCGGTCAGCAGCCCCCTTACCTTGCCGTTGAACGCCTCCGGGTCGCTCACGTTTTTCAGGTTCCACATGTAGAACTTGTTGGCATTGTCGATCTGGCCGAAGAAGTCGGTGTCAAGGTACTTGAACATGCAGTCGTCGTACCAGATTATCGACCCCTTGTTGCGAGGGCAGCGGCGGCGGATCTCAGCGCCAGCGTCTGCCACGCAGGCCTTGCAGTCCGATGGCGATGTGTCACCCCGGCACAGTGCGAGGCCATAGACCTGGTCTTGGTATTGGCCGATGGAGCCGAGGCCGAAGCCCGAGGAAGGGGTCTTGGTGTAGAGGAAGCTGGTAAGCTTGTTGAGGTTGGATTCGTACGGGCTGCCCGCGGTGAAGTTCTCGGGGGTGGAGCAGAAGTGGAAGAGAGGGTCGGCGCCGAGGGCGGCCTGGAGGAGGAGGGCGGAACAGAGCGAGAGCAAGACAAAGCGGGCCGAAGACATGTCGTTACTTAAAGATTTGATATGAATGTGCTGTGAGGTGAAGTCGTGTCACCTTCGTGTTGTGTTTGCGATGAGAATGAGATGAGTATGTTATTTGCATGCATATATATATAGGCGTCGAGGGGATATGAGAGGATATCATCGCAGTTGTTAATCGTCGTGGTTTGACCAAAGGGAAGGACTTTCAGACGTACGACTTTTTCCTTTTTCTTTTTTTTTTCTTTTGTTAACCGAGAAACTGCCGGAGGTTTACGGCTTTTTCCTTTGCAACTTCGTAAGTTCGATTTTAACCGTGTAGAAATCTTCAATCATGGGCGGCGTTGTCGGAGTATTTGAAAAGAGATGGGTTTAAATTAATGGATTAGCTGGCGGAGCACTCGGCCGCAAATGTGGCTACGACAACTTGAGAGAAACAATTGTATTATATCGAACTAAAGATGGCTCGGGAAGTAGTCTCGTGTATCGGATTGATTTTGAGGAAGAGAATGTCCATTCTCGCAAGGAAATGTTGTCGCACTCGTGTAATTTAAGTTGACACAGGAAGCTGCACTTCGCATTAAAAGAGTAAATTATGCAGGAAGATGAAGGTCCACTTTAGGGCTAATGACTCTATCAGAGTAAGCTAAAACATGACTAGGCAATCATCAATGGAAAAGGAGATGAGCTGCCGTGGGCTATGCTAATTCTCTCCATCTCTACCCACTTAAAAGAAATGTGACAAGGCAATCATCATCATCATAGCGTACGTAGGAATAGTAGCATTGCCGATGTAAAGATTGGCTGATGAAATTGGTTTGTGCAGTTTTATACGGCCGTTTGCTACCATGCCAAAGTGAAATCGGACCAAGTTAAATAAAATTACCATTTAAAGTATTTTTGTGATGTCGTTGGGAGAGTCGGAGGCTAGTTAATTGCTAATGTTGTCCTCTATCAACTATGGCGATTCCTATCCGATTACATTGAGTAATTATGGAATTATAAAGGTCTGTGACTTCTGAAAGTGATTATTAAATAATTATGTAAATTCGATATCCGATTTATTTTCTTATTATATTTATTTTATTATTCAACCGTTTATTTTCACAACATTGTCTTTACTCTTGGACATCTTCTAGAAAAAAGAAGAATGTGGGTCTGGCACACGGAACCGGATGCAGCTCCCTAATGTTGCAAATGTGTGCTTCGTCAGTGAATTTCCGCTTCTCCAATGCGAGAGTGTCTCTCCCACTTTGATTGCATCGGATGGCGTAGCCTTAGGATACAAACGTCACTTACTTTGAAGAAATGTTTCACCTTGGGCTCATATTTGATCATGATCTTATGTGGTTGGGGTGTAAATATTCTATGATCTTCTAGAGAGATGGAAAGAATATCACTAAATACTACATCTTTACTCAACCAACTTTATTAGATAAGGATATTTATGCCCGAATAATATGCACAGGAAGGAAACAATCTAATCTAATATTACTAATATTTAATGATATTTCTAAAAATATTCTTTATTTGATAAGTCTCTACTATCCATAAATATACATCAACACAAGGCATGCTTCACTTCCAGTTGATATCAAAAGAACAAACACAACCTTATTTTCTCTCCTGAGCCTTGCAATTGCGATGAGTCATGTATGGCATTATTTACCACAAGAATATCCTTTGCTTGATTCCAAGAGGGTGACGCCGCAAGATTCTCGATTCTATTGGGCAAAGTACAAAAAAAGTCCTAAACCTATTGCATTGATACTCAGTCATAATCAATAGTACCAATTTAATTCTAAATATTTTCATGTTGGTACCAATTGAGTCCATTCGGCCAATTTAAGCTAGAAATTGATGACGTGGACACCAATAATCCTATATGGCTTGAATCGCTGACATGGACAAATTTTATAATTTTCAAATATTTTTCAGAATTTTATAATAATTTTTTTAATTTTTTAATTTTTCTTCACCCTTTGGTAGGTGAGGTCGTCAGCCAACCATCGTTAGCCATAGGCTAGTCTTGGTAAGGGCCACTGTGCCCTCTTTGGCCACAAGCAAGTGTGTCGGCCCTTGCCCAGATCCAAGAGACGGCCGAAACTTTTGCCTGTTGGTCGACGAGGGCATTGGGCCCTTGGCTAGATCTAGGCGAGGGTGTTGTGCCCTTGCCTGCCACAAGCAAGGGCGTCACACCCTCCCCCAAATCTAGGCAAGGGTCATGGCCCTCGTTGGCCAACATGCGAAGGTGTTGCAGCCCTCGTCGGCCAACATGTTAGGATTTTGAACCTCACTTGGATCTAGGCGGGGCCCCGCGCCCTCGCCTGTGGCCGGCGATCTCATTGGTCAAAGGGTGAAGAAAAAGAAAAAAGAAAGAAAAGAAAAGAGAAAGGTAAAAAATATTTAAAAAATCTGAAATAATTAAAAATTATTAAAAAAAAAAATTCACATCAGTATCAGTCGTATCACGTAGGACCACTGACGTTCATGTCAGCAATTTTCGATCTAAATTGGTTAGTTGGACTGAATTGGTATCAATGTGAAAATATTTATGATTAAAGTGATCAAATTGAAAGGTTTAGTACTGAATTTTTATAAATGGAATAGGTTTATGATTTTTTATTACTTTTCCCAGATTCTATCCAACGTGCAACGGAGGAAAAACCAAAAGAAGTTGCGGCTTCCCTTGGCAATTACAAGCTCAGACCTCATCCCAAGTCATCCCAAGTCATCCCAAGTCACCTTCTTTGACTAATAGCTAATAAAAGAAGGTGTCGGCGTCAATTGCGCCGCAGTTTTCGCGCTTTAACTTCACAGAAGACAAAATGGCGAAGCTAGTTCAAGGTCAAAAGACGAAATTTTGCTCTCTGTACTCAGTCTTATTTTCAATACACGATAAATAATTCTTTCTTAGATAACCCCCACATAATACCATTCTCTCTAATAGACTAATAGTATTATTGCCTAATTATATTGGAGTACTAAGTGCCCTACAATAGTCAAATTAGCTTAAGCTCGAAAGAAATGAATCCATTGTCCACCTTCCGGAAAGATGTCAAATCTTGTGGCCGTGGACATGGGCATGGCTACAGTAAATGAGTTGTTTATTTATATCATATGCCGTCGCGTTGTTAGATTGATATAAAATTTCGTAAATTACTGTTCTTCCCATCTTTTCCCACTTTATACTGTTGGTATTTGCCATGCTTTGATTGGCATTACCGGTGTAAAGATTGGTTTATCAAATTGATTTGTGCATCTTTTTATGGCCGTTTGATACTATGCCCTAACAAAATATGACCAAGTTCAATTATAATTACCATTTAAAATATTCTTGTAATGTTGTTAGGAGTGTTGAGGGTTAATTAATTGCTAATTTCGTCTTCACTCAACTCTACCGATTTTTATCTGATCAGATTGGATAATTATAGAATCACACAGGTCTATTGCTCTTGAGAGTCATCATCATTAAAGTTTGTATGTGTGAGATAATGGATTCGCAGATCAAGATCTTTTCTTGTTCTAATAACTTGAAATATATTTTGCTTTAGTTGCTTTCCCGTGTTGCACTATTTGTGTTTCCGATTGTGTTGAACTAGCATTTCAAGTAACCATCCCCTAATTCGAACAGAAATCATGTATCTTACTTCCTTTTTCTTATAAATTTCATATGCTATCGCAAGGTTACGATAACAAAAAATTAGAAATAGCCTCGTTTCATACGGCAAAAGAGGAAGGGGCATGAATGAGATAAGGTACTATCGTTTACCAATGTATAATTTGTATAGGTTCACGTAGTATTTGTATTATTTTGAAAAAGGTTTAGCTGCTTTTGCAGAAATATTCGGAGAGAAAATTACAAAGTGTCCGGTAAGTGGCTCCACTTTCTAGAATTGATCTTTGGAGAAGTCTATCACGTAAGCTAGACTTTTGGGGCAAATGGTGAAAAGTAGAGTAACTAAACATCATGGTTTGAGTAGTTAGCAAATACTGCCTGGTACGTATTTGTGTTCTTCTTCACAATTATGATTCTAGAAGTCATTACAAGCTAACATCTTGCATATATTTCAATGCAATTTTTCTACGTGGGACAAGACATATTTTTCAATAATTACTCAAGTCTAGGAGTCCTTCACCACGTGGATGGATTTGTCTCGTGGAAATCAATGGAAAGTTCAATTTTCAATCTCAAACTGATAGGTGAACATAGATCACATGCTAATAAAAAGCATATGAATCCCGCAAGCAAATGATATTGGATTCTTTAACACCCCTCTCACATGCAAGCCGAATTTACGACCCGAGGAATTTGATGAATTGGGAGTCGCACACGCAAAATGAATTAGGGTAGAACCTCAATTTGTTATCATATTAAAGAGTCCACTCAAAAGTTTAAGCACGTATCTTGTATCTCTATTAAGTGCATATAAATCATATAGAAAAAGGATGAGTTATATTTTCACCAAAATGAATATATTTCTTGTGTGATTATTTATTGTTGCTAAATACAGTGATTTCCAACATTAACACATAGAATGATGTGACAAATTTATAACTTTAGTGATGATTGGCTCATTAGAGCATGCCCCAGGATTACATCCTTTTAGATAATAGCAAATAACACTCCATTTGACTGGTACGTGCGTTTACTGGGCATATCAGCATTTTATGATTTTAGGTAATCATGCACGTTTCTAGCGTTCTCTTCGTCAGCGTCGCTGATTATCTCAAATTTCTTCTGATTTTGTTGTGACTTGGCTAATTATCTATCCTACGAAGAATTATCTAACCCACCTCTGGCATAATAAAACAAATCACGCGGTTATGAAATACTCAAATGATTTTGAATTTCAAACGAGATCATGCGTAAATTACTTGTGTTATATTCCCTGTCGAATACAATAATTCTCTCGTAGAGTGTATCTTGCGCTTGTGCAGATGTTCGAATCAGTAACTTGTTAAATCAACCGAAGTCCTGTCTCGTCCCTAATTCAAGAGGGGTCAACACAATAAAAACTTTTTCAAAGAGTGGCCAATTGGAAGAGTTTTTGAAATGATAGAATGTATTTTTTGTTGTTGTATGACATTGTAGTATAGTTATGAAAATCAGCGTGGCCTCATTCGATTAAAAGAATTAATAGTTTTATATATCATGAAATTTCGACACCATAAATTATAAGATCTTACATTTTTTGCTTATGGGGTAAAATATTGTAAAATACACAAAAGAAATGTTCTGAAGAAATGTTTCACCTCGGGCTCATATTTGATCATGATCTCATGTGGTTAGGGCGTGGATATTGTAGGATTTTCAAGAGAAAGGGAGAGAGAATCAATTCATCTATACTCAATTGAAGAGAAGGGTATTTATATCTTAACAAAATGCATAGGAAAGAAAATAATCTAATCTAATAAGGAACTCAACTATTTTAAAAAATAACGAAATATTAAATAACATCTCCAATATTTAATGATATCTTTAAAAGTATTCTCTAATAGAGAATTCTCTACCATCCATAAATACACATCAACACATGGCATGCTTCACTCCCAATTGATATCAAAAGAACAAACACAACCTTCTTTTCTCTCCTTAGTCATGCAATTGCGATCGATCATGCATAGCATTAGGGTGCGTATGATAACGTTTTTGTTTCTGTAAACAATTTTTGTTCGGAAATAATTTTTCTATTTCTGTTCCTTGGATAAATTCCTAAGCATTTGAATGCATTTGATAGTTGGAAAAAATTTCTACTTCCGGAACATAAATGCGTTTGTTACAATCTCAAATATTTGTGTGACTTAGAATTTTTTTTTTTTTTTTTCATTTTCTTCTTCCTCTAGATAGTCGCTAGCCTCGGGGGAGCCTTGTCCTAGCTTAGCGAGGCTCGACCTCGCCTTGGTTGGGTGAGGGAACCTCACCCAGCCACCGGCAAGGCTCTACCTCGCTTGGCCGCCATGAGGTCAATGTCAACTAGTCGAGCCTCATTGTGGCTGAGTGAGGCTCTCGGTGAGGTTGCCGAGCCTCATTTGGCCGGCAATCAACTAGGGGAAGAAGAGGAGGAAGAGTAAAAGAAAGAAAAAAAAGAGAAAAAACTTGTTTTTTGAGTTGTTCTTGGGAACAAAGAAGCAATTTTATTTTTTTTATTTCATGTTTCCGTTCCTAATCTACTTTTGGAAACAAATTTATTACTAGAAATAAAAATCTATATAAACAGATTTCTATTATATTTTTATTCCCATGAATACAATTTTTTAAAAATAAATAAACAAGGGCGTTACCAAATGCTCCTTTAGTTGCTGCAAGAATATCCTTTGGCCGATTCCAAGAGGGTGGCCCCGCAAGATTCTAGATTTTATCGAGCGTGCAACGGAGGAAAAAAAGGAAGTTGCGTGTCCCCTTGGCAATTACGAGCTCAAATCTCATCTCAAGTCAACCATTTTCTAGAGGAGGGAGGTCGAGTAGGAGCTAATAAAATACGGTGCCGGCCGTACTTAGGCCGCAGTTTTCGTGCTTATACGGCTTTAACTTCAGATTAGACAAAATGGCGTAGCTAATTCAAGGTCAAATGAAGAAATTTCTTTCTCTGTACTCAGTCTTATTTTCAATACACGACAAGTAATTCTTTTTTAGATAACCCCATATAATGCCATTCTCTCTAATAGTAATTTGTGCAGTTTTATATGACCGTTTGATACTATGCCACAACAAAATATGACCAATTTAAATCAAAACAAGAAATTTGTTACAAAAGTTTGAACCTGAAAAACTAAACATCCTCGTGAGATTCATCAATTATTGGATTTAATTTCTTCGAACTTTGATGCTTCATACATGCCTGCCGCATCCATTTGTAAAGATCATTGAGTTTCAAACAATCTCAAACATCGACGAAAGGGTAAAGCTCATATCTAACGTTGCAACTCGCCCCAACGGTTCTCCCTCCTCGTTTGCCATAGCAACAGCTTGGCAGGTCACTTATCGCGCCCTTGAGGCACGTCTTGCAGTCATCTGCGGATAGATCCCTCGTGCACTGAGCCAAGCCAAACAGTGTCTTGTACCCTCCGAGCCCGAGTTCGCCATACGCATACAATTTGGGACCTGCCACGGCTTCGTCCGTCAAGTTGCCCAGCAGTTGCTTGATCTTCCTGAAGAATTCCATGAAGTCCATGTCGACGTCCTGCACGTTGAGCAAGTAGAACTTGTTCTTGGTGTCGATCTTGCCGAAGAATTCCAGATTGGAATACTTGAGGAGACAATTATCATACCTAAGCGCGCCAATCGAGAGAATCGTGAATCGACATATCAGATATCGTGTTGAAGCAAAGCAAAAATAGTAATAATAATTAGGATGAGGAGGAGAAAGTATAGGAGCAATCGAGGGAAAATGGAATTGGGTAATTTGAGAATGGAACCGGATGATTTACTTACTTTTACATACTTGATTTATGCTTCCAGAGCATATGCTTTTGCAAACATATGAGTCACACCGCCTTTTACTTTTGGATTAATGATCTATTTGAAAAAAAAATTGAACATCTTTTGATTGAAAACCTAGCAAATTGATGGCTAGAAAAGTTAAACTAATTGTGGTTTACATAAAGAGCATTTTTTAATTTATACCAACCACAGAGAATAATGTTTTAGACTAGATATAGTTCAGGTTGAAGCCATTTTAAGCAGAAATGAACCATTAGTGTAGTTTGAAATTATCACTTTTTTCAGTTGGTTTGGCATCGGTTATTACACTTCAAAGCGGACTCCATGAGTCGTCAAAAGTTGAAAGCTGTCATACCAAATAATAGCACCCTTCTGCTCAGGGCAACGCTGCAGAAGCTCTGGGCCTGCATCGGAGACGCAACTTTTGCAGTCGGAGCTCGATGCGTCACCCCGGCAAAGGCCTAGCCCGTACACTTGATCGTTTCCCTCGCCGCTTGAGCCGGTTCCGAACCCACTGGGAGGGACCTTGGAAACGAGAGTAGTGAGCAAGCTGTCGAGATTGGTTTTGAAAGGACTACCGGAAGTGTAGTTATCTTTGCCGAAGCAGATATGGTAAAGCGGATCAGCGCTGAAGCTCGTGTCGAGAAGAAGGAAGATGGAGAGGAGGAGGAGAGGGATTGATCTAGAGAGAAACATACTTGTGACTCTTGTACAGGTTAAAGACTAGAGGGGTTTTGGCTCCTCGAAGAAAGAAAATGATGATTAATTAAGTAAGGGAAGAAGGAAAACGAGCCGACCAAAAAAAAAAAAAAAAAAAGGAAGAAGGAAAACGAGAGTCTAGAATGATAGAGCTGAAAATGTTGACTTTGACTATTCAATTGAGTGGCGTGGACCTTTTCAACGCTCCGGAGATATTTCAACCAATAACACCGTCACAAACTGCTTGTGGATGATAAACGATGTTGATTGGCACCGAGAGTGAAAAAGTAGCCAAAGACAACACGTTTTTCCTTGTACATCGTGCAAGCACCAAATGAAGTGCTGGATAAGTTGGAAAAGGCAATGAAGCCCATCCTCAAAAAGCAATAATATGTCGATATTCGATCGCTTCAATACTTGATCTTAATTAATATTAAGCGATATCTTGATAATGTGAATAGATTTTCGGATCTTGAATTTAGAGGATCTGTGCAAATACTCAAAGGGTGTGATAGACAGATGGATCACATAGGTGCGCATGACATAGTTATCAAAAGTGAAATATGCACATATATTGAGAGGCCAATAAACTTATAAAAGTCAGAATTTGCAAAGCTGTCTAGATAATATGGATTGTTTCATTTTTTAATATATTCTACTTGAGTAAGAATCGAACACATCTCCAGAAATAGTTAAGTGAACATAAGAAATCTCATTAAAAATGTAAGCTCTGATTGTAGTATGATCGAATCCGTCAAGCCAAAGTGAGGCCAGTGCTGAGGTGAAGATTCGACCAAGAGCCGCCGCGACTGGCGGGTTCGGCCTAATGGCCATTATTGTTGAATAACTAAGCACGTGATTTGTTTTTTACTTGCTTTTTTGGTCCACTTTTGAGGCACGCCCAATTACTGAGCTTGAATTCTAGAAATCGAAGTTTCTTATTTTTGTATTTTTCTTCTTTTTCTTAGGGGGGTTTTCTCGGTATTGGCTTTTGATTTGAGTGGATGGTGAGGACCAGCAGAGCGCACCACCTATGTGGAGGACCAGAAATGGCAGCCATCCACTAACATTTCCATTAAATTTCAATTCGCTACACAAGAAATAAATTGACAACTATGAACTCAGATCTGATCTGAAGTCAACCCTTCTAGAAAAGGGAGGTCGACAAATGGCCCAAAAAAAAAGACGGCATTCAGCTTCATTAGGCCGCGGTTTTCTTGGTCACACATTTCGTCTCTATGGAGGTATCATAATGAAAACGAAATGACGAAATGACGAAATGAAGACTAGTTCAAAAGTCAACTGTTGTCCCTTCGGAATTTCGAGTATATCTTTGGATAATTCAAAATGAGACAATTCTTTTTAGTGGTATCTCAAGACAGTTGACTTGTTCAAAAGTCAACTGTTGCTAAGTGGGCCCATGATAGTCGATTGAAATAAGGACAAAAGAAGTAGATCCATTTCCGCTCCCGGAAAGATGTAGACTCTCATGGCCGTGGACACGTGAATAACTATGATAGACAGTTTTTTTCTTCTTCTTCTTCTTATTGTTTCTGGACATGATCATATCTGGTGATCGTATTATAGATTAATATAAAATGTCATAGATTGGTCGATAAAACGAGCACATTTTTGGTCGTAATTATTGGCTTTTCATAACGAAGTTGTTTTTAATACGTGACGCAAAAAATCAGCTCACAACGAGTGAGTATATTTTTTTTTCATAGACTTTCATATTAGAATAATGTGTTATAAACTCAAATAACTAAGCCTCGGTTGTCCCAAGAGGTGGCTGGTCAAGTGGTATTCATTTTCTTGACTTGTCGAATCTACCTTTGGGTGTATAGATTTACGTTTTCACGATAATTATTTGGAGTCTGCATGAGTGGATTTTCTCGAGGCTAAAAATCCCCTCACCCTACTCTCCTTTTTTGGGTTAAAATTACCAAAATTAGTCCTAACTTTAGTATATGAATGCCAATTCAATTCTAATTTTTTTCAATTTTGTCAATATGATCTTAAATTTTTTGCTTGAAATTCTAATGTAACTCTTTTGGAAATTACCGTCGGATATTACTGACATGGTGATCCCCAATAACTCCACGTCAGCTTGCCATGTAGGATAGCTCATGTTGATTGGACGTCACGTCAGCAATCTTCAGCTACAATTGGCTAGAAGAATTACATCAAAATTTCCGCAAAGGCTTAAGTTTACATTGACAAAATTTAACTCCTTCGGTTATTATCCCTCTTCTTCATGTGAATGTCAAATGTTCTCGGCCGAGCGCCGTTGCCAGCCTCACGAAGCCGCCATCCCGGCCGTTGAAGCCCTCGCCGCTGCCGAGTCAACCCGCCCCGCGTCTCCCTACCTCTCTGTCAATATTGTCAAAGGCCCCCCCGTCTCTCTCTCTCTCTCTATCTCCCCTATGAGTAGGGAGTAAGAATTGTGGATTTCTATTTTTCCTTCACGTCTTTTTATTCTTATTTTTGGGATTATGTGTTTAACATTACACGTGGGTGGTGTAAGAGCATATGCCCACCAAGATCCTGATCGAAGGAAAATATAAACCTTACTTAATAATGTTGCTGACCATGGAGAAGAGATCGACTCCACTAGGCTTTACTTATTCCATACGAAAGACTTAAAGAATTGCGCGATGCATGTAACTTATTTGTTTGGCATTTTAAAAGTAAACATTCGATTCATATGTAATACATTTCAAAAAAAGAAAAAAGAAAAAAAAGAGAGAGGATATGATTGGATATATCGATATTTGAACACAACCATGGAAATTCTCTTTACCTAGGGTATTGAATGGTCACGAACGGGAAAGGTATTTCCAGAATAATAATAGGTTCTGCACCAACCATTCCGGAAACATTTCCACATACAAAACATTGGCAAAATGGCGTTGTAGATTAAAAAGTTTTACGTATCAACTTGTGGATGGTTAGATTATCATCATATATATATAAGAACTGTAACTTCTATGTTGCTACAAATGCAAAATATAGACTTCGCGGATAGCCCCAGTTACGCTCACTTAAAACATAGCGAGAACATTTATGTAAGAAATTATTCATGACATATTGATGAAGACATCAAATTTTTATTTACAGCTATATAAACCATTCGAATGATGAAAGAGTCTCAGGTAAATTCCCAAACTGGCCTTCACTTTATTTACCATGTATTACACTAGGAACACCCTAGCTAGGGAATCATTAAACCACACTTATTTAGGTCCTTGAGCGAGGACTCTTAAACATTGACAAAAGGGTAAATCTCGTATCGGAAGTTGCAGCTCCCGCCAACCACTCGCCCACCTTCCTTCCCGTCGCAACAGCTCGGAAGCTCGCCGATTGCGCCCTCGAGACACTCCTTGCACTCGGTCGCCGACAGGTCCCTCGTGCACTGCACCAATCCGTACAGCTTCGTCTTATCATCCAGTCCCATCTCTCCAGTCGCGTACAGCTTTGGCACCGCGTAAGCCTTCTCGACCAGCCCGGTCAGCAGCCCCCTTACCTTGCCGTTGAACGCCTCCGGGTCGCTCACGTTTTTCAGGTTCCACATGTAGAACTTGTTGGCATTGTCGATCTGGCCGAAGAAGTCGGTGTCAAGGTACTTGAACATGCAGTCGTCGTACCAGATTATCGACCCCTTGTTGCGAGGGCAGCGGCGGCGGATCTCAGCGCCAGCGTCTGCCACGCAGGCCTTGCAGTCCGATGGCGATGTGTCACCCCGGCACAGTGCGAGGCCATAGACCTGGTCTTGGTATTGGCCGATGGAGCCGAGGCCGAAGCCCGAGGAAGGGGTCTTGGTGTAGAGGAAGCTGGTAAGCTTGTTGAGGTTGGATTCGTACGGGCTGCCCGCGGTGAAGTTCTCGGGGGTGGAGCAGAAGTGGAAGAGAGGGTTGGCGCCGAGGGCGGCCTGGAGGAGGAGGGCGGAACAGAGCGAGAGCAAGACAAAGCGGGCCGAAGACATGTCGTTACTTAAAGATTTGATATGAATGTGCTGTGAGGTGAAGTCGGGTCACCTTCGTGTTGTGTTTGCGATGAGAATGAGATGAGTATGTTATTTGCATGCATATATATATATATATATATATAGGCGTCGAGGGGATATGAGAGGATATCATCGCAGTTGTTAATCGTCGTGGTTTGACCAAAGGGAAGGACTTTCAGACGTACGACTTTTTCCTCCTTTTTTTTTTGTTAATCGAGGAACCGCCGGAGGTTTACGACTTTTTGGTTTGCAACTTCGTAAGTTCGATTTTAAACGTGTAGAAATCTTCAATCATGGGTGGCGTTGTCGGAGTATTTTAAAAGAGATGGGTTTAAATTAATGGATTAGCTCGCGGAGCACTCGGCCGCAAATGTGGCTACGACAACTTGAGAGAAACAATTGTATTATATCGAACTAAAGATGGCTCGGGAAGTAGTCTCGTGTATCGGATTGAATTTGAGGAAGAGAAGGTCCATTCTCGCAAGGAAATGTTGTCGCACTCGTGTAATTAAGTTGACACAGGAAGCTGCACTTCGCATTAAAAGAGTAAATTATGCAGGAAGATGTAGGTCCACTTTAGGGCTAATGACTCTATCAGAGTAAGCTAAAACATGACTAGGCAATCATCAATGGAAAAGGGGATGAGCTGCCGTGGGCTATGCATTCTCTCCATCTCTACCCACTTAAAAGAAATGTGACAAGGCAATCATCATCATCATAGCGTACGTAGGAATAGTAGCATTGCCGATGTAAAGATTGGCTGATGAAATTGGTTTGTGCAGTTTTATACGGCCGTTTGCTACCATGCCATGGTGAAATAGGACCAAGTTAAATAAAATTACCATTTAAAGTATTTTTGTGATGTCGTTGGGAGAGTCGGGGGCTAGTTAATTGCTAATGTTGTCCTCTATCAACTATGGCGATTCCTATCCGATTACATTGGGTAATTATGGAATTATAAAGGTCTGTGACTTTTGAAAGTCATTATTAATAAAGTTTGAATGTATTAGAATAAATTAGTAGACTAAGCCCTTCAGTCTCATTAAAGCTTGGTGAGATTTGCAAATTCTTTTATAAGATTGAGAGATTATTTCGTAAGGAATTATGAGGCTAAACACATTTGGCTCATTAGGCGTAATTGGAGATTGGGAAACATTAAGAGTGTTTGAGTAATTTGAGTGTGGGTGTAATATCTTTTGTATCGTTTCATTCATAATAAAATCGATTGTTCCCTGTGGATGAAAGTCACATCGATTAACTGAATTATGTAAATTCGATATCCAATTTATTTTCTTATTATGTTTATTTTATTATTCAACCGTTTATTTTCACAACATTGTGTTTATTCTTAGACATCTTCTAGAAAAAAAGAAGAATGTGGTTCTGGCACACGGAACCGGATGCAGCTCCCTAATGTTGCAAATGTGTGCTTCGTCAATGAATTTCCGCTTCTCCAATGCCGGAGTGTCTCTCCCACTTCGATTGCATCGGATGGCGTAGCCTTAGGATACAAACGCCACTTACTTTGAAGAAATGTTTCACCTTGGGCTCATATTTGATCATGATCTTATGTGGTTGGGGTGTAAATATTCTATGATCTTCTAGAGAGATGGAAAGAATATCAATAAATACTACATCTTTACTCAACCAACTTTATTAGATAAGGATTTTATGCCCGAATAATATGCACAGGAAGGAAACAATCTAATCTAATAAGGAAATTAATTATCTTAGAAATAATGAAGTATTAAATAATATTACTAATATTTAATGATATTTCTAAAAATATTATTTATTTGATAAGTCTCTACTATCCATAAATATACATCAACACAAGGCATGCTTCACTTCCAGTTGATATCAAAAGAACAAACACAACCTTCTTTTCTCTCAGAGTCATGCAATTGCGATCAGTCATGTATGGCATTATTTACAACAAGAATATACTTTGCCTGATTCTAAGAGGGTGATGCCGCAAGATTCTCAATTCTATTGGGCAAAGTACAAAAAAAGTCCTAAATCTATTGCATTGATACTCAGTCCTAAACTTTTTAATTAGACCAATTCAATTCTAAATCTTTTCACGTTGGTACCAATTGAGCCAATTCGGTCAATTTAAGCTAGAAATTGATGACGTGGACACCAATAGTGCTATATGGCATGAATCGTTGACATAGACAAATTTTATAATTTTTAAATATTCTTCAAAAAATTTTAATATTTTTTTCTCTTTTTAATTTTTCTTCACCCTTTGGCTGGTGAGGTCGTCAACTGACCATTGCTAGCCATAGGCTAGTCTAGGTGAGGGCCATTGTGCCCTCTTTGGCCACAAGCAAGTGTGTCGGCCCTTGTCCAAATCTAAACGACAGCCGAAACTTTTGCCTATTGGTTGACGGGGGCATTGTGTTCTCGCCTAGATCCAGGCGAGGGTGTTGCACCCTTGCTTGCCACAAGCAAGGGCATCACACCCTCACCCAAATCTAGGCAAGGGTCATGGCCCTCATTGGCCAACATGTGAAGGTGTTGCAGCCTCGTTGACCAACATGTTAGGGTTTTGAACCTCACTTGGATCTAGGCAGGGCCCCACACCCTCGCTTGTGGCTAGCGATGGTCGATCAGCAATCTCATTGGCCAAAGGGTGAAGAAAAAGAAAAGAAAAGAAAAGAAAAGAGAAAAATAAAAAAATATTTAAAAATTTTGAAATAATTAAAAAAAAAATACACATCAATATTAGTTGTATCACGTAGGACCATTAACGTTCATGTTAGCAATTTTCGGTCTAAATTGGCTAGTTGGACTGAGTTGGTATTAATGCAAAAATATTTATGATTAAAGTGATCAAATTGAAATGTTTAGAACATAGTCTGTACTAATGCAATAGGTTTATGATTTTTTAATACTTTTCCCAGATTCTATCCAACGTGCGACGAAGGAAAAATCAAAAGAAGTTGCGGCTTCCCTCGGCAACTACAAGCTCAGACCTCATCCCAAGTCAACCTTTTCTAGGGGAGGGGACTTTGACTAATAGCTAATAAAAGAAGGTGTCGGCGTCAATTGGGCCGCAGTTTTCGCGCTTTAACTTCAGGGAAGACAAAATGGCGAAGCTAGTTCAAGGTCAAAAGACGAAATTTTGTTCTCTGTACTCAGTCTTATTTTCGAAACACGATAAATAATTCTTTTTTAGATAACCCCCGCATAATACCATTCTCTCTAATAGACTAATAGTATTATTGCCTCATTATATTGGAAAACTAAGTTCCCTACAATAGTCAAATTAGCTTAAGCTCGAAAGAAATGAATCCATTGTCCACCTTCTGGAAAGATGTCAAATCTAGTGGCCGTGGACATAGGTATGGCTACAGTAAATAAGTTGTTTATTTATATGATATGCCATCGCGTCGCATTGTTAGATTGATATAAAATCTCGTAAATTACTGTTCTTCCCATCTTTTCCCACTTTATACTGTTGGTATTTGCCATGCTTTGATTAGCATTACCGGTGTAAAGATTGGTTTATCAAATTGATTTGTGCATCTTTTTATGGCCGTTTGATACTATGCCCTAACAAAATATGACCAAGTTCAATTATAATTACCATTTAAAATGTTTCTTGTAATGTTGTTAATGGTGTTGAGGGTTAATTAATTGCTAATTTCGTCTTCTCTCAACTCTGCCGATTTTTATCTGATCAGATTGGATAATTATAGAATCACACAGGTCTATTGCTCTTGAGAGTCATCATCATTAAAGTTTGTATGTGTGAGATAATGGATTCGCAGACCAAGCGCATCTTTTCTTGTTCTAATAACCTGAAATATAATTTGCTTTAGCTGCTTTCCCGTGTTGCACTATTTGTGTTTCCGATTGTGTTGAACTAGCATTTCAAGTAACCATCCCCTAATTTGAGCAGAAATCATGTATCTTACCTCCTTTTTCTTATAAACTTCATATGCTATCGCAAGGTTACCATAACAAAAAATTAGAAATAGCCTCGTTTCATACGGCAAAAGAGGAAGGGGCATGAATGAGATAAGGTACTATCGTATACCAATGTGTAATTTGTATAGTTCACGTAGTATTTGTATTATTTTGAAAAAGGTTTAGCTGCTTTTGCTGAAATATTCGGAGAGAAAATTACAAAGTGTCCGGTAAGCGGCTCCACTTTCTAGAATTGATCTTTGGAGAAGTCTATAACATAAGCTAGACTTTTGGGGCAAATGGTGAAAAGTAGAGTAACTAAACATCATGGTTTGAGTAGTTAGCAAAGACTACCTGGTACGTATTTGTGTTCTTCTTCACAATTATGATTCTAGAAGACATTACAAGCTTACATCTTGCATATATTTCAATGCAATTTTTCTACGTGGGACAAGACATATTTTTCAATAATTACTCAAGTCTAGGAGTCCTTCACCGCGTGGATGGATTTGTCTCGTGAAAATCAATGGAAAGTTCAATTTTCAATCTCAAACTGATAGGTGAACAGAGATCACATGCTAATAAAAAGCATATGAATCCCACAAACAAATGATATTTGATACTTTAACACCCCTCTCACACGCAAGCCGAATTTACGACCCGAGGAATTTGATGAATTGGGAGTCACACACGCAAAATGAATTGGGGCAGAACCTCAATTTGTTATCATATTAAAAAGTCCACTCAAAAGTTTAAGCACGTATCTTGTATCTCTATTAAGTGCATATAAATCATGTAGAAAAAGGATGAGTTACATTTTAACGGAAATGAATATATTTCTTGTGTGATTATTTATTGTTGCTAAAATACAGTGATTTCCAACATTAACACATAAAATAATGTGACAAATTTATAACTTTAGTGATGATTGGCTCATTAGAGCATGCCCCAGGATTACATCCTTTTAGATAATAGCAAAGAACACTCCATTTGACTGGTAATTGCGTTTACTGGGCATATCAGCATTTTATGATTTTAGGTAATCATGCACATTTCTAGCGTTCTCATTCAATTAAAAGAATTAATAGTTTTATATATCATCAAATTTCGACACCATAAATTATAAGATCTTACATTTTTTGCTTATGGGGTAAAATATTGTAAAATACACAAAAGAAATGTTCTGAAGAAATGTTTCACCTCGGGCTCATATTTGATCATGATCTTATGTGATTAGGGCGTGAATATTGTAGGATTTTCAAGAGAAAGGGAGAGAATCAATTCATCTATACTCAATTGAAGAGGAGGGTATTTATATCTTAGCAAAATGCATAGGAAAGAAAATAATCTAATATAATAAGGAACTCAACTATTTTAGAAAATAATGAAATATTAAATAACATCCCCAATATCTAATGATATCTTTAAAAGTATTCTCTAATAGAGAATTCTCTACAGTCCATAAATACACATCAACACATGGCATGCTTCACTCCCAATTGATATCAAAAGAACAAACACAACCTTCTTTTCTCTCCTTAGTCACGCAATTGCGATTGATCATGCATAGCATTAGGGTGTGTATGATAACGTTTTTGTTTCCGGAAACAATTTTTGTTTGAAAATATTTTTTTCTATTTTTGTTCCTTGGACAAGTTCCTAAGCATTTGAATGCATTTGATAGCTGGACAAAATTTCTACTTCCGAAACAAAAATGCATTTGGTACAATCCCAAATATTTGTGTGAATTAGAATTTCTTCTATTTTATTAATAATTTTATTACATGTTTTTTCTTTTTCATTTTTCGTTTTCGTCTTCTTCCTCTAGCTAGTTGCTAGCCTCGGGGGAGCCTTGTCCTAGCTTAGCGAGGCTCGACCTCGCCTTGGCTAGGCGAGGCAACCTTGCCCAGCCACTAGCAAGGCTCTACCTCGCTTGGCCGCCACAAGGTCAATGTCGATTGGTCGAGCCTCATTGTGGCTGAGTGAGGCTCCTGTCGAGGTTGCCGAGCCTCATTTGGTCGGCAATCGACTAGGGGAAGAAGACGAGGAAGAGAAAAAGAAAGAAAATAAAATAAAAGAATAAGAAAAAAAGGAGAAAATACTTGTTTTTTGAGCTGTTCTCAGGAACAAAGAAGCAATTTTATTTTTTTGATTTCTTATTTCTATTCCTAATCTACTTTTGGAACAAATTTATTACTAGGAATAAAAATCTATATAAACAGATTTCTATTATATTTTTATTCCCATTAATAATTTTTTTTAAAAATAAATAAGCAAGGGCGTTACCAAATGCTCCTTTAGTTGCTGCAGAATATCCTTTGGCCGATTCCAAGAGGGTGGCCCCGCAAGATTCTAGATTTTATCGAGCGTGCAACGGAGGAAAAAAAGAAAGTTGCGTGTCCCCTTGGATTACGAGCTCAAATCTCATCTCAAGTCAACCATTTTCTAGAGGAGGGAGGTTGAGTAGGAGCTAACGAAAGATGGCGTTGACCTTAATTAGGCCGCAGTTTTCGTGCTTATACGGCTTTAACTTCAGGGAAGACAAAATGGCAAAGCTAATTCAAGGTCAAATGAAGAAATTTGGTTCTCTGTACTCAGTCTTATTTTCAATACACGACAAGTAATTCTTTTTTAGATAACCCCATATAATGCCATTCTCTCTAATAGTAATTTGTGCAGTTTTATATGACCGTTTGATACTATGCCACAACTAAATATGACCAATTTAATTCAGAATTAACATTTAACATTTCTTGTAATGTTGTTAGGAGTGTTGAGGGGTAATTACTTGTTAACATCGTTCTCTATCGACTGTGACGATTTTAATTTGATCGTATTGGGTAATTATAGAATCACATAGGTCTATGGTCTTCAGAGTCATAATCGTTGAAGTTTGTACGTTTGAGATGATGAACTAATAGACGGAGTGCTTCTTTTCTTGTTCTACAAACCTGGACTATAATTTGCTTTAGCTTCATTCCTACGTAGCACCATTTGCGTTTCCGATTGTGTTCAACTAGCATTTCAAGTAACCATCACTTAATTTGACTGGAAATCAGCTTACCTCCTATTTTTTATAAACTTTATATGCTATCGCAAGTTTACTATGACAAAAAATAGAAATAGCTTCATTTCATACGGCAAGAGGGGAAGGGGCATGAATGAGACAAAGGTACTATCGTATACCAATATATAATTTGTATAGGTTCATGTAGTATTTGTATCAATTTGAAAAGGTTTAGTTGATTTTGCAGAATCCCGAGAGAAAATCCGTTAAGGGGCTCCACTTTCTAGAGTTAATCTTTGAATAGGTCTACCGGATAGGCTAGACTTCTGGGGCAAATGGTGAAAAGTAAAGTTTACTAGACATCAAGGTTTGACTAGTGTTTTTTTTTTTTTTTTTGGTTGAAAGGTTTGACTAGCTAGCAAATACTACCTCGTACTTATTTGTGTTCTTCTTCATGTGTGATTGTAGAAGACTTTTTTTTTTTCAATTGTAGAAGGCATTACGTGGTTACATCTTGCATATATTTCAATGCATTTTTTCTTTGTGGGTTCAGACATATTTTTCAATAATTAGTCAAGTCTAGAAGCTCCTTCAATGAGTGTGTAGACGAATTTGTCTCACGGGAAATTGATTAAGAGTTCAATCCTAAAACTTAGAATGATAGATAAATAGAGAGCACATGTTTATAAAAAACATATAAATATTGTAAACAAACGATGTTGGATACTTTAATACTTCTCTCGCATGCAAGCTGAATTTACAACAAGAGGAATTTGATGATTTGGGGGTTGCACACATGAAAAAAATTGGAGCAGAAATTGAATCTAATACCATATTAGAAAGTCCACTCAAAAGTTTAAGCACATAGGTAGAAGGAGATCTGCATGTACATCAAGAGCATAAATACCACGTATATAAGTGATCCGCAATATTTTAACAGAAACAAGCATATTTCTCGTGTGATTGTTTTTTTTTTTTTTAGACAGGAGGAACCAGTTTGCAGCCGATAGCCACGCAGTAAATTTTTGAGACAGGAGGAACCAGCTTGCAGCCGACAGCCACGCCGTAAACCCCCTAGTGACGCTAGTGCATGACCCACCACCACGGCGTCATGCTTAATACCACTAACGACCACGCTGGGATTTGAACCTGTCCTCTTCGTGAGGGGGATGAAAGCCCAAGCCAACGCGGCCACCACATGGGGTGGTTTTCTTGTGTGATTGTTTGTTATTTAGCACATTAAATAATGTAACAAATTTATAATTTTGGTGATGATTGGTTCATTGGAGCATGACCCAGGATGGCATCCCCTTAGATAATAGAAGAGAACACTCCATTTGACTGGTAAATTGCGTTTGCTAGGCGAATCAGAATTTTATAATTCTAGAGAGTTGGTGATTTTAGGTAATCATGCACGTTTCTAGTGTCCTCTTTGTAAGTGTCGCTGATTATGTCAAGCTTCTTCTGATCATGCGGCGACTCTTACGCTACGAAGAATTATCTATTCCATCTCTGGCATAAAACACATCACGCAGTTGTGAAATACCCATATGATTTTGAATTTCGAACAAGATCGTATATAAATTATGTGTCATTTTCCTATTGAATACAGTAGTTCTTTCATAGAGCGTATCTTGCACTTGTAGAGACATACGAATCAGTAATATGTTGAATCAACCGAAGCCTGTTGTCTCGCCCCTAATTCAAGAGGGATCATCTGCGGCTTATAGGTTTGGAGTGAGGACTCTGCAATTATGAACACAAGAAACTTTTTCCAAGAGTGAACAACTGGAAGAGTTTTTTAAATTATAGAATGAGATTTTAATAGTACTATAGAATCTATTGTTTTTGCTTTATGACATTGTAGTATAGTTATGAAGATCAGCGTGGCCTCATTCAATAAAAAAATTAATAGTTTAAAATATCATGAAATTTCATTACACCATAAATTATAAGATCTTCAACGTTTTTCCACTTGCTTATGGTAAAAAGTGAAAACACGATTGGTCATTGTAAAATATTGTAAAATACATTAAAAAAAATTCACATCTGCACTCTGTTACAACTAAAAAAAATATGGCATTGCAAAAGACAAAAATTATTTTAGAATGTTTTGCTTTTAGTTAAGATAGGCAAAATTTCGTAAATTAAAATTTTACGCTTTAGGACATTTTGAACCTGAATATGATTAGATATAGTGAATGCCTATAGAAAGTCATCGAGTTAAAATCCCATATATTATGACATTTTATACTTGGTTATTTATGACAACTATCTCTTGTTGACACCAAATTTTTGGTGACCCCATTCATTACATAGAAAAATTATGGATCGATCCTGCCAGAAGAAACATATTATTAAATTACATCTGCACATTAGGAGCATTATCATTTAGTAGTATTAAGCCCACATAAATTGCATTATAATTGGACTGAATTAAGTAAGGAAGCTCTGATCTTAATAGTATTATCTGGACTAAGCCCAAGAGAACACAAAATTCGGCCAAACCGTAATTTCACATATGGAATGCACAAAAGGGAAGTTAAATTAGAAGAGATTGCATTCTTTAATTGAAGAACCATAAAGCATATGGAGCTCAAAACTTCAATTGTCATGAAAGATATATCTAATTTTCTCGTCTTGAAGATATCGCACAGTTCCTTTCTTATTACGAAAGAGTGTCAGATATGATCCTTCACTCTCCTTCACCTTATTTGTCGTAATTTCCACTAGGAACACCCTAGCTAGAGGATGATCAAACCGCGCTTAGGTCCTTGAGCGAGGAATCTTAAATATTAAAAAAACGGTAAGTCTCGTATCGAAAGTTGCAGCTCGCGCCACCCAGTCGCCCACCCTTTTGCCCACTGAACTTGATCGGAATCTCGCCGATTTCGGCCTCTAGACACGCCTTGCACCCAGACGCCGACAGATCCCTCGTACACTGCACCAATCCGTACAGCGTCGTCTTACCGTCCACTCGCTTCTTTCCCGCCGCGTACAGCTTCGGAATCGAGTAGGCCTTCTTAGCCAGCCTGGTCAGCATCTCCGTTACCCTGAGGTTGAACAACGCAGGGTCGCTCGCTTTGTAACCGTTATACAAGTAGAAGATGTTGGCTTTCTCGACCTGGCCAAAGAAGTTGGTGTCGTCGTACTTAAACATGCAGTCGTCATACCATATTATCGCCCCCTTGTTGCGAGGGCAGCGGCGCCGGATCTCGGTGCCAGCGTCTGCCACGCAGGCCTTGCAGACTGAGGGTGACACATCACCTCGGCACAGCGCAAAGCCATAGACCCGGTGTTGGTGTCGGCCAATGGAGTTGAGGGCGAAGCCAGAGGGAGGCGTCTTCGTGTCGAGGAAGCTGGTGAGCTTGTTGAGATTGGATTTGTAGGGGCTGTTTGCGGTGAAGTTTCCGGACGTGCAGAAGTGGAAGAGCGGGCCTGCGCCGAGGGCGGCCCTGAGGAGGAGGGCGGAAAAGAGCGAGAGCAAGACAAAGCGGGCCGAAGACATATCGTTACGTGTGGATACGATATGAATGTGCCGTGAGATGAAGCTATGTCACCTTTGTACAGTGTTTGTGATGAGAATGAGATGAGTCTGTTATTTGCATGCATCTATATAGGCGTTGAGAGGATATCAACGAAGGTGTAAATCGACGTGGTTTGACCTTGCAACTTCACATGTTCAATTTTTACTGTGTAGGAATCTTCGATCGTGGCCGGCGTCGTTGAAGTATTTTAAAAGAGATGGGATTAAATCCAGTGGATTAGCTCGCGGACCACTCGGCTGCAAATACGGGCTACAACAACTCGAGAAACTATGTATTATATTGAACCGAAGATGGCTCGTTAAGTAGTCTCATGTATCGGATTGTTTTTTGCGGGGAGAGAAGGTCCACTCTCGCACGCGGTGTAATTAAGCTGACGCAGAAAGCTTCACTACGCATTAAAAGGGTAAGTTATGCAGGAAGATGTAGGTCCACTTTTAAGCTGACGAAACTTATCAAAGTAAGGTAAAAATTGCTGATGTTGCAGACATCGCAAGGCCATCTTCAATGGAAAAGGAGATGAGCTTTGAATGCTGTTTGCTTATGAGATTCATATGCTTTTTATAAGCATATGGTCTCTCTTCATCTATCATTTTAAGTTTTTGAATTGAACGCTCTATCAATGTGAGATAAATTCGTCGGCATGTTCATTGAAGGGACTTCTAGACTTGAGTAACTGTTGAAAAATACATGTAGACCCACACAGAAAAAATGCATTGAAATATATGCAAGATGTAACCTCATAATGTCTTCTAGAATATTCTTAAAAAAAAAAAAAAGTCTTCTAGAATCATACATGTGAAGAAGAACACAAACATGTACGAGGTTTCATTTGCTAGCTAGTCAAACCATGATGTTTTTGGTAAACTTTTCTTTTCACCATTTGCCCTGGAAGTCTAGCTTATCTGGTAGACTTATTCAAAGATTAATTGTAGAAGGGGAGCCCCTTAACGGATTTTCTCTCGGGATATTTCTGCAAAATCAACTAAACCTTTTTCGTTATAGAAACCTTGCGATGGCATATGAAGTTTATAAGAAAAAGGAAGTAAAGCCGATTTCCAGTCAAATTAAGTGATGGTTACCTGAAATTCTAGTTGAACACAATCAGAAACACAAATGGTGCTACACAGGTATGCAGCTAAAACAAATTATACTTCAGGTTTCTAGAACGAGAAAAGAAGCGCTCAGTCTGCTAGTCCATCATCTCAAATGTTCAAACTTTAAGATTACGACTCTCAAGAGCCATGGGCCTGTGTGATTCTATAATTACTCGATATAATCAGATTAAAATCGCCACAGTCAATTGAGGATGACATTAGCAACTAATTAACCCTCGACACTCCTGACCACATTACAGGACATATTAGATGGTAATTTTAATTTAATTTGGTCGTATTTTGTCATGGCGTCGTATGCAACGGCCTTATACAACTGCACAAATCAATTTGATTAACCAATCCTTACGCCGGCAATGCTATTATTCCTACAAACACTGTGATGGCAATTGCCTTGACGCTATGATACTTTTTTCAGAGCTCAAGTTGTGGTCACTGGATGAACCCCAGCTAATCAAAGCCTTGGCAAATACCAGCTGTATAAAGTGGGAAAAGATGGGAAGAAGAACAAACTATGAGATTTTATATCAATCTAAGAATACGATAACATATCATATCAATAATATATATATATATATATATATATATATATATATATATATATATATATATTAAATAACATCCCCAATATCTAATGATATCTTTAAAAGTATTCTCTAATAGAGAATTCTCTACCGACCATAAATACACATCAACACATGGCATGCTTCACTCCCAATTGATATAGAAAGAACAAACACAACCTTATTTTCTCTCCTTAGTCATGCAATTGCGATTGATCATGCATAGCATTAGGGTGCGTATGATAATGTTTTTGTTTCTGGAAATAATTTTTGTTCGGAAATAACTTTTTCTATTTCTGTTCCTTGAACAAGTTCCTAAGCATTTGAATGCATTCGATAGCTGGACAAAATTTTTACTTTCGGAATAGAAATGCATTTGGTACAATCCCAAATATTTGTGTAACTTAGAATTTCTTTTATTTTATCAATAATTTTATTACATGTTTTTTTTTTTTTTTTTCGTTTTCTTCTTCTTCCTCTAGCTAGTCGTTAGCCTCAGGGGAGCCTTGTCCTAGCTTAGTGAGGCTCGACCTCACCTTGGCTAGGCGAGGCAACCTCACCCAGCCACCGGCAAGGCTCTACCTCGCTTGGCCACCATGAGGTCAATGTTGACTAGTCAAGCCTCATTGTGGTTGAGTGAGGCTCCCGGCAAGGTTGCTGAGCCTCATTTGGCCAGCAATCGACTATGGAAAGAAGAGGAGGAAGAGAAAAATAAAGAAAAGAATAAGAAGAAAAAGAGAAAATACTTGTTTTTTGAGTTGTTCTCGGGAACAAAGAAGCAATTTTTTTTTTTATTTCTTGTTTCTGTTCCTAATCTACTTTTGGAAACAAATTTATTACTAGGAATAAAAATCTATATAAACAGATTTCTATTATATTTTTATTCTCATGAATAAAAAAATTTAAAAATAAATGAATAAGGGCGTTACCAAATGCTCCGTTAGTTGCTGCAAGGATCTCCTTTGGCCGATTCCAAGAGGGTGGCCCCGCAAGATTCTAGATTTTATCGAGCGTGCAACGGAGGAAAAAAAGAAAGTTGCGTGTCCCCTTGGCAATTACGAGCTCAAATCTCATCTCAAGTCAACCATTTTCTAGAGGAGGGAGGTTGAGTAGGAGCTAACGAAAGATGGCGTTGACCTTAATTAGGCCGCAGTTTTCGTGCTTATGCGGCTTTAACTTCAGATTAGACAAAATGGCGAAGCTAATTCAAGGTCAAATGAAGAAATTTGGTTCTCTGTACGCAGTCTTATTTTCAATACACGACAAGTAATTCTTTTTTAGATAACCCCATATAATGCCATTCTCTCTAATAGTAATTTGTGCAGTTTTATATGACCGTTTGATACTATGCCACAACAAAATATGACCAATTTAAATCAAAAGTAACATTTAACATGTCTTGTAATGTTGTTAGGAGTGTTGAGGGGTAATTACTTGCTAACGTCGTTCTCTATGTTGGAAAAGGAATCTGATTTAATTGATTCAGAAAGTATCTTAGATAATCGTAGATATGATTTACTTTAGGAAAGTTAATATTGTGTAGATATATTGTTTTGATTCATTTATTGTACTACAAATATACCTGTACATTGGTATGCAAAGTAATACAATATACAGAAAATTATTCTTCATCTTCACGAACTCTGTCATGGTATCAGAGCTTTCGGTTCTGATATAGCTTCCGCAAAATTGTTCGAATTGCCCTCTTTTCTTTTTCAACTTTGTTGTTGCAGTGCTTTGCCTGCAAAACAAATTGACACACTGAGTGAGAATTCGTTCTTTGCATATTTTTTATTGCCTTCGATTGTTTTCTGGTTTATTGCTGCAAATCAGTACTTGCAAAAATAAAATCAGCACATCGAAAGGAATTCAACATCCAAGATGCAGAATCCAGACGGCAAAGAGCTACCTGCACCTGACCAGGTCTCTGAAGAAGTTGAGCAAACTACTCAACACCCGGCGGCTCCAACCACGAGCCAGCTTCCACCTGCAATCCAATGGCCATACATGCCATGGGTTCCTATTCAAGGGTCATGGGGCACCGGAACCAGTCAATGGATTCCCGGACCCGGCCAACAGTGGGCTTCACAACAATAGCCGAATCCAACTGGAGATTCGGATTCCTCCTTCCCGGGTCAAAGACCCGAATTCATTCCGGGTGGAATGCCTTCTGCTAATTCATACCCAAATTTTCCACCTGGGTTTGTTCCGCTCCCTTTTCCCACCGGTCGTCCAGAACCAGGCGACCCACTTTATACCTCATCAGCTGATGGCCTAGAATTGAAGTTGATCACGCTCTAACTTGCTAGACCAGATCATTACTCGACATGGGCAATGGACTTCCGCCGGGCTCTTGTTACAAAAGACAAGGACGGATTCCTTGATGGATCCGTCCCTCTTCCGACCGACGACCGCATGAAACGCCACTGGCGGAGGTGCAACCACTTGGTGCGAACTTGGATCGGGAACTGTGTGACGGTAGAGGTCGCCGCCAGACTTCCTCCTACAGAAGATACAAAAACGATGTGGGAAAACATTAGAGAAATGTATGGGAAACTTGATCGAGTTAAGGTTTTTTCTTTGACTCAAGCCCTCGCGGAATTGAAGCAAGGGAACCTTTCGGTTACCGCTTGCTTCAATCGCCTATCAGCCCTTTAGAACGAGCTCGAAGCCGCGGAGGAGCAGCTCGAAGGCCCAGAGACAACAATCCGGCAGTATAGAGAGATTAAGGAGAGGGAAAAAGTAACTCGCTTTCTATTAGTCCTAAATGATAGTTGGATACCTTTCCGCTCACACATCCTCGCCATGGAGCCGGTGCCGCCGCTCGGTCGTATTTTTCAACTTGCTGTCCAAGAAGAAAACCAGCGCCTTGCGACCACCGGACAAGAGAAGGGAGGAGAAAGCATCGCACTTGCTGCATACGGGAAGAACTCGGACCGATTCCATGGTGTTTTTCGCACATCACAGCGAGGAACCAGCTCTGGGTTTCGTTCAGGAGGAAACGCTCGATTAGGCGGAGAGGAAGAAGACGTTTCTTTTGGAAACCCTAGCACTTACCGATCCAACGGTCTAGATCAGAAGAAAGGATTGGACGGTTACCGTGCTTTCAGAATTGACGGTGGAGATTACAGGCGTGGAAGAGCATCCAACGGTCCTTATGTTGTGCGATCCGACGGCCCTGATCAACGCCGCCCACATGGATCTGACGGTCCTTATGCTGCGCGATCCGACGGCCCTGATCAACGCCGCCCACATGGATCCGACGGCTCTTATGCTATGCGATCCGACGGCCAAGATCAGCGCCTAACATACGGATCGAACGGCCCCTTTTCGCTGTCCTATGGTGCCGAATTATATAGAGGTGGGTGGAGGACAAAATTCTAAATTAAAGGGTAAGTATTGTGAATATTGCCGTCGTCCGCATCATACTATTGAAACATGTTGGAAATTGCATGGTAAGCCTGCTGACAAAGAAAAGAAAGGAAAATAATTTTCTGCTTATCAGGTATCTGCACATGAAAATAATCCAGCTCAACAACCAGTTACCCAGGATCAGTATGAGCAAATTATGAAGGCACTAAATCAAATGAGGGCTGTCGACAAGAGTGCCAATTTTTCAGGTACTTCATTATGTGCCACTAATAATATTTTAGTTGATGCATGGATTATTGATACTGGCGCTAGTGACCACATAGTTTGCAATGATTGTCTATTCTATGATGTCCACACAAAGCCTCAATCCTCCATATCTGTCCGTCTTCCAAACGGAAGTGTCACTGATGTCAGAAAAATTGGGACTGTATATCTTAGCAAAAATATTGTTCTAAGAAATGTGCTGTTCATTCCTGAGTTCGAATTTAATCTCATATCAGTTTCCAAAGTTTGTGAGGACAATCATTGTCAAGCCAATTTCAATTCTGAAAATTGTTCTTTTCAGGACCTTTTGACTGGGAAACTGATGGGCTTGGGTAGAATGGAACAAGGGCTCTATTTTTGGGTCAATCTTTCTGGAAATTCTACTTTATCCATGTCTTGTAATGCTATTTCTAGAAATAAAATTTCCCTTTCTCATAAGCGTCTTGGCCATAGTGCTAGTTTTCCTTGTCCTGATTGTAAGATATGCCCTTTGGCAAAACAAACACGAGCAACATTTCAAAATAGCACCTCTTGTGCCATCAATGTCTTCTCACTACTTCATATGGATATTTGGGGGCCTTACCATACACCACACCGTGATGGATCCCGTTACTTTCTCACCATCGTTGACGATTACTCTCGTGCTACTTGGATATTTCTAATGCAATCCAAGAGTCAAACTTTTTCACATTTGTCGAAATTCATGTCCATGATCAAAAATCAATTCAATAAAGGTGTTCAAAGGATTCGAACAGATAATGGCAGTGAATTCTTTTCCCATGAATGTCAATCTTTTCTATCATCTCAAGGAATACTCCATGAGAGTTCTTGTGCATACACCCCTCAACAGAATGGTGTCGTCGAACGTAAACATCAACATCTTTTAGAAGTTGCCCGAGCACTAAAATATCAAGCTTCCATTCCTGAATCTTTTTGAGGAGATTGTGTGGTCATGGCAGCCTATTTAATTAATCGCATGCCGACTAGAATATTAGAAGGACGCACCCCTTTTGGAATGCTTTTTGGAAAAGAACCGACGATTGATCATCTTAGAGTATTTGGTTGTCTTTGCTATGTGACAAATATGAAACGTCATCATAAAATGGATCCCCGTGCTCTTCCATGCATCTTTATGGGATATCCAGTTTTGCAGAAGGGTTATCGTGTTATGGAGATATCTACAGGTCGCTTCTTTGTTAGCCGCGATGTAATCTTCCATGAAGATATATTCCCTTTCCAGAAGAGGGAATCTACACATGAGTCATCAATATCAACATCGAATCATCGACAATTCTTATCAGTAGAGGAAGTCTCTATGTCGCCACAGTCCTTTTGGGTTACATCGGATCAGTCATGTTCTAAATCATGCCCTGTAATGGCACCCATCGAATCTCCTGTTTCACCTGCCGGATCTCCGAATTACTCCCCTGTGATGGATCGATCCACTATTCCATCACCTCAGCAAAATGATAATGGGCTCTTCTCTTCACCAATTGCTGAACAAACACCAGTTCCAATGCCCAGGCGCTCACAACGAGTGGTGCGACCTCCAATATGGACAAAAGACTATATTTGTCCAACCTTGGAAACACCAGGTACGCAATATCCAGTGTCCTCTTATGTTTCCTTTAGCAAATTATCGTCAGAGCACACATGCTGCATCAGTAGAATATCTGTAGAACTAGAACCATCTTCCTATGAGGAAGCATCGCGTGATATTCGATGGCAAAAAGCTATGAAGGAAGAATTAGCTGCCCTTACAGCAAATGATACTTGGAATGTTGTTGCCTTGCCTTCTCACAGAAAACCCATCGGTTGCAAATGGGTCTACAAAATAAAATATAAGGCAGATGGTTCGATTGAGCGATACAAAGCTCGACTGGTCGCTAAAGGATTTACACAACGTGAAGGTTTTGATTATCATGAGACCTTTTCTCCTGTTGCTAAAGAAGTGACCGTTCGTTCTTTTCTATCTGTTGCTGCAATGCGTAATTGGAACTTACATCAAATGGATGTGAACAATGCATTTCTTCATGGAGATTTAGATGAAGAAATTTACATGGAACTTCCACCGGGATTGCGTAGACAGGGGGAGTCTTGAGTATGTCGTCTCCGCAAATCCCTCTATGGACTCAAACAGGCTTCTCAACAATGGTATGCAAAGTTTACTGCAGCACTCACAAATGCAGGTTTTGTACATTCCAAATATGATTATGCATTGTTCACATGGACCAAAGGTACTTCATCGATTTACTTATTGATTTATGTCGATGATATACTTATTATGGGAAATGATGATGTCGCAATTCAACGACTCAAGGAATATTTGCATATGATTTTTCATATTAAGGATTTGGGACCTCCCAAATATTTTCTTGGTATTGAGATAGCCCGATCCAATGAGGGAATTTGTCTCAGTCAGAGAAAATTTGTCTTGGAAATCATATCGGATGCAGGATTATCGGGATGCAAGCTAGCTGTTATACCTATTGAGCAGAATGTCAAATTGACAACATATGACTATGATGCAAGCTCTCCTTCTCCAAATGACGATCCATTGCTCAAAGATCCATCAAGTTATCAACGACTCGTTGGGAAATTGATTTATCTCACTATGACTAGGCCTGATATATGTTATGCAGTACAAATACTTAGTCAGTTTATGCACAATCCAAAGCGATCACATATGGACGCAGCAATGAAGGTTGTCAAGTATTTGAAAGGATGTCCGGGACTTGGAATTTTGCTATCTCGCAACTGCAACATGAAGATGACGGCCTATTGTGACACAGATTATGCCACATGTCCAATGACAAGAAGATCCATCACTAGTTTCTGTATCAAGCTAGGAAAGTCTTTAATTTCATGGAAGACGAAGAAGCAATCGACAGTTTCATTGTCATCAGCTGAATCAGAATATCGAGCCATGGCAAAAATTATGTGCGAAATAGTTTGGATTCGAGGGTTACTCTTAGATCTGGGTGTGCAAGTCGACGGTGCAAGCGAATTGTTCTGTGACAATGATGCGGCTCTTAAATTGGCTGCAAATCCAGTTTTTCATGAAAGAACAAAGCACATCGAGGTTGACTGTCATTTTACCCGAGAGAAAATTCGAGAAGGGATCGTTGCCACTCGAGGAATCACAACTGTGGAACAACCTGCAGATATTTTCACTAAGCCCTTATGCCAGAGACAGCACATATATCTATTAAGCAAGCTTGGCGCCTTCGACATTTATAAGCCGCCAGCTTGAGGGGGAGTGTTGGAAAAGGAATATGATTTAATTGATTCAGAAAGTATCTTAGATAATCGTAGATATGATTTACTTTAGGAAAGTTAATATTGTGTAGATATATTGTTTTGATTCATTTATTGTACTACAAATATACTTGTACATTGGTATGCAAAGTAATACAATATACAGAAAATTATTCTTCATCTTCACGAACTCTGTCACTCTATCGACTGCGACGATTTTAATTTGATCATATCGGATAATTATAGAATCACATAGGTCTGTGGTCTTCATAGTCATAAACGTTGAAGTTTGTACGTTTGAGATGATGAACTAACAGACGGAGCACTTCTTTTCTTGTTCTACAAACCTGGACTATAATTTGCTTTAGCTTCATTCCTACGTAGCACCATTTGCGTTTTCGATTGTGTTCAACTAGCATTTCAGGTAACCATCACTTAATTTGATTGGAAATCGGCTTACCTCCTATCTCTTATAAACTTTATATGCTATCGCAAGTTTACTATGACAAAAAAATAGAAATAGCTTCATTTCATACGGCAAGAGGGGAAGGGGCATGAATGAGACGAAGGTACTATCGTATACCAATATATAATTTGTATAGGTTCATGTAGTATTCGTATCAATTTGAAAGGTTTAGTTGATTTTGTAGAATCCCGAGAGAAAATCCGTTAAGGGGCTCCACTTTCTAGAGTTAATCTTTGAATAGGTCTACCGGATAGGCTAGACTTCTGGGGCAAATGATGAAAAGTAAAGTTTACTAGACATCAAGGTTTGACTATTTTTTTTTTTCCTTTTTTGGTCGAAAGGTTTGACTAGCTAGCAAATACTACCTCGTACTTATTTGTGTTCTTCTTCACATGTGTGATTGTAGAAGACTTTTTCTTTTTTCTTTTAATTGTAGAAGACATTACGTGGTTACATCTTGCATATATTTCAATGCATTTTTTCTTTGTGGGTTTAGACATATTTTTCAATAATTAGTCAAGTCTAGAAGCTCCTTCAATGAGTGTGTAGACAAATTTGTCTTACGGGAAATTGATTAAGAGTTCAATCCTAAAACTTCGAATGATAGATGAATAGAGAGCACATGTTCATAAAAAATCATGTAAATATTGTAAACAAACGATTTTGACACTTCTCTAGCATGCAAGCTGAATTTACAACAAGAGGAATTTTATGATTTGGGAATTGCACACATGAAAAAAAATTGGAGCAGAAATTGAATCTAATACCATATTAGAAAGTCCACTCAAAAGTTTAAGCACATAGGTAGAAGGAGATCTGCATGCACATCAAGAGCACAAAAACCACGTATATAAGTGATCCGCAATATTTTAACAGAAACGAACATATTTCTTGTGTGATTGTTTGTTATTGCTAAAATACAGTGATTTCCAACATTAGCACATTAAATAACGTAACAAATTTATAATTTTGGTGATGATTGGTTCATCGGAGCATGACCCAGGATGGCATCCCCTTAGATAATAGCAGAGAACACTCCATCTGACTGGTAAATTGCGTTTACTAGGCGAATCAGAATTTTATAATTCTAGAGAGTTGGTGATTTTAGGTAATCATGCACGTTTCTAGTGTCCTCTTTGTAAGTGTCGCTGATTATGTCAAACTTCTTTTGATGATGTAGCGACTCTTGTACTACGAAGAATTATCTATTCCATCTCTGGCATAGTAAAACACATCACGCAGTTGTGAAATACCCATATGATTTTGAATTTTGAACAAGATTGTATTTAAATCATGTGTCATTTTCCTATTGAATACAGTAGTTCTTTCATAGAGCGTATCTTGCACTTGTAGAGACATACGAATCAGTAATATGTTGAATCAACCGAAGCCTGTTGTCTCGCCCCTAATTCAAGAGGGATCATCTGCGGCTTATAGGTTTGGAGTAAGGACTCTGCAATTATGAACACAAGAAACTTTTTCCAAGAGTGAACAACTGGAAGAGTTTTTTAAATTATAGAATGGGATTTTAATAGTACTATAGAATCTATTGTTTTTGTTTTATGACATTGTAGTATAGTTATGAAGATCAGCGTGGCCTCATTCAATTAAAAGAATTAATAGTTTAAAATATCGTGAAATTTCATTACACCATAAATTATAAGATCTTCAACATTTTTCCACTTGCTCATGGTGAAAACACGATTGGCCATTGTAAAATACATTAAAAAAAATTCACATATGCACTCGGTTACAACTAAAAAAAATATGGCATTGCAAAAGACAAAAATTATTTTAGAATGTTTTGCTTTTTAGTTAAGATAGGCAAAATTTCGTAAATTAAAATTTTGCGCTTTAGGACATTTTGAACCTGAATATGATTAGATATAGTGAATGCCTATAGAAAGTCATCGAGTTAAAATCCCATATATTATGACATTTTGTACTTGGTTATTTATGACAACTATCTCTTGTTGACACCAAATTTTTGGTGACCCCATTCATTACATAGAAAAATTATGGATCGATCCTGCCTAAGGAAACATATTATTAAATTACATCTGCACATTAGGAGCGTTATCGTTTAGTAGTATTAAGCCCACATAAATTGCATTATAATTGGACTGAATTAAGTAAGGAAGCTCTGATCTTAATAGTATTATCTGGACTAAGCCCAAGATAACACAAAATTCGGCCAAACCGTAATCTATGTAACATTGACACGGACACGCGACACGTGACACGACACGACACGACACGACACGCCGACACATCATTTCTTAAAAATAAAGAATTTTGACACATTCCAACATGTTATATATTAAATATATTTTTATATATAAATACATAAATAAATAATAATAAAAATAGCCTAGAATGAATTTACACAAAAAATATTAAATAATATCATTCATTATTTTAATTTGTTACAATAATACATAAAACTTAGAGGAAAAAAACATTGTTTAAAGAAAAATGCTGAAATGATATTTTTAAATTTATTTATTTATCATATATAGCATTTTTTATTACTTCTTTCATAGTAAAAGACTTTTTAAAAAACTGAAAAAAATTCTAAAAAAACAAAACTGAAAAAAAAAAAATTTGACCCCATGCGTATATATGTATAGCATTTTATTACTTCTTTTGTGTATATTTATATTTTGACCCCACGAGTATTAGAAATTTTTAAAATTGACCCTGTGCGTGTTGGAACTGCGTGTCAGAATTTTGGACTCGTGTGTTGGAGCGTGTCAGAGAGAGTTGACCACGTGTCTGATTTTTCGACACTCGTTAACTGCGTGTCGGAGCGTGTCGGACACGTGTTGGAGTGTCGGACATGACACGAAGACTTCTGGAAAATGTCCGTGCTACATAGACCGTAATTTCACATATGGAATGCACAAAAGGGAAGTCAAATCAGAAGAGATTGCATTCTTTAATTGAAGAACAATAAAGCATATGGAGCTAAAAACTTCAATTGTCATGAAAGATATATCTAATTTTCTCGTCTTGAAGATATCGCACAGTTCCTTTCTTATTACGAAAGAGTGTCGGATATGATCCCCCACTCTCCTTCACCTTATTTGTCGTAATTTCCACTAGGAACACCCTAGCTAGAGGATGACCAAACCGCGCTTTGGTCCTTGAGCGAGGAATCTTAAATACTAAAAAAACGGTAAGTCTCGTATCGAAAGTTGCAGCTCGCGCCACCCAGTCGCCCACCTTCCTGCCCACTGAACTTGATGGTAATCACGCCGATTTCGCCCTCTAGACACGCCTTGCACTCAGCCGCCGACAGATCCCTCGTACACTGCACCAATCCGTACAGCGTCGTGTTACCGTCCACTCGCTTCATTCCCGCCGCGTACAGCTTCGGAATCGAGGAGGCCTTCTTAGCCAGACTGGTCAGCATCTCCGTTGCCCTGAGGTTGAACAACGCAGGGTCGCTCGCTTTGTTCCCGTTATACATGTAGAACATGTTGGCTTTCTCGACCTGGCCAAAGAAGTTGGTGTCGTCGTACTTGAACATGCAGTCGTCATACCATATTATCGCCCCCTTGTTGCGAGGGCAGCGGCGCCGGATCTCGGTGCCAGCGTCTGCCACGCAGGCCTTGCAGACTGAGGGTGACACATCACCTCGGCACAGCGCAAAGCCATAGACCCGGTTTTGGTGTTGGCCAATGGAGTTGAGGGCGAAGCCAGAGGGAGGCGTCTTCGTGTCGAGGAAGCTGATGAGCTTGTTGAGATTGGATTTGTAGGGGCTGTTTGCGGTGAAGTTTCCGGACGTGCAGAAGTGGAAGAGCGGGCCTGCGCCGAGGGCGGCCCTGAGGAGGAGGGCGGAAAAGAGCGAGAGCAAGACAAAGCGGGCCGAAGACATATCGTTACGTGAGGATACGATATGAATGTGCCGTGAGATGAAGCTATGTCACCTTTGTACAGTGTTTGTGGTGAGAATGTGATGAGTCTGTTATTTGCATGCATCTATATAGGTGTTGAGAGGATATCAATGAAGGTGTAAATCGACGTGGTTTGACCTTGCAACTTCACATGTTCAATTTTTACTGTGTAGGAATCTTCGATCGTGGCCGGCGTCGTTGAAGTATTTTAAAAGAGATGGGGTTAAATCCAGTGGATTAGCTCGCGGACCACTCGGCTGCAAATACGAGCTACAACAACTCGAGAAACTATGTATTATATTGAACCGAAGATGGCTCGTCAAGTAGTCTCATGTATCGGATTGTTTTTTGCGGGGAGAGAAGGTCCACTCTCGCACGCGGTGTAATTAAGCTGACGCAGAAAGCTTCACTACGCATTAAAAGGGTAAGTTATGCAGGAAGATGTAGGTCCACTTTTAAGCTGATGAAACTTATCAAAGTAAGTTAAAAATTGCCGATGTTGCAGACATCGCAAGGCCATCTTCAATGGAAAAGGAGATGAACTTTAAATACTATTTGCTTATGAGATTCATATTCTTTTTTATAAGCATATAATCTCTCTTCATCTATCATTTTAAGTTTTTGAATTGAACGCTCTATTAATTTCCCGCGAGACAAATTTGTTTGCATGTTCATTGAAGGGACTTCTAGACTTGAGTAACCATTGAAAAATACGTGTGGACCCACACAGAAAAAATGCATTGAAATATATACAAGATGTAACCTCATAATGTCTTCTAGAATATTCCTTAAAAAAAAAAGTCTTCTAGAATCATACATGTGAAGAAGAACACAAACATGTACGAGGTTTTATTTGCGAGCTAGTCAAACCATTATGTTTTTAGTAAACTTTTCTTTTCACCATTTGCCCCGGAAGTCTAGCTTATCTGGTAGACTTATTCAAAGATTAATTCTAGAAGTGGAGCCTCTTAACGGATTTTCACTCGGGATATTTCTGCAAAATCAACTAATTTTTTTTTTCAAATTAATACAAATGCTACATGCACCTATACAAATTTTATATTGGTATACGATAGTACCTTCATCTCATTCATGCCCCTACCCCTCTTGCCGTATGAAATGAAGCGTTTCTAATTTTTTGTTATAGGAACCTTGCGATGGCATATAAAGTTTATAAGAAAAAGGAAGTAAGCCGATTTCCAGTCAAATTAAGTGATGGTTACTTGAAATGCTAGTTGAACACAATCGGAAACACAAATGGTGCTACATAGGTATGCAGCTAAAGCAAATTATATTTCAGGTTTGTAGAACAAGAAAAGAAGCGCTCACTCTGCTAGTCCATCATCTCAAATGTTCAAACTTTAAGATTATGACTCTCAAGAGCCACAGGCCTGTGTGATTCTATAATTACTCGATATAATCATATTGAAATCGTCATAGTCAATAGAGGATGACATTAGCAACTAATTACCCCTTGACACTCCTAACAACATTACAAGACACATTAGATGGTAATTTTAATTTAATTTGGTCATATTTTGTCATGGCGTCGTATCCAATGGCCTTATACAACTGCACAAATCAATTTGATTAACCAATCCTTACGTCGGCTGTGACAACTCCCTCTCTTGTCCCACATCGCCTAGGGAGGGAGTCCTGGGCTAGCTTATAAGGCTTGGGTCCCTCTAATTGTACATACATATTTTCTTAGGGTAGTATAGACTGTCCCGAGAGGAACAAAATCGTGAGGACTTAATGTCCACCCGACCTCATGTTGGGCCACACAGCTCCCTCTCTTGTCTCACATCGCCTAAGGAGGGAGTCCTAGGCTAGCTTATAAGGCTTTGGTCCCTCTAACTGTGGGAGAAGTGCCAAAAAAGTCCTAAACCTTTTGTCTTTGTGCCAAATTAGTCATAAACCTTTTTTTGGTGCCGATTCAGTCCTAAACCTTTTTATGTGGTGCCGATTCAGTCCTTTCCGGCCAATTTGGCCCGATTTTGCTTAGTGGACGCCGGCCGGCTGACGTGCCTAATCGGCGCTGACATTGACAACTTTTAATAATATTTTAATATTTTAATATTTTAATTTTTTTTTTTATTAATATTTTAATATTTTAATATTTTTTTATTTTTTTATTTTATTTTTTGTCTTTTACCTCCGGCCGGTCACCAAGGTCCGGCGATCGGCCAGAGCCGAAGGCCGGCGAGGGCGAGGCCGACCTCGCTAGCCACCTCGCGGGCAAGGCCGACCTCGCTAGATCCGGCGAGGGCAAGCCTCGCCCATGGTCGGATCTGGCGAGGTCGAGCCTCGCCAGCCATGGGCGAGGCTTGCCCTCGCCGGCCATGGGTGAGCGAGGCCCTCGCCCATGGCCGGCGAGGTCGGCCTTGCCCACGAGGTGGCCGGCGAGGTCAGCCTCGCCCTCGCCGACCTTCGGCTCTGGCCGGTCGCCGGACCTCGGTGACCGGCCAGAGGAAAAAGACAAAAATAAATAAATAAATAAATAAATAAAAATACTAAAATTTTCTTCGGCCGGCCGGCGTCCAGTCAGCAAAATCTGGCCAAAATTGGCCGGAAAGGACTGAATTGACACAACATAAAAATGTTTAGGACTGAATTGGCACCAAAAAAAGGTTTAGGACTAATTTGGCACAAAAGCAAAAGGTTTAGGACTTTTTTGGCACTTCTCCCCTCTAACTGTACATACGTGTTTTCTTGGGATAGTATAGGTTGTCCCTATAGGAACAAAACCGTTAGGACTTAGTGTCCAAAGCGGACAATATGTGTACAGTGGAGAATCCAGGATGTTACACCGGCAATGCTATTATTCCTACAAACACCGTGATGGCAATTGCCTTGATGCTATGATACTTTTTTCAGAGCTCAAGTTGTGGTCACTAGATGAACCCCAGCTAATCAAAGCATTGGCAAATACCTGACGTATAAAGTGGGAAAAGATTGGAAGAACAACAAATTATGAGATTTTATATCAGCCTAAGAATATGATGACATATCGTATCAATAATAAATACATTAAAAAAAAAACGCTGTTTACTGTAGCCATGCTTGTGTCCACGGGCATGAGAACTTCTGCAAGGTGGACAATGGTTTCATTTCTTTCGAGCTTAATCTAATTTGAATATTGTAGGGCACTTAGTACTCCAATATAAGTAGGCATATGGGGTTACCTAAAAAAAAAATTATTTATCGTGTATTGAAAATAAGACCGAGTACAGAGAACACAATTTCGTCATTTGACCTTGAACTAGCTTCACCATTTTGTTAATCTGAAGTTAAAGCCGTATAAGCACTAAAACTACGGCCTAATTAAGGCCGGCACCGTCTTTTATTAGCTATTAGTCAACCTCCCCTCCTATGGAAAGTGGTTGACTTGGGATGAGATCTGAGCTCGTAATGGCCAAGGGGACCCGCAACTTTATTTATTTATTTATACTTTTTTTTTTCCTCCGTTGCACGCTCGATGAAATTTAGAATCTTGCAGCGCCACCCTCTTGGAATCGGCCAAAGGATATTCTTGCAGTAACCAATGCCGCCATGACCCATCACAGTCGCATGACTAAGGAGAGAAAAAGAAGAATGTGTTTGTTCTTTTGATGTCAACTGGGAGTGAAGCATGCCTTGTGCTGATGTATATTTATGGATGGTAGAGAATTCTCTATTAGAGAATACTTTTAAAGATATCATCTGATATTGGGGATATCATTTAATATTTCTTTATTTTCTAAAAAAGTAGATTTCCTTATTAATTTAGATTATTTACTTTCTTGTGCATTTTGTTTAGGTTTAAATACCCTTCTCTTCAATTGTGTATTGCTGAATTGGTTCTCTCTCCTTTTTCCCTTGAAAACCCTAGAATATTTACGCCTTTTCGACATTCCGCTTGTGATTGCTCTTGGAGAAGTAGAGGTGGCAAGGGACCACATGAGATCATGATCAAATATGAGCCTGAGGTGAAACATTTCTGAAGAGCAAGTGAGTTCTGCAACAACCGATTTATTAGGATCGGTGATTCTCGTGGACCACATCTGTATCTTAGGGCTACGCAGTCCGATGCAATCAAAGTGGGAGAGACATTCTGGCATTGGAGAAGCGGGAATCTATTAACAAAGCATAATGTTTTCAACATTAGGGAGTTGCATCCGGTTCCATGTGCCAAATCCATATTCTTCTTTTTTCGAGAAGATCTCCAAAGGATATTCTTGCAGTGATTCATGCTGCGCATGCCTGATTACAATTGCATGACTAAGGAGAGAAAAGAAGGTTGTGTTTGCTCTTTTGATATCAAGAGGGAGTGAAGCATGTCCCATGTTGTTGTATATTTATGGATGGTAGAGAATTCTCTATTAGATCAAATTTTTAAAGATATCATTAGATATCGGGGATGTTATTTAATATTTCATTGTTTTCTAAAATAGTTGATTTCCTTATTAGATTATATTATTTTCTTTCCTATGCATTTTGTTCGGATATAAATATCCTTCTCTTCAATTGAGTATAGATGAACTAATTCTCTTTCTCTCGAAGATCCGACAATATTTACGCCCTAACCACATAAGATCATGATAAAATATGAGCCCGAGGTGAAACATTTCTTCAAAGCAAGTGAGTCTGGTAATAATGGATTTACTAAGATCGGTGATTCTCCTAGACCACATCTGTATCCTAGGGCTACGCTATCCGATGCAATCAAAGTGGGAGAGACATTCTAGCATTGGAGAAGTGGGAATCTATTAACAAAGGGAGAAGTGCCAAAAAAGTCCTAAACCTTTTGCCTTTGTGCCAAATTAGTCCTAAACCTTTTTTTGGTGCCGATTTAGTCCTAAACCTTTTTATGTGGTGCCGATTCAGTCCTTTCCGGCCAATTTGGCCGGATTTTGCTGACTGGACGCCGACCGGCTGACGTGGCCGGCCGGAAGAAAATTTTAATATTATTTTAATATTTTTTTTTTATTTTTTTATTTTTTTATTTTTTAATATTTTTTATTTTTTATTTTATTTTATTTTTGGTCTTTTTCCTTATTTTATTTTAACTCGCCACGTAAGATCATGGCCGGCGAAATCGGAGCTCGGCGACCGGCCAGAGCCGAAGGCCGACCTCGCCGGCCACCTCTTCGGCAAGGCCGCACCTCGCCGGCCATGGGCGAGGGCCTCGCGCCCATGGGCCGGCGAGGCTCGACTCGCCAGATCCGGCCATTTAGGCTTGCCCTCGCCGGATCTGGCGAGGTCGAGCCTCGCCATGGTCGGGCGAGGCTCCCCCTCGCCGGATCCGACGAGGCTAGACATGGCCGCGACTCGACCTCTGGCGAGGGCAAGCCTCGCCCATGGCCGGATGGCGAGGTCGAGCCTCGCCGGCCATGGGCGAGGCTTGCCCTCGCCGGCCATCCGATGGCCGGCGAGGTCGGCCTCGCCCTCGCCGGCCTTCGGCTCTGGCCGGTCGCCGGACCTCGGTGACCGGCCGGAGGAAAAAGACCAAAAAATTAAAAAATTAAAAAATTAAAAAAAAAAATATTAAAATAATATTAAAATTTTCTTCCGGCCGGCCACGTCAGCCGGCCGGCGTCCAGTCAGCAAAATCCGGCCAAATTGGCCGGAAAGGACTGAATCGGCACCACATAGCACCACATAAAAAGGTTTAGGACTGAATCGGCACCAAAAAAAGGTTTAGGACTAATTTGGCACAAAGGCAAAAGGTTTAGGACTTTTTTGGCACTTCTCCCTATTAACAAATCATACGTTTTCAACATTAGGGAGTTGCGTCCGGTTCCACGTGCCATATCCATGTTCTTCTTTTTTCGAGAAGATCTCCAAAAGGAAGGACAGTGCTGCGACAATAAGCCATCGAATAATAAATTTAACATAACAGGAAAATAAATCGAATGTCGAATTTACATGATTTGGTCGGTCAATGTGACTTATGTTCACGGGGAGAACAACAAAAAATTACACTATAAATTAAACAATACAATGAAGATTACATTTACACTTGAGTTATTCAAACATTCTCAATATTTTTTAGTCTCCAATTACACTCAATAATCCACATGTGTTTAACCTATAATTTCTCACGAAATAATGAGAATGGAGGACTTGGTCTGATAATTTATCCTCATACATGCAAACTTTAATGATAATGATTCTCGAAAGTCACAAACCTTTGTAATTCCATAATCACACAATCTAATCAAATAGGAATCGTCATAGTCGATAGAGGACAACGATAGCAATTAACTAGTCCTCGACACTCCCAACAACATCACAAAAATACTTCAAATGGTAATTTTATTTAACTTGGTCCTATTTCGCTGTGGCATGGTAGGAAACGGCTGTATAAAAACTACACAAATCAATTTCATCAACTAATGTTTACATCGGCAATGCTACTATTCCTCGCTACGATATAATGTTGATTGCCTTCTCACATTTCTTTAAGTGGGTAGAGACGAGACGGAAAGAATTAGCATAGCCCACGGCAGCCCATCTCCTTTTCCGTTGATGATTGCCTACTCATGTTTAGCTTACTTCGATAAAGCATAGAAATTACCAACTCTCTAACGTTTCTTTTTGTTTCGTGAGAAATATAGCGTTTTTGAAAAATATTTTCTAGAAAGTTATTTTTCGAGGTTCGGGTGAAACTTAAAAATGAAATATAAAATATTTTTCTTTGCTTAGTAAAGAAAATATTTTCCTCCATACACTCTTCTTCAATAATTTTTTTTGGTAAGGTTTCTTCAATAATTTTATTATTATTTTATTTTTTTAAAATCAATTTTTCATTATTTTTTATTTTTTAAAAATCGATTATTAAATTATTTTTTATTTCTCTTTTCCTTTTCCTTGTTTTTCTTTTCTTCTTCAACTGGTCATTAGCCATGGTGACGGCTGGTGATTGGCCACAGGCGAGTCTCAAGCTCACCAACAAGCACGGGGCTCACCCACCTCTTGCGAGCCCATGCTCTCGGCTTGCTAAATCGGCAAGCGTGAGCGTTAAGTTCAAGGCTTACTTGATTAGCAAGCAAGAGCCTCTTGGTCGCCGATCAGGAGAGGCCCAAGGCCAGCGAGTGCAAGCCTTGCCATAGGTTCGAGTTCGCTGACCTTGGGCCTCGCTAGATTGGCAAGCCTCAAGCTCACTGACCTCGAGCCTCGCTTATGGCCAGTTGTCGGCCATCGCCGTGGCTAGTGACTAGCTGAGAAAGAAGAGAAGGAAAATAAAGAAAAGAAAAAGAAAAAAGAAAAAAAAAAAAAGAGAGAAAGAAGTGGGGGCTTGTAGGTATGTGAGATAAGAGAGAGCAAGTGAGGAGGCTGGTGATCAGCCAAGAAAGAAGAAGAGGAAAAAAAAAAGAAAATAAAAGAAAAAGGAAATGAAAAGGAAAATAAGAATAACTCAAATTTTTAAAAAGAATAAAAAAAGGAAAGAAGTGGGAGCTTGTAGGAATGTGAGATAAGAGAAGGCAAGCAAGGAGGCTGGTGACTAACCAAGAAAGAAGAAGATGAAAACAAAGAAAAGAAAAAACAATTCTAATTTTTTGAAAAAAAAAAAAAGAAGTGGGGGCTTGTAAGGGTGTGAGATAAGAGACATCAAATGAGGAGGTTGGTGACCAGCAAAGAAAGAAGAAGAGGAAAACAAAGAAAAGAAAAAGAAAAAAATTAAAAATTAAAAATAATTTGAATTCTTTAAAGATAAAAAAAAAAGGAAAAGAAAGAAGTGGGGACTTGTAGGAATGTGAGATTAGAGAGAGCGAGGAAAATATTTTTTCCTATTTTAGAAGACCTTTTTCCTTTCATAAAAAATGTTTTTCCCAAGCAATTCATTTTCTGTGAAATGAACACTAGAAAATTCGGAAAATAATTTCTTGAAAATTATTTTCCGCGAAACGAATAGAGCTTTCGAGGAAAATAACTTTCAAGAAAATGTTTTACAAATTTTCCAGTTTTTATTTCACGAAAAATAAATTAGTCAAGGAAAACATTTTCCATCAATAGAAAAATCTCATTCAAAAGTGAGGAAAATATTTTCCACTTTTCAAAAAGGGAAAACATTTTCCACTGCTCTTTCTTTCATCATTATGTTTAGTTATTTTTTATTTTACATTCCTTTTCTTTTTTAAATTAGAATTTTTTTTTTCTTGAGCCGATTGTCAATGTGAGGCTCAAGCGTCACCAAATTGGCAACGCTTGAGCATTGCTAAAGGGCCAAGAGGCTTGGGCCTTGCTAAATCGGCAATGCTCAAGCGTCGGCAAAGGGAGGCGAGGCCTGAGGCCAAGCTCGCCGGCTGTCACCATGGTCAGCAATCGACTAAGGAATATAAAACAAAAAAACAAAAAAAAATAATTAAAATTTCTAACTTTTAAAAAAGAAAATAAAAATAATTAAAAAATTAGATTATTTTTTAAAAATAAAAAGGAACAAAAAATTAAATATAAAATAAAATATAAATGATCAAAATGAGTTCACCGAGGAAAATCAAATTAAATACCTAACGGTGGAATCATTTTCATGTTTTAGCAAAATACTGGAAACTATTTTTATTTTTTTATGGAAAATGATATTTTAGAAAATATTTTCTAGAAATGTCACATTTTCCGAGAAACAAATAGAGTCTTAATATTTTAACGCTCCTCTTGCATGTAAGCCGAATTTACGACATAAGGAATTTGATGAAGGAGTTGCACATGCAAAGTCAATTGTGCAAAACTTGTAAACTTGTATCTGATGCCATATAAAAGAGTCCATCCAAAGTTAAGCACGAAGGCGGAGGGAGACCCATATGTATATTAAAAGCATATAAATCATGTAGACAAGTGATACGTAATATATTTCTTGTGCGATTATTTGTTATTACTAAATACAAAGATTTCCAACATTAGCGTATAACATAATGTAACAAATTCCTAATTTTAGTGATGATTGATTCATCAGAGAACGACCCAGGATAATATCCCCTAAGTTAATAGTAGATAACACTCCATTTCCCTGGTAAATTGCGTTTAATAGGCAAATCAGAATTTTATAATTCTAAAGAGTTGGTGATTTTAGGTAATCATGCACATCTCTACTTTCTAATGTCCTCTTCGTCAGCGTCGCTGTTATCTCAAACTTCTTCTGATTTTGATGCGACTCGGCTAATTGTCTATGTTTCGAAGAATTATGTAACCCACCTCTGGCATAATAAAACAAATCATGCAATAATGAAATGCTCGAATGTTTTTGAATTTCAAACATGATCGTATGTAAACTATTAATAACATTTTCCCTATTAAAGACAGTAATTCTCTCGTAGAGCGTATCTTGTGCTTTTAGAGACATGTGAATCAGTCACCTGTTCAATCAACCGAATCTATTTGTCCCGTCCCTAGTTCAAGAGGTGTCATCTACGGCTTATATGTCTGGAGCAAGGACTTTGCAATTTTGAACCCAAGAAACATTTTCAAAGAGTGGGCAACTGGAAGAGTTTTTGAAATTATAGAATGGGATTTTTAGGGTACTATAGAATCTATTGTTTTTTTGTTTTATGCCAATGTAGTATAGTTATGAAAATCAGCGTGGTCTCATTCAATTACAAGAACTAATACTTATATGCATTAGAAAATGTCATGAAACCATAAATTATAAGATATTACATTTTACAACGTTTTCCACTTACTTGTGGTGAACACACCATCGGTCATTGTAAAATATCACAAAATACACAAGAATCCCATTTGCACTTGATTGCAATTTTTTTTTTTAAAATGACATTCGAATTCTGGACCAGTAGAAATGTACGAAAGGTGGTCTTGTCCTTTCCTTTCCATTGTAAAAGACAAAAAGAACTTTAGAATGTTTTGCTTTTAGTTTTGATGGGTAAAATGCCGTAAATTTTAAAATTTTGCGCTTTAGGACATTTTGAACCTAAATTCAATTAGATATAGTAAACATTTGTACAAAGTCATAAATCCATATACCGTGACGTGCTACACTTGGTTATTTATGATAGAGGTTGGTCAGGTGGTGACAATATTTATTTTTTTGGTGGGAATTTCTCGAAACTTCTCTTGTTGACACCAAATTATTGGTGACCCCATTCATTGCATAGAAAAATTATGGATCGATCTCGACTCCCAAACAAAAATATTAAATTACATCTACACATTAGGAGCATTACCATTTAGCAGTATTAAGCTCACATAAATTATATTATAATTGGACTAAGTTAAGTGAGGTAACTCTAATCTTAATAGGATTAGCGGGACTAAACCCAGGAGAATACAAAATTTGGCCAAGCACATGATATGATTGGATATATCAATATTTGAACACAATCACCGGAATTCTCTTTACCTAGGGTATTGAATGGTCACGAACGAGAAAGGTACTTTCACAATAATAATAAGTTTTGCACCACCGTCCAAAAAAAAAAAAAAGTTGCACCAACCATTCCGAAAACATTTCTACATACATAACATTGGCAAAATGGCGATGAAAAATGCCATATATATATAGACACGCATGCGCTATAACTTCTATATCATGACAGTTACACAATATAAACTTGTGAATAGTTTTAGTTATGCTAACTTGAAATATAATGATAACATTTGTATAAGACATCAGTCATGACATATTGATAAAGACATCAAATTTCTATTTGCAAACGGCCTATATAAACCATTAAAATAATGAAAGAGTCTCAGGTAAATTCCCAAACTCGCCTTCACTTTATTTACCATGTATTACACTAGGAACGCCCCAGCTAGGGAATAATCAAACCACACTTAGTTAGGTCCTTGGGCGAGGACTCTTAAACATTGACAAAAGGGTAAATCTCGTATCCAAAGTTGCAGCTCCCGCCAACCACTCGCCCACCTTCCTTCCCGTCGCAACAGCTCGGAAGCTCGCCGACTGCGCCCTCCAGACACTCCTTGCACTCGGTCGCCGACAGATCCCTCGTGCACTGCACCAATCCGTACAGCTTCGTCTTATCCTCCAGTTCCATCTCTCCAGTCGCGTACAGCTTCGGCACAGTGTAAGCCTCCTCGACCAGCCCGGTCAGCAGCCCCCTTACCTTGCCGTTGAAAGCCGCCGGGTCGCTCACGTTGTTGAGGTTCCACATGGAGAACTTGTTGGCATTGTCGATCTGGCCGAAGAAGTCGGTGTCAAGGTACTTGAACATGCAATTGTCATACCAGATTATCGCCCCCTTGTTGCAAGGGCAGCGGCGGCGGATCTCGGCGCCAGCGTCCGCCACGCAGGCCTTGCAGTCCGATGGTGATGTGTCGCCCCGGCACTGTGCGAGGCCATAGACCTGGTCTTGGTATTGGCCGATGGAGCCGAGGCCAAAGCCCGAGGAAGGGGTCTTGGTGTAGAGGAAGCTGGTGAGCTTGTTGAGGTTGGATTCGTACGGGCTACCTGCGGTGAAGTTCTCGGAGGAGGAGCAGAAGTGGAAGAGAGGGTCGGCGCCGAGGGCAGCCCGGAGGAGGAGGGCGGAACAGAGCGAGAGCAAGACAAAGCGGGCCGAAGACATGTCGTTACTCAAAGATTTGATATGAATGTGCTGTGAGGTGAAGTTGGGTCACCTTCGTGTTGTGTTTGCGATGAGAATGAGATGAGTATGTTATTTCCATGCATATATATATAGGCGGTGAGGGGATATGAGAGGACATCTTCGAAGATGGAAATTGTCGTGGGTTGACCAAGGGGAAGGACTTTCAGACGTACGACTTTTTCTTTCGCAGCTTCACATGTTCGATTTTTACCGTGTAGAAATCTTCAATCATGGGCGGCGTCGGAGTTTTTTTAAAAGAGATGGGTTTAAATTAATGGATTAGCTCGCGGATTACTCGGTCGCAAATGTGGGCTACGACAACTTGAGAAACTATCGTATTATATTGAACCAAAGATGGCTCGTGAAGTAGTCTTATGTATCGGATTCATTTTGGGGGAGAGAAGGTCCATTTGCGCAAGGAATTGTTCTCACTTGCGTAACAAAGTTGACGCAGGAACCTTCAATAGGCATTAAAAGGATAAATTATGCAGGAAGATGTAGGTCCGCTTTAGGGCTAATGACTCCATCAAAGTATGCTAAACACGACTAGGCAATCATCAACGGAAAAGGAGATGAGCTGCCGTGGCTATGCTAATTCTCTCCATCTCTACCCGCTTAAAGAAATGTGAAAAAAACAATGATCATCATACCGTAGGGAGGAATAGTAGCGTCACCGATGTAAAGATTGGCTGATGAAATTGATTTGTGCAGTTTTATATGGCCGTTTGCTATCATGCCATACATGATCAAGTTAAATAAAATTACCATTTGAAGTATTTCTGTGTGTCATTGGGAGTGTCGGCAGCTAGTTAATTGCTAATGTTCTCCTCTATCGACTCTGGCAATTCCTATTCAATTAGATTGGGTAATTACGGAATTACAAAGGTCTGTGACTTTCGAGTGTCATTATCATTAAAGTTCGAATGCATGAGAATAAATTGGAAGATCAAGTCCTTAATTCTCATTAGAGCTTAGTAAGGTCTGTGAATTCGTTTGCAAGATTGAAAAATTATTTCAAAAGAAATTATGTGATTCAATACTTGTGGGTTATTTGGGGTAATCGGAAATTGGGAAACATCAAAATTATTTGAGTAATTTGAGTGTGGTTGTAATTTGTTGTATGGTTTAATCTGTAAAAGGAATTCTTTACTAGTCTCCCCATGAATATAGATCACATATTTTTCTGTCACTTTTATTATTCGACTTCTTATTTTCAAAATACTATCCTTGATTTTGGAGATCTTCTCGAAAAAGAAGAACGTGGGTCTGGCACACGGAACTGGATGCAATTCCTTAAAGTTGAAAACGCACACTTACATTATAAAGATGGTCCACAAGAACCATCGATCACAGTAAATCGATTGCTGCACAACTCACTGTGGATCGGCATTCGCTGCTTTGAAAAAATGTTTCCCCTCGAGTTCATGTCTGATCATGATCTTATATGGTTAGGGTGTAAACATTCTAGGATTTTCAAGAGAGGGGAAAGAAAATCAGAAAAATTATCTATACTCAATTGACTTTATTAGAGAATTGTATTTATACTTGAATAATATACATATGAAAGGAAATAATCTAATCTAATAAGAGAATAAGTTATCTTGGAAAATAACGAAATATGAAATAATATCCCTAATTTACAATGATATTTCTAAGAGTATTATCTAATAATGAATTCTCTATTATCCATAAATATACATCAATACTGAACATGCTTCAATCTCAATTAGACTAACATTAAAAAAGCAAACAGAGCCTTATTTTCTCTCATTTGTCATGCAATTGCGATCGGTCATGTACGGAAGTAGCTACTGCAAGAATTTCCTTAGGCGGATTCCAAGAGGGTGACGCCACAAGATTCAAGATTCTATGGAACGCGCGATGTAGGAAAAATAAAAAAATAGTTGCGGTCCCCTTGGTAATTACGAGCTCAGATCTCATCCCAAGTCAACCGTTTCTAGAGGAGGGAAGGTTGACTAATAGCTAACGAAAGATGGCGTTGACCTTAATTAGGCCGCAGTTTCGTGCTTATACGGCTTTAACTTCAGAGAAGACAACGTGGCGAAAGTAATTCGAGTTCAAATGACGAAATTCTGTTCTCTGTACTCAGTCTTATTTTCAATACAAGATAAATAATTCTTTTTTGGATAACCCCATGTAATCCCATTCTCTCTAATAGTATTGTTGCCTACTTATGTTGGAAAACTAGGTGCCCTCTAATAGTCAAATTAGATTAAGCTCAAAAGAAATGAATCCATTGTCCACCTTTTGGAAAGATGTCAATTCTTGTGGACGTGGCCACGAGCATGGCTATACTACCCGTTTTTTTTTTTAATTAATATAATATGTCGTCGTGTTGTTAGACTAACATAAAATCTCACAAATTGTTGTTCTTCCCATTTCTTCCCACTTTATACAGTTGGTATTTGCCATGCTTCGATTAGCATACCAATGTAAAGATTGGTTTATCAAATTGATTTGTGCAGTTTAATGCAGCCATCTGATACTATGCCCTAACAAAATATGACCAAGTTAAATTAAAATTACCATTTAAGGTGTTCTTGTAATGTTGTTAGGAGTGTCGAGGGCTAATTAATTGCTAGCATCATCCTCTATCAACTTTGACGATTTTTATTTGCTCAGATCAGGTAATTATAAAATCACATAGGTCTGTGGCTCTTGAGAGTCATTATCATTTAAAGTTTGTACGTATGAGATAATGACCAAGCGCTTCTTTTCTTGCTCTACTAACCTGCAATATAATTTGCTTTAGCTGCATTCCTGTGTTGCGCCATTTGTGTTTCCAATTGTGTTCAACTGGCATTTCAAGTAAACATCACTTAATTTGACTGGAAATCATGTATCTTACTTGCCTTTTCTTATAAACTTTACATACTATCCCAAGGTTACTATAAACAAAAAAAATCTGAAATAGCTCTATATCATACAGCAAGAGGGGAAAAGAGATCATCTCTACAGGCAACATTTAAAAAATGAGGTTGGGGAAAAACAGTAAATGAAATTGGCGAAATATGATAAAAATCTATTACAACGCGAACGAAAATGTACTAACTATATTGTATTAATTACTCAATCGCAAACCCTATTCATATAATCCATGAATGAGATGAAGGTACCTATACTAGTATATAATTTGTATAGGTGCATGTAGTATTTGTATTGATTGAAAAAGTTTAGTTGATTTTGCGGAAATATCCCGAGAGAAAATTACAAATTGTCCGGTAAGGGGCTTCACTTTCTAGAACTATTCTTTGGATAAATCTATCAGATAAGCCGGACTTCTGGGGCAAATGATGAAAAGTAAAGTTTGTTAAACATCAAGGTTTGACTAGTTAGCAAATACTACCTCGTACGTATTTGCGTTCTTCTTCACATGTATGATTTACGAGGTTTTACATCTTGCATTTATTTCAATGCATTTTTTCTCCGTGGGTTGGGATATATATAATTATTCGAATCTGGAAGTCCTTTCACCGCACATGGCAGACGAATTTATCTCACAGAAAAATGGAGAGTTGAATCCAAAAACTCAAAATGATAAATAAGGAAGGCCACATGCTTAAAAAAGGCTTGTAAATCTCATAAGCAAACAATATTGGATACTTTAACACCACTCTTGCATGCAAGCTAAATTTACAACACCAGGAATTTGATGAATTGGAGTCGCACACGCAAAAAGAATTAAGGCAAAATCTGAATTTGATACCGTGAGCAAATAGATGGTGTTAAAATGCACGTATAAATTGTGTTAGAAAATCCCACATTAATAAATTAGTGTGATATAGAGCACTTAATATATTAAAATTGTCCCATAACTCATTGGTTTAAATTTTTGAGTAAATGTGGGTCTAACTAAATATATTAAAAGGCTAAGACTTAGGCTTCCTTTTTGTGATCTCCCCAAGCGAAAGGTTTCAAACTTGGTGGATGAAGCTGGGCATAATTTCCGTTTGATGGGCATTATGGTGTAATGATGTAGGCTAAATTAAGGGGGAGCTCACATGTGAATGGAAAATTGTTAGGATGTACTCAGAGAAATCCCACACCAGTAAGTTGGTGTGGCATAGAGCAATTAACATATTATCCTTGTTAGCCCATAACTCATTGACTTCAGTTTTTTAGTAAATATAGATATAACTGGATATGTTAACAAGCTCAGACTTAGGCTCTCTCTTTGTGATCTTTATCCTAGTTGGCCCATAAATCATCGATTTAAGTTTTTTAGTGAATGTGGGTTCAACTAGATATGTTAATGGACTCAAACTTAGGCTCCCTTTTTGTGATCTCCCCTTGCAAAAGGCATTAGGCTCCCATTGTTCCCTCCTAACAGATAGAGGGAAACCTATACATATATTAATGTTATGTTTGATAGTCAAGATAAAATTCAAAACAACCTATTTGTGATCTCCTCTAGCGAAAGGTACTAGGCTTATGTTGTTCACTCCTAACAGACGGAGGGAACCTGTATGTATATTAAGGTCACGTTTAATAGTCATGACAAAATTCACGATAAGATAAAGTTTATCATATCATATGTTTGATGCTTACTCGATATATGATAAAATTGGATATAAGTGAGACATAGGTCACATAAAATTATCTCATGGGGAAAGCGTGATAAAGGTGGATGAGGTTTTTAATATCCATAATAGGAAAATTATTTTTCTGGAATAAAAAAACTTCTTAAATTAAAAACATATATATAATATAAATAATAGTTGAATTTTAATATAAGAAATTCAAAATAATAAATAAATAACAGTTAATTTTTTATATTTAATCTTAGTGTTATTTACATATTCGAATTTGATGCTATCTTATAATATAAGTTCAATATATATATTTATGAAATATTTTAGGTATTTTAGTATTTTAGATATATTAATACAATTCAATATTTCAAAAAAAAATTATTAGAGAATGTTGGAAGGGGAAGAAAGAAATAAAAAAAATTAATTAATTATAAAATGAGAGAAAAATAAAATAAAATAAAATAAGCAAATAAAAATAAAGTAAAAAGAGTGTCACGAGATATTTTACCATTTCTATTTGTAAAATTTGTTGTTCATTTATAATTATATATCGTTTGTACCAAACAATAAATATAATATGATGTGAATATACACAACTTTATTACCGCAATTATCAAACGATGGATAGGATATAATAAAATCCATAAATTTCATATCTTATCCTTATTAGAAATCTAGATGACTAGCGTAGCCTAAGAGTATGTAAATCATGCAAACAAGTGACTCACAATATTTTAATAGAAATGAGTCTAATACCATAAAATTGGAGTAGAAACTAAGTCTAATACCATATTAGAACACCCTAAAAGTTTAAGCACATAGGTATGTACATCAAAAGGCACATAAACCACGTATATAAGTGATCTGCAATATTTTAATAGAAACGAATATATTTCTTGTATAATTATTTATTTTTGCTTAATACAGTGATTTCCAACATCAGCACATAAAACAATGTAACAAATTTATAATTTTACTGATGACCGATTCACAGATCATGATAACATCCCCTAAGACAATAGCAGATGACATTCATTTGACTGCTAGATTGCGTTTACTGGGCAAAACAGAATTTGAAAATTCTAGAGAATTGGTGATGTTGGGTAATCACACACGTTTCCAGCGTCCTCTTAGTCAGTGTCGCTGACTATCTCAATTTCTTCTGATCTTGTTGTGACTTGGTCAATTATCTATGCTACGAAGAATTATCTATCCCAGTAATGAAATACTCAAGTGTTTTTTGAATTTCCAACAAGAACGTATGTAAATTATTTGCGTCATCTTGCCTTATTGAATATAGTAGTTCTCTCGGAGAGCGAATCTTGCACTTTCAAAGACATGCGAATCAGCAACTTGCTGAATCAACCAAAGCCCTTTGTATCATCCATAATTTAAGAGGGGTCATCTACGGCTTATAGGTTTGGAATAAGGACTTTGCAATTATGAACGCAAGAAACTTTTTCAAAGAGTGGGCAACCAGAAGAGTTTTTGAAATTATAGAATGTGATTTTGATGTTACTATAAATCTATTATTTTTGTTTTATAACGCTGTAGTATAGTTATGAAAATCAGAGAGGCCTCATTTAATTAAAAAAAATTAGTACTTTTATGTATTCTAAAATGTCATGGCACCATAAATTATAAGATCTTACATTTTACAACGTTTTCCACATACTTATGGTAAAAACACCATTGGTCATCGTAAAATATCACATAATACACAAAAGAATTCCATTTTCACTTTATTACAATTAAAAACAAATGACATTGTACAAGACAAAAAATATTTTAGAACGTTTGCTTTTTAGTTAAGGCGAGCAAAATGTCATAAATTAAAATTTTGTGCTTTAGAAAATTTTGAATCTAAATTCATTTATATAAAGCGAACGCCTTTACAACGTCATAAATCCATGTACTATGATGTTCTCTACTAGTTAGTTATGATAGCTAAAGGTGGTTGGCCAAGTGGTGGCAATATTTATTTTCCTAGTTGGAGTTTCTCCAAACCATCTCTTGTTGACACCAAATTTTTGGTGGACCCATTCATCACATAGAAAAATTATGGATTCATCCCGATTCCTAAATAAAAATAGTATTAAATTACATCTGCACATCTGAAGCATTATCGTTTAGTAATATTAAGCCCACATAAATTGCATTATAATTGGACTGAGTTAAGTGAGGTAGCTCTGACCTTAACAGGATTATTTGGACTAAGCTCAAGAGAACACAAAATTCAGCCAAGACGATTGCAACAAGAAAGCATATGGAGCTCAAAACTTTGGTTATTGGATAGGGAATGAAAGAGATATCTTATTTTCTCGTCTTGAATATTACACAATTTCTTTCTTATAATGAAAGAGTCGGATTTATTCCCCACTCTCCTTCACTTTATTTACCGTAATTTCCGCTAGGAACACCCTAGCTAGAGGACGATCAAACCACGCCAAGGTCCTTGAGCGAGGACTCTTAAACATTGACAAAAGGGTAAGTCTCGTATCGGAAGTTGCAGCTCCCGCCAACCACTCGCCCACCTTCCTTTCCGTCGCAACAGGTCGGAAGCTCGCCGATTGCGCCCTCCAGACACTCCTTGCACTCGGCTGCCGACAGATCCCTCGTGCACTGCACCAATCCGTACAGCTTCGTCTTACCGTCCACTCCCTTCTCTCCAGCCGCGTACAGCCTCGGAATTGAGTAGGCTGCCTTAGCCAGCCTGGTCAGCGTCGCCCTTACCTTGCCGTTGAACAGCGCAGGGTCGCTCACGTTGTTCAGGTTCCACATGTAGAACTTGTTGGTTTTATCGATCTGGCCAAGGAAGTCGGCGTCAAGATACTTGAACATGCAGTCATCGTACCAGATTATCGCCCCCTTGTTGTGAGGACAGCGGCGGCGGATCTCGGCGCCAGCGTCTGCCACACAGGCCTTGCAGACTGAGGGCGATGCGTCGCCTCGGCACAGTGCAAGGCCAAAGACCTGGTCTTGGTATTGGCCGATGGAGCCGAGGCCAAAGCCTGAGGGAGGGGTCTTTGTGTAGAGGAAGCTGGTGAGCTTATTGAGGTTGGATTCGTACGGGCTGCTCGCGGTGAAGTTCTCGGGGTTGGAGCAAAAGTGGAAGAGTGGGTCGGCGCCGAGAGCAGCCCTGAGGAGGAGGGCGGAACAGAGCGAGAGCAAGACGAAGCGGGCCGAAGACATATTGTTACTTAAAGATATGATATAAATGTGCTGTAAGATGAAGTTGTGTCACCTTCGTGCTGTGTCTGTGATGAGGATGAGACGAGAGTGTTGTTTGCATGCATATTTATAGGGATTGAGCGGATATCAGTGAAGCCGTCAAATTGTCATGGTTTTTGACCGAAAGGAAGTAGTTTCAGAGGCTGCGAATTCTTCTTTTGCAGCTTCGCAACTTCGATTTTTAGTGCGTAGATACGTTCACCGTGGGCGCCGTCGTTGGAAAAAATTAAAAGAGATGGGGTTGAATGAAGTGGATTAGCTCGCAGATCACTTCGCCGAAAATATGGACTAAAACAACTTGAGAAACTATTGTATTATATTCAATCACATATGATTAGCTAAATATTCTTCCGACGGATTGATTTTGGGGAGAGAAGGCCAATTCTCGCAAGAAATCGTTGGTGTATCTATATACGTAGGATGCTACACTTTGCATTAAAAGGGTAAGTTATGCAGGAAGATGTAGGTCCACTTTAGGGTTGATGAATCTTATCAAAGTAAGGTAAAAATTAACGATGTCGCAGACTTCACAAGGCCGTCTTCAATGAAAAAGGAGATGAACTTTAGAGAGTTGGTATTTTCTATGCTTTGAATAGCTGTTCATATGTTTTTTACGCATTTGAAACGATCATGTGACCGCCAACCAGTATTCATGGAAGGAAGCACAATGGATGCAATCGTCGTAGCAATAGTAGTGGCTTCACCAGTGTAGAGATTGGTTTATTGATTTGTGCAGTCATATCCGGCCGTTTGTTGCTATGCCATAGCATAATATGACCAAGTTCAATCCACGACTTTATCATTTGAATTAGTTTCATAATATTGGTAGGAATGTCAAGCGCTAATTAATTGACAGCCATAGTCCTCTATGACTGCGACAATTCCAATCGGAAAAATTACCAAAAAGGTCATAAATCCATTGCACTTGTATTAATTGAATTTTAAACTTTTTAATTTGGCCAATTTAATGCTAAATCCTTTTAAAAATTGGCTAGATAAATTTGCCAACATAGTCAATTTAGCCAAAATTGGTTGGAAACCTCTGATGTGGACGCCGGCCATAACACAGTGGGCAATGACGTGGACAAGTTTTATTTATTTATTTTTTTAATTTTTTCATTTTTTTTATTAAGTTTATCTTTTATCTTTTTATTTCTCCTTATTCCTTTGTCAGTTGCTAGGCCTTTATGATGGTTAGCGATTGGCCAAAAGCAACAAGCAACAAGGTTGAGCCTCATCGGAGATAATGAGTCACCCCTCATTAGCTCCCAAGGAGATCCCAGCCAGGGTGTCCTCACACAAGGCTGGTGATGGTAACCCTCGCTAGTCGTCATAGGCCGGGCAACCAGTAGAGGAAGAAGGAGAATAAAAAAAGCAAAGAAAAGAAAATCGATAAATATTAATAAAAGATATTCACGTCATTACCGACCGTGTCATATAGGATGGCCAATATCCACATTAAAAAATTTCGGCTAAAATTAGCTTGATAGACTACATTAACAAATTTTCAATGGGTTTTGAATTGAATTGGTTAAAATGAAAGGTTTAGAATTGAATTGACACAAATATAATAAATTTATGAGTTTTTTTAGTAATTTTCCCTTGATCAAACTGGGTGGTTATACAGGTTTGTGACTTTTGAGAGTCCTTACCATTAAAGTTTGGACGTATGAGATTATGGATTAACAGACCAAGCCAATCTTTTTGGGTCCTAGCCACTTGAAGTATAATTAAATTTTTGTCACATTTTTGTGTTGCGCCATTTGTGCTACTGCGATTGTCATCAACCATCATTTCGAAGTACCATCACTTAATTCGACTCGAAACCATATTTTTCACTTCCTTTTTCTTGTCATCTTATATACTATTTCAAGGTCATTATAATTAATAATTGGAAAGAGTATCATTTTCATAGCAAGAGGGGAAAAGAGATCATCTCTACGAGCATGACATAAACAATGACGTCGGGAAAAAACAGTGAATGAAATTAGCGAAAAATTTAAATCTAATACAACGATAATGAAAAGGTACCATTTATGTTGTACTGATTATCAGTCGCAAATGTTATTCTTATAATTCATGAATACCTATACCTCTATATACTTTGGGCAGGTTCATTTGGTACGGGATAATTGTCCAAAAAATTCTAAATATGTAATACGATGGTCAGTTCATTCCTAAAATTTTCAATTATATTAATTTAGTCATGATTCTTTTAATAATTACCAATGTACCTTTCAACTTAGTTTGGTCAAAATTTGCTAACGTGGAATCCAACCGTCTCACATGACACGGATGGCACTGATATAGATAATTTTTACAACTTTATTTAATTATTTATTATTTATTTATTTATTTCCTTTTTTTTTTTCTTGTTTCTTCCTTTTTGGCCTTTGGTTGATTGTTGATGCCCACAACTGGCCATAGGCCAAGGTCACCCTTGTTGGCTACCCCTTGCCCAAATGTGGTGAGTGCAACATTGGCTTGAATCGAGAGTCGAGGTGGCCGTTGTTGCCAGATCTGGCAAGGCGGAAAGCATGGACCTCACTTGCAACCGATAGAAAAATGAATAGAAAGGAAGAAAAAGTAAAAACAAAACAAAACAAACTATAAAAACTAGCAATATTAGCGCTGGTTGTATTACGCAAGACAACTAGCATTTCCATCAAAGATTTCCGTTTAAAATCGGCCCTAAGGATTACATTAACAAATCGTCAAAATATTTAAAACTAAATTAGCATAATTAAAAATGGGATTAAATTGAACATCGTATAATATGTTCAAAATTTTGTGGACAATTTTTACTATACAGTATTTGTATTAGTTTGAGGAGGTTTTAGTTGCAGAAATACCCCGCGAGAAAATTACAAATTATCCGGTAACGCACTCCACTTCCTCTTTCTGACATTAATTTTTGAAATGATAGACCTGCGGGGCAAATGGCGAAAAGTAAACATCAAGGTTTGACTAGTTAGACAAACACCACCTCGAACATATTTGTGCTCTCCTTGACATATATCTTTCTAGAAGACATTACAAGTTTATGTATTGGGTATTTCTCAATGCATTTTTTCTCTGGTCCAGACATATTTTTCAATAATTACTTAAGTCAGAAGTCTCTTTGACTTGCGCACAGAAGACGTGGCTGTGTCGTACTAGAGATTATTAAAAGGTTAATCCAAAAATTCAAAACTGAAACGTAAAGGGAAACTCTCTATATATGAAATGTTTATAAATTTCGTAGACAAACGATGTAATATACATTAGCATCCTCTATTACGTGCAAATCGAACGATACTAGGAATTTGATGAATATAATAAAAATGAATTATTCCGTCTGCAATTTTTTAATTATTGTTAGCGATACACGGTTATATGCAACATTAGCACATAAAATAATATTAAATATTAATTGGTCAGAGCATGTCCTAGAATGACATCCCATCTGGTTGGTAAACTGCGTTTACTGGGCAAATCAGACTTTTAAAAATTCTGAAGAGTTGGTGATTTTAGGTAATCACGCACATTTTGTAGTGCCCTCTTCGTCAGCGCCGCTGTTTCCAAGGCAAATCAGAATTTTAAAAATTCTAATCTCGTGTGTGACTGGGCATATTCCAAGGCTCTCGCTTGGAATTCGAAATTGCACTTTCGCATGGTTAAAAAAACATAAATTTCGTCCGGATCATAATTTTCTGTAGTTGATTTTGCTGGAACGACTTTTGTTTTATCATTTCATCAGAGTAAAGGAATAATTTACTAGTTTAACATATGCATTTGGTTTAGCTAAAACTTTAATATATGACATTACACTACAGTACGTGTATCCAAGGTGCTCAACTTTTATTTTATCCGGCGAATCTAATGGTCCAATCTTCATTTATTTCTCATGTCGGCACCACACAATTTTCTAATAGACATTTTCAAAAAATGATTAACAATATGATAGAGTTAAGTACATTAAAAATTCTAAACATCCATTATTATCATGCAAATTCAAAAGAAAAAACCCCTAAACCATTATAATATGAAAAAGTCATCACTACATATTTTTATTAGATATCTTAAAAAAATAATTAAAAATAGGGCATATTAAGTATGTTAAAAATTCTGAACATCCAAAATCATCATGCAACTTCAAAAGAAAAGACTCCCAAAAACATTATTACATGGAAGAGAAGAATTAATAAATTGGACTATTGATCACACTGAATCAGATGGAAGTTGAGCACTTAAAATACACGGACTATATTGTATGACATATATGTAACTCATTAACACAATAACTAGTGGCTTATCTGCCAAAAAAACTACTTTGTATTTTTGACGACCGAGTTTTTGCTATTTTGACCTGAATCGTTGCAGAAGTTGCTTAACTCGAATCATGTGCTGATCCGTGTTCACATGCCCACCATGTGATCCGATGTCTTGTGTCCGTAATACGAGCTGAGTCTATACAAGACGTTCTCCCAATTGATTTGGTTCGCTTGTACGCAAAGCAAGATTGAGGAACATAACCTCGAGATACGATACTCGGCATATCTCGCTTTTCAAGAAACAAACCTTAGTTCACATTTATTTCTATCTATGAGAAACTCGTTATGGGTTTGCGCATATTGTGATAATCTGCGATCTACCGTGTACGTCGTCATAAATGATCTTCTAGATCTAAAATCATCAAAAGAGGCAAGTCAGACTTGATCAAGCTACAAACTTCAGCTCTGACATGTTTCTTCTATTCAATCTTACCCATATTCATCTTCTAATTTCACTCGGATCACGATTAGTAGACATAATTCAAAACTCAAACCTTAATCCAGGTAATGAAATGCGTCCATTGTATGTATCCCTCCTTTTGTTAAATTTCATACTCAGTCCTGTCGACATCGTATGTATGAGTTTATGATTCAAACCTTTGATTGAATAAACATCCGAAACGTAAAACATATACTCAAACTCTGGAAGCAGAGACGGAAAGGAAATTGGTCATTTCTGAGACAGCTAAAGGTGCAGATAGATCAGCTCTTCTTCTTTGCATTCTTTGATGGCAATGTCCAGCGCTTCATTATTGGAGGAAGGCAACACATTGCAGCATTGCCGTCTCGGCGCCTGCAACTGAGTCCGACACACAAACACAATCTCAGTCACTCACTTCCAAACCTGGTCCAAACTTCAGTAAATAATCAAGACTTACCTGCTTCTTAGTGAGGTCCATTTTGTGTGCATACACTCTGATCTCCTTGATTTTCCTCGGGGAACCGCCGTCGTACTCACAGTTCTGATCCGCTCTCTTGTATGTGGTCTTAGTCCTGCCCTTGCTCTTGGATACCTTCTCGAAAAAGAAGATCGTGGGCCTGGCACACTCAACCGGATGCAGTTCCCTAGTGTTGAAAACGTACGCTTCCGTTAATGGATTTCCGCTTCTCCAATGCCGGAACGTCTGTCCCACTTTGATCGCATCGGGCAAGTACACGTGGTTTGGGAACACTTGGATGGCGTATCCCCAGGATACAGAGATGGTCCACGAGAACCACCTGTCGTAGCAAACCGTTTGTTGCAGAATTCTCTGTGGGTCAGCGTTCGCTGCTTTGAAGAAATGTTGCAGGGCATGGAGAGTGTTCATTCCGGGGAAAAGTGGGTCTATTTGGTCTAGACTGTGGATGGAGACTAAAGGTGTCACCGGATGCGCCGTCAGTAGACCAAGCGCATTGCCACGGATGTCGAACTGGTTCCATTTGATTTGAAGATGGCCGCGACAAAGTTGATGATGGCGACAAGATTAGGATAAACATTAGTAACATAGCCAAAGAGCAATGTCTAGTCTGACTTCAGTATATATGGAACTCCATCATGGAAGAGACTCTAAATGGCATATATGTACTTAATGCAAAGATACTGAAGTGATAGGCATGAGAAATAGATAAATACTCTTGATCAATCAAAATCAAAGCATTCGAAGATGGCTATTTTTTGCCAGTTGTGCATATGGAGAATCTCATTTCTCGGTAAGAGAGGATGTCGATCTCAAATACGCTAATTTTGTGCCGAATTACAGTTTTGAACCCAAGCGTGCATTGTTGGCCAGAAACACTCCAGAATTAATTAGCATCTCAACTGCAAAGCGTATGAGCAGACAGAATTGCTGTTTAAGAAACTCAAATATCCAGAGTCAAACTGTACCTAATGTGCAAATAGTCAAAATATAAAGGCAAAGCTTACTTTTAGGGGCATGACAAGCCGTAATGTAAAGCTCGAGCTTAGATTTCAATGCATAGCGATATCCATGACAAAGCACTCGATGAGAAAGATCGATAAGAGGGCTGTTTTGCTTGAATGAAATAGACGAAGCAATACCTGATGGAAACCAGGCTCATGAATCATCCCAATTCCAAGCTCTGCCAAGCAAGCAAAGACCCGACCATCGCCCCCATAGAGATGAGCATACCGATCCATACATGAGTCGATCACTCTCGCCAAGACCTTGGCCAACGGTGAACTTATGGCAATACCCGCTCCTAAAAATGCCATCTTGAATCCGAATTCTCTGTTCTGCTCAAGATTTTCTGAGTTAGCCCCGATATAGTGCCATAGCCTGTGGTCGTACTTCGAAAGAGTCTTCACTAAATTCTCCGTAATAAAAACAGAGCTTTCATCCCCGAAGACGTACCATCGAACGTTAGAATGGTTACGGGCTACAGCTTCTAGGACCATGCGGGCTATACGGATCTGAAACCTGTGCTGAGCTCCGTGAGTGTATCGGAATCCCGATGTATCTTCAGATACACACAACGGAGGAAGAGAAGAAGTGTCGTTGTAGGAATCTGCATCTGGAGGCAGTCTGTCAAGAAAGGCGCAGCCTCGCATGGTGCGCGAATTCCACCAGAGCTTGACATACTCCTTGCTCTTAGGCCACGAATCTTGACTCGTGAAGATGCTGAACACAATATGATTGAGGTTCGTCGGAGTAGATAACTCTTGCAAGGGCGAGTATAGAGATGAATACTTGGAAGTAGATAGTATGAATAGCAAGACCAACAAGTAGATAATCAATATCGAAGATAAAACTTTTAAAAGGTTAATTAACCGAGAGGAAGAGTGGGTTTTGGTAGGAGACTGCAGAGGTTGCATTTTAACAGCACAACAGAAAACAATGTTAATCTTCGCTCCCCTGATGCAAAAACATCACATTTCTCAGTGATCGGAGAGAGAGAGAGAGAGAGAGAGAGAGAGAGAGAGAGAGGCAATCTCTATCTACAGATGAAAGAGCCTTTGGACTTGTAAAACTTGATACCAGATTGATTCAAGTCAACGGGCTAATTGAGTGTGAAGACGGAGAATTATGTTCACACAATTCTATGGCATTGAAACAAGCAGCAACTTTAGTTCCAAAGTCTAAAACGATTGCTTGAAGTGCACTTTTACCAAACTAAGAGCCACCTCCATGTGCAGAACCAGACAATCAGGCACTTGTATTGGAGGAATGAGTCCAGATTCAGCAACTCCATGCAAAAGCGATCGCATCGAGTCATTTGCACCCGGTATAAAGATTTTAATTTAATACCAAACAACTAATTGACATTAGGAGATAAAAAGAACAGGGACACATTGAAGTAATTACAAACATAAGAAATTTACATATGTTAAGATATAAGATCTCTGTCAAAACCAACCTTCAGATACCATTATTGCTTAAACTAAATGCAGGTATTTCTGGAATCTAAAGCAACTTTTATTGAGTTCTGACACATTAACTAATTTAAAGTACCTGATCTTCTCCAAGTAATATACTATCCAATGAATGCACCCTCAAAAGAAAAATCGAAGATCTGATGCAAAAGACAGTGTATAAGTAACAGAAACAGCTTGTTCCAAATTTTAAGATGCACGTAAATAACCAACAGAAGATACAAGGCAAATAACTAACAGAAGATGCAACAAGAATGGAAATCTTGCACCCAAATTTGAGAGCTTATCATTGCCGTATCACCAAACCAGAATATTCAGGTGTTGCAATACAATCGATGAAGTATAGATTGCACCAATCGTGTTGACTTTTAAATTCCCAGAGCAACTTATTTAAATCAATAGAAAAACATCAGCTCTTTTGCAAAATTTGGAAACCGCTATATTACATTGCTCAGCAACGTTATGCATCTGCTGCACTGCAACCTCACATCCAATCTCTTCAGACAGTTCCTCCTTAAGATAAAGCCTAAACCAATGAGTGAAATAGCTTTCAGCCTATGAATCACTCTTGAAGAGCCTGCGCAAGAAGAGTCAACCCGCCTTTCACCTTTACGACCCAGTCCAGCAGTCTGCGAGGAAGAGATAATTCTGCTCCAAATGCCCAGGAACACAAAGCGCCAGTTCCTCCAACGGTAATGCTAGTGATACAAAGGCCAGTCCATGCTATCGATTTGCAAAGTGATGCGTATTATACCAAACAACAGCCTGCCACATTACTGCGTAACCTCCTAATCTACCTCGAAGACCTAAACTAACGGAAGTTCTTGCGATGTGCTATCTCTCCACAAGAAAGAATCTTCTCATTCTTGACCTGCACACAGCAAGAACCACTTGCTATAATAATAGATTATGGAGAGAGAGCAGAAGAGTAGAAGCCCAACAATTACTTGTTTCACGAGCTGTAGACATCACCAGACTAAAGTTATTAAACACACTCAACTTCTCGACTAGCGTTTAACTTATGAAAAAAAAGCTTCACTGGGCTCTCGGATTTCGCAAATATATTGATCAAAGATTTGGAATGCTAGTTTAATATATGAGAACTTTTAACCCAAGATAAGGAGTTCATCAACATATTTATTCTACCTAGAAATAAAAACAATCAACCAAATATCTCCTAATATTTTTTAGATGAAGGAATCTCATGAAAGTTGTATTTATCAAAATCATATAAACCAATGATACATGAAAGTTGTGTTCAATGAGGTTAATAAATCAACTGCAGTCAGTAATCTATGAAGGCGATTTAGTATAGTTTTGCTTCATCCATTCCTAGATGAAGTAGGATAGAGCATTGATTGTTGGGTGTCTACAAAGTCATAATCTTACCAAAGCCTATTGTAACATTAATATAACAAACTGAGTTCAACTTTTCCGGCATGCATGACTCATAAGCCATCGTCGACATGATTTTGCAAACTACACCATCTTCATCATTATTAGCAATAATTAATATCAAAATGCATGAAGATATGACTATGTTGAAAACAGCAACGGACTTACAGTTTAGAATTTTGACTCTAGCAGCTCCAAGATAGTCTTGAGAGCTGCTTATCTTCCAGTGAGGAAATCTTAATTGCTACAGCAGAAGCCAGCTAAAAATGCATTGAAATAAGTTCGTTATCACCACATTGTCTGACATGGATAACCATTGATCCATTGATGATGGGCAGAACATCACAGCACTGACGACGCAGGGCCTTCATCTGAAAAGAAGAGGGAATAAGAATTTGTTAAGACAACGCAACTCAATACAAAAGGAAAATTCATTAAAGCATTTATGACATTGCTAGTGTTAAATGAGACAAAATAGGATGTCTCAGATATAAAGAGCATTCAGAGGGAAGGAATCCAAATCCATAAAAGATCTACCTGTTCGATATCATGCTCTAGCTTCCTTGAAAACACAGTGATCTTTTTTAGGTTCTTCAATGCGTTTCCTCTGATACAATGCCTGACGATCTGCCCCTCGTAGCTGCTCCGGACACCATTCTCGTCTGACAAAATACTATGCAAAAAAAAAGTAACAGGTCTTTTGCAGGGATCCTTGGGAAATTCCCTTGTGTTGAACATATAGCGACTTGAACTGGCACTAATACCCCTTCTCCATGGAGTGAAGGTTCTCTGAAATGCAAGGAGGTCTGGAAGAAGCTCATTGCCCTCATAAACCTGGACCGCATAGCCCCACGAAACAGAAATAGTCAAAGATTTCGTACGATCATAGCAGACACTTTGTTGCAAAACCCTGGCAGGGTCAACATTTACAGCTTCAAAAAGAAGCTCCAAAGCTTGGGTTTTATTCATGTTGGGGAAGATTGGATCCACCGCATCCAAATGATGAAGGGACACCAGCGGTGACAATGGATGAGCAGTCAACAGACCAAACAAATTCCCACGCATATCAACCTGCAATGCACTATTGCTGTTCAAGAATCTATCGAGCCTGACATACACCTCACTTAATCAACCTCAGATATATCAACGTGAGTTATTTGGATAGTACATTGTCACTGACCATCGCACAATACATGATTTCCAACAAATATGACATGTAACAATCAACAGAGATCAACCCCACCCCCACCCCAATTAAGGAGGCAACTAGAATTCAGAACATCATCATGTAGCTTTAGATTCCTCAATTTCAATGTACTTAAATGCTTATGATGATAGAGTTTAAAACTTACAAAAAAACAGCACTTTCCCAGAACACTAACCACTCATTCAGACATCATTCGGTGATCAGAAATCTAAACCAATGGTAGCACCGAGACTTTCATTGTTTGCTTGAACAAATATTTGCACCAAAGTTAAACTCCACGGCTCAAATTGGTATCGCATTAACTACTCTGTACAACGAATTCAAATAAACAAGGACAATCTCCAAATTAATTAGCTTGCTATATTCAACTCGGGAAAGATAAATATTGCATTAAAGAAAACAAATTTGGGTACCTGATGGAACCCGGGCTCATGAGTCAATCCGACCCCCAACTCCGCCAAGCACGAGAAGATCCTCGCATCGCTTCCATACAAATGTGAGTACCGCACGAGGCACGAGTCCAAGACCCGGGCCAACGCAACCGCAAGTGATCGACTTATCGCAAATCCACCGCCCCCAAAGGCCATGTCGAAGGAGTGATTGATGTTCTGGTCGTAGCCCTCCGAATTGCTCCCGATATAGTACCACTTGGTGTGATCATACTTGGACAGCACACTGGCCAAATTGTCCACGAAGAACACCGTGTCGTCGTCCCCGAACACGTACCACCGAACCCCCGCTTCCCCCCGGTCGGCGACCTCCTTGACGACCCGGGCCACCCGGATCGCCGACCGGAGGCCCCCGGGGAAAGTGTACGGGAATCGGGAGGTGTCCTCGGAGACCAAGGTGGGCGGGAGGTCCGGGGCGGGGCCGCCGTCGGGGAGGCGGTCGAGGAAGGCGAGGGCGCGGGTGGAGTTGGGGGTGTACCAGAGGCGGAGGTAGGGCCGGCGGCGGGGGAAGGAGAGGGAGGAGGACGCGACGGCGAAGAGGAGGTGGCGGCGGGAGGTGGGGGTCGCGGGGGTGGCCTGTGGGGGGAACACGGGGGGAGCTCGGAGGAGGGAGGCGGCCTGGCGGTGGTTGGAGAGGAGGAGGTAGAAGATGCAGAAGAGGGAGAGGGCGAGGAGGAGGTTCTTGACGCGCGACGGCGAGAGGGTCTTGAGGACGGCGGAGGAGGTCGAGGAAGACGGCATGTCGCCCGGCGCCGCGGTCGACGGAGGCGGATCTTGATTCGCGGCGGCGGCGGCGGTGTCGTGCTTAGCGGGTCTTCGAGCGGTGGGTTGACGGAGGAAATGAAGCGGGGCCGGAGACGAGCGCGTCTCGACTCGGTTTGCCTTGGTTTTCACGTCGGCTTGCGGACATATCACGATGTGATGTTACTTCCGGTTCTTGGTTTTACGTCATGATGTAATTTTCTAAAAAGCACCAATACCCTCCAAAAATTTCCGTGTCGTGTCCAATACTCCGATACGCTGACACGTGTTTAATCGACACATTCCGACACGCAGTCAACAAAGGTCGGGAAATCCGACATGCGAGTTTGAAATTTCAACACGCACTGGTCAATTTTAAAAATTTTCAATACTTGAGGGATCTATGAAAAAATAATGAAAATAACAAAAATAAATAGGAAATAAGAAAATTCTTACTCTCAAGCTTTTCACTTAAAAGTCTTTATCTTCTCGTAAGTGACGATGGCATGCCTCTCTTCTCGTTGTACTTAAAGTTAAATTTTTTTTTTTTTTTTGCTTCTTTCCTCCTCTTACAAGCATCGCTTGCAAGTTATCCTTTTGGTCTATGTTATTGGCTTGTGAATTATCTCTCACATTTTCCATGGCGAATTTAGTGATTTCCTTTTATTTTGGTCATACTTCAAGACTTCTTGTCTTGGATTTTCATTTTTCGACCCTTGGATACAAATCACGAAAATGTATATTTTTCCTCGAATCCTTCGTTGAGAGGTAAAGGATTAAATCCTTTTAAGAAATAAATTTTTTCTTCGGAATATGAATTAAATCAAACCGAGGGATCCCTTAACTATTAAAGGGATTAATCAAACGAATCACACTTTTACCACTAAACTATACCCGCTACAATGGGATTATTGTATATAAATGCAACTTTTGTCGAACAAAAAAAGGTAATCGGACGTAATCAAGATAGGATCCAAAACAAAATAATGATGAAAATTATAGCATAGCTCCAAGCTAGTCTATATCATGACTTATGAACTTTGTCTAGGACTATAAGAAATCTCACTAATATCCAGCAAGTATAAGAAAATGAGACATGTTCCTTTAAGTTTACTCTTTCATGTTTGCAATTTTTGAATTTCTCGTTCAATTTCTATCAAATTAAAACAATTAATGATATTAACAAATGTTGATTAATATTTTTAATATAAATTAATTCTATCATCTTTTTATTATTATTTATTTATTTTTGCATTTATAGATAAAAATATATATTTAATATATAACGTATCGGAACGTGTCGAAATTCTCTGTTTTTTGAGAAATGGCGTGTCGACGTGTCATGTCGTGTGTCGCGTGTTCGTATCGGTGCTACATAGGTCATTTTCGATTCTCGATTTTCTTGGAGCAGCCCAAGATCGGGAACTTCGCGTGAGCCAGTTCCTTTTTGGCTTTTAGTTTCTATTTGGAAGGAGATATTTCCCGTCTTGGAGAGCTTGAAACTCGATTCAAAAACGCCAAGTCGGTCCACTTTATAAATGATTTTCGAGTGACGTGGCGCTTACGCGTGGACCGACTTCATTACACCTTGCGGATGATGTTATGTTTTCGGAGCGGGAATTCGGGTCTTGTCTAGCATCGTGCGCAGACACTTTGAGATGAGCTACGGAGCTCGACTGATACGTGCCGGTTTTGCATTTCCTTCCGCAGACATATGAACAAGTTAGATGGATCAATCCTAGAAATTGAACCAAAAGTCACTATAAAAGCGTCTTTTATTATTGATTTGGAGCCTTTATTACATATGCAACTCCATATTCAAAGAAAAGAAAAAGAAAATAAAGATAAAAAATGATAATTAGAATTTTTAAGAAAACATTAAAAAAAAAAAAGAGAGAGAGAGAAAGAAATGGGGCTTGGAGGGATATAAGATAAGAGAGAGCAAGCAAGAGGCGGGCCGAGAAAGGAGGAGGAAACGAAGAAAATAAAAATAATAAAATAAATTATAAGAAACTAGATCCGGCACAATTTGGTCTGTGCGTCTCTCAACAGAACGCAGTTTACCCAATTTGCAGAGCACGAGAACAGTGATCGACCACGTAGCATGAAGAGAATCCATAAGTTAGTACATCAGCCTGACGGGACAGTCCATGAATTGCAGGAGTTACAATTGCAAGAATTGCAGTCGCAGATTGTCAACTAAAATATCCCAATCATGAGAAGCACTTGCCAATGCAGACATGCTTTTCCTCATTCAATGATGGAAGGCAATGAAATTTTTGGAAAAGAGAAGGCTTTGGATTACGCAGATTGGAGACGGCAGATGCGTTATTCACCCCGATCGGTAGCTCGGGCAAGAAGGAAGATACCGCTAAGGCCGTGATGCACAATCCGAAATAAGCATATAATAGTGAAATAGGAAAGAGCCCTTAGGTTGAGAGCAGAAGCAGAATCCTCCCCCAACTCAAGACAGGCCAATTAGACCTGCGAAGAACGCACTCGCACCTGTCAACGTGAAAGCAGGATTGATCATATACTATCTGCTATCTAGGCAAGAATAATCACGGCCCGAGTCATGACATCCGAATAGTGTTCATGTATTAATCATCGGTAACTGATAATTAGGATGTGAATGTCGAAAGTCGTCATTCATAAATAATTAGGAGAGTTAACCTTATTCTGTCTGAACTTGTCTTTCGAGAACTGAGTTTGCGACATGGCTCAGAAGTCCCTCGTCCCGAGAGGGTCGTAATCATACTCTTCCCCAGCCTTTACAAATCGACCTTTCACGCGTTTTCTCGTGTCTGCTCTGGCTTTCCGAGAGGCATATCTTATTTGTTTCCCAAACCTGCAGACGACAGAAGTGCAGATCTATTAACATCTAGAAACCGAAAGTCTGTACAAGCATCGGTGACTGTTGGATAGTTTTTGATGACCGTGTAGTTCCCATTTTCAAGCATGAAAAGAACGTAGTTTTATTATTCTTGAAGTTGAGGAACTTACGTTCTTGTTTTCTTCTTTTCATTATATCTCATCTTAGCTTTATCTCTCGCCTGCGGACAACTCGCCTCTAGTTTTGATTCCCACGGTGATTCACCAGTTGGAAACACCGGCGACATTCCACAGTCTTGGTAATCAGCTGCGCTACTTTCCCCAGTGATATTCGACAGGGATAGCGATATGCTTGAATGAACCGGGCCAGTAGGATATCCAAAATTCAAATTTCTGGTACCCCCAGGACTCATAAGCATGCAATTCGCGCCTCCCTTCATAGACTGCACCCCATTTACTGAACTGGCCATGTAAGAGGAGTGAAAAGATACCGAGTCCTGCTGCACCGAGGACGATGCCTGAAGAAACAGTAAAGGTGACTGTGAGAATAGATCAAAAGGTATTATTCTTATTCTCAAGTACCGCAAAAAAGAAAAATGAAAGCGAAAGAATATGGAGAAAGCTCGGCAGAAATTGTTCTTCCGCAACAGACGATGCAATATGACTACTGGAACCTGCCATGCTTAGTTTGAGAAATGGTATCGTTCATGTTATCTGTAGATCAATGCTAGCTGACCTCCATGGCATTCTCGATCGGTCCATTTGACTCAGTTGCAGACAGATTTTTCTCCATCAAAAGGCACTCCATATCTCCGTCTTCAAAAAGAAACCTGTTCTGATTAGGTTGATAGCCCAAAATCTCATCACCATTTCTATGATGAGGAAGATTTTCCATGCCGAGACTCTGGCAAAGATCGCTGCTCCCGTGAAACTCGAGATTTTTGGAACTGGAGCAACCCAAGGGCACCTGCAATTTGTGCAATAAGGGATTCGAAGGATTAGTCTGGATGTTCATCAACAGATTCTGGAGCAAACACAGTTTGCTTGCACCCCTTTTCGGCCTAAACATCGACTCTCTTCTCAATGAAATAAGAAACTGAGACAAAAGAAGCATTACCTTGGGCAAATTAAGTTCCCGAGCAGCGAAAGGTGCCTGATCTTTGCATAACTGTGCATAGTTTGCGTTAGGCGTCAGCAATGCAGTCGGCCCCATCCATGGCCCAAACTCATTTAGCTTGCTCATCGCCATCCCAAATGAACCCTCGCAGTCCCTATTCTCCAACAAGCTGCTCATGACATTGCCATCCATCGGCAGAGCGCTCAGCGGCCCCCACCTGCTATCCAAATCGCTCGAACAAGGCGGATCAAGAACCGAGGACCATAAACTCGTGAACTCCGACAACGTAGGGCAACCCGTGTAGCAGTTCAGCACCTGGCGACGGTGTCCAGGCCCAGAGCACCCATTGCCACTCCAATCACAGCCTTGGCACAGCGACAATTTCTCGTCCATACATCGAACCGTGGCATGCTGCGAACAGCACTTGTCGCACAGCAAGGACCGCGCATGACGACGCGCGAGCGAATTAGCGGAGTGGACGCATCCATCGCACTGCAGACAAAGGCGGGCCGAGTCCGATTTGCAGTATACCACAGCCCTCACCATACCACAGAAGTCGCACACAGGATCCATACCTTGATAATTCCCTCCTTCGTTCCTCCTTCCTCTCGTGTGCTTTTCGCTCGAATCCAGCTCTAGCCAGAACAGTAACTTATTCTTTCCAAACTCCTGGGCAACCAACGAACCCTACGACGAATCCCCACCACCTCAGGAGGGTCCGACGCACATTCAGCCGAGATCAAGAAATGCCAAACACATTTAGCAGACGCCGACAGAAGCCACTTCTACCGAAGCAAATCGAGATAGCCGAGCTCAAGGCATTCTGAGGAGGCGAGTTCGGTTATCCATTACTTCTTAAAAGGAAAAAGAACGCTTTGCCCTGCCGAGACATGCAACGTGATGGCGAGGTGCGGTTGAGCTGAACATCTTCGGGCAAGTGCTGGCTGAGTTTTTATTGACGCTGTTCCTGAGTTTTCTGGGGGAGCGCCATGTGGCCGCATGTGAGCTTCAAAACTGATACAGTGTGGGGGTGATAAGGATGGCCTCTCTCGAGAGTACCTGGTATGGCCAGCCGTCGAACGCGGACGCTGCTGATCTGGTGGTGGCAGTGGAAAGGCAATGAAGTAGGGGATCAACTGGTGGGTTCGTTGAAAATCTGGATAAGCATGGGTTGACGAGCTGAGGTCAGTGTTTCCACGAAGAAAGATAAATGGAAAACTTTTAGAAAAAAGCAATGAAAAAATGCCTGCCGACGTGGTTGGGCGAGCTTGGCTTCTTGGTCGGGGGGAACATGAATCGCTTGAGTTTGCAAGAAAATATTCAATCCGATTAGACTTTTGCCACCGTTTGGTGCGGGAACGACCGGATTTATCGGGATGGATGAACTCCACGGTGCACACATCCGTCTATCAATTCCACGGGAAAATGTTTCCCGTTTTTCTCAATGTCCTCGAAGAACATTCGAGAAGCTTCGCAGGAGTTACGATCAAATTAGTTCGCCAAATGATCGGGATGAGTGCAAAAACCAGAGACAAGGTTTTGGCAATCAATCAATTGAGAATTTAAGGTTTCGTTTTGGTCAATTGAGGAATTAGGAAGTTAAAAGCCCATGATCGGATTTCGAGGTTACCGTTGTTGATAGAATTCAAGCACATGTCGTTTGTTGATGTGGCATTATGCCACGGAGGACAGCCGGCGATGACTAGACCACCCCATAAGCGAATTTTGACGAATATTGATCGGAATGGCTATATTAGTCTATATTAGAATTTCAGTCTAGTTCCAAGCAATTAGGGTGGTTCCTAGTTCTTTTGCACACTTCTAATTACATGCATAACTAGATTGAATGATCAAATTAGCTAAGTTAGTTTGCACATGCATTCCCCCCCCCTAAAATTATGAAGAATCTCAGGCTAATTCTCCAAAAACTCCCAAACTTTTGTCCAGTTCCAAATCTACTCTTGAACTTTCTTTTGTCTAAGAAAAAACCTTAAATTTTAGATCTATTCCCAAATCTACGCTGAACTTTTTTTTTTTTTTTGTCTCGAAAGAAACCCCAAACTTTAGGTCTAGTCACAGTTCCGCCTTGAAATTTTGTTGTCTTGGAAAAAAACCCCAGCTTGAAACTTTAGGTCTAATTCTAAATCTACACTAATTTTTTTTTGTCGAAAAGAAATTTGCCCTAGTTAGCCCTCTGTCCAAATGTTGCAGTTAGTCATCCCTATTTTTTATATCCTAAAATGGTTTTATTTTGAAGATAATTTTCCATGTCGCTTTGTTGATGTGTATTTATCATCAATGTGGAAATGTCACGTTAAGTTGAGACTGGAACACGGGGTACATTGAGAATAAATTATAAGTTGATAAAAAATTTTAGACAAAAACAAAATTCGAGGTAGATTTGGGACTGAACCTAAAGTTTAGGGTTTTTTCTGAGACAAAAGAAAGTTCGAGGCAGATTTAAGACTGGATCTAAAGTTTAGGGTATTTTTCTTTCCTAAGACCAAAAAATGTTCGGGGCAAATTTGGGACCAAATTTAAAGTCTAGGGTTTTTAGGGAATTGACCCAAAAATTCTCGACCTGTGGAAAGAGCATATTTCCAATTCTGGAAATGAGTGTGTCATCAAAGTGAAGAGATGAAGTTGACCTCTGAATCAAAGAAATGACCAGTTGCGAGTCCACCTCCATGATGTTTGTAAAATTATACATTTACTTAGTGCGGTTTGCTTTGCAATGTACTTCGAATTTCTTTCTTGTGAGTGCATGTCCCTACCAGCAATTTGTTTATCCATTCTCAGCTCGTAGAATTAGGGGGCGCATGACAAAATTTCTATTCGAGAAATAGTTTCTAGAACAGAAATAGATTTTTCTATTTCTATTTCTAGAGAGTTTCTAAAGCAAAAATAACCGTTTGATAACGACACAAAATTTCTACTCTAAAAATAGAAATTTGTTTGATAACGACACAAAATTTCTTCCTTTCGAACGGCGGTGGCGACGACCGGCGACCTTTAATATAAAAAATAAAAATAAAAATGATTTATTAACAAAAATAAATAAATAAATAAATCATAAAAAAACAATATTATTTTATTTTAAAATTAAAATATCCTTAAAAATAAATTATTTTATTGTATTTTACGAATAAATTTATTTTAAAATGAATAAAAAAATAAAAATAAAATTATTTGGCAAAACACTCAAGACAAATAAAAATAAATTTATTTTAATAAAAATAATTTATTTTTATTTATCATAAATAAAATATTTTTAATAAATTTAATAAATGTATTTTTAATAAACTAAAAATAAAATGATAAATAAATAAAATTTATTTATTTTAATAAATTTATTTTTATTTTTAAATGAATAAAATGAATATTTTTTTTAATAACATGATATTTAATTAAATTTATTTTTAATAACTAAATTTATTTCGATTAAATTTATTTATTAAAAATAAAAATTTATTTTTAATAAAAATTAAAAATAAAAATTTATTTTTAATAAAAATTAAAAATTAAAATTAAAAATGAATAAATGATATTTTTATAATAATTTTTATTTTTAAAATGATATTTATTTATTTTTAAGGATTTTTTTTAAATTTATTCATAAAAATAAAAATAAATATCATTTTATTTATTCGAATAAATTTCATTTTAAAATGATATTTATAAAAATAATTTATTTGGCGACCGGCGGTGGCGGCGGCGGCGGGGGCTGGCGGGCGGTCGGTGACTGACAGACGGTAGTCGATGGCAACGGATGAAGGACCGGTTGACGAACGATGAGAAAATTTTTTATTTCTCATTTCTATTCCAAAAATCAAAAGTAGAAAATTTCTACTTCTGATTTCTATTCCAAACCTATTTCTGAAATAAAAATCTATTCCAGAAATTAAAAAAAATGGAATAAGTTTATCAAACGAATTTCTATTCTAGAAATTGGTCTAGAATGAAAAAATGGTTTCTGGAACAGAAATTAGTGGTTGTCATGCACAATCATTTGGCCACATCTAATTCAAATCATTTGATTTGCGCGTGATGCTGAACCAAGCAACCATGGATTTTTCTCCATCCTCTGAACCACGGATCGTTCAGGCCCAACAAGTTCTCGCGAAACAGATGTGCAGAACAACGAAATGAAACGGAGTTGCTCGAGCATGAAGTGTGCCTTCTCGGACCGTGATTGAGCAAAACAAGCCACACAAAGTCCGCTTTCAAGATTGACCATTAGATCATTTGGGATACATTAATATGAATCTAAAAGGTCTTAATTGAAATTGTTGAAATATTATCCCACATCACTTAATAACGAGATTTAAATACTCTTTATATTCATATGATCTTCGTCCACTTATCAGTTTAAACTTTTGGATTGAACTTTCTAATATAATATCAGAGCCAGTATTATCCTTTCGCAAATATGTCTCCATCCCCACTAGTCAAACTGCACGTGTATATGCAATATAATGAGCTAGCGCATTTACAAAAATCTTTTGTTCTTATTATGTTGACATAAATTGAACATAAATTGAACTAATTGACAAGAACAGAAGCCGGGACCACAAAATTGATGATTGGGATTAAGCAAACCTGCAAGTGCATGAAGTTCTACAATGTCCGGAGAGGGTCGAGCTGACATGTTTCTGAGCATGCATTCAGCGACTTCCATTCTGTTAGCATGGGACTACCGCTCTATGTCATTCTCCATCTCATGAGTTTTCAATTTATAACACGCACCGAAAGAACTGTCCCTCTCGTCGACCCAAGCACAAGCCGGTGTTTTCAACGAACAAAGGGTCATCGCTGAAACCCGCTGCCACGATGAGGGTGATTGTTGTCGTGTCGGGGCGCGAACTGGCGACCGAAATCACCCGCCAAGAGACCGTCCTGGAAATCAAGCAGAGATTGGAACGGTTTCTCGGTATCCCGACATCCTCACAAACTCTAGCCGTGCATGGGTTGGAATTAGTAGACGGCCTCGACATGGATGACTACCCTTTCATCATCGAAGGAACCAAAATCCAACTCACCATTGAAGACGCCAATCGTCCTCTATCTAATGGCTATAGCAAAATGCGGGTCGTCGTGAAGTTCCCCACGAGGAAAATCAGCGTGGAAGTCGATCAGACCGAGACGGTCCACAGCCTCAAGGAGAAGATACACATCCTGGAGGGTACGCCGATCTCCAGGATGTCGCTCTTCTCCTCCGGGAGAGAATTGGAGGACGATTTCCGGTCTCTGACCGAGTACGGTGTTGGGGAGTCTTCGGAAATAGTTATCTTCCTAAAGAACAGCAGCAGGCAGAGGCGCGAGCCCCCTAGTAGGAGAATCAGCATCGTGGTACAGACCTCGTCAAGCCTGCTCAATGCAGCCGCAATTCCTCTGGAAATGAAGGATTCCTGCACCGTGGGTGACTTGAGGCAGATGCTGCTGAGCCGCAAGATTCTTCCCGCGGATGACTATATCTTCATACACAAGCAGAGGCTGATGCGCTGCGATTGCAGCCTGCGTTGGCACGGCGTGGAGGACGGCGAGACGCTCTATGTATTCAAAGGCACCGTGATGCGCGGTTCCTTCTGAGCCCCGACAACCGAGAAGTTTCGATCATTATGCAGACCACAAGAATCGAGTCGACAGTAGTATTTATCTAGGTAGGAGTATCAATGGTCAAAACAAGTTGTTCTTGGTGCATTGATCTAGGCACAATGCGTCGGTTTTCTGTTTTCTTTCACATGTTAGCATCTTCCTCCTTTTAGGGTCTATCTTTTACATGTAAATCAATCTTATAGCCTAATCTCTGAACTCTAATTAACAATCTTATCAATTGAGAAAAGTTCTATCATGTAAATTGGAGTGAAGATTTGAGAAATACAGGCATGAAAGAAAAAAATTCCGGAAGCCAGTTTTAGCTAGTTTTTATTGTGTCGTAAATGTGAGTGTACAATCCATACGCTTTAAAAGATGTATCTCTTTTGAAATGAATGTGAACATAGAATTCTTAATTTAGGGCCGTCAGCTTAGTTTTGATCTTTCTATGAAATTAACGAAGTTGAAGGTTCGCATTGTAAAGTTAATTTGTAATAATTTGATTGAATGAGATAAGTCGAGGACAATACAAATGTTAATCACACTACGTGTAGATGCTATCTTTTGAGTAAATTCATGTTATCTTAAGAAAAATTTATTAGTACAACAAAGATAGTCAATCTTGTACCTATTTTTATTTTATTAATGTAAGATGCCGTGCTCGTTGTGGCTATTGCAAACTACAGAAGTATTCGATGCCATGCTAGTTGTAGCACCCATGTCGTCGTATAATATGCAAATTAAGACGCTGAAACTAAGGGACAACAATGTTTCTAAAAGAAGAGATTTTTAAGAATATAAAAGACAAAACGAAAGACACTAATTCAAGTTCAAATACTATGTAACGACCGTCTGATCTTCTGGAGAAGCATTGGCACTGTCGACGGCAACCGCCGGAGGTGGGGATTGATCAGAATCATCAGGATCAACGGGCTTGAAGAAGAGGTAAATGTGGGAGCCGTCCTTGATCCCTACATCGACGAGACGAGCCCCATCTTCATCGTCCTTGATCGGATGGCTCCGATCACTGTCACCGGGCAACAGGATCAGACGGTCGCAAGGGAGCTTCTGCTGGGCCTCGATCGCCTGCTTGAGATCCGCCACCGTACTGTCGCCAGGCACGTCGGCAGAGAACAGGATTCCAGTCAAGATCTCCACCACCACCTTCATTTCTTGAAGTCTAAGCTCGTCGCGCCGTCCATTCTCGGGGGGCACGAGCCAACAAGACATTGGACTTCTCCGCGCACCCGGAACACGGCAATGCGCGGTGCATTTTCGTGAGTTCTCGGTGGTTAGTTTTGGGCATGCCTTTGAGGTGGGTCTGAGGATCGGTTTGGGAATGAGAATTTTGTGGCGTTTCTATACCTCTTCTCTTCGATCCGATCATCTTTCTCGCGTGCCACGCGACCTAAAAGCGAAATAGTAAATGAGGGAAAGCTCTTTTCACTCAAAAGATCTCTTTGACCAATTCTTCTTCCGTTAAACATACTTTTCTCCTAAGTATCCCATTAATCTTAGCTGGGGGGTTACTTTGAATTCCTAACCTCTCTAACGTATGCTGCATGAAGGTGGTGGCATTCGATGTTATTGTTTCTTTAAAACAAAAAATCTGGATGTTAACATAGAAATTGTTTGGCGGTGTCTAATTAACCGGGGGATATTAGGTAGACAAATCGGTTAATTAGACATTGTGCGAAGCATAGATCGACCCAGCAAGTTCTATTGTGTTAATCACCACCTCACCCAGGTGCTAAAGACTATTATACCATCCTATTCGACCAAAGCCACTTCTGAAAAAAAAAAAAGTGACCGGAATCTAAATTCTCCCCATGGCCCCCCAAGTTTCCAAGCGAACATCCCTCTTCCCCACCTAGGAGGAAATAGAGATACCCCTAAGTTTTTTGTCCCAGATTCCATACAAAGCCTTTTCAAAACATGCTTAGGTCTAGCTTGTTCATGTTGTAAGTGAATCGATTCCACGTTTTGGGAAAAAAGAAAGAAAGAATGCGATCCTTGACTCGAGCTTAAAAATAGATATATCTAGAGATCCAAAATCACTTTTTAGTCCCTAATTTCCACCTTAGCAGAAAAGTTGGTAAAAATTGTTGGCTCATGCTATTTCCACCCATTTATTAGCTTGAGATCCCGTGTCACATTAAATTGACTATATTATCTCTTGTGGGTCTCACTCTTGGTTTAAGATTATTTGTTGCCTTTCTTTTTCTTTTTTCTTTTGTTTTAATGTTCTAAAAGACAAAACTACCCCCATCCATTTCAAATTACTTTTCTCACCCAAGTTCAATATTTCCTTCATGTTTGCCCCTAAATTATCCTCCTAACTGAGAATTTTTTGACCTCAACACTATGGTTGATGTATGCATTATACACAATTTACTTATTTGTTGTGGAAGACAACATTGTTTTTTTGCTTAAATGCATCTATTGATAACAAAACTACCAATGGAGAATGTCAATCATGTCTACAAGTTCATTTGAAATTTTAGCAAGTAATTTCTAACATGATAGGATCTTTTGAGTAGTGTGCGAACGCACTTTCATACTCAAGATTACGTTCTCCCTATAAAAAGGTCAAAGACAAATACGTTCTTCTTAATTATGATAGGAGAGGTAATTATTGTAATCAACATAATATTCTTATTACAATGTAGAGAATGAAAATTGGATATCGTTTCATTGATTGTCCTTTGGAATTTGTTGCTATAAATAGAAGAGCGAATCAAGGTCACTTAATATATTAAAATGTATCGCACAATAAATAATTAAAAATATGACTATTAAATTCACCAAAGAAAATGAAAGTTGAGTAGTTAAGATACACATAATACTATGTAATGATGTATATTAAATTTATATATAAATGAAATGGGAAATAAAACTGCTAGACAGTTCTTTTCACTTCTTTTTTTGTGCTTAGCTACTTTTTCAAAAATATTTTCCTAGTAAAAAAAAAAAGAAATGTACAATTCGTTAACACAATAATTAACTTTTTTGTTCAAATAATTAGTTAACTATCTACCAAATAATTATTTTTGGAAAAGGGATACACCAATTTTGTTTCAAATGGAGAAAGAAAAGGAAAAAAAAAAACCATAAAAGAGAGAGAGAAGAAGGCAAGCAATAATCTTAAAAAATCAAGAGCGAACCCCACATTTAACGTTAGGGCTTGAGGTGTTTTTTTTTTTCTCTCTCAAAGATTTTCTGATGTTTTTGGCTAGTCAGTGCTAATGGGGCAGTCCACATTAGCAACATCATTTTATATTTTTTTTTTTCAAAAAGGACTAATTCAAGGGGGAAAAAGACAAAGATATGACAATAAAAGTTGGGGAGATGCAGCTCCCAAATTTCCTCGGATCCTCTCTTAATCGCCTTCCCTTTTTGGGCCGTTCTCCGAATTTTACCTAAACGGACAATTTATTCCCACATGGATAGTCCCCTATATGATTTTGCTTCATCATTATCAGATGATGATTCTCTCTCTACTTTTTCTCAGCCCCTCAAAGATCCCATCCGCCCCCAAGAAAAAGGGGAAAAAAAATCAATGGATAATTACCACTGACCGTTTCAAATTCACCTAACCAGACCGCCTCGTCAGTTCGCAAAGGAGAGAAGAAAAGCAAAAAAAACACAACCTCGTCAGTTCCGAAATCAATGCGTCTTATTGGCGCAGAAAAAACGGCGATTGACGCTGCTAATCCGGTCCCCGCCACAGGCCTCGCTCGTCTGAGGCCCGACCTATCTTATCTCGCGGCACGTCCGTCTCTTCCCTTTTGTCGTTTCCTTAATAATTGCCAACTACATTCCCAGGATAATCCCTCTTGAACATGACCCCCCTCCCACCCACCAAACATTTCCTCCCCCCGGGATCCGTTCCTCTACCGCGCCTCCCCACCAGGCCATGTCGTGCTCCCTAGCTCCCCCCGAATCGCCTTTCATCCGCCCCACGACGAACCTAAGTCTTGGAGAATAGCTTTCCTAAATAAGGGTCCTAGGGGTAAGCAAAAAGAACCACGGGAACTGGGCCGAATCAACCGATCCTAAACGGTTTCTGAGGGCACCGATCCGGTTCACCATTCCATAAAATTGGAATTAGTGAGTTCACTCGCATTCTATCAAACTCTCGTCAACCTCTAGAGTCTCTAGAATATGATTAGCTGGAAGCCCCTATAGAACCACCCATTTGGACCGATTTTGTAATTTTTTTAAAAATATGTAAAAAAAAAACCCTAACTTTCTCCTATTTTACAACTCACTCATGCACATAAAATCAAAACACAAAAGTAGTTGCTCATTCAAATCAAATTTTGCCACAAATTATAAAAATCTCTATGAAACCTACAATTTTATATGTAATTCAGTAATTGTAAAAGTGCATTAATTATCAAGAACATCTTCAATTTAGTTTCCAATAAACTGAGCGTACCACTAATTCCATTAGTCCACCGAGAAATCGAATCGACTAGTTTCCAATTCCAAAACTTAAGAAAGTGTCTGCAAACTTATTACTCCTAGTGAGTCTACAGTTGAATCGTGAACACAATTGTCACATCTTTTTAAATAGATCTGAATGAGATCTCACGCAATCCGTGATCATCGCATCACTATTAGTTCAACCAGCATCGAAACAGGCCTTCGAGTTGGTCGACGATGAAAGACGGCGGGGGTGAGGAAAGACGAGGAAATAAGTCGCATCACGATCGCAGACGAAATACGATGAGTTTCACGGGACGAACGGTGCGAGCGGCACTACTCAAGAGCCTCTCCCCATAAGGAAATTCCTGAACCAACCAACAATACTAGTTTAGTAAAGCGTTCAACTACCTATCAAAGTTGGACTCCGGAAAGCCTACGCTGTCAACTACCATTCTTCTTCTTCCTCGTCCCGTGCTCTCTCTCTCTCTCTCCAGTCTCTCTCACCGCCCATTCTTCTCTCTTTCTCTCTCTGTGTATACAGGAGGGACCACCGCTCTCTTGAGACTTGAGAGTTCTCCTTTTGGCAGTCCCCTATTAATACTAAGTTAAGTCACTGCAGGTTCGCACACGCCCGAGCTTCAGTCTCACTTTCACTCCCCACCCGCACCAAACACGCTCTCTGTCCGTATATTCATCAAGCTCAATCATACCCAGTGTTGAAAAACTTGCTCTCTCTCTCTCCCTCTCTGCCGCTCGGTCCCGGGACTGCGCTTTCGGGAAGGAAAAAATGTCTCGCCTGGACCATTCCTCTGATGATTCGTATGCGGACTCTAGAGGTACCTACTCCGAGCTTGAAAATCTCTCCTTTTTTTTCTTTAGTAGATTCCTCCTATTAGCAAGGAAAACTTTGTCTCGAGGAGCTATAAAGATATCGGTGTCGAACATCTGCAGCAGAGGATGTCAGTCAAGATTCTAAGCTGGAATTCTCGGAAGATGAGGAGACGCTCATAACTAGAATGTTCAAGCTAGTTGGCGAGAGGTGGGTTGGGTTCTTCTGCCGCTTCCGATTCTCGCCGTGAGCTCTTTTGTTGTTTTGTTGTTCGGGACATGGCGTGACCTTAACGCGAGTTCATGTGCTTCCAGGTGGTCGCTAATCGCCGGGAGAATTCCAGGGAGAACGGCGGAGGAAATCGAGAAGTTCTGGACTTCGAGATACTCGACCAGCGAAGACTGAGGAAGACCATCTCTGTTCTGTGGTGCTTTGGCAGCTGAAGAAAGAAGCAATTTTGGCTTTTATTTGAGCGTAGTCTGGATGTGCTTTTTGCTAGTTGCTTTACTAAAGAAGATGGAAATCGTCTTCAGGGTATTGTGGTGTTAGTTTTTGGGGAGAGGAACAAAAGCGACCACTCTAATGCAGAATCATGTAGATTTGGGTTGGGTTAATATTAGTGTGGAATGATGATTCGCTTTTGGGTAATTTTCAGACACCGTGATCTCGCTGCTTGTCTGTTTAGGTGAATTTGGATTATATGCAAACGAAGGTCTATTTGAATCTTCAGTATTACTTTTCTTCGTGAGTCCTGTTAAAAGATCGGAAACAGAGGAAAAACAGAGTGGAAAACAGTAACGGCGCGTATTCCTTGAAACTGTTCATAAAGCAAATCGTTTTTGCAAATGTAAAGATTCCATGGATCACGGTGAGACTTTTGAGTGTAGCGACGAATCTTGGGCTTTTAAAGTTCAATTCGGAACGGTATCCCCTCAAGATTTAGCAAGTTCGCTCGACCAGCATGAAATCAAGGGTTGATTTTGTTCCCTCCACAATGCAGAACATGATGGTCGTGCAAGTATAAAGGAGCCAATTGACCTCCTTCCCTTCTGCCCACTCTCCGTTCACACTTGGTGCACCATTCATGGTATGGTTGGACGTCTTTGTACTTTGGAGTAAATTTGGGGATTGCATTGCCCGTGATTATCTTCCTAAGAACACTCGTGATTTCTTTCCTAAGAGCATGGCTTGAGTTTGAACTCAAAAGGGAAAGTCCAATCCAATTTCCCTGTTTTTGTTGGTTTCCTTAAAAAGGGACAATTCGATCTAATTTTCTTGTTTTTATTAGGTTTCCTAAAATTGGTTCGCTATTTTGGATTAGAGAGAGACAGAGAGAGAGAATGTTATAAGAGCAAACAGGAGAAGTCTTGGGGCTAAAGATTTTTTTTTTTTTTGTCAATCCTACTTTACTTATATTCTAATTCTCACTCTCAAACTTTTATCCTACCCCTTTGCAAAGCGTGGGAGTTGAAAGCCACACTTGAAACGAATTTGTCTCCACCTCAACCTCGGAAAATGTGGGGATTCAAACCCCCACACCTCCTCCTTCCATGTTGGAAGGATAGCCACTAGGCTTGGGGCTAGATTGTGAGATAATATTTGGATTTTGTTTTGGATGTAATTTAAGGTTGGGAAACACTTGAGAGAGAGAGAGAGGAGTGTTGGGGCTGGAATCTGAGATAGCAGTTGGGTTTTGCTTTGGATGTAATCTAAGGTTGGGAAAAGCTTGAGTGATCGAGCGATTATAAACTTTGCATTCTCAAGATTCATATTGGACTTTTTAGCGACTTGCTCTCCTCGTGAAGTAAATATTGACACTTGAATCAAATCAGTAAATTTCCGGTATTCCTTATCGTTCCTTACTGATTTCACTTGTACTTTCCTCTTCTTTGAATTGGACTCAGATTTTTTTTTTTTTTTTGAACAAGAGCGTAGGATAATATTACTAACTGAGGGTTTGAGCGTTTACAGCATAAGCATCAATACAGAGTAGGTCCAAAAGAGCATAAGGGGGGTTAGCAACCCAATTTCTAGGAAGACATCCCGTACGTTAGGCCTTGGCTACCCAATCTGCTACCCTGTTGGTGTTGCAGCTGCAATGTGCGAAAGTAAGTCCCGACATAGACTCCAATTTGTGCTTCGCCCGGTCCACTAAAGGTTGCATTGACCAGCTCAAGGTAGCAGAGGAGAAGACACTCTCCACCAGCACCCGACAATCAGATAGAAGAATTATTTTTTTTTCCGGGGGAATTGGGGGTGAGCTTTGAAGATATAAAATCTAGGGTTTCAACAAAAGCTACGGCCTCCGCTTGTTCAGCAGAGCTCACCTAGACATTTTTTGCAAATCCATATGTTATTCTGCCGAAGGAGTCCCTACAGATGCAAGCAACAGCTGCGCGAGAGGGAGATCTTCTCTGCTGGGGTTCGAAGAAGCCCCGAGTTGGATCGATGGGTGAGGTGGGGTGCGACGCTGGATCCAGATTGCACACAGCATTTCTCTCGTGCACAGCACGTCTCTCGGTTTGGTTTAGGCCCTGAGAGAAAATGGGTTCGTCCTCTGCTACACTTCTACAAAGGTAAGTTCTATCTCCCATCCTTTCAACAGATCTGCCACATCTTCCATTACGGGTGTCGTTTGTGTTTCTGTTTTCTTGCTGCCGCGGTGGAGAGTGAGATCTGGTAAATCTGAAGTTGTGTGCTGGTGCTAAAGTTTCAGGTGGTGCTTTGTTAATTTTGCTGCTAGTTTGGGGACCGTTGGTCCGATTTCTCCCTTCTCCTCTGCTCTTCCACTCGGGCGGCCGTGCTCTGTTCCAGATCGGGAGCGGATTGAGCGGCTCCTGTGTGGCGGTCTGTTCTCCAATCTCTCTGCTATTCAAGTGAGCTCTGTCCCTACCCCTCTGTGGCGCTCTGAATCGGCCTACCGAAGAAGTAGATGGGGCTCCATTCTCTGTCCGTCCGCCGCCATGGGTCGTTATGGCAATCTGGTTTGGTCTCCCATTCTGGGATTGAATGCTGGGGCCGACACCTAGGGGATGTTTCCCGTAGCTATTCTTGCGACATATATTGGGCATCCCGAGCATAATGGGTATTTTACAGCTTGCCTCTCTGTGTAGACCAATTGAGCATGGAGCCATATCTGCACTTCTTTCTTCAGGTGGGGTTGATGTATTACAAAACAATTCGTTTATGGGGGTAGTGCTGTTTACTTGCTGGTTGTGTGATAGGTGAGTTCCGCATTCGGCGGAGCTTGTAGTGGGAACTGGAAAAGGGGTTGGGGAATCACTTGGGTTGGCTGAATTGATGTTACAATTGGGATTTGGAGTCAGGGCAGAATCTGAGATACCTTCATTGCTACGCACCACATCCTCTTGAGCATTCTCCAGCGAAATGGTAGATGAATAGGCGTCTTCAAATGAAGCATCAATGTTTATTTTTAGAACACCTGGGGGCGGAGGATGCCACTTGTCCGAGTCAGGTAGGTTTTGTCCTTGCTTCCCATTTTGTGATTTTTTATTCCAGGTTGTAAAACTCTCCTGTGATGTTGCAGCTCTGAACAAAGTTTGGTGTGGGTTAAGGGGGAGTTTGTTGAAGATGAACTGGTTACGGTCCTTCCATAAAACTGTGGCAATCAATTCAAAGTTGTGTGAGTTCCTTGGTCCAGCTAGAAGTTTGCTCAACCAGTCATCAAATCTTGATAGACCCACTCGTTCTATGTGTAGTTGCAGGGTTGGCTCATTCCAGATTTTTGTTGTCCAAGGACAGAGGAGCAAAGTGTGTTCGACTGTCTCCACTTCTAGCTTGCAGATCGGGCACATTGGTGTAGGTACACTTTTTCTCCTGTGTAGATTATCCAGAGTAGGTAAGGCATTGTTGCAAGAACTCCATAGAAAAAATTTGATTTTAGGTTGTATGGCCGAGTTCCAGATCAACTTCCAAATGAGTGGATCAACCTGGTGAGATGTTGTTGGTATTGTCTCTTGATGAGTAGGAGGTTTAATGGTCGCAAAGTACCCACTCTTCACAGTATAGGTCCCCGTTTTGTTCTTTATCCAAACCAGTTTGTCTTGTGTAGTTGGGAGGCCGATGGGGATTGCTTTGATTTCCGTCACTGTGGGTTCATCGAACATGGACAGCAGGAGATCTTCCTTCCATGTTGCGGCTTCAAAGTCAATTAATTCAACTACTTTGCTTGGTTCATTCGGTCCCGCTATTCCTCCGATCACTCCCTTCTTCATCCACTTGTCTTCTCGTATTGAAATTTGTTGCCCGTTACCCACTGCCCACATAACTTGGGAAGCAATTGCATCTCTTCCTGCTAGTAGGCTTTGCCAACCCCACGAAGGACGTGAGCCTTTCCCTGCTCGCCAGAAATCATTATTTGGGAAGTAAAGACCTTTTATAAGTTGACCCCACAGTGTGTTCGGGTGTTGAGAGATTCTCCAGGCTTGTTTGCCTAACATGGCGGTGTTGAAAGTTAGTAAATCCTTAAAGCCCAGACCACCTTCTTGCTTTCGACTCTTTAGGAGACTCCACTTTTTCCAGTGCACACCCGCTGTCTTGTTATTGTTTCTCCACCAGAAGTTAGCAATTTTTCTCTCTATGGCTTTGATTATGGAAATCGGGATTTTGAAGATTGACATTGCATACAAGATCCATTATTTGTCAAGTAAATTTCACAATCGCTCTTTTCATTAGAAGAGCTTTTCATTTAAATTCCGATAAGCATTCCCTTTAAATTATTATTATCACTTCTCCATCGCATCATGCAACCATTGCTAGTGATACTTATCTTAGTTAATTTTAGTTCCTGCATTCATCTAGGAGGAGAGGGTTAGTCCTCCCCCTGCAAATGACCCTTATTAATCACAATATCTAGCAAATATAAACTGGGAAGTCATTGTTAGGACTATTGTAGGCGATAAAGTTACTCACTCTCTTGCTGTGTAGATTGTCAAGGCATATTATTATTTAGTGTTGAACATAACTCATTTCTTTTAAATGTCGGATTGCATTCTATCCTATCGATTAGCTTCTACATTTTGTGGACCAGTCCTAAAAACACCTGGCATTTTAAATTGTCCTTACATAATGAGGACATTGCTGAAGTATGCTGATGGATCTTCTCTATCAAAAGCTGGCCCATTACGTTCGCCCACTCAAAACATCTCCCATCACATACTTGGGCCTTGACAGAGTACTTCCGCACACGATACTGTAATTACATTGCCTTAGGTTAATTTCTTCGTTTTTTGGTAATGTTTATCCCTGCGATCTCGAGAGATTAATTTATTTAGAGATTAGAAGGTAATAATTATACCAAATTACACGAAAGAAACGGCAAAAACAAAATTGAAGAAGAAGCCCTTGCTGTCCTATTAGAGTGTGTTTCTGGCACAAAAACAAAATCCATGTCGAATACAGAACGACATAACCCTTCTTTCAGTTTACTTCACTTTCTTATGTGAACATTCAACTGAGGTCCGCATTAATCCGCATCTCTCCTGCATTGTTCATCGATTAGTAACCAGCTGAAATGGCTCGCCGACGTCTCAAAATATGCTGCATCACCTCGGTGGTATTCTTGGTCATTCTCATCGTCGTCATCGTGACCTTATCCTTCACGATCTTCAAGCCCAAAGATCCTCAGATTACGATCCAGCCCGTCGGCCTCGAGAACTTCAACTTCAACATCACAGGCGTCACGTTAAACGCGCTCGTCACAATCCACAACCCTAACTACGGCAGCTTTGAGTACAAGAACGTGACCGGTCACGTTAACTACCGCGGGTCGACGGTGGCTGAAGTCCCCATCGCGCACAACAAGATTCCCGCTCGGGCAAAAGTCAACATGACCACTTCGACGGATCTGATCGTTGGTAGATATAGACGGATCTGATCGTTGGTAAATTGATATCGAACCCGAGTTTCTGGGAAGACATTGCCTCGGGCTACTTGAACTTCACTGCTACAGCGACTTTGCCTGGGAAAGTCAGTCTGGCCAAGATCTTTAAGTTCCGTGCCACCACTTATACCACCTGCTACATCTTAATTTACATTCCATCTCAGGATGCGGACTCTAAATGCATTACCAAGATGAAGCTATAAAGCTATAATTGTTTCTTGGTATACCTAGTTTTGTTTCCGACAATAAGTATTCAAACCCAAGGCCTCGTTCCAGCGAAGTTCGCTATATTTCGAATCCACATAGTTTTAAGTATAGTTGATTTCAAGGCTTTGGGCTGGCTGGTTCTTCTAGTCCTGCTTATATTGCAGCATGTTTGCAACTATATATTGCAATATAACCTAGTTTTGACCTTCATTTGTTTTTCCAATGTCGTATTAACTCGTCAGAGGTAGAACCTCACCTCTTAATTATGGCCCATGAGAGCACATGCAGACTGGTTAAATTTTCGCCGACGGTAGTTCCCAGTCAATCAAGCCATCCAAGAAAAGTACCATAATTGTCTTGCTTAAGCTTCAATTACCGTATGATCACGGCGCGGATATTTAAGAGAAGGCAAGGAATCAAACACAGTGACATCACCAAAAAGTCAACAATAGGACTACATGGTTTAAGTCCAACTAAGAGAGTCGACAAGAAAGCAATCATGCGAAGTCTTTCTTTCCAAGCTACACTCATGTTGATCGAAGTATCCAATTTATTGGAGAAAATTATAAATTAAAAAAGGAGTCTCGAAACCTACTTCATTCATGCCAATTCAATCATCAACTTTTCAATTTAGACAATTTAATCCTAAACATTTTGATAATTTGTTATCGTAGTCCATCTAGCAAGTGGAAATCATTGATGGGACGTCGACTATCTTACATAGCACCACCGATGCTAAAGTAGAGAATTTTTATAATTTTTTAATAATATTAAGATTTTTAAAATTTTAAAGTCATTTTTCCTTTGTTCTAGCAAGGTCTAGCGAGGGCGGCCATCACCCCATCAAGGACGACCTCGCTTAGGTAGGGCAAGGGTCCCCTCACCCAAGCGGGGTGAGCCTCTCCTTAAATCACCGATGGCCACCCATCACTTGTGACCGGCTGTCAACGAAAAGGAAAGAAAAAAAAAATTAAAATTAAAATTATCCACGTCAATGATGGTACACCACTTAGACAGTTGGTGCCGACTATATCGCTATATTAGTATTTTCAATCAAAATTAACCAGAATGGCTACATATTGCCAAAATGTTTAGGATTAAATTGGCACAATTGAATGCTTCTTTCAAACCCTAGCCTCTTTCTGTTCTCATCCACCTCTCTCTAGATACTTTTTTTTCTTCCACCGAAAGCTCCCTCAACTAAGAAATAACTCTCAACCGAGGGAGGCTCCATCTTCTCAATTCGAATTGAGATTCTCTCTCCCCATCAGATATGGGGGTATTTTATTATTTTTATCAAGTTTTTCTAAATGTTTTTGATTTGCTCGCTGCTGATGCTCTTCTCTGGTCGATCGGCGATCTTTGCTTCCAAATTGGTATTGTTATCCTTACAATCTCAAGAGATTTAGCTAACTTAGCCGAGATTAGAAGGTATAATTATACCAAATCACACCAAAGAAACAGCGAAAACCAAAGAGGAAGAACAAGCACTTGCTGTCCTATTCGATTGGCTTTCTGGCATATTAACAAAACCCATGTCAAATACAAACCTCCGTAACGTGACGAACTACTGAGCACGGTCTAAGATCGAGCTAAGCCGTACTTTTGTCCATTTCGTTCTTCATCTCATTAGAATCCACTTGGAGCGTCCTGCGTATACGTCGTCATAATCCATTTGATCTTGCACGCTGATCTTCATAGCTTTATCCTCGAATCACAGTAGCATTCAAAATTCATGGCCCAAAGTAAAACAAGATGAGGATTTAATAAGAAACAACATGACCCTTCTTTCAGTTTACTTCACTTTCGTATATGAACAGCAACTCATGCCTGCATTAATCCGCATCTCTCCTGCGTTGTTCATTGATTAGTAACCAACTGAAATGGCTCGCCGAGGTCTCAAAATATGCTGCTTCACCTCGGCGGTTCTCCTGGCCATTCTCACTATCATCATCGTGACCTTGTCGCTCACGATCTTCAAGCCCAAACAGCCTCAGATTACGACCCACCCCATCGGCCTTGAGAACATCCAGTTCAACATCACCGGTACCAATGTCACGCTAGATGTCACGTTAAGCATGCTCGTGACGATCGACAATCCTAATTACGGCGGATTCGAGTACGAGAGCACGACGGGTTACGTTAGCTACCATGGGTCGATGGTGGCCGAGGTCCCCATCGAGCACAGCAAGATCCCTCCTCGGGCTAAAGTCAACATAACCACTTCGACGGATCTAATTGCCGATGCATTGCTATCAAACCCGAGTTTCTGGGGAGACGTTGCCTCGGGCTGCTTCAACTTCACTTCGATGGCCACTTTGCATGGGAAAGTCAATCTGGCTAAGATCTTTAAGTTCCACGCCACTGCTTATAGCACCTGCTACATCTTATTTCACATTCAGTCTCAGGCCGTAGACTCTAAATGCAATTCCAGGATAAAGCTATAGTATTCCTAGGTATACAGTTTTGTTTTCGTCAATAAGATTCATACCCAAATCCTCATTACATTGGAGTTCGCTATATTTTGCATGCATACAGTTTCAATTGTAGTTGATTACAAGGCTTTGGCTGGCTGGTTCTTCTTGTGCTGCTTACATTGAAGAACGTTTGCAACTATATATTGCAATTTAAGCCACTTCATTAGTTTTTCCATGTCGGATTAACTTATCAGAGATGGAACCTCAGCTCTTAATTATGGCCCACGAGAGCACACGCAATAGATCACGTCATCTAAGAAAAGCAACGTAATTATCTTAATTAAAGCTTCAATCACCACATGATCACGGTATAGATGTTTAAGAGAATGCAAGCGACCAACTGTGAGAGTCGACAATGAAGCAATCATGAGAAGCCTTTCTTTTCAAGCTACTCTCATGTCGATCGAAGTTTCCGGTTCCACGGCCAGTGGCCCGTTTCCAGATTTTAATAATGACAAAAGGAGAAGAAGCGAAATAAGTATAAAATAATCAAAGGGGGACGATTGAGGACAAAGAGAAAATCTTGTCAAAGACCATTAAATCTGTCACGAGAGAGCATAAATATCGTGTTATCATTCACGGACGTTTTCGACATGTGATGAGGTCTCGGGAGACTATATTTGCGTGAGCTTAAAGACAGGATGACCAATGACAATCACGCCGTTCTCTATCTTTTTGCCCTAAATTGCCGGCCGCTGTATTACTTGCATTGCATTGAGCTATGCCAAGGATTCTTTGTAATATTTATTGAGGAAGAGAATATCATTTCTTCTGAAATGCGACATGGCGAAGCTCTGGCTTTGAGGTGGTTGGGTAGTTGTGATAGAGGCTTAGAATTGGTGTGGCGGTGCTTTATGGTATCCGACGATCTCAAGTTCGAACTAGGCTATTGATAGTAGTTGTCCTTGTGATGTAACATCACATCTACTTGTGGGATTAGCTATCACACCATAAGTCAAATTGATTGGCTATTTCCGTATTTATCTGGAATCACTATCAAAACTGTAATAATTATTATTAGAGAAAAGTATAAGAAAAAGTCATAAATTTATTATATTAGTTTTAATTCAATTATAAACATTTTAATTTAATCAATTTAATTCTAAACATTTATGTGCATACCAATTAAGTTCATCTGACTAATTTTGGCTGAAAAAGTGCTAACATCAACGTAAGTTAATAACTGTCTTACATGATACAATTAATATTGACGTGAACAAATTTCATGATTTTTAAATATTTTTCTGAATTCTTTTTTCATTGTGGCCAGCAAGGATCCAGGACGAGGGCCACCAACCCCTCGGAACTATGAATTAGAAGTTTTAGAAATATGCTTCTTAATGTCTACTATAAAACTCTTACATCTAAGCGTCTTGCCGTTGTGTGGATTGTACTTTCATAATTGCCCATCTTTATATACAATTAATAGTGAGTGTACCCTCGGAAATATAGATGATTTCTGGAGATCCTTTCTTTTTAATTCTTATTCATACCCCTTTTGAAAAATCAACATCACCCGACATAGTTAGATTAGTGTAAATGGCTGATTCTTTCACTCTATAAACGATCATTTATGTGGAGTAATTCCACCCGCAAATCAAATCAGCCAAGGTCTAATTGCAAGTTGTTCAAAAAAAAAAAAGGTCTAATTGCAAGAAGAAGGTGGCCACTTTCTGTTCTCTCTGTTCAGGGATGCCGGTTCCTAGAATGCTAAGAAAATGAGAGGTTAGATGATGAGCAACACTCCATGTGCTAATCCGCATTTTTCCTCAGTTGCGGTGGATTTCGCCGGTCCAAAGGTACTACTAATCAAAACCACATTGGAATCTGTATTACCGTCGCTTTCGGAAAGGACACGACGCTCACTGAAATGGGGCTTTATCCTCATGAGAATTAGGTCAGCGAACAGTGCATAGATGCTGAGGGAGAGACGACGTACTTGCATGGCTGTCTATCATACATTGGGCGAAAGAGACATTTGATGTTCATGTGTGGAACCATTGCTTTATTATGGCGAATTCACTAAGGTAAAAAGAGTAGTTAAAAAAAAGGGTTAATATTACCAAAAAATCTCAAAATTAGTGTATTTGTGAAAATTTTATCATAAATTAATTTTTTAATCACACAAAATCTCAAACTGATATATCTATGATAAATTTATACTTCTTTCATTTCTATAAAATTTTATTATCAAATAACTAAATTTGATAATGCGTGGCAATTAACAAGTGTATCGATTTTTTTTTTTTTATGACTCGGGAACCCCCGTACAGCCGATAGCCGGCGAGGTAAACCTGAGGTGACGCTAGTGGAGGACCCACCATCCAGACGTCACACTTAAGACACCAAGCGCCTCCACTGGATTTCGAACCCCTCACCTTTAAGGAATGATTAACGGAGCCATTATCCAGCAAAGCCACCACGGCCGATGGTAGTGTACCGGTTTATTCATTTGTCATAAGCATACTAATTTGTGATTTTTCATAATGTTAATCCAATTTAATGGAAACTAAATGATGATAAATTTGTTGAGTTTGTGTGGTCAAAAAATTAGTTTTGGAAAAATTTATTACAATTATACTAATTTTGGGTTTTTGTGGTCAAAAAATTAATATATGGTAAATTTGTCATGGATATACCAATTTAATGTTTTTGGTGACTAAAAAAATTAATTTTGAGTAAATTTGTTAAATGTGTATCAATATTAGAGGTGTGCAATGAGAACTACCCGAATCGAAAACCGCTTGAATCGGACCGAATTAGCTGGTTCTAGGTGGTTCTTAGAGAAGGCGGTCCGATTCTTGGTTCTCCTTCTTGGAACCGGTGGCCGGTCAATCTAGTTCCTGATTCTAAGGTGAGGAACCAAACCGACCAATTAATTATATATAATATATAATTTTAAATTCTCAATAAACAAACCCTAAATTAGGAGTGTAATTGACGTGGATGTCATTGATGAAAATGGGAGCCACAAGTTCTTTTTTTTTTTTTTGTCGGTCCTACTCTACGCCTATTCTAACGCTCATTCTCAGACTTTTGCCCTGCCTCCTTGCAGGGCATGGGAGTCAAAACCCACTCCTGAAATTAATTCGTCCCCACCCCAACCCCTCTTGAGAAGATAGGGATTCGAACCCCCCACCTCCCCCTTTCATGTTAGAATGATGGTCACTGGTTAGAGCCACAAGTTCAATCCCACTTGTTCTGCACCACCAAATAAATAAATAAATAAAGGAGAGAGAAAAGAACAAAGCTTGAAAAGATCGAAACGCAAGTTCAATCCTACTCGTTCATCTTCTTTTTTCCCGATCATATCTCTATCCTAGACTGCCCTGGAGCTTTTGTGTTTTTCATCTGCGTTTGGCTGCTGCAACTCCTACCTACTACATATGAATTAATATATATTTTTGGCTTGAAAGAGCAGACTTACTGATTTCACCGGACCGGATCGAACTGGACATGACTGGACTGGTCGGTTGGACCGATTCCCACTCCTAAAATCTGGGAACCAATCCTCCCGATTCCACCTCAGAATCGGACCAGACTGGGAACCAATGAGTCCTAATTAATACGAGATTTTTTATTGTATTAACCATAAAAATAACTTGACAGATTTATCTTCATACTGATATGTTTTTGGGTGAAAATTTTCTCCCATTGCGTTTTTATTTTATGATAACTAAGCCAAGTATTCTTTCCTATTTTCACGTCAGTTGTTTTTATCAACTATCAATTTGGATCAATGATTAATTTATAATTCTAATTAATATCCATATTGACAGTAACAGAAGTGGCATGTGTACTTGAATAATGGGAAAACTACTAAAAAAAGTCATGAATTTGTTGCACTTATGCCAATTTAATTCTAAACTTTTCCATTTGATTAATTTAGTTGTAAAACTTTTGATAATTTGCCAATGTAGCTTATTCAGCTAATTTTGATTAAAAATTGATGATGTGGACGCCAGCCGTTCTACATGGTATTGCCGACACTAACGTTGAAAATTTTTATTTTTATTTTTTAATTTTACAGAAATTTTTATTGATTTTTACTTTCTCTCCTTTCTTTTATTTTCTCCTTTTTTAATTGTTAAGAGTAGGTTGATGCTCAACGACCTCCACTAGCCACTAGCCGAGGGCTCATGAGCCCTTGCCCAATTCTAAGCAAGGACTGCAAGTCCTTCCCAAACACGGTGAGGGTCGCAACCCTTGCCCAGCTTTAAGCAAGGGCCGCAAGACCTGGGTCACCAAGCCTCAACCGGTGGCCATCCTTAACAATAAAGGAAAGAAAAAAAAATTAATAAAAAAAATTTCCACGTCAACGTTGGTCATACTATATAGGACATTCAATGTACATGTTATCAATTTTTAGTCAAAAATTGATTGAATAAACTACATTAGTAAATTAATCAAAGATTTAGAACTAAATTAGTCGAATTAAAAGATTTACAACTGAATCGATACAAATGTAATAGGTTTAGAACTTTTTAAATATACAAAGTAGCTTGTTACTAGAAATCAATAGTTTTGTTTAACTCACTAAGAAAAACTCAAAGACAGGGTTTCCAAACTCATTTGAAATCTTTAATATTTCAAAAGCTTCAACCTCGAGAGGGTACTCAAATAAGTGAAGATTTGAAACTCAATCACAATTCACAAAGCAACTGAGGGTTGAAGAATCTACTCTCTTCGGATCTACTCAATTGCTTTGGCTCTAGATGCTTACTCTAGAAAGTTGAGCGCTCCGCAAGCCTTTGAAGCTCCTTTCCCACAACACAGTGGATTTATTTAAAAGTGATTTTATGATGAACTGATATCTGCTTTGCAAATCTTCTCTCTCCATTTAAAGTTAGATATAGAGTTGAGTGCTCTTCTATCCCAATCTAGATATAGATCTGCGACTTACAAGACTTTATTTGTGCTCTTTCAACCTATTAATGTTGTTGTCATCTTTATAAAGTGATGGTGTTGAGGATGCTAAACCTAGGCATGCACCGCATTTTGGCAAACTCGTAGCTATTGGGGAGGGAAATCTCGATGTGTGCTTATAACTGATGATGATACAAGTTTCGGTGATCAGCCGTTGGTTGTGTTATGATGCTATGACAAATTCATTCTTGTAGAGTAAGCGAGTCTTTGTAGGTGGTACCAAGTTGATTTATTCTTCATATTTGCATTGAATTGTAATCTTTGGGATTGGTTGTCTTGTATCTCTCTTTCACATAGGGAAAACTTAACGTGTGCTTATTACTAATGATGCAAGTTTTGGTGATTGGGTATCAATTGCACTATGATACCATGACAAATCCGTTTTTGGAAATAAGAAAGTCTTTGAAGGCGGTATCAAATTGATTCATTTTTTAGATTTACATTGAACTGTAACTCTTCATGATTAATTTTGTCTTGTATGTCTTTCACGTGAAATGAAAATTTTCCTTTGCATCCCAAAAATAAAATAAAATAATAATAATAACCGAGGGTTCGAGCGCAACAAAGGCAATCGTTCTTGGGTCGTATGCAAATCCCAGAATCCGAGGCCGTCGCGCCCTCTGATTGACTTTTCCGCCGGCTATTGGAGTGCAATTATTTGTGATTCTAGAAACGTGGCGATATCTAGAACAAATCTAAACATATTGACAAAATAGCATCGCGGATTGCGTCATGGGAATAAAAATACGAAAGTAAACAATTGAATTAAGAAAGTCTTTCTGATCGTCCTTCGTGCTTCCCAGACACCCCAGACTGATTCCATAGATACGTCGATGGATGCCCTCCTCCTCGAGTGGGTATACTCTTGTTTATGTTAGGATGATGGTGGTTGAAAGGCCGGCGATGGAATTGATTTTATGATTATAGAGAGAAAAAAATTAGCTCAGATTAATAGGAAACATAAAATATGCAAGATAGGCAGCATCATATGGTACTATTTAGAAATGGTTATCCTAGGAAACGCAAGCTGTCGTGACCAAATGAAAACATGTTCAATTTTGCTTGTGAAAATTTATTACTCACTTTGACATGATGTGACGACATTTATCTGTCATAACTCGAGTTGTAACATGGTGTTAATTGATAAAGGTATAGAGATAGTAATGATAATGTCAAGGGAAGGGATGGTGGTGGCGACAATTGCGCATCAAGTGGTGGTAATACAGGTGAGGATGCTAATGGGAGGGGCGACGGCAATGCAGGAGGCGTTTGTGGAGGTCATGGAAGAGTCGTGAATAATGAGAATGTTAGGTATTTTTAATTTAGACCTACTTTCACGCTTATGAAATATACTTTAAATCATGTTTAGGGCTCCAATCATTGACATTTTGACGGTAATCAAACAAATTATAATATGACGGGATGTATAAAACCTCAAATAAAAGTTCTTTGATTCAATTTTTTTAAAAGAGAAAATTAAATCGAGTAAAAGGAGAGAGAGAGCCCGGGGGGAGTGAGAGAACACGACGGCCAGGGGATCACCATCACGGCGAGTTGTCGACATCCATCAATATTAGTATTCCTGACAAATCATATTAATTGTAAATTTCTCTCTTTGTCTCTCTTCCCGTGGACGACAAGGCTTAGCCGACAAATTTGGAATGCCCATTTCACATTCCTTCCTTTTTCTAAACTAGAAGATTAATAAATAAAAATCATATAACAAAAAAAGTACTAACCATTACCACTTATTAAGTATTGTTAAAGGCCTATTTGTTTATACTTTTTAAAAATCAAAATGCAACTTTTTTCTTTCCCACTGGACATTACAATCTTTATACCAATTTGATAAAATTATGAAATAGTTATTTGTAAATCTACTTGTCAAAAAATATATATTGTGAAAGTTTCAGATTAAGGAAAAGAAAAAATTTTTAAAAAAAATTCTATACAAGCCCCAACTATTAATATATAGAAAATAACATATTTTATGAAGTTAGATTATAATATCATGGAGTTATTTTTAAGTGTAATTACTTGTTCTCATAGAATAGTTATTTTCTGTAGTTACTTTTAAGTGTAGTTAACAAATTGTAATTCAATGAGCAGTACGGTTATTTAATATTAGATTATTAACAACTTTTTGTTATACTTAAATAAATTTCAATTATTGTACTACTTAACCAGAATTTACAATTAATAATATAATACGAAATTATTGTTAACTCTTAATTATATTCTAGATATATCAATCATTATATCGTTAATCCAAGGATAAGGTAAATTGAATTCGCTAGAAATTCCTTATTCAATTCCATTCCTTCTCACCACAAAACACCAAGACTCCCCATTTCATTTCATTCCCACAATGACCTAATTCCGTCACAACAGACGCAAGATAAACGTAAGCGTCCTTAGGCTACAATTGGGGACATCAAATCAAAACATTTTTACCCTTTTTTGTTTTACTTGTGACACGATTTCATGAATCATTTACATGACTTTCTTTGTCAAATTGTCGAGTTCAATAATAGAGCAGATGAAAATAGTCCAAGATGCTATTTCATATGACTATGTAGATATATGCCTAGTCTCCTGATATTGACCATGCACGATAGACCACACCCTCCTCACATACAATGTATGTTGACTATTACAAAAAGAGAATGCTCCTCAAAACTTCACTCTATTGGAGGATCAAGCTTTGGGGTCTCGAGCAAATTGCACTTATCTTCCAATAAGGCGATGATTTAACGCAATTCAGTGGGCCATCCAATTTTATAAAGCGCCAGCCCTCCCTCACCAACTGTCAATCTCGATTTCTCTTTTTTCAAAGGTACCTGTCTGAGAACATGCCCGGGAATCACGCAGGCGGACCATCCATCCATTCCTTCGCAGGTTTCATTGAAAGTCACTGCCATTTTGGTCAGAGCACCAGCACTAGGCTACAAACTCAACAATCCGTATATTTTCTCACTCATGACAGCCTATTTGGGTCTTGAATCCTGCCCCCACCGCCTTTCAAATGTCCAGGGCAGACTTCCATTTGAGCATTTGACTCGATTTGACAAATTCGTTTTGGTTAGCGACATAAAAACTTGAAATTGGGAGATTCACGGGATTTTGTCATGCTAGTAAAAGGGTCACGAAAAGGATAATTATCTCAAGTCTTACCGCCTGAGGTTTAGGTTCAAGGAACCATTGACTGAAATGTTCCGATATTTGTAGTAAATTGTGTGTCCGTCGTCTAAATGTAATAGGTGCATATTGCATTGATTGAATTATATAAATTGATCGTGTTTAATCTTCAAGATTTTCTTACACATTGAACCAATTTTTTTTTTTATTAAATACATGCCCTAAAGGCTATGTTCTTAGGTTTCATCTTTGTGAATAATTGACACTCCACTCGGTTGCTGACCTACCCAACAAAGCATAAAATAAAAGGTTGAGTAACAGAATCCACTAAACCATATCCTAATTATATTAGCTTGCCGAGTACTAAACTTAGTTATATAAAACCCAAAAAATAATTGCCGGCGCGAGAAATTGGAATCCATCTCCACTAGGCCTTATTAAAAACGTTAAAAATAAAGGGGCCTAAAGAAAAAGTTTGCGAAGAGAACGTGGGGGGAATATAGAGAGGATGTTGATGTCGGTTGATTATTCATTCAAGCCGACTCGAGTCGTCGTTGCTAAAGCGGCCGAATTGTGATCGGATTTTATGGATTGTTCTTTGATTTTTTAAGGAATTAGCAATTATCTAATGCAATATCGTCCTTTTATCTTTGATTATCATGTCAACATGTAGTTTATATATACTTGCTTTGCCCTTTCAATGTCAAGGGTGGAATGCCTGATATGCACGTCATGAGGATTAATCAATAAGTTGAGCAACTATCCCCAAAATTATTAATCGAAGTTTATTAGTGACCACATCGCATTAATATATTAACGTTCCGAGAGAAGATGACTTAAATTGGAAGTTTTATAGGTACAAAATATCATGTGCTCTCACAAAAAAGAAAATAAAAAGTCTTTGATTTCACATGATAAATAATACACATCAAAATTGAATTACAATCGAACGATGTGGGGGAAAAGGTAATGTATCTATCTAAGTAATAATTCTTTCATATAGACCAATTCTCTGTACTCCTCCGGATCCTTAAAATCAAATCACTGCAGAGGTCGTTTTGGTAATTATTTGATTGATCACCTAACCTTTCTTGCTAAGCCATTTCAACCCAATTTGTTCATTGTAATCCTAGCTTTTTTGAATAGACGTCAATGCTTATCCAGAGCGGAAAACAATGGTTCTTGTCACGGGACAAGGCCGAATTAGGTCAAGTTCAATCCTTTTATCTTGTCAAACAGTGGGTTATCTCCTTTCACATCACATAATTAGCGATGCTGACTTGGGAAATAAATGCGCTAAACGTACATTAGACACAAATTCTCAGTATGAACTCCACTCGAAATTGCACGTAAAGACGTTGGATCATTCAGAGGAGCAACGATGCACGCGGCACATGCGTTGTTCCTTACTCGAGGAGGAAGAAGACAGCCCTTTTAAGTGCGTCGCAAAATCCTATCGCCAAGTACCTTCTCTCGAAGAAGACGAGCAAACCCCATGCTACAGTGCATGTTAAGGTGCTCAAGTATCACAGTAAACAAGATCTGGGTGTGATTTCTGATGTAATCGGATCTTGTATTAAGCATGTGTTAAACGAGCTTTACCACTAACTGTCCAAGTAAATATATTAAGGACAAAGCCCCAGAGAGAGTTCTTCTGTTGTATCACAAACCGCACAGTTCTTTTAGAAACTCTTAGAGAATCCCTCCCTGACTTTCATCTTTGCTAAAGTGGACTTTTCTTCTTTAAATAGTACAAGAAAAAACAGCACCTACTCTCTCAAAGAGAATAAGTTTAGCAGGAGAACTTATGTGGACTTCTAGAGAGAGAGAGAGAGAGAGAGAGAGAGAGAGGGAGTCAAGTTGGAAGAAGAATCAAAGTGAAGTATATTTAGCTGAAATCGAGCTCAACAACTCTTGTGGTTCTCTCTTGCGGTGGTCACCTGCCTTCAATGCTGGTGCACATGGAGGGGCCTCACACTGGCCTGCAAGCGTTGGGGATGAGCTAATGCACTAATACTTTTTATAATTGATTTAGTGGGCGGGGTCCATGTATTTGCCCCCACCATTTTTTAATTTTATATAGCTATAAAGCGAATGAATAAGTCAGGCTCTCATCCACCCCATGGATTGATAATCTGATCAACATATAAATATATGTATCATATAGAATAGATGTCTCTTGAATATTATATACTATAACACATAATATAATGTCCATGAACACATGTCGAGTTATATGCTAATTAACGTAAGCGTGAGCTAGGGTTCGGTGGTTGCGGTGTTATTTCTAAGAATGTGGGAGTTAGTAAGGTTTTCCCTTGCTTCTGTCTTTATTTATAAGAAGAATTTGGAAGAAAATGTAAGTGATCACCTCAACGTCTCTGATAAGATATTACGATATGGAACAACAAGAAGGGAACAAAAAAAAGCGAGGGAATTATAATTAGACAGTAAGTAAATTTAAATGAATTTAAACTTTCTATAACATGGTAACTTATTAGAAATGCGCAGATAATCTACCGCATCACAAACGAAGGTTCCAAAGATGCACATGCATCATGATTGCATATATGTCTCAAGAAAGAAACTTTTTAGCCACTATTCAAACTTTCGAATAAACAATGCTTCAATTGAGACTAAACAAAACGACTTTTTATATTATTAAAAAGGAATCAATCAATTTTATGATATCAAGCCCTCTTATATAGAAAAGAAGTTACGGATGTAAAAAAAATTGTTGGAGGGATAAACGATACAGCTGAGATTAATTTGTTGAATTAATCTTAAAAAACAAATAACCTCGACGCGTTAATTGAAAAATTGACGATGATCCTCCCATTTCAGTCGAAAGAGAGAGAGGGAGAGATGTTAGAGTCATGTTGCACTCTCTTGCCTACGTATTTCCGGCATGTCTGAACTTGAACATGGTCAACTATAGGTAACAAAAGCATGGACATAATCAAACACAGGAATTCGAAATGATATTTTGATTTACATGGGGTTTACAATAAGAAAGAAAAGGCATTGGGCCACATTCCCATCAACGGTAAACTTATTTACAAAAGTTCTACACAGTTGATGGGAGAGGAGGAAGAGGAGGGAGAGAGAAAGCGAGCGAGCGAGAGAGTGAGAGAGAGAGAGAGGGAGGGAGGGAGGGAGAGAGAGAGGGAGAGATGGAGAGATGGAATCGATTCAACCAAGCTGATAATTCATGAACATGGACAGAGGAACCAAGCAAAGTCCTCTTTTCCTCAAGCTTGAGCACTCGTAGTTCTGCCCATCAGTACCGTACATCATCTTCTCATTTTCATTGCTTTCTCTCGCCTTCAATCCCATGCAGCTCTCCGATGCCCCACCGCTTCCCTACATATCAAATTTCATTGAACTCAGTTCAGAAACTTAGTTTAGACGAAACCCTTCTTGTATCCCCAAATAGAAAGGCATAAAAACAAAAAGAAAATGTTATAACCCACCAGAGAAAGATGAAGAGAATCGTCTGTCATCCGGGTGCCTATCATCTCCACCCGCTTTAGATGTGTGATCTGCGAATGCCCATTTGGCCAAAACTCGAGTAAAACAACAAATAAAAGGCAGACGCAGAGCAAAAGGTATCTCCATAGAAATATAAATTTTTCCGATTCGTAGTGAAGCAGAAGCTTAACCGGAGACCTTGGGACTGTTCACAGGAGACGTGGCGGTGTCCTCTAGCGGATCTTCATCTGTGATCTCTCTGGTCCTCATCCTCTTGATCGTGCTCAGCCTCCTCGGAGCCTTCGGCTCGGCGGCGGCAGCAGCATTCCGGTGGATGGCATGAGACGCGGCGTCCGAAACCAAAGAGGAGGTTCCGAAGCCGGAGCAGAAGCCATCTTCTCCGTCGTTGTTTCGCGAGAAGTCCTGGAGATAAGTAGTCCAACCGCTTTCTTCGCCGGCCCCATCGTCTCCGTCGTCGTCGGGCACAGTCTTCTTCGTCAATCCGGAGTCCTCCATTGATGGGGAGGCTCTCTCACTTAGGAAGAACAAAGGAGTGGCGTGTAAAATTGAATCGGGAATACAGGTGGGAAAGGAGTCGAAGGCTTGTTCTCCGAAACAGAGTTTTATAACAGAAAAAAAAAAACTGGGGAGGTTTATTTATACACGAGAAAGAAAGAGGGGGCGGGGGGGAGTCATCATCCGACGAGAATCCTGGCGTGGGGCCTATGGGGGGAGAGAGTCGAGGAAGTTGACATCAGCAGTTGCAACGGAAATGCCAATGCGCAGAGAGAGAGAGAACGTGCGAGAAAATACAAAGGAAATGGAGAGTTGACCTCTGCGGTTGAAACCTGAGGGGGAGGGCAAAAGCTCCTGCGTATCTCCGGCCTGCCTAGACCCGGTCGTGCTGCCAAATAATCTGAACCGTCGTATGTCATGAATTGCACGCACACAGCCTAGCGATGCTCGCATCACATGTGCAGGGTTCAGAGATGGGACAAACAGGGGATAAAAAAGGGCCTCATCGGCGGGATCATTTATCCCTCTCGCCGTGGATTGAGGCGAGCACATAGAAAGATTTCGTGAAATTCTGAACTGGGGACGTAATAGCTAGTCTTAGAAAAGGGATGGTAAGTGATTCATATTGTCTGGATGGCTTGATGATTCTCAATAATGTTAGGAGGTAAATTGAGAGGGTCCTCTAAAGTCAAGGAATTTTTAAAACGAAAGTGACAATTTTCTTTCGTTGACAAGTGGATTTTATATGGCATGCTAGATGGAGACATCTATAGACTTATTAAATTATTGGGACCGTCGACCTTCATTGAACCAATAATCAATTCTGGGCGTATAGCTCATTATTTTCTCCAAGTAATTGAGAATCAGTATATCCAGCCACACTTTTTTATTCACGAGAAAGCCAAAGAGACCTTTGAAAAGGAGGGCTTGGACTCCGTAGTCATCCTTTTTAAAGTAGCAATTGATTAGGTCTAACGTCAAGGCCGAATGGAACGAGCCATGGACGAATTGGACTCTGCTATAATTGCCCAATTGGTATAATACTACACTATAATTTGGGGGAAAATTCGAGATTATTTGGGACGTAATCTCGGTCCCCTCCAATTAATTTCACAACTTCGGTTCATTAATATTTTAGAAATGACACATGTGGCTTATGATCTTTGATCTAATGTGTAATATTGTCCATGAACTTTTAATTTGTTCAATATAGTTCTCGAACTATTTATTTATGTTTGATTTCCTAAACTATTTATATATGCTCGATGTTGTCCTTCTGTTCATTCAAGTTAATAGAGTCTATTGATGCGGCTTTCAATCCATTAAGTTTCGAAACGGTAGACAATAAAAAAAAGGTGCGCATGGATTATCCAAGTGAGATATTGATTTCAAATTAGGAAATATTAATCCACATTATTAAATAAAAATGGACATGTTAATGTGCCAACTTCTTTTTCTTATTCTTAAAGTGAATGGATAAAAAGATAGACATGTTAATTCATCATTTTAAAAAAAATCAACTCAGCATGTGTTGGGAAAATACTGCTTCGAATTGGGTAGAACAATGAAGTCGGATCTTTAGAGTACTCAAGTCAGACTTTGAGGCGTGATATCACTTTCTTTAAGGATTTATTTGCCCCACAAAGTTGCTAATGGTCATCGGCAAATTTCCTCCAGGATACAACAAAGTCTCAAATGAGAATACTAGATAGCAATTCTAATAGTTCTCCAGGGTCTCTCTAGGAAACAATTGGAAACAATGGCTGTAGTTTCTCTCCAAAGAAAAACGAAGAGATGGAAGAAGATGATCACTCTTATTCTTCTTCTCTCTAACAAGTATATATAAAATAGTCTTAGAATACGAAGACAACTCTTCGTGAAAAGTTGCGAAATGAACAAACACATTCTTTCGAAAATTGCTCAAATGAACAAAGATGTCTATTCGTAAGAAGTTAAAACCGAACAATTGCAACCCTTCGGGAAAGGTTGCAAACCGAACGGATATATTTATTCAAAGGTTGTCTTAAAAAGACACAAACAAAATTCGGAATAAAAAATAATAATTAATAAATAATCATAACTTTTCGTGAACAGTTGCACTGTTTCAACATGACGCCGAATTTTCAATAAATAAAATAATGATCGTTGGTTAGTGCCAAATCTCGTCCACGTGCGCACTCACATCTTTTCGATGTGGGACAAGGCACATCTTCATTTGTTTTATAAACAAATTACCAACAATCCCCCACTTTTGTTTATAAAACAAAAACAAGAAATAAAACGTTAGAAATATACAGCCAAAATTTCCGTGAGATTAATATACATACATAAAGGTCTCTTTCGAGTTAAACCTTTACTTAGTGCAAGTATCTCAAAGCTCTATCAAAGTGACAAGTAGCTCGGCTTTAAACTTGTACTTTTATATAATAGAACCGGACATACCGCACATACACTAACCTCTTGTCTCAGCGAGAAGTTCTATATTACTCCGCACTATTATGGCCTTGTGCTTGATCCTGTTTCATGAGCTCTCTAGAAAGCAACCCTAACTTTCGTAAGAAGCGGCACCACTTCTAAGCTCATATAGGTGAAGTATCTACCATGTGTTTCTGTTACTATCAACACATTACAAGTTTGTACTATACTTCATTAAGAATTCAATTCAACCTACTAAACGTAACAGACGATACTGACTTCTCATATCAGGGCTACATCAGTATCAAACAATCACATTCAATAACTTGTTCTTACCCATTAAACCTTGTAACTAGTGATGTTCTAGAAAAAGGTCGGGTTACCATTACTGGTGATTTTAATTAAAGGGTTTCAGCCCCGTTTCTTGTGAGATCATTATTACCATGTGTCTTGGTAAAGCCTTCATCAAGGGATCAACAAGATTATTACTTGACCTCACGTAGACAATTGTTATGGTACCATCTTTAATCAATTGTCTCACATATTTATGTCTTAGACTAATATGTCTAGACTTACCATTATAGGTGCTACTATAAGCTCTTACCAAAGTAGCATAGCTATCACAGTGGATAGAAATAAGAGGCATAGGATTAGGCCATAATTTGATATCCAACAACAAATTCCTAATCCATTCGACCTCTTTCCCAATTGCCGCTAAAGTAATAAATTCAGGTTCTATCATTGAGTAAATTATGTACATTTGTTTCTTGCTCGTCCAAGAAACAACACATTCACATAATGTGAAAATCCATCCGGAAGTTTCATCTCCCACACTTGTAATCCGACTAACATCGGTGTATAATCCCAATACAACCGAATAACCATTATAGAACAATAAGATAACTCTCCAATGTTCTATATTGGATTACTAGTATTTACTCAACTTACATATACAAAAAGTAATATCAGGTCTAGTATAATATATCGCATACATCAAAGACCAATATCACTCACATTAAAAACTCTCCACCAGGAATCAAATGGAGTACTCATATATTTGAAAACAAGATGTTTAAATCTATACAACATCTTCTCCATGTAATTACTTTAGCTCAAAGAATAACCCCCACTATTTTTTTATTTTTTATTTTTAAAAATTTAACACCCAATAAGGTATCTACTTCGCTCAAATCTTTCATTTTAAAATGAAAGTTAGATACCTTTTTTGTCTCAATGACTCCAATTTCATTGGCTCCATAGTCCCCTTCAAATATCCCCACTTCAAGACTATTTTAAGAGGCATCCAAGAGATCTATATCGACTCTGCCTTTCCCATTGGGGATGAAGCATCCGATGACACGAAGAAGAATGGAGTCAGATCGTGCAACATATTTACTCCTCTTCAATGAAAATCCATAGCAAATGATTCAACCCGCTCAAAATGAGTGCAAACTTATTCACATGGTTAATTTCCAGCAAGCTATTAATCATTGATGATGGCACATTTAATACTTAAAGAATTTGGCATGCAAGACTGCATCATTTCGTCATAACTTGGAGTCAACGTAGACATCCTAAAGTGCCCCGGGTTGACTACATTAGTTTTGATGTTCTTCACTGATCACAGAATTATGTCAAATCTGTTACACTAAATATCAACGAATGTTCATGCGGAAAAAATGCCAAGTTCTAGTGCCGTAAAATTCGATGCCACTTCAATGACCATTACCACTCTCATAAACCAATAAATTTATAATTTCACGAGACCATAAGAAGACATTCTCTCAATCTTTGCAACTTCTGTCATGCATGCACTCTAGAAAGCAATGCATCACTATTAAGCATTACAAGGCATAAACCGAGACATATCTGACACTATATAAGCTGCCTGAACAAATGCAGCCACTTCAAGAGGCCAAACCGTCAAAGGTATCAGCAAATGATAATTGAACATGCAAAATTGAGGAATGTTCAAATGAATATACATACTTCAACAGTAGTCCTTAAAGAGAAACTTACGCACAATCCAGACATAAAAGTTGGACTTGACATTTTGAAGTTCATGTTCTCAGGATTCATTTCTTCACCTTAGTTTCCTCATACAACTCCTACCTTCAAACCTGTTCATGTTTGCAAACTGACTGCAATTTTTCATCAAATACACTAAAACGGCATATTCTTAGTGAATTTTAAATAAATATACTTATCTATATCAATGGAAGAATCTGGTTCTGATAGTAGGAAATATCTGACCAACTAATTGGTGGCATTTGAAAGGTCAATCCTCGATCCACTCTCATCTTGAGCCTGGCAGGAACCGCGGAAGCCTTGTCGTCCAAGACCGCAGATTCTTGAGACAGACAAGAAGGCAAACCCAGCAACACTCTCGGCCCCCACGTCTCTCCCAAGACCGTCAATTGCACCACGCACATCCACAGTCGTGGATCCGTGGCGCAATGGTAGCGCGTCTGACTCCAAATCAGAAGGTTGCGTGTTCGATTCACGTCGGGTTCAATCCCCACCTTTTTCTCAATTTTAATACTTAACATGGTAATGCTTCAAGCCACATATATTACATTACGTTGAAGCATGGAAAGGAAACTTGCAGATTTACAAGATCAGAAATATCGACAAGGAAAGCGATTTGCATCAAACAGGAGCTAATGTCTCGATAAATTCATAAGCATCAAGCCACCCATATTGTAATGAGCCATACCCTTTAGATCGATCCGCCAGTATCTCATAAAAGCTTCCTGAAAGTCTTGTTACCAACAGTATATATGTTAAGATTTTACCTGGCAAATGAACTAACAGCGATGACTCCTCGTTGTTCCCTTCTCGGACCAGATGAAGCATAACGAACGCATAGTAATTCATATAGTCCGGATCCATGTAATTGCGCACCACCTCCGGGAAAGCACTCACGATAGAATCAAGCTCCACATGGTATTTAACAAACCACCCCGAATAATCCTGAACCTCCTACACCCCCGATTCTCCGAAATGGGAAGCCTTGGCATCGTCCGAAACTGCTCTTTCTTGACATCGAAACACAGGGAAGCCCCCGTTGGGCTAATCCAGTGAACCCCACCATTCCAAAAGACGCCATTGTCGAACACCGTATCGAACGGAGCGACAAAAGGAGACCCAGAAAGCCTCCATCCGCGATCTCGAGACGAGGAAATCTCAATTTGATAATAGTACGCGGATTCGACGGTGCTTCGAACGCAAATGACGTCATAGTGGGACGATTTAGAAGGGTCAAAGGCCAAACTCACTCCATAAACATTAGTCGCGAGAATTTGAAAAACAAAACCATCATGATTGTTGGTGAGCGACTAGAGCGGCACCGGCGAAACTGGACTAAAACGGACAAGGCACTGAAAGGGTTTGTCGAAGGTCGCTGAGTCTGTCCACGGACCTGCAAAACAATGAAAGCTCGCTGGTGCAAACCCCAAAACTGGGAGTGGCATGGGATGAGACCCAGCAGCGATGGCGTGGGTATGGTGAAGCGTCGTGGCTGTTCGCTGGGGAGCAGTTGTGGGTGTGATATGATGCCAGAGTCACGGCTGCAATTTAGGCATGGGGCTTCTCCAAATAATTCCTCAGACAACTTCAAGATGAAGACACAAATCCATTACTTTCAAACTGTTCTCAGTGATAATCACATTGAACAAACTAGCCATGAAGGTAGACAATCCTCCAGTTGCTAGGATCAACCCTATCAATAGCCCGACCACGATCACTTTCCGGTCAACAGCAGATCATCTAGGAACCAGATTCAAGTCCTGCTCGGCTGGCAGAACCCCCCGAAATACGTCGTGCCAGGAACTTCATCCGGAGCCCGATTTCGTCAAGGAAGTGGTTCATCTTGATCTCGTTCAGCACGTCCTGGTCATGCTTCCCGAGATTCCGATGAAACATTGTAGTGTTCCCACTCGGTGCTGAATATATCGTTGCCATCAAATAATATAATATTAAGCTCTCTAAAAGCGCACTGATAATGAGAGCGGAGAAGGCAGTGAAAACGATCCATTGGCCCCGGTGATTGATTCCCACATGCTGGTCAACGCACGCCACATTGTGAATAGCTTCACCGGCATCTTCACCTCTCTTCCTCGTGCGGTCTAGTTTCATCATATATTGATACATGATTTGATCGACTCTAACTTCATTGTAGCAAAACAAATCCTTAAAATTGTTGGGAAAATACTGCTTCGAATTGGGTAGAACAATGAAGTCGGATCTTTAGAGTACTCAAGTCAGACTTTGAGGCGTGATATCACTTTCTTTAAGGATTTATTTGCCCCACAAAGTTGCTAATGGTCATCGGCAAATTTCCTCCAGGATACAACAAAGTCTCAAATGAGAATACTAGATAGCAATTCTAATAGTTCTCCAGGGTCTCTCTAGGAAACAATTGGAAACAATGGCTGTAGTTTCTCTCCAAAGAAAAACGAAGAGATGGAAGAAGATGATCACTCTTATTCTTCTTCTCTCTAACAAGTATATATAAAATAGTCTTAGAATACGAAGACAACTCTTCGTGAAAAGTTGCGAAATGAACAAACACATTCTTTCGAAAATTGCTCAAATGAACAAAGATGTCTATTCGTAAGAAGTTAAAACCGAACAATTGCAACCCTTCGGGAAAGGTTGCAAACCGAACGGATATATTTATTCAAAGGTTGTCTTAAAAAGACACAAACAAAATTCGGAATAAAAAATAATAATTAATAAATAATCATAACTTTTCGTGAACAGTTGCACTGTTTCAACATGACGCCGAATTTTCAATAAATAAAATAATGATCGTTGGTTAGTGCCAAATCTCGTCCACGTGCGCACTCACATCTTTTCGATGTGGGACAAGGCACATCTTCATTTGTTTTATAAACAAATTACCAACAGCATGTAATATTTTGCGTCACTACACAGCGTCTAATTTGTCGTTTAAGCAAACGAAATAATTACATTGAATATCAACTAATGGTTCTTGAATCATATTGAACATATTAAAAATTTAGAAATCAGATTAAAATTCAATGGCCATTTTTGTTGTGACCCTCTTGTAGTTTCCCGGTACAGATTTTTCGCCGATGAACAAATCAAACGGAAAACCTTGACCCTTGCCACATTAGATTGGTCCATCGAAATGATTTGTTCACCTAACCCACTCTACTTGCGTACTCTGTTTAAAAGCATTAATCACGATATGACATCCTACATTTGAAAAGATCGGTGCACGATGCATGTCGGTAATCTTCAGGTGATGTCGTGAGGTAAGTGTTCGAGGATGCATAAAAAACGTTTTGCAACACGGATATCGAGGGGATTCAATGGCCGATGGATAGTTTTTTTGCACAAGCACAGCAGAAAAACGAAGGCAGTGCCGGCGGCGGCCAATTGTTTTTGCTGGGCCATAGGAGGCTCAAAGGCCGTGTGCTCATGCGTCGATGGGCTGTTGCCTTTCCCGTCCATGCGCTCGCCGTCTTGCTTTATTAGATCCATTCCCATCCCTTACGCATTTGAATTCAAGATAATCGTCGGGTATTCCATAAATATCTGATCTTCGCTTATAAAGCAATTTAAATTGTTTGATAAAAATTGATCGAAATCTTTACATATCATTCTTTTTAATTTTGACCATTTTTTGCCTCTACTTCTTTTCGCGGGATGCGAGGGTGCTCCTGTTCTCTAGTACATGGAAAAGAAAACCAAAGAAGGCAATGCCAAAAAAGAAAAGGAAAATGGCGTTGAGGTTCTCTCGATCAATTACTCGCCTCGATTGACGCCCTCCCAAATTGAGAGATCCCAATAGAAGAATAGGACGTCAATGGCGCTTTCCTATGATTTTGACCAACACCCTTTAAAGAAAACTTCATTTTTTCCCAAACTTTCATCGAAGATAGATGGATAAAGAAAGAGCATGAGGACACTAGAAGTGTCAAATGTTCTGTACGGTACTCACTTTGGTATCAAAAGTTTTTGTCGGATCACTCACGCGCCAATTTTAAGAAAAAATGTCATTTAATTGCCAACTCCGATCAATTTAGCCAGAAATTTGACATGACAATAGTTTAATAATTTTTCCATCTGACGTGGCTCGCTAGAGATCTAAATTAGTATTAAGAGTCCACAACAATGTCGTTCAATTGCTTGCACAACCCAAAATGATGCCGTCCGCAGGAAAAACCTAATGATCGATTTCTCTCTCTCTCTCTCCATTGAGCTCTAAAATAGCTCTAGGGTTTCATTTTGGCTTCAAGATTGATGGGAGGAGGAGACAAATCTACTTGAGTTCAATTTAGACATTCTATCAAACATGTGATGAGCAATTTCCTAATGGTGTTTACATTCAACTATGGATGTGGCTATGAACAGCAATGACAACAATATCATAGTGGCTAAAGTGAAACAAGGCGATTTTTTTCAGTAGAGAGGATGGCCGTGCTTTGCGTGGTGGGTGGTGGCTCCATGGGTGGTGGTGGAGACAATGGTGAGGGTGGAGATCACGAAGAAGAGGGAGAGAGTCAGAACCACGTAGGCTAGAAATCTAATGTCATTTTTTATGTCTATGTCGACTTGGTCTTTTAAAAATATGTTATGTCATATTTTTTTAATTAAAAAATGGGAAAATGTCACAAATGGTCCATATACTTTTACTTAATGTGCAATTTCGAACTTGAACTTTCAATTTGCTTAATTTGGTCCATGAACTATTGATAAATGTCTGATTTAGTTCCTGAACTTTCAATCGGCTCAATTTGGTCCTTGAACTATTGATAAATGTTCGATCTAGTCCATCATTACTGTTTTTCCTTTTTCTTTTTGCTTTTTGCTTTTTGCTTCTTCTCTCGCTCCGGTGGAGGGAAGCCGGCGTCCGGCAAAGGCGACCCCCTCGCCAGATCTGCAAGGGAGCCCCTCGCCTGACGCCGGCGAGGGCCACTGGACGTCGGCTTCCCTCCGCCGGCTCCGGTGGAGGGAAGAGAGAAGAAGCAAAAAAAAAAGGAAAAAGGAAAAACATTAACGAAGGACTAGATTGGACATTTATCAATAGTTCGGGGACCAAATTGAGCCGATCGAAAGTTTAGGGACTAGATCGGACATTTATCAATAATTTAGGAGACCAAATTAAGCAAATTGAAAGTTCAGGGACGAAATTGCATATTAAGTAAAAGTATATAGACCATTTGTAACATTTTCCCTTAAAAAAGCTCGTAATCAATTTAGTCGGAATATCTCGTCATTAGAAATTTATTGATAATTTTTCTCCGATTTGGCATTTAAATGATCCGGCGAAAATTTTTGATACTAAAGTCAGTGCCGTACATAACTTTTAACACTTCTAATGTCCTTTTTCCCAAGATACAGAGTCGAACCTGGAAGATCAAAACAGCATATAGATAAGTGTTGTTGAATCGAAATGCAAGAACTTGCCTAGAACTAGGATGGAAGAAAAACAAATCAAACAAGCTTGACCATTTCAGTTAAACGATCTTTGCTCCTTCAAGGGCAACTACATTGCAGAAACTAGTAGAAAGAAAATAAAGCTTGAAAGAAAACTTCGAATGGTCGTTGGTCGCGGCGGAGTAAATGAGCTAGGGTTTCTGCAAATTGACTTGGCCCTGGCCAAGCGGAAGAGACTCGCTCTTTCGCTTTGACCTCATCAGCACGAAGTAAGCCAAAGCCAATTACGAGCGACGAGATTTCCCACTTGCCTTTGGCCCGCATGGGGCCATGAAAAGTAGACAGGCACCCAAGCTAGGATAAGAAAGAGGGTGGCGTCCGGAGGGTCTTCCTCAGATTGAAAGCGTTGGCTCCGATCTGTAAGTTTTGGCAGCATTCGCTGGAGCGGGCAACGACAGGGGACACCCGCTAGCAAAAGTTCTAGGGCTCTTTCTTCTCTTTCTTTGGACTCCATCCTTAAGTAGAGAAGTTTCCTCACACCTTCGTCACGTGGCTTGAAAAAAAAGCGAAAAATTGGTGACTAGATGAAGAAGTTAGTTGAAAGTTGAAATGTTCATTGCATCTTTCATTTCTTTTAATTATTTAGTCTAGACATAATTTGGTAAAACCGCTCAAAGCATGACAAATGTCATTTCTAACTTAAGTATATGGAAAATATATAGGTATATATATGCACACTATTTGAGAAAATAACTTCTTACTGACATGGGAACGAGTGTACATCCAGACTCATACGTCGTCTACCTTTGATTGATAATGGAGAGAGAAATAGTTTCTGATGCACTGTTAGGATTTAAAAATTTTGCTACTTACAGTGAATTGAAGCTAAAGCTCTCGAGCTCTTAAAAGTTAAATTCACTGATCGAGGACGGATGTGCCATGCGTCCTGTCGACAAGCATCTTCTGGCTTATAGACACTTCACCAAATTTCAAGCCTTATATTTGGAAGTTGATGTAAAAGCTTTCGATGCTCAAAGCAGGGTGAAGCGATGTATAGTATACTCCTTATTTTGTTTATCAGAACTTTGTATAACATTAGGAGGTCACTAAATGTTGGTGGATCGTGAAATATCTGCATAACTCCCACTTTAGCAATCGAAAAATCATCAACCCTACTGAAAAAACGAAGTTCGGTCAGCTATTTATGGCATGGGCAAAAATCTAAATAAACCCAACTGATACGAAGCCGGGAATCGAATAAAAAAGGGAATTATTACTAATCAAACACAGACACCGGTATGTCTAGCCCAAGGGCAATAGATAAAAAAAAGTATATACAAGCATAGAGCGTCACATTCAAGCGTGCACTCTTTAGCTACCTAAGTATCACGAGGATCATAAATTCTAATGTGATGGGTACGTAGGAATAAATGCGTCTTTTTTCCTTTTTTCATACAGAATGTCACTCCATTTATGATCAAAGAGCGCCAACATACGCCTTGAGGAATTATTGTTGATCAATAACATCCTGCGGCTTTAAATAAAAGGAGTAAAAGTAAAAGGATAACGAAACGGAAATGTCGCTTTACCTTCGAAAAGCCCGTGCAATGTTTGAAATGACACGAAACTGCCGGCATGAATGGCATCCTCAACTTTATGGGTCCATAAATACTTAGACAGAAAGGTGCCATTGGAACCAACTTTGTGAAAAACTGGCTCGTTAATACTTTGATTTAACACTAAATAGCATAGCTTGATGTAGAACTTGGATTCGAATCCTTGACATATCCCATCATCTCGTAGAGCATATAAAAAGCAAGGCAAAATACGGTTGACTGCCTTTTCTTCTCTCTTTTTGTGGCGGAGAAGTATAGGAATTCAAAGGCAGTGACTAGCTTAGACAAAAGGAAAACCTATGTTAATCCATGTAGGCGTAGCTAAGCATCATTTTCGAAAAGTTTCTGTAACGTAGACGTTGTCATCCTTACCCCCGGATTAACTAGTTCTAGACATTAAATTTTACGTCTATCAATATGCTTTTTGCTTTATATTAGCTCACGCTGATCATGCATATGGGTCATTGTCTGTCTTCTCGCTGTGGTCGCGGTCGTGGTCATGGTCGTGGTCGTGGAGTCCATACGAATGCTTCAGTTTTATTCGTGAGATGAGGAGCATCTAGCTTTCTCTATGGTTCTACCTATTCGGAGACGGGAATATTCCTAAAAAGATGTCGTTTTGTGTCTCACTGATGTGTTACTCCAAACCCTAAAGAAAATGTTGGTTTGTGTCCCACTGATCTCTAGCGCAATCAAGCGCAACATCATCCAGAGGCTATTACGGTCCACGATAACGTGGTGGCATCTTCATCAGTTGCTCTAAATGAAGAGGAATGGCAGAGTTGAACTGGGTTTGATGCTTGCCATTTTATGGTCCTCTCAATTTAATGCGCTTCACCATCTTTTTCAGACGTTTCTATCGTTCTGAAGTCAAGACTTTGGTTCCGAGTATTGATACATCGAGCAGATAATGTAATCGGATGGAATTTGGTCGGATGATGGAATGATCTAATTAACTTGGATCTATCTCTAGAAAGGAGTATCCTAGACACGAGCTTAATCTCTACCCGCAAAATAAAGACCAATGCTAACAAAAACCTCGCCTTTTTCATCATGTTTTGAATGTGAATTTCAATTTTACCACCCGATTCTCAAGGATACATGCAAAATCATTTTCCATATTTTAGATTTGATATTTGAATTCGCTTTGAGAAGTACAAAATTATTCTCAACGTATTCCTATGCCAAGCTATAGTAAGTAGAATAGGTATAACTCATGTAGTACTTGTGTAAAACTATATATATGCTAATACAAATGAATGACATGTGAAAGATCATTCTTTGAAGAATACTGTACTTTCGAAATTTAATAAAGACGGCAAGACAAAGTATTTCATGAGCCTTGTTTATCACAAAAATTCAAGTAAATATTGTTCACTCTTAAGAGAAAAGGAGAAGGAAACGAGTCACTTTGTGATACAATTTTCACAATGAACTAAAGAACCACTCCGTTATTGCATGGGGATGTTTGTACTATACCGTTTCCAAAAAGCCTTGTAAGTGTCAATAAAATTACTCAAAAAAGTTACAGGTTAGCTGACTTTCGGCAACTTATTGGCAAATTATTAATGTTTTTACGAAATTACTAGCTTGTTTTTTGCAGCTTATATTATCAGTTTTCTTTTACTAACTTTTATTTGTATGACATATGTAACTGTTAAGTTTACCAATTCATATATAAATTTACGAATTTTTATTTGAGTCATTTATCAATTTCTTCAAATTAAGTAACTAACTAATTTTTTGTTACTAACTCTCATTTAAATTACTTACCAATGTTCATTGATTTCTTTATTTATCAACTTTTGTCATAATTTATCTACTTTCGTTTGTCTTTAATGCAAATGACTTAAATTTACTAGTTATTACATTAGATAACCAATCTTCATTGTGGGACTTGCCCCTTTTCCCCCATTAGATTCCCGAAATGGTTTATCGATTTGAATTCTTTTAAAATTTTCTCTTTTATTAACCTTTCTTATGGATGCTTGAAATTTACCAACTATTATATCAAATTACCAACATTTTACTCGAGTGAATTATCATTATTATCTAGTTAAGGAACCAACTAGTTTTAAATACCAACTCTCACCCAATTTTCTTATTACCTATTATTACTTTATTGAGATACCACTTTTATTTTTCATGGTTGCCAACTTTTTAAATTTACCAAGTCTACATAAATAAATCGATCGATATTAGAGTGGTCATAACTTTTCTTTAATTAAGTTACTAATTTAATAATGTTGCATTGCCAACGAATAATATTACCAAGTAATTCAAGTTGGTCACTAATGTTTATTTGACTTTACAAAATACCAACTTCTAATATCTCTGGCTAAAAAAAATTCTCTTATTATTTATCAACTATTTGTTAAAATTTATCGATAATTTTTTTTTGATAATTTTTTACATTTATCAGACATTTATTAATATTTACCAACAGACCTACCTCTTTCTAGGGAGATCAGCGCTTGAGGTTTGACTAAAACGAAAGTAATCCTATTGGGTGGTAACATATAATCACAGTAGCAAGATTGGGACAAATTGACTTTGTCCAACGTCAAAATCAATTATGGAGCTTCACAGGAAGGGCCTACCACATTGAATTAAGGGAGAGGGCAGAGGGACTGGTGTGGTCCTTCACCTGTTTGATGAGCTGCCCCTCACATGCTACGCGCGCCCTAATTTTCTGCTCCTTTCTCGAGAAAAATTGTTTGGATCGACTGAGATATGTCGTCATCAATCACGCCATACCATGCAGCCATTCCAATCAAACTTGGAGTTCTCTCTCTCTCTCTCTCTCTCTCTTGAAGGGCATGAATTTTGAATGAATTTTACTTACAAAGAATATGACTTCGACGAATCACTAGAGTTGGTCACGTTAAAATAAGTTTGATTTGATACGGTCATCATCTTAGAATTAAAGAAGCTATTTAACCAGTTCTAGACTTATTATATAAATGTAAATCTGGTCTTAAATTTTTCAAAAAAATTGTTCAAAATTTCATAAACTTATTGTATGATGGTCAATTCAGTCATAAATTTTTCAACTATGTCAATTTAATTATAAACATTTTAACAATTTATCAATTTAGTATCAAATATTTCAATTGTGTTAATTTAATTATAAACCTTTTGATGATTTACCAATTGAGTTCAAAGCTTTTTAACATTTTGCAATTTAGTCACTCCAGCAAATTTTGATCATTCACATGGACGCTTTTTGTAATTTTTTTGACTTTCTAATTTATTTTTGTTCTTTATTTTTCCTTTTCTTTACCTTTTAATTTCCATCTTTCCTTTTTTCCCTCCGCCAGCCATTGTCGAGCCTCATAGATGGCCAGTGGAGGTCACTAGCCCCAAGCAAGGGACACTTGCACCTAAGTTGGTGAGGGTGTCAAGGCCATTCTCGGTGGCCAATGACCTCCGCTAGTCATCGGTGAGGCACAACAATGGTCATCAAAGGGAAAAAAAAAAGGAAAATTGAATAATGACAAAAAAAAAAAAGGAAAAGGAAAATGATGCAAAAACTTTTAAAAAATTCAAAAATTGTTCACATAAGCGTCGGTCATACCACGTAAGATAATTGACATTGACTAGATCACCATGTTAGTGCTTTTTGGCCAAAAATTGACTAGAATGACTAAATTGACAAATGGTCAAAATATTTAAGATTAAATTGGCAAATGGTCAAATGGTTTATGATTAAATTGATCAAATTAAAAAAATTAATATGACATTAGTTGTCATGCAATAGATTTATGATTGAATTAGCACAACTGAAAGATTTAGGATCGAATTAACATCATATAATAGATTTAGGACTCTTTGGATAATTTTCCCTAAATTTTTTTTTCAATTTTGTTAGTTTAGTCATATACTTTTACATAAAATTCTAATGTAGTCCTACCAGTCATTTTTTGTTGAGTATCACTTATGTGACGGTGTGTCACATAGGACGGTCGTTAATGACTAAATTGCCACATAAAAATTAAGTGAAAATATTAAATTGGAATTTCACATAAATTTTAGAATTAACTTGACAAAGTTGAAAGATTTTAGATTAAATCGGCATCGTTGCAATAGGTCTTGTAATAATTGGATAATTTTTTCTCATAAAATCGAAAGCCCACATTTCTTGATATGATTATACGGGCCATATGCCAATCCACTAACTCTTGATTATATCTTCTTTTGTTCTCATAATCTAAGGAAGTCAAGAATTTTACGTAATTCATCTAGCACCATGATCGACAGGCTCCCCAAAGCACAAAATTACTTAATCGAGTCTGAAAAGATTGCACAAGTCCGGGTATTTTCTTTCAATAGCTCTCTGTTCTGTCAAGCTATCAATATGCGTATACGTACAAGACATTTTCACATAACAATTAACATTTACTTTTTGAGAATATATCAGGAGGTATTCCTTTTTTGCAAATGCCAAGTTTGCTTTCAGAGCTATGTTAGGCGACTTTTTAATTAATTTCATAGTATCGCTATTGTAAATCACCTAGTTATGTGTCGGTGTTCACTTAAAGCCATATGTAAAATTTTGCATAGACAGAGGTGTGGTTTAATATTCAAACACTTACATTTCCACTTACACATAAGCTAGACTTTCGCCTAAAACTTAAAGCAATTGAAACTAAAAAAATCTCGTGCTTTGATACCATGACAAATTTTATGAGATCATTCTCAACTATTTTTAAAATTTAAAGTGGTAGATGAATGCGTAATTTAATATTTGAATACTTTAACCCTATAAAATTTTTGGCATTGATATAGGATTGTATGTGTTAATACTATAGATTCTTTTTTTGATAACTTAAGCTTTCGCTTCATGCCTAAAGAGGATCTTATTTCTCTAGAACTTTCCAAGTTGATGTGGTCATCACCAAGAGTATCAATCTTCTTAGGGGGTGACAACCTAGTGTAGTAATTGAATGCCCTAATTAAACACTAGGGTTTGTCCTAGTGGCCATCCTTCCAACATAGAATGGGGAGATGGGGGGTTCGAATCTCTACCTTCTTATGGGTGGTTAAAGTGGGGACGATTTAGTTTCAAATGTGGATTTCAACTCCCACACCCTGCAATGAGGCAACTCAAAAGTCTGAGAATGAGAGCTAGAGTATGAATAGAGTAGGATCGACCAAAAAATAAAAGCATCAACAATGGGATTTATTGTTAACTGAGCTTTTACCGCTATATGTTGCATTTTTGCATGACGGTATGAGTAATCAAATCAAAGCGTGATCTTGCTAATCTAACGGGAATCTCATTCAGATCATGCTATTTTCTTGAGTCAAAATGTTGACGTTGCAATTTTTCGGATGCAAAAGTGACATTAAATATCTATGCTCATTAGTTACTATTATTCACAAATATCTTCCAAAAGAGTACTTCAAAATGATGGTTGTCGATAATCCTCAATTTAAATATTATGTAATCCCTAGCTCTTTTTGGCTTCTAGTTCCCAAATTGAGTACAGAAAGTCTTTGTAACCGAAGGGAAACCACATGTTATATAAAAAGCATATAAACTCATGCAAATCATACTTTATTTTCTCAACCTAGGTTGGATGCGGGGATAATGAGTGCAGGTGTTGGTACAACATAGGTAGACTTGGAATCAAGTGCACTTTAGATTAGTAATGAGTCCAATCTAATTGTCTAAAAGTTATCCGGCTTATGTCAACTACTCAAGTTACATATGATCTTCTTGACTTAGGAGTATTACGGTAACTTTATACACAAAAAAAACTTCTTGATTTAGGACTATTATCTGAATTCAAAAGACGCTCTTGAAAGTGTTGGTGTTTGAGTTGTAAGCTTGTAGACGAACACCTATCTTCCTAGTGATGAATATTCAATTTCCCACCTAATTTTCTTCCTAAAATCAACTACTATAATAGCTAGGATTTTCCATGTCGACCGTGCCTCAATTCATTTCCATAATCAGATAACACGAGTTGTGTTCTGCGGTGGTTCTAGGAAATCTTTAATGTGGGATCCAAATTGCAAACGACGATTTGATAATTGTCATATTATCAAGATGAACCCTAGAGAAGTTATTCTGTGCATCTAGCATGGATGTTCTTACATAGGATATGGTTCGAAGGTTTAATTGTCAGACAGAAGCATGAGAGAGAGAGAGAGAGAGAGAGAGAGGATCAATACTTGAGCAGCAAAACCAAAAGCGAAGAAAGTTGATAATCCGTAGGCATTTCTCTCTATGAGTGAAGCTACTATATGTAAATTGAAACAGCGGTATAAATGTGAATAGCTGGAAGTGCATTGGAGAAATGAATGTTTGTACAGGGAAAGATACGTACGTGTATTCCAAGTTACGTGTATCGGGAGTATGGTAGCCGTCATTCGATGCACCATGCTCCTCTCCTTTTCAATTCTCTCTCTCTCTCTCCCGCTCGCTCTCTATAATATCAATATCAATACAGAAACAGTAATTACACCTCCTTCTCCGCCATTAAATGCTGGTGCACCCTCTCACTACGCTCTGCAATTACTCCTTCCCTCTCCCTGTCTCTCCGCCTCACTTTCCTCCATCTGCTTCCTCTTTCTCTGTCTCTCTTTCCCTCTTCTTCATCTCTTTCTCTCTCTGTTCTTTTTTCCTTTCTCTCTGCATCTGCCCCTCCAACATCAACTCCGCCTCTCTCTCTCTCTCCCTCTCTGCCCACTTCAATTTTTTTTTTTTGGTCGATCTCCCCGCGTCATTCACTTACGCATATATGCGTTCTTAGTTCTCACACCACCACCAACTCATTCCATAAAACAACCCCGAGAGACCCAGCAGAACAGTTGCTTTTGTTCAAGGAAGGGTGACCGGACAACCAGATCTAACCTCCCTTGTCGAAGCTTTTTCCAATATCGAAGGCTTTCCTGAGGTAGGTCAAGAGAAAATTCTCCCTCGCATGCGTTCGCTTTACACTTCTTTCTATTTGTGGGTGTAAAACTTTACCTAAGGAAAAATTGGGTTCTGATCTTTGCAAGATCACTGTTGGGACAGGGTTTCTTGATGCAAAACGCTTGCAGTGAGTCTTATATTTACTGGGCTCTCTCTCCTTTCTTGTTTGCAGATATAAGAGCGCACTACCACAGAGAGAGAGAGAGAGAGAGAGAGAGAGAGAGAGAGAGAGAGATTTCTGGAGAATGTTTTGAAAAAGGAAAGGAAAGACAGAGAATGTTCTCGTTAGATTCACTCCGACATCTTAGGAGGCGTTTCATATGCTTTTAGCCTGATTTTCGTCTGCCAAAAGGGACCATTTCACAAAAAAATTGTTAATCTTTGGCTTTATCTTCAGTTTTTTTATTTTGCTTTTCTCGTGCACTGGCATTTACCCCCCCTCCCAAAAAAAAAAAAATTCAAAACAAAGAAATTCGAGACAAAATATCAGGGTCAGCTCAAGTACCATTAGTTTTCCTAAGGATAGGACAATATAGGGGTTCAAAAAGGTCAAACCTAGTATTACGCTTAAAAGTGCTGAAGGAGAGAAGAGGATATAATCAGTATTTGCTTCACTTTTGGAACTAGGGTTTCTAGCTTCTTCGTTAACATGCCAGCTGGAATCATGATTCCGGCAAGGAACATGTCGTCATCGCCGATGATCGGGTCCAATGGAAATGCCAGTGGGTATGGATCGTCTTCCGGGCTCACCCTCGGTCAGGTAAGCTCATTTTTGTGCCCTTATTATCCTCTTATAATTACCTTAACTTATTTTTGTGCCCTATGGGCAGTGTAAAAATGAGAACACTATGTCGGGATTGATCTTCAGTAACTTAATGTTTCTTAACGTTTCTGCTAAACTTGAATCTCATTTCCCGAAAAAATGAGATTCATTTTCGATATCCAGAACAACCATCTTGAGATTCAAGAATCCATATAAGATGTTTGTCGCATGGTTAAAAAAAAATCGTTCAATGGGCATAAAACCCCCACAATAACATACCAAAATCACCTTCCACAAGAGATATGTATATGTTTTCGCAGCCAAACATGATGGAAGGCCTTCATCATCATCAGCTTCACCACCCCTTAGACATGGCTCATCAGACCGCATCAGAGAGCGAACTTGCTCGGCTCCGAGATGAAGAGTTCGAGATTAGCACAAAGTCGGGGAGCGAAAACCAGGAAGGTCAATCCGGAGACGACATGCAGGAACTTCAGCGTCCCAATAAGAAGAAGCGATACCATCGTCACACCCAGCATCAGATCCAAGAGATGGAAGCGTGCGTTGCCGAATCCCTCTGTTAACATGATCGTCAATTTTGTTTCTAATTGCTATACCACTTTTGAAAACTGGTTCGCGGAAAAAATGTTGCAGTTTTTTTAAGGAATGTCCGCATCCAGATGACAAGCAGAGGAAGGAACTCAGCCGTCAATTAGGCTTAGAGCCTTTGCAAGTCAAGTTTTGGTTCCAAAACAAGCGCACTCAAATGAAGGTATATTTAATTACCAAAACTAGCAGATAAAGAAAACGTAGGTGTGTGTATGTGCGGGTAACTTCAATCTTTTGGTCTTCTAAAATAGGAAGTGGGCTTTGCCCTAGTCAAACCTATGCTTATTATATAGTGCTAGTTTTGCTTTTGCACTTGATTATAACTAAGTTGAGTGCATTTTTTCTTCTCTTGCAGACACAGCACGAGCGCAGCGAGAACTCACAGCTCCGAGCGGAGAATGACAAGCTTAGGGCCGACAATATGAGGTACAGAGAGGCACTAAGTAATGCCACATGTCCCAACTGTGGAGGGCCGACAGCCATTGGAGAGATGTCATTCGATGAACACCACTTGAGATTGGAAAATGCACGTCTAAGAGAAGAGGTACATCGTTCCATTTCTTTTCCCTGTGGTATATATATGCTTATATTATAACAGCTAATAGCATTGGATGTGTTAAGTTAGAAGTAATAACTACAGGCCTTATATTAAACATTGAATTGATGGTACTTTTGAGTCAAGACTTAACATAAGTCAGAATTCTCGCACTCTAACGCACATATTCTTATTTTGCATCCATATATTTTGCAGATCGATAGAATTTCAGCTATTGCTGCCAAGTATGTGGGCAAGCCAGTGGTGAACTATCCTCTTCTTTCCCCTTCGGCTCCACCTCGTCCACTCGACCTCGGAGTCGGAGGTTTTGGGGGTCAATCTAGCGTAGGAGGAGAGATTTATGGAGCTGGAGACCTTCTCAAGTCGATTGGCGCACCAACAGAAGCCGACAAGCCAATGATCATCGAGCTGGCGGTCGCAGCCATGGAGGAATTGCTCAGGATGGCCCAGATGGGAGAGCCCCTCTGGAGTGAGAGCTTGGATGGCATTTCATCAAGTGTGCTAAATGAAGATGAGTACATGAAAACATTTCCTCGGGGTATCGGGCCAAAGCCTGCTGGATTTAACACCGAAGCTTCACGAGAAAGTGCTGTTGTCATTATGGATCACATCAACCTTGTCGAGATTCTCATGGATGTGGTAAGGGTTCTATTAGTTCTCCTCTTGGGTGCTCCAAATCGTGAGGCGTTCTTGCTTTTGACCAGGTATTGATGCACAGCACTGAAAAAAATATGGATTCGTTCTCGAAATAATATCTCGCATTTACTTTTTCCGCAGAATCAATGGTCGACAGTTTTCTCCAGCATTGTCTCACGAGCTGCAACATTGGAAGTACTATCAACAGGAGTAGCTGGCAACTACAATGGAGCTTTGCAAGTGGTATACATACATATGTATTTGTCAATTATTACTAAGGATTATACTTTGTTGATAGTCCTAAATCACATGAGCACGTGTAACCTTTTGCTTTTTCTTACAACTCCTGTCTTCTAAGATCTCTAAACATCGAATTAATGCAGATGACAACTGAATTTCAAGTTCCTACACCACTTGTTCCAACTCGCGAAGTCTACTTTGTTCGGTACTGTAAACAGCACGGTGATGGGGCTTGGGCTGTTGTTGATGTTTCCTTGGACAATGTACGCCCAAGCTCGATTGTCAGGTGCCGAAGAAGGCCTTCAGGATGTGTAATTCAAGAAATGCCAAATGGATATTCCAAGGTAAGAAGAATCCCCATGTTTTAGCTAGGACTACATACGTAACTCAAAGCATTCACTTCGATTTGATACATCCTTATTTACTCTATCATTATGCCCTAGGTTACATGGGTTGAGAATGTGGAAGTGGATGATAGAGGAGTCCACAGCTTATACAAGCAGCTTGTTAATTCTGGTCACGCCTTTGGGGCTAAACGGTGGGTCGCCACCTTAGATAGACAATGTGAACGCCTTGCCAGTGCCATGGCAACAAATATTCCTAATACCGACGTCGGAGGTAATAATATTTTCAAGTCTATTCCGATCCCTCAATAGTAATTACACGCGCATTTCTACTTCACTTTTGTTAAATACAAAAGTTTCTGGTTGTCATTGGCCAAAGAATCATGAAGTCCTTTCTGCTAGCTAATGAATGTTTTGCTAGAGGTGGTCTTGCTAGTTGTCACACTCATTTTCAACTCCTGAGTTCACTTACATTTGGCAGTGATAACGAGTCAAGAAGGGAGAAAGAGCATGCTAAAACTAGCCGAGAGAATGGTGATAAGCTTCTGTGCCGGAGTCAGCGCATCTACGGCTCACACATGGACGACATTATCAGGGACGGGTGCTGACGATGTGAGGGTCATGACCAGGAAAAGTATAGACGATCCGGGTAGACCCCCTGGTATAGTACTGAGTGCTGCGACTTCTTTCTGGCTTCCGGTGCTGCCAAATAGAGTCTTCGATTTCCTTCGTGATGAGAATTCTCGAAGCGAGGTATCATATTTCCTTTCCCCGTAGTTATACATGCTGAAAACAAGTCCAAGTGCACGTCCATCCTGGTCTCTAGATTCGTGGTTCTAAGGTAGTTATTCTAGTTGTCCTCAATAGAGATCATCTTTCAGTTATTCGACTCAAGTAACGATTTTCTACTACTACTCATTGCGAACCTGCCTTTTTCTTTTGCAAACAAAACAGTGACTATTCATGAACAAACATTGGTATTCAATTAATTCTAAACTGCTGAATTCTAATTTTCACTGATCCTAATAAAGAACAGACCATGTTTCACTCAAGCACTTGATAACTGGCTACTTTCCGCCCCAAAAATTGGAGGCTGTTTTATTCCAGATGACATCGAAGGCTAGATTCCTGTTGTGATCCTAGTTGACATGTTATTCTGGAAAAAACTTAGTTTCTTCTTTTTGCTGTTTTCTTCAATTCGAGATTGCCTATCACTGCTAATTGAAGCATTGCTTAATTACTGCGATACAGTGGGATATTCTCTCGAACGGAGGGGTGGTTCAAGAAATGGCGCATATCGCAAATGGCAGGGACACTGGCAACTGTGTATCTCTACTACGAGTAAATGTCAGTTTGCGAAAACTTCCATTATCAGTACTTTTACCAAATCTACATATCCTACAAGATCAATCATCTCATCATTCTTTTTACTAAATTAATTCTCTTAGAGTGCTAACTCAAGCCAAAGCAACATGCTGATCTTGCAAGAGAGTTGCACCGACTCTGCCGGTTCTTTCGTAATTTATGCTCCGGTGGACATCGTCGCTATGAATGTGGTACTGAACGGCGGGGATCCAGACTATGTCGCGCTTCTTCCTTCAGGGTTTGCAATACTGCCTGATGGTTCGGCCATGCAAGGTGGCAATGATCAACAGGCAGTGGGATCTGTTGGTGGGTCTCTCCTCACAGTGGCATTCCAGATTCTGGTTGATTCAGTTCCTACTGCTAAGCTCTCTCTTGGGTCAGTAGCGACTGTTAACAATTTGATAGCTTGCACTGTCGAGAGGATCCGGGCTTCTTTGTCGTGTGAAAGTGCATAACTCTGCAGTCTAGTGTCCAGGTAAGTCGAGATTCTTAAAAGTAAGTACGTGGCAAGCATTATCTGATGTTATTTTGGTTCAATCAAAGATATGTATACACAAGATTTGGTTTCTTTTTTATAGGAGCTGAATTGCAGTGTTCTGCAGATGTAGGACATCACAGAAGCAACGTTAAGAAAGAACTCGCAGCTTTTGATGTTCAAGCAGAAACATCAGCTTATATCGAATTTGGAGAAGTCAAGATCGCACCTTACTTGCAAGGATTAAGGGGTTCGGGTATTGACTTCCCAGGAAAAATTGAAGACAGAGAAACTAACACGAAACATTCCATTTCCTGAGTTTCGACTTCTCTTTTGACCAAGTTTTGAGAACTTCTGTAGTTTAAGCTTAACTTAGAGCTGTAGTGGTAAAGTTTTCAGTTGCGTGATCCATTAAAAGTTCCTTTGGGTTATTTTTTTTCTTAATCCCCTTTCAAAGTAACCTCCCACTGCAACTGCCAATGATATGAACAATACTGGTCCATTTGTTGTTCTCACATTTCCTCTCTGATGTGCTAATGTCCAAACAAATTTTAATTTGGCTCCTGAAACATTGGATCAGCATACTGTAGCAATTAGAAACTTTGAGCAAACAAGAGGCATCAAGTCAAGGTTTTCAGAGGATGCGTCGCTTACCTTCTAACTTGCTGGAGATGACACGAAATAAAAGAAAAATCTCATGAACGAGATAGAACTTGCCCGAATTTCTGCTACTGCAATATTCTGAGATGCGTAAAGATAACCGAATAATAACAGAAAGGAAGGATGATGACTGACAGAAGAAATTGCTTCGGGAGGATACCAAATTATGTCAAAGGTTGTTATCTTCCCATTTTTGCAAATTTCTTGTTAAACAATGGCCATGCAGATTTCAGTTTTGGAAGTAGGAATCTGCAATATAACCGTAATTTCAACTTGAAGAGAGCTATTCCTGATAACTCCAGATTTACAAGCAGTGAACAAGAGATTCAGAGTGCGGACAGAAATCAATCAGTAGTAAAGTTAAACTGTTCTAGATGGAGAAATAAACAACCAAATCAATCACATATTTTATGCCAATCGACTCATAAGCAGCATAAGCAATTGCAGCTTTAGCAATCTTGGTGCAATAAAAGTTATTCCAGGTGAGTGAACAAAAATGTGCTGCCAAAACAAACTTAGTTCTTCCCAGATGATGAGTTCAAATCCAATGGTCAATGGCTTTCAGTCAAAAATCTCATAAAAGGGAGCCCCAAGAACAGAAAAATTTCCTCACTCGCGACATTCTCAATCTGATGTCACTGAAAAGAAATAAATTGGATCTTGAATTGGTTAGAAAGCGCAGGACGACCACAGCGCAGTGTTGTGTCTCAAGCCTTCTTTTTCCTCGCCAATGCAGGTTTCTTGCTGATGGTCGATGTAGTCTTGGTAGAACACGGCAGCAGACCCCGCAGAAAGGCCAGCAAACTGAGTCCCAGGAAGGGGAAGTACACCATCAGCAAGTTATCCGATGCTCTACCAGACCCAGTCAATTCCGACAATATAGCAACCTACAAACAGGGAAAAGTCCATTTGCATGAAACATCAGTGCCAAGAGAAATGCATTATACTTTCGCATTCACCTGTATGCCAGAAATGCAACAGACATTTTCTTGCAAGAGCTCAAAAGCAGAGTAGATAATTTCAATCTGTGCAATTCACGCATTTCATATCAAACCACTCTTCAATTCGGTAGCACTTATGTCAGCTGTGTATTACATCTTTCTTAAAGCCCATCCATTTCTGTAACGAAGGTGGCAACAATCCATAACCAAATTCAGAAACTATGCTGTTGTCTTTGTCGGGCTACTCGACATGGAATGATCCACTCAAAGAATCAAAAAATTCTCGTACTTCATAAGAATGTTCGCAAAGACTGGAAGAATGAAGACACTCGGGTCTGCAAAATCTTTGGCTCGACTGCTCTCCTGTTCGAATCAAACCTCACAGGTAAAGCCCGCATTAACTCAATCGACATGGAATGTCAAAACCAAAGTTCTTCACGAGAACAAAAACAGCGGGAGGCGTTCAAATCAAGTCCCACTCAGCAGTGCAAAAAGTTACGGCCTTTGCCCGAAAAGCTTCCTAACATGACAATGGGCAAACGATGCGTGCGGCAATTTTACCATGGAAGTGGCCACGGAGACGCCGTAGATCAAGCAGGTGGTGCGGAACCAGGGCCTGGCGGCGAGGATCCCGTACAGGTTGAGGATGGAGAGGGGCCAGAGGAACAGGATCTCGAGCCAGACGAGGCCGACGAAGAAGAGGGGCTTCTCGGCGACGAGGTAGTCGCCCACCTGGCCGCTGTACCCCCGTTTGAGGTCGAGCAGGGCGCCCGGGAAGAGGGACTCCGGGAGGCACGCCTGGGCGTCGAACAGGGGCACGCAGACGGCCATCAGGAGGAAGAAGAGGAAGAGGACGGCGTCGACCAGCTTCACGAGAGCGCCCATTTTCCTTCAGAGCTCGTTCGAGAGGGTGGCGGTGGAGGAGAGGGGATCCGAGGGGAAAGGTTGAAGAAGGGAGGCTGGCCGATTTGGTTAGATCTGGAATTTGGGGAGAGATCTTGAGTCCATGGAAGTGGTGGTAAACGCGAAACAGGGCACTTCCGCATTTCAGCAAATTTCCATGGGGGAGGAGAATATGTCAGTGACAGATGGGCGAAGACAAGGTGGACTTCAAAAGCTTGTTTTTTTTTTTTTTTTCTAATCTTCTTTGTTATACTAAGGTTTAGGGACTGAAAAAGCTAGGGAAAGCACCGAAAGCTGGAAGCAGAGCTATCTCAATGACATGATGAAGATGAAATATACAGACTACCGAATAACTTGCTCTAGATTCCAATTCCAAAGAGTTAGATAACTTGGGGTCGGATCCTGTTTCCACGACGACCCCGCCGTCGAACCGGACGGGGCCTTTGTGTAGTGCCGCTGTGGTGTGTCTAAGAATATGTATTCTGGCCTAGGAATGGAATTCTATGGATATAGTCGCATGTTTATTCTATTGCAATGAACCGCGGGGCTTAGCTGATACGAGCCGATGGCATTCAATGCAAATTAAACTGTGTCTTTTCATTAGGAAGATGGTACCTTAACTTCTTAGAAAAGGATCGAAGATGTTTCTTCTTTCTTCCTTTTTTTTATCCAGCTGAGCAAGCGCGAGATAAGCTCTTTGATTTACAGGGAGGAGACATTCCTCTACAATCGGGACTATACGTCAGTCTCTGTCTCCTTGTCGAAGTTTAGAGGGTAGGAGGGGCTCAGGTACTAGAGATATACCTGCAGCACGTCCCTCAGAGCAAACAATCCTGCATATCTAGATGGATTGTTCTGCTGTCTCGAAAGTTGGTGTGAGGTGGTGTATCTTCAGGATCAGACGTGCTTGCAGTGTCACTTGAGCAAGTTGGCTAATTGTATTATGGACGGTGTGGATTAAAGCGAAGTTGCAGACCACCAAAATTAATAATTTCAGAGCAATAAAGAATCAAGCGAAGTCAAGCCAAGAAAAGCTTCTTTGATCATTTGATGCTCCCCCACCTCCCGTGCAATTACGAGAGGCTTCAGCGTCTCGACCAGATGATTCACATATATCTTTGATCATCCTCTCCATGTAGGATAACACAATCCCAGCTTCTCAGCATTAAAAAAGGAAAGAGAAGGTAGTAATAGGGAAGGGTTTCATGCTGCCGTTCTTTTCGTTTGCGTACCCTCTTTCTGACACTTTTATTTAAAGGATCCATGCTGTGGAAGCTTCGCTTCGAGCTTCCTTTTTAAGTGATATTTAGTTGGATATCGGTCATCGTATTTTCTGGGTTTTACTATGATTTGAGGCCATGTTTTTGCTAATGATCTTTGAATTTAAAGAAGTAACTGACGTGCACAAACTAATTGCTGCACCACATCAACTTAACTTTGGTCTGTGCAGGCTTGTTTCGAAGGATAACCATTCAAGACAATTCCAGGACCTTTCAATCTCTTTTGGCAATGCATGCGATCAAAACCTGAGTGCATTTTACCTTTTGTGTTTCGATAACCTAATCTGTTTTTCTCTTGACATCATTTTGACTTGCTGCGTTGTTTCTGTGGTGTTTGGCCGGTTTTTTCCCCTCCAAAAATGGGTTTTTTCCATGGAATTTGAATGAAGGACGTCTTTCCTTACACCCCTTCCCCCTCTTGGCCCTTCCCTCATCTCCCATCCTTACATTTAAACTTGACTATCTTCTCAAAGGAATATGAAAATCCAGCGGCAGAAAGTATGAAGTTACTACCAAAAGAATCAAGAGCCAACTGTCTTTGTTTATGCCATTAGTGCGCCTTGATGGAAAACTGTCTTTGTTTATGCAAAGAATACCCATTCTTCTCCCGGTTAGGTGATAATCATTGCATCCTCTCTGATGTGCTAATGTCCAAGCAATTTTAATTTGGCTTTGAGAAACAGTCGACCAGCATATTGTAGCAGTTAAAGACTTCATGTGAATAAGAAGCACGGAGTCAAGGGTTTCAGATGAAGCGTTGCTTACCTTCTAATTTGCTGGGAATGACACCGTGAAATGAATGAAAAATCTCATGACTGAGATAGATGCTGAGAGAGTTTCTGCTGCTGCAATATTCTGAGATAGATAAAGGTAACTGAATAATAACAGAAAGAAAGAATGATGAATGACTGTAGAAATCACTCAGGGCAGACACCAAATGATGTCACAGATTCTGATCTTCCCATTTTCATATATCTTTATTAAACAATGGCCATGCAGATTTCAGGTTTGGAAGGATTCTTCAATATAATAGTAATTTCAACTTAAAGAGAGCTATTCCTGATACTCCAGATTTACAAGCAATGAACAAGAGATTCAGTGCGTGGGCAGAAATCAATCATTTATAATGTTTAGCCCTTCTCAAAGGAGAAATTGACTCCCAAATGGATGACATATGCCAATCAATTCATAAGCAGCATAAGCAATTGCAGCTTTTGCCACCTTCAAAAGCAATATCATCGAAATAAAAGTTATTTCAGGTGAGCAAACTCAAAAGTGCTGCCAAACCTAGCTAGGTTCTCACCAGATGATGACTTCAAATCCAAGGTATAACGGCTTTTGGTAAAAAATCCTCACAAAAAGCAGCCCCATTAGAAAATCTTCTTGACTCGCAACATTCTTAATCCGATACCACCAAAAAGAAAAGAGTTGGATCTGGGATCGGTTAGAAAGCGCAGGACGTCCACAGTGCAGTGTTGTATCTCAAGGCTTCTTTTTACTTGCAAATGCGGGTCTCTTGATGATGGTCAATCTAGTCTTGGTAGGATATAGCAGCAGACCCGCAGAATGGCCAGCAATCCGAGTCCGACAAAGAGGAACTTCACCATCAGCAAGTTATCAGACACTTTACCAAAGCCAATCACTTCCGACGTTATAGCAGCCTACAGACAGGAAAACGTTAATTTGCATGAAATTTCAGTGCCAAGAGAGGTGCATTACACTTGTGCATTGATCTGTTTGCCAGGAATCCAGCAATATTATCAGCATCTCGTACGAGCTGAAAAGCAGCATAGATTAATTTCGATCTGGGCAAATTCGCTCGTTCCATATTCAAGGCACTCTTCAATTCAGGAGCACTCATGTCATTCAAGTACACATCTTTTTGCAAAGAGCACGGCAGACCAACAGATCTCCTCCTTTAAAGCGGCAGGGCCAAACGATTTCCCGGTTTGCAGTGGCTAACGGTCACTTTGCGTTAGCCAGGAGAGCAACTTGAAGACTATCCATCACCGTAGTGAAGGCACCATAATCTATGACCAAATTCAGATACCATGTTGTCGTCTTTGTCGGCCTACCGACAAGAAATGATCCACTCAAAAGAATCAATGAGGCGTTAACTAAATCGACATCGAAGAACATCGAAAAACAATGAGGCGTTCTTCACGATAAGAGCCCCCCATTCAGCAGGTAAAAGTGACATGGAAATGGTCATGCAACGCAGCAATCACCATTGAAGCGCCCACAGAGACGCCATAGATCAAGCAGAGGCGCGACGATGGGCGATCGGGACGGAGAAGAGGGAAGAGGATTGCGTCGGATCAGCTCCAAGAAAGAGCAACCATTTTCCCTCTGATCGATTTACGGGGGTTCGTACGAGAAAGGTCGAAGAAGACCGACATGGAAGTGGGGCAAAGAGCGCACCTTTGCGCGGTTTCGCAATTTCCCATGAAGGGAAAGAGAAGGTGGAGATCATCCCGGCCCGAAATTTCGATTTCTATTCCAGGGCCGGGCGGATTCGATCCGGCCCGCCCATCGATTGAGCCCGACCCGAGATCATCATCTTCTCTTCTCCTCTTGTCTCCCTATTGCGAGCGTCTGTGAAAGATCCCCCGAGAGAGAGAGAGAGAGAGAGAGGATGAGCGAGACGAGGCCGGTGCCGAGGAGAGAGAGTCCATGGGGAACGCCCGAGGGAGACCATCGTCAACCCAAAGCCCATCGCTGCAACGATCGAGCTGAGGACGTCATTCAAGTAAAATGCCTGCCCCTTTCTCTTGCTCCGATCTTTTTTCTGATTTCTCGTATCTTTCGCACCACCTTTGAGTTGTTTTCAATTCATGCCTCTTCCCGTCGCCAAGGAAGTAAATTTGCATTCGAGGCGCGCACGAACACGTCCCGTCAGTAACTTTTCTCTCTAATTTGCTGTGGCGTGGCGAAGAGTTAGAGTGATGCAGTTTGTCCGTTTGTTAAAATGCTTCTGTGAGTAGGAGTCTTACTGAACCGATGATGGTGGCCGTAAACCGATGAGGGTGGTGACGAGACAAAAAGTTGGGATTTTGGTAGGGGTGATGATGGTGGAAGTATCAGTTCGATTGTCGATTGCAGTGACTTGTATAGAATGAAGCACCGAAAGAGCGGAACTGTCTCCATTACATGGCGAATTATCTAGATTATCAAACAACTAACTATGGATCCAATTTTGAAGAGTTAGATAGCTTGTGACTGGAACCCGTTTCCACAATCCTGTCCGTGAACCAAATAAAGCCTTTGTGGAGTTTCACTATGACATGTCTAAGGGTATGCATTGGGTCAGGAATGGCGTCCTAGGGATGTAGTTGTATGTGAATTTTGCTGCAATGAACAGGGTTTGGCTGATATGAACCAATAATGCTCGATGCCTCTAAAAGCAACTAAATTGTGCCTTTTCATAAGGTAGATGCTACCTCGATGTTCACTGAGTGTGCCTGAGCTCTCACTCATGCTTAGCACAAGTTGGTGACTGATATCTTTTCTTATTGTTGTTTTGAAGATGTGAACTGGCAGTTTTTACGGGGGAATGCTTGTTAAGTTCGATTCAACGTTTGATAGTGTTGTTCAATTTCTAAGATGAGGATAATAGATGATTCTTTTGTATTCAACTGAGTAAGCACAAGAGAGATTTTTCTTTATCTTTTCTCAAGCACAGGATCGTTTTTTTCACAAGCTCTTTGATTTGTGGTGAGGAGATATTTTACTACGATTGTTACTATATGTTAGTCATCTTATTGAAGTTGAGAGAGTTAGAAGGGGCAGGGGTACTAGAGCAATACCTGCAGCACATCCCTTATGGCAAACGATCCTTTATATCTAGATATATTGTTCTGTAGTCTTGAAAGTTGGTAAGTCATAATATCTTCAGAGTTCAGACATGCTTGGAGTTTTATCAAAGCAAGTTGACTGACTGTATTGTAATATTGTGGATCAATGCAAAGTTGCCAAACACCAAATTTAAAATTTTAAAGAAACATATAAGAATCAAGGGAAGTCAAGCAAAGAAAGGCTCCTTTGATCATTTGATGCTTCCCCACCTCCTGCCCAATTAAGAGAAGCTTCAGCTTCTCAACCAGATGATTCACATACATCATCAGTCATCTTCTTGATGTAGGATAACACAATCCCGGTTTCTCAGCATTAAAAAAGAAAAGAGAAAGTAGTCACAGGGAAGGTTTCATGCTGGCTGAAAATAAATTTTTATAGCTTTTATAGATTAGTTGATCTAATTAACTAAAATCCATATAATTAAAACTTCCCCTCCACCCCCCTCCTTCCTAAAAAAAAACAGAAGAAAAAAACTTAAAAGATAAAAGGGAAGGAGAAAGTAGTAACAGGGAAGGTTTCATGCTACTGTTCTTTCTGTTTGCATGCTCTCTTTCCGACTCTTCTATTTGAAGGATCCATGCTCTAGAAGCTTCAAACTTCCTTTTGAAGTGGCATTAGTTGGATATTGTCATCTTGTTTTCTGGCTTTTAGTATGAATTGAGGCTATCTTTTGCTCATGATCTTAGAATATAAGAATAGGACCTGATCTGCGCAATTTATTTGCTGCACTATGCCAACTTTACTTTCCTCTGTGCAGGCTTGTTTTGAAGGAAATCCATTCAAGACAGTTCCAGGACCCTTCAAGCTCTTTTGGCAATGCATGCGGTCAAAACCAGGGTATGTTTTACCTTCTGCGTCATAGAAATCATGCCTTTAATAATGGTTTTGCCTAACTCATGGAAAACACTGATTATCTCTTGATATCATTTTGACTTGGTGGATTGTTTACATGGTATTTTAGCTTGTTTTCCTCTTTCCTCACACCCCTCCTTCCCTGTCTCTCATCTTTCCTCCTGATTTTCAAACTTTGACCATCTTCTCAAAGGCATACTATAATCCGGTTGTAGAAAATTCAAAAGTTACTACCAAAGCAATTAGCATTAGATTATCTCTTCTTATAATATAGAAAGCAAGGAAAACGTTGAGCCATGAAATCGGTGCACCTTGAGTGTGAATTTATCCTTGTTCATGCAAAGAATACCCATTATTTTCCTGGTTAGGACACCATGATGCCACTATTGCCACTATTGCATCATTAGCTGCTTTATAGCTGCATTCCCATGAAAAGTCAAACTCTTTGTGTTGTGCAGGGAGGAGCCAACAGAGCCGTTCTACTACTTGGACTTGGAGCCCCCAAAGAGGGAGGTTAAACTTGAATGACACAACCCCTTTTAGACAATGATTGCCTTCTGTTTCAAATCTGCGCCTCTGTTCTTGTAATTTCTTGGATGAAGACAGGTTTTCTAAGTGCGACTGGTTTTTTCATTCTTCTTTTTTTTTTGGTGCATGTGTACTTATTTACACCAGCTAATAAAATGAATCCTTAACTCGGTTTTCGTTTTCGATCTGGGAAGCAGGCTTTTGGTCATGTCTTTTACAGTCGTTATTTTTACCGTAGAAAATGTGATGATGAAGTCGTGAGTTCAAATCGTTTGTAAATGAAAAAACTGAGGAAGTCAATGAAGACTGGAGTAATTGGTTGTGTTGAGAGGCTGCTGCAGGAGTGGCAGTACAAGTTGACACTAGTTGTTAACCTAGGTTTAAAAGTTCCGGTGGTCGGATCATTGGGTTTTGGTGAATTTCGTTTAGCAATCTGATCTCCAAGTGAAATTACGATACAAGTTTCGCGTAACAGTGTTTTGATCATTATGAGATTGATCAAGATCTCCCGGAATGTGATGATTTTGGTAAGATCGTCCCACAATTTTGATAAGAATGTCAATATGCCCTCGTTTTTCAGTACTTCTTTTCGGCCTAGGCTACCGGCATCGTCTTTGGAGTGAGCCAGGGCATTGATTTGCCTTCTCGTCCTATGGGGAGAGAAGGGGAGAGAGAGATTGATGCTCCCTATCAGGTGCCTAATTCCTTCATGAAAACTTGTTCCACACTTGATTTTATTGTCGATCGTCAATGGAAACGCAGACAATACACAACTCGAGATATCGCTAGGACGACTGAGGCACACCGCGCCTTCTAATTCCCCTAGCGACCGGTTGCTTTGACGAACCAACTATTCACTAAAAAAAGCTACAACACTTTCTTCAAAAGTCGATGATAGGCTCCCCGATCGTCAAGTTGCGCTCCACGGTCCACGGCAAGTCGAAGAGCTTCGCGGTTATGAACTTGAAGATCTTGTTGACGTTGATGTTGTAGGTCGCGCTCGAAAAGAAGAGAGTGGCGTTGAGGGCCTTTGCATACGCTCTCGCCTGTCAAAACATCATGAAAACGAGACATGTCATGAAACCGTGACCGGATAAGCTCAAAGTTTTTCTTCTTCTTCTTCTTCTTCTTTTGGCTGAATTGGGTGGTCGGTCACATCATCTAAAAATATAATTCCAAACCCAAAACTCAAATAGTTCCAAGTCATCCTAGGCAGTGTCCCCATCGACACCTAACATCGTCGAGGCATTATTCTAACCGGGCCATCATCCCGTTACGTGCCTAAATTCATCGCTCCTCCCTCTCCTTCCATCCATTATTGCGACCCGTCCCTTTCGAGGTCCCTCGCCCTCGCCTACTCCCGTCTTCGTGTCCCGAACGAGTGAAACGCCGGAAGATCGAAACCTCGTCCGGTCCCGTCTCGACTCGATCGACCGTTGACTTGTAGGTACATTATGCACGATGGTTCCCGGATACATTCGATTGCTGCTGCAGCATCGGGCCAAACTGCCCTTTTTCCTCTCCTCCTTCGGATTGCAACTTGGCCCTCAACTTGCGGAAGAATGTTCCCCCAAAAGCTGTGAGGCCCGAACGATCTTCCTCTTAAAATAATATTTTTTGGGGGGACTTGACATCTAGAATTCCCTAATTTGATCTCCAAGTGGGTCGTTTGGGAATGGATTGGTCTTCGCTAATTTCTCTAATTAAGATTTAGGGACTGATAATTCGAGGCATTCTAATTTGAAAAAATATATATATTATTTACCTGGCTTGCTATCGTCCACTGCAGATCTATGGGCAGCTGGATGAAATCGTCGAATTTGGTTCCTACTATAATCGGGATTGCCGTCTGCATAATAAAGATTGATATATAACTTAGATTTATAATTTCAGATTAGTCTCTATATGAGAGAACAATTTCAAAAAAAAAAAAAAAAATTATTACCTGATTCCACCTCCTTGCTTGCTGATACCAGCTTATGACACTGCAATCAAACAAAGATCTCACACACTGAGTTAAGCATTCAATCTAATTTTAGCCTCCAAATTATCCCGACCCGGGCGACCGGAGGCGAGGCGTGATGCGCACCTATTCAAAGTGCACCGGCTAGTCAGGTCGAACATGAACAGGATCGCGACGCAGTCCTTGCAGGCGGCCGGTACGTGGTCGTCGGGCCTTCCGTCGCCTGCACCACCACCGACCAAACATGGAAATACGCAGTTTCAGATTCAATCTTAGCGACAGTATCCTTGGATGTCGTACGAGGATGTTTTTTTTTTGGGGGAAATGCCCGAATGCGTTAGCTTTTTTACCTTCGACTTCCCAGATGCTGTAGGAGATGCGGGCGCCATTGACCAGCAAAGTCTTGTCCATGAGATTCAAGCCTTTCGTCTCCGAGCAGCCATTCATCTCCTCCTTCTCGTCCCCCACGTACTTCACCTTCAACCCACCCAGAAAAAGAACACAAAAAATGCATCAGAATTTGCTAAAATGAGGACCCAGAACGATCGCGTCCATTTCGCTCTCCCCCCCAGACTCAAAGATCGAATCTTTCGTTCGAGAACTCGCTCACCACGAAGCTGGTCTTGCCAATCTGCTGATCGCCCAGCAGCCCGATCTTCAGGGCCACCAAATCCGAATCCCCGTCGCCGCCTCGGCCCGCCGCCGCCACGACGGGCGGCGCCGCGATCCGGGAAGCGGGCTCCGCCTCCCGGGGAGCCACCTCGGCGTACGGCAGCATCCGGTACCGGCAGCGCTTCCCCGAGGATGCCGCCGCCGGAGCCGCCGCGGGGGACCGAGCAGGCGAGGAGGAGGAGGAGGACGCGGGGGTGGAGGAGCGGGCGAGGATCTGGTGCCAGGCGAGGCGGATGCACCGCCGGAGCGTCCAGAGGCGGCGCTGGATCCGGCAGCGGAGGTTGAAGCGGGCCATTTCCTCCGATCTGAGGGACAGCTCCTCCAGGAGAGATGTGGGTGTGAGCTGAGCTCAGCTAGCAGTGTACGAGGATGGCCTTTGAGGAGGAGCGCCTTACTTTATCGGCCATGGAAAATGGGAACTCTCGAGTGCAAATCATGCTTGTTGTTTAAAAAGGAAGGTCGCGATATTTTTAGGAAGATGGTGTTGAATTTTTTTATTTATTTTTTAATTTGGATTTTATTTATTTATTTATTTTTATGTTTTTAAATCAGTTGCAACGACCTTGTAGCTAGGAATGCGACTGATTTAACGGGGAGGGTTGACCGGTATGATGACGAAAGGGTAGAGGTGGTGGAGGGGGGTGGGAATGGTCCGAATTGCCGGCTCATTTGTCCCCCTCCCCGTTCCGGTTCGAGGGGCAATTTGGGGAAATTGTGATGCTGTTTTTGCAGTGGGTGATGATGCCCCCCCTAGAAAAAAGGCTTAATTTGTCGACAATACGTAATTTTTATATGGAGGCTGCCCGATTTACATACAATTTTTTGGCCCATGGACTAATCGATTGATGAATCGACTTGATTGGGATTGGGGGTTGATATTGAGTTTAAATTCGATCCGAACTGGGAAGTATCGAAAAACAAATTTAATCCGTATTAATTTCTACCTTCGATTTCTTTAAAAATGGTATGGGAATCATAGGACTTGATATGTAAGGAGGGTCATTTGATATGTACCGTAGAGTTGATGATTTTTTTTTGTTATTGCAATTCGAAGTTAAATTGTATTTCCATAGTCTCGATTTAGAGCGAATTTGAACTCACTCTCATGCATTTTAGTACCTATGTACGTGCTTTCTCAATGATTAGAAAAATCATCATCGACTTTGCTCTACATATTAATTACTCTCGGCGCATTTGAAAATGTATATTTTGCATCATTCTGATCTCTATAGACTCAGTTGCCTTCATGTACACCCAAGATCCACGCTCGAAAAAGCAAAAAATAAATGTCGGGGATCATGTAATCTGGAAAAGAAATTGACGACAAGGTAAATTATGCATGGTGCATCTCGAAAGTAAAGAATATAATAATTGTAGATTTTGAAATTGAATTGGGTATTTGATATGGAGAGGAAAGTTGATGATTCCTTTTGTGATTTCCCATAACCCTAGCTCCTTCCATCTCATTGCTTAAAAAAAAAAAGCATATATATTAGATCCCATCACTCATATTGCCCTATTTGCAACAAAATAATTGTTGGTCGTGTTTTAACCATATTTTAAAGGCTCTAAGAATTACGCAAGGCATGAACATGTACAGTGGAATAAGGTTGTTAAGATGTCGACAACACTTTCATGCGAAAAATAATAGGATGAAATCACTCACCCATCTATGCTTAATTTAATGGCAAGTCGTGATGCACATGTATGTGCATAAAAGGGTTTCCACCTCAAAGTGAAAATTTTGTTACGGCGATACCCCTTAATCATTCACGGGTATGCGATGGCCATGTAATCTGACGACGGTAATTGAATAAAGTAATAATCGATTATGTGCATTTAACCTATCCGAAAAAAAAAAAAAAAAAAAACAGAGCCTCAAGAGAACCCATCACAAAGAAGCAAATCAATCTTTGACTTACGTCTCCACTGCAATTATTTTGAAAAAATAATAATGTGATGGCGACGTATAGTAGTCAGTCGCTGGGGCCAGCGGCGGAAACTTGGAGTGCGCAGAAGTCTACAAAAACCCACCAAACTATTTATTACCACCGCTACCCCCGCCCTATAAATATCTTATTCAATCATTAATCTCCCCTGCAATACATATAGAGATAGAGAGAGAAAGATTGTAAATGTTTAAAAAATTATTGGATGTTGGAAAGTAAGGGTCTTGAAGAACATATGTTAATTGCACCGTTGCCATTCCGGCAAAAACCTCAATGATTAGATGTCTAATCTCCTCCGGATATTCCCCACTTTTGTTCTAGAACTTATCGCACGTTATCTGATGTGATGGCGATTTTAACTTAACCCTCAAATTCGTAAAAACATAGAAGAGCCCTTTCGTGTACGAGCAATCGCAATGGAATTTCATAGTAGCGGTTGTATATTTATACTCGTGGATGCGATTTTCCGGCACGACGCGCAATTAGGATTGAGATTCTAGAGAAACGTGTTACTAATACTAATGGTATGAGTCCTCTGATACCTTTTGAAATAACCAAAAAAGAAATGATATACTTAGTTATATATGAGATCTAAGAATTGGGCCGAACTACTTCAAGAGCACTCAATTATAAATCGGTTGCTTGTACAAACAAATCTCTCCTCGAGAGAATAGATGGGGTGAGTTAGGTGCTCAACTAGGGTCGTTTTATATTTTTAAGGAAAATTGTTTATAAGAAATTATTTTTGGAATTTTTAATATTTGGGTGACGACAAACGAATGGATCTTCAACATGCATGTTCCATGGTCCGAAAACAACGAGTTTGAATTATGGCAAAACGACTTTCCCTCCTAATATAGATGGAAATCGTTTTTTTCCTGAATCACCGAAAAGACGAAAAGAAGTCAATTGATTCCATAGAAAATATTTTTTATTATGAAAATTTATCACAAAATAAATGCGCTATTTTTAAGAAAACTTCGTAATAGATGAAAGCACTTTTTGAAGAATCATTTTTGAGAAAAAAAAAAAGACACATTTTCTCCTTTTCAGACTAACTTTGAGCTTTTATGTGTCTCTGTCCTGCCGTATATGAATTCGTCGACCGATTATTATTATTATTGAATTGAATGCGTGAAATTTTGAAAAAAAGAAGAGTTCGCGGAACATTAGGTTGGACATACAGTGTTAGGTTGACCGGCCTACGTTGGAAGTGCCGGTCGATGAAGCATGTGCGATTAGGCCACGTAAATTGTCGCGATCCGAATCTTTTTAGATGCTCGATGCGCATACGTGGAGACCCTAGAATCCACAAACCCAGAAAGCGGGACCCACGTCAATGATCGATTGATTCTGCTTTTCAAAGCGATGCCGACCGAGGGCCCTTTGTCCACATCGCATGGTGCCCACGGTAGGTGCCATAGTCAAAGGAATTAACGTGGGTGTACCACGTGAGCTCTCATGATTTTTTTTCTTTTTTAATTTAAAAAATAAATCACCCGTATCATTTTCAGACACGCATGAAGAAAAGATATTTTCATCGTCCACGAAATTACTTAAACATAAATTATTATTAATAATAATAAATATTTTTTATTATTTAATTATTTCAATCGATTCGGACAATTATTTTTTGGAAACCATTTTACAAATTATTTATTTTTCGTAAAATAAATGGAGTATAGATCTAGTTGTAATGTTTATTGCCATCGATATCATAGCCTGCTCATGAGAATTTACAAGCGAGTTGCCAGGGTAACGTCAAAAAAATATGACCAATCTAACTCATAAATCACCCGTATCGTGAAAATTAACATATATGGCGGAGATAATGATTTACAAGTTAAAAGGGATACCCTCATTTATACGAGAGATATATGCTACTGATTTTTTTTTTATCACGTGAAGGAGTGCAATTGAAAACATTATTATTATTATTATTATTTTGGTAAAAGGTAAGTAATAAATAAGCTAAGGAGAATTGTACATGAATTCGGAACCATAACTCACACTATGGCTGCAAGGAGCAGGAATAGTGAGAGGGCACCGAACCAAAACAAGAAGAACAACAAACGCTGAGGGAAAGAAGCAGAGAAGGTACAACAGATAACGTACAGCAAGGAAAGCTAAACCAAAACAACCACACGGCTGGACAAACCCAAAGCCGACCCTCAACAGAAGGAACTATGAAGGCGCAGGGGCAAAAGGAGCATATGAGGAAGTGGAGCTGAATATAGAGGGGTCTAGCCCCCAGCTTCTCTGAAGACGCATGTTCCTAGGAGAGGGTGGAACATTAGAAAAAAGGAGAGCTTTGTCCTTTACCACTTTGATCAAGTGGTTCTTCAAGGCCGAAATCGCCGACGAATCTCCACGGAATATGATGGAATTCCTTTTCTTCCAAATGAAATGGCATAAAGCCCCAAAGGAAAACTTGGCAATGCTATGAAAGAAGTCCTTGCCGGAAAGGAATTTAATAGCCCATGATAGGTTGTCATCCCAGGATCTATTCTTCCACGGCAAATTACATCGCGAAGCCCAAAAGAAAGCCAAGGTAGCTGGCGTTTCACATTGAAAAAATAAATGGTCTAGAGAGTCCGGGACCGAGCCACAAAAGGCACAAACAGAAAATTCAATCCTACCATAGGAAAGGAGGAGACACTGAGTTGGTAATCTCCGTTTTGCTAGAAGCCACATATGAAACTGAAATCTGGGAGCCAGACTGTTATCCCAAATAAGAGACGCCCAAGGAACTGGATCTCTTTTGGTCCTAATAAAATTCCAGGCGGAGGCTACGGAGAACTTACCGGATGGATCTTCACGCCAGATGAACTGGTCACGGTCTTCATTATGCGAGGGGATGATAATTCCCAATGAAGACAAGATAGCTGTCATAGGAATACCTGCAGGGGAGTAGAGGTCCGCCACTGCCGAGTAGGATGGAAGACAGGTCTCGATAAGGTTCGGCGGTATAACGAGCGAGAGAGGACCGCACTCAAGCCAATTATCATGCCATAAGGAAACGGAGAACCCATGGCAAAACTTCCAAAAGAAGGATCGCCTAAAGTGTCTTCGAAGTTGCAGGATCTTCTTCCACGCCCACGAACACTGAGTTGGTGTGGAGGCGTTCCAAAAGTTATCCTTTTTTAAAAGATATGAATGGATCCAACGGCACCAAAGAGACTCGCTATCCACGAAGAGAAACCAAATATACTTTAGGATAGAGGCTGAGTTGCACTCCCTCAACTTCCGTAGACCAAGCCCGCCCTCCTTTTTAGGGCGACAAATGTCATCCCATGAAACTTTGGCACCACCTCGCCCCAACGCAGTGCCTTTCCACAGAAATTGTCTTAACAGCTGTTCAATCCTGTCCAAAACAGAGGCAGGCAAGGAGAAAACGCTGGCCCAAAAAGCTTGTATGGAGTGCAGAACTGACCTTATTAATTGGAGTCTGCCGGCATAGGAGAGAAACCGGTGTGCCCACGATTGAATTCTAGCCGTGATACCGTCAATCAAGGAAATACAATCAGCTTTTCCCAGTCTTGAGGTGATGATTGGCACCCCTAAGTATCGAACGGGCAAGCAACCTTCCTGAAACCCAAACGCCAGTCTAATATTTTCTCTTAGAGAAGCAGGGCCCCCAGAGAGAAATACCTCGCTCTTGTTTCTGTTCGGGAAGAGACCACTCCATTTGGAGAATAAATCGAGGCTTTTCTTGAGGATAGTGGCAGAGTCCCAATCAGCTTGGCAAAACAAGAACACGTCGTCGGCAAAGAAGAGGTGAGATAATCTTACATTCTTACACCTCCAGAAATAGTGAAACTCTTTAACCGAAGTACGAGAAGTTACGATCCCTGAAAATACTTCCATTACAAGGGTAAATAAGTAAGGTGACAACGGGTCTCCTTGGCGTAAGCCTCGACCACTAGAAAAGAACCCGTGGAGTTCACCATTAATAGAAACCGAGAACTTGGGAGTCCTGATACAAACCATAATCAAATGGATAGTCCAAGTTGGGAAATTAAAGGCACGAAGGGTCAATTTGAGGAAGTCCCAATCCACCGTATCGTAGGCCTTTTGAAAATCAACCTTAACCGCACACTTTGGAAGGTAAGGGTCAAGGTGAAAACCTGTAAACAATTCTTGAGCAAGAAGAATATTATCCCTAATTCTTCTACCATTGACAAAAGCATTTTGATATGGACCAATCAACGCATTCAAAAGAGGAGCTATACGATTTGCCAGGAGTTTTGTAATCACCTTATAGATGGTGTTACAGCACGCAATAGGTCTAAAATCGGTAACTGCAGAAGCATTCTGAACTTTAGGAATCAAAGCTAGAATGGTAGTGTTTACCTCTTTGAGAAGGCAACCCGAGTGAAAGAAATCTTTAACTGCTTCAACGACCAAAGGGCCGAGAATATCCCAATTGGTTTTGTAAAAATCCACCGGAAAGCCATCCGGGCCCGGGGCTTTGCCTCTGGCAAGGGAGAAGAGGGTCTCCTTAACTTCAGAGTCTGAGATCGGGGAGGAAATGGAGACACTCTGGGCATCCGAAAGAGGATGAATAAACTCCTTCAAGAAGGCAATGGACGGCAATGGGACAGCCGGTCGAGCCTTAAGAAGCTCGGAGAAAAAATTCACGAAGATCTGAGGCACCAGTGAGGGATCATCTACCAAGGCCCCAGAAGAATCCTTAACGGATAGAATGTGGTTCCTGACCTGTCTATTCTTGACCGAGTAGTAAAAAAATCTCGTATTTCGATCACCCTCTTTAAGCCAATGAACGCGGGACTTTTGGCGGTAAAAATATTCCTCATGGTTTCGCAATTCTATGAAGGCACGTCGTTGGGTTTTTTCCAGGTTAGCAAGAACCAAATTAGAAGGGTCGTCATGAAGACCAACCTGAGTGATGCGGAGAGCCTCTCTAGCTTCGGCCGTACGCATCGAGATATCGGAGAAGGACTCTTTGTTGAGCTGCTTAAGGCGAGCCTTTACTAGTCTCAGCTTAGAGACCAAGCAGAACATAGGCGTACCCACGATTGAGCTACTCCAAGCTTGAGTAATTCGGGAACCATAATCTGGGTGTTCTGCCCAAAAATGGAAATATTTAAAAGGTTTGCCTCTGAGAACCGAGTTTAGCACTCTTACAATCATGGGAGTATGGTCCGAGATCCCCGGGTTAATAAAAGACACCTCAGAGAAAGAGAAATGATGATTCCAAAGCGAGTTAGTAAGAACTCGATCAATTTTCCGCATTTTCCTTGCATTGCCGGAAGAGGTCGACCAAGTAAAGCGGAAGCCAGTGTACCGAAGATCCACCAGATCGGTTTGAGATAAACAAGATCGAAACTCATCAAAATAGGGAATCCAAGCGGTCGAGCTCCCGATTCTATCGAAAGGGTCTCTGATTGCATTGAAATCCCCGGCAACAATCCAAAGGGAATCCTGAAAAACTTCATTATAATGTATAAGATCATCCCAGAGCGGCCTACGACTGATAAAAGTGTGATCACCATAAATCGCAGAAACACAGCACGCCAATGTAGAGGACTTGAAAGAAAGAAGGCCGTGACTGGCTTGCTTATTTGAAGAAATAGTCTCAAAATGAACAAGAGAAGGGTCCCATCCAACCCAAATTCTACCACGAGGAGCGAACTCATAATTGGCCGTCCAAATCCAGTCTCGTAAGAGCGAGGAAGAAACCGAATCAAAAAGTTCCTGAGGTACCTTAGTCTCAAAAATGCCAAGAAGGCAAAGCTTATTGGAAGATACCAACTTTCTTACCTCAGCTCGTCTTGCTGGGCCGAGAATACCTCTAACATTCCAAAATCCAAAAAACATGAGGAAGGGACGGGCAGTACTTACCTCTTAGAAGAGGTCTTATGGCCAGTGGGGGTCTTATCATGCACAAGAGGAGGGTGATCCGCTTGGAGAGATTCCAACTGATCCAGCATTGGGACTGGCTTTGCTCGAGCTGCCCGGCCTCTCGGCGAGGAGCTTGAGGAAAGCAGATCGTCTTCTTCAGAGGCAGCATGGATGCTCGAGCTTGCAATGTCATCAGATTCTTGAGAAAATTGAGGAATTTTTACCGAATCAAGCTTTGAAGAGGCTGATAACAATCCTTTAGATAACTGAACAGGCGGTATGACAGAAGGCTTGGGCAGCTTCGTAGGGACAGGTTTCAGATTGAGCTGTTGTCCACCTTCAGCAGTACCGGCAAGACTGAATGAAGCTGCTGCCTTCTTAGATTGCTTTTTCTTTTTGGTAACCACTTCCTGCCACTCCTCTTCATGAGGGATAGGTGGCTTACCAGAGGGACGGCCAGCTTCCCGGACTGTTACTAGTCCAGAATTATCAGTAGCACTTCTTCCAGGCAGAGGAGGGGCACTCGAAGAAGTCTCTTGTGCAGTAGGTTTCTTCACAAAAGGTACAGGAGGTTCCTCCACTCCATCTGCATCGATAGGGCCTATGAGCTTCTCCTGCTGCAAGAGAGGAGCATGGCTAGTTTCTGGAGCAGGGGAACCAGGGGAAGCAGGGGAATCACGCCTGTCTTGAGGGGCCTGAACATCAGGGACAACAGATTCAGGGGCCTTGGCCACCGGTTTTGCAGAGTTATCACGAGTCTTCGCAGCACGGGAAGCTGCAGAATTACAGTTGTGGCCAAACACTCGGCATTTGGAGCATACTTGAGGACGCCACTCGTACTCTACTGTCACAACACAAGAGTCATCATTGTGCACCAGAACTATTGAATCACAAGTAGCTTGGTTTGCTGAAATTTCGACACATACACGCGCAAAGGCAAGCATGTCCATGCGCTCAGTGCGCTGATCTACATACAAAGGCTTCCCGATCGCACTTGCTACCTTCCCAATGGCCTGAGCAGACCAGAAGGAAAAGGGCAGATTCCTCAATTTAACCCAGACAGGAACAGTCAAATGAATGTCACGTTTCAGCTCAAGACCCGGTCTCCACTGCTGCAAAATAAACGGAACCTTAGCTACCGTGATTGGGCCTCCCTCGAGGATTTTATTTCTGAACTCTTGGTTAGGAATGTGCAGCACAAAGAAGCCCTGACCATTAGCCATGACTCCGGTAAGAACCTTAGCTACCGTGATTGAAAACATTTTCTTTATCATCTCTAATTTGATAAATACAGGAATTTTTTTTTTAACTTTTTTTTTTGGTCGGTCCTACTCTATTCCTATTCTACACTCACTCTCAGACTTTTGCCCTGCCTCTTGCAGGGCGTGGGAGTCGAAACCCACTCTTGAAACTTACGCGTCCCCACCCCATCCCCTTGAGAAGGTGGGAATTTGAACCCCTCACCTCCCCCTTCCATGTTGGAAGGGTGGCCACTAAGGCGAATCCCAGTGTATCTAAAAATTTAAGATAACTCATAACATAAGTAATTTTAAAATAGAAGTTCAATTTTAAATTTCAAAAATCATTACTTGAGCAATTTTCCCCAGGCACGTCTCCACTTGATGCTTGTGCTGGTTTCCTATGGGCCTGAGGTCACCTCTTTCTAGGAAGACCAGGGCCAACCCTCGGCTCCAATATTTAGATCTGGCAGTTATCGACTTAGCCCAGGTTAGGGAAACATATTTACATGAATCTGGAAACTTAGGGTGTGCATGTTTGTGTTCATTTTTTTTTTTGTTTATGAACACAATTCCTATTTTTTTGTTCTCCGGAACAAAAAAAAAGAATAGAAACGCATTTGTTTGGATTTTTGTTTCAAATCTATATTTTTGTTCTCGGGAACAAATTTGGAACAGAAACAAGAAACGAAAAAAAACTCGTTTCTTGTTTCTGGAACACTTTCAATAAACAAATTTTCTCTCTTCTATTTTTTTCTTCTTTCTTTTCTTCTTCTTTTATTCTTCTTTTTCTTTGATTGGTCGCCAACCTCAGCCATGGCCGGTCACCTCGCCGGAGCGTCGCCAGCCCCTAGACCAGCCACCAGCGAGGCTCGGCCTCGCCGGGCCACTGCCAGGCGGGCGTCGCTTGGCGGTGGCTCGATGAGGCCGAGCCTCACTGATGGTTGAGCGAGGCTCATGAGGTCGGCCTCGCCTTGGCTAAGCGAGCTTGAGCTCACCTAGATTCGACGAGCCTCGCTGTGGCTAGGCGAGGCCGTCAGCCCTCGTCGGCCGGTCATCGGCCATGGCCAAGGCTGGTGACCGGCCAAAAGGAAGAAAAAAGAAAAAAATGAAAAATAAAATAAAAATATTTAAAAATTAAAAGAAAAAAAGGAAAAAAAATAAAAATATTAAAAAAGTAAAAGAAACAAAAAAAAATATACAAATTTAACAAACACGTTCTTTTGTTCAAAAATTGTTCCTCGGAGCAGAAATAATTTTTTTTTTTATTTCTATTCCCTAGAACAAATTTTGAATATAAACGTTATCAAACGTACCCTTAAAAAGTCTCTTATTTTAGAAACACTGATTTCATATAACACGAGACAAACAGTGCAGTGAAAATTATAAGATATTTTTTTATTTATACCGAGAATAACGGCTGTAAAGGAGAATGCAAATTTCGGCACCAGTTGTAGCTAAATCACTCCTTTTTTTTCAAATAATGAAATGGCTAAAGACAATGGAGATATTTTGATAATTTTGCACTTACCCCGTTGGTATTGCGCTAGCTGTGGATTAATAATTCCAAGTACATTAAGATCAATCTATCATATTGTCATATTAAACTAACTACATACTTTAATTAGATGGCATATATGACCCACTTGCATAAATATACATTTAAATAAGCGAACGTGTCCACATTCAGTTTTTCATATCACTTATTGCATGTTTGATACATTATTTTGCAAGGAGTTATTATTTAAGAGACATATATGTTAAGATGGCTATCGATCTCTATCAATTTTCCTTTTCTTTAATCATAATCTCTATCAATCATTTGACTCGAGCTCTTTCTCTCGCCACCTCTAATCTCAATCATATATGTACACAACACATTGGTTTTGAAATATGGAGAAATCAGTCACGGTGACAAACTAGCTCATTCAATAAACCGTTGTGATCTTTTCATATCAGAGGGAACTCTCCGAGGTGAAGACAAAGCTGGTTTGGACCAACATCAAAATTTGGAGAGTACTCAGTTCAGAGCAGCTATAATTGTTGCAGAATTGAGTCAGAGAAGCAGAGCCAGATCTCGGACTCTGCATCATGCCAGACTCCACGAGCATTGTGGACTAAAATTTGGCATACTTAAACCTCCCCCAAAGATTGTAATTGTCGAAATGGTTTACCTAATAAAGCAAATCTCCTCAGGAGAAGGATTACAGAGGAGGATACTTGGGAGCTGTGTCGACAACACCGCGAAAACCTTAGAGCACCCGTTTATTCTTTGTCCCTGGACGAACAAAATCTGGTCGGATTAAGCCTTGCAGATCAAGATTAATAGATAGAGATTAACAAGAATCGAAGAACGGCTACTGAATTCTAAAAGTTCCTCCATTAGTTTTCACTTCCTCATGGCTATCCTTTGGCAAGTTTGGAATCGAGGAACAACTTCATCTTTTGGAGGAAAAAGCCTGACCGAAGTACTTGGTGAGTTCTGCTTAGGTGTGCTTTCCAAATATCAGTAGATGAAACAACCTAGAGGGAAACCTGGATTCGAGTAATGAAGGCTTACCTTAGTTATGGTATTGTCCGACAAAGAGGTCCCTCAAGATAAACATCGATACCTCATTTAAAGATATTTTAATAGCTGTATCTGCAGAGATCATCTTAGTCGCTTAATAGATGTATCTATTAGATATGTAAAGATGAATTCAGCCAAGCGCACCAACTTGTCACTGAGGCCAAATCCAAGTTGTTGGGCTTTGTTAATCTATCTCAAAACCATTTTCATCGAGATGTAATAGAATTACGGTTCGATTCGCAAAGATCCTACATGACAAGCATTGAACCCAAAATTGGCTTGCCAATCCTTTCAAACCGCTTTGAAATTTACTTTGTTTTGATTCCTCCGTTCCTTTATTGCAAACTTCACACTAGTAATGTTTTGAAAAAAAGAAAAGAAAAAGACAATATGGATGCGCTCAAAATGTTGGGAATTCGATCGGCTCTTGATTTTTGACCGTTGCCCCTCGACGGGGGAACGGGAAGGGCACTTCGGAGGTTTCGATATAGGAGAAGGGCAATTACGTCTTCCTGGGGGAAGAATGCTCCCGAGCCTGCAAAGATGGGATAACGAGGGCGTTTCGGATTCCGGATAACAAAAGACCTTGGAGGCTCTCGAGCGTCCGCTCAGAAACTTTCCCAGCTGGATGCGCTTTGGCTCGCGACGATGGTCTCTTCCCTCTCCTATCCATTGCAGACATGGTCAGCACCTTAATTTCCTGTACTCTTTCGTTCTTTTCCGTGTTCGCTGCCGCGAGTGCGACGTCCTTCGCGCGTGTTGTTCTGGCGCTCATAGTGCCTTGTGTATTTTCTGCCCTTGTGAATGGTCAATTCGAAGTTCTACTGAAATTTCAGCACCTGGGTAGTCGAGAATTTGAGAGGGTAATGGAGTGATTGGGTGTGCGTGGTCGGTGGAGGGTCGTAGAGCAGTCGGTCCTCAGTGGCACTTGATGTTCCTCCGGATTATGCATTTCCCTCGAAGTTATGTCCGTCGTTTAGAGGTTGGCTGTTGATGTCCATGGGAATTGGATTCTTCTTTTTTTATTAGATTTGGTCTGCATTGATTCGATTCAATTAAGTGGTGAAGCTTGGTGTTCGGCAAAATGTCGAAGTTGCGGAAAAATTATGAGAGTGGGAGAATGTTGAAGCTGTGTGCTTTTGCTGACTCGATGATTTTATGTTTCACTCTGACTCTCTCATGTGATTATGACGCGAATTCAGGGTCTAAATCCTACACCTTCACTAGAAAAGCCACCTCTTTCGTCGTGCAAAATGCTTCGAAAAAAGAGAGGAAAATCTTAAAGTTTCTTTGCAGCGTACTCTGTGGCCTGGGATTTACATTGACAATGTGTTTCTCTGTCTTCTTTCATGTCATAAGGCTCTCACTGACGAAATGTCGAGAAATTCTTGGTTCTTTTTGGCCAGAGAAGTATCGTCGTTTCTTCCGATTTGAAGCCAAAAGGCACAGTTTATTGTATGATGGAATCAATCAGACCATGCGAAAGTGCCAGAAATCTCTTTTTAGTTCCTTGTGGATAAGGCCTTTTTTTTCCCCAATTGAACCTCAAATTTATTTTTCTCTTCATGCAGTAGTGGTATCTATATAGGAGGTTCTTGTATGTTATCCTTTGCTCTTGCTCCTTGATGAGAGTTTGGAGTTAGAAGTTTGTTATTCAATTTTATGTTGATCCTTTTAATGAGGGCCAACTTCTCAAATCTGAGTACTAATTGTCAAAACATTCTCTTATCATATTACAGCAAACTGAGATCAGCAATTTTGGGTGAAGGAAGTGGCATACGCATTTCTTCTGCTCCTGTAACTCATGTTGGATTCATGAGAAGCAATATAGAATGTAAGGAATCTCGCATAGGGAAGCAGCCGATTGAGGTGCCAAAGAATGTGACACTCACATTAGAGGGCCAGTCTTTGAGAGTGAAAGGTCCCCTCGGAGAGCTTTCACAGATTTATCCACGAGAAGTGAAAGTTGAGAAGCAAGAGTCCGGATATCTCAAGGTCAACAAAGCATTGGAAACTAGAAGGGCCAACCAAATGCATGGCCTTTTTAGGTGAGCTCTAACTTGGCTATCCTTGCAAAAGAGCCTCTTCATTATGTTCTTGTTTCTTTTTATTGAGTCAACTAAAAATTGTAGAGGTTGTTATGCTTCCTCTCTCCCCTCTTGAGTAGAAGTGCAATTAGATTGCTACTTCTGGATGATTTAGAGGTTGCATCCAATTGTGGAAACAGTAGGCTAATGTGGCATTTTCCTGGCTATAAAGATGGTTGGCTGTGCTTATTCTATGAGCTTTGAAGAGCTTATTTGTTGTCTGTCATTTATGGGACTTGTATAAATCTGTCATAAGCACACCTATACTTGAAAAGATGTGTTTAAAACACATTGACATGCCTAGAATTCATCTCTTCAACTTAAAATGAGTGAATTACCTGTGATAGACCTCAACCTCTGTTATATAATGTATCCTTTCCTAAGAGGGTATAGACAGATGGAATGGAAACATGTCAGCTCCAGTGTGAACTTGTGGAAATTTCATGAAATTGGAAACCAACATTGAGGATTTTATAAATAGCTGGTATCTCTAGGATGAAGTTTATGATTGCTACATGATTCTTAGATGGAAGAAGGAACTATTCATGTGTCAGTTGCAGTACCCTTTGTCCTGGTTATCTGTGATATACCACCTTCTTCATCTCCTCCCAGAACCAATTGAAGTATTGGGTGCTTCAAATGTGCCTTCTTGTCTTTGAAGATAGTAGTATAGTTTCTCTTGAAACCATGATTGACTTCTTTACCAAAGTGTTCTGTTTAGCATCACACATTGATTGAATCTCGCATTTGCAGGACACTAACAGATAACATGATCGTGGGAGTATCTAAAGGGTTCGAGAAGAGACTTCAGTTGGTCGGAGTGGGGTATAGGGCAACGTTGGAGGGCAGGGATTTGGTGTTGAGTCTGGGGTTTTCCCATCCTGTCAGGATGGCCATTCCCGAGGGCATACAAGTGAAAGTAGAAGAAAACACCAGGATCATCGTCAGTGGTTACGATAAGTCTGCCATTGGTCAATTCGCCGCTTCAGTCCGAAAGTGGAGACCTCCAGAACCTTACAAGGGGAAGGGGGTGAGATATGCGGATGAAGTCGTCAGATTAAAGGAAGGAAAGTCAGCGAAGAAAAAGTGATGGCCCTATTTCTTTTTCTTGCTGTGCCATTCTTCTCCATGTCTTTCGTTTGTAACTTCTTTTTTGGCTGAATTCATTTGTAACTTGTACCGGTTGCATCTGTATGCCTTGGAAGTAATCCGATAAGGTTTTGCTTAGTAATTATTTGTCAAAATACTATCTCATTGTGTTCATCCTTACATATTGCTTGGATAATTTGGCCATGGATACAACTTTACTTGATTTCTTGTTTCTCTCGCCTTGGTGGGCTTTCATTTAGCAAAGTTCCTCATCCATAGGAGGATACCAAGAAAGCAGGCATATCGATATGTGAAAATGTTTGGTTTGACACCAAGTCTGCATATTTATGGTGAGTGCCAAGACAAAATGATGTTATTGTCTCGACAGTCTAGCTGATCCTAGCTAATGATGCATGTATCATGAGAGTTTCTCTTCGTTGTTTTTCTGTAGCTCCATTAGAGCATTGGCTGTGTAAACCCCTTCTCTTCTTCTTTGCCTATTCTCTTACATTACAGCACGGGTACAGGTTCGGATAGGACAACTGGACCCTAAATTCATTAATTATTATCAGCAATTAGAGCAAGTTCTCAAGAAGACATTTGTGATCTCGTAACTTCATAGTAAACATCCAGTTTGGATTGTCTACGTGCCAGAATCGCACCAACAGAACATATTGCACACAAAGCTTCATCAACACCATGCGCGTTTCAGAACTCAGCGGTTTTTATATCCGCAAATAAGAGAACAAAAGAGATCAGAAGGGGACACAAAGGCAGATACTACCAGGGAAATGAGGTTTTGAGTTCTCCAGTAATCTGGCCCTGTCAGAAAAATAGCAGGGCCAAAAAAAAGGAATGTTGCTACATTACTCCTGCAATGTCTTATGGTTGTCTAACTGATTAATACTGTAATTGTGTGAAGGTGTTGATGATATGCAGTAATGACTACTTCTAGAGTTCTACTAGTGTGTGTTTTTGGGTGTGGGGGGCTCAGAACTACCAACAGAGTATCTAACCTAGGAAGAAAAAAGTTACCCTTGTTCCATCTGCCTCTAAGGACTCCAGTTCCAAAAGCTCTGCATCTACCTGAAACAAGCCGAAAACAAATTGGTTTGCCACTGTCAGATCTTGAATAATTGGTTTACCAGAAAACCCAGTCATTCATGACATTGCTAGCCAAAATCAAATTTCAGATTATTTTTTTTTAATCGCCTCCTTACCCTATCTGTTCTTTCTGGAAATCGGAAACAACCTGAGATAGGAAAGTACTGATGATTACCTAAGAACTGTCTTCCTCATCATCCTCAACCTCAAAAGTTGATTCAGAAGAAGATTTTTCGGATGATGCTGCCGGCTCAGCTTCGTCTTCTTTGACATTCTAGTATCAGGCCACGAAACAACATATTTAGCTTAATTTTGGGTGAAGATGCCGTGAGAAGTTCCGTGTTCTTTTGTTTTCTTCGGAAGCCATCATACGAGCTATACTAGTTCAAACTAAAAATCCAAACGAGAAAGGGAAATACCTCATTCTCGTTATATGATTCCATAGCCTTGTCATAGTCCGCCTTCCCCTCCACGGCTTTTTCTATGTACGGACTTTTCTCCTGCATAAACAGGAGGCTGAATAAAGTTCGCAGCGCAGTGCAATGCATTTGTTGCGTCCATAGCAGTTCCTTTTTTTTCTTGGGCTTCACAGCTTTGGTGAGCTAATGCTGCATTGAGAAGTTGAGAAGGGGTTATCTTACGGCTACAGACATTGATTTCCATCTCTCACCACCAGCTTTTGCGACCTGCACGCCATTTCAAGCACAACTAGTTAGGGTCTGAGAGACTGCTAAGGCAAACTTTTAGCTGGGATCATCAGTGAAGGAATAAGATCGGAAAGCGTCAAGGTAATCCGATATCGACAAACAGAGACCAGGCTCTGGCTCATTGCGAGTAATGCAAAAGAACCAAGAGAGACACCCAGTAGGAATTTGGTTCATGACTGAAAATGAGACGATGGACGTATATTGATTAGAACTATTATTCGGATGAGCATCTTGTTATTAGATGCTTAGCTAAAGGCCAGAAACTCATCAATGTCAACTCCGAATGGCGACGTGACTTCCATCACTTGAAGCAAAATGAAAACTGAAAACACAAAAAAGGAAAAGGAAAGAGATGCAAATGATTTAACGAGATCAACTCGATTCTCATCACTACTCTGGAGCCACAGAAAGCTAAAAATAGCAAAAGACGATCATAATAGCCGAGATCGCCAGGTAAAATCCGAGTTCCAAGACTCACGGCGGAAACGGATTTGTTCTCCGGATGCTCCTCTTTGTAACTCTTCCTGAAATCCTCCCTATCATCATCCACAACACCATACATGTAAAAGCGACTAACAGTAACCAAAAAAAAAAAAAAAACAGAATCTATTGAATGAGTCCAAGCGCGACTCACATGGAAAGGAGAAAAGCAGTGGGAGGACTCTTTGGTCTCGCAGGACCGGAGCTGCTCCCGACTCCTTTCTTCTTCGAAATACTCTTTCCATCCTTGCGCGGCTTCAGAGTCCTTGATGAAGAAGCAGAGACGCGAGTCATTGAGCAATCTCATTTTCCAATGCAGCAGCACGAGCAAGAGAGTTTATATAATCACTCAACAGCAGCCACCACTTCGAATCGCAAAAACATATCCTCGATGACAAAGAGTAAGGACTGCAATGCAGAGAGAGCACGCGGTCGTAGTCCATATAACAATGCAAGACCGCCGGCGCATTCGAAAGGCCTTCCAATAATGATGACAAAAACGTTCAATCTTCCCTAAGGCGCAGATGCAGGAACGATCCGGCGTACAGAAAGCACCAAAACGCGAGAACCTCGACAGACGAGGATCACGATATTCGATCGAGCACGAATCGTCACTGCGAAGCACAGTTCAGTGACATCATCTAACTCCAGAACGACATCTACGCACTGCCGCGAAAACTCGAAACACTACATGCCACGACCACGACTCCAGCCGATCATGCCTGCCGGACGACTCGCCAAACAGTATACGGAAAAACAACGACAGCTCGAAGCGAAGCGAAACGAAACGAAACAGGGAGAGATCGAGGAGCCTACGGTGGGCGAAGCTTCTTGTGAGCGATCATGACGTTCTTCCGACCTTTCATTGCTGCTGCTGCTGCTGCTGCTGCTGCGACTCTGAGAGAGAGAGAGAGAGAGAGGAGAGGAGAGAGATTGTGCGCGTCTTCAAATTTATACGAGCCTTCGAGCACGAAAATCCACCCCGAGTTCGTTATTTTGGCGGGAGGGCGACATGCTGGATCCCGGGGACGACACTGGTTTCACTGGCGCGAGTGTAGAAAGGAAGGGCACTCTCCGGTTCCGTCCCGACACGTGGCGTCAGCGGGACAGCTCGACCGCTGCCGTGCTTTTGGACGCGGGACGCCTTGCGTGGGGCCGCCCGCAGGGGAGGAGGAGTGCGTGGCGTGCTGCTCCCTTCTTTCGGAAGTGCGAGTGCACCGTGCGTTAAAACGCAATGAAGGGCGTAAGTTGCCCATTTTCAATTTAAGAGAATATTAGTTTGTCTTTTTGCGTTAATTGTTAGTTAACCGTGTGATTTTATAAAAATAGAAAAATTATTAAGGTGCACATGGGAGGTTGCGAGGCAAAATTGGCCTCGACTTGGCCGGGGATGTAATGTATAATGGAGTAGTTAATGTACTTTGATTGGCTTACAACCCATTTGCTTATTTTATTTTTTATTTTTTTGAGGTCCTCAGTGGTCTCTCTCTCTCTCCAATTTAAGGTATCTTGCTTTTGTTGCCCTATCCAACAAATGGTATTGGAGTTAATGGTAGGTTGGTGAGACCTGATGTGGATCGACATCTCGAAAAAGGTATCTTAGACGCGGTTGGCTCTATAATCAAGGCGATGAATCTTTTCTCTTGGGTTCTTGTTGAGGTTTGGCTATGCCAAGGTGATTGAGGTAGAGTTTGAAGGGCGATGTTGTCCTTGTCTTCGGCATATGCTAAATTTGGTCGAGCTAAGGTGGAGATTTGAAATGAGGCAATGTTGATGCGGAAAGAATACCTAAGCTTAAGGGGGTAGGCCCAACACAGAACGGTCGCATGTGAGGGGAAGATTCATTACGGCGTGGGCTCGAGGATATTAGGCAAGAGTAATCTCGCATCACTTATGTTTGCATTGTGAAGCAGTTGGAATATCATAGTCGGATATCATTCATTCGTTTAAGTTCTTCAATGAAAGTGAATTTAACTACACATGTTGACGAGTTCAGATTTAGATCCCTTTTGATGATCTCTCGAGATGAATGGTATTGGACATCGACCCAGCACAAATCTTAAGAAATTAAGAAGAAATTAACTAGATATGTAGCTGGTATAATAGATAGATTATTGAATAAATAAAACCAATATACCGTTGTGAATTTCTGATCTATAACATGCTTTGACATTCAATCTAATAAGAAAAGGAAAAAGAAAATCCACCTCCTCCATCAATCCATCTTCTTTTTTCACCCCAATTTCTTCCTATAACAAACTTCACCAGAACATAATTTTTGCCCAAATCGGTTACTCCTTCAACAAGGGTTCCTTCTTGTCCTGCCACTCATCCAACCGCTTCATTGCTTCCTCCACCTGCGAAAAGACCTACATTAACCATGTCCAAGAAACATTTGTGGAACGGCTTTTTCGTCGCGCGGCCAATTTAGGACGAACGCATACGAAATCGCGTTAACATGATCTGTTCAGTGAATAGGGTCGTGTACCTCCTTGTTCCAATCCGTCCGGAACGTGATCCACATCAAGATCAGGGTCTGCATGATCGTGCCGGCAAGCATACCGCCCCATAGCCCCTGCCACCACCAACCACGACGAAGGTTCACCTCGATTTACATTTCATATCTTAATCGTCGCGATGGCCCTTTCCAAAGAAGAGAAAAAAAGGTTCACCGAGCTCGAGCCAAGTTATAACTTACCTTCGCGCCGAGCCTGAAGTAGAACCCCAGAAGCAAACCCAACGGAATGCCAACCGCGTAGTAGCATCCGACGTTGATGTAAGCCACGGACGCCTGCCATCCGCACCCGACCGCCACACCTTCACCAATTTATATGCGATCAGGACTTAGAGATGGTAGATCGATATCATCGCAAGATCGGTGTGCAGGAAAAGAATGGTGCTAGTTTAGCCATTAGCTACTTGAACAAATCCTCCTTACCGGACAAAACGGGTTGAATGCCATTCAAGAGGAGGGTGAGGGCGAGCAGAGGGCACAGATCGGAGACGGCGGCCGCCACAGCGGCTCCCTCCGTGAAGGCATAGCTGATGACTCCGCGGAGTGCGAGCACCGCCGCCGCCGCGATCACAGAGATGACGAAGGAGATTATTGTCACTACCGCCACCGAGAATGCCGCCGACCTCGGGTTCCCAGCTCCAAGCTCATTGCTCACCCTGACGCTGTTTCCGACGAACGGAAGATCAAACGCAGCACGTCAGGGCTTTCTTCAATCGAACTGGAATCAATACATGCACGAGAGGAACTTAAGGAAGCAGAGAGGGACTAACCTGGCAGCAGCATTCAGGCCAACTGAGATCATGAACACCCACCCGGATATAGTCGTGCTGCAATTTGCCCGAATTCACAAAAGGAGTTCATTAGCACGTGCCTAATCATTTCCGAATTAAACTAATAATCCTCTGGACCCCGCATCCACATAAGCAATTTCGATTCGATCCGCCGTCGCTAAACCAACGTGGATGTTGTCCGTAGCATCCCATGTGAAACGACAGATAATAATGGAGATGAAGACAAGAAATCGTCACATGAATGACTAACCGCTTCTTCCTAGGATGTAGTTTAAATGGGAAAACCAAGCGTCAACACATCATAATGAGGATGAAGACAAAAAAACGTCGCGTGAATGGCCATCCACTTCTACTTAGGATTAGTCAAAATGGAAAAACCAAGGCGTCATTCATATTCCAAGGCGATCGGCAGAATCTCAGCAGTCGCGTCAATTTTTTATACCGGGAATCCGACGGTTGACCGGATAAAAGTTCGACGCACGGAGCATACGAAATGTGTACATCAGAAGCTCCTAATCCCTCAATCACGACTCGATTCTTCTTTCGACGATCTTTCCCATCATCGGTTTCGATATGCCTTCTCGACCCTTATCGAAGTACTCGCAGGAAAACGCTTCCATGGTTCGGTTCTTGTGAAAACCGCGGCGCGCGAACGGCTTGCTTCTGTCAGGATTTGCCCGGCGCTCCACAGCCATTGAGTAATAGCGACGAAAGGTGCTCATCTCAACGCACGGCAACGTTCCATCGGAAGCTTCACAAGATCCGCACCACCCCAACCGAGATGACATCATTTTTCCAAAGAGACACCCCGCCCAGCTTCCTCCACGTGGTACCTTCAACGTGCGACTTCTAATGGCGACACGGTCTGTCGTTTTTGATAAGCATGCAGAAACCACTCTTCTTTCATATGCTCATCTGTATTATGCAGTCTTGCCATGTTTTCATTAACGAGCAACGGTTGCCTCACATGGAGGGTATCCATTTAACTAAAACCAGCCACAAAACACTTCAAATTGTCAAATTTTTACTTTCACTGTACTTACTACCTCGCCTTGCCCCCTCGGAATTCGATTCGGTAACTTCTTGATGCTAACTCACAGCGCTGGATCTTTCGGGTCATGAACACATTTTCAAGAACATGTGCACATAATATAAGAAATCTTGCCGTTGTGTGTAGTGAAATAAGCTAAGAAAACTTACCATGTGCATGCGGATATTCTTCCATTTTCTGGTTAGAAATGAAGCTAAAGGCATAAAGAGAGAAATGATGCGTTTTGGCTTACCAAATAGAGAGAGAGTCCAGCGCCAACTCAGGATTCTCCAGCAGCCCGGCGAGCAACACGAGTATCTGGAAATACCACGTCTCCAGGCACAGCATCACCGCCGACGCGGCAGAGAGCTTGAAGAACCCGAACAGCCCAGAGAAGGCCTGGATGCTGAAGCCCGTCCACGTGCTCCGGCACCTCTCGCTCCGCACGATGTACACCAGCTGCGCCACCACGATCACCCACCACGACAGGCTCAGCACCAGCGACGCCCCCAGCAGCCCCAGCCCCGCCCGGTACACCGCGACCCAGCTCAGCGCCAGGTGCAGCACCAGCGTGGCGGCCGAGATGTAGGCGCTCGGGGCGACGATGCTCTGCGCCTGGAGGAACTTCTGGATGGGGAAGTTGAGGGCGTACGCGAAGATCTGCGGGATGAGGCCGTAGACGAACACGGCGGCCGCCGAGGCGATCTCCAGGGGCTCCCCGAGGAACAGCAGCAAGGGCTTCGAGAAGACGTAGACCAGCGTGAGGAGGAAGCCGGTCGCCGTCAGCAAGACAGCGGCTCGCTGGAGGTACACGCCGAGCATTTCGTACTTGTGAGCTCCGTAAGCTTGCCCGCACAGCGTCTCCACCGCACTTCCCATGCCCAGCTGACATATTTTTGATTGGTTAATCAACGGAATTATAGATGAGATTCACGTGAAGATCGAGCTTTATACTAGAGATCAACAGAGTGCGGTTCTACCATGAGGCCGTAGGCGAAGACCTGGATGCCGGTGTTGCCGAGGGAGGCGGCGGCGAGCTCAAGGTTGCCGAGGTGGCCAGAGAATATCTGGGTGGACATGGACATGATATAGTTAATCATGTAGACGACGACGGCGGGGGCCGCCAGGTGGAAGAGCAGCTTGAGCTCGATCCATGAGGCGGCCCGGACCCTGGCCCCGAGAGTCAGGCTTTGGTCGGAGAGCACGGATTCGAGGCGACCGCTCGTCTCGTGGTGGTCGGGACGGGGTTGGCGGGGCTGGGGAGACGGAGGTGGCGGGACTTGGGTGGACTCCGGCAGAGGGTCGTACTTCCTGTCGCCGCCGGCAGCTTGCGAAGAACCCATTTTTGGTGCGGGAGTCGCGCGGCGGCGGCGAGGCGGTGGTGGTGGCGGCGGCCGTGGAGAGGAGGGACGAGAGTACTTATCGATCGAATTGGCAAGAACGTGGGAGAGTCGAGGGAGGGGTTTTTAAAGAATGCGAATGTGCTGGTGATAGAGAGGAAGAGAGGAGGCAGTTGCTCTCCGCATTAACTGAGTCGAGGCTGTACGTTAATTAATTACCTCATCGGCTGTCAGCCATTGCGTCGATTCCAAACGCTCTGTGTCAGGATTTCCATTCGTTTATAGGACCATTCATTTACTAAAAGATCAAAATAACCCGATTTGGGTTAGGTGAAAAATGATCTAATTTAATTAGACCGATTTAAATTGATCTATTTGACTCGTTTCGATTTCTTTTTCATAGAATGTAGAATTAGTGATTCATATCCTATTCGATCCGATTCACATCCAATCCATTCCTAATTCATATTGTTAAAAACACTTACATATTTAATTAAATCTATAAAAGCTCGTACTCAAAATGAAATGAAAGTGCAAAGTGAGCGAGTGCAAGATCTAGTGAGAGTAAGAAATAATGAAAATAGAGTTATGTAGGTGGCTTGAATCTAATTAAGTTGTAAACCCGTTTTTGATTCATTTAACACTCACATTATGTTTAGACCTATTTACAATCAGTTTACTCAAATATAACTAATTCATTCATGGTCCATTTAACATTTATAGGGATTAACGAATGGGCCAATGACTTGTTTTGACAGGTCTAATTCATAGTCAATCACGAGTCACACTTTGGTGCCTCAATTTTACATTTTCCGAGCTGTAATATCTGATCAAATTCGATTCAAGAATCCGACTCGCCAAATTCATCTGTGTACAAATGTGAAGTGATATTTCGATTCGTTCATGTGCGGGACATCCAAACCGCAGAAAACTATTTCGATGACGACCATCTTTGATCCATAGAGTTGTCTAACGACGGGACTCTTAGAAAATAGTACGATGAACGGGAACCGAAGTAACGCATGAAAAAGGAGAGAAAGCAAGAACAAGATGATAATGCGATAAGTATAGCCGCCGTTATATGGAGAGTGTCGTTTCGTGTGGGGAAGACAAGAACGAAGGCAGATCGTTCACGAGTTTCATTTCCCTTTTTTCGGGGTTCGACATTTCCACGAATTGAAGAATAAATTCGCCCCCCAAAAAGAAGAAGAAATCCAAAGGCATTTCCTCGGTTGGCGATTGAAGGATTTGGACGGTTCATCTCCATGTGGACCTTCCACAATGTTTTGCTAACCATCTAAAAAAGTTGGATGAAGAGAGGATTCGGTATTTAAAATATTATAATATCTTAAGTTAAGTATTGGTTCGATAATTAAACAGATTTAAAAAGATTTTGAATTCGTACTTTCTGCTCTGACACCATGAAAGATTTTGTAGGAGCGCCATCGACGGCTCTAAAATGGGTAAATCATTCGATGAAGTCGTGATATGCTTTCGATCGGTACTAAATAATTCCCTTTTGTTGAGACGCCGGGAATCAGTTGGGACAAGTAAAGCCTTAGGAATAATCAACATCAATGTCCAAGTTTGTTTCATGTGCCAAACCAACTGCCGAAGGTTGATTTGTTGGCTTGCCAATTTGGATTCCTCAAGTTGACTTTTGACCAGTCGATGCGATAGAAGGTGGCGTCAACGAGGCAGGCGATGCTCTGCTAATAATGGTTCATTATGGAGTAGAGTCCAAATCAGAGTTTCCTTTCTCTCTCTTTTTTATTCTCGAGATTAGAAAGGAAAAATTGGGCTTTGGGAGCCATCGCCAGAAGAAGCGTACGGCTGCACGAGTTGCTCGAGAGGAAAGTGACAAAAAATTGTTTCCCCCGCTGGATAAAATATGTAGAATCGTTTCTGAAAAGAGGAATCTAAACAGCGCGTCCAATTAAATAGATTTGAACTCAAAATTTAGGACCGGATGACGACTATCATCTCCACAATCTCGAAACCATTGCTCTTCGTTTTGAAAAAAACAACGTTGGCTGATTACGATATTAAAGCCATATATTACTATTAACTTTCCTTAAGTGTTAATATATATATATATATATAATTATGCATTCATCTTTCTTTTTTGGTCGAAAAATTATACATTCATTTAATAGCATAAATTTACAGTTATCAGTAGTCCACAAAAATTTATTGGAATAATTGTCTGAAAAGTCATAAACCTTTCGTACGGTGGTCGATTTAGTTATAAATTTTTTAATTGTACTTGTCAATTTAGTCATAAACCTTATATTTGTCAATATAAGGGATGAAATTCATAAAGGTTTTTTTTTTTTTGGGGGGGGCGGTGTGCCAAGTTGGAATTATACGAAAAGACTTGGAGATCAATTTTATATGCTAATATCCAAATAAGAGATACTAGTAGAGTGTTTCTTATGTTGAGGATAAGGTGTATGTCTTAAGGTTTGATATAGGAGAGTAGAAGATTTTGCTCTTTAAAGAAAACCCCGTCTTGCACAGTCAATTTTGTACGCTACCAGAAAATATTAGGCAGGCACGTACTTAAAATAGGATTATAGATCGTAATCCCTGCTGTTTCCGATGATTCCAGCGTTTTTGTCGAGTTCCAGTGACGCTCAATCCAATTAGTTGTGATGTTTCTTAATAGCATTGGATGGTGCAATTACATGCATGCTGTTTTGAGTCTACACAGATACCATGATAATTGCTACTACTATGTCATTCCTTGTTTTAATATATATATATACCATAGGCTAATTTGATCTGCTTAGGTCGTCATTGCATGCCATGTTAGATTAAATTATAGTTCTCTTACTCGTCCTTAGAAGTAGGTCGCATATAGATCACATTAAATTTCACTTTCCTATATCATTAATTCAAATCAGAATTCACATAGACATAATTTAGATTAAAATTGCATCCATAACAAGAAAATTGCAAAAGGAATTAAATGTCATCGTACCGAAAAATCATGTCTAGGCTATGCATGCATTTTCAATTAACATCTGATAGATATTGAGAAATTAATTAGTAAAATTATACTTGGCTTTCCACTGAGGTTAGTCCTATTTCCTAGCAATTTATTTATATCTTTGATTATTGAGTGTTATATTATCTAATTGCACACCCGCATGATTACACTTGTATGATTAGTGATTTAAGTTTAAAATCAATCAAGATAGCTTGTAAGGCATAATTTAAAGAGAAAATGTATCAAAATGGCATTAGATTCATTTGGCGTAATCAAATTTCAGTATTTATGAATTTAATGTTTATAAAAGTAAATTGTAGGAGAACACTTTACTAACACTTTACTTGGATTTTTAATTAACCCTAACTCATTAGCACCAGCTCCGAAAGACAAGAAAATTGCATGTTAAATCAGGCATCAAATTGTAATTTATAAGGCTGGAAAAATACCATCATAAATGCGAGCTATTGACTCGCGAGACAAACTTCATTCCCATTTAGTAGTCCATTAGCTTTATCTTTTATGGTTCATACCAAATAAAGTCACGGCACTTGGAATAATTTTGCACATTTACTAATAGTTGGCAGGTATCATTTTAGTAATTCAACACTCGATCAAAAAAAATAAAAATAAAACAGAGTAAATGGATGTAAAGAGGAGGATACAACATTGTTTTTTTTTTTTTTTCACTTGTATACGAGTTTCTTGTTACAGGATTTATTATATGGAGCTAGAAGAATTGGTTGCTCCCTCATGCCCTTTTTCCTAAATGCCATCACAGTTACAGAGGTTGCCTGGTAAAGAATGAAGATGGCCGAGGATTGTGCTCGCCGATACATTTCCCCGTCTTGCGCAGTCGTTTCTAAGTATGATTTCTTCGTCCTCCAACTTCGGAGGGACAAAAAAGATGAGAATACACTCCTATCCACGGAAGGGCTCGAATGGCAGCTAGGAAAACCAAAGTGCCGGCAACAAGTTCAAGGAGGCATCTTGAGAAACAGCAGAGTTGCCAACAGCAGCGTCACCAGTAAATTTTCGATGCGGGAGCCTGCATGTCGATGTATCACCAAAATCTTAGTACTTGAGACCAAATGCTATAAGGAAGAAGCACCCCTTATTTGCAACGCAAAGACACCGCTGATGAATATCTTACTACTGATGGGAGAGAAAACTGTTGTGAACTTCTTACTAATCGAGTCAGAAACAATCTCATATCAATCTATGCACCTTGCATCCATTCCAAACCCTGGGGCCAACTGATTCAATAATTTCTGAATAAGCCTAATTAAGGCTCTGTGATCAAATTTCTCTATTTTTAACTTAACTGAAAATAAAAAGAGGGCTTGATTCAGCAAGCAGTGACCTCAAATATATCCCACATTCAGATCACTCAGGTACTCAAGCCTGTTGAGATGCCAATCAAAAAGACATAAATTTTGGATCTCTATAGTGACTTAATACGCAAAAATTCACTGGTGAGCTATCACATGCACTCGAAGAGACTTTAATATGTGTCAAGCTAGGGCAAATGGGTAGTTATCGTTCAAGAAGACATGATCAAAAAGTAATGACAGATGCAATATTCGGCTAGAAAAGGGCATCAAATTTCCTTACCACGGTGTGCAGATGATGTTTTGGGAAGAGCTGGAATTTTGCCAGCTGCTATGCCGAGGAAGAGCAAATGTGTCAGGAACAGAAGTGCCGAAACCAAAGTAGGAAAGGCTGAATACCGACATACAAGAGAAAGACAGGTAGTTGAGATATACTTTTGTTGCAAGAAGGCAAAGGAACGAGAGAAGTGGAGGACGGCCATGGAGCGGCAATGTTGTCGTTGAGATCACATATGAAGCTTACTCCTGACATTTGATCAAATGTTGCATCTGAAGGTAAGCTTGGTAGAAGACAGCCAGATTCTGGAAACAAATCAATGGAGCTCTCAATTTCTCAGGAATAAAGATACAGCAACAATGGAGTCCAATTAGTTCATATGGTACTTATGCAAATGCTTTGAAACTTGTGAATTTGGCCAACCAAGGCAAAGTTGTTGTTGAGGTTGTTTAGCATTGAATATCTTGAATCAGGATCTTACATGAAATCAGAGATAGCACAAGTTGTACCCTTTTGGATTGTTTTATTCTCAAAGGCCATGTTATACTGGGTAGTAGACGAGTGAATATGAGCCTAAAAATCATTATGATTTTCAGAAGAAATACAAGCTCAAACTCTTTACTTCATGCTTCGAAGAGAAGATTTTATTGTAAAATCAGAAACTTTGCAACCCTTTCTATCCAGTGATGCTTCACCAAAGAACCAAGCGGGAATGAGACATTAGACTTGAGATAGAAATTTGTCACTTAAAAGACAAAATAAGCCACTGCATAATCTTAGTATGTAGGATAGAAGGCAATCATAAGATTAGGACATTACCTTGCGATAAAGCTGAAGGATCCAGTTCAGAAACCCCCATCATAGAGGAAAAAGCACAAGAAAGTCTTCGGTCAGTATCAGTTCTTTAGAAGGCTGAATGACAGTAAATTGCTCGCTTAGCTGCAAGTAGGGAAGAAAAGGGAGAGAAAAAGGATTTGCTTACCTTGAAGAGAGAAATCCTTGAGGTTTATATGACAAAGATTATAGAGATTCTTTGAGACATTGGCTTGCTGCAATTTCATTCCAAGATATGTAGCACAATTTAATGCTTGCAAGTTGGTTAGAAAGCTCTGCTCCTGTAAGTGGGAAACATAGCTCTCCATTGCTTCACAGCAATCTGTTTGGTCATTTATCAGTCCCTCACATTCTTTTGAAATTGTCACGATGTTTCGGAATTTCAGTGGACAAACTGTCAGATAAAGAACATACAAGAATATCAAAAATAGGGATTAAGATAGTTCCAGAAATTTCCTGAAAGCTCTCAATGACAACCAGTAGTGAATGGAATGTGATTCCAAAAAAGCGATCAACCCTGCACATTTGCATGCATGTGTACCTACACATTCAGATGCATGCTTACCCTTGTTTGTATTGCAATTGGAGAGGCCTCTAAGGACACTGTTAGCTGAGGAGGGATCCAGTTTACTTGCCAACCATCGCAGGACAATATTCTTACAATCATCAACGTTATTTGAGTGCTCAGGTGAGATAGGATTCCCATCTGAACTCGACATGCCATTCAAGGATAGTTTCTGGGCTGCATCTAAAATTGCGTTTTGGCAAGTTTGGTCACAGCACTCCTTGACAGGATCGATTTTTTGACAAGCAGTTAGAAGTCTTGAGGTGTCCACGCTGCTCTCAAACTCATTGACATCAATGATAGGGCAGGAGGCTGCAGTGAGGTTTGCAGGAGAAACAGAGCATATGCTTTGAAGAGTTTCATTGGCACCTTGAGCCTCTAGGATTGTTAGAACATCTGAGAGGCAATGGTTGGAATGAGTTGCATTTAAACCAAGCATCCCAGAGTTTTTACTAGACTGCCCCATGAGAATGACCAGCGTGGCATCAAACTGAGGACAACATACCACATTAGCTAAATATGGCGCAAATGAAGCCCAACAGTCCGTCGCTGTTATACTCATGATGCTTTGTGCCGCTGAAAAATTCAAGCTGCAAAGTCCTGATGAACCAAAACCAAAAGCAGCAGAAAATTAGTTCATGTGCACTGCCCTCCACAAAAAGATAGTTCTACTCCAGTCAAGAAAGTCAAGTGGGATAGGCCTTAATTGACCAAAATCTGTGTGGACACAAGAAAATGCAGGATAATTCAAACTCTCATACAAAGAAAACACAGGGTTTAGTCAATGCCAGAGTAACTGTCACATTTCACACCAGTTTGCAATCACGGATGCAGTTACCCTGCATCATTGCACAAAATCCTGTCACGTGTCCACGAATAACCAACCCACTGTTGTACGTGATTCGAGAAGAAGTGATGCAAATGGGGGCTTCAATATTCAGGTCAAAGCTAACTAAAAGAAAAGGGTGCTCTAAAAGCATGGTAATTGGGAAGCTTTCCACAATAGTCATACTCAGGAAACTCAGCGTTGTTTGCCCCAAGCACACTTGGGATACTTTTAGCCAAGCATAAGTGACATTGTTTAGGCAAACCTTTGTTCCTATGGTATTTGAGCAAGTGAATCGCACCTGATAATTTTGGCACAGTGGCATTTGTGAATGGCATCAATGGCGCAGGAGCTGAACTAGGGAGAAAAGGTTGAGGTTCTGCACTGGGCGAGATTTTTGGAGTCACAGCACTTCTCTTTATTGAAACTAAAGCATTGTGTTCATCACCAAGAACTGAGCTGCAATAGGAGACATTTAAACCTGCAGAGACAAAGGAGCTACATGATTGATAGCCTGTCATACACACGAAGGAAGACATGAATATTGCTGATAAGCAGAGAGTTACCCGCTTGTATTGATTTGCTGTACGATAAAATTAATAACACTAAAGTTCTCACTTTTTAAATAGTAAATGGTTCTAAAGCAACACAACATGACTTGGAAATTACAAATGTGGGTCCAAGCAGACCCTAGAAGCCATCTTAGAAAGTTGTGAAAGCAACATTCTGAGTTTCCTTCAGTCTGAGAGAACATTGCACAAAATAGACACCATAACTTGTGTATCACAAGTTTCCCACAAACTGGAGAATGATTTTGTTAGCAGGAATATTACAGACCATTCTGCTGAGTTTAGCTTAGTTGATTTACCACCTAGAAACCCATAAGCACATTCTAATTCTCCTGCAAGTAATTGTCGCAAAGAAAAAAGGGCTTTGAAAACCTTCACTAGCTTAACTACACAGAAACCCAATCTGATAAGCAACCATCGCTCCAAGAAACTAATCAGGTCGATCAGTAAGACTCCCAGCAAAACCATCAGTTTAGCTTTTCATCAGTATTCATAACAATGTGGTCTGCAGCACAACTTGGCTAAGAAACTAGCATCCACAAAAGAGACCACCAATTTATTCTGCATTATGGACCTGAAACGTGATGCCGGTTGCCTTTTCAGAGCCCTCTTTGGAAATCAAAGCGCATCCCAAGTTTTAGCAATTCTTCATTGAACTTCCTCATAAGCTCTAACATTACAAGTCAATTATCACACCTTGGTTATGCATCCAAAAGGATTGATTTGATATACCAACAAATCCTCTCAGAATTCAGAAATTTCGTTCCCATGTCACCTTCTTGCTTCCACACGCTTTGTTGCTGAGATACCTTCTGCTAAAATTCGTCCCTATCCTTTTGGTTTTAACAGCTTTTTCACCTTAAAATATTTTCCAATATAAGGTCCAAACTCCAAAGCATCGAACTACGAAGAAATTGCACCAAAACAACAGCGTCGACAAAAAATGGAGCTGGAATCAAAGTTGGCTGTCCGGCGGCAGAAATTTAAAAAGCTAGATTCTTGATAAGCAGAAGAGCAGAGAACTGACACGAAAGAGGAAACCAGGAAATCAATCACACTCGGGTCCTCCAAAAACAAGCATTCAAGACAACCCAATTTGTTAAATTTGCCAAAAGGGAAGATTAATGCCAAATAAAGACACCGGCAGTGAAAAAAGCCAAGAACGAGAACAAGAACGCTTACAAAGAATCGCTAGCAGAACCCGCTGAGGCGCGAGACCGCCCCCCAGCCTCGCTCTCATGCCTTCACCCTATCGGTTTCGCAGCAGCAAACGCAGAGAATGTGAATGCAAGATGAACAGGCCGGGGGGAAAAAGAGACTAATGCAGGAGTGGCGAACCCACCTCAACGCCTCTGCAATTGGAAAAACGGGCACTGAGAATCTTGCGTATTAAATAGACCGTACGGAGCGTTGAAAAAGAGAAAGGCCGAGGAGGAGGCGGAGGAGGAGAACGGGAACTTCACGGAGCGAGGGAGGGAGGCAGGGAGGCAGGGAACCAGCGAGCACTTCACTCGGACACGCTCGGTGAACAGTAGCTACGCACGAGCGAGGTCGAGCTTGGGGGAGTGGGGAAGGTGGAGGGAGGATCACGTGCCGAGAGTCCGGAGTCACGTGGGGGGAGGTTGCTTCCGGAAGAATACACTTGCAGCATGCCAGCCTGTATTAAAACCGAAAATTGGAATGTAACCGTCATATTTTGTGAGGTTAATTAACGCCACGAAAAATTTTAAATCGATATATTTATAATAAATTTTAATTTTTTGATCATAAAAAATTCTAAATCAATGCATCCATGATAAATTTACTGAAAACTATTATTTTAATCACAAAAAAGTCCAAATTGATATATTTGGGATAAATTTATCGTATGTTAGTTTCTGTTAAATTGAATTAATACCATGAAAAACCACAAACATATCCATTTATGATAAATGGAAAGTAAATGCTTAAAATAGTATATTCGTTAACTGTCACGTATTATTTAATTTAGTAACTTGACGGTAAATTTTAAGGGAAACTAATTGAAGGTAAATTTGTCACAGTGTATTAGTTTGAGTTTTTTGATGGTAAAAAAAAATTAGTTTAGGATAAATTTATCACAAATATAATAATTTGAGGTTTTTTCGATCTATTAACCTTATTTTATTTGAATTGTCCATCCATTTGTTTCGTTATCAAAGTAAATTTCTGCGCCTCACTAAAAATTAATGAAAAGCCATTCATTCGACTCGAATTTCTCTTTGCCCATTCCGTGTCGCAACTCGTGTTAAATTCAAGCTTCTCTCAATAATTATATGTCGTGTTGTCATATTTCACAAAGATTATCACCACTAAATCCCATGACCCAAATCAACACATTTCACTTATTTTTGTTTTTATGAAATACATCTAATTCACGTCTGAGATATTCGTACAAAAAACACAGTGATCTTGTAGGGATTATCACTGGTAGTTTTAGCTAAATTCGGGTGGCATAAACCCACCATCTTATTTAGCTTTCCTTCTGCCATTTGGGGTTTTGCTTCGGCCATTGAGCTCGTGTTCCCGGAGGAAGCGTGACATGCGGGGTTTGACTCCGTGCGATGCGCAGCGGAGAAAGGACAGCCGTTTGATTTAGCATGAAACGAAACTTTGGTTTTAAGCCTTGGCTTCTTGTTGGGGTCATCTTTGACCTCTTTTCCTTTGGACCCGTCGTTCCGTCGTGGAAGCGTCAACTTGCCTTGGATTTTTCAATTCATTGGTGGCTTTGGATGCATTGCTCGAGAGATTTGCGCGTGAAAACAGCCTTCCAAAACGGGGTGGGGGAGGGATTTGGCGTGCAGTTACATTGCCCACTTGCGTACGCAAGGACAACGAACATTAACATTCCCGAAAGAGATGCCTCATAATCCCCCTCTTGTCCCCGACTCCCGCATGCAGCCCAATATCCCCATGGAATAATTTGCCTCATTTATTTTATTTTATTTTTATCTCACGGGAATGTGGGGGACACTTGCTATGCCCTCGAAAAGAAAATATGACTTGTCGAGTCATACATTTTTGTTCGCATAATTGATTCTCACACTTTCAAACATCGCGCGACTCAAGATCGCGCGACTCAAGAAAAAAAAGAAAAAAGAAGGTCATACTCAAGCGATTGGTTGAAAAGGTTAATTGCGCGCATGATAAAATTTATGTTTCTCGATTTCTCTATTTCTCTGTTCCCCGGAATAGGTTTAGAATATAAATCCGTTTGGTAACGCAGTTTGATTTCTCTATTTTTGAAATAGATTTCTATTCCATAAATAGAAAAATCGAAGAAATCAGAAGCTGAAATTTTTAATTTCTCAATTTCTGAAACAGAAATAGAAATTTTTTTTTCTCAACTTTTCAATTTAGTCAAAAATATTTTAGATCACTAATATTGAAATAGAAATAGAAAAAGTTAATTTAGTCCAAAATATTTTAATGATTTTTTAATATAATCATTTCAATCAATATTGATTGAAAATCTTAACCATTTGGCCAAATGATGAGAATTGAATGAACAAGGCTTCATTTGTTGCACGCAAGAGATTTCACGCATGGTAATAGTCAACTTGCAATATTCATATCTAACGAGTCTTTCTTCACCTACTCTTTTGTAGTACGCCAGACAACGGCTCTATCTGACTAACTATTTTTTTAATCATAAACTTCATATTGAGACGGTAAAAAGGAGTCAAATCATTAGGGTTTCATCAGATTTTTCTTTTATAAGGAAAATAAATCTAATAAGGAATCTGTTGTTCTTGTAAGAGTGTTGATGAAAATATAGATTTTGATAATAAATTTTTAAATAATCCTAGTGTTGATAATTTTGAAAAAAATTGGTGACGATTTTTGAACATGATGAGGATTTTTTTAACAAAATTTGGAAAGAAATTGGAATTAGACTTGAAGTTAGGATATTTTTTTAGGAGATTAGACTATTATAATCATGACTATCATCAGACTTATTTGATTAATGTGAAATCAATTTCGGCAAAAACATAACGACATATTCACTACAATTGAATTTCAATTGATTTTTTTTTTTTGCCATGTTGTTTATTTTTCGAAAGAAAATATTATGTAATAGGAAACGTAAGCACATGTAATAGGAAATTTCATAAAATTGTATTTTCAAATTTTGCAATGTATTAGTATTATTTCAACTATTATTTTGTATTTGAGGATTTCCTATGTTGTTATCTAATCAATTTCTATTTCTAGAAATAGAAATTTTATTATGTTATCAAACGGATTTTTTTGCTCAGAAACTTGTCTGAGAAATATAAATTGAGAAATCAATTTCTGGTTAGAAATCAATTTCTGCAACAGGAATTTTATCATGCGTGTCCTAAGCCACCGATTATGGCGTACTTTTCTGGAGGTCCCGAATATTATTATTATTATTATTATTTGAGTGGATGCTTTGTTCTTTTTCTTTTTCTTTTTTGTTTGGGTCGACTAAAATGGGCTAAAAGGAGTCTGGTTTTATGGCTAAAGAAGTCGGTGTCATTATGGGCTGGGCGGTCCATCCTTTTTCATGCGAAGTGCACCCGAGAAGATAGAGGGACTGGCCTTGTAGTAAATGGACTTGGAAATGAGAGTTTCGGATTTCGTTTTCGAAATGAGACATGCAGGAAGTCGTGAATGGTCGCGAGGGACAAAGCCTCGGTGCTTATCGGCCTGCGCGATTAGTCCCTTCATTGGGACGAGTTCCCCTTAAATGAACCTCAGTTTTTGAGCTCACCACCGCCGGGGCCTCCTCATTGGGACCTCTAGGATGAGCATCCTACGGCAGATATTTGATCTGGAGATTCTCGAACCATCCGAGGCCGTGGATCTAACGAGTGGTGACTCTCTCGTGGCAATGGCGATCAGGAGGAGATGAAACGTCGTAATCTTTGGGAACCCAAGTCACCTGGCGACGGGGACAAAGGCCCCATAACCTTTCGTTTTTTCGATCCAAGGTAAGGAAGAGATATTTGAGTTTTTTGGAAGAGACATCTGAGTTATGTGTCTGCCTCTGTGTGTGTTTGGGAGAGAGACGGATGAACCGAATAATTATAAGGACCAACATTTATCTTTCAACAAACCTAAATAAAAAATCGCCATTTGTTTCACTGTTTGCTTTCTAAAGGTGCCCTTACTATATAATAACCATTAATTGGGAGATGGAGAACAATGCGCTCAAAGCTTATAATGGCTCATCATGATATAAGCTTGCTTCTACTCTCCCGGACTAATAACCTACTGGATAGATTCTGCTAGTCAATTGTTGAGAAGTTTTAATAGATTATGTCACTCATGCTCATGCACTTTATGTCGAAACTAGTGCTGTTTATATCCAAGCAGATAGATCTCATTATCTCACACCTAAGCATAAATTATTATATGACCAACACTTCTCAAAAGATTACAATATGAGGCTCACAAAAGATGACAAAAATGTATGCAAAGTTTTCTCAAATTTTGGAATCACAAACTCTTGGTCTCTTTATCTCTTCGATGCATTGGTCTTCTTTTATATTTCTCAGCATCTAAACTTCCCGTTGGACAGTTTTCAAAATAATCAACCTCTAATCTAACCATTGGACAATTGTTGAGAAGATTTGAGTCGGTTAAAATTGACCAATCAAAATTCCCGTAAATTTAATCACATATACAATCAAATCTTGGTTCCCAAAAATTGAGTGCTTCAACTATAGAAAGTATTTTGCATTTGGGATGATCGTCAATCAAGAAATATATCTCACATAATTGATTTATCTTGTACATATAATCTTTATATTGATGGTCAATCAAAATCTTCTAAGTTGGGAATCCATGTCAGATCACAAGCTATCAAGAAATGAGATAATACATTTAAAATAATTATCTTGAAGATCGTGACAAAATTGTCGCCACAAATAGTGTAGGTGTTGTGCTTATATTCACAGTGTTATATCCAGCTCTCCTACTGTCTATAGATATCAAACTTTCATAGGCCTCTGTTTATATTAAGCTTTTGTAATACTCCGTTCATATCCGTTCAGCATACTATTGATATTTACACAGTCGGCTGCTTATATCCAAGCAGTACGTTGTTTATATCCGTGCAATAGTTGATTGTGGCTTCTCAATTATATTCAACAATTCGTCCCAAGACACTTTAATAGCGATAGTGATGTAGATTTTGTGAACTTAAAACCTTTTTCTTTCAGTCATTTAAATTTTTTTCACTGGTCATATCAAAGGTTCTTTTAAAGCGGATATTCCCTGCAACACAAATGACTTTTGCATTTATCAAGATCAATATAAACCATGAATAGTTTTGTCAATTTCAATTATATTAAGAGGTTTTCTCATCAATACAAACACCTATCAATATTACATCAGTTTCAATATCTTAGAGCTCACAAAGCCACCCCAAAAGCTAAAGATTAAAGGCTCTCTCGGAGAGCAAGACCTTGGTGTATAATGCATCCCTAATCGAGGGGAACAGGGTCGAATAAAGCCGACGAAATTTGGTCCTTGGTTTCATGACTAGGAAGGCCATGTCCATCTTCATACTGGTAAAAGAACTGAGAAGCTCGTGCTAAATTCAAACAAGCACTGAGGAAAGGTTTGAACCCGAGAAATGGGTAGTCCTCAAACACGTCTTTGTTCATCCTCTTCCAGGTCTTGCGCACTATATGCCTGATGTGTTCCCGTGCGGGCTCCTCTGAAGCGCTAGTTTCATTCATGTAGCATTCTAGTGCTTTGAAGTTGTCTCCTCGTGCCAATTCATACTAAATGGACAACATTGACGGGTGACAAATATAAGTTCCATTATTCATTTCACATGCGTATCAAATAATAAAAAAGAATAGAATGTCATCATGAACACTTCGATGATGTACTCTTCTTTTCTAAGTGACTATTTACCAGGAGAAAAATAAATGTCAAATTAAGTTACCGATGATGTGCTGAGATCATTGTTGAGTCGAAGGATCTTGCTAGAACAGTGCATGACACTTGGAATTTTTGAAACGTATTCAAGTCCCTCTTCCATCAACCTGTCCGTGGTTAGGAAGTAGCTGTCCAACAGCAACATCAGCCCTCCGACTGAATCCACCGCATTGTCAATGTACTCCTTCAGTGTCGGTTTAATGCCCGTGTTGTACCAATGTACCTCCTTCATGTACGCCTTGCATTCACCGGCCCACTATAGGATTGAAATTCGAAAAGTATGTCAATGACCAAGTCTAGGGATGTTCTTTTCTCCTACATTTTGGGATTCTCAAATGTTCAAAGAGAAGTTATAACGAAAGTTAGAAGTAGAAAAATGACTTGTCTGATGTGGACAAGTAATTATTAGGTGAGAGATTTAGTAAGTTGAGATTACCACTTTCCGCAGGTAAGGAATGGGGTTGATTCCTCGCTCTCTCATCGTCCAATACCCAATTTCGTTGGTCGTGTTGTACAAGGCCATGAAACTATCTCTTATTGTTGGAGGAAGCCTATCTATGTCCGTGATGTCCCACCTAGATAAGTTATCACCATTTCAACAATCTTATGAATTTTATCATGACTCAATACGTTTATTAGTAATAATAATGAAAATTAGTGCCTATTGTTACTTTATTAGCCCAAACTAGTCAATCACATAGAAGAAAAACAAGCTGACATAAACCATGATATGTCTAAAACACATCAAAGAATTTGTTTCATAGCATATAATTTTTTGTATTTTTTCCATTGCGTTCAAACTAGTTAATTTTGTCTTTTTTCTTGGCAATAACAGTTACAAGGGAAAATGACGATGGTGGTGACACTAAACAAACCTGACAATGAAATCTGTTAAGAGTTCAAGCTCTTTCGACGTCCCATATATATCATAAACGTCGTCGATAAGTGTCACCATACAACCAATCTTTGCATTCAATTCTCTGAAAGCTGTATGATGAGGCTCGAAAATCATTATACTGCTCCAAAAATAGTTTTCCACTAGCCTGTCCCTAGAGAAGGTCATCTTGTTCACCCCAAGATCAACCCACCACCTGAAAAGTTTGTCATAAAACGACAAAGTCAATCAAAATGCGCTCCTACGTGGATTCCACCTCAAACGTGATGTTGGCTACATTTATGAACATTTAAAGAATACTTGTGTATACCTTGCCAGATTGCTAACTTCCTTCCTGTGGATTGACTGCACTAAATTGAAGTCTAATTTAGCCAATCGTAACAAAGAGGGGATCGTGTCTTGCTGTTTCTCATACATGTCCATGAACCACCGAGCCTCCAACCTGTTGGGCCTCCAATGGATCGGCATATCTAATGCATGATTCACGTGGCTCGCTAAAGTAGTGGGAACTTCATTGAGGTTTAGATCCTTCAGATGCTTAGAAGCGAAGTTCCAAGCTTCATCGAGTATGGTTTCACCTTCCAATCCATGGAAAGAAGCTTCATAAAGGCTAAGAAGCCCCTTCACATCCTTGTGGAGCAACTCGTTGAATGTGCTAGTCTTGTTCATAAACCTTTGAAGCACATCTACATTTCCAATAAAAGGAATGGTAAGGTAAATTTCGATTCATCAAGATGATTTACAAAAGGTTAACTAATTAGTGAATACCTTGCTGTATGTTGTATCCATGTTGTCTAAGAAGCCGGAATCGAAGGGAAGTGGCATAAAGATCATCTGAAAGTGAAGTATCTTCAATGTTGTTATAGATGGAACTAAGAGCGTTCTTGATCTCAATCTCGAAATGATATCCTAGTCCTAGTCTTTGAACCCTGTCAATGAACTCGAGTTTGGCTAGCTGATTCATCTCCTGGTCGAATAGATCCTTGACTTTTTCCTTCAACCTTTGGACTTGCACCCTATATTCATCATCCTAGGCCCATGAAAAACCCAGAAAATGAGATCCAAAACAAAGTCAATGCATAAGCAGAGTTCAATATTGCCTCTTGTATGAAAACAGATCGATCCTCGTTTGAATGTCTTATATAAATCATATATAGAAGAACATAAGAAGTAAACATCCATAAATCTAATTCAAAGTACAATTTTCTTTTTATTTCTAGGTCGTTTTTGTGTTTGTGGACTCATCCCATTGAAGTACATAAAAAATAGGAAAAAAGTATCATTCAATTGCTGTACTTATGTTGTTTTTGTAGTCAGTAATATCCTTAAACTTACAATTTGCACAATCAAGTGCTTGAACTTGTGGAATTTCTGTTCTTCCGTCACTAATTCTAGCAAAGTGAAGCCAATGTATTGATCGATGCCAAAAAAAGGTTTGCTATTCAAATAAGCAGTGCCATCATGGAATAAAATGTTACTGAAATTTGCTTACAGTTATCTTGGGTTATTGTTATTGTAGTTTCGCAAATTGAATATCCACAACGGTCTCAAATTTTTCCACATTATGCTAGCATCGACATACGCATGAGCTTCAAATTGCCGGAACCATAGACCAAAAAATTTGATAGGAAATTTCCACAAGTTTAAGGACCAAATTTTTTTGAAAAAAAAAATAATAGGATCGAATGTGAATATTTTCCATAGAACTTACTCGGTTTTGGGAAAAATTATCAAGAAAATCTTAAACTTATTACACTTGTGTCAATTAAGTTATAATATGTTTGGTTTGGTCAATTTAGTCCTAAATCTTTCGAGAACTTGTTCATGGAGTCCACATGGCTAATTTTGACAGGAAATCGTTGATGTGAACACTGGCCGTCCTACATTGCATGATTAGCGCTAATGTGGACAATTTGTAAATATATTTTATGAATTCTTTCTTTCTTTTTCTTTTCCTTTTCTTTTTGCTAGCGGTTGGTTGGTAGCCACAGGTGATGGCCAGTGAGGGCCTCTCTTGCCAGATCTAGCAAGGGTGAGACTTGGCTAGACTGCCCTAGCCTGAGCGAGGGCAAAGGCTACCCTTGCCAAATTTGGCAAAGCCAATCCTAGCTAGGCTAGTGCAAGGCTTGCCAAGCCTCACCCTCACCTAGGCAATGCTTGGGGATACTGCCTTGGCTTGGGTGAGATTCGGCCTTGCTAGATTTGGCGAGGGGGCCCTTGTCGGCACTCACCCTTGCTTGTGGTGGGTGAGGGTGTCTCTCGCCCAGGCAAGGCTAGCACTGGACAACTTTCACCTATGGCCAATGGCCCATGACTAACCACTATCGATGAAAAGGGAAAAGTAAAGAAAGAAAAAATACAAAAATACAAAAAAATGTAAAAATTGTCTACGTTAGCATCGGCCATATCAAGTGAAACGGTAATCATCCATATCAACGATATTTGGCCAAAATTTACTGAATGAAATTTATTGGCAAATTGTCAAAAGTTTTAGAATTCTATTGACCAAATCAAAAGATTTAGGACTGAAGTTGTAGGAGTGCAATAGTTTTGGTCTTTCTTGGTAATTTCCCCCAAGATTTTGTGCTAAAAAAGGAAGAAAATCATTACCATGTAATTAACACCGAGTGACTGCACAAAGCCATAGTCCCAAACGCTAGGCTGCCAATTCGCCGAGCGTCTCACATTCTCCTGATCTTCAATTTTCATAGCACACGTCATAAATTGAGGGCCGGAGGAGGTGGAGGAGGAGGGAGAGGAGGAGCGAGGGTGTCTAAAGAAAAACAGAGAGGTTTGGTTATGACGAATTGAGGAGGGGAGGAAGCTTTTGAACATAACAGGAAGAGCCATGGCGAATTTTTTTTTTGCGAATCTCTTTGTATGCTAACCATCCTTTATATAAAGGTGTTGTTGCGGAGCATCAATCATGAAGGAAGTTTGTAGTTGCTATTGGAGCGAATTTTTCTATTCGCTAGAGCCATTCTCTAATCATTGCACTTCACTGTTTCTATGTGTACCGAGTTATACCGACACTGATATCACGATCCATTGGGAAACATGTTTTATTTGTTGCAAGTTCAGCACATGTGATCCAAGTCCCACCGTCGGCTTGCAGAATAAAAATCATTTGTCCTGTGGCCACGAAAAAATGTTTTAAAAGAACAATCTATGGACCACTAGTTTGCATGGAGGCCTGTATTTACGGATGTGACATCCCAAATTTTCAACTCTGTTTTCTTCTGAATGAATTGAGCATTTCATTGACGTGTCTGTAGGGCTATTATCAGAACTGATCATTCTTGGGATAGCTAGACTATCTGGGGAAATTATTAGGAATCTTAAGGCAAATAGACTTGAGAATTCGATTAGGAATCGGCTTCTCGACCATGTCCATCTTTAGAGGCCATTATGGCACAGTTAAAAATAAATTTGATATCAGAGATAGACTTGATCAACGGTGATGTGTGGCTAATCGTGGGTGATACCACTAAATTAGAAAATTCATGTCGACCGGCACTAGATTGATTTTCTTATTGTTTTGGTACCTTGTGTCCGTATTTGAATCTTCAGGATTTTCACGACAATCGAGAGTTGCTAATGGGCCGAGTGGGTTCATAGTGGCTCGAAAAAAATCGACCATGAGTCAATTGCACTTAAAAATATTTGAAAGTTACCCGGTAGCCTAGGTTACGCTAAAAACGCGCCGAATAGAAATTAACCACTAATTCGAGTCCGATTTCAGAAATTGAAGTTTCTGTCATGTCACAATAAATTATAGGAGTGTCGACTCAGTCTCAGAAGATTTTTCTGACGCCGGACACTTTTTGGGAAAAAAATTGTCGCATGGTCGTTTTTGTGCAATTGAAGCCGGGGATTAGATTTGATTTTGAAATTGAGAAGCATGAAGGGTTATTGGATGAGGAAAAATAGCAATTGAAGCATTGAGACATCGATTGATTTTATAGAGGCTAAGTGAGAGTGAATCAAGAGAGAATGGTTATGCAGTTGAAGACTTTACTAAGAAATTCGTAACATCCCCACACTCTAGCAAGAATGGACTACTTGGGAGGTTATTTGTGACATTTTTGATGACCTAATGAAGGCCAAGTGTTTATACATGGCCTAGATTGAATTAAGGGACATATTTTGCAAAATATCAAGCCGTGGTGGAGCCCTCACTCCTCGTACCTATCCACCTTTCTTTCCCTCATCCTCTCCATCATTTTGCCGTGAGCTGCTTCTCCACCATTTCCCCCAATTCGTGCGACACTTTGAGCAACCGCACGGAAGAAGACTGAGCGGTGCCTCCACCACTTGCTGCTGTCTTCTGATTTCTTTCCTTTTTTCTTTCAAACAGCCCTCCCTCAGAATTCTGCCACAACCCATGTTCTCGGTTCCCTCCTTACGAAGACACTTGTCCAGCAACTTCCTCGCGTCGGTCAAAGTTGCGATTTCCTCTGCCGGTTGTTGACGTGCAGCTCCATTCCATGCAACCGTCTCCACCCAATCTCTCTCTCCCTCTCATTGTTGCTTCAACCCAGCCCACAGCCCACGGAGATCCATCCCGCTGCCTCATGCTCACGCCTCCACCGAAATTGCTTCATCTCCGCACGTCCGCCCACATCTCGGTCAATTTCCCACCGAATGGAGTTCTTTGGTTGACCGAGCAACCTTTCGTTGCTGCCACTTGGCCACACCTGCCGCTTCTGCAGTCAACAAGCACAAACTGAAGGCCACCGAGTCAGTCGAGTTAGGCCAGCGAAGTAGCGTCCACCGAGCAGCTTCCGTCTTCATCATGTCTTCATTTTCACGTGGGCTTCTCCAGCGGCGTGCCCTCAGCCTCACGAATTTGTCGAGGCCCATCTCAGCAGCAACGGCCCAGCGAAGCCAGCGAGATCTGCAAGCTTCGGTCAGCCCATCAGCCCATTCTTCAATTGAACTAAAGCCCGCAAGAACAGCCCAGTCTAGTCCAAGTGAATTATTTGGTCAAGCCCAGTCCAGTAGCCCATTTTTGAGGCCCAATTTCCAGCAAATCACTTGAAGTTCGGTCCGCAAAGAAAGCCCATTTACAGTCAAGCCCAGGCCCAAGAGCGAGCCTAGTTCGAAGCAAGAACAAATCTTAGTTGGACCGAGATTTGTTGGGCTCAAGTTTAAGGCCCGGCCCGAGTGTCCGCCAACGTCGCCGAAAGTTTGGGATTCGGCCGCCGTCGCGGTTTCCAATATTCGCGTTTATCAAGTGAGTTTTGCTCACTAATACTTTCTTAGTTTGCTAATTATACTTAGGGTTGGTTAGATTTAATTAAATGCAATTAGATGGTTAGATTAGTTTAGATCAATTGAATTAGTAACTTATTGATGCATGTTAGGTGGTTAGAAATAGACATTAGCAAGTAGGCATGCCATGTTATTTATTGAACGAGTCTCGGTAATTTTCCGGGCTCGTCTCCGCTTCCAATCAGACATTACGGGCCTAAATTGGATTTTTATTATTTATTTATTTAATTTTCGAAATTAATTATTTTTTCGGAAATTCAACTGGGATGGCCGGTGACCGGAATTTCATGCTGATTGTCGTGGTGCAGTCCGTTTATTTAATTGAGCTTCAATTACATGGAATTGATTTAAATTGTGAATTTTGGGATATATTCCTAATTGGTTGATTTCAATTATGTGATTGGGGAATGATTGGGTATCGATTGTCAGTATCGACGGTGGAGTGGTGAATCAGTGTGGCATCTAAAAGGGCACGTGGGCTCGGTGATTTGATGCATTATTTTGGTAAACGAGTGCCTTAGAGAATGCACGTGGCCCCACGCATCGTAAAAAGGGCACGTGGGCTCGATGAATTGATGCATCACTTTGGCGAACTAGTGTCTTAGAGAATGCACGTGGGCCCAGGGAATTAAGTGAGGCATTTTGGGAGAGACACGTGGGCTCAGTGATTTGATGCATCACTTTGGTGAACTAGTGCCTTAGAGAATGCACGTGTGCTCAGAGACTGGATATACATTGTGGGGAATATATGATTTGGGTGACATGTAATCGACTGGTTCAATTTGTTATGAGTAGTTGGGTGCCTGTTATGAATTGTACTAATTTGCAGGTGGAATCTGAGCCAAGGTAAGTCATCTGACCTGTGCGTGTTTAGGCTGCCCATAGTGTATTGGTTTACTAATCGGGTCTTAGGGGGTAGAACTCGCTGGGATGTGGTCTCATTGGTTATTGAATAACCATTTCAGGACCTTGAGGAGGAGCTGAGGAGGAAGAACCTGAGGAGGAGAAAAGATTTTTGAAGAAGAAGATGATACAGAGAGGGATCTTGAGTACAACCCGGATGTAGATTGAGATCCCATCCCTTTTGTGAACCTTGTCTTAGTGTAGATAGGTGTGAGACTTTTATGCTGTAAATAGAATTGTAAATATACTATGAGTTGTGCTGTTAATAAAAGTGAGGTTGTGAATTTCAATATGAAAAATATGGCATGCTTTTCTATCCCATTGTTTTATTGTCTGAGGATTTATAATTGCTTCCGCATGCATAATAAAAAGAAAGGGTCGGCGATACTTAATCCTAGGATATTGCACTTTAAAATCGACCAAGGTGAGGGGTGGGTGCGTGCTTGAGGATCGGGGCGTGACAACGGAAGGGTGGACAACAAAGTTGTCCATTTCACGTGGATCATACCTCCAAAAAGAAACATTTTAAGGGATCACCGACATAAAAAGATGATTATATTAAATTTGTGAGAGCTACATATGTGACATCTTGGATTTTTAGTCATATTTTCAATTGAATAAATCGGGCATTTTATCGACGCGCCTATATTGCTATTCTCAGAGCCGATCACTTGTGAGATAACTAGATTATCTGGGAAAGTCATTAAGAGATTTTAATGTAATAAACTTGATAATTTGACTAGAAATCGACTGCTTGACCGTGCTAGTCTGCAGGGTCATTACGGCATTGTCAAAATCGATCGGAGATCAGAGATAGGTCGATTTGACTGTGATATGTGATCAAAGTGTGGGTGATTCCACTTGATTGCAAAATTCTCGTCGATCGGCACTAGACAGATTTTCTATCGTTTTGGGTACCTTGTTCTCGTAATTGAAACCTTAAGATTTTCACGACAACCGAGTCGCCAATGTGTCGAGTGGGTTCACTGTGGCTCGAAGAAAATCGACCACGGGTCATTTGCATTGAAAAGTTCTGAAAGTTACCCGGTAGCCTATGTCACGCTAAAAACGTGCCAAATCGAAATTAACCGTGAATTTGAATCCGATTTCAGAAATTGAACATTCTATCATGTCACAATAAATTCTAGGAGCGTTGACTCGGTCTCAAAAGTGTTTTCTGCAACTCGAGACTTTTTGGGAAAAAGTTGGCATAGGGCTGTTTTTGTTTAGAAATTGTCGGGGATTGTTTTTTATCGCAAATTTAGGAAGCAAGTGAGTTGTATGGGTGAGGAAAAATACCAAGATGATCGATGGTGGGTTGATTGATTTTATAGAGGCCAAATGGGATTAAATTAAGAAGGATTTAATGTCCAATTGAAACAAGATCAAGGCAAATTCGTATGTCCCCCACCCCCACAACTTATGGACCATTTCAAGCTTCTAGATGGGGAGCATGGGTGGCTGGATTGTGGCCAAGGAAGCTAGACATGGCTGTGGTTGAGTCAAGGGGACAATTTGGTGGAAATACAAGCCAAGTGGCCCCCCCTCTTGTAGCAGCCTTCTTCTTCCTCAATCCACTTGCTTTCTCCATTATTGAGGATGCTTAGAAGCTTGAGAAAACTAGAGAAGCAAGCCCTCTTGTCATTTGACCAAGCCGTACGCCCATTGGAACGTTTTCCTCCTCTGTTTTCTTTTATCCCAGTTTCTTCTCTAGCTGACCTTTCACCAAAGATCTGAGTTGAAAGTGGTCTTCCCGGACGAATTAGCCAATGATCCACCCATCACTGTGACTAGCACATCCAGACCGTTCCAAAGAGCCCGAACGGAGCCGCTGGCCGTCTCGTCCGGCCGCTGCAAGTCGTCCGTCGCCGGTCCGCTGCCCACTTGCATTGTTTCACATTTTTCTTCGTTTTCTCCCCATTTCAACCCTACCTCCACCCATACCAACTACTAGCAAGCCTCCCTTGACCCCTGGGAGCCATCGATTGCCGACCACCCGCTCGCCGGAAGCTCCGATCAACTCGTTTTTTCGCCGTTCAACCTTGGTTCTCCTTTGTCAAACAAGTAGAAGGCAGGAGTTGAACCAGCTTTGTTTCCTCTATTTTGCAGCTCAAAACAAAAGCTAAAAAAAGTGGATTTTCCAGCAGCTTTGCGGCCCGTTTTGAGGTGGTTCCGGGCCTCGAAAGTTAGGCCCTCTTTAGAGAGAATCGTCCCCCGTTGCGTCCCTGTCGATTTGCACCGACCGGCTCGCCGAACAAGTGAGTTTAACTCACTAATCCTTACTTAGTAGGTTAATGATGTTTAGGGGTTGATTAGATTTAACTAAGTGTGATTATGTGGATAGATTAGATTAAAGTAATTAATTTAGTGCTTTACCGATGTATGTTAGGTGGTTAGTTGTAGCAATTAGCAAGTAAATAGGTTTTAGTATTTATTGAACGAACCTCGAAAATTTTCCGGGTCCGTTTCGGCTTCCAATTAGGCATGACAGGCCTAAGTTGGATTTATTAGCATTTATTTAATATTTTACGTAATTATTTAATTAATTATTTTCCGGAAATTAAACCGGGATAGTCGGGGACCAAAATTTCGTGCTAATTGCAGTGGTGCAATCTGTTTATTTATTTGAGCTTTAATTTGTGCTAATTTTGCCTTATTGTGATTTTAGAATTTTATTCCTAAATTGGTTTAATTTTGGTAATTGGTTGGAAATTAACCGAGCGTTGGTTTACAATGCCAAAAATATTTTGGTGAACCATATGAAATGATGGGATTTATGGAAATGAAATTATTATATTTTAACTAAGACCAACCGTGTACCCATACACGGCTATTTTATCGGGTATGATAAAATGTGAGAAAGAATGTTATATTACATCAACTCGATGACTAAGTATGTCATATCGGAGAAAGACGTTATATTTTATTGGCTCGATGACTTGGTACGTCATCTTAGAGAATGAACGTGGGCTCGGTGACTCAATATGTCATCTTGGATAATGCACGTTGGCTTAATGATTCGATATGTCACCTTGGAGAATGCACGTGGGCTCAGTGACTAGGTATGTCATATTGGAGAATGCATGTGGGCTCGGTGATTAGGTATGTTATTTTGAGAATGCACGTGGGCTCGGTGACTAGGTATGTCATCTTAGAGAATGCACGTGGGCTCGTCGACTAGATATACCATCTTGGAGAATGAATAGTATATTATAGTGGTTCGGTGACTTAGTGTGTCATCTCGAAGAATGAATATTGTAATATACCGGCTCGGTAACTTGATAGGTTATCTTGGAGAATGGACAATATGGAATGGAATGATCGAGGAATGGTTTGAATGACATGTAATCGACTAGGTCGATTAATTGATGTTTCGATCTTTGGTGATTGATTGGGTGCCTATTTGAACTGTGTTAAATTGCAGGTGGAATATGAGGCCAAGGTAAGTCCTCTGACCCGTGGTGTGCATAGGCAACCCTTATGGCATATTGGCTTTCTAATCGAGTCTTAGGGAGTAGATTTCGCTGAGACATAGTTTCACTGGTTATTGTATAACCATTTTCAAGTCCTTAGATGGTGTTGGTGGAGGACCGGGAACCCCGAAGTTTGGGAAGGTGGAGACTGAAGAATCGGCGAGCGTGTCCGACCAGTGGGTCATAGGACAATTCACTTTTGTTATTAAGCCGATATTTTGTAAACAGCCTGATATGATAAATAAACCTGTTTGTTTATAACAGGTCGTTTGGTTGGAAAAATTTGTAGTCCTACATTCCTATCTCATTGATTTATTATTTGGGGATTATTTATATGCTTCCGCATGCGTATTAAAATGAATGGGTCGGCGATGCATTCTGGAATGTCGCTATTATATTGACTAGGTAAGGGATGGGTGCATGCTCGAGGATCGGGGTGTGACAACATATCTTTTTTATGCTAATTTATATTTTAAAAATCAAGTTTTTGATTTTTCTTTTTCTTTTTCCTTGGTCGATCACCAACTAAAGTGGCGGCCGGCGACCGACCATAGGCCAGCTTGAGCCTCACCTCACCTGGCGAAGCCGAGCTTGGGCCTTGTCCAATCTAGTGAGGCTTGACCATGTTGGACTTTGGTGAGCTCAAGCCTTGATGGCCTAGGGCGAGGTTGGAGCTTGCCAATGGCCGATTGCCAGCCATCGCCATAGCTGGCGATCGTCCAAGGCCAATGAAGAAGAAAAAAGAAAGAAAGAAAAGAAAACAAGAAAGGAAAAGAAAAAAAGAATTAAAAATTAAAAAATCAATTTAAAAAAAAATATTAAAAATGAGTGCATGAAGGAAAAGATTTTCCTTACTAAATAGCGAGTAATACTTTTTAGTTCATTTTAAAATTTTAATCGAACATTGGAAATATATGGTTATTTTTCTGAAAAATAGCTTCCTAAAAAATAATTTTTGAAAATTTTATATTTTTCACAAAATAAACGGAGCCTCATCTCTAGTCCCCTTGCAGAGGTCACGAAACATTCTATCATGCACATAAGATAAGGGGTGAAAAATGTCTGATACAGAGAAAATTATAAATTTTATCTTGGAAGTTGACATTTTAAAAGAAAACCAGAGATTGCAATAAAAAGAAAAAAGAAGGCGTGGAAAGAAATTGAACAGTTGGCATCTATTTTGGCGTGGGTTACGTTAATGGCCTCGGGAAACGGGAATCCAATCTTGCATTACTCGCGATTGATTGAGATCGGTGAGAAGGAATGCTTGACCGATTTGGTAGTCACCCCCTTGAAACACTCAAGGCTACAGGAACCCGCAAACCTCATTTTTGTGCTTTCTAGATGAAACTCTGGATATCTAGTGCTTGAAGGTGCGGTTATCTTTTAAAGTGCAATTTCCCAATTGATATATCTTCCCAATTGTTGACACCTAAATTTTGGCGATCCGATCATTTATTTATTGCATAGAAAATTATGGGTCAATTTTATCCCTGAAAAAATATTAATTGCATATAGATTTAGGTGCATTTATTTTTAATTTACATTTTTTACATTTTATTGGATCGGTGGTGGATGGATTCAAATTAATGTTTCTGAGCTTTAAATTGACAAATCGGATTAAGCGCACGAAGAAAGCAAATTGGCCTAAGCTCATATTTGAAAAAATCCTATTGCAATTTTTGAAAAATCAATAGAGAATATTCATTTTTTGCAAAGGAAATCAAGAAGAGGTGTGGAAAATAAAAAGTGATATTACGTGCAGAAAAGAAATTTTCGCGGATGTTGATTTGAAAAGGAAATTAAAACCCTAATTTTTGGCCTATAAAAAGGTTACTCGTGTAGGGTTTCGGGGGGGCCACACAAATATTGAATACACGGCTACATTGAGAGTGAAAAGGAAGAGAAAAGGGTAGCAGTCGAAACCCTCCTCGCATATGCAGCCCTTTGTTGATAAGAGATCCCTCACGGCAGTACCTACTGCTGTCCTTGCATCATCTACCATGTCACTTGAATCGATTTTATTTTTGTAAAAGGAAAAATCCAAAAAAAATATTTGAATTAGGATTAGGTTGGTTTTAGAATATCTATTGTTATCTTGCATATTTAGGATAAGGGTTTTATTTCGAACTTGTTAAAAAAAAATGCATTCAATTTTTTTTTTTTTTGGTTGGTCTTACTCTATTCTTATTCTAATGCTCACTCTTAGACTTTTGCCCGTCTTTGCTGGGTGTGGGAGTCGAAACCCACTCCTGAAACTACAGCGTCCCCACCCCAACCCCTCTTGAGAATGTGGGGATTCGAACCCCCCACCTCCCCCTTCCAAATTGGAAGGGTGGCCATTTAGGATGTTAGTTTTAAATTTGAATTGCACATTTAATTATTTGGCAATTTTTAATTTCGAATTTCATAAAAGAAAAAAATATTAGAATTAGGGCATTCTTTGATGATATTAGGATAGATTGTATGCTTTTTAAGAAAATAAAAAAATGTCACGTGCACGTCATATAAAATTAGGTTCATGAAATGCACGTCATTTAGTGATCATTATTAGGTTCATTTAATTAGAAATTACCCGTCATTAGAATTAATTCATTAGATTAATTTAGATTGCACATTTAATTATTGCATTTCTTTAGAAATTACTTTACCTATGTCATATAGCTTAGGTCATATTGTCATGCCATATCATCTTAGATTAGTAGCATGCATTACATGACTCTCATTAATTAAGTGAAAACAAAACAAAAATTGCGTGTTAATTAGAAACCATATTTAGGATTGTTGATGTGGATTTTAATTTAACATTGCAGATGCTTTCGTTGCTTTGAGATAAGTTTTGCAATTTATTTATTATTTATCTGGGTGTTAAATTGGTGGATTGCGCACCCGCGTGATCACCTCATATGTTAGGGAAATAGATTTAAAATCAATTTAAGTTGCCTGCAAAAACGTTTTTGGAAATAAAAGAATGGTACCGAAATGACATTAGAGAAATCTAGTGTAATTAATTTCTCGTACCCATAGTCTCTGGTTCGTAGGAGTAAAGTAAATCTCTTGTTATTTTACTTGGGTTTCTAATCGACTCACCAAAAATAAATTAGTGGCAACTCCTACTTAAAAATCAATTGCATGTTAAAATTTGAACCTAAGTTGTGAATTGGTATAGGTTTGGGAGAGCTCGAGTTAAGTCTAGGCTTAACAATCCATTAGCCAAATCCTAGGTGGTTCATCCTGAAAATTTGGTCGCGACACCAATCAATAGTCTCTTCTACTAAATTAGATCAAAATTTAAGCATTACGAGAAATAACAGGAGATATTTTAGTAGCGTGATTGGCATAACTATTTAGAAATTTCTTATCCGCTAATTCTATTTCATGCTCAATTGTGGGGTCCTTTCCATAAGCTGTTACCATTTGGCTTCATCTTTATTCCTGCAATCTTTATCGATTTCATGATCAACTGGCATCTTTCCTTTGCATTATCGATTTCCAGCTTGCACCGATTCTAATTTATTGATAACAGCCATCCATCTTTGTTATTGACTTGCGATGGTAGTATGCACCTGACCTGTCGACGACACAACAAAAGCTTATCCTGACTCGGATTTTTTGGAACGAGTGAAGACACTTTTCAGGATACTTTCTAGATAGTTACATTCTTATTATTGTGCAAACGGCTTCAATGAAGTATTGACTTTAAGATATAATGTCTCACGTAGGAATACAATAACGTAGTCCCCCCCCCTTTTTTTTTGGGTCTGTAGAATAATGAATTTCAAAGTTTTCTTTGATTATGAATTCAAACCCAAAGAACGATATAGAAAGATAGCAGTATTGTTGGAGAAGAACACAAAACTCGGTCCAATCTAATCAATCGACATTTCAACCTTTCAAAATAGCCTCGCACTGTTCTGCACGTTGGAGAATCTTTGTAACACCGTTACAATGAAACTCAATGGTAGAAGAAAACTTTCTGTACAGCCATCGTTTCAAATTGGCATTGAACCAGCGTCGGTCAAAGTCGACCGATTTTTTTTTTCTTCTATATATTCCTTTTCTTTTCAATTTTTCTCCAGTACAAACAGCTAAATACAACATAATATAAAAATTCGATCGCCACGAATATAATTTGTGATTACATAATCAGCGACCACACAAAGCACGGAATAGCATGTGCTTCTATGCCGAAGCCCATCAATAGACTTCATGTAAAATAGTTTCGACATCTGAGAGCTCACAGAAACACCCCAAAAAACTAAGAAAGACACATAAGATCAAAGTGTCTCTCCATAAGCAAGACCACTGGTCAATAATGCATGCCTAATCAAGGGGCACGGGTTTGTATATAGCTGACACAAGATGGTCCTTGGTATCATTATTGGGAAGGCCGAATCCGTCTCCATATCGGTAAAAAGTATGAGAAACTCGTGCCAGGTTTAAACAGGCACCAAGAAAAGGCCTTAATCCGGGAATTGGGTAGTCTTCAAACACGGCTCTATTCATCGACTTCCAGGCCTCACGCACCATATGCATAATGTGTTCACGCGCGGCCTCTTCCGACGTGCCAGTTTCATTCATGTAGCATTCCAGCGCCTTCAAGTTGTCTCCTCGTGCCAATTCATACTAATCATGGACAATTATTGTTGGGTTATAAGCATAAGTCCAAATACTCATCCCACTTTCGTATCAAAGAAACAAAAATGAAGATGTACTCTTTTTTTCTTATGAGCCACTATTTACAAGGAGAAGAACAATACAAAAGTAAGTTACCAATGATGTACTGAAATCATTGATGAGTCGAAGCATCTTGCTAGAACAATGCATGATGCTCGGGATTTTCGACACGTAATTAAGTCCCTCTTGCGTCAATTTGTCTGTGGTTAGGAAGTAACTGGCCAACAGCATAACCAGCCCTCCGGCTGAATACGTCGCAACATCCATGTATTCCTTCAGAGTCGGTTTAATGCCCTTGCTGCACCAATGGACCTCCTTCAGGTACGCCTCGCATTCATCGGCCCACTATAGGATTGAAACTCGGAAAAGTGAGTCAGTGACCAAGTCGAGGGACGTTCTCTTCTCATACTCTTTCGGATTCTCAAACGTTCAAAGAGAAGTCCTAACGAAAGTTAGAAGTAGAAAAATGAGCTGACTGACATGGACTAAAAATTACTGGGTGAAAGATTTAGCAAGTTGAAATTACCACTTTCTGCAGGTAAGGGATGGGGTTGATTCCTCGCTCTCTCATCGTCCAATACCCAATTTCATTGGTCGTGTTGTACAAGGCCATGAAACTATCCCTTATTGTTGGAGGAAGCCTATCGATGTCTGTGATGTCCCACCTTAATGAGTTATTACCATTTTAGCAATCTTATGAATTTTACCATCATTCAATAACAATAATGAAAATTAATGCCAACCATTATTTTATTAGCCCAAACCACTTGCGTAAACCATGATTTGTCCAAAGCGCATTGAAGAATATATTTGGCAATATATAATTTTTAGTATTTTTTTTCCATCGCATTCATAGACTAATTAATTCTATCTTTTTTCTTGGCAATAATAGTTACAAGGGAAAATGATGACAGTGGTGATACTAGGCAAACCTGACAATGAAATCTGTTAAGAGCTCAAGCTCTTCCGGCGTCCCATATACATCATAAATGTCATCGATAAGTGTCACCATACTAGCAATCTTCCCATTCATTTCTCTGAAAGCTGTGTGCTGAGGTTCGAAAACCATAATACTGCTCCAAAAATAGTTTTCCACTAGCCTGTCCCTACAAAAGGTCATCTTGTTCGCCCCAAGTTCAACCCACCACCTGAAAAAATTGTCATATGATGATTAAGTCGATCAAAATGCACTCCCATGCTGCCAGATTGATTGTGTACCTTGCTAGACTGCTGACTTCCTTTCTGTAGATTGACTGCACTAAATTGAAGTCTAATTTAGCCAATCGTAGCAAAGAGGGGATCATGTCTTGCTGTTTCTCGCACATGTCGATGAACCACCGAGCCTCCAACCTGTTTGGCCTCCAGTGGATTGGCATTTCTAATGCATGATCCACGTGGCTCGCTAAATTAGTGGGCATTTCATCGAGGTTTAGATCCTTCAGATGCTTAGAACCAAAGGTCCAAGCTTCATCGAGTATGGTTTCACCTTCCAATACATGAAAAGAAGCTTCATAAAGGCCAAGAAGCCCCTTCACATCTTCATTGAGGGATTCATTGAATGTGCCCGACTTGCTCATAAACCTTTGAAACACATCTATATGTCCAACAAAAGGAATGGAAGGGTAAATTTTGATGCATCGACATAATTCACAAAAAATTAATAGTTGGCGAGTACCTTGTGATATGTTGAATCCATGTTGTCTAAGTAGCCGGAATTGAAGGGAAACGGCATCGAGATCATCCGAAAGTTGAGCATCTTCGGTGTTGTTATAGATGGAACTTAGAGCATTCTTGATCTCCGTCTCAAATTGGTATCCTAGTCCTAGTCTTTGAACCACATCAATGAACTCGAGCTTGGCCACCTGATCCATCTCCCCGTCGAATAGACCCTTGACTTCTTTCTTCAACCTTTGGACTTCCTCGGAATATTTATCCTCCTAGCACATGAAAAACTCGGAAAAATGAGATCTTAATCAAAGTCAATGCACAAGAACTGTTGAGCTCTTGCCTTTTTGTTGAAAATATGCCGTTTTGACCAAGTTTATCGATATCTCCTATAGAATATTGCTGTGGTTGGCCGTACATTTGATACTGTGGCAATGGATGAATGTGCAAATTGATTTTACATATCTCGAACGTCATATATAAATCGTATAAAGAAGTACATAAGATGTATACATCCATAAATCAGATTCAAAGTACAGTTTGTCCTTTGTTTCCATGCCGTTTTGGGGTTTACGGACTTGTCCCATCAAAGTAAATAGAAATTAGGGAAACGGTGTACTTCGGTCACTAAACATGTATTTTTTTTTGGGTCATCGGCGTTGGTAACTTAACATTTGAGCACGGCAAAGTGAAGCCGAGGTATTAGTCGACGCCAAACAAAAGTATAATACTCAAATAATTAGTGCTATCATCGAATAAATTGTTACTGAAATTGTCGGAACCATGACCAAAAAAATTGTTGGGAAATTTTTCCAAGTTTGAGGACCAAATGCGAATATTTCCCATGGTACTTAAGCTAGGCTGGGTTTTATGCCCAAAAAACAAAAGAAAATTCATTACCGTGTAATCCACACTGAGTGACTGCACAAAGTCGTAGTCCCAAACGCTAGGTTGCCAATTCGCCGAACGTCTCCCGATCTCTTGAGCTTCAATCTTCAAAGGGCATGTCAGGAATTGAGCACCGGAGGAGGTGGAGGAGGTGGTGGCGGAGGAGGAGCAGAGGTGCCTAAAGAATAAGAGAGAGGGCTGGTTATGGTGAATTGAGGAGGGAAGGAAGCTTGTGGACAATGCCGGAAGAATCATTGCGAATTCTGTTGCGAGTCACTCAGTATGCCAACCATCCTTTATATAGGGGCTGGTGTGGAGCCCCCTGACGGAGACAATTTGTAGCCACTTTTAGAGCAGATTTTTCCTATTTACTCGAGCCATTCTCTAAGCGTTGTCATTTATGTACTTTTTTGATTATTTTTTTCTGAACCAGCTCTCCTCGACACACCATAATTAATTCGGATGAATAAGAACACGGTGCTTCGGAATTAGAGGTGCTAGAATGAATAATAGACCCATTCTTTGACTCATTTTTACAATGAGGTTGTACATGGGTTCTTTAAACATTTAAAAGGTAAGGTGACAATGAACTAAAAAATTAAATTTCAATCAGATTGGGTCTTAATGGAAGTTTAGATGAATTATTTTTGTTTCTACATGCAAAAACGTTTTATACATGACGTGTGCAGTGACTAGACGCCTCGCCAATGTTGATGTGTGATGACGTCAACAATACATGGGAAGGAGCTTCGGTGCACGAAGGCACAAGGCGTGGGAACCCAATGGGGCAGAGGCGCATGAGCGCACTCGCGGCAGCGAATGCTAACGAAATTTTCGAATCTAGCTCATCTAATGATGGTGCTTGTTGTTGCTCAAGACAATCAAAGCCGAAGCTGAATCGGGGGTCTTCTTTTTAAAAATTTATGACACTTAAACAAGTTGAAAAAAAGTTATAACACTCACGTAAACATAATACATATGGCACTCTAGTGAATGTTGAATGAAAGTTATGGAACCTGTGATTTTCCCGAATGCCAACTATCATGAAATGCCTAGAACTTTCTACTTTCCTTTTTTATTAAAATCAGTATCTCAAATTATAAAAACATTCTCTCGTAGACCATCGAGTATAAACAAAAAAAAAGAAGGAAGGCAAACATAAGAAAGAAAATGAGTGAGGACTCTCCAAATTTCAAGAAGAAACGTAAGAAAATGTCATAGAACATCTTTGCGACGTTCGGTGAGGAATAATTGCGAAGCACTGTATAAAAAATAGACCGAACGCCGAACGAAATCCCGAGCTTGGAGATCTCTGCACTCAAAGCTAAAGGCTGTCGGTTGAATGTCGTGTAGCAACTGTTTTTGGGAGACACACCCCCTGAAAAAAAAGACAAATCTAATGCCCCCAAAATTTAGCCGCCCCTAATGGATAGGGCGTCGCTAACACAAAGTTAATGTAGGTTTGGTTAGGGTGGCTTTGAATTATAGGACATCTCTCACATTAAAAACCCTTTCCCCATACGTGGTGTCCTACAACGCCCACAATAGAAAATCTGCTCTACAGATGTAACTTATGATGGTTGTTGATTATTAAGACTGAGAAATCATAATCAAAACGAGAAGTCGGTGTCCATGAATGAGCTCCAATTGGAGCTTCCATCAATAATTCGTTGAATTAAAGGGCACTATACCAAAGTTATAATCTTAATAGGACGGATCTAGGACAATTATTATTGTTAGTCTAGTGAAATTACATTATCTACTAATGATAAAGTCAAATTCTGTCCAAACTTTCAAACATCTCATCATCGTCAGGCTTGTCCGATGACGATCATCTGTCTTGTGGCCACGAAACATTGTTTTAAAATAATAATCTATGAATCACCAGTTTGCTTGGACGCCTGTAATTGCGATAGTGTGGACAACAAAGTCGTCCATTTCACGGGGATCATACCTCAAAAAGGAGACTTCTTTATAAGTGACCTTCGACATAAATAATTGACTGTATCAAATATGTGAGAGCCACCTAAGGGAGGAGAGAAATCTGTTGATTGAAGAGAAACGTGTGGACAACACAGCATTGTCATGCTTGAAGAGCATTACAAGAACCACCAGTTTGCTTGGAAGCCTGTAATTACGACAGCGGGTCCATTTCACGTGGATCATGCCTCAAAAGGAGACTTCTTTTTTAAGTGACCTCCGACCTAAATCATTGACTGCATAAAATATGCGAGAGCCACGTAAGGGAGGAGAGAAACGTGTTGACTATACAGCATTGTCATGCTTGAAGAGCGGCACAAAGACGTTCAAGATGTGATTAGTAGATGAAACTTTATATATCTAATGCTTTGAAGATGCGGTTATCTTTCAACGCGCAATATCCTAATTGATATATTTTACCTGGCAATAATCTCGTCTACTAAATTAGATCAAAATTCAAGCACTAGGAGAAGTGACATGAGATTTTTCTAGTAGCTTGATTCGTGAAACTATTTAAAAATTTATCATCTGCTAATATTATGCCATGTTTAACTAGTTTTCTAATAGATTAGTTCTTTTTCAATAAGCTATTATTTTTCATATTAAGGGAGAAATTGCTAAAAATTGAATGATTGTCAATCTCAAGAAATATCTAAGTGGAGTATGCTAATTATGCATGATATTTTGATTGATAAGCAAACATTCTAAAAGTTGATTACTTTTAATAGTTCGAGCTACTCTAATTTTGGAAACCGGAAGATTCATTGTATAGGTGAGCAAACCTCCTAAATCTCGGATTCATTGACTTCATCAGAAAGATTTATCTTGTCAAAAATTGTCCAACGGATAGCTTGGCCTCTTAAAGATTATCCAATGAGAAGATTGGTTACTAAAGGGTATAAAAAGAGATCAACAAAGGTCGCAAAAGCAATGAGGTTGAAAGAGACAAACAATCCATTAACAGAGAAAGTTTTACATCCTTAGAGGGAAATAAAAAAGTGTAATATCTGGAGAAGTGTATCAATGTTATAGTTTGTACTTAGTTGTGAGATAGTGAGATCTATCCACATCGGTATAAACTACATTAGCTTTGAGATGAAGTGCTTGAGTATAAGTGGCACATATTAGTGTAACTACACAAAGATACCTAGTAAAATCAAGCTAGTAGGCTGTTTGTCTAGGTGAGTGAATATAAGCTTACACCAAATTGAACCATTATAAAACTCTAAATGCATCGTTTTCTATCCGTGTGCTTCTATCTAATACTGTCTAATAGAAGCGCACTATACTAATTGTAGTTCTTTCAGCTGGTACGTCCATGATGGGGTGCGAACGGAACGCACTGGTTCACCTTGATGCGTTACGATGGAAAGTCACCAATGGAGGGGTACGAAGGGAGACGTATAAAATCTCCTGAACACAACCGTTGGACGGGTTGTCAATTCATTCGCACCAAATTCTCTCTCAAAATTCCGTCTTCAAGAAAGAAAGGATTCCATCATCAATTTGCAAGAACGGTTTGCATTTACGCCGTGGAAATCGGGTGTTTTCCTTGTGATTGCATCCAGACCAACGTGAGGCAGTATTGTTCGTGAATTGATTCGCAATTCAACATTTGATCCGGGGCTATTTGCTGTTTGCGCATTGGAATCAGGTAAGTCGTCTTCCGCCGACTAGAATTCCTTCACTAATTGATATCACCTACTCTTGCATAATATCACCTACTCTTGCATATATCAACTCATGACTCATATCTGTTATTACGCTTCTATCAAACTTGACACTTACAATTCTACAATAATTTGTCAAGTTTCTTGAAAACACTGATTTTCCCCCTTTAGGTGATATTGTTAGCCATTACAATTGATATTAGAGCTCGGTTCTCATTCTTTTGGAAGTATTATTTGACTTCTTGAGTTAAGGATTTATTATAACTAGCATAGTTTTAAAATGCTTAAGAAGAACTCTCACGTGGAAATGACGCCGTCTGTACAACGTGGTTCTTTCCTTCGTTGATCGCCGCGGGTACCTTGAGCTCGGCGGCCCCTCGCTAGTACTTTGGCCGCCGGTCGCGGCTACCGACTCGGGCCAAGGCCTGCCTCTGCCAACGTCTTCCCTGTGCGTCTCCGGTCGCGGCTTGCCGCCTGTTGCCTTCGTCTTCGCCGCGGGTTCCCCACGGAGCCTCGGCTGCCGGCTGTGCCGGCGGACCCCAGCACAGATCTGCTTTGCCGGCGCTTCCTCGACAGACCCACTGGTTGCGGCCATGTAGCCCCAAGCCCTCCGCCTCTGCCTTTGCCTCTGCCTCTGCCTCTGCCTCCGCCTCCGCCTCCGCCTCCGCCTCTGCCGGCGCCACCTCTCCCACCTTCGCTTGGAGCCTCGAACGAAACAGATTTGGCTTTGCCATTGCCGCCGCCTCCTCGCTCGGTCTCCGGTCGCGGCTCTATAAACTAGAGCTAGATCTAACCTCGCCGCCTCCTAAGCCCGCTAACAGCAGCGAGTCTGATCCCCGACGCCAGATCTACCCGCTGGCGTCCTCCGAGCTCAGATTTGTCTTCCGTCCACCTCCGCTTTCGACTCCGGCGGCCTTTGTGCCGTCCATTGGTCGTTCCAGCTCCTTTGAGCTCCAACTCCCTCTGCCTTTGCCCATCCCGACGCCTTTCACCTCTACCCACCGGCGTCCGACACTGACGCCCTCCATCCTGACGCTCGACGCCGACGCCCACCGACGCCCGACGTGTGGCGACCAGGAACTCAAACCCATCTTCCGAAACTTGCTTTAAAAAAAAAGAATAGATAAATTTCAAAATACAAATTAAACTTCACTCCAAGCTAAAATAGAAGAAACTGAACTGCACTCAGCTTTATTTATCATTAAACTTTGTTCCATTACATGTAGGGAGATGAGGTTAAGAAGGGGGATCCCTACAAAAAACATTAGTAGTCACGAACATTAAACATCCCGCCTTCCAACGCGTATATACATGTTGTCAAACAACAAAAAGAAACAAAATTTCTCCCAAATGTCGAGTGCTCCTCAGCCGCCTCCTACACCGTGGGGCTCCCACCTAGGCTAGGCCCGTCGTCATATAGCGTCAAGGGCCCCACCAACGGACCCTCCATACGTACATAGAGGGCGACGAAGGCCATGTATGCCGGCCCCGTAGGCGCCCCCGTATCAACCGTCAAACATGATGTGTATTTGACGAAAGTTATACCAGGAAGATGTCGGTCAGTGAACTCCTCTTGCCGCCATACAAAGTCGGCGGGGGAGCCGTACAAGATAGTGGTCGTAGCAACAGGCGGTGTAGGCGGTGCAGACGACATCTTTCAATCTGAAGAAAATAACATAATAAACAAGTGTGAGTTTTTAAGATAAAAAACTCAGCAAGGGGGCGGTTAATCCAACTTGGGTTTGAACCATATCACATCAAATAGATAAACAACTATCAAATTACTAAACCACAAACATCGAGCTGCAATAAATCCCAGGGGGAGACGACACTCCGCCTTGAACCCCTCGCACCCAACCTGGCATCACGAGGTCCCTTGAGAAGTTGTTCAACCCTTCTCAGTCCTTCGAAGAGAATACCGTTACTTCTTTTCATCCCTCTCTAGGCATCCCGACACCCAGGGTCTCACATTGGCTTTTTAGCCAACCACAGATTCATAATCCCACCTTGTTGCAGCACCAACAACTTCAATATATGAACAACCACATCAAAGTCTAAGCATACATTATTAATTTCTACAAGGCATACAAGAACTCTTATTAGAGGCGACAAAGTAAGAGTCTAGTATTTTCTTGCAGAGAACTCAGATTCTACTAACCTAGACAGGACTAGGTAAAGGCTCCTGAGACTCTAAATTCCATGACACAATACTTTGAATATGGAAGAGACATGCTTATACATCAACTAACCGAGATTGAGAGACCATTACACTACCCAAAAGCCACTAGAATAGTAAACACAGGGACATCAAGTGCACAATTTCGGACCAAGACAGAACATGGACTGATATAAGCAGTTTCAGTCACAGACACAAAAAGTGTACCTAACCTTATCAGAATGTTACGAAATTTCAGTATGTTATTCCTAAGGGTGTGTCCTAAAACTTCCATTAAGGGTTCAAAGTCCGATCCTATACAGATAAATACAGAAAATTCGCTGAATCAACGAACGTATTGCTGTCTCCTACATTACAGCTTCCTGTTTCAAAGAGGGGTGCTCTCGCCTATACATTTTTGCATCCTTTTTGCTATAACTAGAAGTCGAATCTAGTCTAATGGATGTTCTCTTAATTAAATTTGTCCTTTTCCTTATCTTCGCCATTAGAAATCAAAGCGACACCAAACAATAGGCTTTCCATCTATATCTCTCTAAAACATAAACATCTTAACTCAAGAACTCACCGAAGGCAAGAAGTTCAGACCATAGACAAGGCTCATATTCAATTAAATTTAATGAAACTAACCCAACCTTTCTCCAAGCCCAACATGAAAATGAAACAATCTAATACTTGGCAACTTCCTTTACGACATTACTATTCCCTCCCCCATTCTCAATACCCATGACCAGAATTCAGCCTAAAGAAACCACTCACAGTATTTGGGGTCCATGGGTTGCTGACCCAGTTAGAATCCGACACCCACATCCCACAGGCAATAGCCGTTCAAAATCCAAAATTTACTCTAATCAACTCTAATCAAGAACACCATTTCAGTCCTTAACTTCTAGTCCAGCGACCCAGAATTAATTAAACAATATCAAGAATAACAGCCCCTAGAAACATCGAAATTCTTTGAATATAGCAACCCGCGGCTAAAAAAAAAGTTGATTCCAGAAGATGGAATGGAAGAAATGTGTGAAAAAGAGAACGGATGCACGCATGCAAGGCTTCCTATGGTTTACCCATGTAGATGGGACTCCAAGAACGACACTACGTTGCAACCGGACAACAACCAGCTTTACCGACTAACGATCCCAACCATGGACAGAGCTTCACCAGCCATCCCCTGCACCCCCATCGCAGCTACTCAACCCAAAACTGACATGCAGCACTAGGCGAGCAATTCCATGAACGCGAGGCTACAAGAACATCTCCACTTGCCTAGATCTTTCACCGGTGGGGAAGGGAGGAGGCGTCAAGCGAGCTAGGATTCCATGGCCGGCGGCAGAGCTCCGAACAAACGACTTTGCTGCTGGATGGAGGCACTGGTTGTGAGAGGCCGAGATGAGGTTGGGCTTTTGGTGGAACGAAGCAAGAACAAGGAGAGAAAAGAAATGGGTATTTCGGTAGAGAAGAAGAAGAGAAGACGCTAGTATGGGGAAAATGTATCGAAGGTTTCAAGGAAGGAGAATGATTAAAAAAAAAAGAAAATAATTAAACTTTACAAGTGTTGCCTCCCCCTTCCTTCTCAACCCCACTTGGCTGCAACATGGGGGAAGAAGAAAATTTTCTCATTAAAATAATCCCCCCGCCCCCCTCCCCCTTTTTCACTCTCTCAAGTACGAAGTAGGTCTTTACCAGAATAATTTTTTTTTTCAAATTTTTTTTTTTACTAAAATATACTTAATCTAACTAACGAAATTTTTGGGCGTCACACGACACCAACGCCCTCCGTCTCCGCCTTTGCCCATCGGCGCCCGACGCCGACGCCCTCCACCTCTGCCTTCTTCCTGACGCCCGCCAGCTACGCCTCCACCAGTGTTCGCCCTCCTCCTCCGGCGATGCCGACGCTCTCCGGCGACGCCGGATGCCCTCCGGCTCTCCGTCTTTGCCCCACCGCCCTCCATCTCAGCCCTCCGGCTACACCTTCACTAGCGTTCGCCCTCTGCCTCCGACTCCTTTGGCATCCGCTGCTCTCACCCCACCCCTCGCCGACTCCCTCCGCATTTGCCTTCACCGGCTTTTAATCTACACGCGGCTCTCCTGGTCTGCCGCTTGATAGAACTGGATTGTGGCTTACTTGGGGGGTCGGGGGTCCTGAGCTATATAGGTTAGCCTCAACTATCCACTAGTAGAACTGGCTAATTGTAATGACCTTGGAGTAGTTGGGCTGGCTGACTAGAGGGTTGTTATAGTGTTTTTGGTGTGGTATGGCCTTTACTTTGGCTGAGGTAGGTGTTAGGATTGATATGGCCCAATTGAGTTGGGCTGCTAAAGAGAGGGGGAAGAACCCTATTTCTCCGAATTTATTGGCCTAGCATTTTGTACTCTCGGAGAAAACCCATGCTGAGGCGTCATGGGAAGGCTGAGCCACCTCTAAGGCTTCAGGCCGAGTGGGCTGGTCTGAGGATCGTAGTAGAGGGAGGTTGGCCTCCAGAAGACCTATGGACTTGAAGCAATAACGTAGATCGAAGTTGCCTCAAGCCCGATCATGGGCTAACGTTGCTCGTTTGGCAGTAAAAGGTTATAAACTGTCACATGTGCCTCCTTTACTTGATGATGATGGCCCGATGGTTGACCTTGCTGAGGAAGTCCTAGAGGCTGTGGATCTCAAGTGGCATGAATGCCTTGTTGGGTATTTTGTGGGGAGAAGGCTTCCCTTTAAGCTCATGGAGCGTTCTTTGAGGCGCATGTGTGGATCAAAGCTCATGGAGGTCTTTGCCAATGATCGGGGGTTTTTTTCTTCCATATCCCTGATCCGGTTTTCCGTAGGAAAATATTGGAGGAAGGTCTATGTACGGTGGCGAGGGTTCCACTAATTTTGCAATAGTGGAAGCCTCTTCTTAAGTTGAAGAAGGAGAACCATTCCATGGTCCCGATGTGGATTAGATTGAAGAACCTCCCTCTCGACCTATGGTTAGCTCCAGCGATAAGCGCCATTGCAAGTGTCGTTGGCAAACCTCTCTATGTGGATCAATGCACAGAGCAAATTCGTATGATTTCTTTTGCTAAGGTTTGTGTTGAAATCCAAGCCAACCAACCGAGGACTCCTTCGGTGAGAGTGAAATTGAATGGGGTGGTGCGCACTATTGACATTCAATTTGAATGGAAGCCGATAGAATGTTTGAAGTATGGAATGTTTGGTCACAATTGTGATACGCCCCCAGCCACCTCAAAGCAGGTGGTCTCCTCGCTACAGGGACGAACCAATTCCTCCCTTCCCGCTCCACCCTGGGACCCCGTACCTATTCTGGTTGAGGTCCTGGTTGAGGCAAACTGCCCTAGTGACATCGACTTGGCTCGGAAATAAGTCAAGGGGAAGAAGAAGATGTCTCTCCCTCCTAAGGAGATAGGTTCCATCTCACATATCTTCTCCAATGATGAGGGGCGCCCCAACAAGCTGAAGTCTGCTGCTCTGGAGTGGAGTTTGCCCTCTACTTCAACTCGAAAGGCCCAGAGAGAGTTGCAGATCCTCACAAAATCGAATGCCTCATCTCCTGCCACTAAGGATGACTCCATCAGCCCTGTGGAAGACTCCACAATTGTGCCGCCTAGCCCTGGTGACGACCCTATTAAGTTGAGTAACCTTTCAGGTGGTTCAGATGAGGACTAGTTCTCCCATCGCTTGTCACCGGAGGCCACCCCGACTAGCATGAAGATCGAGACCATTCAGGACAAGCTGATGGCTCTAGCCCTAGCCACATCCCCGCTCCCATCAAGTGCGGTACTGCCTCGTTCTCGGCGTAAGCCCGCGAAGTTGAGGTAACCCTTGGTCCTTGGTCCGTCTTTTACTTGTTTATGTATATAGGATGTTGGAATGTTAGGGGCCTTGTGGACCCCATTAAACAGGCGGAGGTCCGTAGACTTGTTTTTTCAAATCATTTGTGGTTGATTGGTTTATTGGAAATACAGGTCCCGTAGACCTTCTTTAATTCCATTTCTGGAAGTCTATTGAGAGATTGATGCTGGCTTGCCAACTATGAAATGCCCATAAAGGTAGGATTTGGTTAGGGTGGGATCCTTTGCGGGTTAACTTTGAAATGATAGCGATATCTACTTAGGTAGTTCATGGGATTCTTAAGGTATTGGACTCGGGAATGACCGCGCTGTTTCAATTGCTTTTAGGGGGCACTCTTTTACTCTCCGGCGACAGTTTTGGGGGGATATTATCTATAGAAGTAGTGCCTTCCAGAATTCACCCTAGATAGTGATGGAGAATTTCAATGCTATAAAGGATCCCTCTAACAGGGTTAGAGGCTCTGAAGCTTGGATCCCATGCTTTGTTGATTTTGGTCAGTGCTTGGTGCAATCGGAACTGGAGGACCTTAGATATGTTGGTTTCAGGCACACTTGGACAACTTCCTCGGGACCTTCTAGGAAAGCTAGGAAGATTGATAAAGTCCTTGTGAACTCTAGGTGGTGCCTGGAGTTTTCTTACTCCGAAGCCTCATTTCTAGCGCTAGGTATCTCGGATCATACACCTATGGTGGTCAAAGCGTTGAACCCGATTCTTCAAAGGAAACCGTTCAAGTTCTTTGACTTCTGGATGAAGCATCCACTGTTCAATGCAATTGTTACTCAAATCTGGGAGGACCCAGAGGAAGGGGTTCCCATGTTTAGGCTTGTGCGCAAGCTTAAGGCGCTCAAGTATCGTCTCAAGCAGCTTAATAATGAATCATTTTTAATAGGGTAGCCTTAGAAGCAAGGACTTCAGAAGCAAGGGTAGCCTTAGAAAGCACGCAAACCGACCTTCAGAGGGACCCTTTCTTAACAAGCCTTGCTGAGTTGGAAAAGGTCCAGCGAAATATCTTTGCTAACCTTCGGGCTAGTGTCATTCTTCAGATAGAAATCTAGAATCAAGTGGCTTAAGGATGGAGACCGCAACACCAAGTTCTTCCATCAATTTATAAGCAAGAGACAACTTCGGAATAGAGTTCTTTCTGTATTGGATTCCTCTAGTAACTAAATTACTGAACCGCACCTGGTTCATCAGCGCTTAGTGGAGCATTTCCAAGATCTCCTAGCCCCGCGAGTGGAGCAACAATGGCCGTCTATTGAGGAGATTCGGGAGACTATTCAGCATCCTCTTACGTACGACTAGGGCAGCTTCCTTGCCTGTCCGATCACTGAGATGGAGATTAGGAATACACTTTTCTCTCTACCTAGGGGCAAGTCCCTTGACTCGGATGGCTTCACGGTTGAATTCTTCAAAGAGAACTGGGAGATGGTTGGACATTTGGTCATAACAGCAGTGATGGATTTCTTTGTAACGGAGAAACTATTGAAGGAGATAAACGCTACCATTTTGGTGCTTGTACCCAAAGTCTCAAATGCTATTTTTGTTGATGATTACAGGCCTATTGCCTGTTGCAACACTATATATAAGTGTATCACAAAAGTGCTAGCTAACTGAATTGCGGCTGTTCTAAAAAATGTTGTTAGTCTGACTTAGAGCGCTTTTGTGAAGGGCAGAAGAATCGGAGATAATATCTTGATGGCTCAGGAACTATTTTCTAGTTTCCACCCGCAACCATACATTCCTAAGTGTGTGATAAAGGTTGACTTCAGCAAAGCTTATGACACAGTCGATTGGGGTTTCTTTGAGAAAGTTCTGCTTGTTGTTGGATTTCCTGACTTTGTGACTACGCTTATTATGACATGTGTGCGTACACCCATGTTTTCCATTATTCTGAATGAGGAACTTCATGGCTACTTTGTAAGTGGGCACGGCCTATGCCAAGGAGATCCTATTTCTCCATACCTTTTGACCTTGCTTATGGAGGTATTATCTGGAATCCTGAGGAGGTCCTCTTCTAGGCCAGAATTTAAATTCTTTTGGTGATGCAAGGCGACGAATCTCTCGCATCTTTTCTTTGTAGATGATGTTTTCTTAATTAGTGAGGCGGACCTGGCATCGGTAAGTCTCCTCAAAGAGAGCCTCTAGCTCTTCTCGGCATGGAGTGGCTTGTGCCAAATCCCCTTCAAAAGCGAAATTTTTTTGGCTGGTGGATCGCCTACTTTAAGAACTCAGATCCTCACCCACCTCGATTTCCAGGAAGGGAACCTACTGGCAAAATACCTGGGGGTTCCTATCATTACTGCTGGGCTTAGCAAGGCGGATTGTTCTGTTCTTATTAATCGCATTACTGCGAGGGTACAATCTTGGATTCACCGCTTTCTCTCATTTGCTGGCTGGCTTTAGCTTATCAGGTCGGTCCTTCATGCTATCCAAGCCTATTGGGCAAGAGTTTTTTTTGATACCTATAGTTGTGTTGGAATAGATTGAGAAAGTATTTAGGCAATTCCTATGGAAAGGCCTGGAATTAGGGAAATGGGGTGCCAAGGTTGCTTGGAGTGAAATGTGCCTACCAAAAGAGGAAGGAGGCCTTGGCATCCAGAGGCTTAGGGATTGCAATAAGGCTACTATGCTGAAGCATATCTGGCTCCTATTTTCAGACAAGGAGGCCTTGTGGTGCAAGTGGATCCATTCCACGTTCTTAAAATCAAGGAATTTTTGGGTTGCTAAGAAACCCACATGCTGTTCTTGGGCTTGGAAAAAAAATCATATCCCTCAAAAGTGAGGTCCGCAATGCCTTCTATTGGAGGATTGGAGATGGTCTTTCTACCTCTTTATGGTTTGACAACTGGCACCCTAGGGGCCCCTTGAACTTAATTTTTTCAGACTCTTTCATATATAGTTAAGGGCTTTCTAGGCAGGCAACAGTGACTGATCTCTTCTCTGATGCTGGGCAACCTCTCAAGTTGGTGCTTGAATCTTGGGATCATCCCCTCCCGAGTCTCTCTCAGAATTCAGATTGTTTTGGCTGGAGGGAGAATTTGTCAGGATGCTTCACTGTTGCGACGGCTTGGGAGACCTTCAGGTAGAAAAGGACTAAGGTCTTTTGGCATACGTTCGTCCGGAACAATGAAATTACACCACGGTATCAAGTAAACTTTTGGCTTATAGCTAAACATAGGCTACCCACCCAAACACTTTTATTGTCTCATGGTAGAATAGATAGTGGTGTTTGTGCCTTCTGCAACGATGTACCAGACTCTATTGACCATCTGTTTTTTGGGTGTCGTGTCACAGCCGGGGTTGCATTTTTTTGGGCGACCAAATGCAATCCGCCTTGGCGTAATAGGGCGTGGGAGGATAATCTCCGTTGGGCCATCACCATGCTTATGGGAAAGGAGTTTTATAAGTGCATAGCCCACTTTTCCTTCGGAGCGCTGTGTCATATTATTTGGAACAACATGAATAGTATTCTTTTTCGAGATCAAGCTTTTTCTGTCTCGGCTATGAAGAATCATCTCTTTAAAGTGGTCAGAGATAAGGCGATCACTATTAAGAATGTTGAAGATAACATCAAGAATAGAAGGTTGTAGCGGAGCTGGGGCATTGACCCGATCATCTTTTCTGGGGAGCGTTAATTCTCTCCCTTTCAACTGGTGCGGCTTGATTAAGGCAGTTGGTGCAGTTGGTGCAGCGATTCTCATTGAATCCTGAGGATGGTTCCTTCCCTACTTGAGGGCGTTTTGTATCTGTTTGCTGGTTGTTCATGCCATGTTTTTCCTTTCTTATTTGGTAGTGGGTTGCCACGTTTGTGGCTTTTTTCGGTATCCCTCCACTCATTATGATCCATTCGTTTTGAGTGTGGGTTTTAATGCCGTGTTTCTTTTTGTTCACTCGATCTTTTTCAATATATTAATTACCTTTCACCAAAAAAATATAACTAGCATAGTTTACACACTAAATCCTTGCCACTAGATTAAAATAAAATGGCGAAAAAGAAGAAAAAAGGAGCAGCTTCTTTTTATTTGGAATTGCACACATCATATCGTTAGCTGTGACACCTGAGATGGTCGGTTTGGCGATGACTGAACCACTATATTGGCATTTTCAAGTGAAATATGGATTAGAGGACTTAATTGCATTTGCACTAAGAACCAAATGAAAAGATTAAGAATGAATTTAAATTCATAGGATAAGTTTAGAAGGTGAAAATGCAATCTTTTACCAAATAGTTTTTGTACAAATGCCCGAAACGCATAAAATCAAAGATCTTTTAACATTAAATCAGGTGAATCTACATAGGATTGGCATAATGTAACAAATCACATTCATTGAGAGCATGTGATCTGAAAACTACACAATAAACATAATAGATTTTCAAGTACGTTTTGGCGTCCATGATTATTATTGAACATTTAATTTCCACGAAAAACTTGATTGATTTATTTTAAGTCATTAAATCAAATTGTGGACCCTGCCTTCTTCTCTATCATTTTTATGTCCTTCATTTTCAACATAATTGAAATGGTTTGCAAACTGTTCCTTGAAATGCTTTGAGGACCACGCGTAAGGGAAAGCAAGTGTGGCATCTTTACAAGCGCTAGAACTCTTCATATCAACTAAATTAAGTCCTTGAAGGAAATTAGACGTGAATTTGCCAAAAAAAAAAGGAGAAAGGAAAGGAAAATAACAAAACGGAGGGAAAGAATCATCCCATGACTCATCAACGGACGGTAAAACCTTAATGGATAGATTACTAAATTACGAAATCTAATTTTATATTAAAGAAATTGCTCTTTAGAGCAAATGCACATCCTATGTGTGCGACAACCTTGTATGTATACATCTATCGATATTCAGATTATTGTTAGAAAACTCAGCATCCGCCTAATAATACAAACTCTCACATAATTGCAAGCCTTTTCTCAGATTTGTAAGATAATATATTTACCTTTCGAGTCTCGAATCTTATAATGTATTGATAGGACTCGTCAGTACGTCGAAAATGGGGGATTTCACATGCAATTAGGCCCACTTGGGAACGCAAGGACAGTCTGAAGTCATCATCCCCAAAAGAGACGCTTTAGATGTAAGAGTTTTCTTAATGTGGACTACATTAATTGATATTGTAATTTACCGTTTAACGTTTACCGTTTTACGAGGATTGGTCTAAGGTGAGATAGAAGGTTTCTTAATTAGTCTAATATGGGCTGGCTAGTGTGGGCCGAGTTGAGCCTGGCCCGTAATGAGGGGGCCTAGCTGGAAACTCTATAAATAGTGCTCAAGTCTCTCCTCTAACCCTAATTCTCACATGTATCCTCACCTAAGGGGCGTTTACCTAACGCTAAACGTGAGGGGGGCCGCCTCATTGAGCCAGTGATACGGAGGGCAATAGAGGAGAATGATTTGATGCGTGGATCCCCTTGATATGTGGGAAATCCCTTTTCTGCTTCCGCTTTATGTATGATGAATCCCAAAATAGGTGCGTTAATCTTTCTACTCAATTATGTATGTTCTTGTTCTGGTTATGGAGATCTTGGGGTTGCGCAATTTGCGTCCAACACGTGGTATCAGAGCATCCATAACCCTAGAACTCGAACGCATAAGTTTTTTGCCCTAATTTGTGATTTTTGAGATTTTTTGTTCAATAAAAATAAAATAAAATCACAAATTCGGATGATCCTGAAACCATGGGGTTTTTGTTCTACATGTTGAGATCTTTCCAATCATATATGTTGGAATATCTTGGAATATATTCTAGTGATTCTAGTGCATCATTGATCAGTACAGTAAATAGGAAATTATAATAGATGTGTATATCAATGTATATTGTCTTTCCTAGTTTATTGTATTCTTACATTATAAATGTACAATGTATTGACTTACAGAAAGATATACAGAGAAAGCACTTTGCCCACATTCCTTTCGCTTCTCTTTTCTGTCAATCTTCTCTTTTCTGTCATGGTATCAGAGCAGACAATTTCCTGACCTAGCTTCCGCAATCTTCTGAATTGCCATCATTTTTTTTTTCTGTTGTTGCACTATTCTTTCCTGCAAAACAAATCAACAAGACGATTAGGAATTCAACTTCGATATCATGGCGAAAGACAAAAGTGTTGTGAATCCCTCAGTAGAGGATTCAACTTCCCAGAATCAGACAAATTCACCCTCTGATCATACCGGATTAACTGAAGAAGGGCGTGTGACTGATCTTGCTCCCACTCTCGCTCCTGCCCCTGCTTCAGCACAAATGCCGGGTTCGATTTACTGGCCTCCATGGTATCCTGCACAATGGGCAGCAGGGCATGGTCAGACTTTACCCGACCCAACTGGTGAGTCAGGATCAACAGAGACGGGTCGCAGACCCGGATTCGCGCCTGGATTAACGCCGGAATCCTATACATTCCCACATGGTTCGCACGGACCACCACCGCCATACCTTTTTCCGTTCAACGGAGGACGACCGGAAATTGGAGACCCATTGTATACGTCGCCGGCGGATGGACCGGAGCTGCGACTCATCAGTCAACAGCTCACCGGACCGACGAACTACCATTCTTGGGCTCGTGACCTCCGACGAGCACTTATCACCAAGGCAAAGGAAGGCTTCGTCGATGGAACGACTCCATATCCAACGGACGAACGCTCACAGCGACATTGGCGGCGCTGCAATCAACTGGTGCGCACCTGGATCGGGAACTGCTTGGCGCCTGATGTCGCCGCCGGCCTCCCTCCGACAGAAGATTCGATGCAATTCTGGGATAACATACAACAAATGTATGGGAAATCAGACAGAGCTAGGGTTTTCTCCCTAACGCAGGCCTTGACCGAACTGAAACAAGGCAACCTTTCGGTCACGGCCTGTTTCAATCGATTGTCGGCTCTGTGGAATGAAATAGAGGCGGCGGAAGATAAACTGGAGGGGCCGGAGGCCACTCTCCGGCAGTTTTACACCATGAAAGAAAAGGAGAAGGCCACTCGATTTCTTCTTACCTTGAACGAATCGTATTCCTCCTTTCGGTCGCAGATCCTTGCGATGGATCCACAGCCATCCCTCCGGCGGATTTTTCAGCTAGCCTTGCAGGAGGAGAACCAGCGAGTCGCTGCATCCGAACAGACCCGAGTCGCTGAGGGAGCAGGTTTTGCGACATTCCCATCTGGCCTGGTTTCGACGGAGGGAATCGTCGGAACATGAGGGAGCTTCGGGACTGCGAAGGGGAGAAGTGTCGCGGCGTTGGCCACGAAAAGGGTCGTTGAAAACCCTAATTTTTCTCACACGGACGGCTGGGATCGAGGGGCTGGATCGGACGGCTGGGATCGCAGATCTGGATCGGACGGTATGGATCGACTGGCTGGATCCGACGGACGCGGGAGGCACGCTGGACTGGACGGCTTGGATCTCTCCTCTGGACGCGCACGATCCAACGGCTACAATTCAATAAACTATGCAGCCGGATCAGATGGCCCATATTTTGCCACGTCAGCACCCATTTATAAAGGGCCATATGGTGCACGAAATGCCACGTCAACAAGGAAGGTTAGTGGGCAAAATTCAAAATTTAAAAATAAATATTGTGAATATTGCAAACGTCCACACCACACTGTTGAAACATGCTGGAAATTACATGGAAGACCCAATAATAAGAAGGAAAGGGAATCTTCAGTCCATCAGATATTTGCTCAGAAAAATGCTGGAACATCTCAGCAAACTATCACCCAAGAGCAGTACGAGCATATCGTACAAGCTTTGAGTCAACTTAAGACTGGTGACACTGGTGCAGGATTCTCAGGTATTCTTCTCCATGAAAGGAATTCATTATCTATTAATGCATGGATTATCGATTCAGGCGCTAGTGATCACATAGTTTGCAATGAGTCCCTATTTTCCCATGTCTATCAAAATCCACAATCTCCTGTTACGGTGCGTCTTCCAAATGGGAACATTACGTATGTTACCAAAATTGGTACCGTACATCTTGGTCAAAATTTTGTTCTTAAAAATGTCCTATACATTCCAGATTTCGAGTTTAATCTCCTTTCTGTCGCAAAAGTATGTATGGACAATTCCTGTAAAGCCATCTTCAATTCCAAAAATTGCATCTTTCAGGACCTTTCGACTGGCAAAGTGATGGGCTTGGGCAGTGAAGCACAAGGACTTTATTTTTGGGTCCACTTTTCAAGAGATTTAGCTTTATTGAATAAAGGCACTCATTGTAATGCCATCAGTTATAATAAAAATCTCCTTTTGCATCAACGATTGGGTCATAGTGCTAAATTTCCTCATCCAACATGCTCTATCTGTCCTTTAGCTAAACAAACTCGAGCATCTTTTCCAATTAGTACATCTCGAGCAAAACATCTTTTCTCATTGCTTCACATGGATGTCTGGGGTCCTTATCACATTCCTCATCATGATGGATCTCGCTACTTTCTCACAATTGTTGATGATTATAGTCGTGCCACTTGGCTATACCTTATGCAGTCAAAGAACCAGACATTTACTCATTTATCAAAATTTCTCTCCTTGATTAAAAATCAATTTGATAAATCTGTACATCGAATTCGTACAGACAATGGAGGAGAATTTTTTTCTTCAGATTGCATAAACTTGTTATCTACTCATGGGATACTTCATGAAAGTTCTTGTACCTACACTCCACAACAAAATGGAGTCGTTGAAAGAAAACATAGACATCTTTTAGAAGTATCTCGTGCACTCAAATACCAAGCCTCGATACCCGAAGATTTTTGGGGAGATTGTGTGATCACAACTGCTTATCTGATTAATCGCATGCCGAGTCGAATTCTTCATGGTAAAAGTCCATTTGAGATGATTTACAAGAAACAACCAGATAATAGCCATCTCAGAGTTTTTGGTTGTTTATGTTATACAACAAATGTGGGTCCTCGCAGTAAAATGAGCCCCCGTGCCACGCGATGTGTTTTTATGGGATATCCTTCTCTTCAGAAGGGTTATCGTGTCATGGAATTTTCTACAGGACATTTCTTTACAAGCAGAGACGTTATTTTCCATGAAGGAACATTTCCTTTCAAAGAACAGCTGCTTTCATCACCAGATAGTCCCTCAGAAAGCAATCGTTTTCTTCTATCTGATGAAGATTCATCTTTTGCACCTGGTTTTATTATGGCACCTCCAGCCTCTCTGACATCAGCACCAACTGAATTCCCACACACAGCGACGGAATTACCAGAATCATCTGAGGACGTTTCCCCATCAGTGGACATCACAGATGCAGCTGCTGACTTATCTGTGGCTCCTACACATATTGATGAGATACCTCGTCGTTCTGGCAGACAAAGCCGTCCACCTACATGGACAAAAGACTATATCTGTTCTGCTACAAAGTCTTCAGGTACACAATATCCTGTTTCATCCTATGTTTCATTTAGTAGGTTGTCGACAGACCATATGTGTTGTATCAGTCGAATTTCAGAAGAGCATGAACCGTCTTCATTCACTGAAGCAATCAAAGATTCCAAATGGCAGCAGGCCATGGAATCTGAACTTACTGCTCTTATGGAGAATCATACTTGGGATGTTGTTCCATTACCACCGCATCGAAAACCGATCGGATGTAAATGGGTTTACAAGATCAAATTCAGATCTGACGGTTCAATTGAACGATATAAGGCTCGGTTGGTAGCAAAAGGTTTTACTCAAAGAGAAGGTTTCGATTATCATGAAACGTTCTCTCCAGTTGCGAAGGAAGTTACCGTTCGAACTTTTTTTTCCATTGCCGCGATACGCAATTGGTCTCTACATCAAATGGATGTCAACAACGCTTTTCTTCATGGTGATCTAGATGAAGAGATATACATGGACCTTCCTCAAGGATTACGCAGACAGGGGGAGTATCGGGTATGTCGTCTTCGCAAATCCTTGTATGGATTAAAACAGGCATCTAGACAATGGTATGCCAAGTTTACTGCCGCACTAACCAATGCAGGGTTTCAGCACTCAAAGCATGATTATGCTTTATTTACACGAAATGTGGGAAAATCATCGATATATTTACTTATATATGTTGATGATATATTGGTTATGGGAAATAATGATCATCATGTTGCAAGGTTCAAGGAATATTTACATTCTGCTTTCCACATCAAAGATTTGGGATCTCCCAAATACTTTCTTGGCATTGAAATTGCCAGGTCTGATAAAGGAATTTCCCTTAGTCAGAGGAAGTTTGTTTTGGAAATCATTTCTGAAGCAGGATTATCAGGTTGCAAGCCGGCAGTAATTCCCATTGAGCAGAATGCCAGATTGACATCACATGAGTATGATCTTAATTCTCCTTCATCAAACAAAGACCCATTGCTTAAGGATCCATCAGGATATCAACGACTTGTTGGAAAATTGATATATCTTACTATGACAAGACCCGATATATGTTATGCGGTGCAAATACTCAGTCAATTCATGCATATGCCAAAAGAGTCACACATGAATGCAGCCTTGAAAGTTGTGAGATACTTGAAGGGATGTCCGGGGCTCGGCATATTTCTATCTCGTGAGTGTGATATGGAGATGACAGCGTTTTGTGACACTGATTATGCCACTTGCCCGATGACTAGACGATCCATCACCGGTTTTTGTATTAAATTGGGAAAATCGTTGATTTCATGGAAAACAAAGAAGCAATCTACTGTATCATTATCATCAGCTGAATCAGAGTATCGAGCTATGGCGAAAACCACCTGCGAAATAGTCTGGATACGAGGACTTCTTTCGGATTTTGGAATACCAGTCAGTGGACCAAGTAGGTTATTTTGTGACAATGATGCTGCACTTAAGTTAGCAGCAAATCCAGTCTTTCATGAAAGAACGAAGCACATAGAAGTTGATTGTCATTTTACTCGCGACAAAATCAAAGAAGGAGTTCTTGTGACAAAAGGCATCGGAACAGTGGACCAACCTGCAGACATTTTCACTAAGCCGCTATGCCAAAAGCAACACAAGTTTTTATTGAGCAAGCTTGGTGTCCTTGACATTTATAGGCCACCAGCTTGAGGGGGAGTGTTGGAATATCTTGGAATATATTCTAGTGATTCTAGTGCATCATTGATCAGTACAGTAAATAGGAAATTATAATAGATGTGTATATCAATGTATATTGTCTTTCCTAGTTTATTGTATTCTTACATTATAAATGTACAATGTATTGACTTACAGAAAGATATACAGAGAAAGCACTTTGCCCACATTCCTTTCGCTTCTCTTTTCTGTCAATCTTCTCTTTTCTGTCAATATATAATTTGTATAATTTTGTTGAGAATTGAGTGAGAATTTTAAATTTGAAATTCTAGGGTTTATACATAGAAAAAGTTCTAGAATTTTAAGTTACATTCTAGCGTTACCTTCGTTTTTCTTCTCCACTCTTTGCATCACGTCGTGTCGTTTGAATAATGAACTGTCGATCATCGCGCGCACTCTTTTGCTCGTCCGTCTCTGATTTCGGAATTGACTTTCTCCTCTTGGCGGTTTTGTTCTATTACTGTGGTAAGTTTGCCCGCAGTTGCTAGTCAATGTCGAATTCGTTCGAGACGAGGATGATGGGGTTTGTGAAGATTTGTATTTGTATATATATATTTTTCGCGCGTGGTCGGTAGTGTTGGACTCGTATCTTCATCCTCTACATCGTGGTGTATTTATATTACATGTTTGATAATTTTATGGATGTGAAAATACATATGGAACCCTAAATACATGTATTTTTAGTGTATTTTTGCGTATTTTTCTTATATTTTATGTGATTTTGGAAATATAAGTGTTGGGTTACAGGTATGTTATCACATAAATATTATAATGGTGTGATTCATTAATAAAAAGTTAAACTTTATTGTGAACTGAAGTTGGCTTAATGAGATATAACCATTATGAGATAGTAATTGAGCTATGTATTGATTATAAAATTTTTGTTGTTTAAGCATACTCCTTTACACACTGGTAATCTTTGAATGATGGACGTCTTAAAAACTCGTGACCAAACTGATTGTATTGATTAACACATTTGTTGAATGTGGGTAATGCATGTCAATTAAGTTACTGCATATTGTACATGAACTCATCTGGTCACTTGTTAATGTCTATCAAGTTGAATATTTTTTATGGATAAGGAGTATGACAACATTTACGCAGAGCAATAGTATCTACTGTTAAATTTTAGATATTTGGTTCTCTGGTTTGACTCAATTAATAGGCCACTGGTTGATTACAATGATAATTGTTACTTAAAAATTGGCTAATAAATTAGCTGTTGGCCTTGGAGTCATGTTTTGCCTTATGAACTCATGAGTGATAATGGATCAGCTGTCAAGCTTGTCGATTTGGGGTATCCTGTATTGCTATTGATGTTAACTTGTGATAGATCCTCTGAATCAACTATCTTCTTTATGTTGTTATAGTAATATGTTATCTGGATGCACAAGAGACGTTTTCTTCTATGTTATGTGAAGTTTCTTGTGTTACTGTGTTCCGTGATCTCATTGGAGTCTATCTTTCAGATTCATTTATATATATACCTGTATTATAAAGATTTTATTAATGAACAAAGCAATGTAATTAGCATAATATGTGATTTTGGTGATATGATGCCCCTATCACTAAAGCTAAAATCACATGTATATGGTGTATGTGAGGAGTAAAATTTATATCCCTGGTATGAGAGAGTTTCAAGGATTCAATTGAGTAGTGACCGACAAAGTGGCACGCTTGATTGGGTTTGAGAAATTTCGGTCTCGTATATTGATTGGGATGTCTCCTGGTCTAATGTGTAGTCATACTCCCAAAGGAGGTAATTGTGTATTAGTTCATGGAGGGATACATGATGTTATGGTGGAGGAGTGACTGATTCTAGTGATTCATATGCTCAAAGGTGATGAATTCACGAAGAATTGGAATATATTCTCATAACCGCTATCATATGGGGAGTGTACAACTGCATGTCATGTATTCTGCCCAAAGGTGATTATATGATTATGCATGTAACTCTCTGGATGTGTACTTGTATGTCAAGTTACATAGTGCTCACATGATGCTAATTATATACATTGCTTGTTTTTCAGTCACATTTTTTGTAAGTAATAATTCCACTATTATTGAGGTTTTTACTGCTTCAAATTTTAAGTTATGGACATATGATTTGTTGCTTGAGAAAAGAGCAATTGAATTTGCTTACTGTCCATGAAGCGTTCCATTCTGGAACACTTGCTGCGGACTGCACTACTATAATATGATGGAAGCCTTAGTTGCTTGAAATTATGTTTTGTATAATATTGAAATTAGGACATATCTGCAAAAATTGTGTTTAAGTCCTAATGATATATACATCTCATATAAGGATGAAAAAGTTGTTTCCAAAATTTTTCTATTTACTCTTAACGGTTATCTAAAGACTTCTATAGATTATTGTGGAAGTAAAATTGACCGAGATAAATAATAAATTGGTTAGAATTAGTCTTAAAGGTTGTCAGATTTAATAGTGACAGTGAGTATTTTGGCAAGTATGACAATGCGGAATAGCTTAAAGGGTCATTTGTCAAATACTTGATAAATTCTGAGGTGGTAATTTAATTACTATGCTTGAAAATCCTGACAAGAAGATTTGGCTAAAAGGCATGAATCATCATAATGAACATAGTGATGAGTATGATGAGTAAAACTAATTTATCCAGTCTTCTGTGGGTTGATATTATGAAAGCAACTTTTTCACATACAAAAAGTGTCCTTATCAAAGTTATTTTATAAACTTCTTTTGAGTTATAGATTGGGCATAGATTACTTGAATCATATTAAATTTAGGGGTGTCATGCAGAAGTGAGATTATCTAATCCAATTTTAAGTGTATTGCAATTCAGATCAACTCGGAATTATTTTGTATCTTATTTAGATTGTTAAAGGGGTATTGATCTTATGACCCTAAAGAAGGTACAAGATTATAGAATCACATACTCTAAAATTTCTTAAGATCGACGTAATTGTAGAGGACAGCTGCTCTCAAACTATTAAAGATAATAGTGTGATGGGGGTTACTGTGTTTTTTTGTCTTTATCTATACAGATAATTATGGAATCTCCTGTACCATAGACTAAACTTGTTGAGATTTAAGGTACTATTCTTGATATAGTTTATAATGAAATTTCTTAAACCTCTCAAGTGCAGAATGAAGTAGTTGCAGTTTTATTAAGGAGATTTGTTAGGGAAAGACAATTAGTTATACCATCAGACTATATAGTCTATTTGTGAGAGCATGATTCTTGTTCTTAATTAAGTATGTGATTAAACGCCATAAAAAAAAAGGATAATAATATTTTTACTCTGAAAGAGGGGTGGATAGTTAGTGAAGAAATAAATAATTATTTCTTTACTACTAATTCTTTCAGAGTGAACGTGGCATTGATAGTTTATTTTTTATATGGAGTTACGTCAAAGAGATACAAAATCTATATAAGTGCAACTGGAGAATTTTGCAGCAGATTCATGTAAACTTGTGTGTAGACTGAAAAGTCTTAATTCATGGTCTTAAGCAAGTTTCCAGGCAATATTATTAAAGTTTCATAGTGTTGTTATTTTGTTCAATTGGGAACAAAGTAATTCAATATACTGCAAGGTCAGTGGGAGGAAATTTATTTTTCTCATACTCTATGTACATGATATTTTTCTTACAAGTTGTGACCTTGAGACATCTTATATCTTTTGTACTAAGGTTTGTAAGGATTGTTTTTGCCATATTATATTAGATTTTCTCGGAGGACATTTGCTGATTGTTTATTGGAAATATTCAATATACATTATTGCAAGCCATGAATTGCTCATGTTGTTAAAGGTGATGGATTGAATCTATCACATTGTCCTTATTTAGATATTGAGAAAATCTAATTAGAGGGTGTACCTTGTGTTAGTGCTTGAATTTGCACTAGACTAAATATCGTCTTTTCGACGGGACTTCTAGGTAGACATCAATCAAATTCAGGACGCGATTATTGCGTTGCTGCCAAGAATGTTTTAAGGTACTTAAAGAGGATAAAATATTATATGTTAATATGTGGATATGTTCAATTCTTGCAGTTAGTAGGGTATTTAGATGTAAACTTTGGTAGCTGTTATGATGACGTGAGATCAATAATGGAATACATATTTATGTTAGTAGGAAGTGCAGTAAATAAAGTTCTATGTCATCTTCTACTATGAAAGCAGTGCTAGTAACATTTTTTTAGGCTGTTACTTGGGCTATTAGGCTCCGGAACCTCATGAAAGAGTTAATCGTTTTAATTTTATGGATAGACCCATACGGTTGCATTGAGATAACAAATTTGTAGTATTATTTATTTACTACAAAGGTCTCAAGGGGTCTAAATATATGGGGGTCAAAATTTTTTACCAAAAGAAAACGGTACATAAATGTGACGTTTTAATATAACATATTTCCACAGATGATATGGTTGTAGATCCACTAACTAAAGATCTACGCCCATGTGTATTTTAAGCGACATGTCATTAGCATGGGCCTAAGAGCATCATGAGATGCTGTTGTTTAGTGGGAGCTATTTTGGCTTTATTTTGATAAAATGTTTCATCTGTGTTCGTTACATTTGTAATGGTTTGATATGTATCAACTTTCGCATTCAATAAAGTATTTTTGAATGTATTGTTATTATGTTGAATACATATTGATAAAGTCTCAAGGTATTATATAAACCTTGAGTGAAGGCTAGGGGCATTCGGTTATTAGCCTTGTCCATATGTCTTGTTATACATAAAGAATTGTTAACCGTAAGGACAAGACATATGTGGGTTCATGGAACCATAAATGCATTCTCTAGTGGCACAAGTTTTTTTTTTTTTTTTGGTGACACTTAAGGTAAGAGAATGGACATTCTCTAGTGGCACAAGTTTTTGTGATGCTTAAGGTAAGAGAATGGTGACTGACAAATGAGATCTCTCTATGAGAGATGTTATCCATTTGACACACTACCATATTGGATCCATATCAATAGAGTTGAGAACATTCGTGACCATGGAAGGCTCTGTGTGTATACATGCAGTTATCGCCATGATTCGGTGTTTGAGACTTTATGGGATAGGATTGACTATTAAGAATTATCTCTAGACCAATGTGTGCACATACAGTACGATTTCAATTAATATAGTCCAAGTGGGAGAATGTAAGAGTTTTCCTAATGTGGACTACTTTAGTTGATATTGTAATTTACCGTTTAACGTTTACCATTTTACGGGGATTAGTCTAAGGTGAGATAGAAGGTTTCTTAATTAGTCTAATATGGGCTGGCTAATGTGAGCCGAGTTGAGCCTGGCCCGTAATGAGGGGGCCTAGCTGGAAACTCTATAAATAGTGCTAAAGTCTCTCCTCTAACCTTAATTCTCACATGTATCCTCACCTAAGGGGCGTTTACCTAACGCTAAACGTGAGGGGGCCGCCTCATTGAGCTAGTGATACGGAGGGCAATAGAGGAGAAGGACTTGATGCGTGGATCCCCTTGATATGTGGGAAATCCCTTTTCTGCTTCCGCTTTATGTATGATGAATCCCAAAATAGGTGCGTTAATCTTTCTACTCAATTATGTATGTTCTTGTTATGGTTATGGAGATCTTGGGGTTGCGCAATTTGCGTCCAACATTAGAATCTCTCGTCCGAGACTCCCATGGGCAACGTAAATTCCTATGTAATTTTATGCTTCCTTTTTTTGGGGGAATGTGGAATGTTTGCTATGCCCCGACCAAAAAGAATAGAAAATATTTGCTATAACTACTCTAAAATTTGGCGGAAGCTCTCCTATCCCGATTTAGATGTAGATCTAAATTTGGAAGCTTTTCTCTCTCAATCTAAATCTAGATTTTGAAGTTTTTTCAGAAGTGTTTGATTCATAGTAGATTATTCTGTCCATAGGACATATGGTATTGAGGATGCCGATTCTATGTGCACATTGCAAGCTGTAGTTTTTTGATAGAAAGATCTCAATGTGTGCCTATCACTAACGGTTATGCTGATCGACCATTGATTGTTTTTTGATACCGTAATACATCTAGTCTTTCGAGATAAGAGTGTGCAGCCGTACTCTTCTTTTTTTTTTTTTCTTTTGGATTTTGTTTTGTTTTGTGTCTTTGTTGGGATTTATTTTGCTAGGAAACTTTTTATGTTACTTTTGTATCTAATTATGATAGATGAATGAAATTTTCTTTTTACCCAAAAAAAAAGAAGGTCGTACGTTTCGTTCCATAATGAGTTCTCATGGTTTGCAATCGGCTCAAGAAGGCGTTGTTTTATGGCTGAAGAAGCAGGTGTCATTATGGGCTGGTCAGTCCATCCTTTTCATGCGAATTCCACCCGAGATAATGTACTGGCCTTGTAATTGGAGCTGTAAATGAGAATTTCAGATTTTTTTTTTTTTTGAATGAAAAATGCAGAGGCGCATGAGGGCACTCGTGGCAGCGAATGGCAACGAAATTTCCAAATCCAGCTCGTCTAGTGGCGGTGCTTGTTTTTCGAAACAAGCAACGTAAAGCGTCAAAATAATGCTCAAGAGTGGCGAATCCGGTGGAAAACGACATCGGCATCGCTCATGTATTGTTGCTACAAACACTGTGTAAAAGGCTCAAGGGCTCTTCCACAAACAATAAAAGTTCGGGAAAATGACGCTTCGAGTATCATAACTTTCGTATAATGCTTGTTTCAATACCACAACCTTTTTCCCAATCACTTCGATGCAATTTTAGTGAAAAATTGATCACCTCAGTGCCATTGGCGATTTGTGTATCCGGAAAATCCATCGTAACCTTATTTTAATGTAAAACGTCGGTGTAGCTTACCGACATAGTAAAATCATCATAAAAGAGGTCTTGCATCACATTTGTTTGCCTTAAATTAACAATTTAGATTAAATTCATCGTGCTCTTGAAACCCTAACTCCACAAACAAGGAATTAGGGCAAACTTAGCTGTTGAAATTTGCAATCGAGAGCAGGAGCTAAACAAGTGGCTCCCGATCATGTCAATTTGGTCAGGACAAAGTGGTGGAGACTTGGCGTTGCTCTGCGAAGTGAAGCTGACGTAAAAGATCCGACGTAACTTGCTGGCAAAGTGAAATCAGCAGAAACGGCAACGTGTATCACATTTGTTTGTCCTAAATCAACAATTTGGGCTAAATTCGTCGTGTTCATGAAGCCCTAGCGAATTGGGGCAATATTAGCTGCCAAAATTTTCAGTGGAGAGCAAGAGCTTAACAAGTGGCTCCCGATCGTGCGAATATGGTCCGACGAAGCGGTCTGCAAAGTGAGCCGGGGCCATATGTTTCTCCCCGTTTAGGGATCTACCGGTAACTGTCTGAGGAATTGCTATTCCAATTGGAGGAGGATTGAAGCGGGAATGCTTCCGTCGTGATTGACCAGACAGTGAAAATAGAAAACTGCGAGTTGCAGAAAAAACTGAGCGCAAAATCAACTGACTTCCCGAAACTGTACCAAGCTAGCTGGAGGATCATCTTTCTGATGATTGTTCCGTTTTAAAGTCGCACAGCAACTGACCAAAAAATAATAATAAAAAACAAAAATGTCGCACAGCGAAAAACATATGCTGCAACGATCAATAATGAGCTCGAAAATGGACAAAAGAAAATCCAATATTATATATTATTCAGGATCTTCGGCAGAGAACACAGTCTTGCTATGCTCTGCGTTGCATATCAAACATTTGATGATACACATAATTCAGGAAAAATTAGGAAATCTGCCACCAATCCTCACAGGAAACAAACGAAAAAATGCTGAGGGCCAACCAAGATAGTTGCTTCAACTCTCGGTATGCTTTCGATCCTTCTTGCCGCTCAAGACAATCAAAGCCGAAGCCAAATTGGGGGTCTTTTTAAAAAAGTATATATGACACTCAAATAAGTCAAGAAAAAATTATAGCACTCAGGTAAACACAATAAATATGGCACTCTAGTGAGCGTTGAATGAACGTATGGAACTTGCGATTTTCCCGAATGCCAACTATCATGAAATGTGCAGAACTTTTTACTTTCCTTTTTATCAAAATCAGTATCTCAAATTATAAAAACATTCTCTTGTAGACCATTGAGTATAAAAATAAAAAAAGCAAACATATGAAAGAAAATGAGTGAGGACTCTCCAACGCCGAACGAAATCCGAAGCACTGTGTAAAAAATAGACCGAACGCCGAACGAAATCCCGACCTTGGAGATCTCTGCACTCAAAGCTAAAGGTCGTTGGCTGTCGATTGAATCTCGTGTAGCAACTGTTTTAGGAAGACACACCCCCTGAAACAAAAGCCAAATCTAATGCCCCCAAAATTTAGCCGCCCCTAATGGATACGGCGTCGCTAAGACAAAGTTAATATAGGTTTGGTTAGGGTGGCTTTGAATTGTAGGACATCTCTCACATTAAAAACCCTTTCCCCATACGTGGTGTCCTACAATGCCCACAATAGAAAATCTGCTCTACAGATGTAACTTATGAATTCCATGAATTCATGGACACCGACTTCTCGTTTTGATTATGATTTCTCAGTCTTAATAATCAACAAGCTTCCATCAATAATTCGTTGAATTAAAGGATACTATACCAAAGTTATGATCTTAATAGGACGGATCTAGGAAAATTGTTATTGTTAGTCTAGACAAATTACATCATCTACTAATGACAAAGTCAAATTCTGTCCGAAACATCTCATCTTCGTCAGACTTGTCCGATGACGATCATTTGTCTTGTGGCCATGAAACAATGTTTTAAAATTACAATCTATGAACCACCAGTTTGCTTGGGAGCCTGTAACTGCGATAGTGTGGATAACAAAGCCCTCCATTTCACGTGGATCATGCCCAAAAAAGGAGACTTCTTTTTAAGTGACCTTCGACATAAATAATTGACTATATCAAATATGTGAGAGCCACCTAAGGGAGGAGAGAAATCTGTTGATTATACAGCATTGCCATGCTTGAAGAGCATTACAAGAACCACCAATTTGCTTGGAAGCCTGTAATTACGACAGCGTGGACCACAAAGTGGTCCATTTCACGTGGATCATGCCTCAAAAGGAGACTTCCTTTTAAGTGACCTCCGACCTAATAATTGACTGCATAAAATATGCGAGAGCCACGTAAGGGAGGAGAGAAACGTGTTGATTATACAGCATTGTCATGCTTGAAGAGCGGTACAAAGACGTTCAAGATGTGATTAGTAGATGAAACTTTGTATATCTAATGCTTCGAAGATGCGGTTGTCTTTCAACGCGCATTATCCGAATTGATATATCTTACCTGGCAATAGTCTCGTCTACTAAATTAGATCAAAATTCAAGCACTAGGAGAAGTGACATGAGATTTTTCTAGTAGCTTGATTTCTGAAACTACTTAGAAATTTCTTATCTACTAATGTTATGCCATGTTTTACTAGTTTTTTTAATAGATTAGTTCTTTTTCAATAAGCTATTATTTTTCATATTAAGGGAGAAATTGCTAAAAATTGAATGATTGTCAATCTCAAAAAATATCTAAGTGGAGTATACCAATTATGCGTATATTTTGATTGATAAACAAATATTCTAAAAACTGATTACTTTGCATAGTTCGAGCTACTCTAATTTTGGAAACCGGAAGATTTCATTGTATAGGTGAGCAAACCTCCTAAATCTCGGATTCATTGACTTCGTCAGCAAGATTTATCTTGTCAACAATTGTCCAACAGATAGCTTGGCCTCTTAAAGATTGTCCAATGAGAAGATTGGTTATTGAAGAGTATGAAAAGAGATCAACAAAGGTCGCAAATGCAATGAGGTCGGAAGTGACAAACAATCCATTAACAGAGAAAGTTTTACATCCTTATATTGTCTTTTGAGTGAACTAAAAGTGTAATCTCTGGAGAAGTGTATCAATGTTATAGTTTGTACTTAGTTATGAGATAGTGAGATCTATCTGCATCGTTATAAGCTGCATTAGCTTCGAAATGAATTGCTTGAGTATAAGTGGCACATATTACTGTAACTACACAAAGATGCCTAGTGAAATCAAGCTAGTGGGCGGTTTGTCTAGGTGAGTAAATATAAGCTTACACCAAATCGAACCACTATAGAGCTTTAAATGCATCGTTCTCAATTTCTGTGCTTCTATCTAATACTGTGATAAAAGCGCATTATACTAATTGATATCACCTACTCTCGCATATATCAACTCACGACTCATATATGTTATTACGCTTCTATCAAACTTGACGCTTCTATAAAAAATGGGGGATTTCACATGCAGTTAGGCCCACTTGGGAGCGCAAGGACAATCTAAATTCATCATCCCCAAAAGAGACGCTTTAGAATCTCTCGTCCGAGACTCTCATGGGCAACGCAAATTCCTATGTAATTTTATCCCTCCTTTTTTTGGGGGAATGTGGAATATTTGCTATGCCCCGACCAAAAAGAAAAGAAAATATTTGCTATAACTACTCCAAAATTCGGCAGAAGCTCCCCTATCCCGATTTAGATATAGATTTAAATTTGGAAGCTTTTCTCCCTCAATCTAAATCTATATTTAGGATTTTTTTTTTTTAGAAGTGTTTGATTTGTAGTAGATTATTCTCCCCATATGACAGATGGTATTGAGGATGCCGATTCTATGTGCACATTGCTAGTGGCAGTTTTTTAACAGAAAGATCTCGACGTGTGCCTATCATTGACGGTTTTGCTGATCGAAATTATGAACACTCATCGTAATTAAATTTAATCTAAACTATCATTAATCGCAATTAAGAATAAACTAAGATTAACTAACACTAATCGCCATTAGTACTAAACTAACCACCCCTAAATGCAATTAACGCCATAATCCACGATTAGGAAATTAACTCATAGGTTTTTGGCGATGGTGGGCTCGTGGCGATGGCGATGCGACAACGTAGAGAACGTGACGCTCGTGGCTCGAACGGAGGCTCGACGGTGGCGATGGCGGCTCCTCAAGCCCACAGCCACCTAGGGTGGTTCGGCTTGATGGTGGCCTCGAGGTAACTTGGATGGACAGTGGTGGTGATGGCGAAGCAATAGCGGCAACGATGGCAATGATAAAGGTGGTGGTTGATGATGGTGAGATGGTGGACGATGAGGGTGGTGGGATGATGATGTTCAGCGGTTGTGATGTGGCTAGAGGTGGCAAAATGGGTTTTAGACCCATATATGACCCATTTAAATCATAAATGGGTCATATATGGATCACTTGTTTTTGAAGTAGTTAAATGGGTTTAACAATTAAAGACTTAAGATAAGTGGGTCTTAAGTGGGTCTTAAATGGGTTGGATTTAGAACCAATTTTCACCTAAATCTCTCTCTTCTCTCTTTAACTTTACGAAAATATTTTTTTTTATAAAAATCGAAATTATAATTTCTTTTTTTTTTTCCTTTTTTTTTTCTTTCTTCTTCCTCCGGTCACTGGCACGACAATGGCTGGCGAATAGCCAGGCGAGCTCGATCTCGCTGGATCTAGCAAGGTGGAGGCCTCACCAACTTTCGAGCCTCGCTGATATGGCGAGACTTGGAACTCGCCGGTGTCAAGTGAGGCTCAAGCCTTGGGCTCGCCAAATCTAAGCCTCGCCTGACGTCGGCGAGGCTCGAGCCTCGCCCGACGCCGGCGAGACTCGAGCTCGAACTTGCCGACGTTGGCGAGTCGGGCGAGCTCAAGGCTCGCCTGTAGCCAATTGCCGGCCGTCGTCGTGGCCAATGGCTAGCCAAAGAAGAAGAAGAACAAAAAAGAAAAAAGAAAAAAGAAAATACATTTAAAGGATAAAAATAAAAATAATTAAAAATTTAATTTAAAAAATAAAAATAATTAAAATTCGATTTTTTAAAATAATTATTTTAAAAATTATAAAAATTATTCATTAAATTTGTGTTGTATAAAAATATTTTAGCAATACCATTTTTTAAAATATATATATATATATAGACACACAAACACATATATATAAGCTTTCTTAAGTTTAGTTAAATGGGTCGGGTATGGGTCAGGTCGGATATGGGTTAAAAATTTTGCATTGTAATAAATTGGTCATAAACGGGTTAAATTGGTCGATTTGGGTCGGATCATTTATGACCTGACCCAAACCCGACCCGACCTGACCCACTCGTTTAACGGGTCTAGATGTGGCGTGGACGATGGTGGTGGACGGCAAAGTGAGGGAGGAGGAGGATGAAGCTTCGGCCACATGGGGGAGAAAGAAAAGTGAGGGAGGAAGAAAAATAAAAGAAGAAGATGGTGAAAAAAACGAAGAAGCTTAAGGGAAAAATGGGAGCAAAGGAGAAGGAGATGGGCGGTCTGCAGAGGAGGGAGGGAAGAAAAGCGAGGGAAGGAGAAGAGAAAGAGAGAAGAGGGAGGAGAGAAGAAAAATAAAGAAAACAAAAGGAATTCTAAGATAATATCCCAAAACTCACCATCACATTCAATCCACTTGCCCCTAAAGTCTTCTAAGCCTATTATTATCCCCCAAATATCTTCTTAATTCTAATTTCTTAAAAATAAACCTTTTTGGGTAGCAAAATTCCAATTTGCTTCTTCATCCGAATTTCTTTTCCCTTTTTTTTTGTCCGATAATTTTTTCTTTCTGAAAAATTTCGGACTCGTCGATAATTTGACGAATGATGAGACGATGTCCAATAATTAAATCATGAAACCCTCAAAAGTTCGATATCCGAAATCGAATTAAATTTTCGTGGTTAAAAATCGATCGAACGCGACTTTAGTACAACCTAATCTATTGGGTAGCTTTTAGGGGTTCTCGCGCATTTGACTTGTGGTCGATAATTTTCAACACACGTTTGTGCATCTTCGAATCATAGACGACCTTCGGTTGTCATGTAATTGCGAGGGTTCAATTACGTATCCTGAATATAATATCAATAGAAAATTGGTTTATTGTCGTTCGACGTGAATATCGTAATCGTGCGGAATCACCCGTGAATCGACTACGTACTTCCATTGAATCGGCTTATATCCGTTCGCTAATTGATTTATAACAGTGTAGTATTGATCCTTGCCGATCCTTATGGTTGAGCGGTCGATTTCTGATCGAATTCTCTAGTCTTTCGCGTTTATAACCCTTTACGGCCTCACCTAATAGATTAGTTAACTCGTGAGTGATCAATTCAGAGTAAAATAACCATAAATGTGTCGATGAAATAACCATTTCAATATTTCGAAATATGGGCCAAATTTCGGGACATCACATCCTTTATGTATGCCTTGCATTCATCCACCCACTATAGGATTGAAATTCAAAAATAGTGTCAATGACCAAGCCAAGGGACGTTCTTCTCTCGTACATTTTCAAATTTCCAAATGTTTAAATAGAAGGGTCATTACAAAAGTTAGAAGTAGAAAAGTAAGTTGCCCTGCACAGGCTAGAAATTATTAGGTGAAAGATTAAGTGAGATTACCACTTTTCGCATGTAAGGAATGGTGTTGATTCCTAGATCTCTCATCGTCCAATACCCAATTTCATTGGTTGTGTTGTACAAGGCCATGTAATTATCCCTTATTGTTGGAGGAAGCTTATCGATTTATGTGATGTCCCACTTGGACAGGATATCATCATTCCAATATTTTGTAAATTTTACGAACACCTGGTACACTTTTAGTAATAACAATAAAAGTCAGTACTTACTATTGCTTTAATCGCCCAAATCACTCAATTATATAGAGGAAAAAAAATCTAACTTAAAAAGTGATATGTTCAAAATACATCAGAGAATTTAATATCATATAGTTGTCAAGATTTGTTTTATCCTGCGTCATTCAGAGTCTATTTAATTCCTTATCTTTTCTCTTGGCAATAACAGTTACCAGGGAAAATGACGATGGTAATCATATAACACTAACCTGACAAGGAATTCTGTCAGGAGCACAAAGATGCTAATAATTCTTATGACGCAGAAGTTACTACCGACAATAGCGTATGCAGCTATCATAGGAATTGGTAATTTCACCCCTTGTAAGAATAAACTCTCCTCTTTCTTTTGGCGAAGAAGAAGATACAAATTCTTAAGTAAAAGAGATCTGGAACTGTTTTCCTCCACTTATGTAAAATTAGAGATGGCCAAAATCACTTTTCTGATTATGTAAAGCAAAAAATGTTGTTTTCAAGAAAATAGATTAGTATTGATTTTGATTTTTAAAATAATTGATCTTATCCATAACCATCCAAATGATATTTTCATGCGGAATTTTTTTTTTTTTTTTGCTTTTAATATATAGAAAAAAAAAAGTCTCTATAAACATAACCAAACGAGCTATGAGAAGAACAGGATGCCAATAAAGGCTACAAATTCACAACTTACACGAAATTGAAAGAGATAGAGGGAGAAAATCACATTGAAAAAGAAAGCAAAGAGGAAAACACATTAAAACACGACAGTTTACTCCAAAGTGTTTTTCGATCATGAATTTAAAGCAAAGGCCACCGTTTCCAATCGCATTGTCTCGTCGTTGGTCAAAGCTGACCGGTTCTTCTTTATTGCTATATATTCATTTTCTTCCCAATTTTTTCTCCAATGTAAACTATTCGACATAATTAGCACAATAATGAAGATAATTACCACAAATTTTATTATCAGTTACGTATATCAGCCACAACTCAAAGCGCCAAATAGCATGAGCTTCTCCGGCGAATTTTATGGAGCTCGTACAACGCCCATATATAGTATAGGCTTCAATTACGACAGTTTCAAAGTCTTAGAGCTTCCAAAGCCACCCACCCCAAAAGCTAATAATAACACGTAAGTCGATAGGCTCTCTCCAACAGCGACACCTCTGTCGGTAATATGCATCCCTAATCGAGGGGCACAGGGTCGAATAGTGCCCTCACAAGGTGGTCCTTTGTTTCGTTGTCGGGAAGGCCGTGTCCGTCTCCGTACTGGTAAAAGCACTGAGAAGCTCGTGCCAAGTTCAGACAAGCACCGAGAAAAGGCCCGAACCCAGAATATGGGTAGTCCTCAAACACGTCTTTGTTCATCCTCTTCCAGGTCTCGTGCACCATTTGCCTGACATGCTCACGCGTGGCCTCTTCCGAGGCGCCAGTTTCATTCATGTAGCATTCTAGTGCCTTGAAGTTGTCTCCTCGTGCCAATTCATACTGACCATGAATGAGATTGATGTTTCACAAACATAAGTCTCAGGATTCTCATAGAATATATTAAAAAGAATAGCACGTATTTTTGAATCCATCAATGATGTGCTTTCTCTTCGTAAGCGATTATACAAAAGGAGAAAGGTAAACGTCAAAGTAATTTACCGATGAGGTACTGAGATCATTGTTGAGTCGAAGGATCTTGGCAGAGCAATGCATGACACTCGGGATTTTCGACACGTAATCAAGCCCCTCTTCCGTCAATTTATCTGTGGTTAGGAAGTAGCTGCCCAACAGCATAATCAGCCCTCCGATTGAATCCACCGCATTGTCCATGTACTCCTTCAGTGTCGGTTTGATGCCCTTGTTGTACCAATGGACCTCCTTTATGTACGCCTTGCATTCATCCGCCCACTAGAGGATTGAAATTCGAAAAAAGTGTGTCAATGACAAAGCCGAGGGACATTCTTCTCTCGTACATTTTTCAAATTCTCAAATGTTTAAATAGAAGTTTCATTACGAAAGTCAGAAGTAGAAAAGTGAGTTGCCTTGCACGGGCTAGAAATTATTAGGTGAAAAATTCAGCGAGATTACCACTTTTCGCATGTAAGGAATGGTGTTGATTCCTAGCTCTCTCATTGTCCAATACCCAACTTCATTGGTCGTGTTGTACAAGGCCATGTAACTAGCCCTTATTGTTGGAGGAAGCTTATCGATTTCTGTGATGTCCCACCTGGATAAGATATCACCATTTCAACATTTTGTAAATTTTACCCGCACCCGATACACTCTTAGTAATAACAATGAAAGTTAGTACTTACTACTACTTTAATTGCCCAGACCAATCAATTATATAGAGGAAAAAAAAATCTAACTTAAAAAGTGATGTTCAAAATACATCAGAGAATTTATATCATAGAACTATCAAAATTTGTTGTATCTCGTGTCATTCAGAGACTATTTAATTGCTTATCATTTCTCTGGGCAACAATAGTTACGAGGGAAAATGATGATAGTAATCATATTACACTAACCTAACAAGAAAATCTGTTAAGAGCTCGAGTTCTTCCTGTGTCCCATATACATCATAAACGTCATCGATAAGTGTCACCATACAAGTGAGCTTCGTCGTCATTTCCCTGTAAGCTGCATATTGAGGTTCGAAAACCATGGTGCAGTTCCAAAAATAGTGTTCCACCAATCTGTCTCTGAAGAAGGTCATCTTGTTCGCGCCAAGTTCAACCCACCACCTGAGAAATTTACCATGCAACAACTAAGTCGATCTAAATGCGCTCCTACAGGTTTGGTGTTTATATATAGAGTGCTTGCGTATACCTTGCCATATTGCTAACTTCCTTCTTGTGGACTGATTGCACTAGATTGAAGTCTAATTTAGCCAATCGCAGCAAGGAAGGGATCATGTCTTGTTGTTTCTCGTACATGTCCATGAACCACCGAGCCTCCAACCTATTTGGCCTCCAGTGGATCGGCATATCTAATGCATGACTCACATAGCTCGCTAGCATAGCGGGAACTTTGTCGAGGTTTAGATCCTTTAGATGCTTAGAAGCAAAGTTCCTCGCTTCATCAAGTATGGTTTCACCTTCCAATCCATGAAAAGAAGCTTCATAGAGACCAAGAAGCCCCCTCATATCCTTATTGAGTGATTCGTTGAACGTGCCCGTCTTGTTCATAAATTGTTGAAACACATCTATATGTCGAAGAAAAAGGAATGGTAAGGCAACTTTTGATGCATCAACATGATTTGCAGAAGGGTAACCATACGACGAATACCTTGCTGTATGTTGTATCCATGTTGTCTAAGTAACCGGAATCCAAGGGAAACTGCATAGAGATCGTTCAAAAGCTGAGCATATCCAGTGTTGTCATAGATGGAACTGAGAGCATTTTTTATCTCCGTCTCAAAATGGTATCCTAGTCCGAGTCTTTGAACTGCATCAATGAACTCGAGCTTGGCCACCTGGTTCATCTCCCTGTTGAATAGACCCCTGATTTCTTCCTTCAACCTTTGGACTTGCTCAGCATATTTATCCTCCTAGGCACGTCAAACATTCAAAAAAATGAGATCTTAATCAAAAGTAATACATAAGCAGAGTAAGCATTGTTGAAAATATGCCATTTTGATCAAGTTTATTAGTATCTCTATGGAATATTGTTATGTCGGTCGTATTTGATAGAGTGGCAGTGGTTTGTCGTATACAAAAGTACTCAAGTAGTATACATCCTTATATCTAATTCAGAATACAGTTTCGTTTTTGTTTCTATGCCATTTTGGGTGTTGTGGACTCTCTATCTCATCAAAGTAAAAAGAAAGTAGGGAAAAGCACCCATACGATCCTCAACTTTATGTTGTTTTTCCCCCCTTCTCAACATGATCCTTGAACTTAAAACTTGTACCGAATTTTCTGCATCATACTTTCCGCTAGCATTGACACGCGCATGAGCTTCAATTTGCCAGAACCATAGGCCAAGAAATTGGATAGGGAATTCCCACAAGTTCAAGGACAAGATTGGAAAAAAAGGAATACAAAGTTCAGGACCGAGATGTGAACATTTTCCATAGAACATAGCCAGGCTGGGTATTGTGCCGAACCAAAAAGGATCATTACCGTGTAATCAACTCTGAGTGACTGGAGAAACTCGTAGTCCCACACACTAGGTTTCCAATTTGCCGAACGTCTCACGATCTCTGGATTCTCGATCGTCACGGCGCATGTCACAGATTTAGCGCCTGAGGAGGAGGAGGAGGAGGAGCAGCGAGGGTGTCTAAAGGACAAGAGAGAGGGTTGGTTATGGCTGATTGAGGAGGGGACGAAGCTTGTGAACAAAGCAGGAAGAGCCATTGCGAAAGTTGTAGTGAATCTCTCCGTATGCTAACCCCGCTTTATATAGATGGTGTTGTTGTTGAGCACCGGTCATAGAAAAAAGTTTATAGCCTTGGAAATGCGATTATTGATTTGCATAAATAAGAATCTCGTGCTTAAGATCTACTCAAAATTTCTCGAAGGATCCCACGCATGCATTCAACTATCATCGTGATTAGAAATCTTTTTGCATCTTTCGACTAAATCTTTTTTTTTTCTAAAATGAGTCGATAAAACCTATTGTCTCCTAATAAAAGGAAATCAGCATTAGTAGACAAAAGAGAAATAGTTTGATGGCCAAATATCCTAGAAATTCTGTAAGTTTTTACTTTTTTATCTAGATAAGTGTATTGAAAGTTCTAAAACTTGTCACAAAAGTATAATTGAGTCATAAAACTTTTAAAAAGTGCAATCAAGTTCTGAAATTTATCACAAAAGTCCAATCGAGTCCTCAATTCAAAAGTGCAATTGAGTCCTAGAACTTGTCTAATTATTTCAATCAAGTCCTTCCATTAACACCTTTTGAAAGTTTTAGGACACGATTGTACTTTCGTAATAAGTTTTAGAACTTAATTGCACTTTGGTGACAATTTTTATGACTTAATTGCACTTTTAGAAAGTTTTAAGACTTAATCGCACTTTTCTAATAAGTTTTAGAACTTCTAATGCACTTATCCCCTTTTTATCAACACCCGGACCCCTAGAGTGTCAAAAGTTGGCACAAATGGACACTTAAGTGCCAAAAATTACGAAAGTGGCAATTAAGTGCCAAAATCGAAGCAAAATAGATCACTTAAGTGCTAAACCGACCAAAATGCTGACGTGGTGATTTTCTGACGAAGCAAGTGCAAAACGGCGTCGTTTTGATGCTGACGTGATAAAAAATTAATATAAAAATTAATTCAATGAAATTTAAAACTAAATTTATTTAAAATATTTAAAAAAAAAAACAAAAAATAAATAAATTTTAAAAAAAAAAACGACATCGTTTTGGTGCTGACGTGGTAAAAAATTAATATAAAATTAATTAAATTAAAATTATTTAAAACATTTAAATATTTTTTTAAAATTTTTAAATATTTGTATTTTTATTTTTAAATATTTTAAATAAATTTAAATTTAAATTTAAATTTAAATTAATTAATTTTTATATTAATTTTTTACCATGTCAGCACCAAAACGATGTCGTTTTTGCATTGTCTAGCCACGTCAGCGTGCAAAATGACGCAATTTTGCACTTATTTCACTGGAAATTGCGCACGTCAACATTTTGGCCGGATTGACACTTAAGTGATTATTTTACTCCGATTTTGGCACTTAAATGTCACATTCGTAACTTTTGGCACTTAAGTGTCAACTTTTGGCACTTGAAGCGATCTTTTGCCCCTTTTTATCTATTGAAAAAGCAAGCAAAATTATCTAAAGAGTCCTGAACCTATTGTACAATGCTATTTCAATATTAAATTTTTCAGTTTGACTAATTTAGTCATAAACCTTTGATGAATTTTTTAATATAATCCTCTGGGTCAATATGGGTCGGAAATCGCTAAGGTGGATGTTAATTGTCCTATGTTTGTAATTTTTTTAAAATATCTGATCTTTTTATTTTATTTTTTCAATTTTGCACAGGCCATCTTCAAGGCTCCATCGGCCTCCACTAGCCCTTTCCAGAAGATGGACAATGGAAAAACAAAGAAAATAAAAGAATAGAAAAATCAAAAAATTGTAAAAATTGTAAAAATCTTCCACGTTAGCGCTACAATGTAAGATGGCCAGTACTAACTATAGGGTCACATTAACTGTTGTTGGAAAAAATTAGCCATATAGACTACATTGAAAAATTGTCAAAATATTTAGAGCTAAATTGATAAAACTGAAAGTTTATAACAGTAGTGGCCATTAAATAGGTTTAGAACTTACGAACAATTATCACTCAAAAACTGCTTCTAGTATTGTAGCACAATTTTGTGAAGACCATTAAATTGATTCATTTCATGTTATAAATTTTGTTCGTTAGTTGGCATATCGTTATGTCCGCCATCGAAATGCTTTGGGTTAATGCCACGAAACCCAAAACCGATACATATTTGATAAATTTACTCTAAACTAATTTTTTGATCACAAAAAATCGAAACTTGTGTACCCGTGACAAATTTATTCTCCGTTAATTTTCGTTAAATTTTATCCACAGATTACTACGTTAGATGACATGTGACAGTTGACAAGTATACCAGTTTGGAGTTTTATCCTTTGTTGTCATAAGTGTACTGATTTGTGATTTTTTATGATATTAATTCAATTAAATGGAAACTAACAGATGGCAAATTTGTCATAAATGTACCAGTTTGTGATTTTTTATAGTCAAATAATTAGCTTAGGGTAACTTTGTCATGGGTGTGCTAGTTTGAGATTTTTTCGTGCTAAAAAAATTAGTATTTGGTAAATTTATCACAAATATATTAGTTTGGAGTTTTCGTGGTATAAACCTAACTGCTTATTTAGCAATTTTTACTATGAGATATATATATATAATAACTATTAATTTTAAATTGAAAAAAGTCACAAGATCCTGTGTAGAGGGAGACACACCCCCTAAATATGGCAAAATTAATTCCCCCCAAATTCAGCCGCCCCTAATTGACAGGGCGTCGCTAATGCAAAATCAATATAAGTTTGGTTAGGGTAGCTTGGATTTATAGGGACAGGTCTCACTAGACCGCACCAAATTCGCTATCCATTACGGTTGTCCTCCAACGCCTACAAATAGAAAATTGGCTTTTGACATGAATTTATGTCAGTTGTTGTACATTGAGACCGAGCAATCATAATAAATACGCATAGTCGTTGCCCATGAATGAGTTTCAATTGAAGCTTAACAAAGGGACCCTACTTAAGTTGCAATCTTAATGAGACGGATCTAGAACTGCCATTATTGTCAATTTAGTGAAATTACATCTACAAATGACAAAGTGAGATTCTATCTCCCCCTTCTCGCTTCCATCTATAGTAGCCTGTTAGAGATTCGACAAACATACTTTTTTCAGAATTCAAACCTTTTTCGGAACTGTCAAAATCACTTCTTTCTACACTTGAAGCGTTGCCAAATTTTCGTTCACAAAACCCTCGTTCACGATCCTTCTAATATATCCCAGAAATCTTCTTCAACCCTCACTCTGTTTGCGAATAATCATCCTCTCTAATGGCACCCAACGTTGCAAACACTGTTTCTAAGAGATATATTGGGCTGAGAAGATCACAGAGAAGAACGGCAGTGAAGAGACGCCTCTCGTTAGACATTCGAGGAACGCTCCAAGGGGACGAGGAAGCATCGATATCACTGGAATACGAGAGTGAAGAGACTTCTCTCGTTAGACATTCGAGGAACACTCCCCCTTTAAGCGAAAGAAACCTCCCTACTTCTTCACCCAAAACTCCAATTCCAGAACCATCTTCTGGAACGGTTTCTGTACCTGCTTCAGAAACACCTCCAACTATTCACTCACCAAGGTTTGACAATGCCAGCGTAGTAAGGAACATGCTGAATTCACTCAAGGAGAAAGATGCTACAAAAGAGGATATTTTGAGTGTAGTCAACGACATCTGCTCAGTTTCTATGAGCGAAATTGAAAATTACTCAAACCCTGCTCCTGAACTAGAAGCTTCTGTGTAGAGTCAACCAGAGAGGGCATATACCTCTCAAAAAGGCAAAGAAAAGATTGCTGAAGAACCATCAAATGTTCCACAAGAACTAGTAGAACCAGAATCAGAAAGTCGTCTAGAGGGTAAGAAAGATGACGAAAGGACGACAACTTTCATCCTCCATCGGTGTCTGCAAAGGTACAATCTCTCAAATCTCGCTTCTTTCTGTTGTCGAAACACAGTGAATTCTATGATTTACGACTGGCTAGAGGAGTCATACTTCACAGGATAGTTGATTTCGATTATTTTGAAAACCATAGGCTGTTTATCTCAAAAATATTATGATGATATGAAACTGACCAAACTTTGTTATCTGAACGAATCAGTTGATCCTCAGTCGGTGGCATATTTTTACTCAAACCTCTCATTTCCCTCTCCTAATGAAATGGTTTTTACTGTGAAGGAAACTGTTTTTACTTTGAGTGTGGAAGAATTGGCCTTAATTCCCTTTGCTTCGCTTCACACATTTGTTAAATACCAGCTTCCCTTGAGAATGCGTACAAATCTTTGACGGCTAACTGCTAGAACCTAAATTTGGTAACTTTGTCTAATTATTATTATTTTTTATTATTACTTTTTTTTTTTGAGACAGGAGGAACCAACTTGCAGCCGATAGCTGCGCTGTAAACTCCCTGGTGACGCTAGCGCAGGACCCACCACCATGGCGAACTTTGTCTAATTATTCGTTGCATAAAAAAATGAGAAACCGGCACTGATCTCTAACAGAAAATTAATAAATGCATCTACATATTAATTGCATTTTTCTGCATTATTAAACTCATATAATTGAATTGGACCTGAGTTAGTGGACTTGTACAGATTGGTTTTGAGCTAAATTATATGGATTAAGCCTGTAAAAAAAAAAAAATTTCGGCCAAGCCCATCGTCCACCGTATTGTGGCCAAAATTCCCATATGCAATGCACATGAGAAAAATTGGAAAGCAAGAAAACATACTTTCGGCCAATATGGATTTAGTAGACAACGAGATTCTAGTGCATTGGAAGATCCAAAAAACAAATAGGGAAAGAACGGAAAAAAGTTTGACAGAGAAGGGATGATTTTCAAAAGAAAAAAAACGTCTCTTGATATGCTCCACGATGTCATGATTCGTTCGCCACAATTTGTGGGATTTTTATGGACTACATGAAAGAACAGATTCTGCAACTCCAGCAAAAATGTGAAAAACAGGTCCCATTCGCTATCACCTCCCTCGACAACTTCATCGAAATTCTTTATTCGCCCTCGGCGGCCCTCCATTCACTATTAGACAACACCATCACACGGAGGAAATGGAGGTCAGAGAAATTGTGATGTGACTGAAGGACGTCGTAACTTTGCAATTATATTATAAGCTATGGAAAACGACAATCATATAAAACGAAAAATAATAGAAGGACACGTGACATTTACGTCATTCAATTTGAATGTCGAAACTTGCGGTCATGGGAAAGTTGGCAAATATTCTGCTAATAAATAAAAGAATTATAGAATTACAAACGCTCACACACTTGAATGTTTCCTAATTTTAATATACCCATTGTATTTAACAACTCAACTCAATGGACTTATTCTATGCACAAACCTTCCGAGCATCCTTCTCGTCACTCGAGCTCTCTTTTCTACTCTATTATCTATGTCCTCAGCGGTCATCCTTTTGTCGGAGAATTGATGTAGACACAAGACAAATGGCACCCTTCTTCATAAGCCAATTAATGATGACATTGTAAGTTGTTAAAACAGCACCAAAGATCTCCATAACTAGAATCAAGAGCACATATAATTGAGCAAATGAGATTTGCGTACTTGATTTGAAATTAATCTCCATAACCAAAATCAAGAACACATGTAATCGAGTAAAAGAGATTTGCACACCTGATTTTGAAATCATCTCTATAGCTAGAATAAATAACACCTATTATCAAGCAAAAGAGAGATGTATAATAGTGACGATCCAAAGCCCAAATACTTTTTCACTATTGCCATTGTATTATTAGCTCAATGAGATTGCTCCTTACCTCAGTTTAACAAACCTCCTTATGTAAGGATATTTATGTATCAAGGTTAGAAAATAGATTTTGGCACTATTTATAAAGTTTTTTTTATCACAGGCCAAGTTCTACCCGATTTATACTAGTTAGCTCCATATTAGACTAATTAAAAATTATTATATCTCATCTTATTAGATCAATCTCGTAAAACGGTAAATCACATTATTATTTAATGTAGCTCATATCAGAAAAACTCTAACCGACATAAGAAAAATGAGCATAACTTCAACTTCTTCCTTTACTCTAATCATTAATAAAAGACAAACTTAACCCACGAAAGAAGATAAAAGAGGAGAGAACATTGTCGCCTTCAAGACAAGCCTCAGAGCAGCAAGGGCGCCCACCAATTTCTATGGGCATGCATGCACATAGCCATGTGCGTGCATTAAATGAGGGCGAAGCAAACCTCAAGATTTGCATACTTCTTCAATTAATGTTCGCCCGCTCAAGACTCTGCATTTTGCGTGTGACTTTGAGCGATGCATGCTTCACATAACGTCCCGGATCTCGGGCTCATAATTAAGGAGACCACGAACCAGTACCAGCGAGTTCTTGATCTTGCTGGCCGAGACTCCAATAGAATTAGCTAATCTGTTGTCGTTAGCCGGTGGAGCCCTTGCAACCCTCATCACCGGTCTCATGTTTGTTGACACTCGAATTTTTATCGATGTTTTCTTTCCAAAATATCCATTTATTTTGCAAAAAAAAGCAAAAAAAAAAAAAAAATTGAAAAAAATGAATAAATTGGACCGAACAAAAATGAAATAAAAAAAAATGGTGAGAATGAGCGGGCCAGCATTTTTAACCCGCTCCTTTAAACAAATTTTCGGCCCTCTAAGCCTTTATTAGTACAGCCCGTTTGTTTTAATTCCCTTGGCCCATCTTTTGCTGTCTCTTTTAAGCCCACGCTAGCATGCCTTTTTAGGCTCAACCTTTTTAGGCCCTATTTCATTGCCTTTTGGCCCGATAAAGTGGATGAAAGGAGAAAACCCAGTCCATCATTTCTTCCTCCCTTACACGTGCATAGCCGTGAGGTGAACGCCTGTCAGACCGTGACGCGAGAAAAGAACCGACGTGAAGGAGAGACGGACGAGTGACCAAAGCGGATCCACGCACCCTCTAGAATCGCTGAGCTGGCGTGGTGGAAAGGGATGCATAACTGAAAAGATTGCTAGCTCAAGCGGGGGAGGCATAAGGGGTGCCTCGACAGAAGATTAAGGAGAGCGTTCGGACATTTGGAGGGGGGCTGATCTGTTTTTCTGGCAGAAAACCAATCACGATCGGAACTGAATACTACCTTAACCGAAAACCCGATTTGATTTTCCTTTTCCTTTTGCCCTGCTCACTAGAACCGAATTGAATAAGGGATAAGAAAAAAGATATATTTAAGTTAGATGTTCAATTTTTGTTGAGAATTTCGTTTTGGCTCGGTTAACCGAATTGAATCGAAATAACTCAAATCAGAAAAACAAACAGTTATTTTTCCATTATTCGAATCAAAAATTAAACTGAACCGAAAATGTACGAAATTTCGGTTTAGTTCAGACATGTCTAGTTAATGATAGTGACATGTAGCTATCATGGAATTCATAATTTCATCAAATTGGAAGAGTTGCAACTTCAACCCAAACTTGGGGTACTTTAGCGTGTATGACCTTCTTGCAACGTATTGCTTACATTTCGTATGGGCTCTCTAAAACTCCAATGATTGTAACTTGATTTCACATTCGAACATTTGGAGGGGGGCTAATCTGTTTCCACATGTGGGTATTGCTAAACCATGTTGAGCCCTGTCCGCATCACGGGTTCATTTATATGGTCTAGTTGTTTATGACAACCTAAAAATAAGACAGGAGTCAAAGTTGCCACTAGTCTCATTTTTAGGGGTCAGCTAGAAACCCAATCAAGAGTTGGGGGTATTCTCTCGATTCCTACGCAAACAGATATCTAGGTCCAGGGACTTGAGTTACACCAATATTTCTATTAGCACACTTTCGCTACCTAAACAGTAGGTTATATTTACCTAACACGTTCATGCATTTCTTCTTACATTTTCAAGATCGTTAGTCATTAAATGATCATGTGCGGTTAGTCATTTTCATACTATTCTATTTCTAGAAAATAAGAAAAGAAAGCAATCAATGAAATTGAAATTACGAGATAGTAAGTAAACAATTAAGAAAGTAAATCTACCATACAATCCTAGAAAATACAAAAGAGAAACACAATTGAAAATGATAAGAAGAAAAGAGGACTCGCACCTCGTTAGGCTTTATACAGACAATGAGATGTCAAGGAAATAAATAATACATGATTATGATCGAAATAAACATCGACATCCATCGTTTTCATGTCTTCTCCATATTTAGGATCCTAATCTAAACCAAGACTAGAAAATTATATAACTGGGTACATACAATGGAAAGAAAACATCAAAACAATAAAAAGCATGACATCATGCCAAAATCAATATTTCAAAAGAAATTCAATGCAAAAAGAAAATTTGGGCCTCGGGATTGGCCTTTGAAATTCATGTGCAGGTCCCTTTAAGACACATACTCAATTCATTTTATGACTTATAGTAATTATTGATTAATTGTGTTCTTGCATAGCCAATAACATTTATAAGTTTCTTAACCAAGCGATCTATGTGATCCTAAGGTTTTCCCTTGATATCATGCATCAACCCTACCATACATCTAAAAGTCACATGCATTGCAAGAATTAAACATGCATGCGGATCATTTGGACCTTATTTCTCAGCTAGGCAAGCAAGAAAGTGAACCGTCAATGGGTTACTTATTGTCAGGAGTATACGTCAATCACAAACATAGATGTTTCTTATGAATGACGTGATTATATGCATGAGGGTACATGTGATGTTTCAAAGACATCTTTTGAAATTGTTCACAAAAAGTTTTGAGAAAAAGTAATGTCTCTAAAGACATTTACTTGCCAAGGCTAGCTTGGGGCTCGCAAAAATGCACTCACAAGCATCACAAGCATTTTGAATACAATCCAAACAGTGACGTTCACAATTATCAAATCAGGATTTGAGAAAAAATTTGAAAACATTTTGGATTAAGGAATAACTAGGATATGGAACACATTCAATTGCCAAGGTTACCTCAAGGCTCGCAGGACTCACAAGCGTTGCAGGCATTTTGAATATAGTTCAAACCATGACTCTTCCTTAAGCCAAATCGAGCTTTTGGAAAAGTACTTTTTAATAAATTGTTTTTGGGAAACATCATATGGACCAAAGCATTTTAAAATTTGATTTAAAAAGAAAATTCATCGAAAATCATTTAACAATGAATATCGAGGTATTTAAAATAACTTTTATGAAGATGGAATGGCTTAGGTTCATGCACAAACTAACCTATGAAGTTTATCAAAATAATCACAATCAAGTTCATATCAAGGAATTTCAAAACAAGCAAATAAAAACAACAAAATTGGGCAATATCTAATGATAATTTGGTGATGAAAAAATTCCCTAACATGCACGACAGGATAACAAACGACTTCTGTGAAGAAAGTTTTACTAAATGAGCTACACATGATTTTACAAAAAATTAAACAACATGCAACACCATGTCAGAAAATTGTCAAGAAAACAGGACACTCAGCCAATATCACAAGGATTTATCCTATCAAAACAAGTCTAAAAATCACCAAATTTTCACACAATATAGCCAACATGTTAGCAAGCACGTTTCATTCAAAGTTCAAGTACAGAATCCATGCAAAAAAAAAAAAATAGAACAAAAATGTCAAAGGTCTATCCAAATAGGGGTTAGAACAGGGGTCCGAATTTGATCCCATGTCTAGATTCTAATATAGTTTTAAAAATAATGGAAAGTGGTCCAAATGATGAGTGATTTTTGTGAAATCAATGGCGTTGAAAACCTCTAAGCGTGCCTTACAACTTTTTAGAATCACTTGAGTCCAACTTAGGTCAATTAGGTACTCTAAGATCGAGATCTCTAAAGGTGTGCGTGTTAGTAACTAAGAAAAACAAAACACAAGCATGCATTAGAAAACCCCAAAGTCATTCAAATAATGCACAAACGGCATGAAGAAATCACATGGGACATAGGATCGGATGCAATGGAAAATTTGGATAACCATCTAATCCTAGGTCGGCATGCAAAATGTCATACAATTTAAATGACATTATAAAATGATTCAAGATTCATAATGGTATGCTTGGGAATCCTAAGTGCGGTGAACACTTTTCTGACACAAATTTAACGTGCAATATGATATGACCTAAACATGTATGCGAATCTTGTAACATGCAGTTTAATTTTCAAGAAGGCATGATCGTAAAACTTGGTCTCTAAATGACTCAAACAAGCATGACAAGATGCACATACAACAAGATTTCGTTTCAGCATTAACTTCACAGATGAGGAATGATTTCAACCATCTCACGACATAGAAAAAATCCTACATATAGAGCATGCAATGGTGAATGTTTCTCGTTGAGAGTTCGAAACCTAAATATGATCGCATGAATCACAACAAAAATGACAAAACAAAGATGCATATATAAGCTATGTATTGCTGCAGCACATTTTCACTTTAAATCATGCAATTGACTCACTTGCCAACATTAAGGCTTTGCAAAGCATGTATCAATTGAACATATACATCATGTATTTCAACTTTCATGAAGGATTTGAGACCAAACAAACTCATTTTTAGACTCAATTTTATTAAAACAGAATTAGGAGCAATGTAGGACAGACTGTCGTATGTTCCGATCTAAGTGATTTTGACCTAGTTAATCATGTCTAAAAAATCCAAAATAAAATAAAATATATAGAGCATGCTTCACATTAATATGAGGAACTTTCATGAAGGAAAGTTCTTCCAGAAATCAACACATAAAGTAGTACAAAAATGACAAAATCAGAGATCAACATGGAATAGACTGACCTAAGCTCAAATCTAAGTAGATCTAACCTAGTTAAATACATCCAAAAATCATGAAAAAATTACAGAACATGCACAAGATGATTTGGAACAAAATTACTGAAGGCAATATTGTCCGGAAATCATCATAGAAGACTACACGAAAATAGTAAAAATCTCATTTCTGAACAAGAACAAAACTTAAAATCCACCTGAACCACTGCACAATTGTTCATCTTTAGAGATGGTTTTTGAGAGTCAAACGATGCTTGATTGGGGTTTGCAATATATCGATTCAAAGTTAGCAATGAGTATTTTCAAAGTCTAAGAGGACTTCAATTGAAATGAGGTTGTTTCGGACCTCATTTTGGCCAAATCGTCATAGCAAGGATAATGCCGGTAGAGGCTAAAACCGGTAGGAATAGCTTCACCAAAGAGGAATCCATCAAAATTGGCGAGTAGAAAGAGAGTGAGCGATATTAAGTGGGAAAATAGAGAGAGAGAGAGAGAGAGAGAAGAGAACGAAAGATATCTGAAGAGAGAAAAATTCGTGTAGAGTGAAGCCCTCTCCCAAAAAATTGGAGGGAAAATGGGTATTTATACCCTCTTAAAATCGAGCAATTTCGACCGTCGATTGATCCAACGATCGAAATTTTGATCTAATGGTTAAGATTCAATTGTAAAGGCTGTATCATGATCTCAAGGTGTCGAGTAATCTATCTAGTATGTTTTGTGACATCCCAAATTTTCAACTCTATTTTCTTCTGAATGAATCGGGCATTTCATTGACGTGTCTATAGGGTTATTCTTAGAGCCGATCACTCTCAAGATAACTAAACTATCTGGGGAAACCATTAAGGAATTTTAAAGCAATAAACTTGAGAATTCAACCAGGAATTGGCTTCTCGACTGTGTCCATATTTAGAGGCCATTACGGCATAGTTAAAAATTGATTTAAAATTAGAGATAGACTAAATCGACAGAGATGTGTGGCTAATCATGGGTGACACCACTAAATTAGAAAATTCATGTCGACCGGTACTAGACTGATTTTCTTATTGTTTTGGTACCATGTGTTCGTATTTGGATCATCGGGATTTTCACGACAATCGAGAGTGCCAATGAGTCGAGTGGGTTCATAGTGGCTCGAAGAAAACCAACCACGGGTCAATTGCACTTAAAAATATCTGAAAATTACTTGGTAGCCTAGGTCACGCTAACAAACGCGTCAAATAGAAATTAACCGCCAATTCGAATCCGATTTCAGAAATTGAAGTTTCTATCATGTCACAATAAATTCTAGAAGTATCGACTCAGTTTTAGAACATTTTTCTGACACTCGACAATTTTTGGGAAAAAGTCGTCGCCGGGTTGTTTTAGTGCAGAAAATACCGAAGATGGTTTTCGGTCACAAAATTGAGATGCAAGATGGGTTATTGGATGAGGAAAAATAGCAATTGAAGCATTGAGACATCGATTGATTTTATAAAGGCTAAGTGAGAGTGAATCAAGAGAGACTGGTTGTGCAATTGAAGCCTTTGCTAAGAAATTCGTAACATCTGCAATTCGTAACACCACTTGGGAGGTTATATGGGACATTTTTTATGGCCTAATGAAGGCCACGTATTTATACATGGCCTAGATTGATTTAAGGGAGATATTTTGCAAAATATCAAGCCTTGGTGGAGCCCTCACTCCTCATATCTATCCACCTCTCTTTCTCTCATACCCCACAACCAGACAGCCTCTCTCTCTTTCTTACTTCGTGCGACGCCATCACAAGCTGAGGGGAAGAAGACTAGCTCCTTTGGTCGACCTCCAACAAAAAGAAACTGCACGCCTCCACTGAGTTCCTTCACGCTAACACTTGGCCACGTGTGCCCATTGCTCGATCAACAAACAAGCATTGAAGACCACCGAGTGAAGTCTCCACCGCTTGCTGCAGCTCCAGCTTTCCTCCACTTTGTTGCCACGAAGACTCCCACTACTACAACCTTGGTCAGCTTCATCAAGTTTGTTGACCCTTGAAGCCACGATCCACCAAGCCAGCTTACGGTATCTTCAATCCAGCTGTCCCACCAAAATTTGCTGCACGACCAACTTGTCTTCAACTCCTCCATTCCAGGAAGATTGAGGCAACCCCACCAGCGCAACAACGTCTGCGTCTTCCCTCGGCTCCAGTACCGTTGAAGCTCTACCAGCAGCTGCTTCTCCACGTTCGTGTCTCCTCGGTCAGCCCACGGTTTGGGCGAGCAAAACCCAGCAACATTCGATTCAGTGGCCTTCAAGTCGTGGCCCAGCTCGTGTGAAGCAACTCTTTTGGGCCACCGAAACCAGCAGTCCAACGAAGCATCTTCAGCAATATCAGCCCAATTTTTTAGGCCCAGTTTCCAACAATCAATTGAAGTCCAGCCCACAATTGGAAGCCCAAGTGAATTCAGTCCAAAAATTCAGTAGGCCCAACCCAATTTGGGTCCAACCCAAATCAAGAACAAATCTCAGTTGGGCCGAGATTTGTTGGGCCAAGTTTAAGGCCCAGTCCAAGCCCGCCGGTGTCGTTGAAAGCTCGATTTCAGCCACCATCGCGTCGCTATCGTGGTGATTCGGTCTCCACTTTTACCAAGTGAGTTTTACTCACTAATGCTTTCTTAATTTGCTAATTATACTTAGGGTTGGTTAGATTTGATTAAATGCAATTAGGTGGTTAGATTAGTTTAGATCAATTAAATTAGAGACTTAATTATGCATGTTAAGTGGTTAGAAATAGACATTAGCAAGTAGGCATGCCATATTATTTATTGAACAAGTCTCGGTAATTTTCCGGGCTCGTCTTGGCCTCCAATTAGGCATTATGGGCCTAAATTGGATTATTAATATTTATTTATTTAATTTTCGAAATTAAATATTTTCCGGAAATTCAACCAGGATGGTTAGTGACCGGAATTTCGTGCTGATTGTCGTGGTACAGTCCTTTTATTTAATTAAGCTTTGATTTATATGGAATTGATTTAAATTGTGAATTTTAGGATATGTTCCTCAATGGTTGTTTTTAATTATTTGATTGGAAAATGATTGGGTACCAATTGTTAGTATCGATGGTGGAGTGGTGATTCGGTGTGGCATCTAAAAGGGCACGTGAGCTCGGTGATCTGATGCGTCACTTTGGTGAACTAGTACCTTAGAGAATGCACGTGGGCCTGGGCATCGTAAAAAGAGCACGTGAGCTCGGTGAATTGATGCATCACTTTGGCGAACTAGTGCCTTAGAAAATGCACGTGGGCCCAAGGAATTAAGTGTGGCATCTTAGGAGAGACACGTGGGCTCAGTGATTTGATGCATCACTTTGGCGAACTAGTGCCTAAGAGAATGCATGTGTGCTTAGTGACTAGATATAAATCGTGGGGAATGTATGATTTGGGTGACATGTAATCAACCGGTTCGATTTGTTTCGAGTAGTTGGGTGCCTATTATGAATTGTACTGACTTGCAGGTGGAATTTAAGGCCAATGTAAGTTCTCTAACCTGTGCGTGTTTAGGCAGCCCCATAGTGTATTGGCTTACTAATCGAGTCTTAAGGAGTAGAACTCGCTGAGACGTTGTCTCATTGGTTATTGAATAACCATCTCAGGTCCCTAGATGGCAGCACCTCCACCTCCTCGTCCTCGTATGCATTATGGCATCCCAGAATAGATCTTAGAGTTAGAAACCCACTTCCACATCCATCCTCACCCGAAAGGATTAGAGTACGTACTGTTTCAGTCGACCGTCTGTGTTGACGTGAGGAAAGAAGCCTAGAGGCCCCCACAAGTATCGGTCATGGTACCATGAGTATTATGACGGGCGTAGAGAGGGTCCCATACCAGGAGAGGATGTGCCTCATAACGTACTGGAAAAGGCGTTCAGAGAAGGAATAGCTGATCACCTAGATGGATCGATAATAGATGCGAGGGATCCGCAACTTGAGGATGAGGCTCGCACTTCTGTATATTCGATTGATGACAACAATTGGCACAAAGATAACGGTGAGATGGTAGAGCAGGAGGTGGAAGAACCAGAGGAGGACGAAGATTGGGGAGTAGCTAAGGAGATGCTAGAAGATGAGCTGGCATCTGAATCTGAGGATGAGCCTAAAAAGGAAGATGAAGAACTGGAAGAGAATGAGCTCAGTGAAGAAGGGATTGAGGAGGATTAGGACGATCCGGAGTACAACCCAGATGTGGATTGAGATCCCATCCCTTTTGTGAACCTTGTCTTAGTGTAGATATGTGTGAGACTAGTATGCTATGAATAGTATTGTAAATATACTATGAGTTGTGCTGTTAATAAAAGTGTGTTTGTGAATTTCAATATAAAAAATATGGCTTGCTTTTCTATCCCATTGTTTTATTGTCTGGGGATTTCTATATGCTTCCGCATGCGCATACTAAATGAATAGGATTGGCGATGCGTCCTGGGACGTCGCTATTAATTGACCAGGTGAGGGATGGGCACGCGTTTGAGGATCGGGGCGTGACATGTTTGATTTGCAAAAACCTGAGCCAAAATCAAGAATTACGTCAAAATGTCCGATAAGGGTTTAATTTGCAATTTGATGAAATTCGAGAATCAGCTTGTAAAATTTCGAGAAATTAAAGGTGTAGAAGTAAAATTGACATTGAGAGGATTCTAGAACCAGTTGTCGGAGGTCAGGAACCGGCCGGCAAGGGACTGAATCAGCCATTTCCTTGCAGTCCGGCTGGGTTTTGATCAGTTCTTGACTGGTTTGGTCTGGTTCTAGCTATTTCGTCTACTTGGGATCCTTGTGGGTCTAAAATTTATACAATTTGGTTCCTAAAGGACCAAATTGAAAAGGAATTTTACCATATTTAAAAAGAAATAGGCCAAGTGAGATACGATTAAGCTAATCAAACCTTATGAACGTAATCTAGAGGTATTTTATTGACCTAATTTAATGTTTATCGTGAAAGGTGACGGGTGAAAATCATGGGTGCTTTGAATTGGGCCTAAAGAGCTAAAATGGTCAATTTTGTAATTCAATAGACAAAATTACAAATTAACTAAAATTGAACTCAATTAATGTCACGATTGCCCTATCTAATGACCTACCCATATGTAAGATCACTTATCATGTCCGAATTGGCCTTAAATTAAAGTGCTTGGGCTTATGCCAAAAATGGATCTAGGTCTAATATTCAAATTGAACTTAGATTTATGAAATTAAACCATAACCATAAATGGGTCAATTCGAATTTTGACAATTGAAATTAATTGCTTGACTTTCTTATGCTTTGGAGGATAAAATTCCTCAAATTGATAAGCTTTGGTGTGAATTTCTCAAAATCGATTTTGAATTTAGACTTATCTTAAGGAAACAAATGAGAAACAATTGTTTGTTCGCAAGTTATGAAAGGTCGATTTTGGTCCCCTAATTAGGGCTCAAAACGGTAATTTGCATTTTGACTTGTTAAATCGCGAAATTGAATATGCAAGCAAATTTAAAACAGTCCTTAAAACAAATGTTGAAGAAGGAATTACACCTAATTATAACTAAAATAAAAGTAATTTTATTTTTAGTTGATTTATAACCTAAAACTAAAAAATTTAGAAATCAAGGTCCTTAATCAAATTTTGTGAAATTTTCGATACAAAAGTCAAATTGGAATTAAAAGAAATGTTTTTGTGTATTTTTTATTTTTTTTCCATTTTTTTGATTAAATGCTTGATCAAAAAGTCAATAATTTAGTTGATTTTTACTAAAATGTTGATTTTTTGGTCAAATCTTTAAATTTTCGAGAAATTGATTTGACAAAAGTGATATTAAAGCTAAATGAAATATTTTTGGGTAAAAAGTCAATTTTTAACCCCAGGTTGACATTTGGTCAAGGGGTTGACTTTTGGTCAAAAGATTGATAAAAAGTCAACCTAAAAGTCAACCGTTTGACTTTTTTAGTTTTTCTTGAAAATGATAATGCAAAAGAAAAAATAAATAAAAAAATGACACTTTTTGGCCGAGAAATAGGGTTCCGTTGCGATCAAAAACCAAAAATCTCAATTTGTACCTTTTAATGACTTGTCGACTAAAAATCAGATGTCAACATTTACCTTGAAAAAGGTGCGAGCTTTGGGTACCATGGATTTGAATGAAAAGGTGTTTGTGTGTAGAAGGGATAAGAGGTTTGAGCAGATAATATAAAATAGATATGAGAGGGTAGGTATGAGTAGTGAGTAAAAAAATAATTACTAATCTTCTATAAATAGAAGTGGTGTATTACATGGAGAGAGAGAGAGAAAAAAAAATAGCCATTGTTTCATCAATGGTGATTTTTCTTATCCATAGATGTTTCGTATTTGAAATCTACCGATTAGATAGGCAATAAATTCATGCATATGGAGTTTTTTACAATAGTCGTATCACCTCTAGCTGGTCAAAACGGTAACAAGCACAGTACTTGTAACATTAACTTTTTGAATTAATACAATAGATGTGTATCAATTGTTTCTTCCATATCTAATGTTATTCAATATAATTGACATATTACCTAAATGTTGTCATTCTAGAGCAATGCACATTCCTAGTTCACCAAGTATATATTTAAAGGCTGGCTTGTCCAATGGTTTGGTGAAAATATCTACTAGCTATAGTTTTGATTCTATAAATTGTATATAGATATCACCATCGTTAACGTGATCTCTAACAAAGTGATGTCTCACCTTGATGTGTTTGGCTCTTGAATGTAGGATTGGATTTCTAGTTAGATTTATAGCACAAGTGTTATCACACGTGATGGGAATACATTCATCTTTTCCAGAATCACTTAATTGTTGCTTCCTCCAAATGAGTTGAGCACAACAGCTTCCAAGGGATATTCAGCCTCAATGGTTGAGAAGGCAACTGAATTTTGTTTATTCGAGAACCAAGAAATCAGCATGTCCTTAGCAATTGACAAGTACATGATGTATTTCTTCTATCTTTCTCATCTCTATGTCATTTGATAGCATCGCTATCTCATTTGATAGAGCATGACATGGGAGTCTCGATTTTCTTCTATCCTTCCAAACCAAATTTCTTTACTATTTATCTTGTGTTCTTCTCTTAATGTATAAAGATGCATTTAGGAGATTGCTTGATTTAGAGTCCGAGAAAGAAATTTAGTTCAACAATCAGGCTTATATCAAAATCACTCTTCATCATTTTTGCAAAATCCTTGCACAGCATGTCATTAGTAGCTCCACCAATTATTTCATCAACGTATATTTGAACGATAAGCAAATTTTTACCTTTCCAATTGATAAAGAGGATAGTATCTACCTTACTTTTTATAAATTGATAATCTGTCGAGAAATTACTTAATCTTTCATACCAAGCTTTGGGTGTTTGCTCTATAAAGCACCTTCTTGAGTTGATAAACATCACCAGGTCTACTTGTTTCTTTAAAAAAAACCTAGTGGTTGCTCAACATATATCATTTTTTGATATAACCATTCAAAAATGCACTTTTGACATCCATTTGATATAGTATAAAATCATGAAAATAGGCATAAGCTAACAATAGGGGCATACGTTTAATCAAAATCAATACCTTCCGCTTGTAGGTACTCTTTGGCAACTAGTTTTGCCTTGTTACGTACAACATTACATGTTGTGTCAAGTTTGTTCCTTAATATCCATTTTGGTTCCTATGATAGTCTAATATTTAGGTCTAGCAACTAGTTCCCAAACATCGTTGACTTTGAATTGATATAATTCCTCTTGCATAGCTTCAATCCAGCCTTCATTTTTTAGAGCATCTTCAACTTTCTTGAGCTCAAATTCAGATATAAGAGTTAAGGAATTTATCATACCTTTGAGAGATGATCATGTTTTGATTCATTCATCCACTTTTCCTATTATTTGTTCCTTAGGATGCTTAGTCTTGAATCTCCAATCTCTTGAAGATTGACTTTGATTTGAATGATCGGTTAGAAGTAGGGGTTGCTACTGTTTTTGAGCAACTAGTGCAGATATATGTATGACATCCTCGTAGTCATCACTCTGTATCCCTTTTTGATCATCCATGAATTTCACATTTACGAATTTTTCCACTATCTTTGAATTTTTGTTAAAGATTGGATAGGCTTTACTTCTTGTTGAGTAACCAAGAAAGATACCTTCACTAGCCCGTGCATTAAACTTCCCGATGTTGTCATTTGTATTCTTCAAAATGAAATATTTGCATCCAAATACATGGAAGTAGCGTAGAGTAGATTTTCTTCCTTCATATATCTCATATGGAGTCTTTTCTATCATAGGTTTGAGTAATATTCTGTTAAGAGTGTAACATGCGATAGCAACACCTTTAGCCCATAAATAAGTAAGTGCATTACTTTCGATCAATATTGTCCTTGCCATTTCTTGCAATGATTGATTTCTTTTTTCTGCTACCCCATTTTGTTGAGGAGTGTAAGTAGTGGAGAAGTTGTGTCCCACTCCATTTTCATCACAATATTCAGCAAAGCTTTGGTTGTCAAATTCTCCTCCATGGTCAGTTCTAATGGTGGTGATGTTGTATCCTTTCTCATTTTGAACTTGTCAAGCAAATTTCTTAAAAGAATGAAATGCCTCATTCTTATGTGATAAAAACATTTCCCAAGTGAATCTCAAGTAGTCATCCACTATGACTAGACAATATTTTCTTCCTCTTAGACTTGTTGTTCATGTTGGTCCAAACAGGTCCATATGCAATAGTTACAAAGATCTGTTAGTAGTAATAGCTTCGGTAGATTTGAAAGAGTTTCTCACATTTTTTTCCAAAGTGCATGCATTACATGTGTCATACTTGCTGTAATTGATTTTTGGTAAACGACAAACTATATCTTTGGAATATATCTTATGAATCTACTTTGCATTAATATGACCTAATTTCTTGTGTGACATTCTGAAATTTCAATTCTATTTTCAATTAGATAAATCGGGCTTTTCATCGATGCGCTTATAGTGCTATTCTCTGAGCTGATCACTCCTGAGATAACTAAACTATCTGGGGAAGTCATTAAGGGATTTTAACACAATAGACTTAATAATTCGACCAGGAATCGATTACTCGGCTGTGCTCATATGTAGAGATCATTATGGCACAGTAAAGATCGATTAGAGATCAGAGATAGGTCGGTTCGACTGAGATGTATGGCTAAACGCAGGTGATTCCACCAAATTGCAAAATTCTCGTCGATCGGCACTAGACTGATTTTTTTTATTGTTTTGGTACCCTGTGTCTGTATTTAAAACCTCGATATTTTCACAATAACCAAGAGTGGCCAATGTGTCGAAAATGTACAATGTGACTTGAAAATAATCAACCATGGGTCAATTGCACCAAAAAATTCTAAAAGCTACCAAATAAGCTAGGTCATGCTAAAATCGCGCCAGATTGAAATTAACTACGAATTTGAATCCAATTTCAAAAATTGAAAGTTCCGTCATGTCACAAGTCATTTTAGGAACTTCGACTTATCCTCCGAATATTTTTCTGCAAACCGAGATTTTTGGCAAAAAGTCAAATTATGGCCGTTTTTGTCCGAAAAATTCAGGGGACCAATTTTTATCGCGTTTTTGGGATGCAAGTTGGTTCTATTGGCGAGGAAAAATGTCAATTTGATCGAGGACTCAATGGTGGAATTTATGGGGACCAAATTGGACTAATTCAAAGGGGAATTGAAGTAGTTTTGGGGAAAATTTGTGCAAATTCGTAGCCCCCCATGCCCCTCAACTTTTGGACTATCTCCAAGGCTTCCGAAGCAAGCTTGAGGGTTGCAAGAGGCTGTGGGAGCCAGCCGGCCATGGTGGGGTCAAGCCAAGGGGACAAAAGGGTGAGGATGGGCAAAATTGGGTCCCTCCAAAGCCAGCTGCCCATCGTCCTCTTCCTTTGCCCTTGCTTTCCCCATTTTAGTGTGTTTGGAGCTCTGAAAAATCCAGAAGAAGTTGACCAGTAGCCCCCCTTGCCATTCGACCACCCCTGGCCCCGTCCGAAGCAACCGCACGCCTCCGGACCACCGCCCGCTCACCCGCGCGCCTAGCTTGTTTGCGCACTTGCCTGCGCATCCCCACGCCTTACTCGCCCACAGTTCAACTTCACAAGCATCCCCTGGCCGTCATGGAGGTCACCGAAGCTCAGCTCACCACCGTCCAGCAGCCTCCTGGACCTGCAACAGCTCCGCCACCCGTCCCTGCTCGTTTCAGCCACAACCAACCGTCGATTCCTCCTTTCTTGGCCAAGAATATAAGCTAAAGACCAGCAAGGGTTTTGGATTTCGGGAGGCTTTTCCAAGCCCGTCCGAACCTCGCTTGGTGCCCCTACTTTGGAGTTTGTGGCCCGCCTTCGCGTCCCCGTCATAGTGAACTCACCGACTCGTAAATCCAGTGAGTTTACTCACTAATCTCCGCTTACGGAGTTAATTATGCTTAAGGGTTGATTAGTTTAGGTTAAGCATGGATTAGGTGGTTAGTTAGAATAGTTTAGTAATTTAATTATTCGTTTATGCATGTTAGGTGGTTAGAGTAGCATAATTAGAGACTAGATAAGTTGTAGTATTTATCTAGATAGGTTCGGGAATTTTCCGAGCCTATTTCGGTATTTAATTAGGCTTTTCTAGCCTAAGTTGCATTTATTGGTATTTATTAATTAATTTTCGTAATTATTTAATTAATTATTATTTTATGGAAATTAGACCGGGATAGTCGGTGATTGGAATTTCGTGCTGATTACAATGGTATGATTAGTTTATTTAATTGAGTGTTGATGTGCAAATTGAGTGTGAATTGTAATTTTGGGGTATTTATCCCAAAATTTAATAATTTCGGTATTTAATTAGAAAATACTGAGCGTCAGTTTACAACGCCAAAAATGTGTTTACGGATTATTGGAATTAGTGGGAGTTTCGAAAAGGAAAATATTGTATTTTGACTAAGGCCGACCATGTACCCACACAGGATTATTTTATCGGGTATGATAAAAGTCGTGAAATTGTAGAATGATCAGGATGTTATATTATATTAGCCTGAGGGCTTTGATATGTCAGCTTTTGGTGAGCAGTATACCGATATACTATATCAACATGAGGGCCTTGATATATCAGCTTTGGGTGAGCAATATACCTTAGCGGCTTTTGGTGAGCATTGTGAGTATACTATATCAGCCTGCGAGCCTTGATATATCAGCTTAGGGTGAGCAGTATACTATGTTATCAGCTTCTGGCGAGCTATATTAATTATCAGCTTTTGGCGAGTTATACTATCTATCTTTAGCTTAGGGTGAGTAGTTCTTGATGTGATCGAACTTGATGGATAGTATTGAATGGGTTGACCGAGAGATGATCTTAATGAGATGGAATCGACTAGATCGATTGATCGATGGCTCGATCTGATTTGATGATTTGATTTGTTGATGTGATTCGATAAATATATGAATCGTACCGACTTGCAAGAAAGAACGGAGGCAAAGGTAAGCCCTCTGACTTGTGTTTGTGGTTAGGTAGCCCTTGGGGTGTATTTTCTTCCTAGTGTGGGATTACATTTTCAGGTCCTTAGATGGCAGCTCCTCCCGAGCATTTTGGATAGCCGAAGAAGGTCACCGAGCAAGTATCTTATATTTTGCTTCATGGGAACCCAAGGGGATGGGTCTATGAACTCATGAGGTCCATGGTCTGGGTTGATGCGGGTCTACCCCATAAGGTACCCCATCAATAGAGATCATGGTATCGTCGCGAGCGGAACTGACAAAGAGAAGGTCCCATACTGGAGTCTGAGGTCCCTATGTTGGTGCTGGAGGTTGCTTTTGGGAAACTCACAGCAAATCCTCCTAGTGGCTCAGTGGTGGACCCAAGTCTGTTAGATCCAAGGTCCCCGGAGTATTCAGTGGAAGACTCGAATGCTTAGAGGATTTGTAGCACTCTAAACCCTTTTGCAAACCTTATATATAGTGGCTAATATTGTTTATAACATAGTTTGATATATATATATATATAAGAATGTTGTGGTTTGAAAAATTTGTGGCCCTACTTTTCTATCTCATCTTGTTGTTGTCTGGGGATTTATTATTCGCTTCCGCATGGACATTAAAATGAATGGGTCGGCGACGTGTCCTGGGACGTCGCTATTTAATCGACCACCGAGGGATGGGCACGCGCTCAGAGGATCGAGGCATGACATCTTGTACCATAGATTACATTCTTCCTTTATAGATATTAAATAGTATGATTCCTCAAAGTTGATGTCAAGTAAGTAGATGTTGCCATACCTATTTCTAGTGAATATTTGTGATTTATCCTTGCTGTGTCTATTCACTTACATTTCTCAAATTTTATTTTGTACCCTTTTCACAGAGTTGACTTATACTAAGGATATTGTGCTCTAGACCTTGTGCGAGTGAAACATATTCAACAAATAAATTTTCCAACCTGATGTTTCCTTTCCCAATAATTCTTCCTTTATCTTTTCCTCCAAATGTAATTATGCCTCTATCTATGGTTGTAAGCATTACAAACTTGTTGTTGTCTCCAGTCATGTGTCAAGAACACCCGTTATATAAATACCACTTGTTTTTCTTCAAGATAACCTGAAATCAAAGTAAATCTCATATTTTCTTTGGTACCCACATAAACTTAAGTCCTTTGTGGTTAGGTTTTAATTCAGGATCAAAAGACCAGCTAGTTTTCCTGAATTTCTTTAGCTATTTTAGACAGTCCATTTTGAAATGGCCATATCCTCCACAATTTGAATACTTAGGAAATTTCTTACCAATAGCTTTAGTAAAGTGTTTGACAAAGTGAGACTTGTAAAAGTGTGCAAGAGGTTTGTGCTTTAATCTGTCCTTTGCTTTTGGAAAATGATTCGTCTTATCTTCATTTCATTCACATCCAAGATCACTATTATTGTAGTGAGGAACTTGGATAGAGATAATGTGCTCTAATGTTTTTGAACCACAAGAAGATTTAATGTTGATTTTTGAAATTTTATCCTTGACATTCTCATTCTCAACTTGCAGGAGCTTTACTTGATTTATTTGAGAATCAAGCTCTTTCTTCAAGTTGTCAATGAGAGTTTTGTTAGTGAGGTTTTAAGTGGTAAGACTGTGAACCTCCTTTTTAAAGGAGAAATTCGTTTTTAAGCTTTTTGGTGTTTTTCAAACATTTTCTTTAAAATCTTTCAATTCATCGTAAGACAACTCATAATCTTTTATCTTATCTTCTTCTAATTCGAATTCAGCCACGAGACAAAGATTTGCTTCTTCATCACTTGATTCACATTCGGTATCACTCTATGTTTAAGCTTTCAATGCCTTTTTTTCTTTTTCTCAAATTTCCCTTTCTTCTTCTTGATGGATGGACATTCTAGTTTTATGTGTCTAGATTTCCTGCATTCATAGCACATGATGTCCTTACCTTTGGATTCTTCCTTTTTTAAACTTCTTTGTTAGTAATACCATGTCTTCATCAATTTTTTCATCATCAAAGGATATTTCTCAACCTGTATCATCAAGGTTAACTTTAAATGCAATGATTTTCTTACCTTTGGAGTTGCTTTCTTCATTTTGAAGCTCGACTTCATAGGACATGAATGTTCCTATAAGCTCGTCCATTGAGATTGGTTGAATCCTCATGGTTTCTCGTGGTGAGGTCTTGATAGCACTCTATTCCTTGGAAAGAGCTCGTAGTAGTTTGTTTACTTTCTCAGCATCTATGTAGATTTTTCCTTAAAGAGCAAGTCCATTCATTATTTTAGTGAATCGTGTGAACATTTGAGTCACTGTTTCATCGAACTTTATCCTGAACAACTCATAGTTTTCGAGCAAAATGTTTAGCTTTGTTTCTTTGACTCTTTCTATTCCTTCAAATGTCAGTGTAATGCGATCCTAGATTTCCTTCGTTATATCACAAGAAGAGATTCTATTAAACTCAAAATGTGACAATACACAATACAAGAGGTGTTTTGCTTTAGCATTAAGAACGGCTCTTTTTCGAGATTTTTTTGTAGCGTTGACGGTTGCTGCTTCCCAGCCTTTTTGTCGAACAAAAATTGGCATTTCTAGCCCATTTGCAACTGCATCCAACATATCTAGATCTATGGCTTCAATTTATAATTTCATTCTTTGCTTCCAATAGCCATAGTTGCTTTCATCAAAATATGGCAGCTTGTTGGGAGCTTAAGCATCATTAGTAAAGAAGCTACCAAGATTAGCCATAATAAAATATCTTTGTATTCAAAAGAAATACACCTCAGATAATGAGCAATAGAACTCTGATACTAATTGTTGAAGCTAACAATACAACCTATAGGGGGTGAATAGGTTGTTTTCAAACTTTAATGATCTTTAATGGAAACTAGCTAATTGCCAAATAAAGATCACCTCAACATAATGTTTAAGTAAACACTCACTAACTGTATGCCAACTTATATAAGAAGATGAAAAGCAATGTGACATAGAAAGTTATAGTGGTTCAGCTTTATCCTCAAGTCAACGTCCCCTCTTCAAACTAATAGTCTTAAGACGAGCTAAATTCCATTGACAATCTGCTTGGAAAGTTATAACCAGCTAGTACTGATCCTTCACGTGATAGATCATACTATCTGAATTTAGTTGCTACTCTTATACTCGTTCACTTAATTCGTAGCACAATTGCTAAACAGCATGACAAACAAAATAATAAGACAGAGAGCTTTCAACAAAGAATAATAGTACGTGAGCTACTTGATCTTTTATGTGGCACACTCTCTTTTGGTTCTTCAAAACCTTTTCTTTTATACTTTTCCTCAATCTATCCATTGAGGTTGGTTTAGAGAAGTAGATGACTATTAAAGAGTTTTTCGTTAAGCTATTGTCTAGGAATATACTGCTCATACAGCTTTTTTCTGGGACTTCTGTAGACTAACCAAAAATAGCAACTGCTACTTTCTTCTCATTGCGGTCTTTAACTAACCTGTTAGCCGCTCTAGCTACTCTGCTACATGCTTTATTCCAATTTTGTTGCTTTGCGTATCTAGATCTTTCAACAGCTTTTTAGCTAACCCAACGAACATTAATTGATATTCTTTCCAATGGATCACACCATGATATTGTGTAGTCTTTTGGTCCAAACATATGCAAATAACATTGTAAGTAATATACTAAGGATACTTTGGGCATTATCAAAATCTCTTGGAAATGTTTTCTCTAACAATGTGTGTGTGTGTGTGTGTGTGTGTGTGTGTGTGTGTGTGTGTGTTAGTTTTTTGGATGAATAAGTATGAAATCATTTTTCGAGTCTTTTTTTCCAAAATTGCAGCCATCTTTTCAATTATTACTAGGAGAAACCCTAAAGATATACTAGAATTGTTATGTAGTATTCTCATTTGAGACTTCGTTGTATCCTAGAGGATATTTGTTAGTGACCATTAACAACATTGTAGGGCAAATAAATTCTTAAAGAAAGTGATATTATGCCATTCGATGCCATATGTTCCCAACTATAATAACACATAAGATTAAAGGCTCTCTCCTATAGAAAGACTCAAGTCAATAATGCAACCCTAATTGAGGGGCACGATTTCAAATATGGTCAACACAAGATGGTCCTTAGTTTGGTGACCAAGAAGGCCATGTCCATCTCCACACTTGTAAAATCAATGAGAAGCTTTATCTCCACACTTGTAAAATCAATGAGAAGCTTTATCTCCACACTTGTAAAAGCAATGAGAAGCTCATGCCAAATTCAAATAGGCAATGAGAAAATGCCTAAACCTAAAGAATGGGTAGTCCTCAAACACTTCGTTGTTCATTTTCTTCTAAAGTACCGAATGCCTGATATGTTCTCGTATGGTTGTCTTATTAACTTTGTATTAGTTCAAAGGTTGTTTTTGTTTATTAAGTATTTTTGGAAATTATGAAAATTCAAAATTTTATTTATTAAAAGATATTATTTTTTATTATTACTTTATTATTTCAAATTTTTATATGTGTCTTTTCAAGACAATATTTGGAAATTATACTCGTTCAGTTTGCACTTTCCCGAAGAATTGCACTTTCGTTTTGCAACTTCTTCCGAAGGGATGCATTTATTCACTTTGTAACCTTTCATGAAAAGTGGCCTATGTTCTTTAACATCGATTTATATATATATATGTTAGTTTTTTGGATGAATGAGTATAAAATTATTTTTCAAGTCTTCTTTCCAAAAATATAACCATATTTTCAATTGTTTCCTATGGAGACCCTAGAGATATACTAGTATTGTTATCTAGTATTCTCATTTAAGACTTTGTTGTATCTTGGAAGATATTTGCCAGTGACCATTAGTAACGTTGTGAGGCAAATAAAATCCTTAAAAAAAAGTAATATCGCATAAGGTCATCTCCATCTCCATACTCGTAAAAGCAATGAGAAGCTTGTGCCAAATTCAAATAGGCATCGACAAAAGGTCTGTACCTAGAGAAGGGGTAGTCCTCAAACACTTCTTTGTTCATTTTCTTCCACGTCTCGTGCACCAGATGCCTGATATGTTCTCGTGCGGCCTCTTTTGAAGCGTCGGTTTCATTAATGTAGTGTTACAGCACCTTTGAGTTGTCTCCTTGTGTCAATTCATGCTAAGCATGGACAACAATGATGGGTTGCAAGCATAAGTCCCCAGATTCATTTCACATTTGTATACAAGAAATAAAGAAGAATAGCACATCACTGTGGATATTCCGATAATGTGTATTTCTCATAAGAGATCATTTATAAGGAAAGCACAACTATCAAGGCAAGTTACCAATGATGTACTGAGATCATCATTGAATTGAAGGATCTTAGTGGAAGAATGCATGAGACCAAGGATTTTCAACACATAATCAAGTCCCTCTTTCTAATAAAAAAACACCTGGAGTGTCAAAACTTGGCATAGAAAGACACTTAAGTGCCAAAAGTTATGAAAGCGACACTTAAGTGTGGAAATCGAAGCAAAATAGATCAGTTAAGTGCTAACGGCGAGAAAATCCGACCAAAATGCTAATGTGGCGATTTATCAACGAGGCAAGTGCAAAATAACGTTGCTTTGCATGCTAACGTGGCTAGACAAGTGCAAAAACGACATCGTTTTGCCGCTAATGTGGGTAAATAATTAATATCAAAATTAATTAAATTAACCTCGGGCTGCACGCCGAGATCCCGGAACAGGATGCTCACGGTGTAGCACAGGCGGCACGTGCTCTTGCTGAATATCACCACCCCTTTCTTTGAGGCCAGTCTCGTCAGGATTGCGTTAGAAGCAATCTATAACAGGTAAATTTAAAAATAAAATTATTTAGAAAAAGGAAAGGAAGATGGAAATTACAAGTGGTGAGGGCTGAGACATTGTAATTTAATTTAATTAATATTTATATTAAAATTGTTATTTTAAAAAAAAAGAAGAAGACAAAACGACATCGTTTTGGCTATTTGTTGCTGACTCAGCTTGTGACATCCTGAATTTCCAGTTCTGTTTTCTATTTAATGAATCGGGCTTTTCATCGACGCACTTATAGTTCTTTTCCCTAAGCTAATCACTCACGGGATAACTAGTCTATCAGGTGAAGCAGTTAAGGAATCTAAACACAATAGATTTGAGAATTCGACCACGAATCGACTGCTCGACCATGCTAATCTACAAGGGTCATTACGGCACAGTCAAAAATCAATCAGAGACTGAAGATAGGTCAATTTGATAGAGATATGTGATTAGTGTGTGGGTGATTCCACCTAATTACAAAATTTCTATCGAACGGCACTAGACCAATTTTTCTGTCATTTCTATACTCTGTGTCTGTATTTGAAACCTCGAGATTTTCACGACAACCGAGAGTCGTCGATGAATCGAAGATGTACAATGTGGTTAAAAAATAATCGACCACGGGTCAAATGCGCTAAAAATTCCTAAAAGCTATCTGGTAGGTTAAGTCATGCTAAAATCACGTCAGATTGAAATTAACCACGAATTTGAACCCGATTTCAAAAATTAAAAATTCTATCATGTCACGATTTATTTTAAGAACGTCAACTCATCCTCCGAAGAAATTTCAGTGAGTTCGGGATTTTTCCGAAAAAATCGGATTTCAGATAAATCGGAAAATAAAGAAGTAAATTCGGATGGGGAAGAAATTGCCAATTTTGCTATCCAAATTGAGTTATTTGGGGGTTTATCTTTCAAGAAAGTATTAGGGGGACCAAGCATTTAATTGAGGGGATAATTTTGTTGACTTTTGCACCCCCCCCCCCTCTCTAAGCTTCTCTCGCACGTCTCTCTTTCTCTCTCATCCGTTCCCTCCTTCTTCGCGCACGTCCAGCTGCTTCCCACCTTCGCTACTTCTATCTTCATTTCACTTTTCTTCCTCTGCTCAAGCCCCCTCCTTGGACGAACCCCTTCTACAGCTCCACTATCAATTGTCTTCTCCGCCAATTCTTCTTCCCCGCCAGTCAACTCTAGCGATTAGTGGACCGTGAGCCTTCTCGCCAGCGACGCCACCTAGCCCGACGTCCATCCCCTTCCCTTCCTCTCTTTCGCTACCTCGCGTCCGAGGAAACTCCACCAGTTCTCTCCACCAAGACAACCCTTGCAGCTACTCCACCTTCGCCCGTCTCCTCTCCACCGTTTTCCCCTCTGCCTTGCCGCGTGCTGCTCCATCCCCGTGCCCCAACTTCTTCGAGATAGCTCCCCCAGTCAACCTCGGCCGATCAGTTGACCGCTATTTTCCACGCTAGCAGCTCCTCCATCCCATCCCCTCCATCAGCGACGTCCCTCGAGCCTAGCTCCCTTCACGTTCGGTCCAGCCCGTGAGCTTCAAGCCACACAAGTCAGCCCAGCAGCCCGCTTCTCAGCCCAAGCCCGTAATCAAGCCTAGCAGTTCGTTGTGGGCTTACAAGGCTTCTCGGCCCAATCCAAGCTCCCCTCGACATCACCGTAGGCTCGAGTTTCGGCCGCCGTCGGAGTGAACCAGTTTTCGCACTAAATCGGTGAGTTTACATTCTAATCCATAATTAGTAGGCTAATGACGCTTAGAAATGGATTAGTGGGCTAATTGGTGGGTTAGTCAAGTTAATTAAGATTAAGATGATTTAGTTAGAGGAAGTATTTAGTTAGTTAGTTAGTTCAACTAGAATAGTTAGGTGGATTTAGTGAGGCATTAGTTGGATTATATAATTAGTGTAATTAGATTAAATTAGGTAGCATGGTTAGATTTATTTGTTAATTCGATTAATTAGCTTGGTTAGTTTAGGTTGATTTAATTGAGTGCTTTAATTTATTTATTTTGTAATTTATTTAATTGCCGGTAATTTATTTAATTATTAAATATTCCGGAAATTAGACCGGGATAGTCGATGACCGGAACTTCGTGCTGATTGCAATAGTGTGTTCAGTTCATGCAATTGAGTGTTAATTCATGCAAATTGAGTGTTGATTGGAATTTTGGTTATTTATTCCAAAATTTGTGAATTTCAATATTTATTTGGAAAATCCCGGGTGTCGGATTTTAATACTGAAAATGGTTTTATATACTATATAAAATAGTGGGATTTTAAAAGGAATGGTATCAATTTTTCTTGTTCAATCTAATCGCGTACCCACACACAACTATTTTCACCGAGTGTTTTTAATACGAAGAAAACGGGCCAAGTGCATTATCTTAATTGAGACATTTGAGTGCAATACACGATGTCCTTGGCCGTAATTGAGTGGTCATGTGTTGGTTAAGAGAACACGTCCTAGGTTGTTAAGCTGGACGTTACCCCTATATGGGACGCCCCTAAACAACATAAGCCAGTCGCAGTAGATTCTGGACCTATGCTCCTTCAAGAAAGCCGTCTAGGAAAGACGTAGCCATGCTTAATGGGGTGAGATGACGCCTAGCTATGCCAAAAGACCGCCGAACAACGAGTAGGCCGTGCTATAAGCTAAGATCAAAACTAGGAACGCATGATAAATTGAGTTGAATGCGCCGGATTATGGGACAAAATCGTGTGGCATGATATGTGACATGTCATAACAATTTAGCCCTATAATTAGGACCCTTATACTTGGTTGCAATTGAGTTTGGCGTTCTAGTTGATGAGCTTATTTGCTGCTCATATCTTTATGGCTGTCTATGATATGAATTATGCTAACATGCAGGGAGGATCTGAGATGAGGTAAGTCTCTATGGCTGTGTGATTGTGTGGTTAGGATGCCCTAGGCGTATTACCCTCCTAATCAGGGTTTAGAGCATGAACTCGCTGAGATTTATATCTCACCCCATCGTGGGCTCAATTCTTTTCAAGGCTGTAGAATGGAAGATCTGGAGCCGAGCTGAGAGGATCCGTGGTATAGGTCAGATAGGACAGTTTCCTTTTTAGAGTCGGTCTTTTGAAATCTTTTGGATATAGACTATTGTATATGACTCAGTTGATTTATAAAAGCATGTTTTGTTTATGAATCTGTTGTCATGCTTTTATATTCCGAGATAGTTACTGTCGGGGGATTTATTATACGCTTCCACATGCACATTAAAATGAAAGGGTCGGCGACTCGTCCTGGGAAGTCGCATTTTTATTATCGACCATCGAGGGATGGACACACGCTCGAGGATCGAGGCGTGACACAGCTATTCGATGTGCCATGTAGATGAGTTATATTTTAAAAAAATTACCACGTAAGATTCCCAGCCACCTTTGCCCAACTTGGCACTCAAGTGTCTTATTTTCAAAAAAAGTGACACTTACGTAACTTTTGGCATTTAAGTGTCCATCTGTGTCAAGTTTTGGTACTTCAAGTGTTCTTTTGTCCCTCTTCCATCACTTTGCCTATTGTTAGGAAGTAGCTACCCAATAGCAAAATCAGCTCTCCGATTGAATCCACCGCAACGTCCATTTACTTCTTCAGTGTCGGTTTAATATCCTTGTCGGACCAATAGACCTCCGTCATGTACACCTTGCATTCATCGGCCCACTATAGAACTGAAATTCGAAAGTGTGTTATTGACCTAGTTGAGGGAGGTTCTTTTCTCATACTTTCACGAATTCTCAATGTTCAAAGACAAGTCATAAGGAAAGTTAGAAGTAGAAAAATGAGTTGCTTGGCACACGCTAGAAATTATTAGGTGAAAGATTTAGCAAGTCGAGATTACCAATTTCCATAGGTAAGGGATGGGATTGATTCCTCATTCTCTCTTTGTCTAATACCCGTTGGTCATGTTGCACAAGACCATAAAACTGTCAATTATTATTGGAGGAAGCTCATAAATGTTTGTAATGTCCTACCTCGACAAGTTATCGACAAGTTATTGCCATTTCAACAATCTTATAAATTTTACTGTTACTCAGTACACTTTTTAGTAATAACAATGAAAATTGGTGCATACCATAACTTTATTGGCCGAAACCAATCAATTACATAGAAGAAAAACGAGCTGATACAAAACATGATATGGGAAAAACACATCAAAGAATTAATTTCATAATATATAATTTTTAGGATTTGTTCTGGGCATCCTATTCATAGACTAATTGATTCCCAGTCTTTTTTCTTGGCAATAACAATTAGAAGGGAAAATAATGATGGCGGTGACATTACGCAAACCTCATAATGAAATTTGTTAAGAGCTCAAGCTCTTCTGGTGTCCCATATATATCATAAACGTCATCAATAAGTGTCACCATGCAACTGATCTTTGAACTCAATTCTTTGAAAGCTGTATATTGAGATTCAAAAACAAATATACAGCTCCAAAAATAATTTTCCACTAGCCTGTCCCTAAAGAAGGTCATGTTGTCCGCCCCAAGTTCAACCCACCACCTGAAAAATTTGTCATTTGATGAGTAAGTCAATCAAAATGTGCTCCTACTTTACCAGATTGCATCTATGAACTATAGAGTGCTTGTGCATACCTTGTCAGAATGCCGACTTCCTTCCTGTGGATTGACTGCACTAAACTGAAGTCTATTTTAGCCAATCTTAGCAAAGAAGGGATCATGTCTTGCTTTTTCTCGTACATGACCATGAACCACCAGGCCTTTGACCTGTTTGGGCTCCAGTGGATCGACATATCTAATGCATGACGCACTTTCTCGCTAAATTAGTGGGAACTTCGTTGAGGTTTGGATCCTTCAAATGCTTAGAAGCGAAGTTCCAACCTTCATCAAGTATGGTTTTGCCTTCCAATCCATGAAAAGAAGCTTCATAAAGACCAAGAAGCCCCTTCACATCTTCATTGAGTCATTCGCTGTGCCAGTCTTGCTCACAAACCTTTGAAACACATCTATATATGTCCAACAGAAGGAATGGTAGGTTTAAATTTGATGCATCACATGATTCACAAAAGGTAAACTAGTTGGTGAGTACCTTGCTGAACGTTGTATCCATGTTGTCTAAGTAGCCAGAATCAAAGGGAAGCGGCCTAGAGATCATTCGAAAGCTGAGGATCTTCAATGTTGTCATAGATGGAACATAAAGCGTTGTTGATCTCGGTCTCAAAATGATATCCTAGTCCAAGTCTTTGAACCATGTCATGAACTCGAGCTTGGCCACCTGATTCATTTCCCCGTCGAATAGACCCTTGACTTCTTTCTTCAACCTTTGAACTTGCTCCGTATATTTACTCTCCTAGGCACAAGAAAACTCAGAAAAATGAGATCTTACTCATGCACAAGCAGACTTGAATATCGCCTCTCATATCGAAACGGATCAATTCTCAATATATTTGCAAAAACATTTGAATAGGCACTGTTGAGCTCTTGCTATATGTTGAGAATATGCCTTTTGACCAGGTTTATCGATATCTCCTTTATAATATTGTTGTGGTTGCTCGTAAATTTGAAACCGTGGCAGTGGATGAATGTGTGTGTTACGTATCTCGAATGTCGTATATAAATCATATACAAAAGTACACATGAGAAGTATATATCAATATATCTAATTCAAAGTACAGTTTTTCTTTTGTTTTTATGTCGTTCGACATGGACATGAGCTTCAAATTGTCAGAACCATAGACCAAAAAGTTTGATAGGGAATTTTTCTAAGTGAGGACCAAATAGGGAAAAGAATGCAAATTCAGGACTAAATGTGAATATTTTCCAGGGTACTAAAGCTAGGCTGGGTTTTGTGCCGAAAAAAGAAAATCATTGCGGGGTAATCAACATTAAGTGACTGCACAAAGCCATAGTCCGAAACGCTAGGTTGCCAATTCGCCGAACGTCTCGCAGTCTCTTGATCTTCAATCTTCAAAGCGCATGTCATGAATTGAGCGCCGGAGGAGATGGAGGCAGAGGAGGAGGAGGAGCGAAGGTGTCGAAAGGATAAGAGAGAGGGTTGATTATGGCGGATCGAGGAGGGAAGGAAGCTTGGGCACAGAACAGGAAGATCCATTGCGAAGTTTATTGCAAGTCTCTTCGTATGCTAACCATCCTTTATATAGGGGTTGTTGTGGAAACCGTCATGGAAAAAGTTTTTAGTTGCTTTCAGTGCAAATTTTTACTCACGCTATTCTCTGAGCATTGCAATTTATCTTCTTCTTCTTTTTTTATTTGGTTGCAAAACAGCTGTCCTCAACACACCATGCTTAATTTGGATGAATGCAAACGTCGTGCTTCAAAACTAGAGGTGTCGGAACCAGTCATAAACCCATTCTTTGACTCATATCCTTACAATCAAGTTGTATATGGGTTGTTTAAACATTTAAAAAGGCCAGATGAAAATGAGTTTAAGAAATTAAAGTTCGATCGGATTGGGTCTTGATGCAATTTTAGAGGATGTAACATATATGGCCGGCACACAACACCAAACTAGTACATAACAATCAATCGGTGCTGGGGCCAAGGAAAAAGTTTCAAAAAATAAATCCATTGATTGTTACCTTCTTTGTTCTTTTTTCTTTTTTTTCCTTTTATAAGGCCTGCAATTAGTATATGTATAACGAACGATTCATTTTGCGTTGATCATTTCTCCAGGGTGAGTATTTTAAGTGACCACCACCAGAAGAAGGAGTCGGGTGATAACAATAACGGTTTCAAATATGTGAGCTAAACGAGGAAAGTCACTAAAATTTGTTGATGGAATATTAGCACTTGAAAGGGGTTAAAAAGATACTATATGGGACTCTATATGTCTAATGCTCGAGAGTGTGCTTGTTTTTCCACGTGCATTTTCCCTTTTGATGTATCTTTCAACGTATGGCCGCTTTGGAGAAATCAGACCAAATTTCTAATACTATAGGAAATAACAGCAGATTTGTCCTAATAGCTTGAAAATCTGACAATTGTTTAGTGGAATAAGTATACTAGAAGTGCTATAACTTTTTTCACTAGTTTGAATGCCACATCGATATAAAATCGATTACTTGAACGTCATTTTCAGCAAGGGCAAATTGTCTTGCATGAATTTTTTTTATAATTTTCCATTCCTGTCACACCCCGATCCTCGAACGCGTGCCCATCCCTTACTTGGTCAATTAATAGCGACGTCCCAGGACGCATCGCCGACCCTTTCTTTTTATAATACACATGCAAAAGCTGATATAAAAATCCCCATACAATAAAATAATGGGATAGGAAAGTAGGGTCGCAAATTTCGACACCAACACAATCCTTTTTATAAATAAACATGTACATATACACTGTCAAGTTGTTTACAAAACTATCGACTTAACAAAAAAGAACTGTTCTATGATCCTCTGGTCAAACAGGTTCGCTGATCTTCATTCTCCACCTTCCCCAAGCCTCAGGGCTTCTAGTCCTCCACCAACACCACCTAAGGACTTGAAAATGGTTATTCAATAACCAGTGAGACAATGTCTCAGCAAGTTCTACTCTATAAGACCCGATTAGTAAACCAATACACTATGGGCTGCCTATGCACACACGGGTTAGAGGACTTACCTTGGCCTCAGATTCCACCTACATATTAGCACAGTTTAAATAGGCACCCAATCATATTATCACGGATCGATATCTCGATCGATCAACTTAGTCGATTACATGTCAATCAGACCATTTCTTGGTCATTTCAATCAATACTGTCCATTCTCCAAAATAACCTATCGGGTTACCGAGCCAGTATTTCATACAATTCATTCTTCGAAATGACATACTAAGTCACCAAGTATATTCATCATAACGTCCATTCTCCAAAATGACTTGTTGAGTCATCGAGCCGTTATGACATGTCGTCCATTCTCCAAAATGACCTATAAAGTCATCGAGCCGACATTCTATACCGTCCATTCTCCAAAATGACTTGTAGAGTCACCGAGCTAGTATTACATACCATCCATTCTCCAAAATGACCTGTAGAGTCACCAAGCCGGTATTTAACATGCTATTTCGAACGTACAATCAATTTGTCCTTTTTACCATTTCCGATAAAAATACACGTGTGTGGGCACACGGTCGACCTTAACCAAAATATTATAATTTCCTTTCCACAAATCCCACCATTTTCTGTAGTCCACCAAAACATTTTTTTTGGCAATGACAATCGATGCCTGGTTATTTTTCAATTAATAACCAAAATTATTTAATTTAGGAAATAAATCCTAAATTCACAAATAATTCATTTCAACTCAAAATAAAGCTCAATTAAATAAACGGACTACACCACGACAATCAACATAATTTTCTGGTAGTCGGCTATCCCAGCCTAATTTCCGGAAAATAATTATTTATTTATTTATTTATTAAATTTAATAATTAAATAGCAATAAATCCAATTTAGGCCCGTAATGCCTAATTGGAAGCCGAGACGAGCCCGGAAAATTACCGAGACTTGTTCAATAATTACTCGAGCCTATCTACTCGCTAATCACACCAACCATTCTCCTAACATGCATAGGTAAATCCCTAATTTAATTATTCTAATCCAATATATCCACCTAATTGCACTTAATTAAATCTAATCAACCCCTAAGCATCATTAGCAAACTAAGTAGGGATTAGTGAGTAAAACCCACTTGTGCAAAGCGAAGACCGGAACATAGCGACAGCGACGCGAAAGCGGCTGAACTTGGGCTCGCGACGACACCCACGGGCTTGGACCGGGCCTAAACTTGGCCCAACAAATCTCAGCCCAAGCTGAGACTTGTTGCTGAATTGGGCTGGGCCTAAAGCGGGCTGACTTCGCGGGCTTGGGCTTCAAATGGGCCTGACCAAAACTGAAGATGGGCTGGACCGAGGATGGGCTTCAATTGTGAGCTGATGGGCCAATGAACAATCACGTGGGCTGCTTGTTGAAGCTGAAGCTGAACTCATGGCTTCAAGGGCCCAATCGCTGGGCCGATGTTGGAGGTGGGCTCGGAACGAATGCGGGATCGAAAGTAGTTGAAGCAGCGATGTTGAGCAGAGCTGAATCGGTCACACGGCAGCTGAAGATGGAGGTGTGCATTCGTGGCCGACCAAGGAAGAAATGGAGCAAGGGACGTGCAGGAGCTGGCACTCGACCAACGTTGTTGGCGCACGAATGGAGAGAGCAGCGAGAGAGATGGGATCAGCTGGCGTTACGGATGAGTAAAGAAGCAGCTACTTCGACCGGGGGCTTCGCGTAGCTGGCTAATGGGATGGCAGGTGGTGAGTTGGTGGAGAGGCGCACGAAGAGGAGTCAACAAAAGGGCTTCGTTCTTGTGAGTGTTCACTGGCGAAGGTGGGAACTTGGACGTGGCAGAGGCTGAGCGGATGTAGGGAAATGGAAGAGTTTGCTAGTTTCAGTGGGTGAGATGAATGAGAGAAATGAAAAGCAAGCAGAGACAGAAGAGATAAGGGCGAGTGGATGAGCTGAAGTCGTGAAGAAGGCACGCGGCTAGATTGATCAAGAAGCTTGAGGAAAAAGGGGGTGCAATAGTCAACAAGCTTAATCTCTTTCATTGAATGCTTGGTTCCCCCAAATGTCCCCATAATTATCTTCTTGTCCCTAGGTCTTTCTTGCTCAAATTTCCCACAAGAATATCCAATTTAAATGTCCAAAATGCAACCTTCAAGCCTAGATCCGAATTTTACTCAATTTAGACTTCAATTTCATCCTCAAATTCTCCAAATTCGAAGTCCAAAATTGATGATAAAAAGCCTACAAAATTTCCACAATTTCCTATCGTCAAGTAGCTCGATCCGGAAATCCAAATTCCCTTCAATTAAAACCATCTGAATTTCCATTAATTTTCTGCGACGTCCGAATTGATTTTCCGTAAAAATCTTGGAATCTCCGAAAATTTTTCAAAGGATGAGTCAACATTCCTAAAATAGGTCGTGACGTGACAGAACTTTCAATTTCTGAAATCGGACTCAAATTCACAATTAATTTCCATTCGACGCGTTTTTAGCGTGACCTAGGCTATCGAATAACTTTCAGAAATTTTTAGTGCAAATGACCCGTGATCGATTTTCTTCGAGCCACAATGAACCCACTTGACACATTGGCAACTCTTGGTTGTCGTTAAAATCTCGAGGATTCAAATACGAACACGAGGTACCAAAACGATAGAAAAATCAGTCTAGTGTCGGCCGACGAGAATTTTCCAATTTAGTGGTGTCACCCATGATTAGACACACATCTAAGTTGAATCGACCTATCTTTGATCTCAAATCAATTTATATCTGTGTCGTATTGACCTCTAAAGATGGACATGGTCGAGAAGCTAATTCCCGGTCGAATTCTCAAGTCTATTACATTAAAATTCCTGAACGGTTTCCCTAGATAGTCTAGTTATCTCGAGAGTAATCAGCTCTAAGAACAGCTCTATAGGCGCATCAATGAAATGCCCGATTTATTCAGCAGAAAACATAATTGAAAATCTGAGATGTCACAACTCTTCCTCTCTTATAAAAATTTCATCCTCGAAATTTAAACCTTTACCAATCTTGACAAAAGGTGGCGGTATTGTCGTCTCATCGAGTCTCACTTTTCCCGATTGCCTCTTCAATGCCGTGGTGTTGTCAGACCACTTTGACCAAGGGGACCTTCTTGGTTCACAAAATCCAATCTTTCCAATCCATAGTCTGAACCGAGCTTTTCATGTACAACACCTTGTCGTCTACGCCTAATTCTTCAAGATTTAGCACGTGGGTCGAGTCAGGCTCATATGTCCTCACCTCGACATGCAAAAGACATCATGCACTTGCGCGTACCTCGGCAGCAATGCAAAATGATACGATAGGATCCCGATTCTTTTTAGAATCTCAAAGGGACCTACGTACCTCAGTTCCAGTTTTCCCTCCTTGCCAAAATGCAAGGTATTCCTCTTTGGTGACACCTTTAGAAAGATGCAATCACCAATTTAGAACTCTAAGGGCCTTCAATGCTCAACGATTCAGTTATTCTGGCGGTTTTGAGCGATCTATACTCTGGCATTGATCACAACAACCGCAATCACTGCTTACTGAGCCAACTCTGGCCTCGCAATCTTTCTTCATTTCACTGTCTTTTCACCACTAAAATTCTGTACACTTTGCTATGCAAGCTTCAATAGGAACCATCTAATCTAGATTTGATATAGATTCGTTACTAACACTCCATGTAGACGAACTATCTGTCGCACATACAACTTTGTATGTCTGTCTAAGCCTAGATCCTTTCGTACTACCAAGAAGTGAGCCAACTTTGTCAATCTGTCGACCATAACCCCAAATGGAATCATTACTCTCTTAACTCCTTGGGTAAGTCTATCACAACGTTCCATCATGATATACTTCTATTCTCACTCAAGACTCTTGAGTGATTATAAAAGTCTTTCCGGTTGTTTACTGAACTCTCTCTTACTAGCACATCTAACACCTACAACATGTCCGGTGATGTCTATCTTTATGTTGGTCTACCAATCGAACTGACGTCGATTCAAACCTACTTTGTACCGTATGGTCAAATACTGCAATTTTACAGTGATTTTCCTAACAAGGTCTTCTCCTCAAGTTCCGTACTATCTAACACCTATCATCACCCATGATACTTCGACGTTCCATCTTCCAAAATCTGAAAGTCAACTTTTCCCTTACCGGTATCCTCTCGTAGGATTTTCTGAACATCCCGGTCTATCAACTGAAACGTCTTAATCCCAAACTGGATTTCCGGTTCAATTCTGAGGGTGACCATAAAATTTGAAAAGTGACCTACCTTGAACTTGAAAACCAAATCTCGAGCTCTCTCAAGTAAATTCCACTCCTTGATCACCATCTATGCCACTAAGGACTTCCGACTCAGTGCACCCGCGACTTAATTCATCTTTATAGGGTGGCACAAGACATTACAATCATAGTTCTTCTAAAATTCTAACTCATAATGTTGTTTTCGATATAACTTCCTTCATGATTCTCAACTGATGACATCCTATTCTCAAGTCAGCCCTTGAAAGTATCGACACTTTTTGTAACTAATCACACACTTCGTTGATCTTTGGCAATGAACACTTGTTCTTGATTGCCACTTGATCGAGTTAACGATAGTCAATGCATACTCGCAACAAACCATCTTGCTTTTTTCTCACAAACAAAACTAATGTTTCCCCAAAGTAATGCACTAATATGCATGAATTCCTTATTCAACAATCCTCACCTCTGCACCTTCGGTTCTATAAATTCAGACAAGGACATTTGATAAGAAGCCTTAGAGAGTGACTCTGTTCCGAGTGTTAATTCCATCACAAGTTCTATCTATTTTTCTAACGACAGGTCTGATAATTCCTGTGACAACACATCTATAAATTCTTGGACTACTGAGATGTCCTCAACCTTCAATTCTCCAATCTGTCTTATCGTAGACAATCACCACATAACCCTGGGCAATCTCCATCTAACAAATGAGTTGTCTCTTGCGCTCTATGTTACCCTTGTTCGAATTCGAAAGTCAAACTCGAACTCAAAGGAAAGTACTTTCGAAGAGCTACTTTCGTAAATGTGTACCTTGTTCTACAGATAAATAAATGGAACACGAGATTAGGGAAATCGATGGTTGTCCTAGACTTATGATAAATTCGAAATTTTCCTCCGTCGACGGATTAAACTGTATCACATTGCAACAACACTTCATTACAACAAAAGCTCCTCCAGCCAAACCTTTTTATATACGGTATCAAAGTTATACATAGGCAAAGGATTCAAGTACAACTGTAACTAGTGATTCTGCTTTATATTACTTCATTACAACAACTGAAGTCTATAAACTTAACCAAAATTCTGCTGCGCCACTCTGATAAAATTGTTCTAGGGACACTGCCCTTCCTACTCAGTGCATAACTTGATTCATCTCTAAGTCGACGGTCCATTCAACGGAACCATACTTGTGATCACGTCAGGCACAGCTTCGGCCTGACCTTGTGTAATTGCATACACGGTGCCTTGAACTGGAGGTCTCAAGTGTCCTCCCCGTGGCATGTTCTGAGGGGCATACCCTCTTATCTGTCCCATCTGCGGGGGTGGCGGTAATTGTGGTTGTCCTCTTGACCTTCTAGGACAATCTTAGGCCAAGTGACCTTGTTGGCCACACTCATAACAAGCGCCCGTCCTTCGATGGCACTGATTCATACCATGTCGTCTTCCACATAGACGACACAGACCATTCAGGTTCGATCCTGACTTTCCAATTCCGCCATTCCTGTTAGGTGGAACTTGGAATCTATTTCCAGGCATGGGCCTCTTTCCCTACCGGATTGCATCTCGTTTAGCAGTAAATCTTGGCTCCGACATGGTAGCTCTCTCATTCTGATCTCTCTCGATCATCTGGGCTCTCTGATATAGATCATTGTAATTCCTCAAATTCAGAGAAATCAATACGCTCCTCAAGTCCGGTCTGAATCCGTCCCTGAACCTCCACACTCAGTTCGTCGGATTCTCAATTAGTTCCGAAGCATATTGCGAAAGTTCAACGAACTTCGCCTCATATTGATCCACAGTCATGGAGCCTTGGCGAAGACATTGAAACTCTGTCATCTTCATCTCCCTGGCAATCTCTGAAAAGTATTTGTCATTGAAAGCCTTAAGGAAGGTGTTCCACTCAAGGACGACACCTTCTGGAAACACCGCTCTTTGTGTGGTTCTCCACCAAGTATTTGCAACTCCCTCTAGTTGGTAAGTTGCAAGAACCACTTTCTCGGTCTCGTTGCACATCAATAGTGCAAAAGCCTTCTCTAATTTCTGAACCCACAAGGCAGCAACTTCGGGGTCTCCTGACTAGTGAATTGAGGCAGATTCAACCTCAAGAATTGTTCCACTAGCTTGTGGATCAGCATTTCTCTTTGTGCCAAAATATTCTCATGATGTACCTCAGTGAGTGTGACAACAGGTGTGGCGGCAGGTGCAACAGCAACGGCGGCTTGATTCAAAGTCTGTTGTGCCATGACATCTCTCATGACCTCTAGCGCATGCATAATCCCTTCTATTCTGGGATCACCAAGAGCTGCTACCCTGGCACCCACTATAGGTGGTGCCGCTCCACTTACGCTAGCCTAAGCTAACGCTCGACCTCGACCTCCTCAGGTACCGACCCTGGTCAGCGTTCTACCTCAAGTCACAGCATGAACAGTCCTCTTTGTAGGAGTTCTATGCTTCTGATCGCTCATAGTTCAGCTTTATCAACTAACACTTGCTTCCAATTCAACACCGAATTAGAAACAAAGCGATCCAAACAACAAGCAATTCTAGCACTTAACTAACACTGACATGCACCGGCATGAATTTAAAGGCCTTTCCTACTCCTATCCCATGAACCATCGCTCCTTATCACTCCAATCTTGAACTTCGCTCTAATACCACTTAAACGGGATGTCACGCCCCGATCCTTGAACGTGTGCCCATCCCTTACCTGGTCGATTAATAGCAATGTCCCATGACGTATCGCCGACCCTTTCTTTCTATAATACGCATGCAGAAGCTGATATAAAAATCCCCAGACAATAAAACAATGAGATAGGAAAGTAGGGTCGCAAATTTCAACACCAACACAATCCTTTTTTATAAATAAATAGGTACATATACACTGTCAGGTTGTTTACAAATCTATCGGCTTAACAAAAAGGAACTGTTCTATGACCCTCTGGTCAGACAGGTTCGCTGATCTTCGTTCTCCACCTTCCCCAAACCTCGAGGCTTCTAGTCCTCCACCAACACCACCTAAGGACCTGAAAATGGTTATTCACTAACCAATGAGACAATGTCTCAACAAGTTCTACTCCCTAAGACCCGATTAGTAAACCAATACACTATAGGCTACCTATGCACGCACGAGTCAGAGGACTTACCTTGGCCTCAGATTCCACCTACATATTAGCACAGTTCAAATAGGCACCCAATCATATTATCACGGATCGATATCTCGATCGATCGACTTAGTCAATTACATGTCAATCAAACCATTTCTTGGTCATTTCAATCAATACCGTTCATTCTCCAAAATAACCTATCGGGTTATCGAGCCAGTATTTCATACAATTCATTCTCCAAAATGACATACTAAGTCACCGAGTATATTCATCATAACGTCCATTCTCCAAAATGACTTGTTGAGTCACCGAGCCGTTATGACATGTCGTCCATTCTCCAAAATGACCTATAAAGTCACCGAGCTGACATTGTATACCGTCCATTCTCCAAAATGACTTGTAGAGTCACCGAGCCAATATTACATACCATCCATTCTCCAAAATGACCTATAAAGTCACCGAGCCGGTATTTAACATGCTATTCCGAACGTACAATCAATTTGTCCTTTTTACCATTTCCGATAAAAATACACGTGTGTGGGCACACGGTCGACCTTAGCTAAAATATTAAAATTTCCTTTCCACAAATCCCATCATTTTCTGTAGTCCACCAAAACATTTTTTTTGGCAATGACAATCGATGCCTGGTTATTTTTCAATTAATAACCAAAATTATTTAATTTAGGAAATAAATCATAAATTCACAAATAATTCATTTCGACCCAAAATAAAGCTCAATTAAATAAACGGACTACACCACGACAATCAACATAATTTTCTGGTAGTCGGCTATCCCAGCCTAATTTCCGGAAAATAATTATTTATTTATTAAATTTAATAATTAAATAGCAATAAATCCAATTTAGGCCCGTAATGCCTAATTGGAAGCCGAGACGAGCCCGGAAAATTACCGACTCGTTCAATAATTACTCAAGCCTATCTACTCGCTAATCACACCAACCATTCTCCTAACATACATAGGTAAATCCCTAATTTAATTATTCTAATCCAATATATCCACCTAATTGCACTTAATTAAATGTAATCAACCCCTAAGCATCATTAGCAAACTAAGTAGGGATTAGTGAGTAAAACCCACTTGTGCAAAGCGAAGACCGAAACATAGCGACGGCAACGCAACGGCGGCTGAACTTGGGCTCGCGACGACACCCACGGGCTTGGACTGGGCCTAAACTTGGCCTAACAAATCTCAGCCCAAGCTGAGACTTGTTGTTGAATTGGGCTGGGCCTAAAGTAGGCTGACTTCACGAGCTTGGGCTTCAAATGGGCCTGACCAAAACTGAAGATGGGCTGGACCGAGGATGGGCTTCAATTGCGAGCTGATAGGCCAATGAACAATCACGTGAGCTGATAGTTCCCTCTCGGTGATCGAGAGGAAACTACTTAATCTCCCTATCCAGATCCTGCATTGCTCCAGTCTGGCGTAGTTCTGTCAACTTTGGCCGTCATCTTGTCGTTTGAGGGTCTTCTTTTGGTTTGGCACCTTGTGCTTTCGCTGACCTTTTGGTCCCTTTTGTTGTTTGTATCTTCTGTTTTCCTCTTGATTCGGCTCCCTTCCACTCTCTCTGCTTTGCTCTGATAGTGTAATTGGAGCCGGTTCTTCTTCTTGTATATTTGTTCAAAGCTATAATATCATTTACCCTTACAAAAAAAAAAAAAAACAATCACGTGGGCTGGTTGTTGAAGCTGAAGCTGAACTCATGGCTTCAAGGGCCTAATTGTTGGGCCGTTGTTGGAGGTGGGCTCAGAACGGATGCGGGATTGAAAACAGCTGAAGCAGCGATGTTGAGTAGAGCTGAATCGGTCACGTGGTAGCTGAAGATGGAGGTGTGCGTTCGTGGCCGACCAAGGAAGAAATGGAGCAAGGGACGTGCGGGAGATGGCACTCGACCGACGTTGTTGGCACACGAATGGAGAGAGCAGCGAGAGAGATAGGATCAGCTGGCGTTATGGATGAGTAAAGAAGCAACTACTTCGACAAGGGGCTTCGCGCAGCTAGCTGATGGGATGGCAAGTGGCGAGCTGGTGGAGAGGCGCACGAAGAGGAGTCAACAAAAGGGCTTCGTTCTTGTGAGTGTTGACCGGCAAAGGTGGGAACTTGGACGTGGCAGAGGCCAAGCGGATGCAGGGAAATGGAAGAGTTTGCTAGTTTCGGTGGGTGAGATGAATAAAAGAAATGAAAAGCAAGCAGAGACAAAAGAGATAAGGGCGAGTGGATGAGCTGCAGTCGTGAAGAAGGCACGCGGCTAGAGTGATCAAGAAGCTTGAGGAAAAAGGAGGTGCAATAGTCAACAAACTTAATCTCTTTCATTTAATGCTTGGTTCCCCCAAATGTCCCCATAATTATCTTCTTGTCCCCAGGTCTTTCTTGCTCAAATTCTCACAAGAATATCCAATTTAAATGTCCAAAATGCAGCCTTCAAGCCTAGATCTGAATTTTACTCAATTTAGACTTCAATTTCATCCTCAAATTCACCAAATTCGAAGTCCAAAATTGATGAAGAAAAACCTACAAAATTTCCACACTTTCCTGTCGTCAAGTAGCTCGGTCTGGAAATCCAAATTCCCTTCAATTAAGCCCATCTGAATTTCCGTTAATTTTTCGCGATGTCCGAATTGATTTTCCGTAAAAATCTCGGAATCTCCGAAAATTCTTCGGAGGATGAGTCGACGTTCTTAAAATAGGTCGTGACATGACAGAACTTTCAATTTCTGAAATCAGACTCAAATTCATGATTAATTTCCATTCAACACGTTTTTAGCGTGACCTAGGCTATCGAATAACTTTCAGAAATTTTTGGTGCAATTTGAGCCACAATGAACCCACTCGACACATTGGCGACTCTCAGTTGTCGTGAAAATCTCGAGGATTCAAATACAGACACAAGGTACCAAAATGATAGAAAAATCAGTCTAGTGCCTGCCGACGAGAATTTTCCAATTTAGTGGTGTCACCCACGATCAGCCATACATCTCAGTTGAACCGACCTATCTCTGATCTCAAATCGATTTATATCTATGTCGTAATGACCTCTAAAGATGGACATGGTCAAGAAGCCAATTCCTCGTCGAATTCTCAAGTGTATTGCATTAGAATTCCTTAATAATTTCCCTAAATAGTCTAGTTATCTTGAGAGTAATCAGCTCTAAAACAGCCCTACAATGAACTGCCCGATTTATTCAGTAGAAAATAGAACTGAAAATCTGGGATGTCACAATTCCAACGTGAAATTTTCAAAACTAGACTAAAGTCAAACGTGGAAATTTTTGTCCATCATGGCAAGAATATAACAAACGGTGTCATTTATTGTTGTTTCTTTAAAATCTTCCCCAATTAGATGATACTGTTTTCAAACTCTTTCTCTTCCTCAAATAATGCCATTTTCAAACTCTATCTCTTCCTATCACTTAAGTGGTCACTTTTAAAAAAGTTGATGAACCTTAGTGTTCATTTCTAAAAACTTGTGACATTGAAACGATCATTTATGAAATTATTGGAACTTCAACAACACCGTTTACCTTCTCAAGTGTAGACTTCTACTTTACAACATGTCACGTCGAATGATGTATAATAAATGAATGTCACGTAAGCTTTTTCGATGAGGCAAATCACAAATGACACTCAAGTAATCGATTTTTTTTAATTTGTGGACTCAAGTGAATGAAAAATAAGTTATAATACTCAAGCGAGTATTATACGAAAATTATGGCACTCCTAACGTAGTTATCGCTTTTTTGAGTAATTACTTATTTGCTAATTCATTTTCGTATTTTGGCTCCATTTGTTTCGCAAAAAATGAATAATTAGGAAAATATTTTCCTAAAAATGGTTACTTGCGTTGCTTAGAAAAATGAATCAATGAAAAGTGTTATCATTAAAAAATATAGACATGAATTGTTATTGATAATAAACATATTTTTAGTTAACTAATTATTTCGAGCAATATAAGCAATCATTTATGGAAAAATGCTTTCAAAATCATTCATATTCCGCGAAACAAACGCACTCTTAATTTCCTTTTAATTGATTGGTTTTTTTACTATGGTAAAATTCAAAACCAAGTTGGGTCCAGATTAGGTCGAGTCGGATAAGAGTTGCTAATTGTGTTACTTGCAAACAGGTAATGGTAACACCCTTATCTAACCTTAATCGTTGTTGAACTTTTTCGACAAATTGTGGATTTGGTTGGCCATTTTGTCTTCTAGGTAGTGACGTTAGTCTCGCCAGATTATCAACATTAATTGACATGGAACATTCACAATGGGTGGAAATTGGCCTTACATCTTCAACATTTGGCAATTAAACAGCCTATTGACCAATTTGATTTGTTAAATTATCGTCACCAATTGGATTATTTTTACTAATATTTCCCTGATTATTCTCATTATTTTGACTTTGATTAGAAGAACGGACCTTCGCATAATTCTCATGAAGGGTTGGCTACTCTGATGAATATTATTGGCCCCAACAAATCAAGAGGGATTATGAACATACTCTATATTACAACTAGATTGGCTAATGGTGGCTGATTAGATGATCTTAGCCTCGAGAAAACATCACACATAGCAATGATGATGATCAGCTTGATTACATCGACATGTGACTCACAATATAGCTCTTCAAACAATCTCTTCACAGTGGCTAGCATGTGAGGAGTTAGTGCAACTTCTCTTGATTGTTCTTCAGTGAGACACTAGGGAAGGGCTACCCCCTCATGTTTCAACACCCTTTCTTACCCGCAAGTCTAATTATGAGTGGCACATGACATTTAGACCATGGCATGTGAAATTTGACTGATGAGGTTGGATACACATTCATGAAAGGTGTCACGCCCCGATCCTCCAAGCACGTGCCGATCCCTCGGTGGTCGATTATATTGCAACGTCTCAGGATGCGCCACCGACCCATTCATTTTAATGCACATGCAAAAGCGAATTCTTAATCCCCTGACAGAAACATACATGGGATAAAAAAGCAGGACAACAAATTTCAATTCGACCCATTATTAAAAACCACAATTTGGTTTACAAACGGGGGCCAACTCTAAGGTCTAAATACAATAGGTCTATCTCCAAGAAGAACTTCTGAGCTACCCATGCTCTTGACCCTTCCGCCTCAAGCTTCGGATTCTTCGCCCTAGGGACCTGAAAATGTTATCCCACAACGGGGTGAGACGACGTCTCAGGAAGTTCACCCCCTAAGTCTCGACTAGGAAGGAAATACGTCCCAAGGGCTAAGCAAGCATCGCTTTGACTCTCAATATGCTTTCGAGGCCTTCTTGTTGTTCAAGACGATTGAAGCCGAAGCTGAACTGCAGTCTTCTTCTTCAACTCCTTCTCCTCGTTTGGCTTTCATTATTCACAAGTGCCATGTCCTCTCGTGCTTTGTCTAGACTTCTTCTTCTTTTTAAATGGCACATTAGATTTAAAAATTCATTGAAAAGCCATGTAAGACCAATCGCCCAAATATCTCACCGAAGCCACTGTAGTAATCGATGTGGTACTCAAAGGTTCGTATATAGCCAACGCAAAATGATCCTTGGCTTTGTCACACTAGCAAGTATGAGAAACTCGTGCCAAGTTTAAATAGACACCAAGAAAAGGCATGGATCCAGGAACTAGGTAGTCTTCAAACACAACTCTATTCATCCTCTTCTAGGTCTCATGCACCGTATATCTCATGTGTTCCCACGCAGCCTCGTCTGAAGTGCTGGTTTCATTCATGTAGTATTCTAGCGCCTTAAAGTTGTCTCCTCGTGCCAATTCATACTAAGCATGGACAATATTGTTGGGCTATAAATATATGTCCAAATAATCATCTCACTTTCACATCTGACGAAATTAAAAACAATAGCTCACCACTATGAATATACCAATGATGTACTTCTTTGTTATTATAGCCACTATTTACGGGGAGAGGAACAATATAAAAGTTAGTTACCGACGATGTACTAAAATCATTGGTAAGTCGAAGAATCTTGGCAAAATAATGCTATATTTTTTACATAAGCTATTTTCTGTTGTTGGTTCTTTTTCTTTTCAATTTTTCTCCAATATAAAATGCTGTTTTTTTAACATAAAATAGAAATCAATCACCACAAATACGATCGGCAATTATGTAATCAGCCACAACGCAAAGCACGGAATAGCATGTGCTCCTCTGCCCAATTTTATGATGCTTATACAAACACCCCTCAATAGGCTTCAATTACAGTAGTTTCAATATCTTGGAGATCATAGAGCCACCCCAAAGCTAACAATAACACATAAGATTAAAGGCTCTCTCCAATAGCAAGACCTTGGTCAACAATGCATCCCTAATCGAGGGGCACGGATTCAAATATGGTCGACACGAGATGGTCCTTGGTTTGGTGACCGGGAAGGCTGTGTCCGTCTCCATACTCGTAAAAGCAATGAGAAGCCCGTGCCAAATTCAAACAGGCGCCGAGAAAAGGCCCAAACCCAGAGAATGGGTAGTCCTCAAACACTTCTTTATTCATCTTCTTCCAAGTCTCGCGCACTAGATGCCTGATATGTTCTCATGCGGCCTCTTCCGAAGCACCGGTTTCATTCATTAAGCATTCCAACGCCTTGAAGTTGTCTCCTCATGCCAATTCATGCTAAGCATGGATGACGATGATGGGTTACAAACATAAGTCCCCAGATTCATTTCACATTTGTATCAAAGATATAGAAAATGAATAGCATATCACCATGGATATTCCAATAATGTGTATTTTTTATAAGAGATCATTTATAAGAAAGCACAACTATCGAAGTAAGTTACCAATGATGTACTGAGATCATTGTTGAATCGAAGGATCTTGGCAGAAGAATGCATGACACCCAGGATTTTCGACACATAATCAAGTCCCTCTTCCGTCAATTCGTCTGTGGTTAGGAAGTAGCTATCCAACAGCAAAATCAGGCCTCCGATTGAATCCACCCCAACTTCCATGTACTCCTTCAATGTCGGTTTAATGCCCTTGTCGTACCAATAGACCTCCTTCATGTACGCCTTGCATTCATCGGCCCACTATAGGATTAAAAATTCGAAAAAGGTGTCAATGACAAAGTCGGGGGACCTTCTTTTCTCACACCTTCATGGATTCTCAATGTTCAAGGAGAAGTCATAAGGAAAGTTAGAAGTAGAAAAATGAGTTAATTGATGCGGGCTAGAAATTATAAGGCGAAAGATTTAGCAAGTCGAGATTACCACTTTTCGCAAGTAAGGGATGGGGTTGATTCCTCGTTCTCTCATCGTCCAATACTCAAATTCATTGGTCGTGTTGTACAAGACCATAAAAACTATCTCTTATTGTTGGAGGAAGCTTATCTATATTTGTAATGTCCCACCTAGAAAAGTTATCACCATGTCAACAATCTTATCAATTTTACCGTCACTCAATATGCTTTTTAGTAATAACAATGACAATTAGTGCATACCATAACTTTATTAGCCGAAACCAAACAATTACATAGAAGAAAAACAAGCTGACATAAAACATGATATGAGAGAAACACATCGAAGAATTTATTTCATAATATACAATTTTCAGGATTTGTTCTGGGCAAGACGTTCATAGACTAATTAATTCCGTCTTTTTTTCTTGGCCATAATAGTTACAAGAGAAAATTATGATGGTAGTGATAACCTGAGAATGAAATCTGTTAAGAGCTCAAGCTCTTCCGGCGTCCCATATATATCATAAACGTCATCGATAAGTGTCGCCACACAACCAAGCCTTGCATTCAATTCTCTAAAAGCTGTATATTGAGGTTCAAAAACAAATATACAGCTCCAAAAATAGTTTTCCACTAGTCTATCCCTAAAGAAGGTCATCTTGTTCGCCCCAAGTTCAACCCACCACCTGAAAATTTTGTCATATGATGAGTAAGTCAATCAAAATGCGCTCCTACTTTGCCAAATTGCATGAACTATAGAGTGCTTGTGCATACCTTGCCAGATTGCCAACTTCCTTCCTATGGATTGATTGCACTAAATTGAAGTCTATTTTAGCCAATTGTAACAAAGAAGGGATCATGTCTTGCTGTTTCCCGTACATGTCCATGAACCACCGAGCCTCCAACCCGCTTGGCCTCTAGTGGATCAGCATATCTAATGCATGACTCACGTTGTTCACTATATTAGTGGGAGCTCCGTCGAGGTTTAGATCCTTCAGATGCTTAGAAGCGAAGTTGCAACCTTCATCGAGTATGGTTTTGCCTTCCAATCCGTGAAAAGAAGCTTCATAAAGACCAAGAAGCCCCTTCACATCTTCATGGAGAGATTCGTTGAATGTGCCCATCTTGCTCATAAACCTTTGAAACACATCTACATGTCCAACAAAAGGAATGGTAGGGTAAAATTTGATGCGTAACTAGTTGGCAAGTACCTTGTGGTATGTTGTATCCATGTTGTCTAAGTAGTTGGAATCGAAGAGAAGCAGCATAGAGATTATCTGAAATTTGAGCATCTTCGGTGTTGTTATAGATGGAACTTAGAGCATTCTTGATCTCCGTCTCAAAATGGTATCCTAGTCCAAGTCTTTGAACCACGTCAATGAACTCGAGCTTGGCCACCTGATTTATCTCCCTGTCAAATAGACCCCTAACTTCTTCCTTCAACCTTTGAACTTGCTCCATATATTTATCCTCCTAGGCACATGAAGAACTCAACGAAAAAAAAATGAAATCTTAATCAAAGTTAATGCACAAGCAGACTAGAATATCGCCTCTCGTATTAAAATAGATCGATTCTCAATATATTTGCAGACACATTTTAATAGGTATTGTTGAGCTCTTGCCTATATGTTGAGAATATGCCATTTTGACCAGGTTTGTCGATATCTTCTATATAATATTGTTGTGGTTGGTCATACATTTGATACTATGGCATTGGATGAATACGTAAATTGATGTTACATATCTCAAAGTTGTCGCAACCTAATTTTTCGGGGTGAACCACCTAAAATTTGGCTAATGGATTGTTAAGCCTAGACTTAACTCGGGCTCTCCCAAGCCCATACCAATTCGCGACTTAGGTTCAAGTTCTTAACATGTAAATGATTTTTATCTAGGAGTCGCCACTAATCTATTTTTGGTGGGTCGATTAGAAACCCAAGTAAAGTAACGGGAGTTTTACTTTACTCCTACGAACTAGAGACTATGGATACGGGAACTTGGTTACACTAGATTTCTCTAATGCCCTTTCGGTACCATTCTTTTATTTTCAAAAAAAAAATGTTTTTTTTGCAGGCAGCTTAAATTGATTTTAAATCTATTTCCCTAACATGTGAGGCGATCATGCGGGTGCGCAATCCATCAATTTAACACCCAAGAAAACGATAAATAAATTGCAAACTTACCTCAAAGCAACGAAAGCATCTGCGATATTAAATTAAAATCCACATCAACAACCCTAGATATGGTTTCTAATTAACACGCAACTTTTGTTTTGTTTTCACTTAATTAATGAAAATCATGCAATATGCAATGCAATATTAACTAAATGACCTAATTCAAATGACATGTAATTTCTAATTAAATGGGCCTAGCAAAAATACTAAATGGCATGCATCTCAGTGAATTTAATCCTAATGACGTGCATATGACATTTTTTTCTTTTTCCTAAAAGAATGCATTTTATCCTAAATAATAAAACTAATTCAACTTATGACATTTTTTGCATTTTTTATTAAATTCGGAATTAAATAGAATGTGGAAATTACCTAGCTAGATTAAGATCCTATTCAATTTGTATTAGGAATTAGGTTGAGCCAAATCCTAATTTAAACTAAAATATTTTCTTAACCCAAATAATCCTAAAATGCAATCTATTTAAGGAAATACCTAAACCTATAATAAATTAAGAAAAATATTATCTAGAATTAAACTAAGTGCAATTTTACCCTAATATGCAATGACGTACAAAAAATGCCCTAATTCTACATGACATATGCATGATGACTTTTTTTTGTGTTTTCCTTTTTTTCAAAATTAAAATTTAACATGCAATTCAAATAATAAAACTAGCATCCTAAATGAATGTACTTTCTTTTTGTTTTCTTTTTCATGATTCAAATAAAATTCCTATTCTAAACATGCAAGACAATAATAAAAAAAACAAACCTAATCCTAATTCAACATTTTTTGGGATTTTTTCTTTTTATTTCCTTTTTAAATTTCGAAATTAACAATTGCCAAATAATTAAACATGCAATTCAAGTTAAAAAAAAAAAAACTAGCAACCTAAATTAATTGATTTGATTTTTTTTATTTTTTATTTTTTATTTCGAAAATTCATGATAAATAGAATGCTTTGCCTAAATATGCAAATAACCCTAAAACATGCAATATTCTAACTCAGACATATCTCAAGATAAATAAAAACAATCAAGTCCATTCAAAATTACCCCAAAAAGGATATCACATATTATTCAGATTAAGGGATAATATTTCGCTAGTAAAATCAATAAATTGATCTTAAGCCTTAAAGATCAAAATATCAATTTTATTCCCACTTGATTAATTATTTCATCTAAAGCTTTATAGATGAAATAAAAAAACCCTGGCGCGATTGCGAATCAGGTGATATTGGGATTTTCAATTATGCATAGGGAAATATAAAAAAGCAAGATATAAAAAGATAATAATAAAATAACATAAACTTGCCTAATAAGATAAAGCAAAAATACCTAATTCGATTTTTTCTTTTTTCTTTTTTTTTTTAAAAAAAAAAAGAACTTTGGCCGCCGATTTTGGGGCTCCGGCGAGCTGCAGGGCGCCAGATCTGGCGTGGGGCAACGAGGGTTGATGGAGCTGGAGCGCGGATCGCGGGTCGTCAAGTCATAGGCTTTAAACAGTGGGGCGCTGCAGGGACGGCAAGAGGCCTCGGGTGGCTGTGGCGAGAAGCTTCAGCATCTAGATCTGGCTATAGGGCACGGCGTCTGGTGAGAGAATCGGATCGGGGCGCAGGCTCCTGTGAATCATTGCTTGGGCAGCGCGAATCGCGCTCAAGTCAAGGGCAGTAGCAGCATTGTGGCTGTGGCCGGAGACCAGGCACAGGCAGCGTAGGGCGGCAGCAAACGGAGGCAGGGCGTTGCTGCGGGACAGAATGCCAGATCTCGGGGCAGATTTGCTGCGGCGGAGGAGATCGGAGGCGCGAGCGTCGAGCGGCGGCCCAGATCTAGATCTGGCACGTGGTGCTCTGGCAGAGGTGCGATGAACGCGGCGACAAGCAACAGTGAACGACAGAGGAGGCGCGGCCGAGTCGCGGTTACGGCGGCGAGTGAGACGGCGACGGTCGCGTCGTGAAGCCCCAACAAGGAAGATGAACAGTCGCGTAGTGGGGGATTTTCCTTTTTTTTTTAATACTTTTTTTTTCCTCACTCACTTTTCACCTTTTGCTTTTTGTGTTTTTTTTTTCACCCCGGAAAAGAACCCCCTTTTACTTTACGCGCAATGTATTTTATAGGTCCAAAAAATGTATCTTCATGACATATATTTTTTCCTTTTTTGCTTACGCTTGATACCCCTAAATATGTCGTTGAAATATACATACCCCGCACAATATTCCCTTTTGTAGTTCTCACATATTCTATCCAGAAAAATTACCTCTTTGCACAAAATACATTCCTTAGTGTATATTACCTAAAAATATGAAAAATCTAAACGGAATATGTGAAAAATCTTCCCTTCACCGGTGGCCTAAGATAAAATAAAACAAAATGAAAATAAAATGTTTCTAAACTATATGCCATGTGTGTGTTTTTTATTCATTTTTATTAATTTAACAAAAATCAACCCAAAAAATTTAGGTGTCAACAGAAGTACACAAGAAATGTATATATCCATATATCTAATTCAAAGTACAGTTTTTCTTTCGTTTCTATGTCGTTTTGGAATTTGTGGACGCATCCCATCAAAGTAAATAGAAAATAGGGAAAAAGTGCGCTTAGCTCACTGATTTTTTTTGTCAATATGGTAATTTAAAACTTGAACACAGCAAAGTGAAGCCGAGGCACTAATTGATGCTGTTGACACCTAAATTTTGGCGGCTCATTTAGTCATTAGGGGTTAATTTTATTTTATAATTTAATTGCATAGCATATAGATTTAGGTTGCATTTATTTTGTTATTTGCATTATTTGCATTTTATTGGACCGGTGGCGGATGGGTTCAAATTAGATGGGCTAGGCCCACGAAACGAGCAAGTTGGTCCAAGCCCATGTTTTTTAATGATTGAAAGATTATCTCGTGAAAAATTAGAAATTCGAATTTTTTGTTCGAGATATGATGAATTGTTTTCGGATAGAGCAAGTGATATTGCGTTCAACAAAACGAATATTGCGGATATCGATTCGAAAAAATTGAAAACCTAATCGGTGGCCTATAAATAGGTTTGTTCGCTTAGGGTTTTAGGGGGGGGCACATATTGAAAATACGGCCACATAAAGAGGTTTTTTTTTTGGGGGCATTCTTGATTACGAGAGAGAGGGGAGAGAGAGGCCATGATCATTGGTTTGCCAGTGAAGCAATTGCTTCTCCTTCCTCTCGTTCCATCCTCTCAATTTCTTGTTCCCCGCTTAACTCACTCCATCGAGCAATCCACAATAAAAATTCCATCTATTTTCCCAGAAGTTGGAATAGAGAATTACAACGTTGGGCGCAAATCTGTTTTGTCCCCTTCCAAGCTCCGACGATCCCGACGTGGGCGCGAGGTGCCAAAGTTTACGGTTCCACTGTTTTGCAGGCCTCGTGGGGAGGAATGAATCGCAATTGTTTAAACAATCCGAGTGTCACGAGCCAAACTTTACACTAGTTGATGGGAACTTCGGTCAAGGGAGGACATTGGTGGAGAAGAAGGTTGCGATGGGGATTTCGTGCCGTTTTACTCCAACATATCGCTGTCTTCCCTCCTCTGGTGATATCCAGCAGAGCCTTTGACGAGTCGAACATGCCCACTCGGATCCGAACCACACCAGCAGCCCCGCAGATTTTTTACGAAAGTGCTGCTTTCCCTCGACACCGATTCAGCCACGTTTCTGTTTTGTAGGTTCATTGAGGGAATCTTTGGCCAAAGCACGACCCCGCGACATATGAGGGACCCGAGAACTAAGAGCAAAAGGATGGATTAAGTGGAGACCGATTCTTCATCTCTATCTGATATTTATATTCTATAATGTCTTTATTCCCCAGGATCCATTTACGATGGCCACATGCAGAACACCCTGGAAGAAGAAATAATAAAAGAGAGTCCTGAGGAATAAAAGAGAGTCCAGAGTCCTTATCCTTAGCGAGTTCTGAATTAATCGAAGTTTGCTTCGTGGTCGTCCCACCACAACACACTGCCAGCAATCCGAGCGTGCTTCCAGGTGGCCCGGACAGCCCGTCCATTGGTGTGGATGCCACTGAGGGTTCCTCAATTCTAAGTTGCGCCCAGATTAATCCCATTCCAGCACTTGTGATGCTCGCCGATCTTGCCGCATCAACATTGTTGCTCATTATTCAGTCCGTGAGTTACCGCCGTGCCTGACCTCGAACGGAGTGATTCCCGAAGTTTCCTTTTTTGTCAATCCATTGGCACGATCATCGTTGACGACCAGCTGCGAGTTGCCCATCGTCTGCAGCGAATCGCCACCACGAGCCCCCGTCCTTAGCCGCGCTGAGCGTCCATCGCGCGCCGTGTCCATCGTTGGTCCATTCTGCCGATTGGACTTTTGAAAAAATTCAAATTTAGGTATGGATCTATTTTATTTTGAGGTAGATTTGTTAGATTTAGTTTATTTGGTAGATTTATTTTATCTTGTTTTAGGTTTTGATATTTTATCTCTTTGTTTGAATTTTTTTAGAATTAGTTTTTAAGGTATGATTGATATTCCGACATGAAAGTGCCCCTCAAATTAGGGTTTGTCAGTCCGATTTTCGCGCCCGAAATCCGACTCGCAATCCCTTACAAAAAAAAATCGACAATCCGATCTCATGCTCGAGATTCGATTCGCGATTTAATTTTAAAAATTGGACAGCCCGATCTCATGCGCGAGATATGGTTCGCCAATTTTCGAATATCAATTTTATCTTGTTTGATTTTGGTGTCATGGTGTTTGAGTTAATTTTATTTTTTGTAAAAAGGAAATCTAAAAAAGAAGAAGTTTGAATTAGGATTATGTTTGTTTTTTTTAACTATCTTGCATGATTAGAATAGGGATTTTTATTTTGAATCATGAAAAAGAAAAAGAAAAAGTGCATTCATTTAGGATTGTTAGTTTTTCTTTTATTATTTGAATTGCATGTTTGATCTTAATTTCGAATTTCATAAAAAATTAGGAATTAATGCATTATTTGCACGTCATGGCATTTTAGAATAAATTACGTGTTTTATTTTAAGTCTAGATTGATTTTTGCATCTTAGGATAGAACTTACTAGTTTAAGATAAGATCTTAGTTTAAATTAGGATTTAGTCTGACCCGATCCTTAATATAAACTAGATAGAATCTTAATCTAGATAATTATATTTTGCATTTTCCTTAATTTCGAATTTCATAAAAATTTGTTTTAGGATAAATTAGTTTCAATTTCTAGAATATATTGCATTTTTAGAATAGAAAATTCATGTGCATGTCATATAGAATTAGACCCACTGAATGCACGTCATTTAGGGTTTATTATTAGGCTCATTTAATTAGAAGTTGCCTGTCATTAGAGTTAGGTTATTTGATTAATTTAGATTGCATATTTAATTATTGCATTTCTTTAGAAATTTCCTTTACTCATGTCATATAGTTTAGGTCATGTTACCATGTCATATCAACTCATGTTAGATTAATAACATTGCATCGCATGATTCTCATTGAATAAATGAAAACAAAAAAGATTGAGTGATGGCTTGTTAATTAGAAATCATATCTAGGATTGCTGATGTGAATTTTGATCTAACAACGCAGATGCTTTCGTTGCTTTGAGGTAAGTTTGTAATTTATTCATTGCTTTCTTGGGTGTTAAATTGATGGATTGCGCACCCGCATGATCACCTCACATGTTAGAGAAATAAATTTAAAATCAATTCAAGCTGTTTGCCAAACATTTTTTCTAAAGAATGGTACCGAAAGGGCATTAGAGAAATCTAGTGTAACCAAGTCCCCGTACCCATAATCTCTGGTTCGTAGGAGTAAAGTAAATCTCCCGTTGCTTTACTTGGGTTTCTAATCGACCCACCAAAAATAGATTAGTGGCGACTCCTAATTGAAAATCACTTGCATGTTAAGAACTCAAACCTAAGTCGCGAATTGGTATGGGCTTGGGAGAGCCCGAGTTAAGTTTAGGCTTAACAATCCATTAGCCAAACCCTAGGTGGTTCACACCCGAAAAATCGGGTCGCGACAGCTTGGCGACTCCGCTGGGGACTTGAGTTGAAACTCTTAGTGGACTTAGGCCAATTTTCTCTTCAATTCGAAAAAAAAAAATGTTTTTGTTTGGCAGCGAGGATTCTAGGTACGTCCCTAACATTTAGTTGTTTAATGTTTTTGCAGATTGGGAGGTATAAGGGGAGTAGTGATTATTAACCCTTGTCTTGCAGGTTGGAGTTGAGGATGAATGTTTTAAATTCAAGTTATTGAAGTGCTGTTTGATTTAAACTGTTGTGCATGCCTTGCATCTTGCACTACACTTTTGCACACACAACCTGCCGCCGAACCTGGGCCGCATAGGATCATTTAGGATGGTGTTGAGATGGATACCACTCCGACCGCATGCTCGCGGTACGAGTCGCCCATCTCAATCCCGAAATTTCTTTCATGGTGTCAAGAGTACCCACCTCGGTCTGCATGCCCGCGACCCGGGTCGGCTCTTTGACCAAGCCAGAGTCATGAGGACCCGACATAGTCCACAAGCCCGTGGCTAGTCTGATCATCCTTGTGGCTTCACCTTGATAAGCCTTATAGAGTAGAAATTGAGCCACTTACCATGCGCATGTCTGTGTGATTGCCGTCGATTTATCTTGGTGAAGTAAGTCTTCTATCCCTATACTAATGCAATTTACTTACTTTGTCCTACTCTTGGTTCGTCCATGACAACCTAGGTCAATCATTGATTTAATTCATTTGTCAATTAGAAATGAAATGAGAAAATTGCCATGCAATGAATCATTTAGAAAATAATAAGAAAACTTTGGAGAATTTGTCTGCAATTCATGCCTAGGACATTTGATCTCACTAGGGTGTCTATTTTTTCCAACTCTCTTTAGGAAATGCCCTTCTTGTACGAACTTTTCATGAATAGAAAAAAAATGGAAAAATCAATTAGATCATTGTCATGGATTGACTTTTTATTTACATCTCATGCTTACATGTTCCCGTTCATTTGAATTAGGTGATTATGGAGCGATCTTGCTCACCCATCCGTTCATGATCAAGAGATAAAATGACGGATCAAAAAGAGCTAATTGCGACTCCAATATGAGAGCCAAGAAGACTTTTTGAATCGTCTCATTTTCCCGAGATAGCCAAATTTAATGTCTTCATGAAGAGACTAATGACATATCTAGAGGGAAAAATATCTCACCTGAAGGGTTCGCATTACAAGATCAATGAGGGTGAAAAATCCAAGTACACATGTATCATGGTCCTAAGTAGTTCGATCTCCTCATTTAATTAGGGGCATGTACTTTCCCCTGCGTGAGAACTTTTCTCGTTCTTTAGGGATTAGTTTCAATTTCTTCTGTGCTTGAACATCACATTTTTCATTCCAATAAATGTAATTTGATTGATAAATATCAATAAAATTACAAGTTTTGTTTTAAGGACATGATGGGGTACACCAAACCAGCTCAATGACGATATCCAACAATGAAAAGAAAATATCATCCATGGAGAAAATCTGAGGACCGGGCTCCTTCATGCTTCCTCATCCAAAATATTCCTTAAAAAAAAAATCATTTTTGAAGCAATTTCCAAAAGCATGCATTAGGTTACTCTTGTTTGTTTTTCTAACTCATTTACTTCATGTCTCAGAGCATAACAGAGAGGCATTTGAAAATAATGCGTCAATTTCCAGTGATAGTTCGCCCGTTGATTTTGGAACATACATCCGAAGGAAAATAGACATGAAGGCAAATGATCATTTTCTAGCCGATTGTAATGACATCTCCCAAGAGTGAAGAAAATCATCTTGATTCCAAAGTGTGATATGTAACACCTCTCATAATAATTGGTGTCAGATGTCATTTTCGAAAGCCAAATGAAGTTTCTCATTTCCATGAAGAAATGATGAAACAAGTCAAAAGAAGATCATCCGTCTTGGATGAAATGGATACATTGCGTTCATGAATATACTTAATTTCGGAATTGACACTTTTGTTCTTTTTCTTGCAGATGAAGAATTGGGGCACTACAGATTCTAGTAATGACATGACTGAGACAAAATCTCGATCCGAGCCAAAATGGTTGTGCAATTTGAATTTACTCTGATGTTGCATAGTATCCTATTCATGCACGTTCTCTTGTGCAGGGGCAAAAGCGGGTCTCCACTTTTGATGGATAGAGACGGTCCAAGGACATCCATTGCTGAGGCAATTCTTTTGTGAAGCAATTCCCCTAAATGAGTACCTAAAACCATGTTTTGAGTGCAATAAATTGTTTGTTTTGAAATAACAAACTCTTTTCATGCTTAAATTTGCTAGACTCTTTTGAAAAGAGAATTTTCATATTGATTTAGCTCACTAATTTCATGTGGAGATTTGTCAAGATAGACAATTCAATAGAGTGACATCAATGCTTAAGAATGTGAAATGAGATGTGTCAGGATGATGAAAGGCAAGCCCTATTCTATACACAGTCCCATACTTATACACTTGTGAGATGAGGAAGTTCCATATTTACAAGGTAAAGAGTTCTCTCGCAAAAGGTACGATGACCGGAATGATGAGAGGCAATTCATTTCTCTATCCCAAACACTATAAGTAATCCATTGCTTAACCCTTTTGAGCCCATACACTAATGGATTTCTTTTCAAATTACCCCTGTCAAGAATCACCCTACATCGGGGCAATTAAGAGATCAAATGGCATCATGAGGTAAGGAAAATGAATTGAAATTTTCTTGCTCTCACTTGCATCAATCTTCAAGTTATGCTATTACATTGAATTCATGTGTTAATTTAAGTGCCTTAGGATGACGAAGAGCATTTTTTTCTCTATCCTATACACTTATATCCTTTGCATAGCCCACTTGAGCCTGCAGTTTCTTTTCTTTTAAACCCAGTTGATGATCAACCCCCACACTGGGGCAACGCAAAACCAATTGATGATCAATCCCCCACACTGGAGCAAGGCAAAAGGCAGATGAAGACTCTTGAAAAGTTCGAGTGTCATTTAAAATGTAATTGCTTGACGCATGCATTATGCGCAAGAATTGAATTCGAAATAGAACTAAGGGGCATGAAAAAGCAGTGTGCCTGGTAAAAGCAAGGCCGATGCCCATGAAAAAGAAGTGAAGAAAAAATGCATGAGAACTAGGGGCATAAAAAGCAGTGTGCCTAGTAAAAGCAAGGCCAATGCCCATAGATGAAAAAAGAAAATCAAGATAGGTGACTGTCAATTACCATAATTGAATCCCAATGGGGTAATACTCAAAGAACTCAAATGTCGAGTTTCTACAATCAATGGGGCACTTCATGAAGACAATCCCCGATGGTGAAAAAGAAAACTGATGGCAATGCCAAGATGATCATCAACTATCACCATTTACACACCTTTTGAGTCTAATGATCCTTTCATTTCTCAACCCATGAACCCTACCTACGTTACGTCCCTTACAAAGTCTCTTCAGATTAGGGCACTTGAATTAATGTAGGAGTTCATATGTTTATAAGTATCGCTCGAAGAAGTGCGAGCAGGATTATTTCTTTCTCATTTTTGCAGGGTTCTTGACTTATAAACCCGGAAATGATTACAAGACTGTTCATTCAATAGCCTTGACTCAAAGAGTCCATTTGTTAAGTCGTTGGCTAAACCCACATTATGGTCCCTTTTAAAGACCTCTCAGATTGGTAAGATCGTACCGCTTGCGAGAATACTCGGACCCATGTCGATATGATGAAATTGAGTGATTCTCATAAAATAGCCATTCTAAATGAGAGTGAGTGAAAGTCCTTTCTAACCGAAAGTCTCTCATTTAGTATTCTTAAGAAATCCATGTCATGATTGAAAATTGTCTTGAATGATAATTCTCTCTAGTGGAAATTCGGATGATGCAAAAGTCATTATGCATGAATCTTGATTGAATTGATAAAAGCTTCAGTAGATTTTAATGTTTGCATTCCAAAATAGCCTTAATTGCTTATTTCTTTGGTGAATGCATTTTTGCTCTAATCATGTCTGACATATAATGTTTTCTTAAAGACCCAAGAGCTCCTAACATTCAGGTTCTTTTCAAGATGCCTCATGATATGAGGAGATGAGAAACCATCATAAGCATTCAAGGTGCATCTTAATGTTCCAAAATTTATTTCTATCAGGACGTGAAAGGCCTCCACAGGATATCTAAGTTCCAAAAGACATATTCCAAAGAATCAGAGATATCATCAGGTAAGTATATCTCTGCCCATTCTTGACACTTGACTCGGTCAAGTTGTTCCTTTAAAATTGACCTGGCGTGCTTTCGTAGCCCGGTGTCCTTTAAAATTGACCTGGCATGCTTTCGTAGCCCAGAGTCCCTCCTTTTAAATTGACCTGGTGTGCTTTCGTAACCCAGAGTCCTTTTATATTATCCTGGCGTGCTTTCGTAGCCCAAGGCTCAGGAGACATATCCCTAATGAACAGAGATGTCACCAGGTAAGTATATCTCTATCTATACCTTAAATACTTGTCATTGTACAGGTATTTTCACTTTAAGTAATTTGACACTCGATGAAGTTGTCCCTAAAGATTTTTCTCCAGATTGCGACGCCGGGTGACCGAAGAATGGTTCGGGTCCTAGCCAAGTAAACCACCGTTTAGGCGACCGTAGAATGGTACGGGTCCTAGACAAAAACTTTATTTCCCTATTCAGGCAACCGTAGAGTAATGGTACGGGTCCTGGAAGGTAAACCACCGTTTAGGCGACCGTAGAATGGTACGGGTCCTAGACAAAACTTTATTTCCCTATTCAGGTGACCGTAGAGTAATGGTACGGGTCCTGGAAGGTAATAATGCGTGTTTATTTGTAAACACAAGTACATGTTGCATCTCCTACAATCATGTTTTATAGGAGACATATCCCTAATGAGCAGAGATGTCACCAGGTAAGTGTATCTCTATCTATACCTTAAATACTTGTCATTATACAGGTATTTTCGCTTTTAAGTAATTTGACACTCGATAGAGTTGTCCTTAAAGATTTTTCTCCAGATCGCGACGCCAGGCGACCGAAGAATGGTTCGGGTCCTAGCCAAGCAAAACCCCCGTTTAGGCGACCGTAGAATGGTACAGGTCCTAGACAAAACTTTATTTCCCTATTCAGGCGACCGTAGAGTAAAGTACGGGTCCTGGAAGGTAAATCCCCGTTTAGGCGACCGTAGAATGGTACGGGTCCTAGACAAAACTTTATTTCCCTATTTAGGCGACCGTAGAATGGTACGGGTCCTAGACAAAACTTTATTTCCCTATTCAGGCGACCGTAGAGTAATGTACGGGTCCTGGAAGGTAAATCCCCGTTTAGGCGACCGTAGAATGGTACGGGTCCTGGGAAAGTGGTTTTCTTTATAAAGTCATGTTATTATTCTGGGCGACCGTAGAATGGTACGGGTCCTGGACGTATAACACCAATCTATCTTGAATCATTTTACCCTCTTTGAAGGTAAGATATTTCGAGTAGTTTCTTTTGACATCTCAGTCTGGATCTGGATGTCTTAATTATTGTCGTTGAACATTTCACTTTGGATGTGAATGTTCTTCTCGATCTCAATGTTTCGATTTATTACCTGTTTGATTCTTCAAGGAGCCTGAGTGAGAGTTGGGTACTTGTGAAGTAAATAGGGATTTATCATGTACTTCAAGATGCTTTACCGCACTGACTGGTAAGTAATTGCAGGTATGTTCCTTCCTTTCGCATCATGCATTTGCATTAGCATTTCCATGCATCATATAAATTGCATTTTAAATGGGATTCATTTTCCGACAAAAAATCAAAAATAAAAAGTCAAATCATTCAATGTATGTGCATGGTCAAAATTTAGGTCTCAATTTATCTTCGAAGGCAACCTCTTCGAGCTCACCGTCAAAGAGGGGCAGCTGTTGACACCTAAATTTTGGCGGCTCATTTAGTCATTAGGGGTTAATTTTATTTTATAATTTAATTGCATAGCATATAGATTTAGGTTGCATTTATTTTGTTATTTGCATTATTTGCATTTTATTGGACCGGTGGCGGATGGGTTCAAATTAGATGGGCTAGGCCCACGAAACGAGCAAGTTGGTCCAAGCCCATGTTTTTTAATGATTGAAAGATTATCTCGTGAAAAATTAGAAATTCGAATTTTTTGTTCGAGATATGATGAATTGTTTTCGGATAGAGCAAGTGATATTGCGTTCAACAAAACGAATATTGCGGATATCGATTCGAAAAAATTGAAAACCTAATCGGTGGCCTATAAATAGGTTTGTTCGCTTAGGGTTTTAGGGGGGGGCCACATATTGAAAATACGGCCGCATAAAGAGGTTTTTTTTTTGGGGGCATTCTTGATTACGAGAGAGAGGGGAGAGAGAGGCCATGATCATTGGTTTGCCAGTGAAGCAATTGCTTCTCCTTCCTCTCGTTCCATCCTCTCAATTTCTTGTTCCCCGCTTAACTCACTCCATCGAGCAATCCACAATAAAAATTCCATCTATTTTCCCAGAAGTTGGAATAGAGAATTACAACGTTGGGCGCAAATCTGTTTTGTCCCCTTCCAAGCTCCGACGATCCCGACGTGGGCGCGAGGTGCCAAAGTTTACGGTTCCACTGTTTTGCAGGCCTCGTGGGGAGGAATGAATCGCAATTGTTTAAACAATCCGAGTGTCACGAGCCAAACTTTACACTAGTTGATGGGAACTTCGGTCAAGGGAGGACATTGGTGGAGAAGAAGGTTGCGATGGGGATTTCGTGCCGTTTTACTCCAACATATCGCTGTCTTCCCTCCTCTGGTGATATCCAGCAGAGCCTTTGACGAGTCGAACATGCCCACTCGGATCCGAACCACACCAGCAGCCCCGCAGATTTTTTACGAAAGTGCTGCTTTCCCTCGACACCGATTCAGCCACGTTTCTGTTTTGTAGGTTCATTGAGGGAATCTTTGGCCAAAGCACGACCCCGCGACATATGAGGGACCCGAGAACTAAGAGCAAAAGGATGGATTAAGTGGAGACCGATTCTTCATCTCTATCTGATATTTATATTCTATAATGTCTTTATTCCCCAGGATCCATTTACGATGGCCACATGCAGAACACCCTGGAAGAAGAAATAATAAAAGAGAGTCCTGAGGAATAAAAGAGAGTCCAGAGTCCTTATCCTTAGCGAGTTCTGAATTAATCGAAGTTTGCTTCGTGGTCGTCCCACCACAACACACTGCCAGCAATCCGAGCGTGCTTCCAGGTGGCCCGGACAGCCCGTCCATTGGTGTGGATGCCACTGAGGGTTCCTCAATTCTAAGTTGCGCCCAGATTAATCCCATTCCAGCACTTGTGATGCTCGCCGATCTTGCCGCATCAACATTGTTGCTCATTATTCAGTCCGTGAGTTACCGCCGTGCCTGACCTCGAACGGAGTGATTCCCGAAGTTTCCTTTTTTGTCAATCCATTGGCACGATCATCGTTGACGACCAGCTGCGAGTTGCCCATCGTCTGCAGCGAATCGCCACCACGAGCCCCCATCCTTAGCCGCGCTGAGCGTCCATCGCGCGCCGTGTCCATCGTTGGTCCATTCTGCCGATTGGACTTTTGAAAAAATTCAAATTTAGGTATGGATCTATTTTATTTTGAGGTAGATTTGTTAGATTTAGTTTATTTGGTAGATTTATTTTATCTTGTTTTAGGTTTTGATATTTTATCTCTTTGTTTGAATTTTTTTAGAATTAGTTTTTAAGGTATGATTGATATTCCGACATGAAAGTGCCCCTCAAATTAGGGTTTGTCAGTCCGATTTTCGCGCCCGAAATCCGACTCGCAATCCCTTACAAAAAAAAATCGACAATCCGATCTCATGCTCGAGATTCGATTCGCGATTTAATTTTAAAAATTGGACAGCCCGATCTCATGCGCGAGATATGGTTCGCCAATTTTCGAATATCAATTTTATCTTGTTTGATTTTGGTGTCATGGTGTTTGAGTTAATTTTATTTTTTGTAAAAAGGAAATCTAAAAAAGAAGAAGTTTGAATTAGGATTATGTTTGTTTTTTTTAACTATCTTGCATGATTAGAATAGGGATTTTTATTTTGAATCATGAAAAAGAAAAAGAAAAAGTGCATTCATTTAGGATTGTTAGTTTTTCTTTTATTATTTGAATTGCATGTTTGATCTTAATTTCGAATTTCATAAAAAATTAGGAATTAATGCATTATTTGCACGTCATGGCATTTTAGAATAAATTACGTGTTTTATTTTAAGTCTAGATTGATTTTTGCATCTTAGGATAGAACTTACTAGTTTAAGATAAGATCTTAGTTTAAATTAGGATTTAGTCTGACCCGATCCTTAATATAAACTAGATAGAATCTTAATCTAGATAATTATATTTTGCATTTTCCTTAATTTCGAATTTCATAAAAATTTGTTTTAGGATAAATTAGTTTCAATTTCTAGAATATATTGCATTTTTAGAATAGAAAATTCATGTGCATGTCATATAGAATTAGACCCACTGAATGCACGTCATTTAGGGTTTATTATTAGGCTCATTTAATTAGAAGTTGCCTGTCATTAGAGTTAGGTTATTTGATTAATTTAGATTGCATATTTAATTATTGCATTTCTTTAGAAATTACCTTTACTCATGTCATATAGTTTAGGTCATGTTACCATGTCATATCAACTCATGTTAGATTAATAACATTGCATCGCATGATTCTCATTGAATAAATGAAAACAAAAAAGATTGAGTGATGGCTTGTTAATTAGAAATCATATCTAGGATTGCTGATGTGAATTTTGATCTAACAACGCAGATGCTTTCGTTGCTTTGAGGTAAGTTTGTAATTTATTCATTGCTTTCTTGGGTGTTAAATTGATGGATTGCGCACCCGCATGATCACCTCACATGTTAGAGAAATAAATTTAAAATCAATTCAAGCTGTTTGCCAAACATTTTTTCTAAAGAATGGTACCGAAAGGGCATTAGAGAAATCTAGTGTAACCAAGTCCCCGTACCCTTAATCTCTGGTTCGTAGGAGTAAAGTAAATCTCCCGTTGCTTTACTTGGGTTTCTAATCGACCCACCAAAAATAGATTAGTGGCGACTCCTAATTGAAAATCACTTGCATGTTAAGAACTCAAACCTAAGTCGCGAATTGGTATGGGCTTGGGAGAGCCCGAGTTAAGTTTAGGCTTAACAATCCATTAGCCAAACCCTAGGTGGTTCACACCCGAAAAATCGGGTCGCGACAGATGCCAACAGAAGGCTAATATTCAAATAGTGAGTGCCATCATGGAATAAAGTGTTAGTGAAATTTGCTGAAACTTACCTTCGAGTTATTGTTTTTGTAGCCTCACGAATTGAATATCAACAATAATGGCGAGTTTTTCCACATCTTACTTTCAGCTAGCATTGACATGAACATGAGCTCTAAATTGTCAGAACCATAGACCAAAAAGTTTGATAGGGAATTTTTGCAAGTTTGAGGACCAAATTGGAAAAAGAATGCAATTTCAGGACCAAATGTGAATATTTTCCAGAGTACTTAAGCTAGGCTGGGTTTTGTGGCGGAAAAAGAAAATCATTACCGTGTAATCAACACTGAGTGACTGCACAAAGCCATAGTCCCAAACACTAGGGGTGCGCATGGTAAAATTTCTTGGCTGGATAAGAGTTTTTTTCCAGAAATAGTTCTTTTCTATTTCTATTCCGGGGAACAGTTTCTGAGCAAAAGAACCCATTTGATAATTACACAAAATTTCTACTCTTGGAATAGAAAAAAAAAAATAGAAATGCGTTTGGTAACGCAACGATTCTTTTTTGTATTTATTAGTTTTTTATTTGTTCTTTTTATTTGTTTTTTTATTCTTTTTGTATTTATTCTTTTTGTATTTATTTGTTTTTTATTCTTTTTTGTATTTATTTGTTTATTTGTTTTTTATTTGTTTTTGTATTTATTTGTTTTTTATTTGTTTTTTGTATTTATTTATTTTATTTGTTTTTTTGTATTTATTTATTTTATTTGTTTTATTTGTATTTTTTTTTGTATATATTTGTTTTTGTATTTATTTGCTTTATTTGCTTTATTTGCTTTATTTTTTTTTTTTTTTTTTTTTTTTTTTTTTTTTTTTTTTTTTTTTTTTTTTTTTTTTTTTTTTTTTTTTTTTTATTCTTGCTCACGGTCGGCGGTGGCAACGGGTGACCGGCGGTGGCTCCAGATGGTTGGAGGTGGCCACGGCAAGAGAGAAATAAAACAAAAATAAAAAAGAAAATTTGTTTATTTCTAGAAATTGTTCCTGAGACACACCATGTTTAATTTGGATAGATAAAAACCCCGTGCTTTAAAAATATTGGTGTCGAAACATGACACAAAACCTTTCTTTGACTCATATTTTTACAATCAGGTTGTACATGGGTTGTTTAAACATTTAAAAGGTAAGGTGAAAATGAACCTAAAAATTTAAAGTTCAATCAGATTGGGTGTTAATGGAAGTTTAGATGAGTTATTTTCGTTTCTACATGCAAAACGTTTTCTACATGACGTGTGCATTGACTGGATGCCTCGCCAGTGCTGATGTGTGATGACGTCAACAATACATGCGAAGGAGCTTCCGGCGCACAAAGGCACAAGGCGTGTGAACCCAATGGGGCAGAGGCGCATGAGGGCACTAGTGGCAGCGAATGGCAACGAAATTTCCGAATGCAGCCTATCTAATGGTTGTGCTTGTTTTTCGAAACAAGCAACATAAATCGTTAGAACAGCACTCGAGCGGCGAGTTTGGTGGAAAACGACATCGACGTGGCTCATGTATTGTTGCTACGAATGTTGTGTAAAAGGCTCAATGGGACTCTTCCTCAAACAACAAAAGTTCAAGAAAATGACACTTCAAGTGTCATAACCTAGTATTCGTTTCAGTGCCACAACCTTTTTCCCAATCACTTCAATGCAATTTTGCCGAAAAAATCATCTCGGTATCATTGGCGATTTGTGTATATGGAAAATCTGACATAACCTTATTTTAATATATAATGTTCAATGCAGCTTGCCGACAAAATAAACTCATTGGAAAAGAAGTCTTGCATCACATTTGTTTGCCTTAAATTAACAATTTAGATTAAGTTATTGTGCTCTTGAAACCCTAACTCCACAAACAATGAACTAGGGCAAAATTAGTTGTTGAAATTTGCAATGGAGAACAGGAGTTAAACAAGTGGATCCCGATCATGTCAACTTGGTCAGGACAAAGTGGTGGAGGCTAGGCGTTGCTCTGCAATGTGAAGCCGAAGCCACATGTGTGTTCCCGTTTAGGGATCTACTAGTAACTATCAAAGGAATTGCTCTTCCAATTTGAGGAGTATTGAAGCGGGAATGGCCAAGACAGTGAAATGGAAAAGTATTTAAAAAAAAAAAATCTTAAACTTATTACATTGATTTTAATTAAGTCTTAAATCTTTCAATTTGACCAAATTAGTCATAAACATTTTGCATTTGTGACAATTGAGTTCATCCGGTCAATTTTCGCCGAAAATCACTAACTTTGACATCAGCCGTCCTATGTGGCTCAATCAACGTTGACATAGACAAAATTTACAATTTTAAATTTTTTCTAAACTTTTTCATTATGTTTCTTTTATTTTCTTTTTTTGTTTCCATTGTGGCCAAAAAGGGTCACTAGCGAACCTCGCCAAGCACCAGGCGAGGGCTTGTGAGCCCTTGCTGGCCACTAGTAATTGTCGTAGTCCCTCAGCTAGGCTGCAAGGCTTCTCTGGCCACAATGAAAAAAAAAATAGTGAAAATTCAGGAAAAAAAAACATTAAAAATTTGTCCATCTCGACTCCAATCATGCTACATAAGACAACCGGCGTTCGTGTGAGTGGTTTCTAGCAAATATTGGTCGAATGGACTTAATTGGCACAAATGTGTTTAGGATTAAATTGATTTAATTGAAATTTTTTTTAGAATTAAATTGGTACTAATATAATAGGTTCAAGATTTTTTTGATATTTTTCCTGATGAAAATAGAAAATTGCAAGTTGCAGAAAACTCAGCGCAAAATCAAGTACCACAAGTGCCGCGTCCTCTTGTGCTTTGTCCAGACTTCAATTTCTTTTTAAAATGCCACACCAGACTTAAAAATTTATTTAAAAAACCACATAAAACAAAATCGCCGGAATTTCTCACGGGAAGCACTGTAGCAATCAATATTCGACCAACGTGGCGATATAGGACCAAACTGATCAAAAAAGTCATATGGCACTTATGTATCTTTTTTTCCCCACAAAAAGCTCTATAGCAAGAGAAGAAATATGTGGAAGAGAGAATTATTGTTTCTCTTGTAATGAAAAATACATGAGTCTAATAAGATCATTCAATCGAGGATATGTACAGTTAAAGGAGACATATATATTATCCTAGAAATATGGACATTTGAGGAAATATACTGATTATCCCCAACTTTCGACTTTAATTTTTTCTATAAAAAAAATCATTAAAAAATGTTGTCTCCTTTAAGATAAACTAATAGAAGTATTAGCAATAATAGACAAAATAGAAATAATTTGAAGGCCAAATATCATGAAAAGCCTCTAACTTTTTATTTTCCTTTTTATAAAAATCAGTTCTCAAATTATAAAACGTTCTCCCAGATACCGTCGAATATAAACAAAAAAGTAAAGAAAGATTATTAAAGAAAATGAGTGAGGACTCGCCAAATTTCAAAAAGAAACCGTAAGAAAAACATATAGAATGTTTTCACGACATCAAGTCGGGAATAAATGCAACCTCGTGCTTTCATATCTTTGCTCTCATAGCCGACGGTAGTTTGCTATCAATCGCAAATGTCACAAAATCTTTCTAAAGAAGCGAAAACTAATGCCCCCAAATCCAGCCACTCCTAATCAATAGGGCGTCGCTAGTACAAAATCAATGTGAGTTTGGCTAGGGTGGCTATGAATAGTAGGATATGTCTCCCATTAAACTAGGACTCCACCAAACTCCCTTTCCATCGTATTTATTGTCGTACAACGCCTACAGATAAAAAAAATTGCTTTTCACATGTAACCTTTGATGGTTGTTGTTTATTGAGACTGAGAAATCATAATCAATACACAAAGACGATGTCCATAGATGAGCTCCCATTGAAGCTTAACAAAGGTTTCCTATATCAAAGTCAAAATCTTAATGACATGGATCTAGGAACATAGTTATTGTCAATCTAGACACGTACTAATGATAAAGTCAGATTCTATATGAGAACTTTCAAATATCTCACAAAAGAACACAAAATTTGGCTTCCAATCCAAAAGAGCCCCCCTTCCAGCATCCATCCATAGTAGACATTAGATGTTTGACATGTCGGCCAACATATGCTTACACCTCTTGGATTTAGGTGACATGCATCGATGATAAACGAAAAGATGTTGTGTCACTCAATAAGTATTTAATAAAACTAAGAAAATATTGGATAGTTGTGGGTTTCTGTGCTAGCTCCACTCATTGATTAACACTGAAATGAGTCCTACTCATTAGATTTTTCAAAGATTCCTCTCTTCTCTCTCCTTACTATCTCTTCTCCATAGTAGTTTTGAGAGATTCAGCATGTCGGTCGACATGTGCTTACACCGCTTAGATTTAGGTGACATGCATTAAGGATAAATGAAAAGATGTGTCACTCAATAAATTATTTAATAAAAGTAAGAAACTATTGGATAGTTGTGGCATTCTACACCAATTCCACTCGTTGATTATCACGTGTCCAAAATGACTCTTATTCATTAGAGTTTTCAAAATCTTCTCTCTTCTCTCCTTACTATCTCTCCCTCCATTATTAATTCGTTGAACGAGGGGTCCTATACCTAAGTCACAATTTTAATGGGACAGATCTACAACTATTGTTATTGTCAATTTAGTGAAATTACATCTACTACTGATAAAGTCAGATTCTGTCCAAAGTTTCAAACATCTCACAAAAGGACACAAAGTTTGGCTTCCAACCCAAAACGTCCCCCCCCCCAGGGTTCCTTGAGCTTGTTTTAGCTTCTATCTATAGTTGCCGCCAAAAAAGTGTACCATATGCCTCAAATGGAGGACAGCCGAAAAGATATCACATCACTCTACAAATTTCTTCATTAAAGTGAGAAAATATTAAATAGTCATTGTTGACACCTATTTGTAAACAAAAAAACAAAAACAAAAACAACAAAACAAAAAAAGAAAAAATGCTTAGGGGTCGAGTCGGGCCAGATCCGGCCTTGGCCCAGCCCGGCTCTCTTCCCTTTCCCCTTGTGCTAGGCCCGGGCCCCTTTTCTCCTATTTTCCTTTTCTCCCACGACCCAAGCTGTTTCCCCTTCAGCCCGGCCCACGCCAGCCTTCTCCCTACTCCAGCCACCTTCGCACTTAGTCCTGCAGGAAAAAGAAAGAAAAAGAAAGGGGCAAGGGAGAGGAGATAGCAGAGCAGGGAGGGGACGGCACCACAGGAGTAGAGTAGAGCAGGGAGGGGACGGCACCTAAGAGCAGAGCAAAGTAGAAAAGGGGATGGTAGGGGCGAGGGAAAAAGGAGAAGGAGAAGAAATGGAGGAGAGGACGAGAGGAAGGGGAACCAAAGAGGGAGTTCAGATCTGGTGAAGTTCGACCACCGCACGCCGGCGAACCTATCAGACTTTCACCGACGTGTTCCCGTCCATCCTGACACCGTCAAGCTTCTGTTCAACCGAGCTTCGTGCCATCGAGTGCTACTGTCCCTTGTCGTTGCACACTCCCGTCGCTGCTGTATCAGGTGAGAACCTCTCTGTCACCATCTCTTTTTCCGAGAAGCCAACAGCTGCCAGACGAGTCGTCGCCGCCGCTTTCCCCACCTAGAACCCTAGCCACCGTCCGTCGCGTCGCCACCGTCGAATCACTGCCTTGCGACATTCCAGCCAACCCCCCCCCCCAGTGCCGCGAATCACCAAAATCAAGGGTTCCAGAATCTGGGTCCACGAAGAAGAAGCCGGGTTGGAGTTGGGTTGGATCCGAGTAGGGTTTTTCTTAGGAATCAGGTCGCGATTTAGGAGCCGAGTCGGGCACAAGTTGTGAACCAGGTAGAGTTTTGAACAATCCGGGCCAGGTATATTAGGACCTGGTTTGGGCTGTTTAAGCACGGGCTTAAGGGCTGTTCTTCTTCGAAAAGGGGAAGGAGGCCCGGACTGGGCCCGCGTACCAAGCCCATCCGCGACCTGGGTCAGACCCAACTCGGGGATTTAACCCAGGTCGTTTTTTAATATATTATAATTTTATAATATTTTAATAAATAAAAATTTAAAAAATATTATTTAAAAAAATTAAAAAAAAATTGAAAATTAAAAAATGTAGGGTTTGGTTAGGAATTGTCATATCTTCCTTCTTAGTATAATTAGGCCTTTATTTGCTCATATTTTGATTATATCGCATGTTTAATTTGCATATTATATTATGTTGGATTGCACATGTTCAATTTTACTGCAATTAGGATCTTGGTAGCTATAATTATTATTTTAATGATTGTACACCCGCATGATCACCTCGTATGTTAGTAGATATGTGTAAAATCAAACCAAACTGCTTGACAAAAATCTTTTCTTTTAAAATAAACAAGATTAGGTACCGAAATGGCACTAATTGGTCAATTAGTGTAATCAAGTCCCCAACCCTAGATTCTCTGGTTGCGTAGGAAGCGAGGCACGCTCCCATGCCTCGCTTGGTTTCTAACCAACCCCAATAGACTAGTGGCAACTCTTTATTATGAAATTCTTAAAAATACCTCAATGTCACGTGAGGTATGGGCATGGGAGAGCCCGCGCCTAATCAAAAGCCTTAGGTCCATCCTTTAGGCAATATCCTAAACCCGTTCCCCCCACCCCCCCTGGAGGGGTAGGTTGTGATAGTCATAGCTTCCACATCAGTCATAGGCCACTCCACTCACTAATCAACACATGTTCATAAGGTTTCAAAGTTTTCAAAAAAATAATAATATAAATGATTCCTTAATTTTAACCTATTGAGTAATGTAATCCATGAATTTTTAATTTGTTCAATGCAGTTCCTAAACTTTATCCCAATATGTAATGTGGTTCTTGCACTTTTAATTTGTTCGATGTGATCCTTAAATTTTTTTGTACATGTTCAATTTAGTTCTTAAATTGTATGAAGTGTTTAATGTTATTTTTCTATTAATTCAAGTTCAATGACAATATTGAACATTTTCATATAGTTTATGGACTAAATTGAATATCTATCAAAAGTTTAGGGACCACATTGGACAAGTTAAAAGTTTGAGGACCACACTACACATTGAACTAAAATTTCAAAATCATTTGTGTCATTTTCTCTATAAAATTCCTCTCCTCTCTCTTTAAAGCGGGCTTCCTTACTGACACACTCTCTCTCTCCCTCTTCCCGTCTCCTTTTCTTCGCTTCCTTAGCCTGCCCCTTTGGGCAAAGCAAATCATCTATTTCCGACTTTGGTGATTACTGTCACACCCCAATCCTCCGAGCAAGTGCCCATTCCTCTTGGTCAATTAAATAGCAACGTCCCAGGACGCATCACCGACCCATTTCATTTTAATACGCATGCGGAAGTAGATAAATAACCCCAGACAACAACACAATGAGATAGAAAAGTAGGGCCATAATATTTGAAACCGAAAATCATAACAAGCCTTTTATAAACACTTCAGGTTCATACACAATACTAGGTTGTTTACAAAAGATCGGCTCCACAAAAAAGAAGTTGTCCTATGACCCATTAGTCAGACACGTTCACCGATTCTTCAGTTTCCTCCTCATCAAAACTCTAGGGTTTCGAGTCCTTCTCCACTGTCATCTAAGGACCTAAAAATGTTATCCTACAACGGGGTGAAACGACGTCTCAGCAAGTTCAACTCCCTAAGACCCGACTAGGAAGAAAATATGCCTTGAGGCTACCTCGGCACAAACACAAGTCAGAAGACTTACCTTGGCCTAAGTTCCTTCCTGCCAGTCAATATAATTCAAACAATTATTCAATCATTTCAACCATCCAGATCGAATCATCGATCAATCGACTTAGTCAATTCCATGTCATCGAGACCATTCTCCGGTCATATCAATCACTCAATCCAACTATTAATTACGGCCACACTCGAGCACGGCCTATTAAATGCTCAGCGGTGAATTACGGCCCAACGGGCACAACCAATTCCAAGTTTGGCGGTAGATTACGGCCTAACAGACATGACCATATTTTGGCGGTTAATTACGGCCCAACCAGCACGGACATACTTCAGCGGTTGATTACGGCCCAATGGGCACAACCTCTATGAGGTGGTTAATTACGGCCCAATGGGCACAACCTCTATGAGGTGGTTATCTCAACCTGAGTCAAATCCTCACATGATTTTTCATCTACAGCTAAAGACATGATAATTCACAATCAAATTCCTCCATTAGAATCATGTCTTGACCTATTTTCTCCATATTGAAAATATCCAATAAAAATAATCGTGTGTGGGCACACGGTCGGCCTCAGCCAAAAATATAATATTTTCTCACTTGAAAATCTCACTAATTTCACCGATCCATAAACTCATTTTTGGCATTGTAAACCGACACCTGGTGATTTTCCAATTAATTACTGAAATTAATTATTTTTGGAATAATTTCCCAAAATCACAATTCACACAAAATCAACACAATTTGGAACTCAATTAAATAAACAGATCACACCACTGCAATCAGCATAAAATTCCGTTCACCAGCTATCCCGGTTTAATTTCCGGAAAATAATTAATTAATTAATTACGGAAAATAATTATTAAATGCAAATAAATACAACTTAGGCCCGTAAAGCCTAATTAAAAGCCGAGATGGGCCCAGAAAATTTTCGAACCACTCTAGATAAATACTAGAGCTTGTCTAGGCTCTAATTACATTACTCTAACCACCTAACATGCAACAACGATCAATTAAATTACTAATCTAATCTAACTATCCACATAATACATGCTTAACTTAAACTAATCAACCCTTAAGCGTCATTAACTTACTAAGCAAGGATTAGTGAGTTAAACTCACTTGTTAAATGAACCGCTCGGTTCAAATGGACGGGGACGCGGCGAGGGGTAAGAAACTCCAAAGCGGGCTCGCCAAACGAGGTCCAGAAATGGTCCAAAGCGGGCCAAAACAGCTGTTGGAGACCCACACGGCCCGGCTTTTGGTCGATGCTGATCGAGGCCGAGAGAAGTGCTAGCTTGGGCCGGTTGAGGCAGGAATGGTCTGAAACGGGCGGAGGGGATTGAACTAGGTCTAGACGGGCTGGACGGCGGCTAAACGACGGCCAGGAAACTTCACATAGCTTCGACGGCACTGGGCGATGCTCGGATGACGCAGGATGGCAGCAAGCTGGGCACGGGCACGAGCGAGAAACGGCTGGCGGACGTGCGGCTCAGGTGGTGCAAGCAGCGGCTCCGGCCTTCGGCGGTTGGCTCGACAGCGCAAGAAGACTGAGCTCAATCTTCTGGGTTGCTGCAACGTTGCACAGCAAGGAGACGGAGGAGGAGATCAACGAGAGCATAAGGGAAGAATGGGGGAACTGAATGGGCTGGAGGAGGACCACATTGGCCTTCTCTCTTATCCCTTTGTCCCCTAGCTTGGCCCACCAACCCAGTTGTCTTCCTCAGCTAATTTCTAGACCAAAAAGCCCTCTTCTAGAAGCTTGAGTTGGTCCACAAGTTGGGTCCATGGGGGTGCTACGAATTTTGATTGATTCTCCTTCCAATTGGACTCAAATTCCTCCTTGAATCAACACCAATTGGCCCTCAAAAATTCAACCACCATACTCTCAATCCAATTAGCATTTTTCCTCACCAATAGGACACACTTGCATCCCAATTTCGCGATCAAAAATGGTCCTCTGATTTTTCCGGTCAAAAACGGCCATATCTCGACTTTTTCCCCCAAAACCTCGGTTTGTAGAAAAATCTTCGGAGACTGAGTCGACATTCCTAAAATGACTCATGACATGACAGAACTTTCAATTTCTGAAATCGGATTCAAATTCACGATTAATTTCACTCTGGCGCGTTTTTAGCGTGACCTAGGTTACTAGGTAACTTTCAGAATTTTTTAGTGCAAATGACCCGTGGTTGATTTTTTTCGAGCCACAATGAACCCATTTGACACATTGGCGACTCTCGGTTATCGTGAAAATTTCGATGATTCAAATACAAACACAGGATACCAAAACGATAGAAAAATCATTCTAGTGCCAATCAACGAGAATTTTTCAATTTAGTGGAATCACCCATGTTTAGCCACATATTTCTGTCGAACCAACCTATCTCTGATCCCTAATCAATCTTACTGTGTCGTAATGATCTCTGTAGATGAGCACGGTTGAGTAGTCGATTCCTAGTCGAATTTTCAAGTCTAATGCATTAAAATTCCTTAATGACTTTCCCCAGATAATCTAGTTATCTCAGAAGTGATCAACTCTGAGAATAGCACTATAGACACGTCGATGAAATGCCCGATTAATTTAATTGAAAACAGAACTGAAAATTTCAGGATGTCGCAATTACACTTCCAAATCGCCTACTTAACTCTACACTTGACCGCTCTTCTTCAACCCTTTCATCGGCCATCGCAAAATGCCCCACTTTTCTAGCTCCCTCTTAAGACCCCTCCTCTCTCATGACCCGCCCACCATGGCCCAAGCTTCCACGCCTCCACTTTCGAAACAGGCCTCCACTTCTAAAACCACGAGCCTGACAACCTCGGCCTCAACCCAGGTCATTTGGAAAGTCTTCTTTGTTCTACCCTAGGTCCATCCAGCCTAGGTCGCCGAAGACATGGTGCTCCTTTAGTCAAACATCGTAAGTCGGACCCTACTCATGAAGAGCAATAGGAGGGCCTAGGTTGGCCTAACGTGAATGTCTAGCATGCAATCTACCTTGCTCATGAAGAGAAATAGGAGCACCAAGGTCGGCCTAACGTGAATGTCTCACATGCGATCTTCTAAGAGGAGGAAATTTATCTATCTATTGACCAGATGGAGTTACTAAAAATAAAACCACATGCATCTCACCATTCAAGCCTTTTGATGAAGTATATTTATGGAGATTAGAGTTTTCCTTATTAGAGAATATCATTAGAGATATTATTAGATATTAAGGAAATTTTTTAATGTTTTGTGATTCTCTAATATAGCTAATTTCCTTTCTTATGCATATTGTTGGGGTATAAATGCCCTTCTTTAATAACTTGTAAAGTTAAGCCAATTAAGTAAAGATGTAGTCTTTACTTATTGTCTCTCCCTCTCTGAAGATCATATAATATTTACATGGTGTCAAAGCTACCAAGAAAGAAGGAATATTCATTATATTCATCTACTTATTATGGTACATTTGTATCATACATTCTAAATACATCTCCCTATACAGTGAACGTTCATCTCCCTTATCCAGTACATGTATCATTCGATACATTGATATTAATGATGAGTACATTCTTATTCTCCTATAAATAGGAGTTTAGTTTAGATGAACAATCACAACAACAGAACAACAGTGAGATACTGGAAATAAAACTCTCTCCTCTGGCTTTCTCTACGATCTCTGTTGTCTAATTTTCTCTATTATCTCTAGTGTTCACTTGCTTTCTCTTCTCCATTATATATTCGCCACGCAATATTTTACAACACGTTATCAGCACGAGGATCTACCGACTGAGTAAGTAATTTCTGCAAGCACGAGAATCTACCGACTAAGTAAGTAATTTTTGCAAGGTGGGTATTCTTTTTATTAATCAACTTATACTTCATCTTCTTCTATCAATTCTTCATTTTTATATTTATTGGCCCGAAGCCAAATTTCAAATCTAAAAGTATCATTCTACTCCTGAAGTGGCGGTTGATATTTTAAAATCCTTTTAATTAATAAGGATTTAATTTTGCAATGATAATATGCAAATTTTATGATACTTGACACCTGAGGTTGTAAACATAAATGCAAATGGAAAATACCAAGAAAAAGGAAGATGTTTGTTTGCTTGATAGTGCAACAACACATACTATATTTTGTAGTAGACATTTTTTCTCGAGTATAACATTGCGTAAGGCGCAAATCCATACAATATCAGGTCCCGTTTCGATTATTGATGGTTTTGGAAATGCCACAATTGTTTTGCCAAATGGCACCATCCTGCATATTGAGGATGTGTTTCTAAGCATTAGATCAAAAATGAATCTGCTTAGTTTCAAAGATGTACGCCATAATGGGTACCATATTGAGACTATTTATAAGCAAGATAAGGAATATATTGGCATTTTCTCTTATAAGATGGACCTGAAGACCATCCATGAGAAGCTAGAAGCTTCTTCTATGGGTTTGTATTGTGTCATTATTAAGGCTATTGAAACCTACACTACCACATCCTGGAGATTGGTAAACTCTGATCAGTTTGGACTATGGCATGATCGCCTTGGTCATCTTGACGCTTCAATAATGCATAGAATAATTCAAAATACAAAATGGCACCCTTTAAAGGATATAAAAGTATTGTTGTCCAAAGATTATAATTGTGAGGCTTACTCACAAGGAAAACTCATTATTAAACCTTCTATAACAAAGGTTAATCTTGAATCTCCTTTATTCTTGCAAAGAATACAGGGTGATATTTGTGAACCAATACAACTACCAAGTGGACCATTTCGATATTTTATGGTATTAGTGGACGTATCATGTAGATGGTCCCATGTTTGCCTACTATCCACACGCAATGACACATTTGCACATTTATTTGCACTATTATCATATTCCAGCTGTAAATGCTCCAACTAGGATAGTTGTTCCTGAAGGACAAGCTAAAATAGATTAAAATCCCCCGCACTTGAAGTGTGGTAGACCGATAAGATCAAAAGATACTGCTCCTCGAAAACAAATGGGAAAGAATCAGGAATCTGCTCCAGAAGAGCCTGGCGTTGTGCTTGCTCCTGAAGAGCTTATTGCCCCTGAAGAGGCGCAAACCCATAAAAGGAACACCAATCCCGGGAATACTGAGAATTCCATTACATATTATAATGAAATTTGAGATCGAAATGAAATCATCATTGATGATGCTTTTGCATTCTCAGTTGCTCATAAAATTATAGATGATAATTGTGAGCCACAATCTATTATTGAATGTCGTCAAAGGCAAGATTGGCCTAAGTGGGAAGAAGCAATTAAAGCTGAATTAGCTTCCTTAACTAAACGAGAGGTTTTTGGACCTGTAACTTGTATCCCCAATAATGTAAAGCCTATTGGATATAAATGGGTATTTATCTGAAAACGAAATGAGAAAAATGAGGTTGTTAGGTATAAAACCCGACTTGTTGCCCAAGGATTCTCCCAGAGACCTGGGATTGATTATAATGAGACATATTCACCAGTGATGGATATGATTACATTTTGTTTTCTCATTAGCCTAGTAATCTTTGAAAGATTGGAAATGCGTCTTATGGACGTTGTGACGGCATATCTATATGGCTCATTAGACTCTGATATTTTTATGAAAATTCCTAAGGGATTCAAAATGCCTGAAGCATGCACTCCCCGCAATTTATTCTCAATAAAATTGCAAAGATCCTTGTACAAGTTAAAGCAATCCGGTCGCATGTGATATTAATGCTTAAGTGAGTACCTAATTAAGGAAAGGTACAATAATGATCATATATGCCCATGCATATTCATTAAGAAATCAGAAACTGGATTTGCTATTGTAGCAGTTTATGTCGACGATATAAATTTAATTGGAACTCCAGAAGAGTTAACTGAAACTGCTGAGTATTTGAAAAGGGAGTTTGAAGTTAAAGATTTGGGTAAAACCAAACTTTGTCTTGGTCTAGAACTTGAGCATAAAGCAAATGGAATAATCGTCCATCAATCAACGTACATTGAAAGATTGCTTAAACGCTTCAATATGAACAAAGCTCACCCATTGAGCACCCCTATGGTTGTAAGGTCTCTAGATCCCCACAAGGACCCATTTCGTCCTAGAGAATTAAATGAAGAGATACTTGGTCTTGAAGTACCATATCTCAATGCAATTGGGGCCTTGATGTACTTGGCACAATGTACGAGACCAGATATCGCTTTTGCGGTAAATTTATTGGCACGATTTAGCTTTGAGCCAACTTGGAGACATTAAAATGGAATTAAACATATTTTCCATTATCTCCGAGAAACCATAGATTTGGGATTATATTATTCCAAGGATTTCACTAACTCTGGTTTAGTTAGATGTGCTGATGCTGGATATAGATCCGATCCACATAAGGCTCGCTCTCAAACTGGGTATTTATTTTGTTATAACGACACCGCTATTTCTTGGCGTTCTACGAAGCAATCGCTAGTAGCTAAATCTTCTAACCACTCTGAGATTATTGTTTTATATGAAGCTAGAAGAGAGTGTGTTTGGTTAAGATCCGTTATAACACATATTCATAATTCTTGTTGCTTAATACCAGTTACAAATTCTCCCACTATAATTTATGAAGATAATGCTGCTTGTGTTGCACAAGTCGGGGGAGGATATATCAAAGGTGATAGGACCAAGCATATCTCGCCGAAATTTTTCTATACATATGAACTCCAAGAAAGTCGACAAATTGATGTTAAACAAATTCAATCCATAAATAATCTTGCAGATCTTTTTACCAAATCATTGCCAACATCAAGTTTTGAGAAATTAGTATATGGCATTGGTATGTAGCGAGTTCACAATATGCAAGATTGATTAGCCCCAGAAGTGGCTATATAGCTCAATTGAGGAGGAGATATTATGAACTATGCATTGCAGCATTGATATGTGGCGAGTTCACAAGATGCAATATTGATTAGCCCCAGCAGTGGCTATATATGTATTAGCTCCAGAAGTGGCTATATATGCATTGCACTCTTTTTTCTTTCTGTCCGGTTTTTTCCCACAGGGTTTTTCCGGCTTAAAGTTTTTAACGAGGCAATTAATGCATCCATAAAAGAGAGAGATCATAACATTTGTGCTATGCACTCTTTTTCTCTTTTGTCCGATTTTTGTCCCACTGGGTTTTTCCGGCTTAAGGTTTTTAATGAGGCAGTATCATGCGATGCACATTCGTAATGAATACAATGAATATTCAAGGGGGAGTGTTATGAAATACATGAATGAATATTCATTATATTCATCTACTTATTATGGTACATTTGTATCATACATTCTAAGTACATCTCCCTATACAGTGAACGTTCATCTCCCTTATCCAGTACATGTGTCATTCGATACATTGATATTAATAATGAGTACATTCTTACTCTCCTATAAATAGGAGTTTAGTTTAGATGAACAATCACAACAACAGAACAACAGTGAGATACTGGAAATAAAACTCTCCTCTGGCTTTCTCTACGATCTCTGTTGTCTAATTTTCTCTACTCAATCTCTCTATTCTCTCTATTATATAATTGCAACACGATATTTTACAACAAACATTAGCTATTTTTCCCCTTTATTCTATCTTTAGTCATCTCATCTTCAGTAACTTCCCAATTTTGTCAACACTCAACAATGCTACTATGGATGTTATTCGTTGTGGTACTCTCTTCTAATTGCGAGCAACATTAATGAGCGAAATTGCCGTCAAATATCTAGGTAGCTATGAGCACCAGAGTCAAGCATACCTCTATTGGGCCGCCAAACATGAGCGCGATGGGGTGATGTCATCAAGTATCCAAGTAGTTGTGAGCGCCAGAGTTAAGCACACTTTATCAAATAGCCAAAGATAAGCACAGTGGGGTGATGCAGTTTAGTTTGCTACAATTCAAGTTGGGTTTCCACACAATCCTATAAAGGTTGTATGACAAAGATATGTCAACTTTCTAAGCATGTGTTACTTTAGCGCTTGTCAAATCCGGTTTGTTTAGTGCAAGGTCCAACTTACACGGCGCTTGGTCACATACTTTCGAAGAAAGTTGCACCAATCATATGCAAGCTAGATGCTCCAACTTGAGGGGGAGCGATGAAGTATGTTCAATGGTAATTAGAAATTTCCTTGTTAGAGAATATCGTTAGAAATATTATTAAATATTAAGGATATTATTTAATATTTCGTGATTCTCTAAGATACCTAATTTCCTTTCCTGTAAATATCGTTCGAGTATAGGAATGAAATTAGCATGGTGAGGATCCTGGAACCGATCATTGGAGGTCCGTAACTAGCCAGCAAGAAGCCGAACAGCCCCACCCCGTCGATAGCCGGTCAGACTAATTCATGCTACTTTGACTAGTACTTGATCGGTTCAAATTGGTTCTAGCTGGTTCACGCATTAGTATGGGTTCAAAATTTATGAATTTGGTCTCTCAAGGACCAAATTGAAGAGGAAATTTGCACGATTGGAGGAGAAATTTTTCAATTTCATTTCAATTAAGTCAATTAAATTTAATAAATATGGCCTATGGACCCTCTATTGACTTAATTAAGCGATTATTGTAAAAAAAAAAAACAATGAACTAGAACTATGGGTTCGTTAGATTGAGCCTTAAGGGCTAAAATGAACAATTTTGCAATTTAATGGTCGAAATTGCAAATTAATTGAAATTGGATTCAATTAATGTTGCAATAAACCTATTTGACTAATTACCCATGTGTAGAATCATCTAATGTATTCAAATTGGCTTTAAATTGAAGCGTCCAAGCTCAGGTAAAAAATGAACTTAGATCCAATATTAAAATTGGACCTAGGTCCATACAATTGAACCATAGATTTGACTTGATCAACTTGAATTTCTCTAATTGAAACTCAATTGCTTGATTTTCTTATACTCAAGAGAGTAAATTCCTCAAATCGAGGAGTTTTAATGTGAATTTCTCAAAATTAGTCTCGGATTCAGACCTATCTTAAGAAAATGAGTTAAAATCGGTTATTTGTTCGTATATCATGAAGAATAGATTTTGGCTCTCTAAGTAGGGCTCAAAATGGTGACTTGCCTTTCAATGTGGTAACTTGCAAAATCATGTCAATGAATGGGTTCAAAATAGTCCCTAGACCAAATGTCGTAAAAGGAACTACACCTAGGTGTGACTAGAATAAAATTAATTTTATTTTTGGACAATATAAAACCTAAAATTGAAAAATTTGGAAAATAAGGTTCTTAATTGAATTTTGTAAAATTTTCAACATACAAATCAAATCCATGCTAAAAGAAGTGCTATTATGGATTTTTTATTTTTTCTATTTTTTAATCAAAGGTTTGACCAAAAGTTAAATATTTAGTTGACTTTTTTTTTAAAATGTTGATTTTTTGGTCAAATCTTTGAATTTTTGAAAAATTGATTCGATGAAAGTGAAATTTAGGTGAAAAGTCGATTTTCAACTCAGGATTGACTTTTGATCAAAGAATTGACCACAAAGTCAACTCGAAATTTCAGTTCAAAAATAAAAATTCGGAAAACAAGTTGAATTTTGTGAAATTTTCGACATACAAATCAAATTGACGCTGAAAGAAGTGCTTTTATGGATTATTATTTTTTAATCAAAGGTTTGACTAAAAGCCAACCATTTAATTATTTTTTTAAAATGTTGATTTTTTGGTCCAATCTTTGAATTTTTGAAAAATTGATTTAATGAAAATGAAATTTAGGTGAAAAGTTGATTTTCGACTCGGGATTGACTTTTGATCAAAAATTGACCAAAAAGTCAACCATTTGATTTTTTGAATTTTTCTCGAAAATGAATTGGAAATTGCTTAAAAAGTAACAATACAAAATAAAGAAATGAGAAACGATATTTTTTTAGTGAGAAACGGGCTCCATCACGATCGGAAACCTAAATCTCGATTTTTTTACCTTTTCGACGCGTCGACTAAAAATTAAATATCAACAATCACCACAAATTTTATTATCAATAATGTATATCAACCACAACTCAAAGCCCCGAATAGCATGAGGTTCCCCGGCGAATTTAATGGAGCTCGTACAACGCCCATCTATCGTATAGGCTTCAATTACAACAATTTCAAAGTCTTAGAGCTTCCAGAGCCACCCACCCCAAGAGCTAATAATAACACGTAAGTCGATAGGCTCTCTCCAACAGCGACACCTCTGTCGGTAATATGCATCCCTAATCGAGGGGCACAGGGTCGAATAGTGCCCTCACAAGGTGGTCCTTTGTTTCGTTGTCGGGAAGGCCGTGTCCGTCTCCGTACTGGTAAAAGCACTGAGAAGCTCGTGCCAAGTTCAGACAAGCGCCGAGAAAAGGCCCGAACCCAGAATATGGGTAGTCCTCAAACACGTCTTTGTTCATCCTCTTCCAGGTCTCGTGCACCATTTGCCTGACATGCTCACGCGTGGCCTCTTCCGAGGCGCCAGTTTCATTCATGTAGCATTCTAGCGCCTTGAAGTTGTCTCCTCGTGCCAATTCATACTGACCATGAATGAGATTGATGTTTCACAAACATAAGTCTCAGGATTCTCATCGAATATATTAAAAAGAATAGCACGTATTTTTGAATCCATCAATGATGTGCTTTCTCTTCGTAAGCGATTATACAAAAGGAGAGAGGTAAACGTCAAAGTAATTTACCGATGAGGTACTGAGATCATTGTTGAGTCGAAGGATCTTGGCAGAGCAATGTATGACACTTGGGATTTTCGACACGTAATCAAGCCCCTCTTCTGTCAATTTATCCGTGGTTAGGAAGTAGCTGCCCAACAGCATAATCAGCCCTCCGATTGAATCCACCGCATTGTCCATGTACTCCTTCAGTGTCGGTTTGATGCCCTTGTTGTACCAATGGACCTCCTTTATGTACGCCTTGCATTCATCCGCCCACTAGAGGATTGAAATTCGAAAAAAAGTGTGTCAATGACAAAGCCGAGGGACATTCTTCTCTCGTACATTTTTCAAATTCTCAAATGTTTAAATAGAAGTTTCATTAGGAAAGTCAGAAGTAGAAAAGTGAGTTGCCTTGCACGGGCTAGAAATTATTAGGTGAAAGATTCAGCGAGATTACCACTTTTCGCATGTAAGGAATGGTGTTGATTCCTAGCTCTCTCATTGTCCAATACCCAACTTCATTGGTCGTGTTGTACAAGGCCATGTAACTATCCCTTATTGTTGGAGGAAGCTTATCGATTTCTGTGATGTCCCACCTGGATAAGATATCACCATTTCAACATTTTGTAAATTTTACCCGCACCCGATACACTCTTAGTAATAACAATGAAAGTTAGTACTTACTACTACTTTAATTGCCCAGACCAATCAATTATATAGAGGGAAAAAAATCTAACTTAAAAAGTGATGTTCAAAATACATCAGAGAATTTATATCATAGAACTATCAAAATTTGTTGTATCTCGTGTCATTCAGAGACTATTTAATTGCTTATCGTTTCTCTGGGCAACAATAGTTACGAGGGAAAATGATGATAGTAATCATATTACACTAACCTAACAAGAAAATCTGTTAAGAGCTCGAGTTCTTCCTGTGTCCCATATACATCATAAACGTCATCGATAAGTGTCACCATACAAGTGAGCTTCGTCGTCATTTCCCTGTAAGCTGTATATTGAGGTTCGAAAACCATGGTGCAGTTCCAAAAATAGTGTTCCACCAATCTGTCTCTGAAGAAGGTCATCTTGTTCGCGCCAAGTTCAACCCACCACCTGAGAAATTTACCATGCAACAACTAAGTCGATCTAAATGCGCTCCTACAGGTTTGGTGTTTATATATAGAGTGCTTGCGTATACCTTGCCATATTGCTAACTTCCTTCTTGTGGACTGATTGCACTAGATTGAAGTCTAATTTAGCCAATCGCAGCAAGGAAGGGATCATGTCTTGCTGTTTCTCGTACATGTCCATGAACCACCGAGCCTCCAACCTATTTGGCCTCCAGTGGATCGGCATATCTAATGCATGACTCACATAGCTCGCTAGCATAGCGGGAACTTTGTCGAGGTTTAGATCCTTTAGATGCTTAGAAGCAAAGTTCCTCGCTTCATCAAGTATGGTTTCACCTTCCAATCCATGAAAAGAAGCTTCATAGAGACCAAGAAGCCCCCTCACATCCTTATTGAGTGATTCGTTGAACGTGCCCGTCTTGTTCATAAATTGTTGAAACACATCTATATGTCGAAGAAAAAGGAATGGTAAGGCAACTTTTGATGCATGAACATGATTTGCAGAAGGGTAACCATACGACGAATACCTTGTTGTATGTTGTATCCATGTTGTCTAAGTAACCGGAATCCAAGGGAAACTGCATAGAGATCGTTCAAAAGCTGAGCATATCCAGTGTTGTCATAGATGGAACTGAGAGCATTTTTTATCTCCGTCTCAAAATGGTATCCTAGTCCGAGTCTTTGAACTGCATCAATGAACTCGAGCTTGGCCACCTGGTTCATCTCCCTGTTGAATAGACCCCTGATTTCTTCCTTCAACCTTTGGACTTGCTCAGCATATTTATCCTCCTAGGCACGTCAAACATTCAAAAAAATGAGATCTTAATCAAAAGTAATACATAAGCAGAGTAAGCATTGTTGAAAATATGCCATTTTGATCAAGTTTATTAGTATCTCTATGGAATATTGTTATGTCGGTCGTATTTGATAGAGTGGCAGTGCTTTGTCGTATACAAAAGTACTCAAGTACTATACATCCTTATATCTAATTCAGAATACAGTTTCGTTTTTGTTTCTATGCCATTTTGGGTGTTGTGGACTCTCTATCTCATCAAAGTAAAAAGAAAGTAGGGAAAAGCACCCATACGATCCTCAACTTATGTTGTTTTTCCCCCTTCTCAACATGATCCTTGAACTTGAAACTTGTACCGAGTTTTCTGCATCATACTTTCCGCTAGCATTGACACGCGCATGAGCTTCAATTTGCCAGAACCATAGACCAAGAAATTGGATAGGGAATTCCCACAAGTTCAAGGACAAGATTGGAAAAAAAGGAATACAAAGTTCAGGACCGAGATGTGAACATTTTCCATAGAACATAGCCAGGCTGGGTATTGTGCCGAACCAAAAAGGATCATTACCGTGTAATCAACTCTGAGTGACTGGAGAAACTCGTAGTCCCACACACTAGGTTTCCAATTTGCCGAACGTCTCACGATCTCTGGATTCTCGATCGTCACGGCGCATGTCACAGATTTAGCGCCTGAGGAGAAGGAGGAGGAGGAGGAGCAGCGAGGGTGTCTAAAGGACAAGAGAGAGGGTTGGTTATGGCTGATTGAGGAGGGGACGAAGCTTGTGAACAAAGCAGGAAGAGCCATTGCGAAAGTTGTAGCGAATCTCTCAGTATTGCTAACCACGCTTTATATAGATGGTGGTGTTGTTAAGCACCGGTCATGGAAAAAAAGTCTATAGCCTTGGAAATGCGATTATTGATCTGCATAATTAAGAATCTCATGCTTAGGATCTGTTCAGAATTTCTCGAAGGATCCCACGCATGCATTCAAATATCATCGTGATTAGAAATCTCTATGCATCTTTCGACTAAATCTTTTTTTCTAAAATGAGTCGATAAAACCTTTTGTCTGCTAATAAAAGGAAATCAGCATTAGTAGACAAAAGAGAAATAGTTTGATGGCCAAATATCATGAGAATCCTATAACTTTTGACTTTCTTTATCCGAATAAGTGTACTGAAAGTCCTAAAACTTGTCATAGAAGTGTAATTGAGTCCTAAAAATTTCAAGAAGTGCAATTAAGTCCCGAAACTTGTCAAGAAAGTACAATTGAATCCTAAAACTTTCAAAAAATGCAACTGAATACTAGAACTTGTCAAATTGGTCCAATTAAGTTCTTTATTAATTACAATTTTTTAAAGTTTTAGAACTTGATTGTACTTTAGTGACAAATTTAGAATTTAATTGCACTTTTTGAAAGTTTTAGAACTTAATTGCACTTTCGTGATAAGTTTTAGAACTTCTAATGCACTTATCCATTTTTTATCTACCGAAAAATAGGGCAAAATTAATTAAAGAGTCCTAAACCTGCTATATTATGCTATTTCAGTATTAAATTTTTTAATTTGATTAATTTAATCCTAAACATTTTGATAATTTTTTTAATATAGTCCTCCAAGTCAATATGGGTTGGAAATCGCTAACGTTGGCGTCAACCATCCTACATTTGTAATTTTTTAAAAAATATCTAATCTTTTTTATTTTATTTATTTTATTTTGTGCGGGCCATCTTCAAGGCCCTATCGGCCTCCGCTAACCCTTTTAGGAAGATGGACAATGGAAAAACAAAGAAAAGAAAAGAATAAAAAATTCAAGAAATTTAAAATTTGTAAAAACTTCCACATTAGCGCTGCCATGTAGGACCGCCTGCACTAACTGGAGGGTCACATTAGCTATTGCTAGCCAAAATTAGCCATATGGATTATATTGAAAAATCGTCAAAATGTTTAGAAACAAATTGATAAAATTGAAAATTTAGGACAATATTAGCCGTTAAATAGGTTTAAAACTTTTTGGACAATCATCACTCAAAAACTGTCTCTAGTATTGTAACACAATTTCCCGAAGACCCTTGAATTGATTTATTTCATGTAAAAAAGTGTTGTTCGTTAGTCAGCATATTGTTATGTTCACCATCAAAATGCTTTAGGTTAATACCATGAAAACTCGAAACTTATACATATGAGATAAATTTACCCTAAATTAATTTTTTGACCACCAATAACCCAACAAAAGAATAAAAAATCAAAAATTTAAAAAGATTGCAAAAATATTCCACGTTAATGCTACCATGTAGGACAACCAACACTGATTAGAGGATCACATTAGCCGTTGCTAGCCAAAATTAGCCATATGAACTACATTAGAAAATCGTCAAAATGTTTAGAACAAAATTGATAAAATTGAAAGTTTAAGACGATATTGGTTGTTAAATAGGTTTAGAACTCTTTGGACAATTATCACTCAAAAACTATTTCTAGTATCGTAACACAATTTCCCAAAGACCTTTGAACTGATTTATTTCTAGTATTGTAATATTTTGCATATGTGTCAATTGAGTCCATTCGATCAATTTTCGCCAAAAATCGCTAACATTAACATTTGCCGCCATTTTATGTGGCACAATCAAAGTTGACATGGACAATTTTTTAATATTTTTTCTAAATTTTTACTATTTTTATTCTTCTTTTTATTTTTTTCATTGTGGCCGGAGAAGCCTTGCTGCCTAGGCGAGGGGCCGTGGCCCTTGCCAACAACCGGCAAGGGCTCACAACCCCAAGATCCGACAAGCGTCACCTCACCAACAATTGGACAAGGTCGTCAGCCATTGCCCAATGGCCAACAACCCTAGCCGACCCTCACCCCCACCGTCATCGGTCGTTTCCGATGACAATGGGGTGGCGGTGGCGAGGGCCTCAACCCTTGCCAAACGTGTTCCCTTTCTTCTTCTTTTTTTTTTTGTTTTTTTTAATTTATCCTCATTAATATTTATATTTAAATTCAATTTTGAGGCAACATCAGTGTCAAAACGGCGTTGTTTTAGATTTATCTAGCCACGTCAGCGCTAAAAAGACATTGTTTTGGACTTATCTAGCCACGCCAATGCTAAAAACAATGTTGTTTTCCACTTATTTCGCCAGAAAAATGTCATGTCAACAATTTGGCCGAAATTTCTTGCAATTGGCACTTAAGTGTTACATTTTTTTTTCTAACTTTGGTACTTAAATATATATATTGAAACTTTTGGCACTTAGGTGTTCCTCTATGTCAAGTTTTGATACTCTTAATATTCGCATCTTGAAACACATCATAGAACGTCTTTGCGATGTTAGATCAGGAATAAATGCAACCCCGTGCTTTCAGATCTCCACTCCTGAAGCCAAAGGTCATTTGCTGTCTATTGCAAATGTCACAAAATCCCCTTGAAAAAGCAAAAACTAATGGCCTAAAATCCAGCCACTCCTAATCAATAGGGCGTCACTAGTACAAAATCGATTTAAGTTTGGTTAGAGTGGCTTTGACTAATAGGACATGTCTCCCACTCAAACTAGGACTCCACCAAACCCCCTTTCCATCGTACGTAGTGTCGTACAACGCCCACAGATAAAAAAATCTGCTATTCACATGTAACTTTTGATGGTTGTTGTTTATTGATACTGATAAATCATAATCAAAACGCGAAGTCGTTGTCCATGGAGAAGCTCTGATTGAAGCTTAATGAAGGGGTCCTATACCAATTATCAACAACTATGCATCTTCCGACTTTAATTTTTTTCTAAAAAAAAGTAATTAAAAAATGTTTTCTCCTTTAAGATAAACTAATATAATGAAAAGCCTCAACCCTTGCCAAACGTGTTCCCTTTTCTTCTTCTTCTTTTTTTTGTTTTTTAATTTATCTTCATTAATATTTATATTAAAATTCAATTTTGAGGCAACATCAGTGTCAAAACGACGTTGTTTTAGATTTATCTATCCACGTCAGCGCTAAAAAGACATTGTTTTGCACTTATCTAGCCACGCCAATGCTAAAAACAACGTTGTTTTCCACATATTTCGCCAAAAAAAATGTTATGTCAACAGTTTGGCCGAAATTTCTTGCAATTGGCACTTAAGTGTTACATTTTTTTTTTTTCTAATTTTGGTACTTAAATATATATATGGGAAAATCTCAAATAAAGACCTGAAGTGGATTCATTTTCTCAAAAAAGAACCCAAAGTGGACACCATATCAAATAAGGACCCAAAGTAGCTAATTTTGTCTCAAATAAGGACCCAAACTTTCAATCTTATTTACAGCTTGGGGTAGTTTTGTCCAAGAATATTTTTTCTTTAAATTTTCTTTCTTTCTTCATCTTCCTCACACCTCGCTCTACATTGCCTCCTTCTTCAACACCATAATCACGGCCCCTACTAGCGACCTCGTGAGCTTCATGTCATCACGTAGTTGGTCCTAGTGATAAGAAGTCGAATTGGAGTTATTTGCTACTAGCCATATTCTCGGATACTAAAATCCTCAGTTCCTCAAGATGCATCAAATCTCGGCTCGCTTGTGCTCAGCCTAAAGCTCGGATTGACCTCCATTTGAAGACGACAATGCTGGATTTTCTATCAGGGGGAGCGGTCGATGAGGTCGAGAGCTCGAATAGGACTTGTCAATGGCGGCAATGGGGCAACGAAATACAACAATTTCTACAGTTAATGATGTCATATACGACTAATGATCAATCTCAAGATGGGGTATCGATTGAGGAGAAGAGCTGTGTCGATGAGAATGGCAAGAGTGTGAGTGGGTGTCCCCAGACTAGGGATTATTGAAAGGAGCCATTGGCATTGCAAAGGGGAAGGGGGATCTTTGAAAGATTGAATTTACGCAAGAGAGGCAAACCCAAATTTTAAATTGATGAGGCAAACTTTTGCCGAGGTTGAAATAGTCGCCAACTGCAACAAAATTGTTCTTTGGCATGAAATTGTGTTAGAACTAGTATTAGCACCTAGAGGGGGGTGAATAGGTGTTTATCGCAATTTTAACAATCCAAATCAAATAAGATGTGAATAATGTAAAGTTAACGATTGCAGCAAATGAAAGCAAATAACAATATAAAGGATTAAGGATAGAGAATCAAGACTCCAGATTTATAGTGGTTCGGCTTAGATCAAGCCTACGTCCACTCTCCCGCACGGACAGCCCTTCAGGCTGGATTTCACTAAGAATCAATAAGAGTGATTACAATCTCACGCTCTTGAGTCCACAGTGTAGATTACTCTACTACACTTCCTCAAGATCTACAATATGATCTCTCTTTTGATTACATGTAATGCTCAAAGAATGATATCGCAAAGTGATAGAGGAGATTTCAGACTTTGGAATTTTTCTATCCGCACCCTTCAACAACTAGAGCATCTCTCTTATATACTTCTTCATGCCTTCAGTACCGTTGGCACCTTCCAAAGAAGTTCTTCCAATCAACCCGTTGGACAGAATCAATTAGAGAGATCTCGAGCTCTTTAAGGTAAGTGTTGATAGCCCATCAATCCTGCTCGCCCATACAATCAGGATCTCGGTTTCCATAAGTAGATCCTTCCAAATATAAGTTGCGAAGTCGTCAAGGAATCTAAACATATTCCATATAAAACTTAGATCGTTTAGTGCTGAATCCAGTAGAAAGATATCCATCAGACGTTAGAAGAAGGATCGTATAAGATCAGAATAAACGTCGTCCTGGAAACTGTCCTTGTGAGTAGACTTCAAAATATAAGTCTTGAGTCTTGCTAGCTTCAGACTTTAATCTTCAGACTTTGTCAATAGAATCTGTAAGTCTTCAGACTTTGATCTTCAGACTTTGATCTTCAGACTTTGATCTTCAGACTTTGTCAATAGAATCTGTAAGTCTTCAGACTAGACTGATAAACTTGTTTTGTCAACTTCAAAATACTTTAAGGGATTTTATCCAACAAATTGTTGATCACCAAGTGTTAATGCATGAGTTAGTCAAACAAGACGATCTGGCAATGCTTGGATATTGCTATTTTGTTGTTGGCAAGCAGGATCAAAAACAGCACAAAAAATTGCAGTTGCTGGATTAGTGGAAGGCCCGGAATAAGTGGAGTTTGATGCACTGTCGAGGTGAGAGAAATATGTCGCCAAAGGGATTAGTCGTATAGCTTGGGAGTTGGACAAGAAGTTGAGTCTCAGCAAAAGCATATTTATATTATAGCTTTGAGATCAGAATTTGCGATGAATGTTGGAATCAAAAGAACTTATTTTTGAAAGCTCATTTCGGCTTCGTGGAATTGTCTACAAACCATTTTGAGGAGCGAAATTTAAAATTTTCAATGAGTTAGACTATGTTGTAATGGCTCGTGTTAAAGAAAACCCAATTTTGGTCATACAACGAGATGACACAAAGAGCGATGGAGGAGCTGATAATGGAGGTGATGTAGAGAGTGAGAAAGATGAAGAAAGAAAAAAGAAGAAGGAGAGAGACAAAAAATAAACAACAATGTTCTTAGACAAAAGTACCCATGGCTGTGAATAAAATTAGAAGTTCAGGTTCTTAATTGAGAGTAAGTTAGCCACTCCGGGTCCTTATTTGAGACGGTATCCACTTTAGATCCTTTTTTGAGAACATGTCTCCCACTCAAACTAGGACTCCACCAAACCCCCTTTCCATCGTATGTAGTGTCGTACAACGCCCACAGATAAAAAAATCTGCTATTCACATGTAACTTTTGATGGTTGTTGTTTATTGATACTGACAAATCATAATCAAAACGCGAAGTCGTTGTCCATGGAGAAGCTCTGATTGAATCTTAACGAAGGGGTCCTATACCGATTATCAACAACTACGCATCTTCCGACTTTAATTTAAAAAAAAAAGTCATTAAAAAATGTTTTCTCCTTTAAGATAAACTAATAAAAGTATTAGCAATAGTAGACAAAGTAGAAATAATTTGTAGGCCAAATATAATGAAAAGCCTCTAACTTTTTATTTTCCTTTTCATAAAAATCAGTATCTCAAATTATAAAACATTCTCCCGGAGACCGTCAAATATAAACAAAAAAATAAAGAAAAAATATGTAAGAAAATGAGTGAGGACTATCCAAATTTCAAGAAGAAACAGTAAGAAAAACGTAATTGAACGTTTTTGCGACGTTGGGTAAGGGAACATTTTTGCGACATTGGGTCAGGAATAAATACAATCTCGTGCTTCATATCTCCGCTCTCGAAGCTGAAGGTCATTTGCTGTCAATTGCAAATGTCACAAAATCCCCCTGAAGAAGCGAAAACTAATGCCCCCAAAAATCCAGCCGCTCCTAATCAAATGGGGCGTCGCTCGTACAAAATCAAGTTTGGTTAGGGTGGCTTTTAATAATAGGATATGTCTCCCATTCAAACTAGGACTCCACCAGACTCCCTCTCCATCAGACGTGGTGTCGTACAGCGCCCACAGATAGAGACTGAGAAATCATGATCAAAATGCATAGTCGTTGTCCATGGATGAGCTCCAATTGAAGCTTAAGGAAGGGGTCCTATACAAAAGTCCCCATCTTAATAGCGTGAATTTAGGAGCGTAGTTATTGTTAATCTAGTGAAATTACACGTACTAATGATAAAGTCAAATTCTATTTGAGAACTTTCAATTGTCTCACAAAACAACACAAAATTTGGCTTCTAACCAAAAAAGTCCACCCTTCTAGCATCCATCCATAGTAGCTGTTAGAGATTCAACATGTCAATCGAAAAGTGTTTCCACCTCTCCGATTCAGGTGACATGTTGTGTCACTCAATAAATTATTTAATAAAAGTGAGAAACTATTGATAGTTGTGGCTTTCCGCACCAGCTTCACTCGCTGATTATGACGTGTCCCAAATGAGTCCTACTCATTAGAGTTTTCAAAATTTCATCTCTTCTCTCTTTACTATCTCTCCCTCCATTATTAATTCGTTGAACGAAGGTTCCTATACCTAAGTCACTATTTTGAGGGGATAGATCTACAACCATTGTTATTGTCAATTTAGTTAAATTACATCTACTGATGATAAAGTCGGATTCTATCCAAACTTTCAAACATCTCACCAAAAAATACAAAGTTTGGCTTCTGACCCAAAAAAGTCTACCCTTCTAGCATCCATCCATAAGAGTTGTTAGAGATTTGGCATGTCGGCCTACATGTGCTTACACCTCTTGAATTTAGGTGACATGAATTAAGGATAAACGAAATGATGTTGTGTCACTCAATAAATTATTTAATAAAAGTTAGGAACTATTGGATAGTTGTAGCTTTCCGTGCCAACTCCACTCGTTGATTATCACATGTCAGAAATGAGTTCTACTCATTAGAGTTTTCATAATTTCCTCTCCTCTCTCTCCTTGCTATCTCTCCCTTCATTATTAATTCGTTGAACGAGGGGTCCTATACCTAAGTCACAATTTTAATGGGATAGATCTACAACCATTGTTATTGTCAATTTAGTGAAATTACATCTACTAATGATAAAATCAGATTCTTTCCAAACTTTCAAACATCTCATTAATGAACACAAAGTTTGGCTTCCAACCCAAAAGGTCCCCCCCCCCCTCCCATCAAGAGCTTCTTTTAGCTTCCATCCATAGTTGCTGCCAACAAAGTGTACCATACGCCTCTCAAATTGAGGACAACTGAAAAGATGTCCTGTCACTTTAGTGAAATTACATCTACTAATGATAAAATCATATTCTTTCCAAACTTTCAAACATCTCATTAATGAACACAAAGTTTGGCTTCCAACCCAAAAGGTCCCCCCCCTCCCATCAAGAGCTTCTTTTAGCTTCCATCCATAGTTGCTGCCAACAAAGTGTACCATACGCCTCTCAAATTGAGGACAACTGAAAAGATGTCCTGTCACTTTAGTGAAATTACATCTACTAATGATAAAATCAGATTCTTTCCAAACTTTCAAACATCTCATTAATGAACACAAAGTTTGGCTTCCAACCCAAAAGGTCCCCCCCCCTCCCATCAAGAGCTTCTTTTAGCTTCCATCCATAGTTGCTGCCAACAAAGTGTACCATACGCCTCTCAAATTGAGGACAACTGAAAAGATGTCCTGTCACTTTAGTGAAATTACATCTACTAATGATAAAATCAGATTCTTTCCAAACTTTCAAACATCTCATTAATGAACACAAAGTTTGGCTTCCAACCCAAAAGGTCCCCCCCCCCTCCCATCAGGAGCTTCTTTTAGCTTCCATCCATAGTTGCTGCCAACAAAGTGTACCATACGCCTCTCAAATTGAGGACAACTGAAAAGATGTCCTGTCACTTTAGTGAAATTACATCTACTAATGATAAAATCATATTCTTTCCAAACTTTCAAACATCTCATTAATGAACACAAAGTTTGGCTTCCAACCCAAAAGGTCCCCCCCCCTCCCATCAAGAGCTTCTTTTAGCTTCCATCCATAGTTGCTGCCAACAAAGTGTACCATACGCCTCTCAAATTGAGGACAACTGAAAAGATGTCCTGTCACTTTAGTGAAATTACATCTACTAATGATAAAATCAGATTCTTTCCAAACTTTCAAACATCTCATTAATGAACACAAAGTTTGGCTTCCAACCCAAAAGGTCCCCCCCCCTCCCATCAAGAGCTTCTTTTAGCTTCCATCCATAGTTGCTGCCAACAAAGTGTACCATACGCCTCTCAAATTGAGGACAACTGAAAAGATGTCCTGTCACTTTAGTGAAATTACATCTACTAATGATAAAATCATATTCTTTCCAAACTTTCAAACATCTCATTAATGAACACAAAGTTTGGCTTCCAACCCAAAAGGTCCCCCCCCTCCCATCAAGAGCTTCTTTTAGCTTCCATCCATAGTTGCTGCCCACAAAGTGTACCATACGCCTCTCAAATTGAGGACAACTGAAAAGATGTCCTGTCACTTTAGTGAAATTACATCTACTAATGATAAAATCAGATTCTTTCCAAACTTTCAAACATCTCATTAATGAACACAAAGTTTGGCTTCCAACCCAAAAGGTCCCCCCCCCTCCCATCAAGAGCTTCTTTTAGCTTCCATCCATAGTTGCTGCCAACAAAGTGTACCATACGCCTCTCAAATTGAGGACAACTGAAAAGATGTCCTGTCACTTTAGTGAAATTACATCTACTAATGATAAAATCAGATTCTTTCCAAACTTTCAAACATCTCATTAATGAACACAAAGTTTGGCTTCCAACCCAAAAGGTCCCCCCCCCCTCCCATCAAGAGCTTCTTTTAGCTTCCATCCATAGTTGCTGCCAACAAAGTGTACCATACGCCTCTCAAATTGAGGACAACTGAAAAGATGTCCTGTCACTTTAGTGAAATTACATCTACTAATGATAAAATCATATTCTTTCCAAACTTTCAAACATCTCATTAATGAACACAAAGTTTGGCTTCCAACCCAAAAGGTCCCCCTCCCCTCCCATCAGGAGCTTCTTTTAGCTTCCATCCATAGTTGCTGCCGACAAAGTGTACCATACGCCTCTCAAATTGAGGACAACTGAAAAGATGTCCTGTCACTTTAGTGAAATTACATCTACTAATGATAAAATCATATTCTTTCCAAACTTTCAAACATCTCATTAATGAACACAAAGTTTGGCTTCCAACCCAAAAGGTCCCCCCCCCTCCCATCAGGAGCTTCTTTTAGCTTTCATCCATAGTTGCTGCCGACAAAGTGTACCATATGTCACGACCTCTTTTTTTTTCGTTCGGGGGAAAAGAAAGAATGGTTTAGGGGTATTTGCCTAAAGAGGCGGACCAATGGCCCTAAATTAGGCGCGGGCTCTCCCAAGCCCATACCTCGCGCGACGTTGGATTTTGTTTTTTAGTTCTTAACAACCTAAATATTTCTAGGAGTCGCCACTAGCCTATTGGGGTCGGCTAGAAACCAATCGAGACACGAGAGTGTTGTCTCGATTCCTACGCAATCAGAGATTTCTAGGAACGGGGACTTGTTTACGCTAATGTTTCTATTAGCGCCCTTGCGGTACCACTAACTTGAAAAGTTATTTATCTAAATGGCCACACATTCTTGATTACCAATTATAATCTTTATGAAACCACTAAGTGTCCATGCAAATGTTTTTGTAGTTTTATATATATATATATATATATCTAGACTAATCCTAACATAATCTAGAAAAAGAAATTTACACTCAAATCAATGAAAAGCGGTGCATAAGTAAACATCCAAGAAATTGAAATAACTTGAAAATAAATGCGGAAAATGAAAACCCGATACAAGTCGGGCAAATAATATTACATGGCCTTGTTATCACGCCCCGGGACTGGACCCCCATGAGCAAAATGAGAATTTAAATATGCATGAAATTACCCTAGATGCATGAAATTACTCTAAATAATTGTAATCTAAGCAAAATAGATTATTTACAAAAATGGTTATAAAATACCAAAATATCATTTAATTAGGAAAAATGACTTTATAAAATTAGGAAAATCTCTTAGATGTCATTTTTGGCTTAATTTGATAACATCCAACATTTTTTGATATTTTTGAAATTTTCATTTTTTTTCATTTTTATTAAAAAATAATTCCTTAAACCGATATATGCCAATTTACACTAGTATGGGACTGCCCAGTACATGAATAATAAGAACTGAGCTCAAATCGATCGTTTGAAGATCGAAACTTGGTTTGCGCATTTCTTCGAACACTTGGCATGCATCAATCTACCCAAATCAGCTTCGTCGGGCCATGTTTGTGGCCTTCAATCTCAACCCACAAGCAATCTCATGCGAAAATAAAGTATCAAGATTATACTACCACATGCAAAGAGCAAGATTAGATAGAAATCATAGCTTAAAACACAAAAGGACTAAGCTAAAATCATCCTCAAATATGCGGGTTTGATCTGATTTCACAAATCTGGGTTTGAACCCAAGTCAAGCAAACAGGTTGCATGCTCATATTCAAGCCCCGACACCCATCACATACGAGATCTAAGGGAAACACTACTTACTCAGAGTGAAAGTAGGTAACATGAGCTTTCAAATGCAGCAAACATCATAGATAATGACCCACCGAACAACATCAAAACAACCTCTCCAAGAAGCACACATGCAAAAATCTTGAAGAGATTTCAACACTTGGAAAAATTTCAGCCTCGAAAATCAGTCCTTCGGACTAGTTTTCCTCTTGATTTTTGTGATCAAAACATGTTCAAAATTAAACAAAAATACATCTAGGATGCTTACCTTGCTTCTTATTTTCCCTTTCAAGTGGTTTTTGGCCGAGGAAACTGAGAACTTATCCTCGGGAGGCACGTGAAAGTTGGCTTCTTCAACTGGAAACCCAGATCTGCAAAGAAAGAACTGATAACGAAGGTTTTCATAAACCTCCAAAATTAGACTCCATGACCTTTTTTGTTGGAAAAATAAACACCAAACAAAGATATATGTATTCTACTTTGGTTTTGAACTCATGGTTTTCCTCATTTGTCTCTCAACTTTCTCAAAAACACTCGCTTTCTCTCACTCGTGACCAACCGGGCTCAACACTTAGAAAAATTCAGACTTTCTCTGGCCCGCCAGGAGGGTGGTTTTTCGGGGGGGCTTTAGGAGGCCTTCCCGATCTCCATTTGGGACGTACGATCTATGGTTGGAAAGATCTTTGAGTTAAGTTTAACTCTCTAGTTGAAGGTTTTGGCTAATTGTTGCCTCAGGTGTGTGAAAATCTCACTTTTCTCTCTCTAGGTCGGTCTGGAATTTCTGGGTTTGCTTTTCTGGAGTTGCTTCTGAGGGCCTCTTTGGGGAACGATTCCGAGCTCTCCCCTCTCCTTCTCGTCTCCTCTCTCTCATTTCCTGAAAGAGCTTGCTTCCGTGATCTTATCCACTCAATTCATCAATCTCTTGGTCGGCCTTTTGTCCACCTACCAAGCCTGCCAACTGAGCTAGTTCACCCACTCTCTGACTTAGCCAATTTTTCCAACTTCTGCAGCTGTTGAGTGTCCGGATTTGGTGCGATTTTCCCGTGCCTTCAGCAGCTTATCCCTAGCCGATTTCCGTCCACTGGCACTACTCATTATGGTCTTCAATCACGTGCAAAGATCAGGCTGGATGGGCGGCTGAGTGGGATATGGTGGGGCCACCAAGTTGCTTACTCAGCAACTCCGAATTGAGGCTAAACCGTGGGCTGGGTTTTGGTAGCTGGCTTAGGTGCTTTAATCCATCAATTTGGCTGCGATTTTTGATCAATTAGCAAGCTCATACATAGTAGTTTAAGATCTTGGCCATTTTTCACAATTGTACTCACTCAATTTTGCAAGAAAGTCCCTCAAAGTTGGTCATTTTCTTATCCAAAAATATCAATTTCAATACAAACTTGGTCTTTTTGGCCCGATTTAATTGATTCGAGTTGGCCCAAGTTCAATTTCAACTTAATTGGTGACCAACATGATGATTTAAGGGTTCGGGCAAAATTTTGCAAAATTTGCGAATTGGTCCCTCAACTTTTGGAAATTGCATTTTGGCCCCAATTTGCCATTTTAATTCCAATCTGACCTCCCGGGCTTGGCTAGTCACATTTAGATCATTGGCCCCAACTTTTTTTTTCTTTTTTATTTTAATCTTTTTTTATATATTTAATTTAATTATTATTTTTTTTTGAAGGAAAACCATATTCCATTTAAAAAAAACTATATTAAATGCCTAGATAATATATATGCAAGAATTTAATTTGAAATATTTTTGTGGAAAAACAAGTTCCCATTTTTTTGGAAATGATTTTTGGATAAAAATTTAAGTGTCAACACCATACGCCTCTCAAATTGAGGACAACTGAAAAGATGTCCTGTCACTCCATAAATTACTTCATGGAATTGAGAAAATATTGAATAGTCATGGCTTCCACGTCAGTCATAGGCCACTCCACTCACTGATCGACACATGTTTAGAGGGTTCCACTTGTCAAAGTTTTCAAAAAGATAATGATGTAAATGATTCATTAATTTTGACTCAATGTGTAATATAATCCATAAAATTTTAATTTGTTCAATGCAATTTTTAAAATTTATCACAATGTCCAATGTGGTCCTTGTACTTTTAATTTGTTCAATGTAGTCCTTAAATTTTTCATACATGTTCAATTTAGTTCTCAAGCTATATGAAGTGTTTAATATTGTTTTTCCATTAATTCAAATTCATGGACAATATTGAATATTTTTATATAGTTTATGGACTAAATTGATATATCTAAAGTTTAGGGATGACATTGTATATTGAACTAAAGTTCAAGGACTACATTGGACAAGTTAAAAGCTTAAGGACCACGTTGCACATTGAACCAGAATTCTGAAATCATTTATCTCATTTTCTCTTTATAAAATTTCTCTCCTCCCTCTTTAAAGCAGGTTTCCTTACTGACACACACTCTCTCTATCCCTCTTCGCTTCATCTCTTTTTCTTTGTTTCCTTAGCCTGACCCTTTGGGCAAAGCAAATCATCTCTCTCCGACGATGGTGATTACACTTCCAAATGGCCTCTTCACTCCACACTTGACCGCTCTTCTTCAACCCTTACATCGGCCATCTCAAAATGCCCCACTTTTCTAGCTCCCTCTCAAGATCTGTCCTCTCTCGTGACCCACCCACCATGGCCCATGCTTCCACGCCTCCACATTCGAAACCGGCCTCCACTTCCGAAACTGCGAGCTTTACAGCCTCGACCTCAGCTCGAGTCATTTAGAAATTCTTCTTTTTCTGCCCCGGGTCCATCCAACCGAGGTAGCCGAAGACATGGTGCTTCTTGAGTCGAATATCATAAGTCGGACCCTACTCATGAAGAGCAATGGGAGGGCCAAGGTCGGCCTAATGTGAATGTCTCACATGCGATCTTATAAGGGGGAAATTCATCTATCAATTGACTAGATGGAATTACTGAAAGTAAAACCACATGCATCTCATTATTCAAACCTTTCGATGAAGTATATTTATGGAGATTAGAGTTTTCCTTATTAGAGAATATTTAGATATATTATTAGATATTAGGGATATTATTTAACGTTTCGTGATTCTCTAAGATAGCTAATTTCCTCTCTTATGCATATTGTTTGAGTATAAATGCCATTCTCTAATAACTTGTAAAGTTAAGCCAATTAAGTAAAGATGTAGTCTTTACTAATTGTCTCTCCCTCTCTCTTGAAAATCCTAAATATTTACATGATGTCAAAGCTACCAAGAGAGACGGAATTAAATCAAATATTAGCTGTTTTTTTTTCCTTTATCTGTCTTTAGTGGTCTCATTTTTAGTAACTTCCCAATTTTGTCGACACTCAACAATACTACTATTGATGTTATTCATTGTGGTACTCTCTTCTAATTGCAAGCAACATCAACGAGTGAAGTTGCATTCAAATATCCAGTTAGCTATGAGCACCATAGTCAGGCATACCTCCATTGGGCAGCCAAACATGAGCGCCATGGGGTGATGTCATCAAGTATCCAAGTAGTTGTGAGCGTTGGAGTTAAGCACACTTCATCAAGTAGCCAAAAATAAGCACTGTGGAGTGATGCGGTTTAGCTCGTTGCAATTCAAGATGGGTTTTCACACAATTCTATAAAGGTTGTATGACAAAGATATGTCGGCTTTCTAAGCATGTGTTACTTTAACGCTTGTCAAATCCGATTTGTTTAATGTAAGGTCCGGCTTACACGATGCTTGATCACAGACTTTCAAAGAAAGTTGCACCAATTATATGCAGATTGGATGCTCCAACTTGAAGGGGAGTGATGAACTATATTTATGATAACTAGATATTTCCTTGGTAGAGAATATCGTTAGAGATATTATCATATATTAGGGATATTATTTAATATTTTGTAATTCTCTAAGATAGCTAATTTCTTTTCCTATACATATTGTTTGGGTATAAATGCCAAAGGATTCTTAGATCTTCAAGAGAGAGGGAGGAAGGATCAGTAAAGTCCATATCTTTATTCATTGCTTGTCTTTACAAGTTATTAGAGGAGAGTATTTATACTAGAACAATATGCATAGGATAGGAAATTAACTATCTTAGAGAATCACGAAATATTAACTAATATCCTAATATATGATAATATCTTTAACAAGAAAATCTCTTATCTCCATAATATACTTCATCACTTCGCCTTAAATTGGAGCATCCAACTTGCAATATGGTGCAAATTTCTTCGAAAGTTTGTGATCAAGCACCATGTAAGTCAGACCTTACACTAAAAAAACCGAATTTGACAAGCGTTAAAGCAACACATGCTTAGAAAATTGACATATCCTTCTCATACAACCTTGATAGAATCATGAATTGTGGCAAACCAAACCGCATCACCCCACAATGATCTTTGGCTACTTTGACAATGTGTGCTTGACTCCGGCACTCATAGCAACCTAGATATTTGATGACATCGGCTCATGGCACTCATGTTTGGCTGCCCAATAAAGTGTGCTTAACTTCGATGCTCACAGCTACCTAAATATTTGATGAAGACTTCACTCGTCAATACTGCTCACAATTAGAAGAGAGTACCACAACGAATAATGTCCATAATAGCGTTGTTGAGTGTCGACAAAATCAAGAAGTTACTGGATGAGACAACTAAAGACAGCATAAAGGAAGAAAAAGTTAAGGTTTGATTTAATTCCTTCCCTCTTGATGGCTCTAATACCATGTAAATATTCTAGGATCTTCAAGAGAGGGAGAGATAATCAATAAAGACTACATTTTTACTCATCACTTGTCTTAACAAATTATTAGAGGAGGGTATTTATACCTGAACAATATGCATAGGAAACAAAATTTAGTTATCTTAGATAATCATGGAATATTAAATAATATCCCTAATATATAATAATATCTCTAAAAATATTCTCTAACAAGAAAATCTCTAAAAATATTCTCTAACAAGAAAATCTCTAATCTTCATAAATATACTTCGTCATCTTTTCTATGGAACTAAGATTCTTAATTATTATTCGAATCCGAAATGTCTCTCCAAATAAAATTGCAAGAATTGCCTGAGACTTCTAAGTTGAGTTAGCTTACACCTTTATTACTACCTCTATTAGAAATGTACAACAACAAAGTTTGACGATACGCAACATGAAAGGGTATCTCTCGTCATTTTTTCTTAAAATTATGTGGAAAATCGACCCTATTATAAGAAAGCATAAAAAATTTATAATCATTGGGTTACATTAATTACTTGAAATTTGCATATAAATATATACCTATGTTGTTGCAGTTTCTCATAAAGTATCACGTTAAATAATTGGAAATTATTATTTATTTGTGCTATTTAATGATAAATCAAAAGAATTCTATATTTATCTAGTGAACATGACATGATACAATTGTTCTTTCAGTACATATAATAATAGACATTTTACATCCCTAAAGCCTTCGTGGATTTTCTTAACCGCCGAACGAGATGAACTTGACCATCGTGGCGGAGATGTTGAGCCAGAATCTCTTCTTAAAGATAGAATAAGCTTGATGCTTTGCTCGCCTATCTGTAGATCTCTATTCCCTACGTGTATAATGAGTTTTACTCCATTTGCGTAAGTGCAGTAAATGTTCGGAAGATGAAAATTTTATTGACAATCTCGTATTTTTACGTGTATTTTACGTAAAAATAATAGTAGAGGTCTGCACCAATTACATCGATTTGGATACACTCATAATACGCGAGATCCTCGTTTGTCATTATGCAAAACGTTAAACTGAAATTTGGGCCGACTTAGAAAGAGTATCTGCCGCCCCATCCTGGTAAAGTAAATAAAAAATTATGAATTTTGCAGCAACTACTTGCGCATACTCTACTCTATATAGTTGACCAAGAACAAGTAAAATGATATAAAAGCTACGGAACCTCATGGTTGCTCAAGTGTTACGCGTGATCGTCTTTCTCGTTAGATATTTAGATTTGAATCATCATATTTGCGCATTTTTTGGGAGATTATTATTAGAAATAAGGATCAATTTATCTATAGTTAAGTAGAACGAGGGAACAGCCAAGCCCGATAGGAATTAGTCGGACGTCCAAATGGGTCTCAGCTATTATATAGATATATAAAGGTAGGAGACGGCCATGCGGACTTAAAGTACACGGAAGGATAAAAAAAAAAAAGCCAAAAACAATCAGACAGACAATAACAAATGGGACGTCAAATTCGGAGTACGTGGGTAGGTGCTTGGAACAAGCAAAGGAATCTGTCCACTTGCCTTTCATCCAAAGAACCGGCGCAAAAGGGGGACTGCTCATGTGCTCTTGCCCTTCGGCCTCTCCTATATTCCCTGCGTATGAATAGCATTCTTGATTCTTTCGCACATTCAGCTCTTGAGAAAGAAAAAGGGAGAAGAAAGCAAAATGGGAAATTGCTTGGTGAGTAACAAAGTCATTGCTCGAGATCCTGAGGATGAGATTTCGCAATCCAAGTTGGAGCCAGCAATACGTGTGGATGGAGGCAAGAACAAGAACGAGAAGATGAAGAAGAGCGTGAGCTTCAAATTGAAGGATAACGTCGATGAAGTCGTCGGAGACAACCGACCCCATATCGGTGAATCCAGCAAAAGTGGGGTACTGAGAGTGAGGGTATTGGTCACGAAGGAGGAGCTGAAGCAAATACTCAAGCACACACAAGATCGCAAGTTTTCATCTATGGAACAACTGCTGAGTGCGTCGAAGCTGAGAAACAGAAGCATATCGGAAGTGAGAATAGGTGACAGAGGGTTCGATGGCAACAACCGGAGGCTGCATTTGGAGACCATTCCAGAAGGTCGTTAAAGTTTTAGCTTGTCAGTGTTTATCTCGCAAGCCATAGTCGTCTTGCTTATGTGTCTCTGTGATCTAAGCCGGGTCTAGGCTATGTCGACTCCTTAGTTCTTAGTTTAGGACTTGACAGAAACAGAACCATGGAAATACTTGAATTAGTCTGTGAGTTGGCGCTTTGTACAACCGCTGAGGCTAATCAATGATGAGTCGATTGATTTAACCCTGGTCTGTGCTGATACGCTCCTCTTGTTTTCGATGCTGTTCATGACTTCTGCAGCATCGGCTGTAAAGCAATATGTATTTGACTTGTTAGGCTCTGTATTGAATTAATCCATGTAAACATAAAAGCAGTTGTAGTCTACGGTAGTTCAATCGCTAGAAGTAGAGACTAGAAGGGCATTGCGCATTTTCAGCTCCCTCTGTAGCTGTATTGGCTACCGTACAGGGTACGGCTGTCAAAATTCGAAAGCAACTCCAAGATGTGACTGGTCTGTTATTCGAATTCGAGGATGCCCTGCGGCTTGGCCTTGCACATGGTGTCGTTGTGTAACCACGTTGCTGCTACGGCCAGGCAGGAACGGTCTTTCCCCCAGAGTGACTGCCTGTCGAATGTCGATCAAATCCACCCTGATTTCAGAGAGCGTGTCGAAACTTGTAAGGCGAATAAATTCTTTTGGGCATGAGATAAAGATTACATTGGTTTGATGCAATAGAGCTGAATTTACCGATTGGTTGTATATGATGAATACCAAAGGATTACTCAACTTAGAACGATCATTCATGTTATTTCCTCGTAATCCTATCGGGGAAAAGTACCCAAAAATGTCTTACGGTGCGTTTGTTTCGGGAAACTTACATGATGAAACAAAATACTTTTTAAAAATGATTTTTCAAGAAAGTTGATATTTTTCCTTTTAAGGCTTTACTAGCATAGAGTCTTTGGATTACTATGAGAATAATAGCTTATTGTAAGTTATAAATTCTCAAAGGAGTGAGCTTTACAACAATTTATAATTATTCATTAATTGATATTTTGTAATCCAAAATAAAATGTTATTTTACAGTAAATTAAATACTATCAGGTAATCATTTTTGTGCCCTTCCTTTATCTGGTGATATATGAGCAAAAACATTTTCTGGTGTTTGCATCTCTTTCGAATCCCACGACTTTATCTTATAGCAAAAACAAAGTCAAACGCTTAAATATTTTTTCTTTTCATTTCTTTTCTTTTTCTTTTATCTTTCTTTTTCTTTTTTCTTTTTTTTTTTCTTTTTTTCTTTTTTTCTTTTTTTTTTCTTTTTTCTTTCTCTCCATTAGTTGATGGGCCTCAACGATAGCCAATTACCAGCAACAGGCGCAGGCTGGTGAGACTCAAGCTCACCTGTGCCGATCGTCAACAACTAGCTAAAGAAGAATAAAATTGAACAAAAAAATAAAATAAAATAAAGGAAATATTAAATATTAAAATAAGTTATAAAGTAAAATAAATTAAATAATATTAAAATATTCGAGATGGGCAATATCGATGTTCATTTCTTTAGATTTAAGGATTCTCTTTCATAAATTTATGTATGAATGTTTTCGTTGACTAAAAAGTGTTTTCGCTTGAATAGTTATTTTTCGCAAACCAAACGAGTAATGCCCTATTTGGTAAACAATGAATATTTTTATTATTTTGTTCCTCAAAACAAAAACAAAAAAAAAAACAAACAAAAAAAACAGAAAATCCGTTTGGTAACGTTAACTAATTTTTCTATTCCCGGAAATAGATTTATTCTTGAAAAAAAGTTACTTCTTTATTTCCGAAACACATCAAGAATCAAGTAATTTTTCTTTCCTTTTCTTTTTTCCTTTTTTTCTTCTTATTCTTCTTCCTCAGCTATAGCCGATTACCAATCAAACAAGAGCCAACAACCTTGTCGAGGGCCGATGAGGCTACCCCGAGGCTAGCAATCGGCTAGAGGAAGAAGGAAAAAAAATGTAATAAAATTATTTAAAAAATTTAAAGAAATTCTAAGTCACAAAAAAAAATTGAGATCTTACCAAATGCATCTCTAATTTGGGAATAGAAATTTTATATAATTACTATACTTAGAAACTCATCTCTAGAATAGTATCAGAAAAATCTATTTCTAAGCAAAAATTATTCTTGAGAACAGAATGATTATCAAATAAGTTCTAAAAGTTCGAAAAATCATTTCCTAAAAAACACTTTCCCTCAAAAAACACATCCTTAAATTTATTGAAATTGTACCAATTTAGACAATTGTGTTAATTTAGTATTACTTGTTTTATTTCAATTGGTGGTTCCTTACACTTCTAGAATCAATTATCCTCGAGTTATACTTGGTTGTGCTTCATACTAATTTTGGGATAAGAATACTAGAAGCGACAAAACTTTCGTATGGCCCCCACTTGAATGCCAAAACTTTTTTTTGGCTTACTTGAATGCCACAAATTTGAAAGATCGATCACTTGAGTATCAATTATAATTTACCTCGCCAGAAAATCTAACGTAGACATCAATCATCTGAACGTGGACAATTTTTTAATATAATTTTAATGTTTTTTTTTTTTTTGCCTTTTTCTTTAGGGCCATTGAGGGTCATGGCAAGGGTGAACAGCTCTCACCAGCTGCAAAATCCTCGCCAAATTTGGGCAAGGGTCGCCTGACCCTCAATTACCAAGGTCGTGGGTGAGGCTGTCGGGCCCTTGCCAATAACGGCGAAGGCCCTCACCACCTCGACCTTAGGCCCTTGCTGGCAACAAACGAGGCTATGAGGGCCCTTGCCCGCAACCGCCTAAAGCCAACAAGGGCCCTCACAACCTTGCCAACAGTCGGCAAGACCCCAATAGCCTCACCTTAGGCCTTCACGGTAGAGGGCAAGGTGGCTTAGGTGAGGGTTTCATGGCCGATGAGGGTCACCAATGACCCTTGCCAGCCTTTCCAAAAAAAAATCCAAAAAGTTTCACATATAATAATTTTTCAGAATTGATACTCAAATGATCGATTTTATTCCAATGTGACACTTCAGTGAGAGAAATGAAAACCATTACACTTAAATAAGCATCGTACAAAAAATTTAACACTCCTACCGTTCTTAATCCCCACTAAGTCCTCTCGTGTTGGATGGCAATATAAAATTTACCTGTTCTCGATCCAGATTCTCAAAATTGAGCTGAATTTTCCCGCGCTTTTACGTGGAAGAATATATGCAGGCAAACTTTTGCTATTCGCAAGAACTAGACGGCAAAACTGAACTAATCAGCTAAGCTTTTCGATTCTGCTTGCTCTCATGAGTCACGTCACTTGCCGAAAAGCCTATATTATTGCTAAAAGTACCCGCTATTGCTGATTTGCACTACAAATACAGAGACCGCAACTATAATTGCAAATCTATAACTTAGATGTAAATTGATGTGGCTTTCAATAATGGAAAACCAACAAGGGCTCCATCATTTAAGAACATGGGCAAACCATTAACACAAGTAGAAAAGGGAAACGCAATTCTTACTCCAAACTCATATCAAATAAAACCTGCATAAGCGGAAGTTCTCAAAAAATTGTCCCGTGACAGGGATTTTTCTTTGTATTCGAGACATTATTTTCTTCTCAAATTTTACAAAGTGAAACGGCTCCCATGCTGGAGCAAGCCACCTGCCGACAATTCTGACTTATTGGTTAATAAGATTCCTAATGACGTACGGAAGAATTCCTCCATGGTTGAAATACGCCAGCTCCACCTGAAACATGATCAAATTTTGAAGCTTTAACCACACAGTAGTAGTTTCCGAAATTCTCTATTTCGAATTCGCTTGGTAAGTACCTAGAGAGGCTCTGTACAGAACATAGTTAAAACACTACCTCTCAATATTTTTTTTCTAATTTGTGGCCAAAATACTACCTCTCAGGAATGACCAGAACATATTAAGGAGATGAAGCAGGAAATACCTCAGTATCGAAGCGGGCAGTGCAGGTGAAAGATTTGCCTGTGTCAGTTGTGACAGTCACGTCTTGGCCAGGCCTAATCTCACTAATATTGCTCGGGAGGTCAATACTGTAACGCTCATGACCAGTCAATCCTAATGTGTCCGCGTCCTCACCAGCCTTGAAGCAGAGTGGAATGATACCCATACCCACCAAATTACTCCGGTGAATTCTCTCGAAACTTTTTGCAATCACTGCTTTGACTCCCTGTTGCATATTAAAATATGTCTCGAGGATAAGACAGTGCCAGTGGAAAAATGAAATAGGCTTGTTAAACTGTAAGTGACCTCACCTGTAGCATGGGCCCTTTGGCTGCCCAATCTCGGGAGCTCCCGCTACCATACTCTGCTCCAGCCAGAACAATGGTATCGTGTCCAGCAGATTTGTATTTCTAAAAATTACACCAGATAAGACAGGTTAAGAGATTCCCATCATTCTGAGAACAGAATCGCCCAAAAGTATTTCAAACAATTCCGAGATATATATGTTCACTTGGTTTTCACACTTTGCACTTAAAAGAACTTATTTTACCAGCAATTATCAAAATCACAGCAGCACAGCATCTTCTTTTCATTACAGATGTCGCAAAATATCTGATGACTGTGATACGAAGCGAAAATATTTATCCTTCTGGGGATGACACACACAAGCATTGACATTTCATTTTAGGGAAAATATCAAAAACATATCTTCTCTTCACCCAATGACCATTTCCATATCTCTATTTTTCAAAATACCCAACACATTTCACTGAGTTTTACCTTTGGAGACCATTTTGCATCTTCACATCAATTATTTCTGCCCCTTTCTAGACATGCCGATTTCTTTCCAAAAATGCTCATCCCCAATTCCTATATTCTCACAGCCACCTTAAATACTCAACCAACTGAAAACTAAACCACCCAGATCCTACAATGAGTTTGCCAGAAGCAATTTGGTCTTTCTATTGTATGGTTTTGCTTAAGGTATGTAAATGATCAAAAATGAGATGTGCATTTGGTATTTTCCCTTCATTTAAATAGCAACACCTACAAGTAAATAGTCAATCATATTTTAAAATAGTCTTAAATAAGCACAAGCAAATGAAGGAAATAAGAGATTACAAAGCACAGAGAACTCCCAGAAACTTACCAATGCTGCATCGAACACATAAAGCTTCTCTCCTGTAGGGATATGAACTGTCTTGGGACCCACTTCGCCATTTAAAAGCTTATTAACAATACGAATATTGGCAAAAGTTCCCCGTGCCATCACTTCGTCATTCCCACGTCGACTTCCGTATGAGTTGAAGTCTTTGCGGTCCACCCCACGCTCAAGTAGATATTTAGCTGCAGGACTGTCCTTGTGGATGCTTCCTGCTGGGGAAATATGGTCAGTCGTAATACTGTCGCCAAAGTTCAGCAAGCAATATGCATCTTTCACTCCATGGGCTCCAGGAGGATCCATGGTCATGTCCTTAAAGTATGGAGGCTCATGAATGTAGGTAGAGTTGGGGTCCCATTTGTACATGGTCGTAGCAGGAACAGAGAGCTGGTTCCACATGGGATTGCCCTTTGTGATAGCTTCATAAGTGCTTTTGAACATTTCCGGCAAAACACTTGATTGGACAACCTGATAACAAGGGACACCTTAGTTAGACTCAAACAAACCCCAACATTACTTGCTAACTCAAAATTATGACACATTGTCTACCTGTGCGATTTCCTCTGTCGTTGGCCAGATATCTCTGAAGTAAACACTCTTACCATCCTTCCCTGTTCCAATTGGCTCTTTGTCGAAGTCAATATCAACCTGGCATCAAGATATAAAATCAAATGTTGGCAGTGTACAAATATCCCTAAGAGGATCACGTCAATGATCAGTCAAAGAATCATAACTAGGATCAGAATTCGGACTAATAATGGCCTATAATCACCTAAGAAGAAAATCAAGGTGCCTGGTAGTATCCACACTAAAAATTATGATAATGAAAAAAAGAATTTGCACAAGTGTTGACATTTCCGAAACCAGCAAGAGATCTCCACACTGAAAAATCACATTAAAAGAGCATTTCCCCTTGTTTTTATTTGAGATAATAAATATTTTAAAAAAAGACTTTGATTTATAACTTCAATCCTGAAAACAGTTTTCCCTATTTTATTTGTAAACTTTTTGCAAAATACTAGAATTGGGTATATTTACCTTCTCGAATTAAAACAGAGAATGTCATAAACTCAAAAACCCTAACAAGTTATTATTCATTATATACATGAATTTAATAAATTCCACATTGCCATCAATTATCATTACATACCGTGCCAGCGAGAGCATAGGCAACTACTAAAGGAGGTGAAGCTAGATAATTAGCTCTAGTCAGTGGGTGAACACGCCCTTCAAAGTTTCTATTACCAGAGAGTACGGCAGCAGCAATGATATCTGCATGACAGGTAAATAAGCCATTTTAGATAATCTAATCAATGATGTCCAGAACCGATTGCTTATGCAACTGCTTAAACAAATGAAGCCCAACACTCGGCAGTATGTCTCCGTGCTAGAGAACATTTAACAGTACCATTTTCTGAGATGGCAGAGCCAACTGATTCATCCAAGTCCCCAGAATTTCCAATACAAGTAGTGCATCCATATCCCACAATGTTAAATCCCTGCTGGTTTAAGTACTTCTGCAGCCCACTGCATCAAAATCAAAGATACAGTTATCAGGTTGCCTCCTCATTGCCAACATAAAGATATTCTACTACACTATGCTAACTTATCCCAAAATTGTACCTCTTAAGTAGATACTTAGTGACAACACCAGAACCAGGTGCAAGACTTGTTTTGATCCATGGCTTGACCTGGTGTCACAATTCAGGTCACCAACAAGAATTATCGATGTAACAGCATAAAGAAGCTTGATCCTGGAAAGAGTACAGAGTATAGAGATGGACAGTGATTATAATCACAGCGAACCTGTAATCCAAGTTCACAAGCCTTTTTCGCCACTAGAGCAGCTCCGAGCATGACGCTGGGATTCGATGTGTTGGTGCAGCTAGTAATGGCAGCAATCACAACACTCCCATGCTTGAGTTCAGCCGGCTGCCCATGGAATGAAAATTTTGTCACCTTATCTTGTGATTCTTTGGGTACAGCAAAACCCTGTATTACCACAAAAACAAACCAACGTTATATTATAGTCTATTTATTCCCACCCACACTTCAAATAAATAAACATAATATCATATCCTACGTATTTTCACCCAGCTTTAAAGAAATTCCAAAAAGATTTTGCATCAGTTTGATTCTGCAGGATAACAACTTAGGCAGGTTGTAAATAGAGAAAATAATGCCTCCCAGAAAAAAGTGAATTAGGAAGAAGAGCCTATTGCCTATATCTACAAAATTAATTGTGGACGAAATGACAAGGGCTTTCTAATCAAGATGTCACAGGACGTTGCAGAATAAGATTAAAATGACTGCGCTCAATTGAAGATAGTAGATTCTACTTCAGCAGAAAAAGAAAAAATGCAACATGAACTGCAAAGAAAATCTCTAACTTAGTCTGATAGCAAGAGAATTTATTTTCCTGCGTATTGTACCATTGTGGCAGCTTTCCATGTCAATGATCCAGTCAAGGCAAAATTAGAAGAAAGAACTAGTATGACCTCACCTGATTATGAAATCAAAGGTAGCTGTTCAAAAGAAAACTAACCTTGAAGCCGACTTTGTTATCAAGACAAGAATGCCAATCAGCCTTCATTTCCTTCAAAGGAACCCGATCATGAGGTCTGGCAAGAAATGGTGACGAAAATTAAGAATGTTGCACACTGAAGCTAAATGTGGATTACAGATTAAAATCATTAAACCATGCAAATGGCATGAATTTGTGGAACCAAGATATGGAGACCCTCGGCAGGAAACTTATACCTCTTAGGTCCTGAGATACAAGGTTCAACATCCTCAAGATTCAGCTCCAGGTAAGATGAGTAAACTCGTTCTTGTTGAGGCTGCAATTGGGAATAGGAAGTAAGCAGTTACTTCTAACAGCTTCCACTCACTGAGAATGCAAGTTCGTAGATTTACCTCATCATAATCAATAAACAACTTATTTGCACGTAGGTAAGCCTCTATCATCGCCACCTGCAGGGACCATAAGAAATAATTAAGCACTGGTGATACTTTCAGGACACAAGCTTCAGTCAGTGAAGTCAATGACTCACAGTCTCATCACTTCTTCCGGTCAACTTCAGATACTGCAGAGTTACATGGTCAACAGGGAAGAATCCCATGGTTGCCCCATACTCAGGAGACATGTTTGCAATGGTGGCCCTGTCAGCTAATGATAGCTCTCCCATACCATCCCCTGCAAAGAACATTCAATCTAAGACCATGTATACAACTAAAGGGGAGACAAACCAAGCTAGGATGAAGCTATGGCAACTATCATGTTACCATAAAATTCAACAAATTTGCCAACAACTCCATGCTTCCTCAAAATTTGTGTCACAGTTAGGACCAAGTCAGTGGCTGTGACACCATCACACAACTTCCCAGATAAGTTGAACCCAACAACGCCAGGCAACACCATGCTCATAGGCTGTCAAAGGTAACAAATATTACGCAAAACGTATTAGAAACGATTATGTCCTCAATGCATAAAAGAACTGGGGAAACCATAACCATAAACACATTATAATGGCTAGAGCAATACACTGCATTGAATTTGACATAGATAGAAATTTTGAATTTTGCAAAAGCTAAGAACAACCGGAAACACAGAAAATGCCGGAAATATTTCACAAAGTCTGCACAACAGTCTAGGAAAAACATCCTTTTAAGTACTTGAGGGAAACTCGTGAGAAAATGGTAACTAAATGGTGTGTAAATCAATGATCAACTCTTGATAGTCACTGGAAAGTAATAAGTGGCACATTCACACACATGATGGTCATCACCAAAATTAGGAGGCCACAAGAGGAGTGAACAATCACTACGACTCAATATCATACTGTCGTTTAGATTTCACTTTAAATGAAACATTCCCAAGGTCAGAAATCATGCATTTGCAGAGAATGAGATTGCTTAGGTCCATCAATATCATACCTGGCCAAGCATTGCTGCCTCAGCCTCGATACCTCCAACTCCCCAACCAGCAACTCCTAACCCATCAATCATGGTTGTATGGGAATCAGTTCCAACAACACTATCAGGATAAAGCATGCCATCTGTGTTGAAAACAACCCTTCCAAGATATTCAAGGTTGACCTGAAATTTCAAGTTACCGTCATATTGGGGTTAAAAAAGATAAATCCAAGACAATTCAATGACATCCTTACAAGCAAACAAATCAGTATGGGTCCACCTCAATACAAACAGATGTCAAAAGAAATATACAACCCAATTGCTAAGGTCAATTGTGCAGTACGACATCAACCTACGATCTTTTGAGAGCCGCCAGCATCAATTCCAGATTATGCGCGATATACTGATCTTTCACATCAAGGAAGTACCCATAGATGTAATTTAAAAAAATAAATAAAAATAAAAATAAAAAGGAGCATTTATTACAGCTTTGAAAACTAAAAACTCATTAAAGATCAATTAGAACTTCTTAAGACGTTGTGGCAGGCAACAAAGTAACAACTTAAATTATGGAAAGTTGAAGATCTAAACAATTGACCTAGAAACTTATAAAAGTACATTGCATCATAAAATGATACGCATTCAATCCTAAATTCATTTTCTCATTTTAAACATGCTGCATGAATGAAGACATTGAAAATAGAGGCCACGATGTTAAGAGCAAAATTTTAAAGGAACTGTTTCCAAAAGTTAGGAGGGCATAAGTTAGTCAGAGGCCCTATCATAGTCACGTGGTAAGCTAATATGCACAATGACCAGAAATGCAGAGTGAACAGATCTAAGAAAACGGATACTGTCAGTGTCCATGTGAAGTACCTCCCATACAAATCACATACTGTCAGTTAAAGAAAGACTGTAAAGGACAGAACACCGTGAATTCTGGATGATTGAAATGTCAAAATAACACGTGAAGGACCTCCTGTACGAATCACATACCTGATGCACAATACCAGAGCCAGGAGGAACAACAAGCATGTTGCGAAAAGCAGTCGACCCCCATTTCAGGAAAGCAAATCTCTCGTTGTTTCTTTGGAATTCAAGCTCCATGTTTGCCTGAACAGCATTTTCTGACCTCGCAACATCAACTTGGACCGAATGATCAATCACGAGGTCCACAGGAACCTGCACAAAGAACAACGCTGTTCTTAAGCTAAATTCTCGGTGTTGATGCTGGAAACATAACTTAATAGGAAAATGAAAGAGATCACACGCACCAAGGGGTTAATCTTATTTGAATCGCTGCCAAGTCTGTTCATGGCATCACGCATGCATGCCAGATCCACGACTGCAGGCACGCCAGTAAAATCCTGGAAAAAGAAAATTCTTGTAAAGAACAATTAAATTATCATGCAACACGTAGATCGATTGAATCAGGGATTACCTGCAAGAGAACACGAGCTGGCTTGAAAGGAATTTCAACTTGCTTTGGAGAAGTATTTTCCCAGTCTAGAATTTTCTCGACATCCTCTTTTTTAACTTGGAAGTTGTCGCAATTACGGATAGCAGATTCAAGAAGGATCCTGATAGAGTATGGCAACTTGTCTGTTGCACCATCAGACCAAAATGCAAGGCACGTCATCAGTCTTGCCACTCATAATAAATGGGTACTCAAAATGATTTAAAATCATGAGTCTCCAGTAATTTCCAATCACATGTAAGATTGGATTTTCTGGTCCAGCCAAGTCAATGAAAACTATGTGACAACCAAAAGTTAAAAAGGAAAAACAGAAGGATAAAGAAAGAACGAATGGAAAAGCTGGAAAGGAGAATTAACAAGGACAAGTCTACAACAGGATAGCAATGTAACTCAGCTAATAATTATGCAGAATTTGATACAAAAGGAGCATAAGAAGAAATGCAATTCCTATGCTGGTAAGAGCACACTCAAGAATAATACCTATCCTCGGATCATTTAGAGCAGGAAGGCTGTAAAATTTTCCAAAATGGCCACCTCCTGCCTTCGGTAAAGTAGTTAAGATCTCCTTGAAAGGATTCTCTGAAGCTGCAAACAAGCAGACGAACAGCAGAGTTACATCCCCACAATAGATAAAACTTTAGAACAAGGTAACATGTGTAATTCCACGATGAGAAGAAAAAGTGATCAACACTGACTCATATGAAAGCTATTCTGGATGGAGTCTAGCAGAACATTTCTTAAACTTGGACTTCCCTAGATATCCAACCAATGAACGTATACAAAAGGAACTCGACGGTCAGAACCCACTAGCATTTTTCAAAGTAATGCAAGGCATTGAACACTTCTAAGCAGCTTTTCCTTTAGCATCATTCTTCTTTTGGGGCGATCAGATTAGACTACGCGAGCATGAGGACTCCAACGCTCTTTTAGTTAAGACAGCCGAGAGTCAACTTGGAGATCCACAGTCACGTATTCCCTTTGATACCATTCTTTATCAGGCTAATCCCCAAGCTCAACGTTCGCTATGACTGAGACATGAGAACTGCTTCGCAGACATATCCAACAAATAAAGCGAAAGGGACAGATAACTTTTCACAGCATGATTACCCAAAGAACAAACCCAAAAACCGACACAGACAGATGGTTCGATTTCATTTTCGTCATCTACTCACTACTCAGGAACAGCTCGGGAGGTGAACGGTACTTTCGGACTCTCGCATGACTCGCGAATCGATTACAGCTTCAGCAGCCGCCATACCCAACGCGAGGACGGCGGCACGGACCGAGCCCGAATAAACTCCGCCCGACCAACGCGACTCACAAGCTAACTCCAAGATCATCGGAGATCAACAGAGAGTAAAAGTTACCCATGGTGGCGAACTTCCGCTGGAGGCGCTCGATCACAGGGGCGACAGCCCTGATCTGAGGGCGGAGGCTCGCGGGCGACCTCCAATCGACGCCGTGGCTCCACCGCGGCACCGAGCTCCGGAGGGATCGGAAAGCGGAGGAGAAGCTGAGCGATCGGCACTGGCCGGCCAGGGGCGAGGGGCACGGACCCTGAGCGGCCAAGGCGCGGGAGGCGGTGGACGACAGCGAACCGGAGAGGCGCGCCCTAGAAGCTCGGAGGAGCGAGGAGGCCGAAGCCGAGGCGCTCGTTATATACATGGCAGCGACCCCACCCGCGGCAGCAAAATCACATAAATGATCGGGCCAATAATTCTGGGGATGGAGATAAGGGTCGTTGCAGAGGAGAGAGAAAACCACGTCGAATCCCGATGCGAAGATGAAGCTGAAATGGTTATGGAGGAGGAAGCTAGCGTTCACGGCTTCTTCTGCGTTAAGCGATTTGCAGAGAGCGACAGAAGAGAGAGATATCGAGAGAGAGAGAGAGATGCGCGTGGTGACCTAGAGCTGCGTGCCCCCACTCTTCTAGAAGAGGATGAGCCGAAGACCCAGCTGAAAATGGTGAAAATTATTGCGGGGGGAGGACCATGTTCCCCTGCGCCCCGATTTATTTGTCCCCCCGTGCTTACCGGCAATGGGGCGTCGCCACGTAGGGGTGGCGGGAGCGCAACGTCCGCATCGAATCGAGGATCTCGTCGCGCCGTCGACGGCCGTGAGGGTTTGACGGCCCGTTGAATCGCCGCGGGGGCTCCGTCGGGCCGTGCGATGAGGATCGGACGGCTGCGGCGAGAAATGAAAATTTGAGCGTTCTACGCTGGAGGCTGCGGTGAGCGAACGGCGCGAGTGGGGGATATTTTGGAAGTTTCGCTGGAGGCGACTTTTCTCCCCCCGCTGTGAATAGCCTGTAGGGGAGCGCCTTTAGTTTGTTTTGTAAAAGATAATGATGTTTTTTTTTAATTACATTTCATGCTTTGTCTCAGGCTAATCTTCCTGATTTGTTGGCCAAAATAGAAAGAAGAAAAGATGACTCTCGTGATATTTATTATAACTTTCTGACGAATGTAAGAATATATTTTATTTGGCAATCAAAGTTGATGGTCAAAGTTGATGGTCGAGGAGCTGACGTAAAAGCGCTAGATAAATATGCATATTGATAATCACCGAGATTTGCCTGTAGCCACATTTCTCACATGAGAAGAGGAAGATAGAGAGTTTAAATCCCTGTATTCTCATGGCAATGATTTGGTTTCAGATATAGATCCATACCTTATGATAAAACATAACAAAAATTTGAGAGTAGAAATAAAGTAGGATCAACAAAAAAAAAATATGCATCTAGATTCTAGTTGTGAGATTTTTCGTGGAATAATTTAAGAGGTCATGTATGGTGGAATAATTTTTCGTGGCATGGCAATCATTAGTCTTTTGAGGTGAGCTCAAGAACGTCACGTCATTTGCATTTGCCACGCGAGAACTAGTTTAGATGTCATGTAATTTTTATGAAAAGAGAGATATTGTATTTATGGAAACTCGGACTCGCCGTCATGTTTTTAAGACTACCAAAGTTTCTACCGTTTCGGTTACGCAACCAACGGCGGCCATTGGTGCTCGTGCGAGTTGATTTCTAGTGCGTCTGCATTTCCTTGATTCTAGAAGTATGAAACCAAGAACGTTCAACGAGTTCTTTATTTTATTTGCTACAAAAATTAAAGGGATTGCTGCACAATCAAATGTGTTTTCTTTTATACGAAGAATATGCTCTTTGACAAGTGGGTGCTCGGCATGTTAGAGCCCATGCTTCAATCTTTTCGGGGGCAACAATAACTTCCCTTTCGAGATAAGGTTACGTCACAAACTTTCTTTTACAAAAAATAATAATAATAAGTAATGAAAAGGAAAAGAAGAAATCATTCCAAAAATCACAACCCAAGAACTAGATTGATCAAGCTGGCTCCGGCCTCGAAATCGGGAATCAAAATCGAACCGATTTGATCAAACCAATTTCAATCGAATTCTTGCATTTGAATTGGGTTTGATCTGTTACCTGAATAACAGTTTCGGATGTAAGTATAATTTAGACCCGTCAAATGAGTGAACTCGGTCACAAGTCATCCGGCCCAAATAGATCTACTCCTCCCGTTTTGTTCCACATAATACAAAATTTAATGACCGATACCTTATTCGATCTATGTTATTAAAATATTTCCATGTTTAACATAATTTACAAAAATTTATAACCAAATTGAAGTGAGAGTGGTTTAACTTTTACTCATTTTTAATACATTTATTCAATATAACTAACTCAACTAACACTCACATGGTTTTATGACCAATTTTAACGGGTTTAATGCGGTGGAAGTGGCCCGTTGCCAAGGCTCCTGGATATTTTTTTAAAAGCGGCTACGCCGTGGAAAGCATAGGAAAGTCGGGTTTCGCCGAGAAATAGCGAGATGCGGAGGTGGCCCCCAACGAACGGGCGCTTGCAAAAGAAAGCTGCCCCGGTATGGGGCCGTGGGGCCGGCGATCACGTTGACGATCCTCTGGCTTTTACCGATCGCAAAGGGACGATGACAAGGAGTGGGGGCGCGCACTTTCCACGGCATTTGAATAAAAGCATGTTGGCAAGTTGGAGTAGAGGCCAATTCGAACTTCTCCAAGGGCGAATCTGCAGTACAAAAGTGCGCCTTGGCTTCAACCGCTGCTTTCGACGCGTGGAGTGGAGCACGTTTATGCTCCACGGAGGCTCCGGCAAATCAAAAAGTTCGTTCGAACTCGAATTCAGTTTAGATAATTATTTCGTGCGCTTATAAAATCGTGGGTATCGATTGTCATTGGTACGAGCTTTAACATGGTAATTATGAGATTTTATAAAATCACTATCGATTGTTCTAAAAATTTTAACCGATAAATAAAGGCGTAATCTATTATTTCATAAATAAAATTGCTAACATTAATCTTATCGGAACTTAATTGCCCTATCACGAACCGACAATTGGCGCCATAGATGGTAGATATATATATATATGACTGTAAATATAGCCCGCAGGTTGGAATTGATTTCTTCGTCTCAATTTTATCTGATGTCTTGTATATTTCAAAGGTTGAAAACATTGCCAGAACCAAATAAGTGTATTCGTCTATATCCTTATGAGCATATTTCATGTACTTTTCACCAATCGAGCACTAGACAACCATCTCATGGAATTCGATCACTATTGAACCATATATAGCTCGCCAACTTCGCCGATGAAGATTGTATGCTGACCTGATAATTTTGGAGGAGCGATGGCACCATCGAGTGTCACGCCTAGTGGCATAGGATCCTTTTTGTCATCCGAAACGACGTATCTACTCTGTCATTGACTTCGTTCTAGCACGTTTGCTTCAAATTAGTCACTTTGACGTTGTCATTGTCTCTGAGGTTTTAAAAGCCCTCATGCTTATTGATCTCACTAGGCCGGTCCTAATATTTTAGTCGAGAGATTGCCGCCTAAGCATCTCACCTTCTGCCATATGTCAACCTCATCGAGCTAACGAGTTCTATAATAGATAACGACCCGAGTGACGACACATCAATACGATCAACACCTCACTTGCCAGCTCCAAAATGAGTCTTATCAAGTTTTCTAAATTCTCTTCAACACAATGCGTTGCGCCATACGACAACCGTCTAGTGAAATACGTAGTCACCTAGTCGCCGATGATGCGAGAGCATCCAACTTAGCTCCATTAGCCCACTTAGCACCATCATTGCTAGTCAAGTTAGAATTTGAGTATAATGTGCTTAAATGGGTCGAAATTTCTAACTAAAGTAGTACTGAACTAATCTATTAGAGTTATCGATATCAATAATTAATGAGTCACCGAGGTTATCGATACCGACGGTTAATGAGTTACCAAATTCTCAATATGATATATTAGTCATTGATTTCTCGATATACTTTATTAGGTAGCGCATGACAACATTTCTGAAACAGAAATTGATTTCTGGCCAGAAATCAATTTCTCAATTTCTATTCCCCAGCCAAGTTTTTGAGTAAAGAAACCTGTTTGATAACGACTCAAAATTTCTATTTCTGAAACAGAAATCCGTTTGATAACAGAAAAAAATTTCTATTTCTATGAATCATGTTGTCCCCATCCTTTTACTTCACTCTTCTCGGTGCTTGTGATTGTAATTTAATTTGATAAAAGTTGGTAAATCACTTTAATTTAGGGAGAAGTGCCAAAAAAGTCTTAATTCTTTTGTCTTTGTGCGGATTTAGTCCTAAACCTCCTGGTTTTATTGAGAAAATAAAATTTGGCGTCCAAACCCGACACCGCATTTATTTTCTATTTTCTTGCCTAACCACCCTTTTTGGAAATGATCTCGCGTAACTTTTTTTTTTCTCTAAAGCTTTCGGATTTATTTCGTACGGGAACACGTACGAATTTATTTCCGAAAGCTTTAGAAAAAAAAAAGTTGCGCAAGATTATTTCCAAAAAAGGTGGTTAGGCAAGAAAATAGAAAATAAATTGGGTGTTGGGTTTGAACGCAAAATTTTATTTTCTCAATAAAACAATGATGTTTTAAACTAAGTGCGTGCAAAGTTTGATCGATTAATTTTGAGTACGGAAGCACGTACGAATTTATTTCCGAAAGCTTTAGAGAAAAAAAAAAGTTGCGCGAGATTATTTCCAAAAAGGGTGGTTAGGCAAGAAAATAGAAAATAAATGCGGTGTCGGGTTTGGACGCCAAATTTTATTTTCTCAATAAAACAAGGAGGTTTTAAACTAGGTGCGTGCAAAGTTTGATCGATTAATTTTGAGTACGGGAGCACGTACAAATTTATTTCCGAAAGCTTTAGAAAAAAAAAAAAGTTGCGCAAGATTATTTCCAAAAAAGGTGGTTAGGTAAGAAAATAGAAAATAAATGGGGTGTCGGGTTTGAACGCCAAATTTTATTTTCTCAATAAAACAAGGATGTTTTAAACTAGGTGCGTGCAAAGTTTGATCGATTAATTTTGAGTACGAGAGCACGTACGAATTTATTTCCGAAAACTTTAGAGAAAAAAAAAAAGTTGTGCGAGATTATTTCCAAAAATGGTGGTTAGGCAAGAAAATAGAAAATAAATGCAGTGTCGGATTTGGACGCCAAATTTTATTTTCTCAATAAAATAAGGAGGTTTTAAACTAGGTTCTAGGTTTTTTTTTAAAATTTTTTTTAAATTTTTTTTAATTTTTTTAAATTTTTTAAAAAATAAAACGGCGTCGTGAGGAGAAGGAATGGGGGAAAGCACGATAGTGAGGAGAGGAGAGGAGGCTGGAAGGAAGAAGTGGAGAAATAGTTTCTATTTCTACTTCAGAAATAGAGAAGCTACAATTTCTAGCTTCTCATTTCTCCTCCAAAACAATTTCTGAAACATATATCAGTTTCAGAAATAGAGAAATCAGTTTGTGTTATCAAACGGGTTTCTCCAATTTCTCTGTTTCGGGGAACAGAGAAATTGAGAAACTGAGAAATAGAAATTTTACCATGCAGCACCTTAGTTGCTAATCTTGAAGTTTATTATCAACATATTAATGGGAGGCCATTTTGAACAACTTCCTTGGTTATTTGATGAAGTCTTTGGCTATTTATCTTCCGGTCAAGATGGGAGCACGACTTTTGCAAGGCTGAAGAATTAAGAATGCAAGTTCCTAAGTCATTAACCATTGGGATTCGCCCTAGTGGCCACCCTTCCAACATGGAAGGGGGAGGTGAGGGGTTCAAATCCCTACCTTCACAGGGGGATGGGGTGAGGACGCGTAAGTTTCAAGAGTGGGTTTCGACTCCCATGCCCTACAAGAGGCATGACAAAAGTCTGAGAGTGAGTGTAGAATAGGAATAGAGTATGATTGACAAAAAATAAAAAAGTTCCCAAGTCATTAAATGCATCTCTATTTTCCTAGGAGTCTTTAATGTTATGTAAATTTCAAGAGTCAAAGTTTTAAGTCTCTAAGGTTACGTTTGATCATCCGGATTTCTAATCGGGATAGGACTAGATAAAATAGGATATGAAATCCTATGATTTTTTTATATCATATCCATTATTTAGTGAATTGCAATATTAAAGTCGGATATGTTCACATCATATCATGTACATTTTTTTTTTTTATATAAATGGCATATCGTTATAAATGAACCTAAATGTTCATAAACGAATATGGTGAAAATCTTTCATAACACTATTCCTTAATTTATTTTATTTTATTTTTCCTCTTTTTTATATTATTTTCATTATTATTTCTTTTTTCCCCTTTCATCATTCTTTAATAAAATTTTATCAAATAGTAAACTGTACTAACATACCCAAAATACAAAAATACCTAAAATATATAATAAATATAAATATTTAATATATAGATTGAATATTTATTATAAGATAGAATTAAAGTTGAATAAATTAAAATAAGATTAATCAAAAATAATTTTATTTTTATTTTTTATTTCTTAAATTAGAATTCAAATATTATTTATATTGAAATGTAATTTCAATTTTGTTAATTTAATAAGTTTGTTATTCAATAAAAATAACTTTCCTATTATGAACATTAAAAATCCTATCCACATTTATCCCACATCCTCCATGGGATAATTTTAACTTATCTATATCCCTTTATATTCAACTTTATTCTATCCTCAGCGAGCACCAAATGTAAGATATAATAAATCATATCCTATCCCGAATTTTATTCCGACTGCCAAACGTAGCCTAAGTCTTTAATGATAGGGTAGTTCCCATGCCTATTTATTACTTTTCTATTTCCTAAGTTGTCTTCCTCTTATAAATAGAATAAATCTCTCATTTGTAACAGGGCAAGATTTGATGAATGAAAATACATTAGATTTTCTTTGCATGAGTAAGTATCTTTGGAGAATGAATAACTCCTCTTTTGGTTTTTTATCCTTGGAGAGTGGATTACTTCTCGATGGTAAGCCAAGAAACCCTTTATCCTCAACTGATGGATTTTCTTTGAGGTCCCGATAATGAGCTTTTATCCTGAAGTCTGTTATCCTTGGCAAGTGGTTTGTCCTTTAAGTCTTGGTGATGAACTTCATTTATCCTTATCTTCATTTTTGGTTGGTGGCATGTCCTTCATACCTTTGTGGGATTGTAATTTATTTTTTATTTTGTATTTTATCCTTTGATGTCCATACACTATTCTCATACACTTAACCGCAAAAATTCGTACAATCCAAAATCACTCGCCCGCGCCTGCATCAGCCGATGCCTATTTTGCACGAGAGAAAATACATGAATGCAATGGTCCAACATGTCATCTACTTGGATGAGTGAATCAATTGTATTTTCAAGTTGGGATAATAACACAAATGATCTCTAAACTTCGATACAATGTGTAAGCGATTCATGAGCTTTTGATTTATTCAATACGGTTCATGAACTTCAGCATGATGTGCAATGTGATATATGAACTTTTAATTTGTTCAATATGATCTCAAGACATGCTCAATTTAATCCATAAACTATACAAAAATATTCAGTATTTTCTCATAATCTGAATTAATGAAATGAAAACATTGAACATTTTCCATGCACCAAAATTTCAGGAATCCTTATTTAATAAATTAAAATTTTAGAGATTATATTATAAATTGAGGCTAAATTCCCAAATCATTTATATCATTTTTCCTTGCAAAGTTCCTTGAAATGGAAAAAGGGAATGTATACAGGGAAAAGATGGGCCCTGGAGGCCCATGTCGAGCGGTTTTCAACTCTTCGACACTACTCCGCGCGGCGGAAACATAGCCTAGGCTCTAAGCAGCCGAGCGCCTCCCCTCAGTTCACTCCTCGCTGCGAGCTCCGCTCGCCCGCTCGCGCGCGCGCAGCTGTCGATCCCCTTCCCAGGTAAATCTCTCTCTCTCTTCTGCTCCAGCTCCATGCGCCGGCGGTCGATCGATCGTTCGTTCGTTTTGCGGTGAGAGATCTCGCGCCTGAGCGCGGGCTCCGGACGTTCGTGCCTCCTCGCCGGCGACTGAAGCTTTCGCGGTGCTCGCAGGTCCTTTCCACTTCACTCGCAGGCTCGAGCGACGGGTTTTCGGACGAGGCGGTTCTCCGGAGCTGAGTAGGACACTCGCTGTTTTTGATGCTGAGGCGTCTGTTCGTCGCGAGTGACCGAAACTTCTCCGCTTGTTAGTCACAGGACGATCGGACCGCGATGGCCGAGCCGAAAATCAAATACGATCGCCAGCTCCGGTACTTCGCTTGCAGCTTCCTGTCTCTCGAGTGCTTTTCTTGTAGCTCGATGTTTCCTGGATTATTCCCGTCCTGACTCGATAAAATTAGAATATGGCAGATTTGATTTAGCGAGAGTGGAAGAGAATTTTCGCAGCGTAATTTTGTTTTGACGAGAGTCCGAGGTTGCCCTTGGCAACGCATTCAGTGGAAAGTTCTGTGTGTTTGAAGTTTTTAGCTACGCTTCTGATATTGGCAAAACATCCATTAGATTGCACCTAGGGTCTTAAATACGGAGAAATTCACATTTTATCGATTACTTCATTATGTGGGAATTGCATTAGCGTTTGCTTGAGAGTGCTGAAGTGTTCATTGAAAGAGGGGTTTAGTTTTTTCGTTATTGATCAACTTAATGCAACATGGTTTGCTCAAAGAGGTGGAGGTCAACTTGATAGAGAACCTTTCGCCATTTCTTTGTATGATGTCAATGGTCTTTGACTTGCATGTAGATCCTTTGGTCGCTGTAAAGTATTCTGTCGTGTTTCCACATGTTTTTATGTAAGTATATTGATACCTCAGGATCTGGGGTGAGCAAGGTCAGGCTGCTCTCGAGAAAGCCAGTATATGTTTGCTTAATTGTGGTCCTACTGGCTCTGAGACGTTAAAAAATCTTGTTCTTGGAGGGGTCGGGAGCATCACTGTGGTTGATGGATCGAAAGTGGAAGTCGGGGACCTTGGGAATAACTTCATGGGTTTGTGCCTTAACTGTGCTATCCTTCCAGTTTCTTTTGGGATTTTTTTTTTCCTACATTCTCAATGGCTCTGCAAACTTTAGTGGATGAATCGAGCATTGGGGAATCCAAGGCAAAGTGTGTGTGCTCTTTCCTTCAAGAGTTGAATGATGCGGTTAAAGCAAAGTTTATTGAGGAGTATCCTCAGGCTCTAATCGAGACAAACCCTTCATTCTTCTATCAGTTTACTTTGGTGGTGGCTACTCAGGTATGAAGTTGTAAGCTACTGTTGTATGCTCTCTTTAGTTGTTCCATGTAAATTTTCAAAATCCATTTTGCTTGATTGTAGCATTAAGAACCGTACTATTCTTGCAGTAGATACTTGTTTTTTATTCTTCTGAGTGCACAATTGAATCCTCGTAATTGCTCTTTCAGCTGGTAGAAGACTCTATGATCAAGCTCGATAGAATTTGTAGAGAGGCAAATGTGAAGTTGATATTTGCTCGTTCCTATGGACTTACGGGACTTGTGCGGATCAGTGTAAAGGTGATGTTCTTGTAATCCCAACTTTTGACTTCTAAAATAACACTGGTTTGTTATCAAGTGATGTGATTTGCTCGAATTAGATTTGCAGATTTCTTTATAATGTTGAACTGAGAAATGTGTATTGAGTCAGACAGAAATCTGTGCATATACTGTTACAAATATACGCTATATCTAACATCCCTTTTTGTAGCAGGAGCATACGATAATTGAGTCAAAGCCAGATCATTTTCTGGATGACCATCGTTTAAATAATCCATGGCCCGAATTGAAGAGGTTTGCAATTTATTACTGAAGACACATGACTCTTTGGTTTCATAAATGTCAAAATGCATCAACTAACTTGGTGAATTTGATGATTAGAAAATCTTCTTCTGCTTCATGCTGTGTCATAAACATAGTCCATTCTGTTCTTCCATACATCATACAAGCAGTGCATGTAGATAAGGTCATCATTTATGACTAAAATATACCATGTCAGGTTTGCAGAAGGCATTGATCTGACCACTGCAGATCCAGTTGCTCACAAGCACATACCTTATGTTGTCATTCTTGTTAAGATGACAAATGAATGGGCAGACTCTCACAACGGCAGGCTTCCATCAACTAGAGAAGAGAAGAAAGAATTTAAGGTTTGTATTCACTTTCGATGTTTCATGCTGAATCACTTTGCTCATGATAGGCTGTAACAGAAGATATTAATGATATTGAACATTTCAGGAGCTTCTGAAATCCAGGATGATTGCATTGGACGAAGACAACTACAGGGAAGCTATCGAGGCATCCTTTAAGGTCTTTGCTCCTCAAGGAATTAGTAAGTTGTAGAAGTAAGCATATTGTTATTATGAGGATAGAAGCGACATTCATCAAGACCTCTTTTGTTGACGGGTTAAACAACCTCATGCATAGCTATATCCCTGATAAGCAATATTTCTTAATAGGGCTTGCTTGCAGGTACTGTGGGGAGCTGGGTAGAAGTTCTTTGTTCTATTTCTATCAAATCAAGAACAGAGTTTTTCTAATTATATTGGTCTTAATGGATCCAATTGCTTTGACTATTTTTTTGGTGGCAAATTTTGTTAAATTCCTCATATGGTTGATTATGCCATCTTAAACCTTACACACAAGGTTATACATGCACTTTGTCTGAGATGATATGTCACCTCTATATTTCTTAAAAATAATATTAGAGATACAAAGATTGATTTACATAATTAATTTACAAGTGGCATTCTCCATGCTTCAATATGGTTCACTTATTCAGACATCTACTTACACTTTATTGTCGTATGTGGTAAACAAATTTTGTGGATCGATGCCCTACATTTCTCATTAAAAGGTTCTTGCTGTCTGTCCATCCTCTTTTGTTAGTAGGGGTTCTTTCTTGTTCTGTTGGCATAGATACCTTCCATACGTTCTTTTTCCATTGAAATTCTTTTTTTTCCCCAAGGGCTTTGTAACTCTCCACAAGCTCTCTTTTGGCCCCCAAAAAGCGCATATGCGATTTTATTTCTTTGCTCTATTCCCCTAGCTATTATTTCATGATGAACTTTTATATGTTTCAATTGCCATCTAAATCCTAAAGCTCACTGTTCCACATATGGATATAGCATTTGCCTATAGGCCCCTCATATATATTAATTGTTCAATGCCTGACTTTCTTGTTCCCATTTTCAAGTGCCTTCCCATGGCATCTTCATTACCTAAGATATGGATGGATCTTTGCGAGTGGAAAAGTAATGCTTGCTCCATGTATTATTTATTAGCAGTTTTCTTGTAATAAAATCGAGCTGTTGCTGCTGCAGGTCAAGAATTGAAGCAGATAATAGACGATAGTGCTGCAGAACTTCATCATAATTCATCAGATTTTTGGGTGATGGTGGCAGCTTTGAAGGTAGTTATCCCAAGTCTTGCCTGTAACATTTATAGCTATTCATTCAATTTTGATATGGTTTAGCTGGTACTTTATACCAATCAATTTGGATTGGAGGTCCTGGTGGATGGGTTGTGGAGTCTTTTGGAGTGATGCTTTTCAATTGGAAAAATTACCTAATTAGTCCTAAGCCTATTGTACTGATGTCAATCCAGTCTTAAATTTTCCAATGTAGTCTTAAACCTTTATGTTAAATTCCAATGTTGCCCTTGTGGTTAATTGCCATCGGAAATTGCGGACGAGGTGGTATAGTCATCGTCGGCTGTCCTACGTAGCATGGCAAGTGATCTGGCATGCACAACTCAATCAAAACTATGTTGTGTTCCTTATTTTTCTGATTTTTTTCCCCTTTTCCACACTACTGTTCATCTTCTTCTTCTTTTCTCTGTTGCTTTTCTGAAGATGGAGGGAAATCTTCACGAGTGAAGCTAAAAGGGTGAGGACAAGGGAAATCTTCACAAACAAGACTTGCAGCCTATGAGCTTCACAAGAGAAGGTTGAGCCACCATTGAGACAACTCAGCAACCTCAGTCGAGGTAGTTCATGGCTTCTTTGATCTTGGATCAAGGTCATGAGGGTTCGGCGACCTCGAATGTAAGGTCGAGACACCATGGATGACGACCTTGGTCAAGGTTGTCCATGGCTTTGAGGTTGTGGGGGTTCAGCGACCTTGAATCTAAGGTTGAGCCGCCATGGACGACGACCTCGAATTGAGGTCGTGGGGGCTCAGTGACCTTGAATCCCATGGAGGGTAAGAAAAAATCATGAAGCAAAGCATTTACATAGAATTAGAGGGGAAAATTTTGGCACAAAATGGCATGAATATGCTTTCTTGGTCAAAAGTATCTCCTGAATCAGCTCCTCAAGATTACAAGAAACCCCTGAAATGCCTTAAAAAGAAAAAGGACAAAAAATGAGGAATCTTAGGTTGAAGACAATGAGCGAGAAGTTCCGTTTACTTTCAATTTTCGTTCAACAGCTTCAAGGAATCTCGAAGAGGATGAATCATGGGTTGAAGACAATCAATCTTGGGCTGAAGATGATGAACGGTTGAGCTATGGAGATACACCATCTCATATTGCACCCAGAATTGGAAAAAACAGTAATAGTCAAAGTTATTAAGAATCGGATTCCAGATGATTGTTGACAAGAGATCTTCAAATAACAGCTACCAAGGCTTGGCTCGAGGGACAAGTGAGATCAATGGCCTTTAAGCGGCAACAGGACAGGCGAGGATGAGGACACACGGCTTTGGGGACAGTCAAGGTCTAAGGCTTAGCTTAGGGGGCTAGTCGGCCTCGGCTCTAGGTCGATCCTAGGTCCAAATGGGTTAGTGGCTCGTTTTGAAGATGAAGATGGTGGTATTGTTAATACGAAGAAGGTGAAGATGAACAGTACCACAAAAGAACTGTAGAAGGGAAAGGAGAAACTAAAAAGAAAGAAGAAAGAAAATTCAAAAGATTAAGCAAAATGGCGTAGTTCATCCATGATTGTCCATGTCAAATCACCAGCCTTGCCATTAAGGACTTCTAGTGATGACCAAATACCACGTTAGCAATTTCAGAACAAAATTGACTGGAATGATTACATTAGAATTTTCTAAATTAGTTTAGGACTACATTGGCAAAATTGGAAAGTTTGGGACTGAAATAGCGTCTACACAATGGGTTTAGGATTGATTGAGTAATTTTCCTTTTCAATATGACTCATCACAGGATCACTCTACTAGAAATTTGGTAATGACAAATTGTCCCAGTTCCTTATGTTTGCCCCCTAATGGAAAGAACATCATCGCTCCCTTGATCTCTGCTTTGTATTTCCATTGATCCTGCTTTTGGGTTGGGGAGGGGGGAAGTTATCTTTACTGAACTGGTAATTCGCATGGATTTCTTGTTGTATCGTACTTGACATGTCTTTGAACGGCGTAAATGACGAGTATAGTGCAAATACATTTAACAGGATGCGATAAGGGTTTGAACTGAACCCCGGAACTTGTTCATTTAAACCCGTGCATTTCTTTCTTCCATTTCCAGAGGATACATTCTTGTTATTTATTTCTTAGGAGAATGCTTGCATCATCTATCAGTGGGTAGACACTGAAAAGAGATCTTCCTTTTCCAGGTCTCTTTGAGTTGCTGCGATTTGAGATCTACGAGTAGAAGTTCAATAGAACCTCATCAATTAGAAGCACAATGTTTACAATACAATGGAAATAATTTTAGATTTATCATTAGGTTCCATTTCCTAGTACCCTTGTTTGTGGAAAATTTCAATTGCTATATATGCTGATCTGCCTGTAGAACTTCTAGCTGACTTATGACTTTCCAGCAAGATATATTTTATTCCTAAGATGGAATTTCACGTATCATGTTGCTTTATCTTTGCAGGAATTTATTGCAAATGAAGGTGCTGGAGAGGCACCCCTTGAGGGTTCGATACCAGATATGACATCTTCAACAGAGTTAGTAGCTTAGGAATGAATGATGCTGTTTTTGTTCTCCATTTTGTGAGAAGAATTTGGCGACATATCTTCTGTATCATTTCTCTTTTGCAGACATTATGTAAACCTGCAGAAGATCTACCAAGCTAAGGCAGAGGCTGACTTTCTTGTTATGGAGCAACGAGTGAGGAATCATTTGAAGAAAATTGGTAGAGAGACAAAGATGATTTCAAAACAAACTATTCGAAGCTTCTGTAGAAATGCACGAAAACTCAAAGTGAGTTTTTTTTTTACATGATTTAGTTCATGCTTAAAATTGGCGTACTGCATTAAATAACAAATTCAGAGTAGAATGGTGTAAGGTAAGCTTATCAAAGTCGCTTTGGTGTCCATTGAGATTAGTGATGCTGCTGAGTTTGCTTGTGTGCTCCTTAACTGTTTTGCTGTTGACTCCTGTTGTAAGTTTCTACATATAAGCTAAAATTGTTGCCTAGTTCAGATTTTTTCCCTCCTGGATTCAATTATGTAGCATTATTAGAATCCATTTTTTTCGTTTTTGTTTATCACTTCTCTTAAGTCTCTTCTTTTCCTTTCCTGAAAAAGAAGAAGAGATAACATTTTTCAGCTGTAGGTGTGCAGGTATCGCCTAGTGGAGGACGAGTTTAATTCTCCAGTCCTATCAGAACTTCAGAAGTATTTAGCAGATGAAGAATACATGTAAGATAGGTTTTAGCTTATATCCCTTAAATTATTTTCCTGCTGAAATATGCAGTTGCAAATGCTTCATAGGCATGCTTAGATCGTGAGACCTAGAGCCCCTCTCTCCAACAAAGAATTAGAAGTTCACAATTTGTTCAAGGTCTTCTAAGCACTCTTTTGGGGTGCTCATCAATCAGTCATGGACCACCTCATCTTTGAAGGATAAATTTAAGAGTCCATCTGTTCTACCAGAAATTCTGAAGATACTCATTATAATATTATCCTCACTAACTTATCTTTTTCCATGATAACAGCTTTCCCCTTAAATACATTTTTATTGTTACTTTGTGGGGACGTGGTGAATGCTTCGTTATGACATGGAATGGTCAGTGTGCTTAGAAAAGTATATTGGTAAAACCGGTACCAGTCACAGGGAATGGCATTTATTCTTTTGGAATTAATCCTTGACAGCATGGGCTGTTCTTAACCCCGGATGATTCATTCATTTCCCATTTTTAGGCTTTAAATTTTTTCTTTTTTTCCTGGCACTTGCTTGAGTCAAAGTTCATGTATCTTCTGGATCAAATTGGACTTGGCTAGTGCAGGTTTGATCCATGTTAATCTTGGCTCAACCACATGGCTTGTTTCAATCTTCCACTAATTTTTTCAAGCTGACTAGCAAATAAATTTTATTGCTGGAAAGAACTTTCATTTTTGCCTGTCATCTGACAATCTGTGGTTCTTGTCGATCAGTGTCGCTGCGGGGTTCTATATACTGCTTCGAGCTGTTGACCGGTTTGCTGCTAATTATAACAGCTTTCCTGGAGAGTTTGATGGGTAAGTGTTGCCAATTTTGAATCCACCATTTTTCCTCCAGCAAGCTTTTCAAAAATAATTACCCAATCACTGCATTTCTCTGCATGGTGAATGCACTGCAGTGAGATGGACGAGGATATATCTCGGTTGAAGACAACAGCACTCAGTCTTCTCAGCGACTTGGGCTGCAATGGCCAAACCTTGACGGAGGATCTTATTAGTGAAATGTGCCGGTTTGGTGCTGCAGAGCTTCACGCTGTTGCTGCTTTCATTGGAGGAGTTGCGTCTCAGGAAGTGATCAAGGTTGCATCATCATCTCTGTTCACCATAGCTTTGTTAGTTAATTCGTTGATGTCAAGTGCTCCAAATAGCTCAGGCTATTATTCACCTCTTCTTTTGGTTATATATTGGAACCGAGATGCTATATTTTACTTTAGAGCCACGTTCTCTGTTTGTTGCAGCTCATAACGAAACAATTTGTTCCCATGTCCGGGACGTTCATCTTCAACGGCATTGACCAGAAGTCTCAATTGTTGTCCCTTTAGCGATTACAACGTCGAACCGGTAATTTCTGATGCTCTAAATGGTCGCACTCGCGTCTGTGTTCTTTTCCACACGATCGACAGTTTCTGGAGGGGACTCAGTTTCCTTCGTTTGGGTTGTTGCAGATCCTCGCTTCTTGAGAAGAGCACGGTAGAATTGTCTGGTGGGGGGCAACGACATGCCAAGGTGGAGAAGCAGAAGTTTTGTGTGAAAGCCGTTATGGGATTAAAAAGAGGGAACTGGTCCCAGAGGATTGATGTACGATAGTACGAAGATGAATTACGGCAACCAAGAGAGATGCCAAATCAACATAAGACCTACTCCCCTCAAAATGAATTTGTAATCCCTGCGATCACTGCCGGTTTTGTTGAATTAATTTAGTCCAAGGACTTACATCTATTTGTGTCAACCTAAATATCTTAAAAGGCACCAACTTTAGGGTGCTTTTGGGAAGAATTTTAGGGAAAGTCTTTAGGAAAATGCAAATACCTTTGAGTTAAAGGTGTTTTTCAAAATGCAATTATGTTTGGTAAATTGTATTTTGAAAGCCCTTTGTGAAGTACTTTGAGCAAAATGGTATTTGGGAAATTACATTTACAAAGGATCTTTGTGGTAAAAAAAAAAATTATCAAAAGAAAAATTAAAAAAAATTGACCGGCAAGGGCAACGGCGGCCGACGACCTTCGGTGACCCTGGATTTGGGGCGGCAAGGTCGCACAACACCGTCGCGACCTTCGGCGACCTTGGATCTGGGGCGGCGAGGTCGCGCAACGTCGTCGCGACCTCTGGCGACCTTGGATCTGGGGCGGCGAGGTCGCGCAACGCCATCGCTACCTCCGGCGACCTTGGATCTGGGGCGGCGAGGTCGCACAACGCCGTCGCGACCTTCGGCGACCTTGGATCTGGGGCGGCGAGGTTGCGTGACGCAGTCGCGGCCTCTAGTGACCTCGGATCTGGGGCAGCGAGGTCGCATGATGCCGCCTCAACCTCCGGGAGGACCTCATCGCCCCGGATCTGGGTCGCGGCGCGACCTTGCCGCCTCGACCTCCGAGAGGACCTCATCGCCTCGGATCTGGGTCGCGGCGACGTCGTGCGACCCTAGCGAAACCTAGATTTGGGGGTGGTGAGGTCGCGCAACCCAGATTGAGGGCGGCAAGGTCCTCTCGCAACCTTGCCGCCCCAGATTTGGGTTGTGGCAATCGCACCACCCCCGGCGTTGATCGTGCCACCCCCCAACGAGGGCGACGGTCGTCGGCGACTGCCTGCCCTTCGTCAGTGACCGCTCGTGGAAGAAGAAGAAGACGTCGCGGAAGAAGACAACGATGAACAGTGGGGGCAAAATTGGACAAATGAAAAATCATTGAGGGTAATTTGGGAAGAAAAAAAAATTATCCCTCATTCTCAGCATTTTCGGTAAGTTGAAAGCCCAAGGCAGCCCCCAACCTGCCTTGGGCTTTCAGCCTTGTAAAGCTGGCATTTAGGGAATGCAAATCCAAAAACAAATGCCAAACACACTTGCATTTGTCCAAGGGGCTTTGGACCCCCAAGGGGCTTTGGGAAGTGGTTCCCAAACGCACCCTAGTTCGGGTTTTACTTACGGTCCAAAAAAGAAAATCACCTTTATGTTGAGTCCTAATTCTGTCGTAAATAATTTTTCTTATAAAAAGGCAGCAACTTTAGCTCAATCCTAATTTTGGGTCGAGTTGTTTTCGTCTAAAAAGAAACATAAATTTTCAAGTGGTACTCAAATCTGGCCCCACTCAAGATTCCATCTGATAATGCCATTAAAGATGCGACGTACCGTTCTTTGTGTACTGTACAATTAAAATGGGATACTGATTGAAATTTTTAGGTTAGGATTGAGAGAGTTGGTGTTTTTTTTATGTTTTTCTATTTTTTTTTAATTTTTTTTTTATAATGAGAATAGTTATACAAATGATCCTTTAACTTTGGGAACAATAATTGCATATTGAGCCGAAATCCATAGATCATATGTGTCGCAGGAGCACCCCCTCTCGGTCCTTTCTCAGATCGTTTTTGCTGGATGGATAGTTCTTCTGGCCTATTCACTGTAGCGTCGGCTTGGGAGACCATTAGGCGGAGGCTCGGGTTCATTGGCATGCGCTCATTTGGAGCAACTTTGATTACACCAAGGTACCAAATCAATCTTTGGTTTATTGTCAAGCGCAGACTTTCTACCCAAGCTCTTTTACTTTCCTATGGCAGAATTGATCGTGGGGAGTGTGCTTTTTGCAATGCCACGCCGGACTCCATTGATTACCTATTTTTTGGATGCCACATCATTGCTATCATTGCCTTATTTTGGGCTACCAGATGCAATATGCCGTGGCACAATAGATCATGAGAGGAGAATCTCCAGTGGACCATAGCCTTCCTCTCGGGCAAAGAGTTTCATAAATGCATTGCCCGTTTTTCTTTTGGTGCTCTCTGTCATATTATCTGGAAAAGAAGGAATAACATTCTATTTAAAGAGTAGTCTCTTTTGATTCCGGCCACGAAGAACCATCTGTTTAAAGTAGTTAGAGATAAGGCTATCACCTTTAGAAATGTGGAGAATACTACAAGGAATAGGAGAATGCAGAGCAGCTGGGGTATTGATCCGATTATATTCTTGTCGGTGGAGACTGAACCTCTACAACGCCGTAGCTGATCAAATCGGGCCGTGGCTCTTCTGGTGTCGTGGTTCTTCATCTCATCCTTTAAGTCGTTGCTGACGCAGGTTGCCTTCATGTGGTGTCTAGCTGGTCCATGGCCTCGGTTATGGCCGGCTTGTGCTGCTGATTTTGCTCCTTCCACTTGGCTGCTGGCTGGCTCTTGTTTGCTGTTGCAAATCACCTTAGTTGAAGGATGCCGTTAATTGGTGCTTGTTTTCTTGCGGGTCCTTCCCTGCCTTGCTGCCTTGGTCGACGGTCCTTTTGCTGTTCTTTGTGCCTGTTGTTCTGCTTAGTTCGCTGCTGCTTTGTTCGCGGCTGGCTTTGTTTTACTTCGGCTCCCTTTCACTCGTTCTGACTTGCTGTCACTTTGAGTGTAAGTGTTTGGTGCCGGATCTTTTGTATAGTTTGGTTAAAGCTCAATATATTCTTATCTTTATCAAAAAAATAAAATAAAGTTGAGTTCTAAATTTGATTTTTTTTTTAAATGAATTAAGCCGTTTGTGTCCCAAAACTCAGTTTGTTGTCATTTGTTCCGTTTGGTTTTTTCTCCAATATTGCTGATTACGGGTCGATCATGCCTTGACTCAATAGAATTTGTAACCGGGTACGAGAATATGTCATTGGAATCTTTACGAGGAGATATATACATAGCCTTAGCATACTCCCGGGAAACCCCAAATAAAAGACCCTAACCAACTGATGGCGCAAGGGTCACGATGGAAATAAGCATCTAGCTGAGTGAACATCATAAAAGCAACTATTAAGGCTTCAGAGGTACGAAACCAAAGACCGCTGCTCTCCGCTACTTCCTAGTCGCAATGTCGGAATGGCAGATCCAAAAACACATTAGGCTATGTTTGGTTGTCCGGATTTCTAATCGGGATAAAAATAGATAGAATAGGATATGAAATCATGGGATTTTTTTCATATATTATCCATTATTTGATGAATCGCAGTATTAAAGTCGGATATGTTTACATCATATCCTATACATTTTTATGATATAAACGACATATCATTGTAAATGAACCTAAATATTCATAAACCGAGATGGTGAAAATTTCTCGTAACACTATTCCTTTATTATTTTTTTTTCCTCTTTTTTATATTATTTTTTATTATTATTTCTTTTTTCCATTTTCATCATTCCTTAATAAAACTTTATCAAATAGTAAACTGTACTAACATACCTAAAATACAAAAGTACCTCAAATATATAATAAATATAAATATTTAATTTATAGATTGAATGTTTATTATAAGATAGAATTAAAGTTGAATATATAAATTAAAAATAAATTTTTATTTTTTTATTTTTAATTTCTTAAAATAGAATTCAAATATTATTTATATTAAAATATAACTTCAATTTTGTTAATTTAATAAGTTTGTTATTTGAGAAAAATAAATTTCCTATTATGGATATTAAAAATCCTATTCACTTTTATCTCACTTTCCCCATGAAATAATTTTATCTTGTTTATATCCCCATTATATCCGACTTTATTCTGTCTTGAGTGATCACCAAACATAGGATAAGATAAATCATATCCTATCCCGAATTTTATCCCGACTACCAAACGCAGTCTTAGAGTATCTGGTATAGCAACCGTCACATAACTGTTGAATGCAAACCAGAGCCGATCCAATAAATAACAAAGTCTCCATTAAAACCCTAAAGTGTTTAATAATGTAAAGAACATTACTGGCCTAATCAAAATTCCGAGGACCACCATGACTGTGACAGTCCTTTGAGGTGAGAGTTCTAACGGAGTCACTGGTGCTCTGTGCCTTGCGGTGGCTAGCAATAGCATTACCACAGCAGATATCAACTCTTAGCATCTGCCAATGAGGTAAGAGTTCTAACCGGAGTCATTGGTGCTCTGTGCTTTGTGGTGGCCAGCAATAGCATTACCACAGCAGATATCAACTCTTAGCATCTGCCAATGCCATCTTAATTGGATTGTACACGCTAAATTCCCCGAAGTCCCTCCGACCACTGGCAAAATCAGTGCACCAAGTCAGACCAATGGAACAGCCACAGAGAAAGAGAGAGAGAGAGAGAGAGAGAAAGGATGAATAAGATGCAATATCAAACTCTTGCAACGCCAAAGGGAAATCAGTTTGCTCAACTAGACCCATGAAACAGCCTCACACACAAACACAGAGAGAGAGAGAGAGAGAGAGAGAGAAAGAGAGAGATGATCTAGCATGCAGTATCATGCCCTTGCAGTGCCAAAGGGAAAACAGCTAATCCTGATTGGCTAATTGTGTATTTGACCCGTGAGTTGTTTTGAAGCCAAAATCACATGTCGAGATAGAGTGATCAATACAAGCATATTCAGTCATCATCAAATGTGTCACAAAAACATTATTAAATACTTGTTCTAACATTAGTTCAAAGTGGATGAGGCATATAGAAACCAAAAAAATAAAATTGTTGATATAAAGCAGATTATCTATTTGCAAAGAATGAACAATATCTATATAACCTGTGTGCTTGGCAGAATACCTGTGCTTTATATCCCATCCAGCAGGAAGGAAACGAGGGTTAATAGCTTTGACAAATACTTGTCTCCATCTTTGACAAAAGACACTAATCCCATCCTCCCCATACTCGTTCAATATGTGATTGACAACTTGTTTCCCATGGGGTCCATGTCCTAATAGCGATAATTTGGAGTTGTGCATTCGCTGGGTTTCATCATTTCTAGAATCACCAAGGTCTGACCCTTCATTTTGTAGGTTTCCATTTTGCGGATTATAGAAATCTGTGTTTCCGTTGTTACTATCATGACCAGCAGCTTCTGGTTCCATCCCTGGATTGATTGGCTCTGTCTTCACTTGGTCAGTGATCTCGTCATTGACATATTGCTGATCTTTTTCAGAGAATGAAACATCAACTGTTTCAACTTTTGATGGATTCACTGGACTTGATATCAGCCTTTTCTCAGTACTTCCAATTTGCTCTTTATCTGGAATACCGCCACCTTTGGAATGTTTTAAAGACAGCCCTCTCTTCTTCTCAAACCGTCTTTTCTCCTGAGAACTCATTCCAACTAACAAGGCTCTTTCCAGATCTGCATCAGATATATCTCTTCCTCCATAAAACCTCATCACAATCTGCAAATTAATGACAGTCGAATTAATAGCCAAAACCTTTTAAAGGAGGTAGGAGGTCAAAGCAGATGAAAAAAGTGAATATCTATACCCAACACAAAGTTGCATGGCAGAAGATTAAGAGTATACAAATCGAGGGCCCCCATTAGTGTATTCTCATTCAAAACACACGTATATAGTTTTTCCATGTCAAAAAGATGAAGAAAATTGTCCTATGAATCTTGTGCATGTACTGGAAGATCAAAATCAAATTTCAAATATCCAAAAGATCAAACTAGCGTTCCAACTTGATTCAGCTGAAGCTCCAGAATGACTTATAACTGAATCCGTAGAATTTAGGATGGATCCAAGATAACAGCAAATATGAGGACGAAAAAGAAAACAATGTGCTGTTCAATTGTGAGTCAAAACACCGGAGTTAAGAGATAAAAGACTTCAAGACCTGTGTCAGTTCTTCGCGGCGCTTCTGGGGCATTCTTTGTCCATGGCGTAGTAGAGCCATTGCAGCCGTTCGTAATTCTAGAGGAGATATACCAGCTTGTTCAAAATTTATCCCCATTGCACATGTTTCTGATGCAGCTTGATCATCTCTCAGTTCAACAATATTTCGAACAAAAAGCGGAATACCAAATTCCTCCGCAATTTTCCTTTTGTACTTCTCAGCCGCAGCATGAGCAACCTCATGACAGTCCACGCAAAGGAGGACTATATCATGAGAACGATGACTTTTCAAATGCTCAGGGAAGTGCATTCTGTAGCATGAAGGAATAATCCGGTAACGCAAGTAATGATTACCTTCACCGCAGCCAACACAAATATTTTTCTTTCTCTGAATGTAAAATTCATTATCTTCATCTTCTGGACGACCTTTAGGCTCAAAAAGAAGCATAATAGCAGGAGGATCATCGTCAACAAGTTTCGCAAGATCACGGCGAATATACCTGTCACATGTGAATATTCATCACAACACTTACATAAATATGGAAACAAAGAAAAGGTAACTGATTGAGAAAGCTCCGAACCATTCAAGCTTTCTACGATCGCAGTAACAAAGCAAGCGTCCATCATTTGCGTAGATCCTACAATTATGGTACACTGGAGATTTGCAAGAGAACTTTTTAACAAATAGCTCTCGAGAAGCCTTTCGAGAAACTTGTTTCAAACTTTTAGTACCATTTTGTCTGGAGACTACCTTGTTAGCTGATCTCATAGTAAAATTGACCAGAATAGAATAATTAAAGACAGATAATGGACAAGTTCCATCTTGACCAAGGCACTTTTGAAGAACTACCAGAGAGATTTCATCAAGGTCGTCTATCCTCTCCTTTAATAGATCATAGAAACTGTCCATGTGGCTGCAAACAACAGGCGATGGAGATGGCGTGGAAGAACTCAGGGAATCCATATTAAAATCAGCCTGCCTTAGGATGTCAAATATATCTGTTGGATTAGTTCGAACTTTGCTAGCAAGAGCAACAATAGCTTGATCTGACAATACAAATCTTAAGCTTTCATCATGCACACGGGCCTGAAAGAAATATGTAAGCCGTGGTAAGTAGAGATAGCTATAAAGAAGCAGACTACCTGCCCAACCAAAAGCAAAGAATGAAGGCAAACATAATAAAGGACGATACAGTATCCCATGTGGAAGTTACACATCAGTAAATATCAAGATTCTGCCTAGATTTCTTCAGTGAATCATGAGGAAGCCATACAAGCAGAAAAGGAGACATAAGAAGGCAAATTGGAAACCTTGAACACTTCTCTTGTTTGACAAGGCAAATGACCATGGTACTCAATTCACGCGGTTTAGTTTAGATGAAATTTAGCAATGTTTGCACAGTATTGCTGAATGACTATACAACAGCCGGCTCAATACTTGAACCTGTTCAACCCACATGACAATGACATCAACCAGAAATGTTTAGCTCCAAATCTAGCGACTAAATCCACAAGAAAGAATATTTGGTGCAGAACTATCTGATCACCCCTCCAATCAGTAACAACATTATCAAGCAAAGATTATTGCAGACACATACAAGAATGAGGTAGTCAAGATCCCTTTTTCATCTAGGATCAGTGAGGTTGTCGTGAAATCGGACAGTAAGATCTAATTGTGATTTCTTCAAATGTTGAAAAATGACTCTAAAAATGCATGGTCAAGGTCCAGTCTAACACAACGAGGCTACTATAACTGAAAATCAACAAAAACAAGGTCATTAGATCATTTCTATAAATAAGACAGTAAGTTTGATTACAGATTCACAGCTAGTAAACCATAGTTTCAACTTGACACATAACAAAAGCATTGAATATCTAATTGTAAATACAAAACAATATGAATTGGCTAGAAACTCGTCAAGTTTCTAAATAATCATCAATTTGCAGTAGATAATAACGGACATAATAGGCCCTATAGAATCACTACATTTTCCATTCATAATACTAATGGAGGAAGGACACTTCATAGAATCTGGAAACAATAACAAAAGGAAATATTTCAGACCAATTTTTTTACGTTGAATCCACCTGAATGACACTTTCCCATCATACATGAGGTTGCAGAGAAGTCATGTCCATTGAATTTTCAGATTGATATTTTTTTCCTTTTCCTTCTTAATAATATTTTCGTTTTGCTGTGACTAATCTGTTTCCATTTTATCGTTGATCCTTGAGGCCTGTTTTATTCGTTTTGTTTTCTTTTTCCTATTCTTATAGACATATTTTCCCTATACCAAATGGGCTGGTTATCATTATATCAAATCATGGGCTTCTTTCAAGTCAAGTGTTTTCAAAAGAAGCTCCTGTGAAGTTTGTCATCCAGCAACAATTTGAACTGCAATTCCAAGCAGGTTCATGGGTCAACATGCGATCCTATGATTTCATTCTGCAGCAAGTTGACGGGATCTCCACTTTAGACTAGTAAAACTGTACTTTTTCATGAGCTGACACACATTTAATTACAGCAATCAAGAAGACCGTGGCCTAACGAAGGCAAAGAAGCAAAATACAAAAAGGCCCAGTACATTAAATATCAGTGCAGATAACAAAAAGGACCATTCAACTGATACTTAGAGATGCCTGGAAGCATTGCCTGCAACAATACAGGCTGAGAACAGACATAGAGAAGTTAAATCAAATTACTCTGAGCCTTGGCGATTTATTTTGTCCCTACCCAGGTGAGAAAGGTACGTTAGGAACAGACAGAGAAGTCTGCAAGCTTTCGTTGTAAGGTAACAAGCGAAGTGGTACCACTTATTATTATCTTGGAAGTATAATAACTAATAAGACTATCCAGAATTTTAAATCTATCTGAAACACTCATATTAAAACAGAAACTTTCATTAGCAAAAAGTTGCTGTAAAACTAGCACTAACCATTAACTCCCTCCAAGCGCACAGTCTTCTCACAATATCCTGAAACTGATTATTGGAACGGCATCAGAATATACCGCAGCGAAAAGAAGCAGAAGGATGCAGATACATAAAAGACCGTGCACCTGGGCTTTGTAGGCATCTGATTCACCTCCTTGACCATTTGAATGTCGGGAAATTATCGATGATGCAGCGGACTCCCCTGGCGCAGCTTCAATATCTTTCGTGTATCGTTGCAAGCAAATCATATTTGAACGGCGACATGCCTCCAGGACAAAATGCAATTCATCATCGAAACAAGATTCTGGTGCAATGTTTTTTTTTTTTCAGAAAGTTTCATAAAACAAGAAGTATAGATGCTGTTGCAATTGTTGGCTCAATTCAAAACAAAAATTCATCAACTTTGATCTCTAATACCAAAACCTCATGCAGACAACTACATGCAACGAGCAAATGTTCATGCTGCCTATCTGGCCATCCTAATGAACTTTATGTTGCAAAGAAATACTCTGACAGATCATGGACTTCCTTATTTCGCTAGAATTCTCCCCATCGAAGGAAGCAAGAAAAAATGAACTATTTGGGCAAAACCAATGCAATTGAAAAAATCATACCAATATCCTTTTGTTTTAGCTCTTGAACCAAACAGCGAGCAACATACAGCAGATAGCATGCATCTGTCCTGGCATATTGCAACATATCTTGTGGCAATGGACGTTGTCTCCAGTCTTCACGCTGCATTTTTATTTTTTTTTCAAAAATATAAGGACAGACATGTCACCTATTTGAAAGATAACCCATGAGTAATAATAACTGAGAAGCTCTCTGCATGACTTTCAAAAATATACATAACAATGGGCCCAGTTCTAACCTGTAGCAATTTATTGGTGGTTACACCACAATAAGTTTCAAGTAAGTATGCCAGTGATCTCTGTGGCTTTGATAGAATGTCACAGGCCTGCAGTTGGATGACACGAAAATAAATTTCCATTAAAACTGTTTTGTCACCCATCTCCCCTCCTTCCCCCACCGCTCAAATCTCTTTTCTTCTCAATAAAGGCAGAAAAGAAAAAGGAAAGCAAGAAAAGTTCCTATGTATACAGTTCATGAAGAAGGCATTTAATAGACACAGGTCCACCACAGGTCCACCTTTGCAGTATCAAATAGATTGACAACGTAAATGTGGAAGTCCCTTTGCAACCAGAGAACGTCATTATCAGCTCCATGAAACACCTACATAAAGATCGAATCAGTACTGATGTGTTGCAGTTATTCACTATAAGGAAACTTTGGAATGAAAAGAAGAAGACTAACGCGTACTTTTCAAGGAAGTTTATGAAAAATGAAACTAGAGCTGTCATTTTAAGTCTAGTTTTTAATTATCATTAATATCATCAGCCAGCAAGTTAACACTCCAGCAAAATTGATGTGTATATGCTCCCAGACATGTTTGCAGATACACGTCAATCATTTGTAGTGCAAGAGCACAAGCAGATACAGGCAAACAAGATTCAAATTTATCCAAATGAAGTGGCCCATGACGTGACAGGCTGATGGAAAAAATTACCTTGCAAATACTAGGCTCACTGAAAACTGGACGAAGAATTCCCATAGCATCATGCAGCTTTATTGTATCAATCAAATAGTCCTCATCTTGTGTGGAGATCTATCAAATTTTGGAAGGAGGAAAGGAGGAGGCAAAAGACACGAGCATTATCAAGCTGCGCTCACCACATATTGAATAGCACATTCTGGTGATAAGTGTCTACTCACCTGCATAAGGGCAGTAAAACCTAAAAATGAACGTAAACTGTGCTGTTCTGTATCAACAGCGAAGACTCTCTCCTTGATCAATACACTGGCAAGTTCCTCCAGTTGTTGCACAGTTTCCACCCAAGTATAGACATCACTAGTCATCGGAATCTTATCATCAGGATAAAATGTGAATTCTAGTCGAGGACTATGTAACAGAGCCGTAATCTCCACCTCATATGGATGTGAGTTTGAAGAATCCACTGTCAAGTTTTAGCATATTAAGCCATGCTTCATAATCTTTCCATGCAGGTATCAGAAAAATACGCGAAGAAATGCTTCCAAGCAAAATGACCAACCCTAAGATATCGCACAATTAGTTGGCTTTTCTATCCTGATTACTAACAAATAAACATAAATACAGAAAGCTTTCCATCAATTAAGTAGATGACATGTCAATACCTCATTTAAGATTCTTTTTAATGAGCATCCTAACAGTCAGAAACAACATACAACGCAACAAAGACAAACTTCTCTTCTTAATGCAGGTCAAAAGTTCGATTATCTTACAACGTCTTCCATCGACAAAGGACCAGATACCGTACGTCAACAACCACAGGCACGAATCGAAAAAACACAGCTCATAAGTTCTCTTGCTAAACAAACACAACCGCTTGATCACTTCAGTTTCATCATAAAGGCGTATCTGACTCGAACTACTCCAGATTTTCTCAGCATTTGCACAAGCTCGAAGGTTCTGGATTATCTTACTAACGTCTTCCACCGACAAAGGACCGAATCCCGTACATTCTCTCAGTAAACAAACACAATGACCTGATCGCCTCAGTTTCATCACAAAGGCGTATCTGACTCGAACTATTCCAAACTTTCTAGCATTTGCATAAGTTCGAGATTTCCGGATCATCGCTACCGCTAAACTCCAAAGAGCAATCACCCGCCGCCAACCGACCGGCGCGACAGCAATGACAAAAGTAAAGACGAAATGGTTCGAAGCTCAGCTCCATAGAAAGTACCGTCATCGGAGCCTCCGAGCTTCAGGTGCTTGAACGGAGAGTAGGAATTATCCGCCAGGACTCGCCTGAAGCCGTGCTGCGGCTTCGACTCGGCTCGCAGGTAACACGCGCCGCGGCGGCGGCTCCTCTGCTTCCTCCGTCTCCGGTGGTAATGCACGGCGAGGAACGCCGAGAGCGCCGCGACGGAAGCGAAGGCGATCGCCATTCGCAACTTCCGATCCCTCTCCATCTTCCTTTCGGTCTTCCCACGCTCGAGCTTTCTTCTTCTAAGTTCGTCGTTCTCTGCAGGTTCGGTCGGTCAATTTGCTACATGCTGAGTTTGAGAGAGAGAGAGAGAGAGAGAAGAGGGCTTCAGCCCAGTTTGGGCTGGGCCTGAATCCCCCACCAGATAGACGACGGTGTAGAGAAAAACGAGGGTAATGGGCCGTCGCCTTCTCGGCCCATTTGATGATCGGGGCAATTTTCATCGGATAGATACTGTAATCAATGAAATTTCAATGTATACATCCTTTGTCCCGCTAGGTATTGCAATTTTATTTTTGTCTCTAAACTAAATTTATGCGTCGGTCACTAGATATATGATTAAATTACTCCTAAGAAAGAAAGAAAGAATTTGACAAAATGAAAAAATATCGTTGTGTTTCGCAAAATGGTTTCGCACCCGATGCACGCTATGAAGATGCCATGTTGATGAGAGAATCCACCTGAAGTAGAAAAGTTTAGGTTGATCAATGAAACACCGCGTAAGGCTCGAGCAAAACACACAAGCCAAAAATCGAGGGATCGATCCACAAATTGAAATTATCCTCGGTGATATGGGAAATCAAAAGCATAAATTTTTCAAGAAATATCTCATGGAAAGCACAAAATTCTTAAAAAATAGGAGGAATCAAGCTATTAGAACGCAACCCTTGTTATCTATCCCGTTGAATTTTAGGAGGATAATTTTTTCCTGCGATATTACTGATTTGCTTTTTTTCATTATAATAGCCGGAAGTCAATTGGGTAATTGAATTATATATATATATATATATATATTTAAGAACGTTATGCAATTAACGGAAAAAATTATAATAAAAAAAGAGGAGAAAAAAAGAGGAGAAAAGAAGGAGGTTGTCAAGTGGCTGTAGTGAACCATTGGGGGTTCGCCCTAGTGGCCACCCTTCCGTCTTGGAATGAGAATGTTGGGAGTTCAAATCTCCACATTCTCAGGAGGGATTGTGGTGGGGATGATTTCATTTTAAGAGTGGGTTTCGACTCCCACGCCCTGCAAGGAGGCATGACAAAAGTCTGAGAGTGAGTGTTAGAGTAGGATTAGCGTAGGATCGACAAAAGAAAAAGAAAAAGTGGCTGTAGTGGGTCCCACACCTGCCCCTTCCTAAGTCCCTCTCTGATCAGCCTCTTTGCTTATAAGCCACATGATGGGGGAGAAAGACGGGTGGCGTCCCAAGCACTCTGGAGCCCTGAAGCCCTAAATCTCAATCTTAGGAAGTTAGGATGGTTCAACGTTCAAACAAGCATCGCTTTTTGTCCCCCTTCTTTCTCTTTCCTTCCTTCCTTTTTTTTATATAAATATATGTACTTTATATATCTATGTATATATATATTATCTTTTTGGTGTTTGGTCGTGTGAATGAATTAGAGACACAACCCCTTCCGTAGGCCCCACGTCATGTGAAAGAGAACCCGTTCGATAAAAAGAGGAGAACCCACACAGCCTCAATCATGCTCGTATCATGACCCCCTCCCCTAAAAGTAAAAGGTCCTTCGCAGTTCGCACCAGCATAGACCCAGAAACGAAAGGTAGAGACGAAGAACGGTAGATGTCGACGCAAATATTTATAGGAGGGGGCGGTCGGTGGATGAGCCACCACACGAGTTCGGTCCGCGCAGACCGGCGTCGCTTATAGCCATTGATGCGGGTCCTGTCGCGTGGTTCACACATGGGATGGCTATAATGGTATTGATCTATATAAAATGAATCTATTTTGTGTAATATTGTCCCCCGTTAAAATAATATGCGGTTAGGGGTAATTGATTATGTTGAAGTGTTGTCCCATATCACTTAACAATGGGTCTTTATGTATTATTTATATTCACGTGATATCTTTTCATATTACAGTTTAAGTTTTTATGATAGACTTTCTAACATGATATCAGAGTTAATATTTTTTTCTTTTGTGATGAGTCTTATATGCTTTTTATATTTAGGTATCTGACAATTGGCCTAGAGCCAAACTAATCGGTTTCAGGGTTAATGAGGAACATACCGGGGCCTTTTTTTATTTTATTATATACAAAATATGCATGAGGCATATATAAGCTTGAGAATGGCATGTCAAACATATTAAATTTCAATAAATATTCTCTATTTCAAAAAAGAAAAAAAGGGCAAAAGAACTTATTTAAGGATATGGGGAACCAGTGTGGTTTTGAATTATCGGGTAGAATCAGCCAATTCAAAATATAGAACAGGGAACCGATCCGGCCCAAGGTCGCTTCTCAATTTTTGGAGCCGGGAACTCGGTTGGTCTCCTTGCAAACTGGCCTCGAACATATCGGACAATTCTTGTTCAGGCAAATTCCCGAGTTGAACTGGCCCGATTGGTCACCCATACGAATAGTTACCGAATGGTCGACGCTTCGGAGAGGTTGTGACCCAAAGGACGAAAACGCCCCCCCGGCTTCCCCCACGAGGCAACGGCAAGATCTCCCTCACCTAATTTTGATTTCTTTTTTATTTCGCGAGATATTCTGCGGAGGCTTCGCCACATGATTCTTGAATTGCCTGAAAAGGAAGGCGCAACTGCAACTGCAACTGCAGCTGCAGCTGCACAGGAGAGAGTCCACGAGGGGGAAGGAGTGGTGTGCGGTGGCAGCTTTGCAGGGAGGGCTGGTGCGCGAGCTTGCTTGAACAGGCGACAAGTTGCCCTGTGCAGTAAAGCGACGGGGACGACTTTTGGAAGCTGAGACTCATTTGCAAGCAACGCATCTCCACGACCAAATCTCAATCACCCCGCACCGCACTCAACTGCATTCCGTCCATCGCACCCGCAGGCACACCGTCTCGTTTGGGATCGAACGTTTGATGACTTCTGTTTATGCTTGCAGTACACGTACGTGCACATTGCTTCACCGTGTCCGTGCCGTCGGTTGAGCCGGCTTTGAAGAAATTTGGGGAATATTTTGAAACGTCTTCGTCAAATTTTTTATTCTTAGGGTGCGTTTATTTAGGGAAAAACTTAATCATAAACGAAAATATTTTTCTTAAAAAAATTATAGTTTTCCTTTGTTTGGTGATATGCAACCAAAAACAATTGCATTTAAAAATTGCTTTCGATCTCATGATTTTCTCTTAGCCAAAAAAATAATGATTTTTTATGAAAAAAATATTATTTTTTCCTTCTTTATTTGCCGGTCATCGAACCTCTGTGACAACCGGTCTAGTGAGGTTGAGCCTTGTTTGTGACTTGTCGTCCGCCGTCATCGAGGCCTGCATTCGGCGGAGGGAGAAGGAAGAAAATAAAAAGGAAAAGAAATTCAAAAAGTGTTTCCATTTTTAAAATTTTAGGAATTTATTTTCCTAATTATATGCGCGAATATATTAATCAGAAAGTGCTTTTAGTTGACTAGATATTTTCGATAAACCATATGGGTGAAAATCTGAAAAATTAATTTATGAAAAATACTCTCATCCAAAAAGACGCACCCTTGTATCAACTTGCATCCAGACTTTTCAAATCCAACAATGTGCACCTCAAGTTCCCTTCGCTGCATCTGTTGTGATCGTGAAATTTACCGAAGTGCCATTTTTTTCAAAAATGCCCTTATGTAATATTATATCCCATTAAATTAGAATAACCCCCGTAAAAATATTGCCCACCACTTAATACATCGAAATTTTCTTTTATTTTGGCAACGTCTTTGGTCACTTTCGCTGCATGAACCGGTTACTTGGCAAAATATATCCGACCCAAGATTATTTTCTCCTCCAACAAGGGAGAATATAATGTTTCGAGAAAAAATATTTTTCTTTTTCCACTTAATTTTAAGCACTTATATTTTTACCGTAATTGAATTTTTATTGATCAATTATTTTTCAACAAACTAAACGAACGAAAATTCGTAAAATGAATTCACTAAATAAATTTTCGTTAGAACAAATGCGCCCTAACATCTTCTTAAAGTCTCTGCTGTGCACACTCACCATTCGCGTTGAGATCTGGCCGCGATGGTAGTAGTACCTCGACTTGCTGATCAGCATCTCAGCTTATAATTCCCAGATGCTCAAATTTTGTTCCTAATGTCTGGTTTACGAGCCCGCATCAAATGATCAATTCCCTTCTTCCAAAGCGTGAATCCATCCCAATCCGTCCAAACCGACCCGTTCGAGCGTCATTTTCCAGGCCTGATCTGGAATTCTCAACTATTTTCCTTAAATTTCCTTCTTCTTATTTTTTTATTATAATCGCTTCTGTCGATATCCGTGCACTATAACAACCCTACACTTCAAGAAATCAATTGGACGTTAATCCAAGGCGCATGCTCCCAAGGGAGATTTTGATCCTCAATATTTTATAATCTCCGCATTAATTTCGCGACCCGAATGCCGACGTTGCCCTCCGGGGGCCGCGCGGAATGTCCGACGCCGCCGGTGCCGAAGCCAGTCAGGACCTCATGTGGCTGCAGAGACATCGAACGAAAGGAAGAAAAGGGATCAAGATGAAGTTGCGGTCGGCGAAATCATGGCACGTGTCGGGCCGGCTCGTGGCGTGGGGCCCGACGGGAATGCAGGCTGTGGCAGCGCGTCCACGTGAGCCGGTTTGTGTCCGGTCACGTGATTAATGGACAGGCTTGGGGTCTACCGAGAAGGCCAGCGAATGGGGACGCGCCACGTCTCGGGCTTGCTGGATCTGATCACGTGCCGCCTAGTTTCCGGAATTCGAGAGCCTTAACTAAACATGGATTAACCCCACACCCACAGTGTCCGGCCGGGGGGGAAATCTAGGGATAACTATAAAAATTTCAGTTCGATGATGAGGAAGTCTCCTCGAAATTTGGAATGGTTAAGAGATTCCGTTTGGAAAATATCCTAAAAACGATTCTAATGACGACGGAATTTAATTTATTTGAGTGTTGAATGAATTCAATTGAGTGTATGGTTAGGATGTGTTTGTTTAAATGAAAGAAAATTCGAGAATTAACTTTCCAGATTTATTCATACATTTTGATTTGTTGAAAAAAATTAATTAACAGAAAATCATTTTCGAATAAAAAAATAAATGCTTAAAATATGGAAAATAAACTCCCTAATTTGAAAAATGAGAAAACAAGTCCCTTAAAAAATAATTTCCATGAAAAGCATTTTCTTTTATTGTGAGATTTTTCTCCGAAATAAACATACCTTCGATATCATCATAAAAAGAATCGTAGGGCAATTTGGTGAAAATTTTGTTAGCAATCAAGATCGAATACTCGTATAAGGAGAAAAGCCTTAAGTTAATTACTGGCAAAATCGAGAAGTCGAAAGCATCTTTGGATCATTCTTTAGTCCGTCTCCGTATTGTTACATTGACAGTTTATCGGGCATTGTTCCAACAAGTTAACAAGAATGTCAAACCCATTAGTAAACGCACGAAAAGAGTGGTCGCACTTCAGGTGAAATTCACATCCGCCACATATGACATTTACATGTATTCAATTTTTTAAAAGATCTTGGTAGCTTTCCATAGGTAGACTTTCAGTACGTTGACAATTCACCATTAAATTACGTTGCGTAAATATATATTTTTGGTCAACGTCTCAACCCTAATCACAGCATTTGATTTGCTCCCTACACTGTCGTGGAATTCCGTAAGCATCGCGGAATTTTCTATGGCTGACCGCCTCAAGCCCTTGGCCAGGATGACACCCCTCTAATGCCTAGGGATCTAATAATTGCAAATCGCATTCTTGAACGTTGACCGTAGACCTCCTCGACAGTCGACTCCACATCATCTTTTTTTTTTTCCTTTTTTCTCCTTTTACTTTTGCTTATTTAGCGATTCTTTTGCCTTTTTTTGGGGTCTACAATTTGATAACAGCAGTTCCTCTTTTGGGGTACGTTGCAGGTTGCACATGCACAATGCTTGTATGTCAACCCCTTTTGGGTGCTCCTCAAGTGCAGCGCATGTTCCAGTGCAGCGCATGTTTAGTTTAAATCCATGTCATGTGATCAGGATGAGAGGTAAACGCTGGGGATTATTCCCTAGCCACATGAGGTTCATGTGCTGATCCAGGGACATGCCCTGCCAGCATTAAAGATCCCATGAAAGATCAAATGTGTGTTCGGTAGGGGCGATTGAAAAGATAAAAAAAAGAAGAAGAAGAAGAAGAAGAAGAAGAAGGGATTTTGAATAATTACCAGTGAAAAAGAAGAAAAATGATTTGAGGAAATTGAGTTGAAATGATTTGACAAGAAAGGGATCCGAGTAATTATGAGGGAAAGGAAGAGAAATGATTCGAACGGATTGAATTCTCACATTGTTTGGATCCTTACTTAGGGAAAAGAATGGGGAAAATATGAATTATGACATGAATCCACCTATGCATGATGAAAAATAGATAGAGAAAAGGGTATAAGGAAAAAAAGGATATGTTTCGTTTATCGATGCACAAATTCCTTCTAATTTCTCCATATTTGGACGGATTTGAAGGAATTTAAAATGATCGTGAAGATAATTTACCAATGCCTCATAATTTCTTTCAATCCCTCCAAACCCTTTCTCTCCGTCCAAATGAGATCGCATTCTCATAAACCTTTCCCTCTCTCTCTAACACCTCCTATCAAACTTTGTGTAGATGTGGCATACCAAACAAAATATAACAGTCGAGGAAATATACAACCTAATTTGGTTGCCATCTTATGGATTAGGGTCATAATTACTAAATGAACACCGTCTTGGTTAGAAAATCTTGTTGTCTAATCTCTTTGCAAGTTTTCCATAGAATTGAAAATTCAGACAATAACGATACAGAAGATCAATATAGTAGACGAATAGAAAAAATAATGACAACGAATGAATTTGAGTTTACCTTAATGCACAACATTATATAATGACGAAGACATCAAACTTTCACGTGAGATATAATAATATCGCAAATTCGTAGACGATGTTCATATTTTTTAGAGTGACAAAAGTTGTATGCCTTCGTGGCAATCTACATTACAAAACATTTAAGTTTAATTCGAGTTTATCATGCTTCGAATTAGACAACATCCCTGGTTCCAGAATTGGCACGGGCAAGCCCAAAAAGACATGACGGTAGGTCTAGATAGGGCCGTTTGGTGGTCCAATCTAGTTTTAGACAAGTTCAAAAAGAACAAAAAAAAAAAAAAAACAGAAAGAAAAAGAAAGATGCTGCATGTTCCGATATATATATCTATATAGATAGATAGGTGTTCAATAAATGTCTTGTCATTTTCTTATGTTTCTTTAGTACACCTTGACCCCATTAAAATACATGTTGAAAACTATGAACCATGTCGAGTCGGCATTTACTTATGTTAGGTTGCGTTTGTGTTTTCTCATTGAATTTTCATGGCGGACTCCGTTCTGCCTAAAATCATTACCTGATTGAATACAACATCGTCACAATGTTAAGAAAATAATTAATATTACGAAAAAAAATTAAATTGATACACTTATAATAAATTTACTCAAAACTAATCATAAATCGATATATAACCATCCATTAATTTTCGTTAAATCTAATTAATATTACGAAAAATCACAAATTAGTGCACTTGTGACTAAGAGAGAGTAAAACTAAATTGATACACTCGTCAACTATCACGTGTCACTAAACTTAGTAAGATTTAACAAATCCATTTGGGGTAAATTTGTCAGTTTGAATTTTTTCACAATATTAGCCCTTAAGAAAAGCATAACTTAATGAAAAATATTCGTGATAGCAACAAGCTTCGGAAAAAAGAAAAAAGAAATAAATAAATAGAAAAGAATCTTTTCGGACCAGAAGAGCACGAGGAAAATGACGGGGGAGAAAGGGAAAAAGAAAAAGGCCGAGGGCATTGAAATAAAAAGGCTGGGTTCGACAGGGACGGTTTGGTAAATTCGGGTTCGGGGAGCTCCAGCAGTTAGTGGGTCTTCTCACTTCTGTTCAACTTCCCTTGCCTGCAAAGCAGAGACTAGAAAGAGAAGGGGAGAGAGAGAGAGAGAGAGAGAGAGAGAGAGAGAACGAATGAGAACCCAAATTTAAAAACAGAGAAAGCCTCTCTGTTAAGACACATTCCTCTCCCTCCCTCCTTCCCTCTCTCTCCGGAAAGATACCATTCTTCTGCCGGTTCCCCCCCGAAGCTCTTCCTTTGCTGGGTCTTTATTCGATTCTTCCTCTCTCGCCGCCGCTGCAAATGGGTAAGCGCTGAGCATGGAGTTGAGCTGAAAGGCAAAAAAAGAAAGAAAAAAAGAAAAAAACAGAGGGCGGAATTGGAAAGAAGAAAGAAGGATGTCGTTGAAGATCAGGGGAGAGCAAGCTCCCAAGAGCGTGGTGTCCAGGAAATGGACCCTGTTGCTCTGCGTGGGTTGCTTCTGCGCCGGGATGATCATCACGAGCAGGTGATGCCCTTTGCCCCGATGTGACAATTCTGCTTCATCTTCAGATGCGTCCGGTGCTGGTTTTTTGTTCTTTCTTTCTTTCTCTTTTTTGCTTTTTTCTTTTTGCCTTTTCGGTAGCTCGTTTCTCGCGGCTAACGAACACGGGTTCGGTTTGCGCGTTTTCAGCCAGAGGGTTTTGAGCCGACTTTCGGTTTTGTTTCGACTGAGGGAGGCTTGTTTTTGAATAATTTTGCCAGTGTTGGGAGATTCGTTCTTTGCTGATTCTTGCGTTTTCCTGTTCTGAGAGTGTCGAAGATATGCAAGTTCAATGCGTTCTTCTTTAGGTGAGGTTCTTTTGGAATCGTTTTGAGGCTGCGCAATCGTAATTGGGTTTCTTTGCAGTTCCTACTGTTGGACTTCTCCTCTTTTTCTTTCTTTTTCGGTTTTTTTTTTTTTTCGGTTGCTTCGATTGACTTTGTGACTTCCTCATTAATTGACAGGGTGAGGTAGATCCAACTTAGGATTTACACCCCTGTAATCTCTCTCCCAATCTGGAGATGTTTTTATGGCTTGTGATGGCTAAAGTCTGATGATTTTCGGACGTTCGTTGTTGCACTGATTGCTTAATTTTTCTCCTCAGTTTTGGCATAATTGCCATTTGCTTTTCAAGTTCAATGATGCTCGTTGTTTTAGTTGGTGATTTGGATCTTTGGCCCACCGACGCTTTCATGGTCTTCTGAATTTACCCCATCCCCCATTTAATGAGCAGAAGGGACTCATCTGATGTAACTTAATGCTCATTATCGTTTCTTCGGTAGTTGGAAGTGCAACTGTTAGGTGAAACTTCATCGCCTTTTTCTGATCTAGTTTCATTTTCTTTTCCACCATAGCTTGAATTATTAATCTTGGATACCTTAAAATCGATGTTTGAATACTAAGTTGTCGGCAAACTAAAGCTTACGGCATTATCATAAAGGAAGGAAAAATTCTAGGAAGACTTATTACTGGATTGTTTTTTTCCCATTGCTGAAGAGACCCGATTTGAGCAAGTAATTGTCTTTTTGATTTTTTTTTTCTCTGATTCATTATGCCTTCAGAATAGTTTGCAACATTTTGATAGAACTTGCGAATGGAAGTCATGCCGACTCAGGATTTTCCAATTCTGATGACAAGTGTAAATTGATAACAGGTGGACGGTACCTGAATCTAAAGGCATTGCGCGGACCACTGCTGTGGAAGCTGAAAAATTGAAACTGGTTTCCGAAGGTTGTAATCCCAAAATTGTGAGTATCCACAACTTGGACTAGCAGTTCATAGTTCACAATTTTCACATTTTGGCCAGAGCGCTCCAATCATAATGTTTTTTTGTCTCTCTCATCTGGTCCTTTTTTTTAATCGTTTTGTTCATTTCCTGATTTTCCGGTATATTTTTTTTAGCTGCATCAGAAGGACGTGAAACGAGACTCAAAGGACATTATTGGGGAAGTTTTTAGAACTCACAATGCCATACAGTAAGGCCCGCCTACTATTTTATTAGCCTTTTATCGGTGCTATCAGTAATTGATATTTGAAGTGGTCCTAGGTCATCCTAATATCTTTTATTTTGACAATGTTCTGTTCTGTGTGTTTAGCACTTTGGACAAGACCATTTCTAATCTGGAGATGGAATTAGCAGCTGCAAGGGCTGCACAGGAGTCTATTGTCAGTGTGGCTCCTCTGTCGGAAGACATTAAAACAGATGAACCCACCCGTAGGAGAAAGTATCTTATGGTTATAGGAGTAAATACTGCTTTTAGCAGCAGGAAAAGAAGAGATTCAGTTCGCGCTACATGGATGCCTCAAGGTTGGTACAATTCCTGTCTATTCGTGCTTGGCTAATCTTCATGACCATTGTTGGATGTTTCACGTGACTGAATACTTTTGCAAAACATGGGATCACAGGTGAGAAAAGGAAAAAGCTGGAAGAAGAGAAGGGAATCATTGCGCGCTTTGTCATTGGTCACAGGTTGGAAATTGTCTTCATTTAGCAATTATAATCTAGATAAGCATGCTCAATGATGTCTACTTTTTAGTGTTTGGTTGATGAGTGCAAGCTTGTACATGTAAACTTTTACGAATGCTATGATTGCACCTATAGTTGACATTAAGAAAGCAGTTGGTTTTTCCTTCTGCAATCCACAGAAGCATATAGCTAACAAGTGCAATTACTTATGCATGCAGCATTAGCTCCATGGGGCACTTTTGTGTGTGTGTGTGTGTGTGTGTTTAATTGATGAGTGCAAGCTTGTAAATGTAAACTTTTATGGATGCTATGATTGCACCTGTAGTTGATATTAAGAAAGCAGTTGGCTTTTCCTTCTGCAATCCACAGAAGCATATAGCTAACAAATGCAATTACTTATCCACGCAGGATTAGCTCCACGGGGCACTTTTGTGTGTGTGTTCTGGCGCCTTTCTTGCCAATCTGTCACCTTTCTTGCAAATATTGTGATATAATCAGATAACATCTGAAGGAAACATGCTCTATAACTAATTCTATGTGTGGTTTAGCCTTCTTATGGAACCTCAGATACTTCAAATTCAGATACAAAATATTTAGTGTAGCCAATTATCAAGAGGTCTTTACTCTCTACACACTCACCAACATAAGTTGGATACTGTTTTCAGAGGCACTGCTGCAGGCCATTATTGTATTTATGAAGTTAATGAACTGCAAAAGTAAATTGCCAATGACGTCTTTGTTTTCACGCATAAAAGTGTTGCCAGTACATTATATTGACATGAGTATATGTAAGATGTCAGCATAGGAATACCTAATACCATGAATGGTAGGTTTCCGTATAGGAACATTAATTTGCATAAATATTGCTTTGGTGAAATGTGCTATTCTGGTTACATTACAGAAGGAACATGCAGTAAATAATTCTTAACATAACCCTTGTCCCATCTAGTGCTACGCCAGGGGGTATCCTAGACAGAGCTGTTGAAGCGGAGGACAGAAAACATGGAGATTTCTTGAGACTGGTAAACATTGATCTTCTGTTGGTTCATTACACTTAGACTTGTTCATCTAAAAATTTCATGGTTCTGATTCTGGACAAAATGCATGATACCTCATTCCCTTTTTGTCAGGAACATGTTGAAGGATATCTCGAGTTGTCCGCCAAGACAAAGATATATTTTGCCACAGCTGTTGCTACATGGGATGCAGATTTTTACGTCAAAGTTGATGATGATGTCCACGTGAATATAGGTAAATATTCTAATCATTAGTGTCTGAGAGGTTCAAGAATTAAAAATAGGCAGAGGATCTTAGTCTTCATGTCAAGAAAATGAGGGCAAGAATCCTTCACTCAAAATTATGGTTGATAGACGAAGGAGCAGAATACTTTAGTACCATAATTCTGAGCATATGATAGTTTGCTTCCTATATTATGCTACTGTTGAAGTCTTCTCTTTATTCTGCTGTAGCAACACTTGGAGAAACTCTGGTTAGACACCGACCCAAACGAAGAGTATATATTGGTTGCATGAAATCTGGTCCGGTACTTTCTCAAAAGTAAGTTCTGTGTTTTTTTTTTTTTTTTTATAAATTATGTCTTTCTTGTATTTCTACTTGGAAGTTTTTCCCCCTTGGTGACACTTAAGAACTGTGCTCTCTCTGCACAGAGGAGTGAGATACCATGAACCCGAGCATTGGAAATTTGGTGAGTCAGGAAACAAGTACTTCCGTCATGCTACCGGACAGTTATATGCTATCTCAAAGGATTTAGCTACATACATATCCATAAACCAGTAAGATTCCTGAATACTCGGTGTAAATATGAGATGAACAAATTATATAGATAGGAAAGTTCTGCTTTGCCCTCTAGACAGTAACTGTATGTCTAAACATTCCTAATCAAAGATTTTTTTCACCTCAATATTTTAGGCATGTTCTGCACAAATATGCAAACGAGGATGTTTCACTGGGATCTTGGTTCATAGGACTTGACGTGGAGCACATTGACGACAGGAGATTATGTTGTGGCACTCCACCAGGTAAAAATAAATAATTTTTACTGAAGTCATCAGGATGGTATCTGTTTCATTCTTCTGGGACGAAAAACAGTTTTTACAGCACTAGCGTAATGCTTTGCAGTCATGACTACCTTCATTAATTTTAGTCTGCCCTCTAGTGTACCACAACGACTGTCAATACTCTTTTACTATTTGCACAGGCATGGAATTTAACCTTCACAGTTATGTCGCAGCGTAGTTAGTTTTTCGACTATCATTAAAAGCTACTTGTTCCTGCAGATTGTGAATGGAAGGCCCAGGCAGGGAACATATGTGTTGCTTCATTCGACTGGAGCTGCAGCGGAATCTGCAGATCCGCAGAGAGGATCAAAGAAGTCCATCGGCGGTGCGGTGAAGGTGAAAATGCTTTGTGGAGTGCTACTTTTCGGTAGGAGGCTCGAATTGAGCATCTTCCCAACTCAGGAAGATGTGGAGCTAGGCCTATACACAGGTTTGCGAGTCCTTTTTCTAGGGTGTTTCTTTTCTCTTCTTTTTTGTGTCCGTGAGTATAGAAAAATCCTATTACACAGACAAGTGTAGATTGGAGAAAGAGAGAGATGCCTCGCTTCGTGGATCACTTCCATTTTATTGAAGGAAGTGGCGATCGAAATGGCAGGAAAGAGAGAGAGCAAGAGGCTGTCGCCTGCCGCCACCCCACTCATTCTTTCATGGCTTGAAGGCCATTTTGTAATCTACATTTCCACTGGTTCTCAAGCTCATAATAAAGACCAAATCTTTCTGTGGTGGCTCTTGTGGCCTGCCTTCTCTCACTTAAAACCTTCTGTCCTATACTCTCTCCCGCTTCCTTGACGGTGAAGTGTGTTTCTTACGCTTTAGCTTCGGGCAATATTTGCCTCCACCACGTGTCGATTTTCGAGGACCGGATAAACATGCTGCTCGGGCATGTTAGTTTTGGACACATTCTTGCTAGTTGCTATGTGGTTTAGCTTCATTGTATTGCAATCTAATATAATCAGATATAGAATATGTGGAAATCGAACCCGAGATCTGTCGATTTATGAATTTACTGCAAGGTAAAAAGTAACTCACCTCAACAATCACTATGGTCATCGCATCGCATGAGTAAAGACGCATAGCCAAACACACTGTATCAAGCTGCTCAAAACAACAAAGGAACAGAGCGGGGCGACAAAGTTGAACCAAAATTGAATGCTTGAAAAGATGCTCAACGGTGCGTATGACGTATGCCTTCTTCAATTCTTCACGGATGTCGCTGGGGTTTTCTGTCAATTAATTAAGCTCCTCAAATACACCGTGACGGGGAACCTCTTGATGTTATGATAGGATCTGCAATTCGAATCTCGACAGGATAAGAAAGGACATCCCCTCGCGTGATGGTGTTTGTCATGTGGCTTGTCGTGTTTGATAGGATATGATTAAAACAATCAAGTTTCCTCATTTTAGAAAATGCGCTCGTGTATTCTTCGATATAAAACAAAACAAATAATCTTGATTGTGGTGATTTCACGAAAGTATGTCACGCTGCATTAACGAAAATACTGTAAAAAGGAGGTATTATCGGTAATTGCGCACATAGGCTAGAATATCCCTTGTACTAGCAAAGTCGCTTTGCCGTCGGAATGCCTTCAGCAAGCAAGTCATCTTCGTCTTTTATCTTCGGCATTCGAGGGCTTCTCCTCTTGCAGCTTCTCATATCATTGGAAACTCTGGCTTAATTAGTCACGATCATCTTTCGGGAGTCAAAGTTACCCAAATTAGGGACAAATGACATGGGAGTGCAACTAATTAGGACTCCTCAATTAGAGCAAACAAAATTAGGAGTCCTAAATCAGACCCAAATCCCAAAAAGGGCCACACCACCGTTAGGAATTTAGGAAAGCTTTGCCCAAGGAAAACTATATTCATGGGATCAACCAAATGAACTTGAGAACAGACACATAATGAAAGCAAAATGAATGTATGAGGGTAGAAATCATCCGAAAAGCACGCCTTTTTGGAGTGCCAAGCAAGTTTCTTGCACTGTATAGGCATCGACTGAGAGATGAGTCCCTCGTGGTAGTGTAGTACTAAACTTATTCACATCCGATTCAGATAGTGTTATCTAGAAAATGTTACTATAGATTGTATGAGATATTTGAACTTAGTACGACTTCAAAATGCCATGTTATGTTTTTAGATGGTAGCTCAACCAGTAGCTTAATTATCCATCGAGTAGAACATAAAAGCAGATCTGATGGTTCAGTTTTCAAGATATCAGCAATGAGAAGAAGGTGCAATATCTTGCTGGTGAATGCATAATCTAATAGCTTAAAGGAAAACACTTTGTAAACGAAGCAATCTGTGCTTCCGAAACATTTAGACATGATCCTAGCCGAACCCGAGGCTAAGAGAGAGAAAGAGAAGAAATTACCTTGCGGGTCTTGTGATGGACCCGAGGAGCCGAAACGGGAGTGACAATGGCACGCGATATTGGCACGGCTCAATAAAAAAGCAGGGTTTTAGACGCTTCAAACGCGGCTTTCTTATTGAACCGCACCAATATCCCATCCCGTCCACCTGATCCACCCGTTAACAACCACGGGGTAGCGCAGACAGACATCTGAAACGCTCACCAATCTAAAACGACGAGACTTAGTATGAAGAAAACGAAGAAGCCGGAGCAAGAAGCGTTACTCGATCCGAAACCCAAATCACTAATCTTGCAAGTCAGAGAACGAGTCGTCTCCATTCGCTCGGGGTTCTTGCAGTGAACAACATGGTACTTTCAGGGAAATCAAGAAATGGACAAACCTGGACGTTATTAATGGTTGAAGCTGACAACCCCAATTCAAGAAAGCAAGCGACGATCCCGGGTTTGTTTTAGTCAAGAGCAAAGTGAGGAATGAAGGAGGCGACTCTGCCCTCTTTTAAAGAAGGGAGAGGGCCATGAGAGAGCAGAGCAGATGGACACAAGGTGGGGGTGTCGATAGACATGTTGGTTATTATAGACGAGAAGGCATTTTGAACATAGTTCTCGGCATTGAATTCCTTCAACCACCTAACGAGAAAGGAAGTTGGAACATTAACTCGACAAGGTACAAGAATCGTGAGCGGGGGAACCTCGCAGAGACAAATCTGGAGCTTTTAATATCGCATTTATGGTGGGTGCTGGAGGGATGTTGGTCCTCTGTTCAGCCTCAGAATTTATTTGAATAGAAGGCTCACAGAGAAAGAGAGAGAGAGAGAGAGAGGTAGGGGCTGTGTGACAATTCATGCTTTTTTCCTTGTTTCTTCTGAGCTTTTCACGTCTCTTCGGGGTTCGCAATCCTAGCTTAGCGTCCTCTTGTCAAACCGCTTGATAGTCCCCGCTTCACAGGCCAATTTATTGCACCTCCATGCTCGAACAACGCCCAAAGTCCGGACAGCTTTCGGCTCAAGCTAATTTGGGTGATCAGACATGTATAACATACGCGCAACATGACCAATCTGTTCGAGTATGGAACGACGATATGCCTACCAGTCTCAAATTATACATATGCATCGTTTTGACTAGTCGCTACCGGGACAAAAATTCTTTTTAGATCTTGATATCGCCTATTTTTAGGTAAGTCAATGAGCTATAGATACACTATACGAGAAACTGTGGCTAGATGCTTTCTCTTTAAGTGTCAAATGGGATGGCATTGGCTTGGTCTAGATAATTTCCATAAGCTTTGCAATTAATGATGGGTGCACGCAATGTACCTATCAAAGCGTTTCGACCGGTGCTTTGAGTGCACGACTCTGTTTTTTTTCACCCTCCCCCAAAAAAAGAGACTTTGTCTTGAGCATGTGGCTTGGCTTTGTCTTCTGAAACGTAGAAAAGCTCCTGTCAGATCAGAACGTAATGCAAGCAACAGTCTCCATAAATGCAAAGAGCAAATAGCATATTGCCTACTTATGGCTAACTGGCGCCAAAAAACAACTGACTGCATGCCTCACCTCTTTCCCAGTTTAAAGTATCGGACTTTGATCATCAGGTTCGATCCTTCATATCAGATTCATTCGTATTTCTATCTTTTGTGTGTACAAAGATAAAGAACGGTGATTTCATCCGGACATTGCATTTGTTTGGATACTGCTTCAGGTCAATACATGTTGAGCTAGATACACAACCAATGTAAAAGTTACATGGATCCACGCCTTTTCTTACAAGGAAACATGGAAATTTACCTCGGTAAAAAAGGCGAAACCCTAAGTCTGATCCTTCATCTTCTTCTAAGCCACTCTTTTGGCTTACTATGTCTGTCACATTCTAGTGAGTACAAACCTTATGAACAACAGTAATGCATTTGCCTATGGGCTTACAAGCATCTCTCTATTGCTCTCCATTACTCAACAACATGAGTACACACTTCCAGACTATGTATAACCTCGTCCTTTTCTCTTTCGCGACCGCCATGCACCGCCTAGCCAATCTCGAACTCCACTTCATCAATGGCCGAGCCCCGCACTGACGCATTTCTCCGCTCGCCCTCCTCTTGATTTCTCTCTTAGTTCGAATTAAAGGCCCGTAGTGCGAGTTCCCTAGAATGGTGCGGATCGCTTATATAACGAGTTGAGACATTTCTAGAAAAATGACAGATGTCCAGAGAAACCGGAATTAAGTGGGGATTTTCGTCAACTGAAACTCACTGAAACGTCCAGCCTCTGGCTCATGTTCGATGGGGAAATAACAGGAGGGGGGAAAGGTCACGCAAGGCATGGTGGGCAGACACGGTGAGGGCCCACTGGGCCTATCCTGGTGGGCCATGATGGGTCAGGAACGACGGGTCGAGTCCGACGATTGACTGGACCTTAGGGAGCCCAACACTTGGCATTCTCGAATTAGGGTTTGTCGAGTTTAGACAGGACTTCCCGCCAAATTTAGCTATGCAGAGAGCTAAGTCTGGGTAATAATTTCGCTAAATGCATCCATGGGGTCTCGCGACACGTCTTGCTTCCAAGCGGAGTCCTCCTTCGAGGACCGTACACGTTAACCCGACAGCCTCTTTCAGGTGGAAAAGAGCTCTCTTCAATTTCCCCCCCTTCTGGTTTAGCCTTTCCATTTCCTTAAAGGAAAAAGCAACGCGAGAAGTATGAAAAGGATCAGTCAAATCCAACCAGAGCCCTCGAGAACTTTTGGGTCGTTTCCGACTTGGATACAGACCGTGATGACCTCCTTCGATATAATTGTCGAGAGAATATTCGGGTGAAGAGTATGAAAGTCTATGTAAATTCCTTGGTAGTTCTTTTTTCCCTGTCGGAAGACACATTTGAAATGAGATATTAGCTATTTTTGGTTAAACTTCATCCTTTTCTTTCCTTTTCATTTTTGCCGCCGTTGCAATTTGACTTTTACCGGTTATAAGAAAATAGAAGTACATTTAGATTCTGTTTGTTTCTCTAAAAATTCTGTTGGAAAACACTTTTCTTATTTTCCAATATTTGAATTGTTTAGAAAAATGAATTAAACGGTAAATCTTTTCAAAGTCAATGGAGAAACCAATATTTAATTCGTGTAATATGTTTCCTTTTTTAAAAATAAAAAATCATGTTCTATATACATAGACCTTGTTGCTTGGACCTAAAAGAATCTGAAATCATTTTCCATGACTTGACTAGACAATGTCACTTGGACAAGAGACCTCAATGCTCCCCAATGTGCATTTCAGACCTCGGTGCTTGTGCCTAGATCTAGCCACCATGTTTGAGACTTCGCCGCTCGTGCTCAGGTCTCTGGTTGCGATGTCCAAGTACTTGTCTCTAGGTCATGAGTCCATTGAGGCTAGGACCGGTTCCTCAGCGGGGCTTAAGTCTCTCAAGCCTGAGCCCCAAGCCTCGATTCCTATGCTTAGGTACCTAGCTTTTGCACCCAAGTCACTAGTGCTCAGGCTCGTGTCCTTAGAGATTGAGTCCAAGACCTCTGTGTCAAGTGCTTAAGTACCCAACTTCAGCACTCAAGTCAATCGCCTCGACCTTTGTGGACTTAGGGTCAGGCCCATCAAGGTAAGCCTCGGTCCACATAAGTTGAGCTTGGGACCCTGATGCTTGTGCTGGCTTGATGGTTATGCTCGAGAACTAGGTCCATAGTGGCCAAACCTAGGTTCTCAATTGCCATGGAGGTAGGGCTCAGGATACCAATGCCCATGCTAGGGTTCTCAATAGCCATGCCTAGGTACTTAACGGTCATGCCCCGGTTTGCGGCTTCCATGCCCTAGTCACGAGCCCCTGGGCCAGGTCCATAGAGTTTGGGTTTAAGACCTTGGTGTTCATGCCTAGGTCCCCAATAATCATGCTTGGGGTACGTGGCTCTTCCCAAGTCACCGATGCCTACGGAGGCTAGGCCTAATACCCTGGTGTTTGTGTTTGGGTCCAGGAAACCCAAGCTCAAGACCCAAGTTCCTTATGATAGGGTCCTCAATGGCTAAGCTCTGGTACTCGGCTCCCTTGCCCAAGTTATTGGCTCTCAAACTCAGTTCCTCGATGGCTAGGTCCAAAACTTAGTGCTTGTGCCTGAGTCCCCAATGGCTATGTCAGGGTCTCCAGCTCCCATGCTCAAGTCATTAACACTCGAGCCTGAGTTCATCAAGGCCGACCTTGAGTCCCCAGTGTCTTTGCTTAGGTTTGTAGTGGTGGGGCTCAAGAAACTTGGCTTATGTGATTAAGATCTCGGGGATTAGGTATCCCCTATTTGGAAAACTTTAAAATTAAATTTTCATTATCAATCGATAGAAAATAATTTTCAGTTTATTTTTAATTTCAATCAAATATGGAAAAATATTATTCTTTTTCTAAAATATGATCTTTTTAAAAATATTCTTTGGAAATGTCAATTTTTTCGTGATATAGATTTAGCCTTAGATTGTGTCATTTTTCATTACTTTAGTGACCCGTCACATGGAGAAAAACTACCCCATGTGAACAAAAAAAAAAAGGACTAAGATTTAGACGTCCAATTAAAAGAGCAAATCTGAGTTCAGAAAAAATCTATTACAATTATTGCATGGTAGGTGGCTTCCGTACTCATCTGGCGGCACATTCAAGTGGAGGACGTGCCTGTTTCTCTATGCTTCTCCGCCACTAGGTACATGGGCTTTGTCGCTCTCACCAAATCGGGGTATCAGAAAGTGGGAGATAAGTAGAGGTGATCGGTTCTCGGTTCGGTCCGGTTCCAAGGTGGAACCGGGAACCGGACTGGGAGTACCGGTTTCCAAAATTGCGAACCGTGGACCGGACCATTTGGTCCAAGGACCGGGAACCGGACCGGACCATCGGTTCCGGTCCGATCCAATAGAATCAGCTATTTCTTTTTTCACTCAAGAACGATCATTCACTGAAGAACCACCATTCGGTTCCCAAGCGATCCAAAAAAACTACCCACAAGTTTCCACATGCAAAATATTCAAATTTCACTTGCATGAATATTAATCATAGTTTATGTGTTTCATGCTTAGTTTTAAGCATAAAAGTCATGAATAATTTGATTAAAAGTTGTGCTTGGCTTAGATTTTATAGACAATCTCTCTTCTATGCTTGAAATATTTAGTCGATGTGTGACTCTTTGAGGCGTGAAGTGCCTTGTCGTTTGCAAGTGAGGGGAGCAAGAGAGAGAGAGTGTGAGCATGAGGAAATCCTAGAGCCTTGTCCCACATTTAGTAGAAGATGGAAACTAACAAGTAAGTTTTCTCTATAAATAAAGAGTAACAACAAGAGTTTTGGTTCTCTTGGCCACATAAGAGGTTGTTACCTCAATTGCAAATCCCATTGCAATAAGTTTTATATATAATATTCATATATTATGTGTTTACATATTATATGTATATAAATTATATATATAAAAAATTGGTCCGGTCGGTCCGGTTCCCACCTTGAAACCGGGAACCGGACCAACCAGCCGTTGGTTCCAAGATTAGGAACCGGGAATCGGACCGCCGACTGTGGGAACTGCCCAAAACCGGCCGGTCCGGTTCCGGTTCGGGCGGTTTCTGTTGCACAGCCCTAGATAAGAGATGGACAAATTGCACGAAAAATTACATCCAATGAAGTTGTTCCGGCTATAAACCAAAATGAGAAAATTAATGAAATTCGAATATGTTTGTTTCAAGAAAAATTCAAAATTTTGACAAAAATTCAAGGTTTCAATTTTATTTTATTTTTTTGAAAAATGATGACATTTATTGTTTACAAAAGTAAATGAATGAACTTCATTGTTTAAGAAAATAGTTAAGGATAAGCCGTGATCAATAATAACATTTTTTTTTGTTAATTATTTTTTCTAACCGATATGACTAATCTTTTTACAAAGAATGTTTTTCAAATCTTGAGTTTTCCATGAAATGAAATAAACGTACTATAAATAAAGAATTTTTGTTTCGAGAGTGCTTAACTTCTTTTGATCCATGTTTTTAAGACAATGAGTAAGTTACTAAATAACAAAATTATTATAATACTAAATATTTTTTTGTAATATATTTATAAATAAATGAACATTTTTAAAATCCGATCATTTCTTTCACCAGGCTGCTTGAAACGTTTCTTTATGGCATTTTATAATGATTAACCAAAGCTATGAATCTATAGTTGGGAATATTAATTTCCCAAATTTAAATTGCCAAAATGAATAAATTGTCTTGTTATTCATATAACATGACAAAATATAAAAGACTAAAATGATAAGTACAATATCATATTCTTTGAAAAAGGAAAAACATAATATGAATATACCAGAATAACTTATAAATATTGAGTACATTAAACATGATAATATTAAACCGAAGTATATAAAACCTAAGGTTCAAGTTTTTGGCAATCAATCCGGATGTACCATTGCTCTTTGTTATCTTAAATTGATTAGAAACTTAATCTTGTTTATCAGGGAAAATCTACATAATCACCTCAGTTGAACTGACATTTACTGATATATACAAGTGAAACCTTAAAAGTTTTAGATTTGACTATCCAATTAGATATGTGACCAGGTTATCAATTTTTCATGACCCTCTTTCAATGTAACTGTCACTTTATTTGTTAGGCTTAAATTCATCATATTTGATTTCCTGAGGGATCAATAATTTTCATGATCATAAATTTTATAAAGATGCATAAATATCAAGATCCAGAAATAACTTTGAAACTTTTACTACATTTCAATAGTTAGATATTCTTTTCTATGATAAATAAACTTTTTAGTATGTTCTTATATATATATAAAAAAAAAAAGTCATGCTTAAGTTGAAGAAAAAAGATGTTAAGAAATGGTAATTCAAGATTGTGATAAAAGTATAAAATTAACTTGTCACTTTAAAATAGAAATTGAGTAAAAGAAAAGGTTTAGGTCAATTAGGTGAATGTAGGAATGACAAATGGATAGATCAAGTTGGATTCGGATGGGTCATACATGGGTTCGACTCGAAGCCATCCATTTTATTCACATTGACTAAATAATTTAGATGGCTCGTACTCAACCTAAATTTAACTTACGCCCACCCACATAACTCACTTAACAAACAGAGAAAAAGGCCCAACATAACTCTAAAAATAAATAAACCAAAAGTAAAAGAAATCTGCAAAGTTAAATGAAAAATAAAAAATAAAAACAACAAAAAGATATATAATTTTTTTAAAAAGAAATGAAAACCATGTCCTCATAGAGCTCCAACACTCCCTCTTTCGTAAGAAGCTGCACAGACCAAAAACAACGGATATCACCATCAAACGAAAACTCGACCAGCCCGATTCGATTTATTAACAATTCACATCAGCGACAAGCGAATTTGCAAGCGTCTATTTTACCAAATCATGGACGAGGAAGAACGCTTGAGGTTCCTCTCTCAGACAACCTACGAAACCGCATCGAAGCTTCTCGACAGATCCGAGGAATCCGAGGCGAATTTGTTGGAGGCCACTGGAGGGCTGATCTTTTCCCAGGCGAAGGATCGTGCGAATCGAAGAGAAAGCTACAGTGAACTTCTATGGGTTCACGTGTGGCGACTTCTCTGGGACATCGCTGTTCAGTAGCAACAGTGGCAGGCAGCTCCCGAGGTGCGCCGGCGACGGAGAACGTCATCGCCGACAGCGAGCTCTTCGCCCTCTCTCCCTCTTTTCTTTGGCATGGACAGTTATTCGTTCCTTTTTTCTTCTCATTTTTCTTCAGCTATTAATCCTTTTAGGCTAAAACCCGCGTGTAGTTGGGTTTTGATGCTGTGAACCCAATTTAAGCTGTTTATAAATTCTGAAGCAATCCATATCTGACCCACCCATTGAAATTAAGTAAAGAAAAGGGTCGTGAAATTTGCCAACTCTAGGCCAACGTAAAGTTAACAAATAACATTAGAAGTAGGGCTTAAGAGGGTGACACATAGTCCTCAGAAACCCCGCTTTTATATATCTTTACAGACAAAAGATTATTAGCTGATCGGATACAATTATTTTATCTAATCAAGTTGCACAAGTGGGCGAGACTCTACTCTCGCGAAAAGGTCCAGAAAACCCCTCATTCTCGTGTGATTCTTGCTAGATCTTAGACTATATAATTTTTATGCAAGAAGTAGGCACCAACGCTGGAATAGCTCAGTTGGTTAGAGCGTGTGGCTGTTAACCACAAGGTCGGAGGTTCAAGCCCTCCTTCTAGCGATCCAACTTGTGCTTTTTATTTTTTAATTTTCTTTCTTGTTTTCAATAGTAAACTACGTTTGACTTATTAGTGTAATTTCTAGCAAGGGCAGGGTATATCACACTCAAATATAGAACCTAACGATCCTAAAAGTCGAAAAGAAAATCAAAATTCAACTCCTCCTTTTAAATTTCATCCCAAAACATCATCAGTATAGGTGATTGGTGGATTGATAGTATTGATGATTTGGTCATGCCCTACTATATATATATTTGTTTTTTTTACCATTTGAATATATCTTCTAATTAACCATGTGAAATAAGTCAATATCAATTGCAACAAATCATGATTCATTTCTTTGACAGTTGAACCTAAGTCATAATCTACAATGATTTTCATTGTAATCATGCTAGTGAAAATTTTAAAAATTTTAAAGTATAATTAAGCTCGTCACAAATTCCAATATTCCCAAATCCTAACCTATCACACAATTGCACCAACTATGTATATTTGATACCCCAAGGCTCCGATTTTGCATTTCCCAATAATTGCATTACACCCTATAATAATGTCAATATATAGCTGAATATTTTCAACAAGAAAATTACAATTTGACATTAGCCACTCTAGGTAATCAAATTTGTGTATTGGTTGCTTTTTTATACGATACAGTTGTTCGATGAATTAGCTAATTTTTCTTTTTTGGTCAACCAAAGGCACTACTAGACTTAAGAACTCTTCAAAAAGGAGCTTAGTGTGCTCACCTGGGGAAATCCCATAAACCCTCTCTGTTCGGAGGAGGGGATTTCTGAACTTCCTACCTCCTCATGACTATGTGAGAATGGCGGTCACTTGAGAAGGCCTAATTAACCAGCGACATAACATATAATAGAGACTGCACGATATGTTAAATTCCAGAGAGATGCTAAGTCTATATTTTAGAGTGGAAGTTTAAAAGCTAATCATAATTATGTCTAACCCTTGTAACATTAATTGGAACAAAACTCTCGGTACTAGAGACCATGAGAACACCTTTAATTTCACAAAATCTAAACTACCCCTTAATACAAATATCATTACATTCAAAACAATAGATGTCTTTCAAACGTTTGCTTTACATGCTAAAATAGAATTAAACCTAATCAACGGATATAAAACCAACTACAAGTATAATATTGCCCATCAAGCCACATAAAATTGGAAAATTGTCCAAAAGTCCTTACGTTTATTGTACGAGAGTTGATTCAGTTCTAAACCTTTCAATTGTGCCATTTTAGTCTTAAACAACTTGTCAATTTAGTTTCAAACCTTTCAATTTTGCTAATTTAGTCTTAAATCTTTTGAAGATTTGCTAATTTAATCCTAAACATATTGAAGAGTTGCCAATATAATCTTTCTAGTCAATTTTGACAGAAAATCACTGAGGTAGACATCAACTATCCAACATGTCGTGGTTGACGTTGACATGCACAAATTCTGCATTTTTTTTTTTTACAATCCTTTCTCTCTTTTTTTCTTTTCTTCCCCTTTGGCTTGTGGCCGATACTCAGCCATAACTGGCGACTAGCCACAGGCAAGAGTCAATGAGGGCATTGTGGCCTCACCTACCATGGCAAGGGTGGCCCTAGCAAGGGCTTGACTCTTGCGGCCTGAGTGAGGGCCACCCTTGCCTAGGTCATGAGCATCGACTTCTTGTCAAATCTAGCTTGCTTGGCGTTCACCCAGGCCACGAGGGTCAAGCCATCACTTGTGTTCTATGATCGATTGTTAGCCCATGCCGAGTACCGTCCGTAGATCAAAGGAAAAGAAAAGGAAGAAAAAAGAGAAAGAAAAAATTTAAAAAATGAAAAGATTATCTATCTCAGTGTGGCCATGGCATGTAGGATAGCCAACAGCTAGTCGATGTCCACCTTAGCAAATTCGGCCAAAACTAGCTAAAATGACTAAATTGGTTAGTTCTCAAAATGTTTATGGCTAAATTAGCAAATCTTCAAAATGTTTAGACTAATTGGCACCAATGACAAGTTTGGGAATAAATTGACAAATTGTCTAAAAGTTTAGGATTAAATCGATATAATTAAAAGGTTTATGATTGAATTCACTGCCGTACAATAGGTTTAGGACATTTGAATAATTATCCCCTTTTAGCTGGCTATTCTTTCCATAATATCATTCCAAACGAGAGATCTTCTAGACTTCTACATAGCCCTAATAATAGAAAATCCTCTTTGCAAGGTTTTTTTTTCCCAAGGAGTTGCTGCCGAGTATGCTCGGGAGATTTTTAGATTGTAGTACATTATACATTTTATGTCTCGTGATTTAGTTAAACTGAATCAAAATCATTTTAGAAATTGATAAAATAAAAAGGAAAGTAAATGAATTTAATATCAAATCAATTAAAACACATTTAGTATGAGATAATGTAAATATAGTAGAAGATATTTTTTTTGAAATAAATTAGAGAAGATTTGTAGAATATGATATCCGTCCCATTATTTATGAAGTTATAGTTGGACTGAGTTGAAATTTATTTTCTATGTATCTATTCAAGATTATCCGATAGTCTTTCTAGTCTTATCTTAACAAGTTCTGTTTGAATGAGATGATATTGATGTGGAAAAGTATGTCTATATACCTCGGATTATAGGGTAAGAGATTATCGTGATCATGTACATTAAGTTATTTGATTAACTAAGCTTTTTTTATTATTGATTTTAATTCAATATCTCATATTAAATGATAAAAGGGAAAAGGAAAACGGATAATATGTCTTGTGTTGTTTTGAACATTTCCATGCATGGTGACCATTTTGATGATACGTAGATATTGTTCTTATTTTATTATAACCAATATAACTTCATCGTGGATAAAGAATTCTTTTTTAAATTCAAAGCGGAATAAGAAATAGAAAAGGTAAAATCACAAGAGGTGAAGTTGTACCCGCATAATATATAGATATATATATTTTTATTGATAATAAGTTGTTTCTTAGATATAATAAGGGGAAAAAATAAAAAGCGACAGGAAATGAGGTGGCAGCCATCATATGAGCCACATGTCGACTCCCCATCGGGCCCTTCATGGAGCACTGGAATACAATAGTAGTTTTAGATTTGATTGCTTTTCGAGTCCACCTTGGCTGTCAACAGATGCCGGGCATGTCGTTCCAACATGGCGTGCACAAGTTCAATTCCAGTTCAGTGGCCGGCATAGTCGAAACTTGAGAGGGCAATGGCGGCGGGCCTCTGGGGCCGTCAATCAGGATACAGCCGTTGTTCGGGCCAGACGACTGCGGGGTTAAGTAGGCGCCCCGGAACCAGTCAGGCTCCGAGATTGCAGACGAGGGGAAGTTCATGAGAAGACTTGAGAGATCGTCGTCGACCTCTTCCAAAGGTCTTATCATTCCTGTGTAAAACACCGATGAGAATACTGTTGTTTACTATTAGTTTTGATTCAGAAATGAAGTTAGATTTCACGCGGTGTCTCAGCTTAAAATAGTGTTGGCATCCTGGTAAGGTGATGTAAAATACTTCCTAAGCGATTAGATAAAATCAAAGTGTCAGCAACGAAATTAATTTTGGGGCGTTCAATAACAATAGCCAAAACTATGGATTAATGTTGTGTTGGAACGTAAATTGCGTCACTTTTTAACTGCTATTGTTGTAATCGTTGGTTGATGTAATAACGGATAAATCTACATAGATTGTCATCTGATAACAAAATGGTCAAAAGTTCCAGTAAAGAGAGAGCTCTATAAATCTAGGTGCAGAATTTAATGGTTAACTTACTGTCATGTCGTCCGCAACCTTAAAAACACTCTGATTTTGCAGGCTCTTAAGGACGTATTATATGTGGATGTTCTTTTGAAATTAGAATTGCCAACTTGACTACTCTATTTGAATGTTATGATCTATCGTGAGGTCCTCACAGAAGTTACACAAAAGGGTAGATGGCTCCGAAATTTTCTTGGAATGTGTGGATCAACTAACAAAAAGACTCCAAATGGATGCTCGAACTACCTCCAGATATTCATTCTAAACCAGCAAATGGAGAGATAAAGAAATGAAGGAACAGGAAGAAGTATTAAATATGCTCAAATCACTCACCATTGAGAGATGATGCCGGAGCGGAGGAAAAATTCTCCCAATGCTGGTTGTCCTCCATGCCCTGATGGCTTCCTCTCTCAGCTCTTCCCACATTCGCTCCACCCACCATACTTCCCTTCACTTTCTGCGACGACGCATTTCTAGCTTCCTCAAAGAGCGCGCCCAGAAAAACACTGTTGTTTGGTACCGTCATTGACGGCACCGCCGATGTTGGCGTAACCTCAAAATTGTTCGAGCAGCAAATGGAGACGGCACCGCCAGCAGAAGCTCCCATTATGTAATCGCCGCCCATCACGGAAGAGTTGCTCAAGGCCGTCACCCCCGGGTTTGCTGCTGCCGCCATGCTGGTCTCTCTCTGCCTGTCGGTGATGATGGGCTTGCGCTCAACTGAAGCAACTCCACTATTGAATGTGTCGAGGACGAGGTTCAGATCGGAAGCCCCCAAGTCGAATAGGAATGGCGGCAGCGATGATAAAGAATGAGGAGGGACGACTGAGGGCGTGGGGAAGATGCCGTTGATGATGTTCTCTGGGTGGTGATAGGGTTTGGGGTATGAGAGAGGATCGAGTGAGTGATAAAAATTAGCAGAGACCGTCGGTTGTTGTTGTGGTGGTGGAGCAAGTAGAGAGTGGAGAGAGGAAGTAGGGACGGGCTGTGGCTGGAGATTAATATCGTAGGCGACGGTGGCTTCCGGTTGAACTTGCTGAGGATAGAGAGGTTCATTTGCTCTCTGGCGCCTCTTCATTCTCGTGTTCCAGAAGTTCTTGATCTCATTGTCCGTCCTTCCAGGCAACTGGATCTCAAGAGAGAGAATAAACGATCAGAGACAGGAGAAAGTGCTAAAAGTTCGCGCAAGATGAAGTCAATCACAGCTTAAACCTTATGTGTATTCATTTATTTGCTTTTATCGAAGTCAATATGACGTTCATGCGACTTTCCCTTGCGTCAGTATTGGCCTAAAATCATGCAGATCAATTTCTATGAGAAGAGGGTCGGTCGGAGAAAAACGGAAGGAGGCTTCCAGGTCGAGATCGAGAGGTCGAGAGAGAGGCCTATTGAAAGATTAGGGCACGATCGAAACACAAATGAATCCATTCGCAGGAATGACAGAAGAAATCAACCCCAGGATCCTCTCCTTGCGACAACACCGCACAACCAAATACTCAAAGCGCAAATTAGAAAGATGATAACGTTCAAACAAAACAAATGTATTTCTTGCTACGATAATGAAAGATGTACGATCGTTACCTGAGCGGCCATGCGAGCCCACTTGTTGCCGAGCCGAGCATGAAGCTGGATGATCTTGGCCTCTTCCTCGGGCGAGAAGGCGCCTTTCTTGAGGTTCGGCCTCAGGTGGTTTGCCCATCTCAGCCTGCAGCTCTTCCCACACCGCATCAACCCGGTCTTCCTCCTGATGGCATTCCAGTTACCCTCGCCGTGCGCCTTCACGTACTCGATCAGTACCGCGTCCTCCCCGGCTGACCACGGCCCCTTCTTCAACGCCCCTTGTCCTTGCCCTCCTTTGCCGCCGCTGCCGCCACCGCTCGTGCGGTAATCACCCTCTCCCTTTGGCTCCAAAACGGTTTTCTCCGCCCCATCGAAGTTTGTGTTGATCACCATCAGGGGTGCTTCTGTCCAACGCAAGGGGATTTTTTTTTTATTTTTTGTTTGTTTTGTTTTTTTTTTTTTGGGTTTTTGTTTACGTATGTAAAGAAAAACAAGAAAAGACACGACAAAACGAAGAAGCTCGCGTTCCTACAAAATGTTCCTGGTTTCGGAAGGAAACAAGGACAAAAAGAAAAATAGAAAAAGGAAAAACCTCCTAGGCACGGACTGGGTTTTTGCTAATCAGGACGAGGAACTCATCTCTCCTCTCCAAGTTTAACTAGGAAAATTCGACACAGAGGAGAGAGAGAGAGCCACAGAGAGAGAAAGAGAGAGAGAGAGGGAGAGAGGGAGACAGGCAGACAGACAGATCAGGTGCTTCTTTCTCGGCCTCATGCTTATTTGCTGGGGCCTAGGGTTTGAGGGTGGAGGAGAGAGACATCAGAGTGGGGAAACTGAGGAGGAGTTTAGAGGCGCGAGCTTCCATTTCGCTCGGCCTCGCAAAGCTTACGTGGGCGAGGGGGCGCTTCGCTCCTACGCGTTGACTCCCTCTCCTTGCAAGCCCGATTTCCGCGCGCGCGCATATCGGCGGAAAGCTCCGTACATTTTCTCCGTATCTCAGCGTTCTGGTTAGGAAAGTGATGATAGTCGCATGAACATAACAGGATTTCTATTTGTGAATATATTGAGTTGGCAATCCTTTGTTTCCCTGGAAGGTATAGAGATACGCACGAGTGCCTATCCTTGCATGCCATCGATGGTAAAACCGCCAACGATGCCTACGTCGAACAGATTCATTGGATCTTAATTTTTTTACTTGATGCATTTTCACGCCTCTCTGGAGCATGATTCTGCGTACTCTCAGCAATTGTTTGCGGAAGAAATCTTGCGATAAATCTCCCCCGAAAACTTCTCCATCATGTCTAGTTTCTTTATTGGTTTGGTCAATACACCGCTTTTACTATTCTTGAATATCGTTTGATTAATTTTTGAATTTTCTGTGCTTGATATATTTCTAAATGATATGTCCGTACAAACTCTAAATGTGTACTATTCCAATTCGAAAGAAGAGATACACTATTTGTGTTCTCAATTTCATTGCAAAATTTCTATGAATGAAATCCTTAAAACTTTTTAGGTTTTAAAGGGTTCTCATAAAATACTTCAATAAATATAAATGAGAAAGTTAAATATATATGTGTGTGTGTGTGTGTATTTTTACAGCTCATGAAAATTTTTGCGCACTAAAAATGTGAATTACATTGTCCCAGCTAGATTACAGCTTATATTGTTATGCGAAATGAGAGTAGAATACATTTGCTCCGAACAATTTAGAGGACAATTCCAAGGCGTGGGCTTCCAATTCTCTCCCTATCGCTCACTACATTGAATATGCTTGATTCTCTCTGTTTTCCACCCTCATCCGCACGAATTTTCGCACATTTCCCTTAGCAGTACGGATTACATCCACCATTAGTGATTAGAGCAGGCTCGAAACTAACGGTAAATAGATTGATGAAGGCCCATCCTACCCCGCTTTTCTGACCAAACTTTTGCTCAAAGGTCATTGCTCTGAAGCGGCTCAAATGCTCACTCACCACCCAACAGTGGGATGAATTCTCACGAATTGCAACAGCATTGACTCAGAGAAGATTCCGAATACATAACCGTCCACAGTCTAGAACGAACTATTATCAGTTAAGTTACCGTCGGATCATGAAAACCTCACGTGAAATTCATGAAAAAAATCGAGGGTTTGGTGTACTGAGCTCATATGAATCCGATACCCCTCAGTTTTTGTTCTGCTACTGATGTTAAAAGGTCACACGATGGTGGAGAAACATTGCAACCGCCATATGTAGATTTTTTTTTTTTTTTTGGTTCCTATATACCTCCCTCAGGGATCTTCAAGAGCGCTTATCAGGTCTTCACACAGATAGAAAGTACATATGAAGGGCATCAGCTCTGGTTAATCCCCTCTTTTAGGTCACTTTCCTGTGCAAAGCGGTTCAACTGTTTTCTGTAAATGTACTCTTGTTTTAAACAGAAGCAACCATCTGGTTTTAAACAGAAGCAACCACAACAGACTAAAGATCATAAAATCAGGCCAATCTACCCCTCTATGCTGTCCTGCATTTTTACCTGATGAGGGAATTTTAAGTCTGATTACAGGCCTAAAATAGGAAAGGCTGCCGATTGGCTGCAGAGCAACAACAGTTTACAGAATGCATTCCAAAATTGGCACGAAAAATGTGAAATAATGTACATGAGCAACATTGCATCACCCAGATATGCCATTATGACCTTAGAGAAGCTGTAATTGAAGCATTCTAACCTATTTACACAATCTATATTTTGCATCAACAAAAGCTCTGCTACAAAGGGAATGCACTTTCAAAACAACAAAACAGACGAATTGAATGGAGGAGGATTGGAGTAGCAAAGGCCCCCACACAAGTACTAGGGACCTAATATTGTAATGAGCATATAATGGTTGCATATTCTATGTGATTCTACATCAGCCAAAGAAGTCTTTTTCTACGAATTCTCAAAACCACTTAAATGAGAAATTTACGATGGAAAACTTCAAGATAAAATCAAAAGATCAAAAGTTAACAATCACCTTACGCAAATAGAAGTCTCAAAAGAGCCAAATTAGACAGGACCATTAATATGAGGTATAGATAACATGAATCTATCAAGGAATAGACAGGATGTTGAGTATTCAACCTTGCAAGTATTTGTAATATAATTCCACAAGAATTACGCCTTCCAGGTCTATGACCAAGAACAGAGGCAGATGTACAAACTTCGAAAAGGAAGAAGCTAAATACCATCTTTCCTTTTACTTCCTGAGAGAAAAGAACCAGATACGTCCACTCACATCATGTTTCCCGTTCCTCCTGATATCATGATTGACAGGAGGTCAATGATGTGCTAAGACATGTGAAATTTTTTTCCAACAAAAGGGTCCAGTTGGCAGTCACAACATGTCTTTGATGAAGTCAAGGTTGAGTGTATCCCGAACAATGAGAAATAGCCCGACGAATATGACAAACACGATTCCTGAGGACATGATACGCTGTTCCACTTCCAGAGGAAGCTTCCTTCCACCCCTTGCCGCCTCCACGAGAATTAAGGCCAACGTGCCCCCATCCAAGGCAGGCAATGGAAGTAGATTTATGACTGCCAGATTTATATTTAACACAGCCGCAAATTGGTAAAGTCCATCGATATTCGATCTAGCAACTTCTGCCCCTACAGCAATGATAGCTACAGGACCAGAAACTTTGCCAGCGGTTTGCGAGAAGTTCATAAAAGTTTGTCTTAAGCTGTCGAGCACATTGGATGACAGACCCCAAAATTCCTTGCCAGTAAAGTTAAAGGCTTCGAAAATATCTTTCGGTATGGCCTTCGATATTCTAACATTCGGCGATAATTGCACTCCAATTTTACCAGTCCCATCGAAGTTTTCATCTGGGGTCACGCCAATGTCAAAATCCTCCTTCCCTCTCTCAACCTTAAGGAACACATTCCTCCTCGGACTTTTCTTAATTACATCTACTAGCTCGGAAACTGCAGTCGGCCCTTGTCTTGATAATTTATTTCCATTAACAGCAAGAATCACATCACCAGGAAGCAACCCATCTCGAGAGGCTGCTGAAAATGCCCGGACCTCAGGCACGAGCACCCCGGGGAAAGCCTCTTGCACAGGCAATCCAACAGATAACACTTGAACAAAGATTATAACATACGCAAAAACTATATTGGCGATCACCCCGGCCGAAACAACTAGCACCCTGTCCCATATCGGCCTATTCTTGAGCAAATTCACATCATCCACCGGAATTTCAGAGTCAGGATCATTGTCCGGAAATCCTACGAACCCACCTAAAGGGAAAGCTCTAACAGAGTACTCTACATTGTTCGCGTTAAACTTAGCTAAAACCGGGCCGAACCCGATAGCGAACTTACTTACATGAATGCCCTGAAGATAAGCGGCTAAGAAATGACCGCTCTCGTGTACCACGATAATGGCGGTGAGGACTCCAACAGCCTCCAGGACCGACTCGAAGTTGCCCAAATCGAAGCCGGGAGCGGCGAACGCCCTCGAATCGAGCCTCTTCCCGCGCGGAGACCCGCCCCTCCCGAAGGAAACCCGGTTCTTGCCGTCGGAATTAGGCTGCGCCCAGGAGAGAGAGCAGAGAGGGGAGGGAGCAAGAAGAGATTTTGAGAAGTGGGTCCTGGGCTTCAGGGGGTATTCGGAGAGGAGGGACTTGGGGCCGACCAATCTGGTGAAGGAGTAGGAGGAAGATGATGATGGCGGGCATGTCGAGAGGTTCATAAGCATGGCTTCTTGGATTCTTCTCTTCTACTGGTAAAGGATTAAGTGGGGGGGAAAAAGATTGGGTTAGCGGGAGGAGGGAAGGAATGAAGAGGAGAGACCGGTGATTGGATAATCCATGGCTTTTGGGTTGTGTGTGGATGGGAAGCCACCGAAGTGTCCCCCCCACTCCTCTTCGCAGAGACTTGGGCTTTTGTGACCGTGTGGATCCAGCTGCGTCCAAGAACTGCGAGTTCGACCTACACGGCTTGTGATTTTGTCAGGAGGTGGCCGCTGAGGTCGATGCTCTGCAACCGCAGATGTCAACAGCCAAATCACATTTGGTGTTAACGTCGAAGATATGATTTGGATTAGGGTGCCTTGTCGAGGGAAAACTCAATGGTAAAAAAATATATAATTGAAAATTTTATTTTTTTGGGAAAATTGTTAGTTTTTCTCTTTTTCTTTTTTGTTGATGTGTGGTCAAAAAAGTTTTTTTTGGTATTTGGATCTTATTCGGAAGATAATTTCGATCTCATGATTTTATTTTAGGCTAAAAACTCTATTTTTAAAATTTTTTTTATTTTTTATTTTTTTTACTATTTTTTTTTACCTTTTTCCTTCTCCATTCGCTGGTCACTAAGCCTTTGTGACGCCCAGTGGCGATCATAGGCAAGCTCAAGCTCGTCGGCCTGCATTATAGTTGGTCGTCGGGCTGCAAGTCGTCGCTTAGGCATTGGCTAGAGGAAAAAGAATGAGGAAGAAGGAGAAAGGATAAAAAAAAAAGATAAAAGAAGAAAAGGAAAAGGAAAGAAAAAATAGAAAAAGAAATAAAATTGTAATTTTTTTGATATTTTAAATAAATAAAAATGATTACAAAATCATTTTTTAAAAATATTTTTATAAGAACAAAGTTTTGTTAATCACGGACTCGAGCCCAAGTGTCAAGAACCTGCACACAATCTTTGTGAACCTAGGCTTAAGTGTTGGGACCAGAGTTCCAACGTTGTGGACCCAATCATGGCTTTTATGAACCTGAGTTTGGGTGCGATAGGGGTTGGGCCCGACCTTGGTGAACCCAAGCATAAGTGCCAGGGGCCCAAGCCTAAGTATCGGGGTCCTTGGCCGCCGTAAGACTTTAACCTGAACACTATGACTTGGAAATCAATTTGAGATTTTCATGTTCAAGCGTAGAATGTCGGGTTCAAGCATCGATAATTAGTTATATTTTAGAAATCGTTTTTTGGTTCTTATAAAGAATAAATCATTTTCCCAAATTTAAGTTTCAATATGAAAACGTTTTCTGTTTACTCATTTTTTTAAGCGAATCAAACTTAGGAAAATGAGGAAAATATTTTTCGCGAAACAAATATATTTTACAAAATTTCTTCACAGACTGAAGTCAATCAATTTATTAGCGAGTCTCGATAAATTTAACATGAATGAAGGCTATTTATGAATTGGTTATACTCTAATTTTTTAATGCTTAACATGTGAATTTCATTTAATAATGAACAAATGGAGTTTATAATAAATCCCTTTTTACATAGACAATTGAGGTCACTTGCATTCATTCACACTATTCATGATTTTTTTTTTTAATTTTAAATTACTCCTTAATTTTGATTGAAGGCTGTTTTATAAACGGGCCTTTTGCGTTGTGCCAAAGAAGCAGGCCTTCTAGTACTCTTTATCTTTGCCAAATTCACACTCCGTGCATCTGTTTGGTAAGGCGGTACAAAATGATATACAATAATATGGAAAATTATCCAAAAAAGTCCTAAACTCTAGTGTACGGTGGTTAATTAATCATAAATCTTTTGAATATACTAATTCAATCTTAGACCTTTAACAACTTGCCAATTTAATTCTTAAACTTTTAATGAATTACCGAATTAGTCTTAAATTTTTTAACAAATTACTAATTTAGTCTTTGCGACTAATTTTGACTGGACACTACTGATGTGACATCCCAATAAATGCTACCCATCCTATGTGATGTGGGTAGCAATAATGTGGATTATTTTTATATTCTTGAAAAAATTATGATTTTTTCATTGATTTATTTATTTTTTTCCTCTTTATACACATCGCAAGTTGGGTTGCCAGCTCACGTCCTATTCCGGCTAGGTGAGGGTTGCTATGACCTCGATGGGGCCAATAATGGGCTAGACGAGAGATCGTGATGCCCTTGTTGGCCATAACAAGGGCTCATGAGCCCTTGCCAAACTTAGAGAGGGTTGCAATGCCCTCATCAGATCTAGTGAGGTGAGGGCATCACAACCCTCACCACCGTAGTGAGGGCTTGCATGCCCTTGCCAAATCTAGCGAGGGCTATGACCCTTGCCTGCGGTTGGTGAAGGCTTCATGGCCCTTGCCTAGGTTTGGCAGGGTGATTAGTATCTGGCGGCCCCATTGGCCATGTTTAAAAATAGGGAAAAAAAGAAATAAAAAATAATAATAAAAATCATAATTTTTTTTAAGATAAAAATAAAAAATTGTCCATGCTAGCTACCCACGCCGTGTAGGATGATTGGTATTGACTGTGCTGCTATGTCAGTGATGTTTAACTAAAGTTAGTCGAAATGACTAAATTGACAATTCATTAAAAGATTTAAGATTGATTTGGAAAATTATTTAAAGGTTTAGGACTAAATTTGCATAACTGGAATATTTATGATTAAATTGGCAAGTTGTCAATAGGTTAAGGATTGAATTGAAAGATTTAAGATTGAATTGACCGCTGTATAATAAATTTATGACTTTTTAGACAATTTTCTTGCAATAAAATAAAAGAGGGAATTCAATATTTTCTAGTTTTTAATGGGAGCGAAATGGAAAGAGAATTCTTTTATGTAGTTCTTATAGAACAAAAGTGAGAATGAATGGAATAAGAAAGTCCGATGCATTTTCATCTACTTAAAATAACAAATCTATCGTAGCACAATAGAATCATCATCATAATAAAGTTATAAAATCTTTATGAAAATCATAACCAATAAATAAATGATTATGAATTATATTACAAATTTAATTAGGATCACAAAATATATATGTTTTCTATGGACACCATGTGTTCATACAACATTGCCAAAGGACTTTGAGTCTATAAAACTTTTGGAATGTTAAGGTGTTTGGCAACAAAATTGTAAAGCCCTTTTGGTCACAACTACCATCTCCAAAGACCTTTTAACCTGCAAATCCCAGCTGGCATTGGCATTTAACATTTTTTAGAATATCGCTTTTAGGGTTAATGAATTTTTTCTTTCAATTTTGACCTCATTAATAATTTCATGCTCCGATTTTTGCCCTCAAAATCACTATTGATCTTCTCCCTCGCTAAACCAAACGTTGAGTCACCTAGCGTCTAGGCTCATGCGTCTGGGTCAAGATTGCAGGTAGATCATATTAAGGCTCTATTCGTTTCGCGGAAAATGTGGCGTTTCTGGAAAATATTTTCTAGGAAATCATTTTCCAGAAAAATGTAATTATTTTCCGGTGTTCGGATGAAACTTGAAAATGAAGTGGAAAATATTTTTTGCTGTTCGGTAAGGAAAATATTTTCTTTCATATACTTTTTTTCATTTATTTTATATTTTAAAATGAATTGTTCATATTTTAAAAAAATTGATTTGTAATTATTTTTAATTTTTAAATCTATTATTTATTTTTATTTTATTTTTTCTTTGTTTTCCATCTCCTTCTTTCTTGGCCGGTCGCCGGCCATGGCGATGGCCTGCGATCAGCCACCGGCGAGCCTCGAGCTCGCCGACGAGCATGAGGCTTGCCGCTCACCAGATTGGCGAGCCCGAGCATCGAGCTGGAGGCTTGCCAAATTGATGAGCTCGAGGTTTGCCTGGCGACAACCGATGACTAGCCAAGAAAGAAGAAGATGAGAAACAAAGAAAAGAAAAAGAAAAATAAAGAAAATAAAATAAAAATAAAAATAAAGAAAAATAAAAAAGAAAAGAAAAAAGAGATTAAAAATAATGCGAATTAAAAAAGAAAAAGAAAATTAAAAATAATTCGAATAAAAAAAGAAAAGAAGAAGAAGAAATGAGAGGAGGAAGTGAGGATTTGTAGAGATATGAGATAAGAGAGATCACGTGAGGAAAATATTTTACACTTTTTAAAAGTGGAAAACATTTTCTCCTAATTTAGAAGACTTTTTTCCTTTCATGGAAAACATTTTCCCTAAGGAATTCATTTTCCATGAAACGAACGTCGGAAAATCCGGAAAACGTTTTTCTAGAAATTATTTTCCGCGAAACGAACATGGCCTAAATTGCTAGTTTGACGCCCCACCGACGGTCCAGGTTAGCTTACTGAGGTTTGCCGAAGGTTTGGGTCCACGCATCTGGGTGACCAATGGTTGAGGTTCGAGCGGGTTTGGAGCCCTGAGGTTGCGCGACCCTTGGCGTTGCCTCGCCTGGCCTCTTCGACAATTCGGCCCTCGTTAGCCAACCGATCTTGCGACCTTAGCTTCAATTCAGTCCGTGTTGTCACGGTCGAAAAGAACGCTAGTGTATGGGCTTCTCAAGGACTCTTCTTCGGTTCTTGCTATACAAGGGCTGGTTCCGTTGATTCGAGCTCTGATGAAGCTGGATTGGTTCTTGAATTTGCTGCTGATTGCTAGATCGAATGTCGTTTAGGATTATTTGGAATTGGGGTGGTTTGATGAACTTCTTAATTTGAATTACAATGATTGCATGCTCTCCTATTCTTTTTTTTTTAATCTATCTCACTCCAATTCCTCATTTCACTCTTAGGCTTTTCTCATGTTTCTATGCAAAATGAGGAGCCGAACCTCACACTTAAAACTAAACATCCCTACCCCAGTCTCCTAGTCTCCGGAGAATGTGGGAATTGAACTCCTCACATTTCTCTCCCATATGGGAAAAGTGATCATTGGGGCAAATCCCAATGGTACTCTTGCTTTATCAAAAGATGGACAAATTGGAGTTTGGGTACTCTGAGCTTTGCAGTTGAGTGGTGATATTCTTTAAGTGCTAGCTGAGTGGGTGGAGAAGATATCAATGGACAAGCACAATTTGATACTGGGGGAAATCTTTGATTTGCTTCACTAGATTTGCTTCCACGACGGAGACGGTGAACAGTAGTCATGACTCATGCCTTCTGTTGTTTTACTTTATTACTTTAACTCGAAAGATCCTTCGCACAAAATACGCTAAACGTTAATCAACTAAAGGTATTTGCTTTAAGCAAATGCGCCTCGAGTGAAAAGATCAGCGTACCTTGAGTTATCTGTTCATAAAGAACCTGGAGCCCAATATCTCTTCAACCGGCGTCGAAGCCCAGCATGTTAGGACATTCCTTTTTTAAAAAGCTACAAATGCCCTGGGTCCATTTCTCTCCTTTTTTTTCTTTTTTCTTCTGACTTGGCTCCAAGTTTGAGTAAGAACGCGATTTCTTCAGGTCAAATGCAACGAATGTTTAAAAGCAAAGGACGAGTTGGTTCGCGCTTTGATCCATCGTCTAAGAAGGTAGAGGTTTGAAACTTCTCGCTTTCATTGTACGACTTAAGTGGGGTGCTGTGGGAGGTGAGCTCCCGCGCTAGTGCCTCCCGGGTTTACGTCACCGGCTGCCGGCTGTACGGCGGTTCTCAGATCATAAAAAGAAAAAAAAAAGTTTAAAAGCAAAACGACAACAAAAATGGACAAACGTCCCTTCCTATCGTCAATCCCGAGCTGAATACCTTTCAAAAAGCCTTATGGCTCGCAGACACATAACTTTTATTCTCAAAAGTGGGTTAATGATCATCCCTGGTGGGGGCATCTTGAGCAAATTGGTGTCGCAAAAGCTTTTCCTGACGTCTACAGATGTTTTGTTTTTATGTATCCGCATTAGCAAGGGATGTCTCTTAATGAAAGAAATCTAACAGGGCAATTAAGAAGTAAACATATTCGAATTTTCATGACACGGGCACCCACGACGACTTACGACATCTTGGCAAATAGGGCACACGCGCCTCGACATGTTGGTGAATTTGTCCCCGCATATCATGATCACACCGTCTTTGTAACTTTCAAGTTGCTTTCATTCAATAGTCATTTCCCCGTCAAACATCTTTTCACCAGCTAGATCAGCTCTAAGCATAACTACCAGAAGACTACAGCAATCGATTCCGTGTGTACGTACGTTGATCCATTGACTTTTGTATCTATAACAACCTCCTCATAAACCACTCGTCTAACTTTCAACGAGTTATAAACATGCATACCACCCATATTTAGCTTTAGTAAAGTCTTCATTAAAACAATATCTATATTTATATATCGCGAAATAGAATGGTTGTTTAATAGAAAGTACAATGTTTCCGAAGAACCTCAGAAAAATAAAAGGAAGATTGTTGACTAAAATAGAAATCTCAAATCTATAGTAGGAAATAGACTCTTTTTTAGTAATCCAAGAGAATAGCATGGAGATTTGATTATCTGGAGTTTTATAAAATACTTTGCAAACCTCATGAATCGATTAAGCCTTGACTTTTGATCTTTACAGATAACCTTGATCCTAGATAACCTGCACATGATTAATAGGATTCGAACATATGACTTCTAGCTCTTGAGCCGAGAATCTTCTACCATCCTTATCAATCGGGCCAACCCTGAGGTTACTCGAGGAAAAAAGCATGGCTTGAACAGTAGTTTTTATCTTGAAAATGAATACACCCTTGTCTTTTTCCTAACAAAGGATGTGGGAACTGGATTATTAGTGGCAACGACATTGTTGAGTGTCGTTATGCGAATTCTATACTTGTTACCAAACATTCAATTCGTACATACCTAAGCTGAGGAAGGTTTCGCGTCGAAACGCCAACAAACTACTGATGGGATACATGGTTCATGAACACGGAAGACAGAGAAGGTGTTTCCTGCCCTGAACCCTAATTAATCAGGCCAACTACCTCGATGGTAAGTGTGTCGTCGTGCTTGGGTGTCGTTGAAAAGATCTCCAACGAGGAAGTAACAGAGTCGGTCGAAGAAACAATGAAGGAAGCCAAGATTTTCCAAATCCGAGCATATCAGCTGAGTGGGCCTCCTGATCTTGACCTTATCAGGATCCTGGGAATCAAGACAAGAACTCGGGGCAACAAGTGTAATTTAATCAAGACAAAATGACAAAAGCACATGGGAATCGATTCACATCGAAACCTGCTTAAAGAGAAGGAAATTTCGTTGAAGCTGACACGGGTGATGAAGTGATGACGCTATTCTCACCTCAGCGCTCAGTAGAAATATAAATGTGAACAACAAAGACTAAAAAGACTTTTCCTCCGTGAGTAGGAATATTGGCCACCTAAATCATTTATATGTCCTGAACCCTAGCCTTTCACCTAAATCAAAGTCTCTTCACTAATCTCCACACATTCACAGATTTTTTTGTGGTTTGCTTTAAGGGAGAATGAAACCAATTATTCTCAAATTTTGATATGATATGCGATGACACCTCTGGACATTTAATTTGTTAATACGGTGCCTCAACTATTGGTAACTATTCAATTATATGAAAATATTTATTGAGTTGGCCTGCTGAAGACACACCGAATCGAAAAAGGTTCAGCAACAGCCGGAGAAGCATAACTTCGCTCTTCCATTAATCCAAGTTAATTTAATTTGTCGATATGACTTCCATTTCGTTAATTTTGAAAGGTGGACAGAAAAAAGTCATGTGAATTATCCATGTTAGTTATTCATCCAAAATCAGGACATTATAATTTGGGTCATTAAATAACAATAAACATATTGGCACCCTTTTTTTTTTCCTTTTCTAAAGTGGATAAATAAAAGGATGGACACCTTGACTCATCATTTTCAGCCTATAATAAGTCAGGTCATCAGATAATGTCTAATTTGTCATTTTAAAAAATGGAATGACTACATTGAGCATTTACCGATCATTGAGGATTACATTGAATAAATTAAAAGTCTTGACTCATCATTTTCAGACTATAATAAGTCATGTCATTAGATATTGTCTAATTGGTCATTTTCGAAATTGGAATGACTATATTGAACATTTACCAATAATTGAAGTTTATAAGTCTATAAATCACATTGTACATTGAGCTAAAATTCATAGACAAATTTTGCATCAAATTTTCTTGCTTCCACATTCTTTTCATTATTTCTCCATCTCTTTCAATGAAACCTTTTTGTAAAGTCGTGTCTCTTAACCAGAACATGCATTCCTAGCACTGGTATTACAAAAAGTGTTTCTCCAACGGGTAACTTAAAAGTATACTGTTAATTCGTTAGTTGAGCTAACTAATAATCAAAAGATTGAAACACAAGTGCACAATAATGAGCCTTAACAAATGCGGCGCCCTGAGGATACCATCTAATTAACACTTCCTGATTTCAATCATGGGACGATTATACTATTCCGTTCTAAAAGAAGTGTTTTTTCTTTCCTGTATCGGTATATTTTTCAAAAAATCGATAAGTATAAAAAAACTATTGATTAAATAAATTAACGGCCACCCAGTTTTCCAGGAACTTGCTAGTCACATATTGACACTTAAGTGAAGTTACCAATTCTTTTGACGGTTCGTTTATCAATTTTTATTTGTTTCTTGCCAACACCTTAAATTTTACCTTTAAGTGATTGGCCAACTTTTTTCAAATAAAATTACCAATTTATCGTGGGCTACTAACTCTCAACTGAGTTACTCACAAACTTTTTATTTGGTTTTATGTGATTGATCAACTTTTGATATCGATTTTTATTTGTACTACTTACAAACTATACTCCCAATTACTAACTAGGTCTAGTTATGTCATTTGAGTTGCTTACCAACGTTAGTATGATGTTTTTTTAAAGAAAATTTACCAACTTTTTAAATTCAATTACCAATTTTTATTTGTCTTGTTTATCAAGCCATTAAATTTACCAACTCTTTAAACTATCAACCTTAATTGGAGTGATTACCAACTTTATTCTGATTAACATAGTAACTAGTCTTGAGTTATGAGATTTTGTGGGACCGCTGCCAATTTTAAAAACTTAAGCTGTTAAATAAAAACGTGATTTATTATTTAAATATTCCTCTCATCCTTAGTTTTATTTTTTGCCTAGTACTAAGCGTGAAAATATTTAATTAAGGAGGCAAATGGGGGCTGAAAATATTTGAACTCAGAAACTCCAGCTTTGATACCAAATGAGATTTTGTGGGATTACTACCAACTATTCTAAAAACTTAACCTGTTAGATGAAGGCGTGATTTACTATTTAAGTATTCTAACATGAGTTATCAAGTCTTATTTGAATTTTTAGTTTTTTATTAAATAATCTCTAACAAAGAAAGGCTTCTTTTATCTCTAACTAACTTTTATTTATATTTTTATTACAATGCCTTAAATGTACCAACTATCACATGAACTCACAAACTTTTATTGAGTGAATTACCAATTTCTCTTATTAACTAACTAATTAGTTTTAGGTTGCCAACTTTCAAAATAGTTACTTGCCAACATTTATTTTCTTTTATTTTAAATTTATCGACATTTTTTTGTTGATTACTAACTTTTACCTTGGTTTTAAATTTACCAATTCTTTTAGAACTTACCAAAGTCAATTAGAGTGATTACCAACTTTTATCTAATTAAGTTACAAACTAGTTTTATGTTAGGATTTCTTAATTGAGATAGTTACCAATGTGTGTGTGTGTGTGTGTGTGTTTTTTTTTAATATCAAATTCTCTTACCAATGTTTACTTTTTATATATATTAAGTTACCTACTAGTTTGGATTTCATTAACATACAAATTTCTTTGATTTCTAGCAAACAAATCATCCTTATCTTTTATGAACTTCTATCTTTTTAACCGACACATTGAACTTACTTATTATTAGATAAAATTAGCAACCTTAACGTATTTGAGTGACTTATCACTTTTTTTCCCAGTTAAGTAACCTAAGAGAAAAATTGGTGAACCAAAAAAAAAAAAATAATAATAAACGCCAATAACTAACTCAAACGAGAGTTGATAAAGAATTAGTTTATAACTTTATAGAAAATAATTGATGAGTGACTTAAATCGAAATTAGTAATTTCGTATTGCAGTTTGTAAACTTAGATATAGTTATGAGAGATAAATAAAAATTGGTAAAAGCTAATAAAATATGTTTTAAAAGAAAAATAACCTTTGTAAGTAACTCAACGAAGAGTTAGTAACCCAAGTTAAGTAAATTACTTAATTTAAGGGTTTTTAAAAAGATTGGGTAAATTTGAGGTTGCTAGGCAAATAAAAGCTTGTAAAGGCCAAGAACAGTTGGCAAATTAAAAAAAAAAAAATCGTTAGGTGACTCAAAGACAGTTAATAGCCCAATATTATGTGGTAATTTCGGAGGAGAAAAGTTGAGAAGTCATGCTAATAATGGTTGATATATTTCTTAAAAGAGTTAATTTCGGAGGAGAAAAGTGGAGAAGTCATGATAATGATGGTCGATATATTTCTAAAAAGAGTTGGTAAATTTAAGAGATTGGTAACCCTAAATGAGTAGACAAATGATTCTAATGAAAATTGGTGACCCAAAACAAGTAGGTAATTCAATATGTCTAAAGCTTTTAAGTTGCTAATTTCGAATAAGAGTTTATAAATTTGAAAGGTTAGTAAGATATGCAAATAAAATCGGTAAGTTAGCATAAGAATTAGCAATATGTAAACAATTGAAAAAAGTTAGTAATTTCACTTGGTAAATTACCAAGCTATTTTGGAAAAAAGAAAGTCACAGGTGTTTTTTGAGTCACTAACTTTTTGAAACTTATCCACAATCATTCAGAATGACCTGCTGAGACAAAAAATCACGATCCTTGCACAAAATAATAGAGTTCTGCTCAACATGACCTTTTCAATATAAAATTCCGTCATTTTGTACTATAAAGGTGGCAATAGTTTGCCACTTTAACCACCGCCTGCGGTGGCCCAGTTGGATAAGGCTCTCCAATGAAACTAAACGAGAGTGGAGGGGGTCGAATCCCGCTGGCCGCACGGGATCTAAAGCGCGACGTCGGGGTGGTGGGTCCTCCGCTAGCGTCGCTCCAGGGTTTACCCGCCGGCTACCGGCTGTACGGGGTTCCCTGGGTACCAAAAAAAAAAAAAAAAAAAAATAGTTTGCCACTTTAATTTAAGCCTGTGTAGTAACAAATGAGAGTGAAGAGAAATATCAAAACATGGCAGCCGCGGTATGTTTTGGATTTGATGTGATATGATATAATGGGACATGGTAATTATGTTGCCCTCATAATTAAGGGCTTCTCCTGTCAGCTCCAAACTCCCTTCAAAGTGGGGAACCTATGATTCTAGAAAATGACAAACCAAAAGCTACAGCCACCTGAATATCAGCTTCCACCGATTTGCTCAGCAAAACCTCATCTATCTACATCTTCTAGAGGGAAAACCAAATTAAAATTACATATTTCCTTCAACAGCACTTCGAGTAGAGCACTGGTGGATATACAAGAAGTGGGACAACTATGGAAACCACAGCCAACTGAAAGATTTTCTCTGTCGTGGTTGGGGTTCAATAGAATATTTCTGCAAGATATGTTTTTACACCAGATAAATTCTTACTGTATTATCCCTTTCGTTTCTTGAGTCAAACATACGACGAGCGATTTCTTGGTCATAAACTGAATCAAAGCTTGATAATATGAGCAAGCGCACATTAGCGAGTTCAAAAGCTTTTTGGTCAGCGCAATAAGACTACACTTTTTTCTGGTAATGCATCCTTATTTGAATGCTTTGACTCTTGACAATGGCGAACGCAGAGGGCTCAAGTTGGAATCTTATCTCATCATCCTCAATCTAAATCTTCCGTCTACGGTGCCTCTTGGTGCAAAAAAGGGGTAGGAATATAAAAGCGAATTCGTAAATTGGTCTACAAAACTGCATTAAAAAGTTCAGCTTAAATTCGACTAAACCACAGATCTACTCAGGCGCAATTCAATTACCAAAAAGTAATATTGATTCTAAGGACATCAGTCTGTCTACAACTGCCTGGGTTTGTTTGTAAGTAGACACAAGAGAACGGAGAGAAATAAATGCAATCCCAACCGAAACCAGAGTTTGGTAGGCCCAAGCTCACGTACGTTGCGGTAATGGTTGCTGCCGCTTGGCATTTCACACCTGTCTCAATGTCATCATCGATCGACAACAAATTCCTGATTTTGTATCAGATATCCGAAAGGGTTAGTAAAAACTTCCTAGTTCGTACTGACTAATCTCTATATAAGGAAACTTTAGTATAATTTGATGCTTCGACAGTATTTTATTTTTCAACTCTTGATCATCACTAGCTAGAGGAACCTAGGCATTTTTATCACGGGGCCAATATCATCCCAATCAATTCAACTAAAATATAGAGACTACCTCACTGACGCATTAGATCAAAGAGACTAAACATATTATTTTGATTATTTCTTTTCGTGCGATTGAGTGGGAAGACGATTAACAAGCTAGAAAGAGGAGATGAGGTTATGGAGGTGGCCGACCCGTTTCTCACCTACTCTATCTTTTCCGGCTTTCCCTCCTCTTTCCTCCTCATTATTGATTGACGGCATGTTGTTCACTGTGGCACAGAAAAACACGAGGTGGTTCCAAGAACAGAAAACCCTAGCTAAACATGGAGGAATTAAAGGTATGATGATGGAACTTTATTTTTCTGACCTAAATTACGATTTCAATCAACCCAAACTTGCTATAAGCACTAGGCTTATGGCCTAAGTTTGAGCACCGCACTTGTATCGCGTTGCAGACAAAGTATGGATGCACCCAAAGGCAAAATGAATCAGAGAAATCACTCATGACAAGGCATGCATGCATGCGCGAGTATAATTTGCTGGGCACATCATCAGGATCGATAAAACAATGGATAACATGAGATTGAGCAGGAGGGTATGATTAAATGCGATGATTTGCATACCTGTGAATCAACCGATCACATAGAAGGAGAACTAGCTTGAGAGAGAGAGAGAGAGAGAGGTGTGTGGAAAAAAGGAGATATTGACGCGGCTCAAGCCAATAAGGTGGGGTTAGGGATGAAGGAGGAGTCAATTTCTAACCACGCCATTAGTTTGAGGCGCGCCAACATCTTCAGTCGCTTCATCTTTTGCCACACTTCTTCCCTCCCAATCTCTCTCTATCCACCTTCGATTGTCTATCTCCTCTTGCCGTTCCCATTCCTGCCGTCCGTCGGTCTCCCCATTTATACCAAGCTCAAGACCCTCACCCACAGAGAGAGAGAGAGAGAGAGAGAGAGAGAGATTCCACAAAAGGAAGAGGTGGGGGTGTTGCAAAATAATTTCGAGGGTTGACGTATTTATGAGCAACTCCCTCTCTGTTTTGAAAGAGAGATTAAAAAAAGAAAAAAAAAAAGACATTGGCCTTTACTTTCTCTTCTAAAGGGAGGCGCGTGGTAGATGGAAGAACCCTAAAGGAGTCTTTCTTCTCCGGCCTGTTCACGATGGTACTGGAACTCATATTTAAATTCGAGATGCGACTATGCATTGGAGCGAGCCCCGGATGATAAAATTACGTCCCAAATTTTCTCTAGACAAAATAATGTTGTTAAAAAAAATGATATAAAAGAGAGAATACTCGAGGAGACGTCAAGCTGACGAGGGCCCAAAAGCCGCCTCACCACCAACCCGTGGGTCCCGTCGCTACACGTTTGTACAAGCAAAATTGAACACAGGTCCAACCTTTTGAGAAAATAAGATATTATTAATATGCTCAAGTTGTTTTATTCTAATATAGTTATTGACGTGATGGTATAATTATAATCCGTAAGTCTTCCCACTATTTCTACAAAGCGAAACCCTAAACCACCGAGGCAGAGACGTAGAAGAACAAACGAACGGTGCCAATTTGGGTGTAGATGGATCCGTCCTCTTTTGATAACGAATTAGTCATCGAATTTTGTCTGCTTACTCAGGGGTGACGTCACCCCGACTCCTTTTATTTTGGGTAACTTTCTCTTGGCAGGACTTTACGAGCATCGATTCCCCCAACTTCTTAATTAAACACGTGGCATCAAAGGAGATTAAAAGTTTCTATTTCAGGACTACTAGTGTGGAAGAAAAAAAGCACACTAAACCATATTATTGACGAAGATCAAGACGGTGAAGATTGGAGAACAATTATCAAGGCCTAGGCAACCGCTACATTGTGGCTCATGTTTGTTGATTATAAGCAATTGCATCTTAGGTCACTCACCTAGCTTTTGCTCGTGCCTTAACCTAGTTGAATGCCTACGGCGTCAAGCTTTGGAGATTTAGAGTAATTAATGAACGAAATCAATGTTGTAGAAGCCTATTTGGTTAGCGGGGTATTTCATAGTTCGAGATTTATCTATCTAAGAGAACTTCCTAGTGATAAAAAGAAAGAGCCAATCCATTATTTATACAGTGCTGAATTTGGAGTTTAGTTTAGTGAGATATGAATTTCGTTGTCATAGGTGCACAATGGTGAATAGTACTGCAAGATACTATTCAAGATGAAAATTTACCATTTTTCGACCTTTCATCAGGCTGAAGATGAACTAGGTCGTTCAGTATGCTGTCTTATCTTTTCCACGAGACTGACCTTGCTTGAATTGGACATGTATATTTTGAGAATGAGACCAAATATTTGCTGTGAAATATGAAAATAATATATGATCTAAAATATGAATGTATTTGATTGGGTTGCTTCAATTTACAACATGAACATGAACCTGCATATCTATATGTTTAATCTGAGGTACATGCATCTTAAATGACTTATTATGACATGGTGGATGTCTGCATATGACATGAGATCTAGCCATGGCCTATTCCGCTCTTTAGAGTGATGTGCCCATTGTTAGGGATGCCTCGAATCAAGATGATTATATCTTATGGACTATAGTATGATGGTGTGATATGATATTGAAGCATAGGTACATGCTATATTCTTGCCATACTCTAGGATGTCTCGCTAGTTTGGATGAGTGACGAAATAATTATGGTTCTTGTCTGATGGTTTCCTACTATATTAAAAAGATACAATAATGTTAACTGGATCATATTTTTAGATGAGACAAATGAATTTACCCTTGCTCGTGTTGCCGCACTTGAAAAATCAACCGGACAAACTGTTCAAGCTCTACTTTTGACTTCTTGAGTTAGCTAGTAGTGACTAGTGAGGCCGAGGAATTCCTACTAGGGAATTCTATTAGACGTGAAACCAACGCTCTCTATGTCTATGTATAGTGATTGCTGCCATTGCTAAAAAGAAAAACTTACAATTGTAGGAAAAGACACATTCGATTGAAAACGTGACATCATAAAGCAATTACTGAAATTTGGAGTTATATCAATTGACATATAAAGTCAAAAGTAATTTTAATTAGGGGTGAGTATGGTCCAGATGAGCAATTCCTACCTTGGAATTGGGAGCTGCCTACTAAGGAGTCGGACCAGTCCAATACTAAGGACTCAGTTCCTAGGTGGGTCCATGGAACTGTTCCCCAATATGGTCTCCAATCCCTACAAAATTGCATTCATCAATTAATATCACGGTGAACCTAACTTCTACGTAGAGAACTAAATATTTGGCCTCAAAATTTGGATTGGATTATGAGCCATTGATTTTGATTAAAGATTGAAAACTATAGGGAAGAACAAATCGACAATACTCATTAGCCAGAAACTTAATCTCTCATAAGGTTATGGTGCAGTCTTCTCACAATTTCTCGATACTGGAAACATGTGAAGAATTAGACTCTACTTAGAATTCTTAACCTCCACAAAAGTCAAAACATTAATCACTTGATCTATCTTTTTTTTAATGTCAACCTAATTTAATCACGGGATTGGTTAAGGAGAGACCTAATTATGCTATTAAAACGAGCCATTGGCTTTTAATTTCATATCATGACGACAAAGTGCCCCAACATTTATGGACATCTCCAATTAGTCCCCTCCATCATCTTTGTTTGTTTATTTTGTTTTGACTAAGAAAGCAAGTAAATGGATTATTAGAATGAACAAAAAGGTAGGGGTTATTCTTATTACACACCTAAAATATAAAATTAGTTAATAATATCCAATACTATATGCGCGCGCGTACATATATATTTGTTGAAAAACTACAAAATAATTAAGTAATTGAGTTGATATTTATTTTTTTAATTTATATATATACCGGTTCGGTTCGGATGGGCGGTTCCACACCCGAAACTGGAATCAAACCGGTACTCACTAGTTTTAATAAATTAGAAATGGGAACCAGACCGGTCCTCATGGGAACCACTAGTTTCGGCCTAGTCCAGTCCCGCTCTAGGCAGTTCTTTGTTCCTTTGCACACCCCTAAATTTAACCAATCCTTTGACTAAAGCTTTGGAAGGAAGCAAATGTTTGAACATCAAGGAAAAGGGGACTTATGCTAATTCAATATATCAATTGCGGTGGTAACTCAACCATGTGAGCGGAGATTGCATGATATAGGTCCACTTGTGTGATTACAAGCTATTTTGTTGATCCCGTGGCACCAAAAATGAACTGAAGTCCCTCCTCCTATGGTGCAACTGATCGGTGCTGAACTACATATTAGGCGAGGATGAGTTGAGCTCTTGATAAATTCTATATCCTTTGTTGGTAGTCTATCTAATTGCACTGTATGCTTGAAGAATTTACTTAATATAAGCGAATAGGGCTACTCCCACGAGATTCATTGCTGGGTCCCTATAGCACTTTTGAATAACCAAACGTGCATGGCTTATTCTCGAAAAGCTGCGTTGAATAACAAGAATTGTAGGGGGTGTAATGTGATTAGTGAGAACTCTAAATTAAACAAGAGTCGTTGGTTCATAGAAGTTATAAGCTTCACTATTGGTTTTGCAAGTTATTTCTCAGTTTTCTTTTCTTTTCTAAATTTGGTTTATAGTATAAAATACATCAGATTCGATTCGTCGCACTTCACTGCAAAACCGACTCTCTTCCTTCTCTTCTTTAAGACTTTTTTTGAAATATGTGAGAGGTGGTTGTGTATAGCGCATTTCAAAAAGTCAATCTACAAACAAGCTCAAACATCTCTACATGTGACCTTAGATCATTGTTGACTTTCTACTAATCATGGCTCATTTAATGTACTAGCCATTGCCTAATTATTTCGCCAGCCGTCGCAATATTTATTCTTAGACAGACTAGTCGGTCCTCGTATACTCGGTCTTTCTCCTATATATACCGACCGCTCTGCTCCTTTTTTGATTTGCCCAAAACTATGCACCCAAAGATCTTCGGACAAAGATACTCTTTGACTTTGCTTTCTTATGGTTTTGCATGTTATGTATTTCCACTCTACCTAAAATTTGAATTTAACCCTACTCAAGAAGTCCTTTGAATATTGAAGGATAACTGCTACACATCTTTTGGTACTTCGTGGAGGGTGTAATTTATCTTCAAGGACAATGATCGGACACCCCAGACCTTTTCGATTTATATATCATGTGGGCTTCGCACAATGAAAATTCATATTTGAAATGTGATATGATCTCGATCCATAGCCAATTTAGCTTCTGGTGGCGGCCTCACTACTTGGAACATAATGAACATATATTATCCACATTAAGCACCAATTCGGAAATGTAGGAAAATTAAAAAAAAAAAAAAGTCATATAATTATAATATATTGGTCGATTCAGTTTTAAACCTTTCAATTGTGTCAATTGAGTTCTAAATATTTTTGACGATTGTCAATATAATCCATTCAATCAAATTTTAATAGGAAATTGATGATATGGACACCGGTTGTCCTACGTGGCACACTTGATGGACAACCGGTGCTAACATGGATAAGTTTTAATTTTTTTGAAATTTTTGAAATTCTTATTTTTTTTTCAAACTATGGGCTAATGAGGGCATTGAGCCATCACCTAGATCTAAAAGAGAGTCGTGACCTTCACTTGTTGGTAGAGAGGGCCGCAAAGTAGGGGTGAGTGGTTCCAGGTTCCGGTTCGGTTCCGTTTAAAACTTGGAACCTACCCTCAGGTACAGGTTCCTTATTTTTTGAAATCGGAACCTACCCGTCAAAACCAAGAACCTGAAACCTACCCTGTCATAGGTTTCAAGGTCGGTTCCAGGTTCCAATAGGTTTTTTTTTTTTTAGATTTGAACTACAATGTACGCACATACTTTTCGATAACTTCCCACATCTTAGCAAACATACCAATGCCAACTGCCAAGAATCTGGACATACATAATCAAAACCAATAAGAAGTTTCTAAAGAGGAAAGGAGATGCTTGATTAACTATAATTATTGTGTCCACATATGTCAATATATGTGCACTAAAGCTTAAATCGTCACATTTGCCATATGACATATGCCTTATCAACTAAGTCAAATGAAAATGATGAAGCAAAATATACTAAGGAGATGAAAAACTAGAAGTGCCAACAAGATCTCAAATTTTCATCTACTCCATAGTGCGAACTCTGTAACATTTCCATGTGATTCCTTTGGCACATCAAAACCCTGCAAACATGGATGAAAATCAGTCAAAATCCTAAGTAAAGACACAAAAAAAAAACAATATCGATAATACTCCATGAAGCATGCCATTTTGCCCATCTAAAGGCTCCTAAACTTTTTGACAACATAGTTCAAAAATTCAATGTACATAAGAGGAGCCTGCATTAAGATTACGACAAACAAAGTTGCTCATCAATCAACTTCTGTTAAAGTAGCACAAAGCCAAAAAAAAACCTTGCTTGACTTCTCAACCGCTGGACCCATTGCAGATGTGACACCACCAACTCTATTCATCGACAATAATCTTTGCATTAAGACCATCCATATATGAAAAGAAGAAGAAGAAGATATTAAATAAAATATTCACTTATTAGATATACAAAAAGAATTACAATATATAAAGATATAAACATTATTTACCCAACTTAAATTTTTCTGCGTTCTCGATACACTTTTTAACATCAAGCGGTACACAAACGGCTCTCAATCAATCTTGAGTGCAAATCAAAGCTTCCACTACTTTGGGAGTTAAAGAACTTCGAAAGCCACCAAGCACACGACCCGATGTACTAAAAGTTGACTCTGAAGCAACGGGTAGTTATAGGAATGGACAAAATATCTCGAGCCATCAAAGAAATAATCTTATATTTTGAGCCATTAGTCTTCCACCAAATCAAAAGGCCAAGATCAAGATCATTTTCATTTTTTTCTTGAAGATATTCATCAAGCTCGGACTTGTTGTCATCGCACCCTTGTTCATTCGAGTATAAAAACATTTTCTTCCAAGCTTGGCCGTCATACTTCTTTATTTTTTCATTACCACCCATATCGGCATTGGAACCACTACTGCTTGCACCCAAATTATGGCCACCAAAATTTTGATCACTTGAAATAAGAGAAGATTGCTCATAAAATTCATACAAACGCTCCAATGTATCCTTCACCTTGTAATGCATTTCTTTAATTTTCGATTCATCATCATAAATTTGTCCATACAAGAAACACACATATTTTAACTTGGCTCTAGGATCTAACACAACCGCAATCAATACCATCATATTCACTTTATCTAAGCCTCCATAATATTTGTCAAAATTTTCTTTCATTTTCACACCCATAGCTTGAAGCTTAGGATCCGAAACATCGACCGCATTTTTCAAATATCTATACAAAAGAGCTATCCCTTCAAAATAATCATTTGAAGTAACATATGAATTCCCAGACATTTGATTGGTGGCATCATAGAATACTTTTAGAAATTTCAAAAGAATAATAGCATTTTCTCAATCATTATCACTAGGAGTTTCATGATTAAGCTCACTTACAAAAGATGGATCGTCTTCTTCCATCCTTTCGAAAGCATCTGAACCTTATGGCGGTGTCTAACATGAGGTAAGTGGAGTTCCATCTAATGGCAACATCAAGAACTACCGAACCCTTATAAGTGATTCGTTCTCTCTCAATGCAAGATTGAAATCCTTTGGCTCTCGTGGGAGAACTCCTTACATACCTAACCACATTTCGGATACGTGCAACAGAGTCACGTACCGTAGTGAAGCCATCTCTCACAATCAAATTTAATATATGAGTTGTACACTTCATGTGCAAAACGCTACTATCTAATATCAACGACCTTTCTTTTGAAAGTTTTTCCCTCAAATAGCCAATTGCAACGTTATTCGAGCTAGCATTATCCACGGTAATTGTTGACACCCTTTTTTTTTTCTATTCCCCACTAAATAATGCATTTCTCCACCACTTTCCCAATCTCCCTACCCCTATGACTATGCATTACCACAAACTTGATGATTCTTTTATGCAACTTCCAATTTTCATCAATAAAATGTGCAGTGAGATACAAATAATTCAGATTTTGATTGAAACTCCATGTATCAGTCGTGAGTGCGATCCTAGAATTAATCTTTCCAAAATAATTCTTCAAAGAAGTTCTTTCACATAAATACAACTTCATGCAATCTTTTGCCATTGTGAAATGTGATAAATGTTTGAAGAGGGGTTGTAACTTAGTAACAAATTCATGAAATCCAACACGCTCAACCAATGAAAAAGGTTGCTCATCAAGGATGATGAACCGAGCAAGAATGTTCCTACAACGTTCTTGATTAAATGACCATGTCGATAAAACGCTACCAGTACTAGAATTTCCTCTTGCCTTGCCAACCATGTCGATATTGCGTGATGCAAAGAATTTCTGCCTCTTATTTACATTACGGGAAAACCTCTTACATGTGGTCAAGTGCTTCCTCATTGCAGAAGCACCGTTAGCAACACGGTACTTAAGCATGGACCCACAATGAATGCACTTCACTTGATATATTTTTCCATCCTTATTACCGATTCTCGAATAATGATTCCAGTATTCGGATGTATAGTTCTTATCATGAGGAAGATTAGAACCAGGTACCTTATTTGTGGCACTCATGGTAGGGGTGCCTCTTCCTCAATTCCATCGCCAGAAAACCCCTATTCTGTAATCGGAGTCATCTCCTCACGCCCCTCTACCTCCATTGACGTGTTATCTGATACATTAACTTTGCACTACACAACAATAATAGAATATAATTAGAAATTTCAAAACAAAGAGCAAACTAGAAATGAAACACCACTAGAACAAGAATGTCTAGCATAGAAATGGAACTCCCTTCATACTAGCAAATCAAGAAAGCAATCGCATAGAAATACGAGCTATACAACATGGAATCGAGGTGTAAGAACATCAAAATATACAAGAAGCTTGGATTGACTATACATCTGTGAAAGACAAACAAAGGAACTGAATTTCTTGGTACAATTTAACATACAAAATCGGGTTCTTCTCCAGGGACAGATGCCTTCGATCCCCAAGAGAACAAAACTCAGAACTCTATTGTCTTTCTTTTTTCAATACCATATGAATAAGTACAATATCTACCCTAGCAACAGAAACGGAGTACAGTAGTAGAGCAGAGCATGAAGGACAACGCAGAGCTCATTCATTTCTCCCTGTTCTTCACCCCAAAAATATTCTCCCCCTCAAATGGAAAATCATAACTTTCACACAAAGACTAACCCAATTATCTCTATGGGTCAAGGATAATCAAATCATCAATCACCCATAATCTGAAACAATCAAAATCGACCCTATACAAGACAAGAAACAGAGTGTCCTCTAAATAGAGAGAGAGAAACAAGAACAAAATAGAGATAGGGATCTGCCTGCAAGTAGATTGACTTCAAATGTGAAGAAATGATAAGTAAGGACCATCCATGCAATGTATTTTGAAAATTTGAGGTAGACGATTAAATTAACAAAGCAAGGCAGTTCTTATTTCTGCGAATTTACATAATGAAAAAAGTGTGATTTGTTATCATTGATAATGGCTATGGACCTCCATTCCTACAAAAAGGTTGAATTCATTTTCGTTAAGATGTGTTTCTGTTCCAGCTCATTATTTCAATATCTTACTAAACAGAGATATCAAGAAAGTGAAGCTCGGGGTCAATCTAACTCACCAATTCCAAAGACCAATCTTGAAAGGATCGAACTTGTGGTAGGTGCAAGAAGCGAGGTGCTTCAGGGGAGGCTTGGCGAGTGGCATCGAGGGTGACTGGGTGAGTGGCGTCGAGTTGCCCTAAGCGTGCGGCTGGGCGAGCAACTTCGGGGGAGGCTCGGCCAAGGGCGTCGGGACTCGGGGGTGGGTGGGTGAGCGGCGTCAAGGGTTAGGGCATCTGGCGGAACCGAATTGGAATTGGGAATCGACGTATCCCCCTTAGGCTTTGAGATACACGAGTCCAGCGACTAGCGTCGAGCGGCGGCGACGTGGCCTGCAACGTCTGGCGGCGGCGGCGTCGAGGGCGAGCAGCGTCAGCGACGGGCAAAGGTAGAGCATGGGAGAGACTCGGAGATTTGGGTAGAGACTAGCGTCGAGCGACAAGGGTTCGGGCAAGCGGCGTTGACGACTGGCGTGCGGTGGAGTCCGGCAACGGCGGCCTCGAGGGCTAGTGGCGTCTTACGGCAAGACTCAGAGCGGCGTCCGGCGGTGTGACTGTGTGAGGTCTGAATGAAGAGTCGATTTGGGGCTATTTTGCAAAAGACACTCATCAAGATTCCGGTTTCGGAATCGGTTAGGGCTAACCGATTCCGGTTTCGGAATCGGTCCCCTTAGAATCGGGAACCGAACCAGACCCTCCCGTTCGGTTCTCTGGTTCCCGGTTCTACCCAGGAATTGCGCTCACCCCTACCGCGAAGCCCTTGCTTGTGGTTGGCGAGGGTTGACTAGCGACATTGGTAGCCTAGAGTTGTTAAAAAAAAAGAACAAAATGTTAGGACTAGAATTAGAACCTAGAGGGGGGTGAATAGGTGATTAAAACAATTTTAACAATTTAATCCGAATGAAGAATTAAAAACAACAATCGCTGCAAATGAAAGTAATGAAAGATAAAAAGATTAGGGATAGAGAATCAAGACTCCAGATTTATAGTGGTTCGGCTTAGACCAAGCCTACGTCCACTCTCCCGCACGGACAGCCCTTCTGGTTGGATTTCACTAAGAATCAAAAAGAGTGATTACAGTCTCATGCTCTTGAGTCCACAGTGTAGAAGCTCTACTACACTTCCTCAAGGTCTCACCACAATATGATCTCTCTTTTGATTACATATAACGCTCGAAGAATAAGATCGCAAAATAGAAAAGGAGATTCAGACTTTGGAATTCTTCTATCCGGCACCCTTCAACAATTGGAGCATCTCTCTTATATACTTCTTCATGCCTTCAATACCGTTGGCACCTTCCAAAGAAGTTCTTCCAATAAACCCGTTGGACAAAATCAATTAGAGAGATCTAGAGCTCTTTAAGGTAAGTGTTGATAGCCCATCAATCATACTCGCCCATACAATCAGGATCTTGGTTTCCATAAGTAGATCATTCCAATTATAAGTTGCAAAATCTTTAGAGAATCTATACATATTAGAATACGAAAGTAAGATCTTCTAGTGCTGAATCTAGTAGAAAGATATTCTCTAGCCGTTAGAGTAAAAACCATATAAGATCATAATAGAAGTTGGTCTGGAGATTGTCCATGAGAGTAGACTTTGAAACATGAGTCTTGCTAGCTTCAGACTTTGATCTTCAGACTTTGCCAGTAGAGTCTGTAAGTCTTCAGACTAGATTGAGGAAAATGTTTTGTCAACTTTAAAATACCTAAAGAGAATTTATCCAACAATCTCCCCCTTTTTTATGGTGACAAAACTTTCCTGCAGATTTGAATATTATTGCCCTGCAATACAACTTTTAAGCAAGCATTGATATCTCATAAAAGATTATAATAAAAATAGTAGAAGTTATCATGTACACAGATGTCATGTACACAGACTTACCCTGTACACAGATCTACATCCACAGAAACCTCATTAGTCATGTGCAGACATTACTATATTTATCTAATTTAATAGCTTAAAGTAATGCAATAATGAGCACACATTCAAAAAACTCAAGATAAAGTCAAAATATCAATCACAATCATAACAAATCAAAAATGTTTAAAAATGAAGATTTGGTTTGGTTTGAGGATAGAGTCTTGAAATTGAAATGTGCTTGTGCTTGATCTGCAAAGTCTTCTCCCCCTTTTTGTCAGCATTAAAAAAAATCAAGGAGCACGAGGAATGCGAACAAGTTGAAAGTTCTCCATAGACTTGACAGTTCATTCTAGCTTCCTCAAATCTTCCTGTAGTTGGGTAAGAGCAGTGCCTTTTGCAGTATCCTGAATCTGACGTTGAACCTCTTTAAGCTGATAATGTATGGTGATGAACATTGCATGATTTTCATTCTGCAGAGTCTGAAATTCATACCCCACAGCATAGATTTGGCCTTTAAGCTCCAAGATGATGTCAAGCAACCTTCCAAAATCTCCTGAATTGTCAGTCTGTGTGCTTGCGTCAACTCGGTCTGATGGTGGAGTCAAGCCAGTATGAATATTAGCAGGGAGATCAGTATTTGGAGATGATGCCTCTCCCTCAGGAAACTGAGCAGCATAAACATCTTCTACATCAGGAGGTGATTGACTAACACCTGTTTGGATATCTCCCTCTGTAAAAGTCAGTAGAAGAGGAGTACATTCTCTTTGGGTATCTCCCCCTGTTTCAATGTCTTCTGGAGGAGAAAAGTATTCTTCTTTCTGAGGAGTTTCCTCAATGACAGGTTGTTGTTGATCATTTTTTTCTGCTGGAGAATCTGTTTTTGCCGATTCGTCCCCTTGTTCTTCTTTTTCCTCTTCTTCTTTCTCTTCTTTCTATTGAGAGACAAGAGTAGAGATGGGTAAAGCATCCTCATCATCTTCATCTTCCAAGATGATTGCCCTTCTCTTCTTGATAGGACTAGTCACCAGTTCCTTTCCTTTTCTTTTGGCCGCAGAAGAGTCTGGTCTGAACTTAATAGGAGTCTTCTCCTTGAACTGCTCCAGCTTCTTGCTGAGTTCTTTCAGACGCATATTTGTTATCATCCTCAGTTCGATGACCATTTTATCAATAGTTTTCACAGAGAGAATGTGAGGAGGCTGAATGTTCAGGTGTCTGAAAAGACAAGTGATGAGAGCAGCATAAGGGAGTTTTCCCTTGTCCTTTGCCATGGACCTGTACATGTGAAACATGATAGTGTGTGGCAGAGAGAAATTAAGACCAATCTTGATTGCATACATCAACTTAGCCTCTGAGATGGATACATCTGTCTTTGATGTTGATTTCGGTCTAAGATAGTTGATCACTATCTTGTGAAGCAGAGTGTTTGTTGCATTCATCCTGGAGTAGGAGAGACGACCTTCAGCAATTCGGTCTCTCGCAAGTTCTAGAGTTGCATGACTTACAGACACATAAATTGATTGGAAAGCACCTCTTTCCACACCAATTACATCTGCCAGAGTGTCCGTATCAACAACATATTCTCTATCTCTCACACTGAATGAAAAGCTATTCGCATCAAGGAAACTGAGATTGGAATAAAAATATGCTGTTAATTCAGAATAAGCCACATCACATTCAGTACATAACTTATGAAGTTGAAGTTTCTCAAACTTCTCTCTCAAATTGATGCTTAATAAATCCAGAAAATCAAAATCCACCGTCTGTGGATTCATCACCCCACGCTTCAGCAGTTTCTCATACATCTTCCTGTGTCCGTCTGATCAAAACAATTCATCCTTCTTTCCTCGAAGGTTTGCAGCTACACCCATCCAAGGTTTAAAATGTATAAACATTTTCTCATCATCATCCTTTCCCTCTGGTTGATTTACACTATTAAACTTAGGGTCACTAGGAAAGTTTGCAAAGGCTTTTGCTGCCGTTCCAGCAGGAACAATGCATGATCTCTCCATTACAGTGAGAAAAAGTGTCTCATTTGTGTAACATTTTTTCTTTCAGAAATTCATCAATGAAGGTCATTGCAGAACCTCCTTCCTTCAATGCAGAGTAAAGCCTATAAACAAAAGCAGGCTTGAGTGATCTTATAGGTTCAATATCTTCAAGAACTTCTTCTGCATCTTGAGGGCGACGATCATGAGGTTTAGTTGAGGAAGTACGCTGTTGAGATCGTTGAGGAGTCTGTTCTGTTGGAAAGTCACTTTCTTCTGTGAGATTGAAGTGCGTAGGCTCCTCACCAGAGCTATGTGGTCCCCTGTTTGCTATCCTTGAGGATTTCCTTTGGTAAGACATTGTCGCTTTCTTGGAGAAACTTTCACACTTGTGTCGCAAGAAAGTTAAAAGCTTTGAGACGTAGAAATTTAGGAGAGAAAAATACAGAGGAGTGAAAAGCTTTTGAACTAGGGTTTCTGGGTAAAGTGAAAACGAAAGAGAATGAGTATATAAAAGATAACTGATACGGGGTAACTCAAGCGTCGCAATTTTGGAAATATTAAGAATTTCCTTTTTAAAAAAATAACTGCCTTAATAAATCGATAACCGCCCTTTTTTAAATTTAACTGCCTTAATAAATCGATAAGAGATAAACAGAAAATCTTACCTTTTCGAAATAACAGTTTAAGTAAATGAACTTACAGTCGTGTCGATTGATATTTTCAGTCTACAACCTTTTGAGTCTGATACTCTGTCAAACTTTAGATTCTGAGTCTGAGCTTCAACATTCTTCAAGAGATAAAATATTGAGTCTTGAGCGAATAGACTCAAACAAGCTTTTCTCAAGTGGCTTTGTGAAGATGTCTGCCAGTTGATTCTTTGAGTCTATGAATTGTATCAAGACTTCTTTGTTCTGAACATGATCTCTTATAAAATGATGTCGAATCTCAATATGTTTTGCTCTTGAATGTAGGATAGGATTCTTTGTAAGATTGATTGCGCTGGTATTGTCACATTTTATCTCTGTGCAGGAATCTTCAATGCCAAAGTCTTGTAGTTGTTGTTTTATCCATAGTATTTGTGAACAGCAACTTCCAAGGGCTACGTATTCTGCTTCAGCTGTTGAAAGAGCCACAGTACTTTGTTTTCTTGAAAACCAAGATACTGCCCTATTTCCAAGCAATTGACAAGTACCTGAAGTGCTTTTTCTTTCAACTCTACAACCTGCAAGATCTGCGTTTGAATAACCAAGAAGAGTAAAGTCTCATTCTTTGGGATACCATAGACCAATCTTAGCAGTAGTAGCAACATATTTAATGATGCGTTTAGCAGCACTTAGATGAGATTCTTTAGGATCAGATTGAAACCTAGCGCATATGCAAACACTAAATAATATGTCAGGTCTGGATGTAGTAAGATAAAGAAGCGAACCAATGATACTCTTGTATAACTTTTGGTCGATTTTCTTCCCTGCTTCATCTTTGTCTATCTTCAAGGAACTTGACATTGGTATGTCAGTCTTTTTGCAATTTTCCAGACCGAACTTTTTAACAAGTTCTTTTGCATATTTCTCTTAATGAATGAATATTCCTTCCTTTAGTTGTTTCACTTGTAGACCAAGGAAAAAGGATAGTTCACCCATCATGCTCATCTCGAATTCATCCTGCATAGACTTAGAAAATTTCTTGCACAAAGTCTCATTAGATGATCCGAATATAATGTCATCAACATAAATCTGAACAAGTAGAAAACTTTTACCTTCCTTTTTAATAAACAAAGTAGTGTCTACCTTTCCTTTAGAAAAGCCATTATGAATTAAGAAATTACTTAGCCTTTCATACCAAGCTCGATGAGCTTGTTTCAATCCATATAAAGCTTTTGTCAGTCTGAACACTGAGTTTGGTTTCTTTGAGTCTTCAAATCCAGGAGGTTGTTCCACGTAGACTTCTTCTTGAATAAATCCATTCAGGAATGCGCTTTTGACATCCATTTGAAATAACCTGAAATTCTTATAACAAGCAAAAGCAAGTAGTAATCCGATTGCTTCTAACCTTGCTACTGGAGCATAGGTCTCATCATAGTCTATCCCTTCTTCTTGCGTGTATCCTTTAGCAATGAGTCTTGCTTTGTTTCTCGTTACTTTGCCTTTTTCATCAACTTTGTTCCTGAAAACCCATTTAGCTCCAATAACTGATTTACCTTTTGGTTTAGGAGTCAATTCCCATACGTCGTTAATACTGAATTGTCTGAGCTCTTCTTGCATTGCTTCAATCCAGCTTTCATCAACTAAAGCTTCTTCAATATTTTTGGGTTCTATTTCAGAAATAAGAGCAACAGCACTAGACTCTTCTCGCCATTTGGATCTTGTTCGAATTCCCTCATTAATGTTTCCAATAATGAGTTCTTCAGGATGACTAGACTTGTGCTTCCAGTTACTAGTCAGTCTGATAGATTGTTGATCTTTTTCTTGAGTAGATTCTTCATCAGCAGCTTGTTGTACTGATTCTGAATTAGTAACTGCTTTAATGGAGGTAGATCTAGCAGTGTCTGGAACAGATTTTGAATCTTCAGTCTGAATTTGCTGAATTTGTGGAGAGTCTTGAAATTTGACATTCATTGATTCTTCCACAGTCTGAGTCTTCTTGTTGAATACTCTAAAGGCTTTGCTTGTAGTTGAGTAACCAAGAAAGAATCCTTCATCTGATTTCTCTTCAAACTTACCAACACGATCATTTGCATTCTTTAGAATAAAACATTTGCAACCAAATACTTGAAAATAAGAAACTATTGGTTTCTTTCCTTTAAAAATTTCATAAGGGGTTTTCTCAAGAATTGACCTTAAAAACACTCGGTTTATAATATAGCAAGCAGTTGAGACAGCTTCAGCCCAAAACCTTGAAGAAATTTGATTTCCAATTAAAAGAGTTCTTGCCATTTCTTGTAAAGACCTATTCTTCCTTTCAACAACCCCATTCTGTTCTGGTGTATATGGAGAGGAGAATTTGTGCTGAAAACCAAATTCATCACAAAATTTAGTAAAGTCTTGATTTTTAAACTCACCTCCATGGTCTGTACGAATGCTCGAGATAGTGTGACATTTCTCATTCTGCACTTTCTTAGCAAACTTTGAAAAGAGAGAGAAAGTCTCTGACTTACTTGAAAGAAAGTAGACCCATGTAAATCGTGAGTAATCATCCACAATTACTAGACAGAACATTTTTCCACCAATGCTTTGCGTTCTGGTAGGTCCAAACAAATCCATATGCAGAAGCTGCAGTACATGATTAGTGGAAACTTTATTTATTGATTTGTAAGAGTTTCTAACATGTTTACCCAGTACGCATGGTGTACATAGATCAGACTTTGAGTAATTGAGAATAGGCAATCCTCGAACAAGTTTCTTGGTAGAGATCTTGTTGATTTGCTTCATATTGGTATGGCCTAGCTTTTTGTGCCATAGATTAGCTTCATCTTGTACTGATATTAAGCACTGTGATCTTTCTTGATTCACATCCAGAAGGTAGATATTTTCATGTCTTCGTCTAGTAAAAGATTGAGTAAAGTCTTTACTGATTCCAAAGCACGTTTCTTCCTGGAAGTTGATCTTGAAACCAGTATCACACAACTGACTTATGCTAAGCAAGTTGTAATTTAATCCTTCAACTAAGGAAACATTATTGATTGACAAACTTCCAATCTTTATTGTCCTCGACCAGTAATTCTTCCTTTGCTGTTACCACCAAAGGAAACTTTTCCTCCGTCTATCTAGACAAGTTTTATGAAGCAACTTGAGTCTCTTGTCATATGTCTTGAGCAGCCACTATTTTTTTTTTTTTTTTGTCAGTCCTACTTTAATCCTACTCTAACACTCACTCTCAGACTTTTGCCCTGCCTCCTTGCAGGGCGTGGGAGTCGAAACCCACTCCTGAAATGAAATCTTCCCCACCCCAATCCCCCCTGAAAAGGCGGGGATTTGAACCCCCAACCTCCCCCTTCCAAGATAGAAGGGTGGCCACTGGGGCGAACCCCCAGTGGTTGAGCAGCCACTATTAAGATACCATTTAATCTTCCTTTTGATAGTAACCTGCAATTAACACGAATTCAAGCTCTCTTTGGTACCCATATCATCTTGGGTCCAGAAGTGTTAGAAGAATAGACAGTCTTAGCCCAGCTCTTTTTAACAAGTCTCCAAACCAAATGACATTCTTTCTTAAAATGTTTTAAGCTTTTACACTTGGAACATCTCAAAGCATTTCTGCCAACAGGTTTTACAAAAGCTTTCTGGAAATGATTCTTATAAATAATTATGGCTGGTCTCTGTTTGATTCTTTCCTTTACCTATGGGAAATCAATTAGTGGAATAGTTTCAGAAGTCATACCAAGACCTAACTTATCAAAGTATGGTTTTTGTATCGAAAGAATCTTATCCAACTTTTCAGAACCATTTGAAAATCTTTTTGATATGTTAGTAATATCATTTTTCAAAAGATTATTTTCATTTGAAATAAAGTCTGAGTTTTCTTTCACAACAACAAGGTCATTTTCCAACTTTTCAAACTTTTCTTTCATAAGTTTATCATGTTGCTTCAATGTAGAATTTTTCCCTTTTTAATTCGGAGATCCTCTTGAGAGAGGTTTTTAGACTAAGACAAAGTTCATCAATATATTTAGAAACCTTGACAGGAATTTTCAGGTTACTAACCTCGAGTTCACTGTCTGAGTTTGTGTCTGAATCAAGGTCTGAGTCTGAATCTAATTTTGCCATTAAACAGATATTGGCATAATCGTCATCACTTTCTTCACATTCAGTATCACTCCAAGTCTCTGCTTTGAGTGCCTTCCTGTATTTCTCAGTCTTTCATTTTCTCTTCTTTAACAGAGGACAGTTGGGTCTGATGTGTCCCTTTTTCTTGCATTCAAAGCAAGTCACTTCTTTGTTAGAATCATCTTCCTCTGTTGATTTGTTTTGAAACCTTTGAGAGCTTTGTTTCTTCCAATTGAATTTCCTTCCTTTTCTGTTCAGCTTTCTGAATCTCTTTATCATGAGTGCCAGTTCTTCATTATCTAGATCTTCTTCAGAGTCTGTAGCATCAGAATAGTCATTAGACTTTAAGGCAATAGATTTCTTACCTTTTGAATCTTCCTCTTCGTTGGTCTGTTCCACTTCATAAGATTGAAGAGTCCCAACCAGTTCGTCTACAGAGAGTGGAGCAATCCTCTGCGTCTCTCTTATTGAGGTTTCTATGTAATTCCAGTCTTTAGAGAGTCCTTGTAGGAGTTTGTTGACCTTCATATGTCCTGAGATTGGATGTCCCTGATATTCAAGACCATTCACAATTTCAGTAAAGCAACTAAACATGTCAGTTATTGATTCTCCTGATCTCATCTTAAAGACTTCATATTGTCCCAAAAGAATATTGATCCTCGTTTCTTTCACACGATCAGTTCCTTCATAGGTAATGTGAAGCCTATCTCAGACTTCTTTTGCTGTATCACAAGAAGATATTCTGTTATACTCAGTAGGAGATAAAGCACAATATAATGAGTAAATAGCTTTGGCGTCAAGAGTCTGTCTCTTGGTGATTTCATCTTGAGTCAGTAGAGTGGGATCAGCAGTTTCTTTTCCTCTCTCTGATTCTGATGCAGCAGCAGGAATGATTCCTTTATCAACCACTTCCCATTCTAAAGGATCTTTTGATCTTAGGAATGCCTTCATTTTTATTTTTCCATATGCTATAGTCTTTTCCATCAAAGTATGGAGGTCTGGTATTGCTTTGACCTTCAACCAACCCTGTAGGCAACATACTAGTCATAGATCTTTTACTCAGAAGTAAAGACACTTCTTATGAACGAGTACACAAGCTCTGATACCAATTGTTAGGACTAGAATTAGCACCTAGAGGGGGGTGAATAGGTAATTAAAGCAATTTTAACAATTTAATCCGAATGAAGAATTAAAAACAACAATCGCTGCAAATGAAAGTAATGAAAGATAAAAGGATTAGGGATAGAGAATCAAGATTCCAGATTTATAGTGGTTCGGCTTAGACCAAGCCTACGTCCACTCTCCCGCACGGACAGCCCTTCTGGCTGGATTTCACTAAGAATCAAAAAGAGTGATTACAGTCTCACGCTTTTAAGTCCACAGTGTAGAAGCTCTACTACACTTCCTCAAGGTCTCGCCACAATATGATCTCTCTTTTGATTACATATAACGCTCGAAGAATAAGATCGCAAAATAGAAATGGAGATTCAGACTTTGGAATTCTTCTATCCGGCACCCTTCAACAATTGGAGCATCTCTCTTATATACTTCTTCATGCCTTCAATACCGTTAGCACCTTCCAAAGAAGTTCTTCCAATCAACCAGTTGGACAGAATCAATTAGAGAGATCTCGAGCTCTTTAAGATAAGTGTTGATAGCCCATCAATCCTACTCGCCCATATAATCAGGATCTTGATTTCCATAAGTAGATCATTCCAATTATAAGTTGTGAAATCTTTAGAGAATCTATACATATTAGAATATGAAAGTAAGATCTTCTAGTGCTGAATCCAGTAGAAAGATATTCTCTAGCCGTTAGAGTAAAAACCATATAAGATTAGAATAGAAGTTGGTCTGGAGACTGTCCATGAGAGTAGACTTTGAAACATGAGTCTTGCTAGCTTTAGACTTTGATCTTCAGACTTTGCCAGTAGAGTTTGTAAGTCTTCAGACTAGATTGAGGAAAATGTTTTGTCAACTTCAAAATACCTGAAGAGAATTTATCCAACACAAAAGACATAAAAAATTATAAAAATTGTCCACATTTGCCTTGACAATGTCACTTAAGATGGCTAGTGTCCACGTCACCAATTTCCAATCAAAGATTTCCAATCAAAATTGGCCGGATGAGTTAAACTGGAAAATCATTAAAAGGTTTTTGACTAAATTAATACAATTAAAATATTTATCACTAGATTAGCACAATTATAAATAATTTAAGATTGTTTTGATAGTTTTTTTCTCTCGAAAATGATGCTGGATATTCTCACCGTCGTGGAAAAAGAAGAAGAAGAAGAAGCAGGAGAGGAAACCTTGACTTGGTTGTCCTCAAGGCAACTTCCGCAAAGCAGATATTTGATTTGTTGACTTATTTTTTCATCAATCATTACGTGCGATTATGATTCATCTGATTTTTCTTTAAACGGCGAATGATATATCATTACGAAAAGGTCAAACGGGAGAAAAAAAGAATATTTGTTTGACAAAACTAAGGTCTTTCAATATAAACAAATAGACCGACCAAAAAAAATATAAACAAATAGTAATAATGTAGATCAATATTAAATAAGATGGACCATCAAAGTTGGTGAGCACTTTTCACATGATTAGAAAACCCTTAGTTTTTCTCAATATAAAAAAAAATAATAAATCATTAATAAGAGAAACTCGATATCTCCACGAGGTTACCTAACCCTCAGTTTTGAAATTTACATCCATATTCTCTGCTAAAAATCATTATAAAACCCATGTCGAATCGGGCACGTAACATAACTCGTGAAAAGGAACTAGTCTAGCCAATACAAATATTTCCTAGATGTCATTCGGTTTGATCTTTTAGTTCAATTGCATAAAAATGATTGCGAATGACCAGAAAGCTTTAGGTTCTCCTCCTTTAGTTTAATAAAAAAATGATCCTCATATTTTAAAATTTCTACAATTTCCAAGAACACCGTCTCTCAAGAGATTCTCAAAAGATTGATAATCGTTGGATTACAAATGATAATTATTGTAAGCCGCTAATAAAAATATATATACATATATATTTTTTGCTGTTTGGTCATTGCAATATTTTATGTATGGACTGCCATAAAGCATTCCCCTCAACAGCTCAAGAACTTTCTCACAACAACTCCCTCCGTGGACCTAAAGCTCTTACCAAGCCCACCACACCACCATAGCTTTTTGCTAATGGAGAAATTTTGCAGACAAGTGATGTACGCACCTGGCGTGTCTATCCATCTATCCATCCACCCATCTAAAGTCTAATCCGATTCCAAGAAAACGTGCACCGCACCAGCAAATTTCCACCTAATGCAATGCTCCCCCACGGCCGCGTGCTTCATGGGCTTTTGTCTTCTCTCACCCGCATCCTCATACCACCTTCTGACACACAAGCCTCTGCAGCAGATCCTCTGTTTCAAGAATTCGCTTTTTTAAATCTCTCGTTCCAGCAAGAAAAGGCGCGGCAGACTGGTTTTTCTTCCCTTTCCTCTGTGAATTCATGCGGTAGAGGACGAAGCGCTGTTTTGTTGGGGAATCTCTTAATTCTTTGCGATGACGGCCTTGCGAAATTCAGTCGTGTTGGGGAGTGCCGGTGATGCTTGGCAACAGGGTCGTGGTGAGCATTTCCTGGTCGCCCCGAAACGGGTCGGACTGCTCAAGTGGGCGCACTTCGGTGGCTTTTCTGGGTTGTCCGTCCGGCGGGCGATCAGGTCCGTGGAGGACGAGAGCTCGTCGACGTCGGCCACCGAGTTGCGCAGGGTCGTTGACCAGACGGAGACGAGTGTTTCCAAGAGATTGCACACGGACAAGGACTTGACTTCTTTTCCCAGTGGGTAACATAGAAAAGCTTCTTTGGTTGACTTGTTTTTTATCCAAAGTGATTGTTCCAAGCTGCTCATGATGTGTTGAAGTGTCTCTTTTTGTGCTTCGACTTGTTGGTAATAGTTTGTGTGAAAACCTTGGTGTAAAAGATTAGAAATGAATTGCCTGTGGAACTTCGAACGGTGTTTAATCACGGTCTCACGTGATGGAGTTGAGTGAGCTTGCCTGCATACAGTTATTTCATTAGCAAATGTTTTATATCAGTGGAGTTTCATAACTGTCTATTTAGATTGAAGCTCACATTGGAATTGACTTGTGTGAAAGATTGTGAGTTCAGCTTTCTGAGGGCAGAAATGCTGATAATGCTGATGGCAAGTTTTACCTATGAATTTCTGTAATTGGACTTGTGTTTCACAATGAAGATGTTGCGGTCCCAGCTAAAGGGAGCAATGATAATTTGGATAGGCTGGATTGACTTCTAAATTTAACTGCTCCAGTGACAGGGCGAAGCAATCTCAGAAAGGACCCAATTATAAGCATCTTTTATAGGTTTATCCTTTAATTCAGGGTGATCTTCATGGTCTTGTTACCTGAGCTTGTATCGGCTTTCTATTTTCTATAGAGAAAGTGACACAAATGGTCCCTGAACTTTGGTCCAATAGACGATGTTGTCCCTAAACTTTTGGTGCATATTGAATCTAGTCCCTAAACTGTATAAGAATGTTCGGTGTTGTCCTTCCATTAATTTAAGTTCAACAATAATAATAAACATTTCATATAGTTCAAAGATTAGATTGAACATGCACCAAACCACATTGAACAAATTAAAAGCTTAGGGACGACATTGCACATTGAGCCAAAGTTCAAGGACTATTTGTGCAATTATCCATTTTCTATGCTTTGGCCTATCCTTGACCTGTTGCCCAGAATTTGTTTAACATGTTAAGTTGTGTAAGTTTCACAGCATTTTGCTATCAAATGCTTACTGTGATGGGATCTACGCTGCCTTGTCTAACCATGCCCATCTTGATATTTCTATTTCTCCAATAAATGTAGGGCCGCTGACTGTTTCTGATTTCTCTCCTACTCCAGAGAATAAGTCAAAAATGCGGATAGCATTCAAGGTAACCATTTGCGAAGTTTTTCCTTTTGCTTCAGTGCAGTTGGCGAAAGCATAAGAAAACAGGAAAATAAAGTTGAGTAAAATGAGGATGAATACCATGTCTGAGACAGTCTATAATCTAATATATGCTGAAACACGTTGCAGGGGGTACCAGGTTCATTCAGTGAGGATGCTGCTCTTAAAGCCTATCCTGACTGTGAGACTGTTCCTTGTGATGAGTTTGAAGATGCTTTTAAGGTTCAGTATTAACATACAGATACTTGCACGTAGAAATAACACTGCAATTGACCACATCTTTTTGTAGTTTTCGAGTCCATAACAAGAGAAAACGTGCCACCTTGTCTTGGAACTCATCTGCCAGGCAAAATGCCGAAGCATGTAAATTTCTTTTAACCGTCTTACAGAACTTTCAGCTCTGTGACAGCTTGCCCTAGCCTAGGCACTTGTCAACAAACCAATTAAGAAAATTTTATAGTCTTCAATGCACTAATTACACTTATGTTGTGCACAGTCATTGCCTTGAAAAATGAATTATTTCAAACAAAAATATACTTAACTAGTGGGCACTAGTTAACATAACCCTTTTTACAATTTTCCAAACTTGCCCTGGTGTATGAATTCCAATTCCATGATCATGCATATCAATGTATATCAACCTTCCTCCTCATTTCTACTTTGATTTGATTTATTCTATAGGCTGTTGAACTATGGTTAGTTAATAAAGCTGTTCTTCCCATTGAGAATTCTTCTGGCGGAAGCCTCCACCGCAATTATGATTTACTTCTCAGACACAGACTTCACATAGTAGGGGAAGTTCAGATGACTGTCAACCTGTGTCTATTGGCTCTTCCAGGTGTTAGAGCAGAGCAGTTAAAACGTGTTTTAAGCCATCCACAGGTGAGATTTCTATCCGGTCATCCAAAAAGCAATGTTTAATTTAGTCTTCATGTGGTGGATGTGCAAACAGCAGCAGGACTATTATGGGCTGATTATTTTTTAAAGGCAGAACCTTTATGTATGCAAAATCCATTTCTTCTTGCAGGCACTTTCTCTAAGCGATAATGCTTTGACCGGGTTAGATGTTACCCGAGAAAGTGTTGATAGCGCAGCTGGTGCTGCTCAGGTATGCCATAGATTTATAAGGTGGGTTGCTTTTTACTTCTGCACTGAACAGTACCCAGTTGTTCTTGACATGAAATTTGGTAGTTTGTAGCATTGAATGAACTGAGGGATGCTGGAGTCATTGCAAGTGCTCGGGCAGCAGATATTTATGGGCTTAATATACTTGCAGAAAGAATCCAGGTGACTGTCTTTCTTGTACTTCATTAAAGTTAAGACTGCTCCTTCCTTTTGTTTAGAATATTAATTCACTCCTTCGTATCCCCTGGTATGACAAAATATGGTGTCATGCTTTCTGAAAATTTTATATGTTTTCTTGGCCTGCTCCTGCGGTTTAGACTTCGCAGAACTAGTGCAGAAGTATTATTTACAGAAATAAAAATTGGTGTTGAGCTCGCATATTTAGTACTTCAGAGGAGGATTGACATAGAAGTTGTTAATATGGTGAAGACTTCTTGTGTGTGTTGGTGAAAAACTTTTGCTGACTGATCGTAGTCTTGACTGGGGATAATGGTGGTTCCATGAGGTGGATTAGAAAACTCAAACTACCAAAGAACTATTCTATTTTTACTAGAATTGGTAGAAATCCTAACACATAACCATCTAATGAGGGCACTGTTTCATTCTGTCATTGGGACCTATGTTCTTGATTAAATGAAAGAGAACATGAAGAATGCTAGTTGAGATTATTGTAGAACTGATGGATCCTACAGCAATGCGTGGACATCACACCTGTTTCTGACTTAACTTCACCTGTTCACATGACTTGAACATGTTATTGCAAAATGAGTGTGATCACATTCTTCAGTATTCCACAACCTAACAATTATGCACCTTGCAGGATGACTCTGATAATGTCACTCGGTTTCTTGTGCTAGCAAGAGATCCCATTATACCAAGGACTGACAAACCTTTTAAGGTGACATTTCACAGCAGTGGACATGTGCATTACCTATTTTGATTTTTTAGTGGACTCTTTTTAATTCTAGTATGGTCTCCCTTCCTCCCAGACAAGTATTGTCTTCACCTTGGAAGAAGGCCCTGGTGTGTTATTTAAAGCCTTGGCTGTATTTTCCTTGAGAGGCATAAATTTGAGAAAGGTATCTCTGCAAGGCTTTCTTTAGCTTATATTTGATTTGCATGACTTGGTAAAATAAACTTTTACCTGAGTATCAAATGCATAATGTCAGATCGAAAGCCGGCCACAGAGAATGCGACCACTTAGAGTTGTTGATGACTCCAATACTGGAAGTGCCAAGTGAGTTCTTAAATTCCTATTTCATTAGATAATTTGATCAAACTCAAAGACCTTCTTGTTTGCATCCTTCTGAATTATTTTATTAGGGAAATTGGAAGTCTTGAACTCTGAAGTTGAGTAGTTTAAATTGAATTGTGTTCTGATATTTGGGAGCATATATATCTGGAAATGTGTCATCCAGCCAATGTCCAAACGATTTTTCTTTTTCTTTTTTTGATATGTCAAAAGGAAATAATCTTTGTAGGAAGGAACAGCTGCTAGTTGTCCACATTTATTTTGTTCTCAAGGGGGAAGTAAAGTCTCTCCACGTTAACCTGCAGATCATGGCTTCCAGCACGGAAAAGAAACAATCATCTTGTCGTTCCAGGAAAGGACACAACAGAACATGTTTATTGATAGTTTCATCCATAAAACAAAGCAAACGCCCAATTTCTACGTAAATCCTCTAAAATCTTTAGATTCCTTCGCCCTCTCCATGTTAAGCTGCATATCATGGATTCCTGCCATGGAAAAGAAACAGTCATCTTGTTGTTCCAGAAAAGGACCCAACAGAACATGTTTATTGATAGTCACATCCATAAAACAAAGGAAACGCCCAATTTCTATGTAAATCCCCTAAAATCTTTAGATTACTTCGCCCTCTCCATGTTAACCTGCAGATCATGGCTTCCAGCCACAAAAAAGAAAGAATCATCTTGTCGTTTCAGAAAAGGACCCGACGGAACATATTTATTGACCATTACATCCATAAAATCATAGGAAACACCCATTTTCTATATAAATCCTCTAAAATTTTTAGATCTCTGCATTGTTAATATGTGCTGTCTTTTCTATTGGTTGCATTTTTTTGGCATCCTGATTTCCCTATATATTGTTTGACTCCTTCATTGTCATATTCATATTTTGTCATTGCACTCACCCCGTATAGTGCATGCTTCTATGTGTAGTAAATCAAACAATGTATGTGGTCTGATGGCTCTAATTTGGCAGATACTTTGACTACCTCTTTTACATTGACTTTGAGGCTTCTATGGCTGATACCCGTGCTCAAAATGCTCTCGGACATCTGCAGGTACTGTCACCATCATTCTTAGCATGAGAGAATATGCTTTCTGCTTGATTGTTGGCCTTATCTCAGTATTCATAAGTTCCTGGAGCAAAAAAAAAAAAAAAACCAAGAAGGAAATGAGAACACATATGGGCAATTAAGGTGGTGGACCTTTGAACAATAAAACGAAAAATGTCTAACTGCATTTGGTTAATCAGCACTTCAATTGTTGAATATAAGAGATCAGTGAATCAGAGTCCAGACTGTGAAATATTGGCCATCACAGCAACTGTTGCTCCATGTGCATTAATCTATTTTCTCTATGCTGACATTGATGAGTTCTATTGGAAAGCTGTATTCATCTTAGATTGAAAATTGGTCTGGTAACTGTTGTTTACCCATACGTGGTTTCTGCATTTATGCTGGCATAACCTGCAACTATGATGAGTTCACTACCTCTATGCAGGAATTTGCGACCTTTCTGCGTGTACTTGGTTGCTATCCCATGGACACAAGTGTTTAGTTGCTTGTCCATGCCTCTTCTTATCACTGTTATCCTCGTGAATCATGGATGAGAATGCAAACCGTTTAGAAATCTGAGTCTGCTGGAAGCTTGCATTATTTGTTTGTCATTTGCTAAGGCGGGATCAGTATTATACACCCAAGTGAGAGAACGGAATTCTGCATTGGTTAACTGCCCAACTACAGGAGCAAAAGGATATGCAGGGCTGTAGGATATTGTCTGCTAGATAGTGGTACGTTGGGACCTTGGTGGGGCACTTATGCATGCTAAGCAATGGGGAAACGACGTTATGTTGAATGCTTGGCTTGTGTTTTAGGGGGATGTGAGCTTTTGAGATATCTTCTTGAGGATCATGCAGGCATGACGCACGTGGATCTGTTATTTGCGGGGGCAACCAATTCTTTGTCAGATACAAGACAGGTTACAGGTTTTCTTTTTAATGAACCAATGAAGTTATAGCTTTAGATGTTGGTTGGAGCTTCTTTGCCATCACTGTCTGCATTGTTCATGTGCTCCCTCTTCGTGCTTTGCTGAGGAAGTTTTCTTTTAAATCTGTAAACTGTGCTTTGTAAATACTAAAAACTCATCCAGCTATTCTTTCCTCCTGTGGAAGATAATAGTGCATGTGGGTGGCTAGTTTCTTACTCAGACTATGACAAAAAATTCAGTTCATACTTGTCGATTTGAATTATATTAACTTATGTTAGGTGTGACAAAATGGAATTTCAATAGCAAATGGAATGAGTTCGTAGTGAAGTTGGGCAGGACATAGAACGGAATTGGCATGACCCCTGCACTTGGTTGTATCTAAGGAATGACGTGAAATTAATGTGCCGGACCTTTTCCTGTGTTTGGATGGTTTGGCATCCAAATGATTGAAAAATATCAGTCCTACACAAGGTTTATAGATGTCGACTTCGAATGTTTAATGCCATTCTGGCTCTCATCTCATAACCCGATAGACGGAGCAGAACTTCCCCAGAATTGAAGTCTTGCCAAACCGAACATATTCCAAAGTCTCGCTCCATCTTGAATTTGAGGACTTGTTCTCATTCAAGTTATGAACAGCAACAGTAGGAAGAACTGCCGTTATTCTAACGCAACATCAACTGATGACCATCGAAAGATTAGACAGGAGAGAATTTTAAAAGAAAGAAGTAACAGGAAAAGGACGAAAGGTGGCAAAAATTAGAACCACCGAAAGTTGAATTCCTATTGGCAGAAAAGAAAAGGAAGCTGACAACATGATTTATTCCAGTTATGCTGTCAAACTTGGTGCTCGCTTTTCTTCTGTGGCCATGAGTAGATCCTCTCATTTTCTTTCTTTTCCCTGCCCCCTTTCTTTCTCTAAGTGTGCAATTTCTGTGGGATAAAATCAGTGGCCATGTTCACAAAATCAGGAGCTTTGAATTTAGTCCAAGTTGCCGTCTCGGTGCTCTCTTTTCCTTAGGAATACATGACAGCATCGTACAGTGTCCATATCGTAGAATATGCAAATAGATGTAAGATCGCTAACTACTCAAGTTTATGCTCTTTAGTGTATATGCACATGACTGGGAAAACGGGAGCAATTAATACATGACAGCATCGTACATTATGTTGGCCTGGGGGAGGATTATGTGATGGCCACTGAACTTTGTGGAAAATTGTAGGAACGTATTTTCGTCTTGCCATTTCTTTTTGGATTAATATCACGAAAAATCCTAATATAATACACTTAAAACAAATTTTCATTAAAAACCTCAATTTAGTATATTTATGACAAATTTACTCTTAATTAGTTTCCGTCAAATTAGATTAATACTACAAAAAAACCACAAACTGATATATATATGTGACAAATAAAGGGTACCGGTACATTCATCAATCTTGTCATACAACTTAACAATTTAATCATATAATTTAATGAAAACTAACGAAAGGTAAATTTATCATATGCATATCAAGTTAGGAGGTTTTTTATGGTATTACTAACCCTTTCTTTTTATGGTTGAAATTATGTACCCTCTATAAGGAGTTTTCACGCAACCCATCCAAGGGCTCTGCGTGACAAATTCACAAGATTGACCCGAGTCGAGAGATCATTCGACAGCATTGAATTTAGATTAGACATCACTTCAATCTAATTGGTAATCACAACGGTGCCACTACAACTAAAAAGCCGTGCAAGCACTAGTTCTCCAAGAGATTTGACCACTGTAGAGCACTACGCATTCTCAGGGTGCCGAGCGGCCTTAGCGATGGAAATTTGTGCACGCAATTCACAAAAAAATTGGGCATACCGCCCTCAGCCGCAATCCGAATAGCTCGCTAAGTATGTGAGAGAGAGCTCAAGCATGAGAGGGCTAATCCGAGTCCTAAAGTCGGACGCCTTAACCCGAATTTTTAGATTGCATATAAATTCTGGAAGCTGGGTATTGGTTGGCAAGCTGGTCCCCAAGTTCAGTATGAACACTCTCCTTCACATGCGTGAATTCTGTTTTAGTTGTTGTTCTCTCAATTTTACTCGACTTGGATTGATGGAGACAAGTGAGGTTGCTGTCATTATCAAACAATGAATGATTGTTGTCATTTTACTCTCCTGAATTAGCAAGGAAAAATGGTCTAAAAAATCATAAACTTTGAAACCCTTCAATTTTGTCAATCGAATCCTAACTCTTTTTACGTTTTGCCAATGAACCAATTCAACTAATTTTAGCTAGAAGTTACTGATGTGTGGATGCACGACCGTTTTACGTGAAGAATTTTTAATAATATTTTAATTTTTTAATTTTTTTATTTTTTTTTTCTGACCCTAGGCCGGCCACAGGCAAGGGCTTGCAAGGCTGGGGGAGGGCATCACCACCCTGGCCAGCCAACAACCTCACTGATTAAGGTTAGGAAAAAAAATAAAATAATAAAATTTAAAAATAATTGTAAAAACTATTCACATCAACACCAATCGTGCCATATAAGACATCCAATGTCCATGTCAGCGATTTCTACCCAAAATTAGCCGAATAGACTCAATTGGCAAAACGTGAAAAAAAAAATGATTTATGATTCAATGGACAAATTGAAAAATTTATAACTAAATTAATAAAAGTATAATAGGTTTTGGACAACTTTCCTATCATCAAACCTTTACAAATGATAAATTCTGAATTTTCTGTCCAAGAAAATTCAAACATACTTCTTAGATAGTTAATAATTTTATCATTCACCTTATCAATATGGTAAAATTATAACTGGGACCCTTTGAGGTCCAGTGCAACATACAAGAATATTTTCTCTCTCTATATATATTTCTTGTAGTCTTGATTAAGTAGGAAACATTACGAGGGAATTGAATGGATTATATTGTGTATATTTACTGCAGAGTTGAGAAAAATCTTCTACCCTTCAATGATTTTGATGTGGTAAAGAATGGAGGTGGAGTTACTATTTTATTTTGTGGGGGTGAAATAAAGTAAAATCCATAAACGATTGATCAAATGGCACTTTCTCACTTTAAAGATCATGGGTATTAATATAAAGCGATTGTAACATTAAAAACTCTAAATTGGTATATATGTGACAAATTTATTTTAAATTAAGTTTTTAACCACAAAAAACTTTAAAGTTGTATAATTATAACAAAATTACTTTATGTAAATATCTGTTAAAATTTTTGTTAAATTGGTTTAATATCAAGAAAATTATCAAACCGGTATACTTGTGACAAACATGAGAGTTGAAACATCAAACATGTCATCTAAATCAATACTTTGACCATAAAATTTAATGAAAATTAATGGATAGTAAATTTATCATAAATTTATCTGTTTAGAGTTTTTTATAGTCAAAAAATTAATTTTGGGTAAATTTGTTATCTATGTATCAGTTTGGGATATTTCGTAGTATTAATCCAAATTTAAAAGCAAAATGCTTGCGCAAGCAATATTCTTCTGAGGTCATGATTATGATAAAAACCCTTGTAAAATTACAGTAAATTCTAGGAAAACAAGTGTTAAAGTGATGACGTCACCGGAGGTCTCTACTTTTTAACTCCAGCTATTCGAGTTGAGAGAGAGACGAGGGGGGGGGGGTACCGACGTCAACAATTTTTTATGACGTGAAGTCCACGTCAGTAATCAATCGGCTAAGTTAGTTGTCCTAATAGTGCAAATCCGAATAGTGACGCTTTATAAAAAGCGCAAGAACCATTTTGAAAATTAAAAAAATAAATAAAATGGTAAAGGAATAATTTTAAATTTTGAGCAAAATTAGAGAGATTATTCATTAATGAAGTTTTTTTTCCTGCGAAGGGTGGTTGGCACTTGGCATTGCTTTGAAAATAAAACCCACATCGACCATTTTTTGTGACATCAAGTCCACCTCAGTAACTAATCAGCTAAATCAGTCATCCTAACAGTGCAAATCCGAATAGCAGTGCTTTATAAAAAGCACAAGAACCATTTCGAACATTAAAAATAAATAAATAAAGCAATAGAGGAATAGTTTTGAATTTTGAGCAAAATTAGAGAGACCATTCATTAATGAATTTTTTTTTAGCGGGGCAGGGGGCAAGGGGGTTGGCGTTGCTTTGAAAATAAAACCTACATCAGCAATTTTTTATGACATCAAGTCCACGTCAGTAATCAATCAGCTAAATGAGTCGTCATAATAGTGTAAATCCAAATAGTTGCGTTTTGTAAAAAGAGCAGGAACCATTTTGAACATTAAAAAGAAAAACGTAAAGGAGTAGAGGAATAGTTTTGAATTTTGAGCAAAATTAGAGAGACCATTATATACGGAATGATACGACGAACTACTAGTAACCCTCTAAATGACCCTGTTTGAAATCAAGCAAAGCTTTGCAAAGTTAGTGAACATATCAGCAAACCAATCATACCACACTTAACATTAGTTCTATAACATATTTCACGTCCGTGATGAAACATGCCTATATATACGAGCGAGGCCAAAGGGTGTCTTACAAAGGTTTGCTAAATATGTAATAATTCACTCGTTAAATTCAATTACGCATAATACGACACGACGACGAGAACAGCAAAACTTTCTTCATCGGGCATTTAACAAGCGTCGCCAGGACGCTCATCGACTAGATTCCCTACACCTCGCGTCGCAGATTTTCCAACCCCGGTCGGACCTGACCAGCCGCCCCGCCCGCGTGCGAGCATTACGTGGAAAGTCCCTTCACTTCTCGCAGCCCCTGATTCGTTCACCGTTCAAGGCGATCCGGTGGTAGCGACGCTGCGAGGAGAAAAAGGCATCTCTTGAGATAATCAGACGTGTCATTCTGCTAAAGGAATGGACTGTTGTCGTCTCCGGTTCTTTTTCACGTCACTGAATTCGAGAACTGGACTAGGTTCAATGAATCTGGTCTGCTCATGGCCCCGTCGACGCCCTATAAATTAAGCTCGCATATTACTCTGCTCTGGCAGGCTGCTGGGGCCGTTGGACTTCGCATCTCCCCGTCGCTCTTCTTTCCACTCCATCTTCCTCTCATGGCAGAGAAAAGGTATACTCATCTTTTCCCTCTTTTCTCGCTTTCGTTGCAAAAGGGTCGTGCTTCAGTGATATTAAATTTCTTCTGTAAACTCAGAATTTTTTTTTGCTTCTGCTGATTCCTGTTTAGGAGAAATTTTCTAGTAGAATTGTGTTTTTGTCAACTTAAGAAGTGGATCGGCAGCTCACATGAATATTGATATGAGGGACTGGATTTCTTTTTTTTCTTTTTTTAATTGTCTTTATGGAATGTTGTGAGATGACCCTTTTTCATAAATGCGTTTGAACTGATGCATTTTTGTTGAGAGCTTGAATTTTGGTCTTTACATTATGCTGTTCTCATCAATCTCGCCAGAAAGAATTATATTAGACTTTCCGGTTTAAATCGTTGCTTGAAGTTTATGAAATTTGCCTGCATGTTTAGTTATGTAAACCCTATGAAAGTATTCATTTCCCAATCCATGTACATTTTGGTTCCCTCCCAATCCACCTGCTGATTTGCAGCAAGATTTGATTCCTGATGCTTATGGCATCTCACTTCTTGGATTCCCAAGTCTTTTTGGGTCAATCTTCTTGAGCTACTGCCAAGAGAAAATTCTGAGACATTTGAGAAAGCAAATGATGTTGACTGACTGGTTCATCAGCCGTGGGCGTGCGGGCTCTAATCATCAAAATCTGCTCCGTTCTCTTCAAGTCAACACGCATAAGAAGCCACCTTCGATCATGATAATTTAACTCCATAAGATTCTCTGTACCTGATCTGGCTTTACATCCCCTTTTGTTTATGGTCACGCTTTCATGGAGATTTCCACGCATGGGCCATCTCTGCTCTAGGCCCCAGAGCTTCGTCATTGCTGATTAAGTATTAATCCCAAATTTTGTCCACTAGTCTCCAGCCACCGTGGCACGGCCCCAACATGTTTTAACTCAATAATGGCGATTGATTTTATTTGCAGCTACTATTGAACAACTTGCCAAATCCCCCGTAGATCTAGCATGTCGTCCTTTTATTTTAGCAAGGCCTTTCTCACGATTGATTGTGCCAATAATGCAATACAGGTTTGAATAGTTCCTAGTGATAAGTCCCGCTTTGTTGATCATGGGTTAACTGGTCGCTGGCCCGCCCCTTGTCTTCGTTCAAGGGACTCGAAGAAAGTAAGTTTCAGCTGTGTTGAAGCGGTAGGACGCATTTGCGTGGAGTACTAGTTCGGAGATGGTACGATGATGAATGGAGTCGTAAAGTTGTTGCTAATCGGTTCTGAATGTGCGTGCATTGGCCTGATTCAAATATGAAAATCACGAGAGATGGACAGAAGCTGAAGACGAAAACCAAGGAAATGTTCAGGATGACGTTCAGGAAATGTGTCTGATTTGTGACAAGTTCTTCGTAGTCTGAAGCATTATCTTCACTGGATTCAGGTCTCTGAACAACAATTTTTTTGTGGACGCTATTATTTCAGCAGTTCCATCTGCTCTCTCGCGCTTGAATGGAACCTCAGACCACTCAATCGTTAAAACAGCAAAGCATTGCTTCGAGTTGTAGGAGTTCGTCCTCGACGATGACAAGAAATAAAGGATTCGTGCAATGGCACTCGGCAGAAATTCTTTCACCGTGCAAGGTTTTCATATGCCGGGTCGCACATCCACCATAGAATAGAGCATCAAAAAGGAGCTGCCAAGCTGCTTGGAATGACAGATTGGGATACATCCAGTTTGTTCATCCGTGCCGCTGCTTCTCTCGACGACATGCCTGTGGTACAGGTCTTCCTCATCTTCCGTGTGAAGAGTTCCCCTTCATGACTTCAAATGTGTTCCGACAGTTATTCATTCTGTAGTACTTTATTGAGACTATGGTGAGTTCGATGCGAGTAGCGCAAGCTGGCGATAACATCTTTGCCTACTCAGGTCTTCTCAGCGCGAGATCGTGCTTTTTTTTCCCTTGTGTGTTGTCAGTTGTCATAAGTATTTACCACTTCTCATGCACAATAACAGGAAATACATACTGAATTGGTTGGGTTTTCTCTCCCCTTATCTTCTAGCTCCTTGTCTATTATTAGCCACGAACACCACCGTCGCAAGGGCAGCTCCTGAACACTCGGCCTTTACGGACTCTCAGCTTGCTCACTCAGCTTGCTCACTCACTCGATAATGAGTTTTCCTGTCGCAACGCAAAGGAAAATAGCTTGGTTCGGCTTTAGAGTTGCATACGGTGGTTTATGCTCCCAGAAACTCTTCTATGTTATGGAAGTCCAAAGGAGAATGAGAGGCATGATCATCAATAGAGAGCCTCTCTATGGACCTCTGTTTTGCCCTCTTCTTGGGCTATGCAGAGGGAAAGTTCATGCTCTTCATACAAGCTCTCGCTTCTAACGCCATCGATAAGGACTGAAGCGTTAGGGACGAGCATCAATGGCCAGACACCAGTCCGAGTGGAAAGACTTGGCCAAGCTCAATTAGGATGCAGTTAATGCCGGTGGCTCGTTAACACGATATCATTAGACAACCAATTGGACATACTCGTCGTGGGTTTCTTAGCATAGTGAGTGAATGAAAAAGGTTACAACCACACATCTTTCACACAATAAAAGAGCTCCACGAAATGCACCCTTATCTATGGTTAAAGTTGATCGAGACAAGCAATTCTTTCCCAAGGGAATACATTCCAAGCAAATCACCCTCTTGGACCCTAAGGTCTACACGATTCATCCTGTAATATGCCTAGACTTGTCAAACGGGAGGATTGAGTCGAGTCATTACCAGGTTGATTCAAATTGACCTATTAACTCGTCTATAACCTGTTTATTCATAATGCAAATCTAGTAACTTATAATCAATATCCGACGAGACTTATATTACTAAAATACTTCCATTTTAATCTAATGTAGGAAAAATCATATCCAAATTGAAATGAGAATGAAGATAAAAGTAGATTGGATCTAAGTTAGTTGTAAACTCATTTGTGACCCATTTATGACCCACTTAATACTCATATTATATTTAAATCAATTTATTGAATATAACTAACTTATATAATAATTCAGTCAATCATCTATGAGTTAATAAATGGGCATATAACATATTTTGATAGGTCTAAATATGCTCAATCTTGTTTTTCTAGTAGACCTCATTGTCACCCCTTCGTTGTGTCTTCTTCTTCTTCTTCTTGGTTTTGTGGGGAATGGAGTGGAATCAATTGTCTCTACTTCGTCCTACCCCCAATGAATGCTATGTTTTGGTTTGGCTTTTGGGGAAAACCGAAGTCAAAGTTGGTGTGTGTTTAAGTAAAGCCTGTCAATTGCCACCTCGTGAGTAAGCTAAGCCCGTTCAATTCATGCCAATTACATTTTAACACGATATCATTAACAAATCAACCGGATATACTCATCGGGGGTTTCGTAAAATAGTAAGTGAATGAAAAAAGACATGGTCAATTCGACGATGTGACCTCGCCTCTTTCACACGATAAGAGAGTTCCACAAAATGCACATTTTATATGATTAAAGTTGATCGGGACAAGCAATTCTCTCTCTAGAGAATATATTCCAAGCAACATCACCCTTTTGGACCCTCAGATCTACACGATTCTGCCTGTATTATGCACAATCTTGCTTTCCTAGTTGGCCTCATCACTACCCTTTCGTCATCTTGGTTTTGTGGGAAACCGAGCGGAGTCGGTTGTCTCTATTCCGTCTTAACCCGACGAATCCCGCTTTTTGGTTGGGCTTTTCGGGGAAAGGGGAAGTCGAAGTTGGGTGTCGCCTGTTTTAGAAAAGCCCATCAATTTGCACCTCGGGACTAAGCTAAGCCCGTCCAAATCCGGACAATTGCATTTCGATTTTTACGTCCGACATAATAAAAATCGACCACGATGGTGACCTGAGTTGGTGGACCCTCACGTGAAAAGTGGTGGCCTCAGGTCTGGTTCCGCCAGCACGAGCCACCTAACTTCGTGAGGGTTAGTTCTCTATATTTTTTCGTGCATCATATTAAATAGCCTTCCGCGTCACTGTACGCAATACCCAAGAGTCAAAAGTTCTTTAAAATATCATCTCGTATTTCGTGACAAAATACAAATATCATTTTCGAAATTTGCAATTACAAATCCTCACTCTTTCCATTGGATTTCAAGTTACGTTTCCTTACTTACACATGGTATTATCGATTGTCATTTTCGTCGTCCCCAAATTAGCGCATTCTTGATATTGTATTTCCATTTTTTTTGCGCAAGATTTCGGACATGCATGAGAGCAAATGGTATCTTCAGATTATAGAGCCAAATATAGGTTTTGAATCTGCGAGAAGGGTTTCAAAAGATTTTTTTTAATATAATAATGAAAGAACAAAAAGAGACGCCGGGCATTTGCGAGTGGCAGGACCCTGGTTTCTGATTGGTGAGATGGGTAATGGATCTTCGCACGACTCTTCCGATGAGAACAGCCAGTTGCGTTAAAGAATCTCCGATCATCCCGACCCCAATCGATTCAAGAAAACGATATCTCGCGGCCCTGAGCGATCTTCCCAAATCGAATGCAACAACAAACTAGCAAGTAGCAACAGCTGTCCGAAAGAAAAAGATTGGAAAAACCAATGGGCAAACCCCGCGAGAACGTCAAGAAGTGCAGAAGATGCGGACTGATCGAACGCGAGAGAGATGGGTTTTCATTTTCACTTTCAGAACCTGCTCACTACAGATGTCAATGGCGGCAGCTGGGATTGGTCCCTTCGAGTTCGATTATTCTACGACAAGGTGAAGAAATCAAAAGATCAAGAATCGGACGAGAAAGACAAACCCCTTTTGTTCTTTGGTTCTTTTCAAGCCTTCTTTGCCTTGGGTTTCTGGATAGGGAACAGCAGCTTGAACGCCCACCCGGCCAGAACCGCACCCACGACGGGGCCGATCCAGTAGACGTAGAATTGGTCCCACGTGTTGTGCCGGTCGTTCACGAACGCCCACCCGAACGCGTTCGCCGGGTTCATCGCCGGCCCGGTGTAGCTCGACCCGACCATCACCAGCCCCACCGTCGACATCGCCACCAGCCACACCTTCACCAGCAAGCTCCTCGGCCCCTTCACGAATATCACCAGGACGGCGAGGCTGATGGCGAAGGTCAGCGCGCCCTCGGCGGCGGCGCCCGCGTGCGGGTCCACCTTCAGCGACGGGCCCCGCAGCATGTGCTTGTACCGGGCCGGCATCAGCAGCAGGATGGCGTTGGCGCCGGCCACCGCGCCGGCGGCCTGGGCGGGGAAGCGGACGGCCATGGCGAGGAGGGAGGCGTCGGGGCGGAGCCCGGCGGCGCGGAAGGCGACGGTGGTGGCGGGGTTGAAGCTGGCGCCACCGAGGAGGGGGCCGAGGACGCTGAAGAGGAGGACGAGGGCGGCGGCGAGGGCGGTGGTGATGAGGAGGCCGGCGGAGGACCGGGGCGGGACGGAGAGGGCGGTGGCGGAGAGGTAGGTGAGGGTGCCGAGGGTGGAGACGCCGGCGACCCAGAGGCAGGTGAGGACGGCGTCGCCGGCGGCCGATCTGAGGAGGCCCATGGCGGCGGCTTCGGCGCTGCTTCGAGCTCCAAGGCGGCGCCGAGAGCCGAGATCGGAGATCCAAGAAGAGAGGAGGAGGAGGAAGGAAGAAGAAGGAAATGGGACAAGCGGCGAATTCGCAGAATCTTTAAAAGGAATCGGACGTGGGAGATTCGGACTCCATTATCGTGTAGCGGCGAGGGATTAAGTAGTCCTTGTCGACCAGTAGCAGCAACAGAAACTTGTGGAAATCTTTACGTAAAAAATAGAAATAAATCCACGACTTTACACTTTGCAGGCGGATTATCATCCACGCCGTGCGTGAAATAAACTCTTCGAAAATGGAAAAATATCCTCTCCCCTAAGCTTGGTTAGGTGATTCATGAGTCAAGACCCGCCGCTGATTTCAGATGGACCAAAACCAAGGTAACTGGCCAGCGATCGGGTTCTTCCCACGTGCGCAAAACACACAAAAAATTACCCCCGCGTCCTCGTTAAAAGTTAAAAGTCAAGACTGGCGTTCCGTACTATAATAACATTTAATGGATTTATCTCATATAATAATAATAATGATAATATTAGTAATAGTAATAATAATAATAATAACAATAATAATAACAGTCACATTTGTCTAAAATAGGCGGTGATCGATGGCATTATGTAGATGGACAATTCTTGTCGAAGGCATGAATGAAGCCTTTCGATAGGTAGAGGATGACAATAATACTAGTGACCCCTCCTGCGTTTTTCCATTAGACCCTGGTGAATGGTTAGGTTGCAATTTTCAGGATCAAGGGACCATCCCTCGTGCCCCCATTGCAAGGTCAGGTCGCTCTCACTTTGCGCTTCTTGAAGGACTTTTCTATTCAATTCTGACCTCCTCGTCCTCTTTCAAAAAGAGAAAGATAAAAGAAAGCCTAACTTTTTAATTCAAATCGATTTTAGAAATTGCGGCGCTATCAATGAGAGTGAATATTCCGTTAAATTTTATCGATTCCAATTTTTTCCTAGCCTTTTGTTTCTATGCTTGCTTGCTTTCTTCTTGGATTTTCCCCCACCCCATTGTTTTTGTATTGATCTTTTGAATGGGAGAATATTTATCCAGCTGGAATATAGTTCATACGATTTCATGATATGACTCATTTGATGACCTGAAAATGTGTTAATAAAAATGAAAAAAAGAAAGGAAAAGAATATGATGAGGAAACATCAGATATGTTAGGGGTGTGCGATTGGACTGGGTATACCCAGTTCCCGAACCGACCCACCCGAAAAACAAGGTCGGGAATTGGTTCCCGTTGAAACCAGTTCCCAAAATTCGGAACCTGTTTAAACCGGTCCGGGAACAGGTTCCGAGTGATTACCCACCCAAAAACCGGTTCTTTGACCAATTTTGGAATCGGTTCCCAGACCGATTTTGTAAGTAAAAGTCCAAAACTTTTTTTTCCCCCAATGTTTATTCTTACTCCCACAATCACACGATATTTTTCCTCTTGGTTCTCTCAAACACGTACAGGGAGGACATTCCTCTTCCTCATTTGCTCCCCTCCCTCACCGGCTCCCTCTCGCACCGTCCAATGGACGAACGGTGTTCGTCACCATATCACATGGATTGACTCATCTAATCTCTCTTTTGTATAAAGAGTTATGCTTGCATAAATAAATAGATTCATGTAGTAGTTGTGGGAATAAGACTAATATGAAACCCATGTTTGTTGCTAATTCTTTACCTTATAATTTTATTTATTATAATTAGCCTTGTGTATCCTTAATTTTTCGTTTAGTCAAAAAGTTCATGTATTTATTTATTACAAGTGCTTAATGTTTCAATATAGATTAGGATGATTATGTTATTTTCTCGCATATTAATATAAAATTCGAAGTCATATAGGATATCGAGAGATTGCAAAATAGGTTCTAGTGGAAACAGGGTTGACCCTAGAACCGGATCAAAAAAACAGAGTAGGTCGGGTACAGGGTCTAATACAAATAGGATCGGGTATATGGTCCAGAAAAAATGAACCGGTTATAACAGGATTGGGTACAAGGTCCAAGTGTAGACTCTACCCACCTTGAACCCGATCACCCCTAAGATATGTGGTTGCTTAGTTGGGACAAGTAGAAGATGATCGACACCCGGTTTGGCCTTTGACTTGAAAATCTTTTCGGATATAATAAATAGCCACTTCTAGATCATTTAGGATGCATTTACTTTGCAAGAGATTAACGATTTGAAAATTATTATTTTCAAAAATAATTACTTATAAAAATGAATGAACAAAAAAAAAAAATTAACATCCACGAAAAATATTTCGAAGTAAATTGTTGTTAACAATGGAAATATTTTTTATTAACTAATTATTTTAAGTGATACAAACAATCACTTTTAGGAAAATATATTTCAAATCATCATTTTTCCCGAAATAAATGGAGTCTTATTGACTTGTTTAATTCGAGAGAATTAATGGAATTTATTAGGGGTGAGCATTGATTTAGGGGTTAGCCTGGACTATCCCTAAACTGGCTCAAACTATTGATTCTATTCGATTTCCAAGGGGACTAGGTCGGTCTTTGGTCCTAAGATCCTTGGACCTGTATTGTATGGATTGGTCCTTGGTCTTGGAAGTTTAAGATCTGTCCAACCCGAATCAACTCAAACCAACCCTAAATATATATAATATATCTAATATATCTAAAATATATTATATATTATATATCGAATATATAATTTATAATTTTTTTTATATATTCTAAAGAAAAAACTCTTAGTCAAACGGCATCAACAGCATTTAACGACTCTCATGATGTCCTCCTTCAGTACTCGTTATCTTCTATCTTCTTTGTCCTCTTAATCATAAATTTGCCAAAATCAAAAGAATTAACTTCCCCGCTCGCCACTCAACTTCCCACCTTGTCTCATATCTCTATGAACGATCTTAATTATTTTTATAGTTTTTTGCTTTTAGCATGTGTGAAATTTCTATTATTGCCTTATCATAAATTTATTGAATATGTATTGGTATTTATAGTTTGGTTGTACAACACTACATCGTCGATGGATATATAATTTGAAATAGTAGGTTAGCCTTTTCAAAGAGGGCAAAAAATGAAATAAAAAAAATTATCAATTGGTCATGGATTAACCTGAGAACTGAACCGAACCCACGGGTCGGTCCGGTCCGGTCCTTGATTCTAGACTCGATAAGGTCAGTCCCCAGTCCAAAAATTAAGGACCAACACTGTACAGATTTGTCCTAAGATTAGGGGTAGACTAATTCAACCCGGACCATACTCACCCCTAGAATTTATCAAATTAAAATTTCAAACTTGGGTTTTGACAAGATAAGGATATAAGCGATTTAAATTTAGGCCTCCCTAACCTAAAGCCTAGTAAAATGTAATTCGCCAGTAGGCAGCAACATTATTGTGCAGCCAACGGAGTGACATGGGTAGCTTTTCCTTCTCCTTGTGAGTTTCTTAGGGGCATGTAAAAGAGAGTATTTCGTATGGTAATTATACCCTGGAACAATGATGTATAGATAAATTCATCAATATAGAAAATGGGTACTAAATTTGGACGCAAAAACTAATAAGAATGTATATCATACCAACCATGTGATAGTCTTACTTTACGATGCAGATCGCCCACGACTTGTCGTATGCCCGTCGCCTACTACATGGCCATTTCCCTCCTAGCACAATCAATCAATCTCTCTCTCTCTCTCTCTCTCTCTAAGACCTTCCTTACGGATCTTGCTATCGTCAGTGATGAGGTAAAGCTAGGCAGGAGGCGTGAGGTCGACGCCAGCACAAGCTGTTCGAGCTATTAGCATAATCTGAAGTCCGATCTTGTTTAGTATTCGATGGAACTTACCCGTCTTCCATCAAAAAGAGGAGCATGGCATGGGATTATTCAACTACTGACCCGTCCGGTTGTTCATAATCCTATACCCCGCAAAAATCAGTCCAAGAATCCTTAGTCATAATGTATCGATGTGGTATTGACTATAATTACGTGATTATTTAACAAATTTTTTTTAGCGTAAACAAATCCCAAATTCTATGACTCAGAAGAGGCGTGCTCGCCAGCTTCTTACTTGGATAAGAAACCGAACCCGCTTGGAATGCAAGAACTGTGGCAACTCTGTTTAACCACAGCTCTCTTGATACACAGATGAAAAACGGCCCGTCGTATCGGGGCTCAAGCTATAAAAAACAATAGCCCAGTCTTTCTTTAGGACAAGGAGACGTTTATTCGTAGCGTGGGCTCCACTTTTCTTTTCCGGGCCAAGACGTCTCGAATCCACCGGCTGATTCCTGAAAAGATGCACGTGGGCACGTGAATAGTTTCTCCCCTCTTTTTCAGCTCACGGGTCAGACCCGGATGACATTGTTGGGCCCCCATGTGTTTTCTCATAGGATGCTAATTATACTGAGGGATAATTACACTGAGCTTTAACTAAATATGTGATGTGATCCTTAAACTTTTAATTGATTCAATATAGTTCATGAATTATATCCCAATATGCAATCATTTTGTTCCATGTTTGGATTATATGAAAATATCCAATCTAATTCAAGTTTAAAAGCAACATCGAATATTTTAATATTATCTATGAATTTAATTAAATTCAGGCACCATACTCCAAAACGGCTCCATAACCAACAAAAAGGTGCATGCTGCCATTGCATCAAGTAACCATACATGAAGGGGGGAATTGTGCCAATTTCGCAACCGCACCTACAAATAAATATGGATCGTACATGGATGTAGTTAGAGCTGGCGGCTCTCTTAAGGTTCCCTCATCTGGGATCCCTGGGGTTAGGTTAGTAGGGGCATTCTCTTTCTGTTTCAAAAAGAACTCCGAGTGAAGAAGAAGAAGCTGTTATAGAAGCCGCATCTAGTTTTCTTTTAGGAGAATAAAATAAGCCCAGACAGTCTTTTCTCCTCATTTTCATCATAAATGATCTGCTTGCCCCAAAATGACCTGGCCCAGTAGGGAAATCCCAATGAATTGGGCCTTTCGATACAATCAAATAGAAAGCCCCAAGGGCGCCATATTCTAGGAGCCCAAATTATGTGATTGAATAAGTCCTCATCTATATGTTGCTGGTCGAGGACTCATTCTCCTTCCCCTTCTTAGCTCTTTATGTATGGTCAGTTAGATGTTGAGAGCCAAGCGGGAGTTTAGCGCCTCCCTATGGGCCATGCGCCATATGTGAAAAAAGACTGCGGATAGCACAAAAAGAGGGATATGTATCAAGATCGAATTGGATGGATCATTAACATCTCAGAAATATTCCGCCATAATTAGGGCAGTCAAACCAACTCTCATACGAGCTTCGAGGGTTCCCCCGCAGCTATTCCTCCTTTAGACTTATACAAGCTGGTACAAGAACAAGTATTCCATTTCCTCCGTTGTGAACAGGAAGGATTGAAGCTTTCCTTCTATAGTCGGCCTTCAACAAAAGACATAAACAAATCCACTATCCGTTTTACATCAAGCAATACGTGGAGTAAATCCCGATAGCAAGAACCCATTTTTCAATCATTTGAGGGGCTATCTCGAAACTAAACCCCTACCTAGCGATTAAATGCACAAATTATAAATTTATGAATTATATTGCATATTTGGTCAAAAATTAGATATCATTTATGCCATTTTCCTTACATTAATGGGTTTTCATAAGTCGAGAAAATATACTTTGTTATAGTTAGAATTACTAAGATCGATTTTATAAGATTAATCTGATTAAGCATCCGATTTCGGCACGCCATGCAGTAATTGGCAATTGCTTCGCATCTAAGTCTTCGTCTCTCACGGAGGGCTTTACCGACTAGATTCTCTGGTCTCCTTTTGAGGCTCTTTTGTCCTTTTTCACTACCCCGTTTTTCTTTATCATTAATTAATGAAGTACTACTCTTATCTTATATTAACAATAAAAAAAAGTTAATTGTCGCACGGAACTATCTAGTAAATCACTTCGAGACTATATAGATTTCCGAACCAGCCGTAGGGTCATTTTTGGAGTAATGAATTGCTTGCAACAGCAGCCATCGACCTTGTAATAAAACGAAACTCGAATGTCGAACAGAGAACAGCCCGTCCAAAAATGTCGGTGGATCTCGGACAAAATTTAACCCTTGGTAAAAGTCGGCATTTCATTTCCCCAGAATTCGACTGCATCATACATCGGTTCCCGCCATTGCACATCAAGCCCAAAGAAATTACAAGTTACAGTAATGTACCAATCACACATAACAAGAGAGAGCATAACTTCGCTGCTTCGCTTCGTTCGAGAGTGGGAGACGCGAATCCTGTCCCGCCCTTTCCAGATTCTCAGACACGCTTGACTTAGACAGCTCATGGAGGGATCGAGATCCGTTCTCTGAAAATCGGAACGCCCCCCTATCTTCTCTGCTCTGCACTGCTGTTAAGAGGGGAATAAATAAAAGAAAGTTAAAAAGTGCAAAGCTTCAAAGCAAAAGAGGAAAAAAAGAAGAGTCAGAAGAAAAAAAACAGGGGGTCGATAAACAGAGAGTCTCTGTTCTCTTCCATCAATAGATTTTTCTATTGATTCGTGTCCCCAGTTCTTTGTCTTTCCGTTCTTCGCTGAAGTACTACCGTCGGACGCGTCCGGAGGAGGCTTTTGCGGAGAGTAAAAATGGGAGCTCGTAGAGGCCCCCGGGCGGTGGTGTCGATGGCGGTTCTGGTTCTATCGCTAGTGAGCTGCGTAAATGGGGACGACCCGTATAGTTTCTACAACTGGAACGTCACTTATGGCGATATATACCCTCTTGGTGTAAAGCAACAGGTACGAATTTTCAGTCTCTTGCACTTGAAACTGGTATCTTTTACATTTGCGCAGTGGTTTTGCTTCTCTTGGTGGAAGCTGATGGGCCATGTGTTAAAGCTGAGTTTGTTTTCTTTCGTTTAAAACGTGGCAGGGGATATTGATAAATGGGCAATTTCCAGGGCCTCAGATCGAGTCCGTGACCAATGATAACTTGATCATCAATGTCTTCAACGCCTTGGATGAGCCTTTCCTCATCTCCTGGTCAGTCCTCCCTTTGTTTCTTCTTCTTCTTCTTCTTCACTCGTCTGGTGTATTTCATGACTTTTATGTGGATTTTGGTATGTTTTGCGCATTGTAGACTTGATGCATACGTTGTTTATCAGCCCAACCAACAGGTCTCCTGAAATGAGCAGCTTAGCGTGAAAAACAAGTGCTCTATAATTTCCTTTTCTTCGGTTCAGTGGTATGCATCAGTCTTACAATTCTTTTGACATATTAAGAGTCAATCTACGCAATACTTTCTCAGGTTTCATCATGTCTGTGTCGGCTTGTATGCAGACTTTTGTTAATTTTCGTCCGGTGTCAGACAGGGCCAACATTCAAATCCTGGGACCAATTACTTGAACTAGTCCTTGACTGAAGTCGCTTAACTATGAAGTCATATCCTGAGAGTTGAGCATTTTCAGAATAGTTAACTTCAATATACAGACTCTAAACTAGAGGTGGACAGAGGGAAAAATTATGGACAAGCATTTTTTCAAAGGATCATTTCACTGGAGATGGATCTGTGGGTCAGATCTATCTCCTCATCAGAAAACTGAGCATCTAAAAGTTTTTCTCACAGTGCTTAAGAGATCTTTTTTCCCCTTTCGGATGTTATATCCTGAATTTCATATCCAAAATTACTGGCTTCTTTTATTCAGAAGAAGTCCTTGTTATTGCTTCTGTCCGAGAATGTTAATGCTTGATGATGTGCTGTGAATGTTTAATGTGCCGAGTCACAAGTTCACTCAAACTATTGAGCACTTTCCTTCTTCAATATGTCTGTAAACAAATTAGTCTCGGCAGAACAAGTTAAGATCACAAGACAATTCGAACCAAGTGACTTTCCACTTTGATAACCGTATCGAAAGAACTGGAAATGAACTCCTATGATGGCAGAATAAGTCTGATGAGTTCGGGAAATTCGTGTTACTAACAGAAACCCTGAGAGTAAAAGCTTGAACATGGAACTTAAAGATATATGTCACCTGGCACAAGTGATCATTTGGGATAACAACATTATTCAAGTCGTCACTCATCTATTTTATATTCAGGAATGGTGTGCAGCAGAAAAGAAACTCGTGGCAGGATGGAGTTTATGGCACAAACTGTCCGATCCCACCAGGGCAGAACTTCACTTACATCCTTCAAGTGAAGGATCAGATCGGTAGTTATTTCTACTTTCCTTCCCTCGCTTTTCACAAGGCCGCAGGAGGCTTTGGCGGCTTCAAGATTCTTAGCCGATCAGTGATTCCTGTGCCTTTTCCACCTCCTGCCAACGACTTCACTATCCTTGCTGGCGATTGGTTCACGAAAAACCACTCCGTGAGTTGCTTAAAACATACAATCGACATAAGCTCCAGCCGTTGAAATAGATTATAAATTTTGGAATCAAATGCCTCACCTGCGGCTGGATACATGCGACGCATTTCCCTTATCGCTTTCTTTTCTCACTCGATTCGTAGGACTTGAGAGCAATATTGGATGGTGGCAGTGATCTTCCGTTCCCTGATGGGCTACTCATTAACGGCCGTGGATCAAATGGTTACACCTTTACAGTGGATCAAGGTATTTTGATGAGCTCTGGATATGCTAGAAAAATTATCCTGTCCCGATAGTGGTATGCGTGAAGCCTACCGTACCAAAATCCAAACTTGTTTTGGCAGGGAAGACGTACAGGTTTCGAATATCGAACGTAGGGATCACGACTGCCATCAACTTCAGGATCCAGGGGCACAAGATGGTTCTAGTGGAAGTCGAGGGGACCCACACATTACAGAACACTTATGATTCCCTGGACATACATTTGGGTCAGTCTTGCTCTGTCCTGGTCACCTGCGATCAACCCGCACAAGATTACTATATTGTCGTCTCCACACGCTTCACCTCAGAAGTGCTGACCACTACCTCGATCCTCCATTATAGCAACTCGGCTGGAAGTGTTTCCGGCCCCCCTCCTGGCGGGCCGACCGTGCAGATTGACTGGTCACTTGAACAAGCAAGGTCTATGAGGTGTGTCCTGGCATTGTACCGTTTTGCTTGAACTTTGGTCATATGAAAACTAACTAATTCTCAAAGAATTCTTGCTTTGGTAATCGAGTTTTTGGTTTTCATTAGGTAATCTAGCAATGACTAAAACATTAAATTTATCATAATTTATCACCACTGGTGTCATGTGCAGTAAATCTCCTTGGTACTTTTTCACCGTATAAGCACTGACCATTCCTTTATCTGTTCGTCGTGATCTTATTAGGCGGAACCTAACTGCAAGTGGACCGAGGCCTAATCCCCAAGGCTCCTACCATTATGGAATGATCAACACGACACAAACAATCAGACTCGCAAACTCTGCTTCGGTTATTAATGGGAAGCAGAGATACGCTGTCAATAGCGTTTCTTTTGTTCCAGCCGATACTCCTCTGAAGCTTGCTGACTACTTCAACATTCCTGGAGTCTTTACACTAGGGAGCATCCTGGATAGCCCCACCGGCGGTGCCGCTTATCTCCAGACTTCAGTCATGGCAGCTGATTTCCGAGGTTATGCGGAGATTGTTTTTGAGAATTCTGAAGACACTGTGCAGTCCTGGCACATTGATGGCCATAACTTCTTTGTTGTGGGGTGAGTTTACTGGCCCATTGCACTTACGAATGACTATTCTCTGGATACGCCGGTCTTCGCACCCATGTCCCTGGATTATTGTAAAAGAGAAGAAGATAAACTCTTTAGTTTTTCATGGATATGAGAATTTGAAAGTTTTTGTCTTCATGCTGTACATTGATATTGGGCAGGATGGATGGAGGGCAGTGGACACCTGCAAGTAAATTAAGTTACAATCTGAGAGACACGATTTCTCGCTGTACCGTTCAGGTATTCAGGCATCACCTTTCTCTCATTCCCTCTAAGACTGATTTATGTCATCATCATACTTTGTTGGACTATTTGGAATTTAAAGATTTGATTCCAGGATATCTGACCGTCTAGAAGTTAGCTAAGCCTGAATTACAATTTATCTTATAACTTTGTTTCCTATACTTCGGTTTTATTAAACAAAAAGAACAGCTTCCATGTTGATTTTGTTCATTGATCTGGTTGCAGGTCTATCCTAATTCATGGACTGCTGTTTACATGCCTTTGGACAACGTGGGGATGTGGAATGTGCGGTCGGAGAACTGGGCTCGCCAATATCTGGGACAACAATTCTACTTCCGCGTCTATTCTCCGGCCAAATCTTGGAGGGATGAGTATCCGATTCCAAGCAATGCTCTTCTCTGTGGTAGGGCTGCAGGTCATCACGCTTGATCCCAACAAAAGAGTGAATCGAATTGAGTTTGTCATCGATCATAAAGGTGTCAATCCACTAGGAACTAGAAGGAGCTGACAGTATTCTCGGTGACTGCTAAAGATATTATGCAGGCTTCCCTTGAGCCATATACATTTTCTAGTATGCTTGCTGAATCAAATTTTCTTTTTATTTCAGAGAATGATCTCTTGATGTATGCTTTTCTATTTGTTTTTGCATTCTTCACATTATTTGGTCCCTTTTCTTCGTCCATTTTATCCTTCTGGTTAGAGGTAGTCTGTAATGTCCCTTAATGATGAGTATACTCTCGAGGACTCAATGGAGAAGCTGATCATCGTTAGCCCGAATTCTGTCTGTTCCTGGTTACAAATCTAAATAATCGGTGCTTTCATTTCACGGGTGCCGTAGCATGAAAGAGACGAGTCATGGACGCTCCCAGAAGTCCCGAATTTAATCACTGACAAGGATATATATGCTCACTCCGGCCCCTGTAGCAGTATGGACACTGCATGATTCGTTTGAGACTATCTTCTCCCATGAATTTCGTCAAAAAGCTGGACACACATGTTCTGTCCTAGTGGATGAACACAAATATCATCTTTCTGTGACAGCCAAAGTGACGGTGCGTGGGGAGGAAGGATGGTAGTGCGTCCGCGTCTCGGTCCCCGGACGTGCGCAAGAAAGAGAAAGGGTCCCTCTCTAGTCCCACATCGCTTAGGGGGAGTCTTGAGCTTATTTATAAAGGCTTGGGATCCTTTAATTCTTTGTAACACGTTTTAAAGCCGTGAGGATTCAGTTCGCAAAGTGGACAATATGTGTACCTTGAAAACTCAGGGCGGACAATATGTGTACAGTAGAGACCCAGGGCGTTATAAATGGTATGAGAGCCGACTCCCGACCGCAGGAAGGGGTCTTTCTCTAGTCCACCCCAGGATGTTATAAATGGTATGAGAGCCGACTCCCGATCGCAGGAAGGGGTCTTTCTCTAGTCCACATCGCTTAGGGGGAGTCCTAGGCTTGTTTATAAAGGCTTGGGCCCCTTTAAAGCACTGGGGATTAGTGTCCAAAGCGGACAATATTAGGCCATTACACTTTCACTTCAATTAATCACAGATGTCTCAGCATGTTACCTTTTCTTCGAGCATTAGTGATCCTTAGACATTCACTTCAGGCAAACAATGCTGAGTACTATACTTGCCAGTTGAATTTTCTTGTCGGCAATCTGTGATAACAGGTTTATATTCAGAAATTTTTCTCAAGCGCAATTTAGTGAACTTAGCGAATGTGAAACCGCCCCAACAAAAGCGGTCTGATTCACGTGGACATCCCCATGTTGCTGTATATTCTATTTTTGGTAACTCTTTAGATTTTGAATTGATTACCAATTGTTGGGAATTTCTGATTCCCAGAAAGCGGATTCGATACTAAATCGAACCCCTAACCTAATGCGGAAGACGAGCCCGGGAAAAATTACATGTATCACCGATCAAAGGCACACCACGAGTTCGAGCGTACCTTGTATCTACAGACTAAACACTGACGCCGATTTGAGGAAGAGAAACTGATTCCGTTCGATCCGATGACGTCAGTTTGCCTTGAAGGGAAGATGGGTGTCGCCTCTTGCGCATTGTTCTTTCCTTTGGAAAGTGTTTGAGGGAGAGAGAGAGAGGAGGAACGTACGTTATGCCAAAAGGTACGTTCCTCCCTCTTTATTTCCCCTTATATACGTTCCCTCCAAGAAGAAACGTGTCCCTTCATCATATTCCTTCATCCATGGGCCCCAATTTTGTGGACCGGGCTTTTAGGCCCATCATGGGCGGACGGGCCAGCTTAGGCCCATCACTTTAATTAAATAAAACCATCATCTCCCACTCGCACATGGTGGGCTGAACATGATCCTCTTTACTTCTCTACAACATTCATACTGGTGAATAGTCCGTGCGACCAGCATACTTTGAGAGCTCGTTGCTATACATCTGTTAGGAATATATAGCAGCTCATAATGGGCATCACATTCCGAGTAAACTTAGTATGCAGTACCCTAGATCGATCGATCACATTTATATCTCTCTTGATCTATTTTAAACAATGATATATTTATTGTATTCACAATTATGATTATTCCAAAGACAGTCATAATTGGTCGACCAGTGAATACAAAACTACAATGTGATTCTCCAAATTCGATCTTCCTCTTTCCTTCAAACTCTCAATTTCAGTTCAACTTGCTTTTCTAGAAATGTCTCATTAGATCGAATTAATTCATGACCATTGGCAACATCCTAAGATAGCAAACACTAAATAGAAATCTTGAGAATAAGTAAAAGTCATGAGGGCACTAAAAAAAATTGAGGAACTCTTTTCCTCAAGAGTGTCACACGGCATTAAAAGTTGAGATCAAACTTTTTGCCACTCTTATTGGTCGTATCATGCATACGTGGTATGAAATACGTATTACGATATTTAACTCATTTCCCATGGAGCGTATGTCTACACCTTCAATACCGTACAGATGATAGTTCAGACATACCTAATGTCTAACTTGAGTTCACATATCTACTCATTCACAAAATTCATCAGAACTCACATATGGCATCATAGACAGATAAAGTAAAATATGCAGGTTATTTTACTTTCAGACATAATACATATCATGTCCTCATCTTAACACTTAGTTAAGGCGACATATATATTTTAAGCTTGAGCTCTCAATTATCACCTAGATGATAAGCTTAAAAAAAACCGTCTCATCTTTATTTATCACATAGTAAATAGAGGCGATTACCCGTGTGAGTGGGCTAATCTTATATCTATCCGACATACTAACTCAACTTAATGTAATGCACTGAGCATTAAGATGCATAAAGATCAAACAAAGATTCATAGGCATTAATGACGAAAACACACAAATTCATTAAATGTGAACAACTCAGGGAAACTACAATATGCAGTACATCAGACTCTATGCAATCCTAGAGATTTTACTTGACCACAAAACGCATCTCTAGGTAATTGGCTTTGTCATAAGATCTGCTACCATTTTATGCGTAGATATATACTGTAAGTTCACATCCTTTCGTGCAACCATATTTTTGACAAAATTATACTTGGTATATATATGTTTGGTCTTGCCATGATATTTTGGATCTTTGGTGTACGCTATAGCTGCTTGGCTATCACAATTAACTAATAATGGATTTGCAGCTTTCTCAATAACACATAAATGATCAAAAAATATCTTAAGCCAAACTTCTTCTTATATTACTGCTCATAATGCCACGAACTCAGCTTCTATCGTGGATAAGGCTATTCACGTTTGTTTCTTACTGCTCCAACATATGGTGCCATTATTCAATAAGAAAACAAACCTAGAGGTAGATTTCCTTTCGTCTAAATCTCCTCCCCAATCAGTATCAGAATAGCCTTCGAGTCGCAGATCATTTCCTTGATAACTCAGCGTATAATCAGCAGTTCCCTTTAGATACCTCATTATTCTCTTAATGGCTTTCCAATGTGCTTGACCTGGATTGGATTGGTATCTACTCACCATTCCAACTGCAAAACATATGTCAGGTCTTGTACACCTCATAGCGTACATCAAGCTTCCAATAGCACTAGCATAAGGAATATGTTTCATTTGTTCATTTTCTTGTGGAGTCCTTGGACACAGTCTATGGCTCAATCATTCACCTTTTGCAATAGGAGTATCAATAGGTTTACTATCTGGCATACGAAATCGTTCAAGAACCTTATTTATATATGTTTCTTGCGAAAGAGATAACGATCTCTTGAAATCTTAACTCCAAGAATGTATGCAGCCTCACCCATATCCTTCATCTCAAAGTTGGAAGACAACCAACTCTTGACAGTATTAACAAACTCCATATTGCTTCCGGCAATTAGTATATCATCAACATATAATGATATGATCACAAATTGATATTTGGATCTTTTGATATATACACAATGATCCTCATCTATCATTGTAAAATCATATGCCATTATGGCATTATGAAAACGTATATACCATTGCCTTGACGACTGCTTAAGGCCATATATCGATCTCAAAAGTCGACATACATTTTCTTCTTGGCCTTTCATTATGAAACCAGCAGGTTGTTCCATATATATTTTTTCCTCCAATTCTCTATTGAGGAAAGCAGTCTTTACATCCATTTGATGTAACTCAAGATCCATACTAGCCACTATTGCCAGAATAATGCGAATCGAGGTAAATCTCACTACAGGAGAAAATGTTTCTTCATAATCAATTCCTTCTTGTTGATTATACCCCTTCGCCATAAGGGGAGCCTTATGCCTTTCTATCGAGCCATCAACTTTTCGCTTTATTTTGAGAACCCACTTGTTCCCAATAGCTTTCCCTTTGGAAGATCAACCAGTTCCCAAACTTGGTTTGACTTCATTGACTCAATCTCCTCTTCCATTGCATGAATCTATTTTTCCTTACTAGGGCAATTCAGAGCCTCATTAATATTTCTTGGCTCATCCTCATCTTGCGGAGCAATTATAAAAGTTTCCCCTTCAATGTCAAAACGTCGACGGGGAATACTTTGGCGACTTGTTCGCCGTATGGGAGATTGTACAATTTGCACATCATTTCCCATTATGCTCCCACTAGGATTAGATAATGATGATGTCGTCTCATCATGTGGTTGTAATTGCGAATGAGTTGACTTTAATTCATCATTTCTCATATTACTCCCACTTGGACGAACTCCACTAATATCGTTATCTTGATCCAAGGTTTCAAATAGGAAATTCATCCTCTAAGAATGTGACATCCTGTGATTCAAATTTAGTTATACTCCCACTTTCCTACTCACCTATGAACACATATCATTTCAAGTGTTCGGAGTATCTTATGAAAATACTCTTCTTTCCTCTGTGACTCAATTTCCCAAACTTGTGAGAGGGCTCATGAGTATAGGCAGCACAACCCCATGGCTTAAGAAAACTTAAGTCTGGTTTTCTACCTGTCCATAACTCATATGTAGTAGAAGTAACTGATTTGGAAGGCACCCGGTTAAGTATATATGCAGCAGTTAACAACTTATCACTCTAAAAAGTGATAGGTAAGTTATCATACGCCATCATTGACCTAACCATTTCTAGTAGGGTTCTGTTTCTTCTCTCCGCAACACCATTTTGTTGAGGAGTATATGGAATAGACAACTGTCTTTCTATTCCTTTTTTCATCACATAATTTTTTGAACTCATCAGATAAATATTCACGACCTCGATCGGATCTTAATACTTTTATTTTATTGTCTAATTGATTTTTTACCAAGTTCATAAACCTTTTGAAACAATTTAATGCTTCAGATTTATGAGAAATCAAATAGACATATCCGAATCAAGTATAATCATCTATAAAAGTGATGAAATAAATAGCCCTATGCATTCCTTTCACATTCATTGGACCACAGACGTCAGAATGGATTAAATGCAAAGAAACTTCAGCTATTTTACTTTTTCCAAATGATTTCCTTGTCGTTTTACCTACCAGGCAATGCTCACATATGGGCAAATCGACTCTTTCAATATTGCCTAACAAGCCCTCTTTGGCTAGTCTATTCATACGTTGTTGGCCAATATGACCAAGTTTAGCATGCCACACATTCACATCATTATCATATGAATTAGGGGACGTGAGAAGGGAATAACAAACATTTGCATTAACATAGTCAATATCTAATACAATGAATCCATCCGGAAAATAACCACAACCATAGTATTTTGTATTTAAATACAAATCTACACCTCTATTATGGAAGTTCACATTAAAACCAAACTTAACCAACACTAAAACAGACACTAAATTTCGACGAATCTCCGAAGCATACAACACATCATGTAGGAATAAAGTGCGCCCACCACGCATGTTCAATTGGCAGGTGCCAATTCCTTTTACTTCAGCTCTGGAGTTGTTTCCCACATAGATCCACTTAGTTCTAGTCGGAACTCGTCGAAATTCCACGAAGGATTCTCTATCCTTCGCTACATGGTCCGTCGCTCCTGAATCTACAGTCCATAAAGGATTAGATCAGTCAAGAATACAGAACTTGACACATATGCAAAGTTCCCAATGGTACAAAGGGTGTGTACCTTCCTTGGCTCGCGACAATTGCGGGCATAGTGACCCCTCTGGTCACAGTTGTAACATTTCACCCTTGAGATATTCTTCACATGAGAACGTTTTCCTCTCTTCACACGAGGACATTTTCCTCTCTTCACACGAGGACGTTTTCCTCATTTTTGTTGGTTAATTCTTGGTTTCTTGCAAGAAGGACTTGATCCCTTGCTTTCCCACATATTGGACGAATCAACGCGCTTGCGCTTAAAGCTTGATAATCCTTCTGAGCTGAAAGCAACACAACAAATATCTGTATCCCGCTCAAATGCCTTATGGCGATCATCTGCTAGCTCAAGGTGGCGCACAACATTCTCAAGATCTTCCATAACATGGTCAAGAGCTTTTAGTGCTTCTTTGTTCAAATCAGCAATTATGTTCTTAGTTGCTGAATCCATTTATTTGAACATATCAGACATATATGCACGAAATATTAATGCCTATCACTTATGCATCTATTTTGCACAAACCCATCATATTAATTAATAATTTTAAGTAAGGTTTTAGAATCAAAAGGTCACTATGTTTCCAATCATCCTCCAAAAATCATAACTTAAAACTATCATTAATATAATTTTCCATGCAAAGTAAATTCTATGAAACTACAAAAACTTCTATGAACTACCCACAACAGTTAACAATAACAGAAAGCAAATAATATTTGACATCCAATAATGATATAATAATTGTGCTTTCACATAATACAACTAATATATTAGTTGCTATATCAACAACAAACAGGTAGAATACATTACATTAGATATTCACAAAGCACACTTAATAAAGATCAGCCATAACATCTAAAACCAAGGCATTATACAACGGATAGGAAAAGTTTCTACTTGGATCAATTTCTTTTTATTTTCCTCTATAAAATTTTCGGGCATTCTTGACAGCCACGGAAAAACAGACGGATATCCCTTAGGATTTCTCCTACGCACATTCATTCCTCGTTTAATCGAAGTCATTCTTTGGGTCACAGTCTTTGTGGCTCCAACCCGATGATATTCATCTACAAATTCCATTACTAGCTCCTTATAAATAGTAAATCCTTTGACCTCCCATAGACGATTCAACACTCCTTGCCATTCTAATGGAAGGGTGTTCATAAAGAATCGCACCATATGAGTATCTGGCATGGGATAACCGTTCCAAATGACTTCTTGAATTTTGTTGTTGACCTCTACAACATGATCAATTATGTCGTCACTCTCCCATCGATAACCATTCAAATCGACTATCAATCTTGAAAGCCTTTCCTTTTGTTCATTTGATATTGTGCGTACAGATGCGCGCGGCTTACGGGGAGGCATTGTTCTTGCAACAAATGCAGAACAAAAAAAAAAGGATTACATATAATCCACGTAGACATAATTGAAAAAGGAAACAAATCCTTTTTTTTTTTTTTTCGGTCAACGGTTGCCGGGTCGGGTCGGGTCGGTCGGCTGGTCGGGCCGGGCGGGTCGGTCGGACGAACCAACCGGCACATGTGGCCCGCGTGTAGCGGGCGCGTGCCACGCACACGCCATCGTTGGCGCCTGCGCACGCGCGCGCGAGTGTGAATCGGCGCGTGCAATGCACGCGCCGAATGCACCGTTTCACGCTGGCTGCGCGTACGGGCGCGTCCGGCGGCCTTTGGCGGCGTTCCGCCACTCGTCGCGATCGTCTCGACGAGACCTTCCATCCAGAGCCTTCAGAAATGGATTTCGACTTACAGAGACCCCGAAAAGAGGATGAACAGTGCTCGGGTGTCGGGATTTTTTTCGCCCCGATCGGTGTTGGCCGATTAAATTCACGAAAAAAACAATAAGAAATCATCCATGAACATGAAAGGGGTCGGGAAAAACATGGAAAAGGATTGGGAAACAAGAACTACAGCTCTGATACCAATGTTGGGAATTTATGATTCCCAGAAAGCAGATTCGACACTAAATCGAACCCCTAACCTAATGCGGAAGACGAGCCCGGGAAAAATTACATGTATCACCGATCAAAGACACACCACGAGTTCGAGCATACCTTGTATCCACAGACTAAACACCGACGCTGATTTGAGGAAGAGAAACTGATTCCGTTCGATTTGATGACGTCAGTTTGCCTTGAAGGGAAGATGGATGTCGCCTCTTGCGCACTGTTCTTTCCTTTGGAAAGTGTTTGAGGGAGAGAGAGAGGAGGAACGTACGTTATGCCAAAAGGTACGTTCCTCCCTCTTTATTTCCCCTTATATACGTTCCCTCCAAGAAGAAACGTGTCCCTTCATCATATTCTTTCATCCATGGGCCCCAATTTTGTGGGCCGGGCTTTTAGGCCCATCATGGGCGGACGGGCCAGCTTAGGCCCATCACTTTAATTAAATAAAACCATCACCAATCATTTGTCAAAAAGCATAATGCTGCTAGTCTTGAATCATCTTTCCAGAGGGGCATGAAATGTTTTAGATTTTAAAGAACGCATAAGCAGTAATATTTGAGCGCAGGTTCATTGAATCTTGACGGTTTTGATGAGCCTGATGACAATCTGTAACGAAAGAAACATGGGAAGAATTTGCTAGCTTGCATAGCATTTTCCAAATGTGGCCTTAGAGCAAAGAAAATCCGATCTTATAATAAATGAACCCTGTTTTTTGGCCGTGATAATAATAAGGCCTTTAATCCTATCCTTTCCGTTGATTGCTAGACTATGTCAACCATATAATACAAGTCTGGCCAGCTCTACTGCGCGAATCCATAGGCTCTTCCAGATTGAAAATGAAATTCTAATAATCCTTATGGTGTGTTTGTTTGAGCATAAATGTTTTTTGCGAATTAGTTTTTCAGACTTTCATGCGTTTTATTTGCTGAAGATGATAAGGTATTGAAAAATCATATATGATAAAAAGAAAATATTCATGCTTAAAATTAGGAAATGAGTTGCCTAATCCGAGGAGGTGGTTGATATTCTGAAACTTGTTAACAAACTTTTCTTCGCTTTGTTCAGTTTTCTTCACCAAGGCTTAGTTGCTTTTTCACCTTCGTCAAGGTTCGCTATTCTTCACAAACGCTCAACGTTTTCGTTGAAGTTTAAGCTAATCTTCAACGGCCTTTAATGGTTTCGTTTCAGGTTCTCTCCTCCGCCATTTCAAAATACTCTATGAAAATTCGATCGATCCTTTTCATTGTGAATCTTTTGTCATTGCCTGTGCTATGATCGTTTGATTCTCCTTTCTGTTCAGTTTTTGTTCTCGACATAAGGAAAGCGGATATCGACAGAAAGGTGGAAAATGAAGAAACTCACAATCTTTTGATCGAGCATTAGACATTACAAGTTAGTTTTTAATATTATATGTACGAAAGACTCGCTGTTCTTTGATTATTTGTTGAAGTAGCTATTCAAGCAGCGCTTTGTGGCACAATTTATCCTAATGTATCATGTGAAAATAAAGTGATCCATGCTGGAACCAACAGTGCAATGTTTTGGGGAGAAGTGTTAAAAATGTCCTAAACCTTTTGTATTTGTGCCAATATAGTTCTAAATCTCATTTTTTGTGCCAATTTAATCATAAACATTTTTACTTGGTGCCGATTCACTCCTTTCTGGCCAAATTTGGCCGGATTTGGCTGACTGGGTGCCAGTTGACTGACGTGACCTGATCGGCGCTGACGTTGACAATTTTTAATAATATTTTTGATTATTTTTTTTCCTTCTCTCTTTCTCTTTCTTTTTCATTTTTCCTTCTCCTTCTCCTTCTCCTTCCTCTAGCCGGTCGCCGAACCTTAATGATCAACCAGAGGCGATGGCCGGTGAGCCTCGCCGGCCACCTCACTAGTGGCAGTGAGGGCGGCCTCACTTCAAGCTGGTGAGGTTGGCTTGGGTGGCTCGACCTAGCGCTAGGCCAGCTCGAGGCCACTCGTGCTGGTCTCGCCGGCCTCGCCGGGCATGGGCGAGGCTCGACCCTCCCCAGATTCGACGAGGGCGAGCCTCGCCGCCCAGCACGAAGCTGCCCTCACGGCCACTGGAGAGGTGGCCAACGAGGCTCGCCAGTGGCCGGTTGCCAAGGTCCGGCGACCGGCTGGAGGAAGGAGGAGGAGAAGGAAAAGAAAAAGAAAAAGAAAAAGAAAAAGAAAAGAAAAAAGAGAAATATTAAAATATTATTAGAAATTGTCCACATCAACGCCGATCAGGCCACATTAGCCGACTAATGTCTAGTTAGCAAAATCCGACCAAAAGGATTGAATTGACACCGAATAAAAAGGTTTATGACTTTTTAAATACTTCTTTCCAATGTTTTGTTTACGTACTACTTGGAATATTATGACAAAAAGAAATTACAAAGTCGATTTTTTTTCTTATCTATTTATTTTTCAAGCTGAAAGCTACTCTTGGATTTGAAAGGTTAGACGGACTTCAAAGTAATATATAAGTTTAAAATGAGATCTAAAAATCCAAAAACATTTCTGGTCACATTTTTCATTGTACCACAAAATAAATGAAAAATATTCAATTTTCTTGAAAATGTTTTTATGGAAAGTATATATATATATATCGTGAAAGCTTTTTCCGAATTTTTGCTTTCCGAAATAAAAATGACCGAGTTAACTGTTGATTATGTCAACCAAGTAGCTACTTCTTTGAGTGTCGGTGGCTAGGGTTGACTGCCTTAAATGATTAGGCGGGAGCAATTGAGTCGTCCACCATCACAACTGTACAATGCCAATAAATGTCTTGATAATGTTGTCTAGTCCTTTGAATAGAAAAAATAATATGATAGAGAGAGAAAATCCCACTTGGACGCTGAGCTTTAGGGAACAACAGAAGCAACTACATGCGTGTCTTTTTTTTTTTTTTTGGGTGCTTTACGTAGGTCTGTGGATTTAACATGAATATTACGAGGATTTTTTTAAAGACCATAATGGCTAAAATGAGGGAATAAACAAGGTATGGATCCTCTTATCTTCATACTTTATTATTGAGCCTGCTTGTCACGATCATGGTAAAAACAAGCCTCCCATCCAACTAAAGAACCTACCCGTGAAGTACTCTTTAGCTTTTGTTCTTCATTTTCTGCCATATCTTATGCAAAACAGCATGCAAATTTAACAACTTGCTCGAGAGTAATTTAACAACTTGCTTCCGGAGTCAGAATGATGACTATACAAGTACATATGGAGAGTCGAACTATGACCTTTATTTCCATTTATTGCTCGGGCCGATCGCCCAACGGTTCCACGCGGCACATGAAGGGATGAACATGCACTCATTTATTGGCTGTTTAGAGTGGAGCAAGCAGTGACAATGGGCAAAGTGCTGGCTAGTGGATAACACCTATATAAATACGAGCATCGATGACCCAGCCATAGCAAGCTTAGTCAGCTACTGAATATCTCTTTCTCTCACTTACGCACACACTCTCTTTTGGCGTCCGAAGCCATGGGGGTCTCGAGAAAATGGCTCTCCGTGGTTCTTCTCATTTCATGCATCGTGCTCCATCTGAGTGCACTTGCTCTCAGTGACAACAAGGTTGACAAGACCAGGTTAGGCGACGACGATGACTGTCGATGGGGACGGAGACGCTGCGGTGGCAGATTCGGTGGTGGGCCGGGCCGTAGTGGGGGAGGAGCTGGTAAGGGTGGAGGGTTTGGAGGCGGAGCTGGGGGTGGTGTTGGAGGTGGTGCAGGGGGTGGTGTAGGTGGTGGCGGTGGTTTAGGTGGCGGAGGAGGTGGAGGAGTTGGAGGAGGAGCTGGGAAGGGTGGAGGCTTTGGAGCTGGGGGTGGCGTTGGAGGTGGTGCGGGAGGTGGTGTAGGTGGTGGCGGGGGTTTTGGTGGCGGTGGAGGTGGAGGTGCTGGAGGTGGTGCTGGAAAAGGAGGTGGCTTTGGAGCTGGGGGCGGTGTTGGTGGAGGAGCTGGAGGAGGTGCTGGTGGTGGTGTTGGAGGTGGCGGCGGTTTTGGTGGTGGAGGTGGAGGAGGTGTTGGTGGTGGGGCCGGTCATGGTGGAGGCTTTGGGGCTGGGGGTGGTGTAGGTGGTGGAGCTGGAGGCGGAGTTGGAGCTGGAGGTGGTGGAGGAGGCGGTTCTGGTGGAGGTGGAGGTGTTGGTGGGGGTTCAGGCCATGGAGGAGGCTTTGGTGCTGGAGGAGGTGTAGGTGGCGGTGCAGGAGGCACTGGAGGAGGTGCTGGTGGAGGTGGAGGTGGAGGTGGAGGAGGCGGAGGTGGTGGCGGCGTTGGTGGAGGAGCAGGACATGGGGGTGGATTTGGTGCTGGCGGCGGCGTAGGAGGTGGTGCTGGCGGAGGTGTCGGAGGCGGAGGAGGAGCTGGAGGAGGTGGCGGTGGTGGTTTAGGTGGAGGAGCAGGCAAAGGTGGGGGCTTCGGTGCAGGCGGGGGAGTAGGAGGTGGAGCTGGAGGAGGTTTAGGTGGTGGTGCTGGAGGAGGGGGAGGTGCCGGTGGTGGACTTGGAGGTGGCCATGGCATCGGCGGAGGAGGAGGGTTCGGAGTAGGAATCGGGGTTGGGATTGGAGTCGGAGTAGGGGCCGGTGCCGGCAAAGGGGTGGGCATCGGAGGCGGCTCAGGTGGCGGAGATGGAGGAGGGAGGTAAAACCCCGGCCAATCTCCAAAACCAAACTATCCACTACGGTGGTGAACGAGTCCATTGATCTGCATTGGCGCGATGGAGATTTTCATGTTACCTTTAATGTAAACAAAGTACGCAATCTAAAGACCACATGAAATAACGACTTCCCTTTTTGTTTTACATTTAGAATGCATTTCGTTTTTGCGAGTTATCGCGTCTCTTGTTTCGCATGAAGAACTAGTCTTTCAATTCAGACAGTGAAATGTAACATTTTTCCCTCCGGTGCTCTCCGAATCGAATGAAGAACTTAAGAAGAAGCTTGACATAAGTGTCGCAAAGGAGAGATTGTTGAGGCCTCAATCATAAAGCAAACCAAACCAGTGAATTGTATGCAGCAGATGGCTATAGCCGTCTTCTGCAGGCAAGGTCGAACGTGCTTTAAATATATAAGACACCATTCAAATCATCAAATTTCCCGTGCTCCAAGTAACAAGGACTCAAAAAAAAAAAAAAGTAACACGAACTCGAAAAATGTCCTTACTCATTCTACGGACAATCGGTCTAAATGACACCAAATTACAGCTCGCTCCACGTACTGAAAGATGCAATCATGACAAAAGGTCCCATGTAGTAAAAGCCCTAGTACAGAGAAGACAGGTTTTCCTACATTAATGAGATCGGTTGTGACATTGAACTAGCTGATCCCCATTCAACATTAGGAAAAAGAAAGGAAAATTAGCGGTTCTTCAAAGCTACTGCGGCATATTGCTCATTTGCATTAGTAGAAAATTCGAAAGAAAAAATGAAAGTAAAAAATTCAAAACCTTTCCAAGGAAGCCGCTTAACTGTGGGATTTGAGGAATTCCCACTATTGAGATTCCTTAAATTAGAAAAAAAAAAAATAAACAACATAATTTCAGCACGAATTACATACCAAGACCTAGATACTCACAGGTAGAAAAAGATTATCACTAACTAAGAGTCCGTTCGTTTCGCGGAAAATTGGTAATTTTTGGAAAATATTTTCCCAGAAGTCATTTTCTAGGAAAATGACAATATTTTCTGTTGTTCGGCTAAAACCTGAAAATGTTTCGGAAAATATTTTCTGGTATTCGGTAAGGAAAATATTTTCCACTCTCCAGATTGGCGAGCACAAGCGTCAAGCTCGAGAATCGCCAGATCGACGAGCACGAGTTTAAGATCGATGAGCTTGAGGTTCACCTGGTTCGACGAATAGCCAAGAAAGAAGAAGATGGGAAACAAAGAAAAGAAAAACAAAAAGAAAAAAAGAAAATTAAAAAGAAAATTAAAAATAATTCGAATTAAAAAAGAAAAATAAAATTAAAAAATAATTCGAATAAAAAAAGAAAAGAAGAAGAAGAAAGGGGAGGAGGAAGTGATGATTTGTAGAGGTGGGAAATAAAAGAGATCAAGTGAGGAAAATGTTTTCCACTTTTCAAAAGTGGAAAACATTTTCCCCTACTTTAGAAGACTTTTTTCCTTTGATGAAAAACATTTTCCCCTTGATGAAAAACATTTTCCCCAAGGAATTCATTTTCCGTGAAACGAACGCCGGAAAATTCGGAAAACATTTTCCCGGAAATTATTTTCCGTGAAACGAACGGAGCCTAAGAATAAATCATTAATGTTAGATAAGATCGGTTAGATTCTAAAGATGAATAATATTTGAAATGTTGGCTTGGAGACTAATAACAAAATCATTGTGCATTCAAATGGTTCCTCATTCTTTTTACTCAACTCAAGTTGTATCAAAAGGACTCTCATGTGACCTAATATCAAGATTGGTAAATAACAATAGATGAAATAAAAGAAATTTTTTTTTCTATTTTTTTTAAAATCATTCATTCTCCACAAAAAAAAAAAAATGGAGTCTTAAAAGTGAGTTGTCACAATGAGTATTTGCAAGACAATTTTTCAGAAGTATGTCTACTAAAATCTGAGATTTTCAAAGCATTAATATGGCAATCTTGAAAGAATTGGGTGCATTGATTTTTTTTAGTTCCACTCTCAATGTAAAGAATTTCTACACATTTTTTATTGAAAAAGTGACCGCAGTATTAGGAGTATCCCAGTCTTCAACGGTCCATGCAAATTATTTTTCTTTTTACGGTGAATGTAATAAAAATTTGAGATGTGGATATTATAAACGCAATAAATTTCGTATGAGACTCATTTGAGGGCTATACTTTTTTTTCCCAATCAATAGAGTGATATGATGATTAGAAATCGTTTACTTTAGTGCCATCAGTGATTTGTATCATGTTATTAATTTTGTTATAGTATGGCCGACGTGGCTTGCAAGAAAAATCTAATCAGCAAAAAGTTGTGTACGGCACTCATTTTGGTGCCAAAAGTTTCCGTTGGATCACTTAAGTGCCAAATCTTTGGTGCCACCGGCGAAAGATTCTGGCCAAAATGATTACATGGCTTTTATATTTTTAAAAAAAAAGTCGACGCTTTTAAGACTGTCCACGATGGATGGCATAAAACGACGCTGTTTTCCTTTCTTAGTAAGAAACAACATCGTTTTATACCATTCCACGTGGATTCACGTAAGAAACGACGCTGCATTGCTCTATGGCCAAAAACGGTATCGCTGAAGAGGGAGTAAAATAAGGTTTGTATATGGTTCTCGCTCGATGTTGGTCGTAGCTTGCTCACCCACCGTCGCTCGGTCACCGCTGTAGTTGCGCCGTCGTTCGCGGTCGTTCGCTGGTTGCGTCCCCAACTCTCGCTCACTCAGATTTGGTATGTTCTCTACATGGGTCAATTTAGTGAAAAATTTAGAGTTCCGACGGGTAAGTTATGACGAAGAGGGCAAATTGAGGGCTTGGCTTAGGGGGAAAGTAGTGGGGAAAGTGGTGGGGATCTCACTTTTATGGGGACCGAATAGAACAAGGGAGGGTTCCGTCGTTCATTCGCTTTCTTTTGTGGGGACCTAATAGAAAAATAGGACGTGGAGGGGAAAATGGGGACTCGACTCGGAGGGAAACAGTGGTAGGACCTTACTTTGTTTAATTAATTGGACTGCTTCTGTGGGGGACCGAATGCGATTGAATTGAAAATTGGATGGTGGGGACCTCACTTTGTTTATTCAATTTGGTTTCCTTTGTTTCTGTAAAGGCACCGAATTGAATAAATTGGTCGCATTTGTTTTTTGACAACAGAACGACAATGACCTACATGTGAAGTTGCTGATTTTGTCATGTAATCCCAAAAAATAATGACTTTTTTATTTTTTTCATTGGATGCAGTATCGACATGGATGAGAATCAGGTAGGCGTCATTGTTTGCTATGGTGGAGAGTTTGTTATTGGTACCGAGGATTGAGAATATACTAGTGGAAATGAAGGTACTATCTATATCAATATTCGGAAGCCATCATATATTGATTTTTATGAGGGATTTGGTGTATTTTTTACGATGCAAAGTGCAAAAATTACACTACTGTGTTCTTGGGAAGGAATTGAATGATGGCTTTAGATTTTTTAATGACGATAATGGTATTAAGGATATCATTTACTATTATCTTCACGACGAAGAAGCTAGGATATATATATATATATATATATATATATATATATATATATATATATATATATATATATATTGAGTATTATAGTGATAATGAGGATGAGGATGGGGATGGGGATGGGGATGAGTAGACCACCACTGAAAGAGGAGAAGTGAGGGATCTTATTCAAGCGAGTAATCAGGTTGGGGATGAGTTTAGGTTAGATGAAAGGCAAAATGAGAGGGAGAGAGATATTGATAGAGATGAACAAACAGGGAGAAGTCATGAAATCTTGGGTGAAGATGTGGGCAATGAAGACTTCATTGGATTAGAATGGGAAATTGTTATATCCAGTGAATCGAAAGGTGAATATTTGGCTTCAGTAAGTTTCCCAAGTGATGAAGATGATGATGAACTCGCACAGTCAAGACAAAAACAAAGGGAATTTCTCATAAAAAAAGTTGCAGCTTTAGCAAAGAGGCCCGAGCTAGTAAATAGGGATGGAGTTTCAGCTGAAGATAATAGAAGTGAGGATGAAGAAAGCTGCGGCGATAAAGTTGCTGGTTCGGAGAATGAGCTTGACAATGATGATGAAGAACTTGCTCGTCGAAGAAAAAGTAAGTACTCTTGCTATGATCTGACTGTTGATAAACCTGTTTTGTCTGTGAGCATGAGATTTGATGATGCCAAATAGTTCAAGGAAGCTATTGTGAAGAACTCCATTGGTGAACAGAGGAGCGTTGAATTCATTAGAAACACGAAAGAATTTGTGAGAGCTAAGTGCTCACAACCCAATTGTTCATGGAAGCTCTATGGCGCGCTGAGTAAGAAGGGGGCATTCCATATTAGGTCATTCCAAGAGAAGCATACTTGTCCAATTATCTTTAACAATAAAATGGTAACAAGTATGTGGTTATCGAAGCATTTTTTCAATACTATCAAAGCAATGCTCGAGATTAAGAGTCCTCACTTTCAACTGTTAGTAAATGAGCAATTATGGGTTAATGTGTTAAGGAATCAATGCAAGAGAGCTAAGATGATGGTGATGAAAATATTGATAGGTGGGTATAAGGAAGAACATGCGCAGGTATGGGATTATGCTGGCGAATGCATGTTTCAAAACCCATCTAGTAGGGTATATGTTGAGGTTGTGGAGAGGCCACTCTTTGATCTTGGGTCTAGATTTAATAGATTTTATGTTTGTTTTGAGGCATACAAACGGGGCTTCTTGGCTGGTTGTAGAAGAGTTATAGGAATAGATGGATGCTTTCTAAAGGGTTTATGCAATAGGGAGTTGTTAGCTGTTGTGGGGAAAGATGCCAATAATCAAATGTTTCTGATAGCTTGGACGGTGGTGAAGATAGAGAATAGGGATATTTGGTCATGATTCCTCAAAAATTTAATGGCTGACATTGAGATAACCGATGGGGGGGGGGATGGACATTCACGAGCGACCAACATAAGGTAATTCCATCGTCATTTAGTTCACTCCCTTTTAATATTAATCACTTGCATATTTTTCTTGACTTGTATTTATTGGTTTGAATTTTTGTAGGGACTTATTCCTGCATTGACTTAGTTGATGCCACATGCCGAGCATAGAATGTGCGCAATGCACATATATGTAAATTGGTCAAGGAACTTCAAAGGAGATAGGCTGTAGAAGCAGTTCTAGCATATAGCGAAGAGTACCAACATGGTTGATTTCAAATTAGCCAAACAAGGATTGTTGCAACTGACAAATGAAGGTTTTGATGCACTCTTTCAGACAGAAGTTAAGCATTGGTGTCGGGCCTTCTTCAGCAAAGAGTTCAAATACGATATCATTGATAACAACTTTAGTGAAGCTTTCAATGGCAGAATTTTAGAGGCTAGGTGCAAATCAATCATTAGCATGCTTGATGATATTCGAGTTATGGTTATGACTAGACTGCATAGGCAAAGAGATGAGGCTATGAAGTGGATTAGAGACTGTGGCTCTAGGATTGTGAAGAGATTGGATGCAAACATTGCTACTAGTAGGTTCTGACATCCAGTTTGGAATTGAGATAATGATATGAGATTATTCAAAATTAGGATAAGTATGTTGTCAACCTGGATAGAAGAAAGTGTTCATGCCGAGCTTGGCAACTAAATAGAATTCCCTGTGCCTATGCCATTTGTGCTATTCAGATGAAGCAAGAAAACCCAAATGATTACCTACATGATTAGTACAAGAAAACCTCATACATTGCTTCATACCAATTCATGATGCAGCTTATCAGAAGTAGCAAATTTTGGGAGCCAACAAATCATGAAAGCCCTTTACCATTGCCACTGAAGAAGCAAATAGGAGGGTAAAAAATGAGACGAAGAATGTAGCAGGAAGAGGCATCAAGTCAGAGGATGAGTAGGATTAGGGCAAAGATGAAATGTTCCTATTGCCGCAAGGAAGGACACAATAAGAAATGTTGTGAGTTGAAAAAACAGCATCAACAACAAGATGTAATGGCTGATTTAGTGCCCGGGGACAGGACCTACTAAAGAGCTTCTTGTTGGGCCTATTGAAGGGAGGATAGAAGGCCCTACTGTAATGCCTACTGAAGGGCAAACAGAAAGCCCTACTGTAAGGTAAGTATCCTTTTTACTTCAGTAACTTTTCAGTTTATATTCGATAGAGTTTGATGGTTGATCATATGTACTGGCTTCTTTTGTACTTTTCCTCTGTCATGCACTTGTAATTTGAGAAGTTTTCTCCATTTGTTTCCATCATGAAAATGAGTAGATGTCTAATTATTCATTGTAGTTGGTCATAATCCTGATATAGTACATTGTTGTAAGGCCTATTAAATGGCTTGAAAAAGGCCCTGTTGTAGGCTCAAGTGCAAGGACATGGACTGGAATGGGCAGGACAACAACAACAACAACTGAGTCCATTATTGAGCAAATGAGAAAAAATATCATGTAAGTTGTACATCGCTGTGTTTGTCTTTTATGGTCTGAAATTTAAATTTATTATGTGTTTATCAAGTGAGAAGATGAGCAACTGCACAAGTTGCAGAGGTTGCTCCCTCATTTGTTGCTGTTGAAAATGATGCACCACAGCGAACAAGAGGGGTTCTTGGAAAAAGATTAAGGTAATATGGTTATGGGATTTACATAGATGAACGTACTGGAATGATTTTTACCAAAAAAAAAAAATGTACTGGAATGACTATTTTGAATGTAAGATTTGTAGGCCTCATGCATTTAATTTGTTGTACTTCAATTCAATTGGTTGACAATATCGCTATGTTCTTGTAGCCTAGGAGAATTTCGGAGGTACTTCTCTCTCAAGGTGGGCTAACTTAAGAATCAATGGCATAGCCAAAGAAGAGTGCTCCAAAGAAGAAGACAATGAATATAGCTGCAAAACAACCATCCAAAAAGAACCCAGCACCAATTCCATCTCAACCAACGATTGGGAGTAATAGTGATGATATAGACCAACACGACACGTACTAGAACAAAAATAGCCGCTGTTAAGAACAAGAAAAATGAGGTGATAGAAAGCCCAGTTAAAGAACCTGCACATCTAGTTTGAAAGAGTGCTCGGATTATGAATCAATTCAAAACTCCAAGAGAAAAATGAGATCAGGGTGTTGTTCATATTGCCTGATGGGAGGGTGCTAGACATGGTCTCTTTTCATGTTTTTTTTTTAGGAGGGTGCTGAATATTATATCATTGATGGTAGTTGTTGCCTGCATATTGCCATTGTTTTTTTTAAGAGGGTGCTGAACCTTCAGTAATTTGGGAGTGAAGTTAAAAATGTTTTTCTTTTGTAAACAATCAATCAATGTCAATGGCAATAGCTGTTTCTGTTTTTGTTATTTTCTCTTTTGTTGGTTTCGGCTAGTAATGCTAGCAAGACAGTTATCAGTTATGCTGTATATTTTTTTGCTGTTGGTGCAATGTTCTTATGAGGTTGATATTATTTTTAGATGTGTGCATATATTGTTGCTGGTTGAAGTTGTGAATACTAATGAATTTGTGGGATTTTGGTTGTATGTGCTGGTGCAAGAACAAGATGCAATTTTGGGTGCTGGTGCATATTGTTACATCAACACTTGTATGGGCTGGTGCAAGAAGATGCACCGGCAATTCAACTGGTGCAACAAGATGCAAGATGGAGCATGACTGGTGTAAGTCAAGTGACGTTTGAAACTAACATGTTCTTTTTAAAAAAAACTCGTGCAACACAAATGATCACTTTGTAATTGTGACTGGCACTTAAATGATTACTTTTATAAAAAAATTGGCACTCAAGCAATCACTATTTACAACTAAAGGCACTGAAATGGTCAATCGTGAATTTGCCACCATCCCTTAATTTCGCCATGGTTTGCAGTTGCAGCAAACCAGGAAACCAACAAACCATTACCAAATAAAAAAAATGCAGCAAACCATTATATCTTAAGCAAAAAATAACCAAAACAAACATTGACAATAAACAACTAAACAATAAAACTTTTAATTGCTCATAACTAATGCATTCCAAAAGCACCTTCTATTTCGCTATGGTTTGCAGTTGTAGCAAACCAGTAAACCATCAAATAAAAAATGCAGCAACTCATTATATTTGAAACAAAAACTAACCAAAACAAACATTGACAATACATAACTAAACAATAAAACTTTTTAAGTGCTCACAACTAATGCATTCCAACTCCAACCTTCCATTTCTACCATAGATTACAACAAAACTTTCTACTTCATACAAAAATTGTAGCAAAGCAAAAACACATTTTACTTCCATATCCACGTCTTCGACTATGCTAGACATACAAACTTCTTCTCATTACTCCACTTCACATTTGAATAAACTACACAAGAGAATAACAACACAATCAACGCTTGATAAAAGTTTCTTTCAATTTTCAGCCTTGAAACCTCCCTCTTCAAATGGTCGACCAGAAATGTTAAACCTTTCATTTGAGCTTGCATTGAGTCGACATCCTTCAACTCGTCCATTAATGTAGGTGGAGGTTGATGTCGGCCTTCAAGTAACTCCAAGATCACATCTGTCGCTCAATTAGAGAATTTCCTATCAAACCATTTGAAATATTTGCACTTCGAACCTTCTCTATATCTGCCGCACCCGTGGAATCTTCTCCCGGGATTCAACCGAGTCCAAGATGTTCTTCTTAGACTCGGTAACGCACAATAATAGTAACACTCACTATCTAATTCGTTTTTTTTTTTTATAGGAATGTGAGCCGTTGCTGAAACTTCTGCCCTTTATTTGCAAGAGCGAGCTGATAACTTTGGGAGAAAATTGAAGTATGCACTCGAATTGGTCAAATTGGGGATTTAGGGTTTTCAACTTTCGGTTCTGGTCGAATTTGGGGATTTATGGTTTCTTATTTGAGGGAAAAAACGCTAAACGGCGTCGTTTTGTTGTTTGTATGCTTATTGTATTCTCCGGCAATCCACGTCGGCTTCAAAAATTAATAAAAAATTGTCACGTTGGATTTCTGGCCAACCAGATCGGCGTTAGCACTGAAATGATCGTTTTTCAAAAATTTTGCCATTTAAGTGATCCGACGGAAATTTTTGACACCAAAGTGAGCGATGTGTACAACTTTTGATACTAATAGTGTACTTCCTTCCATTTGAGGGCTATATATATTTTTTCCAATCAATAGAGTGATATGATGATTAGAAATCGTTTACTTTAGTGCCATCAGTGATTTGTATCATGCTATTAATTTTGTTATAGTATGGCTGACTGGCTTGCAAGAAAAATCTAATTAGCAAAAACCATAAAAAATGAGTCGTTTTCCTCCTATCTACTAGAAAGAAGAAGAAGAAGAAAACCATAAACTCAAGTACCATGGTTCCTCATTATTTAAGAGGAAAGCCCTCGGCTTGGGCGCTCCTCGTTTCCTCTCGGAACTTTCCCATTTAATGTCCAATCCCCATTCTTAAATCGTGGGAAACTCTAATTCGGTTAATTTTGGTCAAAATTACCTTCTGAATTACTTGTGGCAATAGACAGACGAAGAAGTGGAAAACAATGTTTTGTCCGCTTGCTGAAGGTCCCTCTTTCACTCTTTATGAATCTGATTTCCAGATCGAACACCTGATCGAATAAAGCAGTTTTCACCAAAAATGAGTTTGCACCAAATATTTTCTGAGTTGTGCACGACTAAGCCAAATGATTCAAGGACTCGAATTGCCTTGGCTCAATTACGAGAGATGCACAGCTTGGCGAGCTCAACTCGCTTCGACATCACTGTGGCCACCCCGGGGATGAGAAGGCATACCATCACGAATCAAGAAAATATTGACTATGAGATGTGTCGGTGCAACAAATTGGAAACGCACTAAGGTTGCTACACCTGTCACAAGTGAGGCCAAATGTCAAAGAAAAAATTTCTCTCTCCCCTTCACGCTCTCTCTCTCCCCTAACTCTCTCTCTTCGTCGCCCTTGTCCGACCGACAAACCACCGGGCCGTCCCTCTGGCTCGTTCTACACACACTCTCTCTCTCTCTCTACGCTCTTGACTCTACCCCACTTTTCTCCCTCCAACGAACCACTGACATTTGGCTCCGTTTGTTACACGTTGTGAAAGGAAGCAAGAAGAAGCGAGAAAAGGGAATAGATGGCTTAGGGAAAAAAACGTATTTCATTGTATATCCCTAATGTACAAGCCAATAAACGGCAATGATATATTATGTAAAATCAATCTTAATCTCAATCTAATTCCTAATTGATTTGTGCATGATCATAATCAAAAAATGATTATCGAGCATATCTTCAGAATCTTGCACATATCTTCCAACACGTTGCAACCTCAATGCTTTTCCAATTTGTTGCCTTGGTACATCTCATGTTGTCACTATTTTCTCTTGCGATAGACTCAAAATCCGGATTGTCCCATTTTTCACTCTGGAATTTCTTTTAGAAAAGCTAAATCGGACGCAAAAATCATCTTAAAAAATCACATGGAATAATTTACCGGAATAGATAATCAAGTGAACAACTTTTACCGATGCATCATTCAAGCAATAGAAAAGAAAAAGAAATCACAGACATCCAAGCGAGCAATACACGTTTCTATCTCATTATTCCCCGTGATCTCTAACTTCGGAAAGCAAACGGTTCACAAAATCCTTCGAGAAAAAACAGGAAACAAAATATACCGAACGGCGGACGCGATTTTGACGTCATACTTCGGAACGCGATTTGTCATAAATGAAGGGCGGGGGAGGGCGGATCCAGGAACACGGCAGACACGCGTCGCACATGGCGAAGCAATCAATACCGACGTGGAGACCTTCGTATTAATCCCCCCTGCCCTCTCCAGACAAGCCAGTAGTTGAACCCAACCGAACCCATACCAATTCTTTCCCTATCGAAGCCACCCTATCTGCAGAACTCTTTCCCCACCGCTCTCCTCGCGATTCTAGGTCGTGGGTCTCCTTTTTCCCCTCTGCTCGAGAAGATGATACAGCTCCTGTACACCGTGATCGCCGCCGAGATGGCGCTGATCCTGACCCTCCTGTTCAAGACCCCTCTTCGGAAGCTGGTGATCATGTCCCTGGATCGGGTCAAGCGCGGCCGGGGCCCCGTCATGGTGAAGACCGTCGGCGTCACGTTGCTGGTCGTGCTCGCCTCCAGCCTGTACAGCATGGTGAAGATCCAGCAGCGCACCGTCGAGGCCGGCCTCCTCAACCCCACCGACCAGGTCCTCATGTCCAAGCACATGCTCGAGGCATCTCTCATGGGTAAGGGATTTTTTCCCAGCTCGCCCTCGGCTGGCGTGGAGTTTTTCGGCTTCTTTCGGGCTAGATGAATGGTAATCGTTGCCGGCGTTTTTTTTGAGACGTCGAGTGATTTTAGCTCCTAGGGTTCTTCTTGTTTGGGTCTCCGGTGAAAGGGGTGGGAAGAAATGATGCTAGATTGGAAGGCATTGGGGCTGGTTCGCCGGGCTCGTCACGAGTCTCTAGAAAAAAAAAATTTGGGGTTACTACCTTTTGTGCATCTGGAGTGGGGCGTAATCCTTGCGAATTAGCAGTTCACGAGTTGAAAGCGCTTCTGTCTGTGGTCGCAATTGAAATGCTAAACCCCATGCCTTAGTTCAGTCGCTCTGTACAATAACTCTGATCGGTCTATGGTCTTGTGCATCGGAGAATTTGTCTCGGATAGGATAGGACTGGAGTTCTATGATGCTGGCATCGGATAAGTGACCCATGATTTTTGATTGCTGAACTAAAATACATGGCTTTCATGACCCAGTGGATCTGGATCGTTGCTGATTCCTAGACATTGATAATCTGTATCATGCTATAGAAAAAAGGATGGTTGGGGTACTAGAGGATAAAATTAGTACCTGGTTATTCCGGAGAATTTATTGATTGAATCTGTGGGTTAATATCGATGCTGTTACTTGGGGAGCCTGATCTTTGCATAATGTTGGCTGATGCGAAAAGCATGTTCTCATTTCAGATAATTTCTTCCCTTTTTTGTTTTTGCCTTAATGGGTTCACTGGAGCTTGACTGTTTGTCTTGTTAGTTCCCATGTTTTGAGCTCATTGCGTTGGCTTCAGTTTGTGTTATATTTAGTATGTTTGAAACCTGTGTTGTGTCTGAATTTCATCGGATCCATTAGCTTTGTTTTATCACTGTGGGCTCATTATAGACTGCCATACAGTCATGCACTAATGGTTCGCCAGTATAGCATTGCTCTCTGTATCAGCCTGTGTAGTGGTCCAATTATCTTGTATTGTTTTCTTTTGCAAGCGACTAGTATCCAGCAGCCTTCTCTCTGGTAAAGAAAGTTAAGAGAGAAGGGTATAGACACAATTACAAGACCGCAGAAATGCTAATGATGTGTTTGGCCGAAATTCTGGATGTCACATACCAAAGTTTTAATGCATTGGGTACCTTTCTCTGAAGAAAGGTCGCCCTTAACCTCTCCTATATTAACATTGTTGTAGGTATGGGTTGGATCTGATTCTATGTGGTTTATTTCATGCAGGATTTGTGCTATTTCTGTCTTTGATGATTGATAGATTGCACCATTACATAAGAGAACTGCGTCTGCTTAGAAAGACCATGGAGGCAGCCAAGAAACAGAGTCGAGGCATTGACGAGGGGAAAAATGGCAGTGCAGAGGAGGTCAAAGGCTTGAAGGAAGAGATTGCCACCCTGACGACAAAACTGAATAAGCTGGAAAATGAATACGAGACCAAAGACAAAGAAGCCAAGACAGCTGAAGCTGAAGCCGAGGCTCTGAAGAAACAATCCGAGGGCTTACTCCTAGAATATGACCGCCTGCTTGCAGACAACCAAAGCCTTCGAAGTCAGTTGGAGTCTATTGATCTCTCCTTGTCCAATTCTGATGGCAAGAAGAACACCTAACAAAGGGTTTTGTTGGAGCAGGCGATTTCTTGATCTTGTTTGATGAGTGTTTTCTAATAGAGATATAGTTTTCGACAGGGAAGACAGCATGGCTGTCGTGTTAAATCTGCCTGTACAAAGAGAAGAACAAGACCTTGCGATGAGTTTTGTAAACTTGTTGGTTTAGGACGGAAATCAGGGTTGTACTAGGTACTTACTCGGATCATTCCTTATATTTCTAATCGCTATAGCATGGCAGCAGATGGGATTCTCAATTGCCTGCGATCCATTCTGTCTTGTAATAATTCAAAGTAGCGAAGCTGGTAAGCTATGTTTTATTGCAATTATCTCCTCAATAAAGAAGGAACCAAACGAATGAGAGACTCAAACAAGGAGTATGACTCGGTTAGAAACAAAGATTGATCTGTTTGCAGGCACATGAAAATTAAAAAATATCCCCACCTACTGAGTGAACTGGCCGCCGGTAGTATAAGCCGGCACTTCTTCTTCAAGCTAGTATCAGCAGCTTTGCTTGATAATTACTCTTTATGGATCTTTGTGATTTCATACCGGGGTAGGTTTAGTGGTTTAGTCTGCATCAATGGATGCATAACTCGTGATCTTATGCCATAACTCTTGACAATCTTGGTCCTAACGACTCAAGTAGGCTAGCAGTTGCTTTATTTGTTCCATGCAAGGGAGATTAATACAAGTTTGTGTGCCTAAGGACAGGAAAGAGAAACTGCAAGTTGAGTTAAAAAATGCCACAAAGCAGCAAAATTTTCGTGCAGTGGCATTTCTTTTGGGATAAATGAACTGCAAGTCATAAAATTTATAAGTACGGTCGAGGTCTGAATTTTTAAAAAAATATAATCAAATCCTAAAATTTGTCAAATTAATGTGATCAAATTATTATTTAACTTCATTAACTTGTCTACTAAAAAATGTAGATGTTGTTTTTATTATTACATGACATCTACGTGGCTAAAACATGAAGGACAAGACTCTAAAATATTATTTAAATAGATTAAAAAATATAAAAAAAATTTAAGATGAAGGCTAGAGATAGCGAATCTGAAATTTTTTTAATTTAAATAGGTTAAAAAATAGGTTTAATACCCTGAAAAACCCCAAACTGGTACACCTGTGATAAATCTACCCAAAACTATTTTTTTTACCACAAAAAACCCCAAACCGGTATACTTTTGACAAATTTACTCCAAACTGGTACACTTGTGACAATTTTACCCTCTATTAGTCTTCGTTGAATTTCACCATCAAATTATTAAGTTAAATAATACGTGACAGTTGACTGGTATACCAATTTGGGATTTTACGCTCGATTTGTCACAATTTTTGTGATTTTTTTGTGGTATTAATTTAATTAAGCGAATGATATATTTGTCACAAATTTACCAGTTTGGGGTTTTTTTGCAGTCAAATAAATTAGTTTGGGATAAATTTGTCATAAATGTACTAGTTTATGGTTTGTTATGGTCAGTCGAGGCAAATTTGTCACAGGTGTACCATTTTGGGATTTTTCATGATCAAAAAAATAGTTTGGGGTAAATTTATCACATGTGTACCAGTTTTAGGTTTTTTTAGGGTATTAACCCTAAAAAATATACAATTTGTTTTTTTTTTTAAATGAAGGCTAGAGCGGGTGAAGGTAGACCCTCGCTACTGTGGCCCACCATTGCCAGAAAGGGCGGCGAGGGTGCGGTGACGGATGGTGGTCGCTAGTATTGGCATATTTATTTTGTCAATGGAAACACTTCATGGCCCCATAGAATACTTCCCGAAAGGGCCAATTTCGGAACTATACCCCTCACCTATGTAGCACCGATACTCTTCGGGAGCTTTCGTGTCATGTCCGACACTCCGACATGTCCCGACACGTGGTCAACGAGTGTCAAAAAATCCGATATGTGGTCAACTCTCTCCGACACGTGATTTCGACACACATAGGGTCAATTTTAAAAATTTATAATACTTGAGGGGTCAAAATATAAATATACAAAAAATAAAGAGGAAGGGCTGGTGGCTTGGCGTTGCCGCCGTTGCCACCGGAGGAGGTGAGGGCCGATGTCGCCCAGATCTAGGCGATCCTCGCCGGCCCCAGCCGACACGTCGCCCAGGCCTCACCTGGGTCGGTGAGGGTCGCCTTCCCTACACCGCTTAGGCTGGGCATACTGCTGACAGGGGCAGCGAAAGCGGCCTGCCCAACCACGATCCTGCCTCTTTTCACTTTTTTTTTTCTTTCATTTTTTTTTAGAATTGTTTTAGTTTTTTTAAAAGTCTTTTACTATGAAAGAAGTAATAAAAAAAAATGCTATATATGACAAATAAATAAATTTAAAAATACCATTTCAGCATTTTTTCTTTAAACAATGTTTTTTTCCCTCTAAGTTTTATGTATTGTTGTAACAAATTAAAATAATGAATGATATTAACAAATGTTAAATTAATATTTTTAGTGTAAATTAATTCTAGGCTTTTATTTATTTATGTATTTATATATAAAACTATATTTAATATATAACGTGTCGGAACGTGTTGGAATTCTCTATTTTTAATAAATGACATGTTAGTGTGTCGTGTTATATCGCGTGGCGCGTGTCCGTGTCGGTGCTACATAGCTTCTCATCGATGACTCCATGGCTGAGACGCATGACCCGAGCTGGGCCATGGTCAGGCAGGCACAGGGCATGTACACAACCTCGTCGCGGGACGGGTCAAATGCTCACATCATGTTGAGGATCTGTTCCCAATCGAGCCTACAGTGGGAGCACCCCGGAGATCCATGGCACAGGCAAGCAGTCCGGGGGGGGGTCGAAGAGTACTTGGTGGCAGCCGGGACCGGGAAGTTCCAGTTCATGTGGGGCTATGTGATGGTGGAGACTATCCCTGTGGACATGTCGCGGGCTTACTTGGTTATTGTCCAGTGCAATGTCACGGTCCATCATTGATTTGAGGAGATTTCGAACATGTTTGACAAATGGAAAGTAAAGATGAAAGACGGAGTCAAAAATACCATTTGACCCGATGGTAAAATAAGGTTGTGTAAACGTTTTTGTTTCACGGCAAAGGAGTCCTAATCGGGAAATAAGTCTTGGGCTCACGAAGTACCTTGCAGAAGAGGAAATCAACTTTCAGCTTAGCCCGGGTGCTGGGGACCTGTTAAATCTCCAAGTATTTGACGATGAACTTATCCAATGCATTCACGCCATCCGTATTGCTCGCGGTTCGAGTTCGGAGGACCTCATTGCTTGGAAATTCTCACAAAATGGGGAATTTAGCACTACTGATGCCTATGATCTCGTGACCAGCAACAAGCCTGATGAAGGTTCTGCCGGATGATTGGTCTTGGATTTGGAAGTCGAAAAACTATCCCTGGAATCTCTTTAATTGGCTAGTGACCCATTATAGAATCACGCCATGTTCTCTATCGTGTTCACCAACCGAGCCTACAACGGGAAGACCCTGCATATCCAGGGCACGGGCAAGCAAGCTCGAGGAAGGCAGCAGTGAGTACTCGTGGTGGCGGGGACTGGGAAGTTCCGGTTCGGGCGGGGCTACATGAAGTTTGAGAATATCTATGTGGACATGCCGCAGCCGTACTTGGTCATCCAGTGCAACATCACAGTCCGTCTTGATTAGAGGAGATCTCGAACGCCTTTGACAAATTGTGCGGAGATTGAATATGACTGGAGGTTGTGTGTTCTGTCCTGCGTACTGAAACAAAATGTACACTATGTTCTTGCAAATGTCATCAATAAAATGGGGCTCTCTCCCTCCTATTCCCAGATGTTTCTACAAGTTGTCACCTCTAGATTTTTCCAAAGAAAAATCAATAAAAGTTAGTCAAGCAATTTGCCAACTTCTGTGAAGACTATTACGCCACCTTCAGAATTCTCTTAAAAAGAAAATCAGCGTTGCAATGTAATTATTAATTTAGGAGATATTTCTATTAGATAGGGTGGGAAGCTGGGACCGACTTTCCGTCGCTTGTAAAGGATCAAGTGGTCGATGTTATTGAGTAATGAAGAAAGTAACGTAGAGGTTTTCAACTAGTGTTTACTCCCAAAAACCATAGGAAACGAGTTATTTACCGGAGTTTGTTGGTTCAGGTGGGTAGAAGGAAATGCCGCAACTTTTACCATTACGGAGAACAACAGCATAGAAGAATGAGATTTCCGAGTGGCCTCTGCTACAGAGGAGCAAGAAGATCTTGTAGCCGCCTCTATTACCAAATCAGATAACGTGACAACTTTTGTCACGTTCTCGGAGAAGAGCAAAGCCAAGTATAAACTCGAAGAAGCAAATGGCAAGCAGTTGTGACAAGGAATTGCAAGAGATCTAGGAGGATGATGAAGAAGCTGAGAGTTGAGAGGGCAAAGATGGAAGAGATGTTGAAGAAGAGAGCCAAAATGCTGAGGCAGAAGGATAATGAGCTCAAGGACCATGCAGGAAGTTTAAGAAATTCAAGCCCACTATGACATTCCCAATCGGTCATATTAGGAGAGATAAGGAACACCTGAAAATAAAAATAAAAGATAATAATTTGTTTCCCTGAGAAAAAGAGACCATCTCCACCTTATATCCTGAGGTGAATGGGTCGAGGAAAAAGTGCAGAGAAGAAGCCCAATGAGAAGAAGGACCAAGTTGTCGACGTCAAAATGTTATAGATGGAATTAGATCGACCAAAGCACGAAATGAAAATCACGAATAAGTGGCTTAGCCACATGAGTATGGAGACTGAGATGAAGTAAAAAGAGGCATTGCTAAAATATGGGCTTCACAAAGCCTAGTGGAAAGTCGCAGCCACAGAGGCAATTGAAGTTAGAGCAGATAGTGTTAAATCCATTCTTATCGTGCAGTACAGAAGTGGTTGAAGGCAACAAGGAGTAGCAGAGGTTAAAGGAAGAAGATGATAGGATTGTTGACGAAAAGCGATTTGGTATGCTTGCAAGGTTTGCGCTAAGAGAGATTAATCAGCAAGGGGAAGTATTTGAGAAGCACCGCCTCTCTCCTATTCCTGGATGTTTCTAGAAGTTGTTACTCCCATATTTTTCCAAAGGAAAATCTATCGACAAGTTATCAAGCAACTTGCCAGCTTTGGTGAAGACTGCCACGGCACCTCCAGAATTCTCTTAAGAAAAATCAGCTAAACCAAGCTGGAATGCAATGATTAGTTTAGGAGATATTCATGGAAAGCTGCGAAAGTGCCGACTTTGCATCCTATGTAAATGAAGACAGGATCGAAATTGCCATTTTGATTTAGTATCTAAACATCTTTGTCGTGTGACACATGAGTCCTTTTGATCAATTTGTTTGACAACTTCTTATTAATTTCTATTCTTTTATTCTCTGAAATAAAAAAAAAAAGAATAGAAATCTATTTGATAATGTTAATTAATTTTTCTATTCTCTATAATAGAAAAGTAATCGAGGAATAAATTTGAAATAGAAACAAGAAGTAGAAAAAGCTGCTTATTATTCTCGACAATAATTTCTGAAATAAGTCTTTTTTTTTCTTTCTTCTTCCTCTTCTAACCGGTTGCCGTCATTGGTCATTGCCCCATTGCCCACCCGTCCGCTGCCATCAATGGCTGGTCGCCACCAGACACAAAAGGAAGAAGAAAAAAAGAAAAAAAAAGGAGAAAAATCTAAAAAGATATTAACAAATTAAAAGAAATTTTACGTCATAAAAAAAATTGTGAGTCGTACTACACACATTCTTGTTCTTTTTCTACTCCGAAGTTACAAATTTTATCTAATTATTAAGGGCGCGTTTGGTAACGATTTTATTCCCGGAAACAAATTATGATCAGAAATAATTATTTTTTATTCTGTTCCCGGGAACTGATTCTAAGTAAAAGAATGCGTTTGGTAATTGTACAAATTTTTTTATTCTGGAATAGAATTGCGTTTGGTACCATGTTCATTGATTCTGTTCCAAATCAATTTATTTGAATTTTTAAATAATTTTTATAATTTTTTCCTTTTTTATTTTATTTTTCCTTTTTTCCTTTTATTTTTTTATTTTTTCTCCTATTCTAATTCTTCTTCAGGCCGGTTGCTGGCCCTCGGCGAGGCTGGCCGTCGTTAGCTCGGCCTTGTCGATAGCTGGGTGAGGCCTGCCTGGCCACCGACGGGGTTGGGCGAGCCTCGCCGATGGCTAGGCTTGCCTTCGGCGAGCTCACCGGACCTTGCCCTAGCCTGGCGAGCCTCCGGCGAGCTCGCCGGACCAGTCGTCGAAAACCGGCGATGTCGGACGACGGCGGGCGGCGGCGGTGGGCGGCGGCAGGCGGTGGTCGCGAGATGGCGATGGATGAAGAAGAAGAAAAGAGAAGAAGAAAAGTTTTGATTCTCAATTTTGTTCCCGGAATAAGAATCAACTTTTTTTTTATTCTTGATTCTCGTCCCAAATTGATTCTGGGAATAAATTTGTTCCTGGGAATAAAAATTTTATCAAACGCGATTCTCGTCCTAAACTAATTCTGGAAACAAAAAATCAGAATCTGACACTGTTGGGATGGCTACCAAACATGCCTTAAACGCATTTTTTAACTGAGAAACTATTCCGAGGATTAAAACTAGAAAAAAAAACTATTTTTAAAAAGAAATTGTTTTTCGAAAGGGAAATGTTAAAGCGCACCCTAAATAACTCCAAACTCAAAGAAGCAAAGCCGGTAAGTAATTAACAGGGAACCGGATGAATAAGGAGACTCGAGCAAGGAGTATGACTCGGTTAGAAATTGAAGATCGATTTGTCTACAGGCACAACTAAAAATTTCCTAACCCACCGAGCAGGTTAGCCAACAGCATGTGCCGGTACCTTTTCTTCAGGCTAGCATCAGCAGTTTCGCATGATAATTACTCTTATAGATCTATGTGGTTTCATCCTAGAGCAGGTTTAGTGGTTCAATCTGCATCAATGGAATGCATAAATGGTGATTCCATGCCATAATCATTCCTTCCCTTTAGTTCCATACTCCTTGATTTCTTCAGAGAGAAATCCATGATCTAAAACTAGATTAGATGACCACAGTACATGTTAGTTATGCTAATGAAGAAGCTTAACTTGCTCTCCAATTCCGACCGCCTCAAGTTCACAAAACCGAGTTGCGCATGTAATTCACCGAGTGATTACTTTTCTGTTCTGTTCCTCTACTCTCAGTTGCTCAACAGCGTTGCCCTTGTCTCTCGTGTGCTCGCGGTCCTCTTAACCCAGCCTAGAGCATTGTGAGATTGGGAAAGAGCTGACTAAACTACTCAGTCCCATCATCTGTGTTGTACTTTAGCTGGTACGTCCATGATGGGGTGCGATTGGACGCACCGTTTCAAGTTGAAACGTTACGATGGAAATGCACTCATGGAAGGGTACGAAGGGAAACGTATATAAGCCTCCCGAACACAACCGTTGAAAATGTTGTCAGATTATTTGCACCAAAATCTCTCTCAATTTCCATCATCAAATAAGAAGGTATACCATTTCAATTTTGCAAGAACAATTTGCATTTACGCCGTGGAAATCGGATGCTTTCCTCGTGATCGCATCCAGACCGACGTGAGATAATCTTTGTTCGTGATTCATTCGCAATTCAACGTTCGTTCCGGGGCTATTTGTTGTTTGCGCATCGGAATTAGGTAAGTCGTCTTCCGCCGGCTTGAATTCCAAAATTGGTATTAGAGCCCAGTCGTGATTTCTGCCTTGTTTTTCATTGAATTTTCTCGTTTACCTTTTGATATTGAGATCAAGAGTATGAAATCTACATTGTTTGGATGTCTAATGGTCGGAATTGCCATATGAAAAAACTCGAAATCGAACCGAAGTGAAGAACGAACTCGGGCTCGCGTACACCTGTACGGTTTTGGCCATTTTTCGAAATAATTTTTTGGCCAAAATTAATTTTTGAATATGCAGGGTGAAAGTACTCGTCGAGACGAGTCTAACGGTGGGTCGAACACCGCTGGAAGACGCCGGACGCGCCCACACGCGCGCCCAGAAGCCGCTAAGCATGGGCGCCACGCGCCAGTCGGCGAACCGGCGCTTGATGACGTCACTGTGATGTCATCCAACGGTCGGTAACCATTGGGATGACGTCATCGATGACGTCACCACCGGTGGTAGTTGGCCGGCCGGTCATCGGCCGGCGACTCGACCCGAATCGTTGACCAGACTTGTTGACCGTTGACCGGTCAGCGGTCGGACCGGCCAGGAGCCTTTGGGCTCGCTGGCGCGTGCGCCACACACGCCGTGCACTCAGGCGGCGCGTGGGGGCGCGTGCGAGCTCCGATTGGAGCGTGGTCAGTGGCGTTGGGTTCGTATGGATGTCCTCTACACTGTGGTATAATTATTTTTCATTTTTGGATTTTTATAAATGTATGAAAATGTGTAGGGAACCCTATGTACACATATTTTTTGGAATTTAATGCATAGTTTATTCATTTGTAGCATGTATTTTCTCGTGGTTTAGCAAATATAGTAGCTAGCTTGTGTGCAAATGATGTCATATATGCTGTGTAGAGCTTGGTTCGATAATATCATGTATATAGTTTAATATACTTGCAATTTTCAAGTTGCTAGAAAATTCGAACAATGGTAGGAAATCCATTACATGTTGACTTGTGATTTTTTATTAGAGTTGCTACATGATTGTTATTTGTACGTTGGTTTACATCATGCTATGTTTTTTGTGTTAATGGAAAAATGTAGAAATTACATGAGGTCATGTAATTATTTTTCCTAGTGGGAGTTCGTAGGTTGGTAGAATTCAAAAGAGTTCTCATCTAGAACTCAAATATTTGTGCAAATTAAATTAATTAATGATAATAGAACAATCATACATAGAAGTTGATTGGGAACATAGTAAACTTTTGTTTATATGTCTTTTGTTGAATTGTCATTATTTTAGTTTGTTTTTGCTGCAAATTAAATATGTGTGTTACTCTGAAAAATGTGCTAGTATTGATTCTGCGTCTATTATGTCAATGTGTAATAGCAATTGATTATGGTATCGGCATCCAAGACCATTGTGGCTGACCTCAATAAGGGTGAGAAGCTGAACGGTGACAATTATTATATTTGGCATTGAAAGGTTCAGTACATCCTTGAGGAGCAAGAGGTTTTGGAAACCCTCAACCACACTATGGATGAACCTGAGCATGGAACTTCAGCTCAACACATGAGAGATCTAGAAGCTTATCAAGCTTGGAAAAAGAAGAATAGCATTGCTTGCATCACATTGCTGAGCTGTATGTAAGATGATCCCATGTGTGGGTTTGAAAGTTATGATAAAACTCAAACAATGTGGGTTGCCTTGAAAGATAAGTTTGGGGGTACATCTGCCACTAAGCTGAGGAGACTCATCATCAAGTTTGACACAAATCGAAAGCGCCTAAATATAACGATGATGCGGCATCTTCGGGAGATGTCAAATATGATTCGTGAGCTGAAGTCGGCAGGTCACTCCCTTACTAATGAACAGCAGGTTCGGGCTGTTATAAGGTCTCTTCCTAACAATTGGGAGCATATGAAGATCAATATGACGCATAATGAGAATATTGTCACTTTTGATGATATGGCGCGTCATTTGGAATTAGAGGATGAGCGCCTAGAGGCTGCCAGATCCTCTACTCATGCTTATGTTGCTGAATCGAGTTCGCGCAAAGCTTTGGGCTTCAAGCGCAAAAGGAATTCCCAATTCAACAACAAAGGGAAGAAGACTGATCAAGCACCTAAAAAGGCTAAGACCTTCCAACGCAAGAAGCGTGGTGGGAAGAAGGACAAGGTCAAGATGAAGTGCTACAATTGTGGCAAGATGGGTCACTTTGCTCGTGAATGCACTAAACCAAAAGAGGTACCATATTACTCAATTACTTTAAGTAATGCTTTTGTTTCTAGTACTGTAATGCTTACTGAATCTCATCCAATGTGGACTGTAGACTTAGGAGCAACAGACCACGTAGCTAGAGACTGGGAAGCATTTGTGGAGTATCGTCAGATACAGCCTGGAAGAAGATGGATATATGTTGGGAATAACTCAAGAGTTGAAGTGAAGGGTATCAGCACATGTAAATTAATTTTATGTGGTGGTCGAAGTCTATTCCTACATGATGTCCTCTATGCTCCGGATATTCGACGAAACTTGGTCTCCGTAGTTGTTCTTCTTAGCCTAGGTTATGTATTAAATTTTCATGGTGATTGTGTTGACATTTTGTATGAAACAATTTATTATGGTTCAGGTCATGTATCGAATGGTTTTATGGTGTTAGACATTGACTATGATCAGTACAATGTTAATGTTAATGATTGTTTTTCTTTAATTGCATCGTCTAGTAATGTTGAGATTGATGCAAATACTTGGCATGCTAGATTAGGTTACATTGGGTTACAAAGAATGCAAAGATTAGCTAGAGGAGGCCTTTTAGGGTTACTCACTAATGTTGATCTACTCGTATGTGAACATTATCTAGCGGGAAAATCAACTAGAAAACCATTCGGTAAAGGGACTAGAGCTGAATTTCCATTGCAACTCATACATTCTAACATTTGTGGTCATTTGAATGTGAGGGCAAGGCATGGAGCCTCATATTTCATTACTTTCATAGATGACTTCACACGTTTCGGTTATGTCTTTCTGATCTCCCATAAGTCAGAAGCATTAGACTGCTTTAGACGATATATAACGATGGTAGAGAATCAGTTGAACAAAACGATAAAGGCATTGAGAACCGATTGCGGACGTGAGTATCTATCGGAGCAATTCAAGGCTCTTTGTGATGAAAAGGGAATTGTACGACAATTGACTATTCCTAGTACTCCACAACAAAATGGGGTAGTTGAGAGAATGAATAGAACCCTATTGGAAATGGTTAGATCTATGATGGCGCAAGCAAATTTACCTATCTCTTTTTGGGGAGATGCATTATTGACTACTGCCTATGTACTTAACCGAGTGCCATCAAAATCGGTCACTTCCACCCCTTATGAATTATGGACTGGTAGAAAACCAGACTTAAGTAGTCTACGTCCATGGGGATGTGCAGCTTATGTTCATGAATCTTCCCATAAATATGGCAAATTAGGCCATAGAGGGAAGAAATATATCTTTATAAGATATTCTGAACACTCCAAAGGGTATGTGTTCATAGGTGAACAAGCTGATGGGAGTGTGACCGAAAATGAGTCACGAGATGTCACGTTCTTGGAGAACGATTTTCCTGGTAGATGTGAGATTAATAAGGATTTCCAATTATATGAAATGGAAGATCCTAATAACACACTCACTAATGTTATGGAGGGAAATGAAAATTTACCTCAACATGAAAGACCTAGTGGGAGTGTTGCATCGTCTGGCGAATTGAATTCAAAAGAAATTCAGTTGCGTAAAAGTAATCGTAAAAGTATTCCTCGTCGTCGTTTTGAGATTGAAGGGTTTATGATTGCTCATAAAGATGATGCCGAGCCTAAGACTGTTCAAGAAGCTCTCTCATCCTCTGATAAGGAAGAATGGAGAAACGCTTTGGAAGACGAGATGGAGTTAATGAAGACAAATCATGTTTGGGACTTGGTTGATCTACCACCCAATCGTAAAGCTGTTGGAAACAAATGGATCTTTAAGATTAAGTAAAGGGCGGATAGATCCATTGAAAAGTATAAGACTCGTCTTGTGGCAAAATGTTATACTCAACAAGAGGGTATAGACTACGAGGAAACTTTTTCACCAGTTGTAAGCTTTGCCTCAATACGCCTTATTCTAGCCATCGTTGCACATTTGGACCTTGAATTACATCAAATGGATGTAAAGACGACATTTCTCAATAGAGAACTAGATGAGGAAATTTATATGAAACAACCAATAGGTTTCATAGTTAAATGTCAAGAGCATAAAATTTGCAAACTTCATCACTCAATATATGGCCTTAAGCAATCATCTAGACAGTGGTATCTTCATTTTCATCGAGCCATAACAACTTTTGGTTTCACGATGATCGAAGAAGATCACTGTGTATATGTCAAGCGGTTCGAAGATAAATTTGTGATTTTATCACTTTATGTTGACGATATTCTGTTGGCTGGAAATGACAAGATTATGGTAATCACCATAAAAGAATGGCCGTCCTCCAATTTTGAAATGAAGGACATGGGAGAAGCTGCTTATATATTAGGAGTTAAGATCGAAAGAGATCGATCAAGGAAATTCTTTACTTTATCACAAGAGTCTTATATTATGAAGATTTTTTATCATTTCAATATGCAACACTGTAATCCCATTGATACCCCTGTCATGCAAGGTGAAGGCCTAAGTACTGAGATGTGTCCTAAGACTCCGGAAGAAATTAAAATGATGGAAACTGTTCCTTATGCTAGTGCGATCGGAAGTTTGATGTATGCTATGATGTGTACTCGACCCGACATATGTTATGCCGTGGGATTGGTGAGCCGATATCAATCAAATCCTGGTCAAGCACACTGGAAAGCAGTGAAGAGGATCCTGAGATACTTGAAGGGCACCATGGACTATCGACTTTGTTACCAAGGGAATGATTTACGCCTATTAGGTTATTCAGATGCTGATTGGGGTGGAGACTTGGATGAGCGTAAATCGACTTCTAGATATGCGTTCTTGCTCAATAGAGGAGCAATTTCTTGGAATAGCAAGAAACAGACATGCACAGCCTTGTCAATTATGGAGGCTGAATTTATTGCGTGTTCTGTCGCAGTGCAAGAAGCAGTATGGCTAAAACGTTTCTTTGAAAATTTAGCCACTGTCACTGAGGTTCCAAGACTGGTGACAGTTTATTACGATAGTCAAGCAGCCATTGCCTATGTGAAATATCCCAAGTATCATGAAAGGACGAAGCACATTGACATAAAGAATAACTTCATTAGAGATATTATAGCGCAGAAAGAAGTGATTCTACAATACATTTCAACCAATAGAATGGTTGCTGATCCATTTATAAAGGCTATTCCTAGAGACATATTCTTGACCCACAGGATGTCACTAGGTTTGTGTAGAATGTGATATGTGTTATTGTAGATGATCATTGTTTTATGTATTTATGGACATATGTATTGTACTTGTTTGTTTATTAATGACTTGATGTTTTATCAAGAAGTACAAAAATCCATTATGAGACTAGCATAAGCACATATATATTATTGAAAAGTATGTCAGCAGGTAATGATTGGCTCACTCACACGAGCAATCGCCTCAAGTGCTATAGTTAGCACATTGAGATGAGACATTATGTACAAATAAATGTTGAAGAGCAAGTTTGGTACATAAAATATGTCGCCTTGATTGGAGTCAAGATGAGGTCTGTGATTTGTTTATAATAAGATCGAATATGATAGTCCCACAATCATGTATGCCTGTAAGATGCCGGATGCGAGTACTTAATTGGGTGCTATAGAAAGCGAGCTAATATAGCACTCGAGCTAAACATGAATACGTGAGAAACACGTGACTATTTTTAGGCTAAGATCCGTATAGTAGATATATTTAAGAAATGACATACGCTCTTATAGAAAGATAAATCCACCATAGCATGTAATTCATACTACATGTGCATTGTTCGACCGACAAGGGAATGTGAGTAAAATTATCCCTATTTACTTATCGTGTGAGCCCTTGAGGTAATTTATAATTTACCTCAATTTGTGCCCTATGTTACTTCTGACTATGTTCTTGAAAAGAAAGATCAATGTTGCTACTTTAGCATGTTACAGGCGGTCATGAATAGATATGGCCTATGGGACGTGTCTAGGAAAGCAGTTGTTCTAAAATTGAGAGAGACATGAGTGCGAATGAAGACTATTGTTGTTTTACATCTGTCACATGTATTTACTAGTCGACAAATTATATCGCCTTATGTGGTTGCGGATATAATTGTAAATACATGGTGTTTTGAGGATAATCAAGTATAGCCTTTAAGGGATAGGTATACTTGAATTGATGTAACAAAATATGTCTGGGGCACTGTGAGACATCAATTGTTTTTTTTTTTTCGAGGTTGTAGCCATTATGTCATCCCTAACAGGTGCATAATTTGAGCTCCCAAGTGCAGGTGTACTCACTGGTCGCACGGCTTACTTGCCAGTATGAATTGTTTTGTAAAGTTGATGAATGTTGAACGCCTTACCTTATATTCTTGATAAAGCACTATCAAGCCCATCATATCCGAGTGGGAGATGTTGTACTTTAGTTGGTACGTCCATGATGGGGTGCGATTGGACGCACCGTTTCAAGTTGAAACGTTACGATGGAAATGCACTAATGGAGGGGTACGAAGGGAGACGTATATAAGCCTCCCGAACACAACCATCGAAAAGGTTGTCAGATTATTTGCACCAAAATCTCTCTCCATTTCCATTATCAAATAAGAAGGTATTCCATTTCAATTTTGCAAGAACAATTTGCATTTATGCCGTGGAAATCGGGTGCTTTCCTCGTGATCGCATTCAGACCAACGTGAGATAATCTTTGTTCGTGATTCATTCGCAATTCAACGTTCGTTCCGGAGCTATTTGCTATTTGTGCATCGGAATTAGGTAAGTCGTCTTCCGCCAACTTGAATTTCAACAATCTGAATCCTAGCTTTCAAATTCCGTAGAGCAAGGGAGCAAAGGCAGAAATTGCTCAATCCAGCGTAGCACGCCTCACGGCCCCTAGTCTCCTCCCCTATAAGGAGATTTTTAATTATAAGTTGAGATGATAAATGATACGTTTGGTTTAGCTTTACCAAGGGACTTTCGGCCTCCAAAGCCCTTTGGGGAAATGCTTGGGTATTTGACAAGCCTGTTCAAGGGGTTTTTAGTCAAATGCTGGTATTGGGAAAGCTAAACGCCCAAAAAAACAGGTCAAAGATCCATATTTTGACTCATCTCAAATGGATCAAGCAAAATGGGGATTATTTGAAGTTTTAATAAAAGTTCGAAATGGATTTATCATCGTCGGAGTTTATGTTATACATATCTTTCCAGGCATGTTCTCTTCTGTTAAATTAGATCGAATTTCTAATATCAAGAAATAACAAGATACGTGTTCTAAACTTCTAATAGCTTGATTTGTCATTTTTAAATAATTTCTTATTTGCTAATTATTTTCACATTTAATTTGTTGTTAATTGGTTAGTTTTTATTTTTTCAATATGAAGTTTTCCGTATTAAGAGGAAAAATTGCTAAGAATCGAATAGGATTGAATTAGGTCTAGATCGAATCTGGTACGAGTCATTAAAATTGTATTATATAAAAATGAATCAATTTGAATCATATACATAATTTTTTATTCAGATTGACCCAACCTATTTGACGGATTTAGTTATAATTGAAATAGAGTTACTTCCTTTTTGCCCGACAAAGATAAGAACTGGCCCATGACGAAGCCAAGTGCATTGAATTATTGGATCCAATGGGTGCCAAGTGGAATATTCATATGCGACGATTCAAATCATTCGATTATTCCCTTCCCTCTCCTCTTCCTCTCGATTTTTCTCCTCCTTCTCCTCGCCACACGACCCCCTTCCTCTCCTCTTCCTCTCGATCCTTCTCCTCCTCCTCGCCGCACGACCCCCTTCCTCTCCTCTTCCATCTCTCGCCGTCGCGGGCTCGCCGTCGCTCGCAGTCTCGTCTCTACTCCCTTGCCCTCGCCTCCACCCTCCATCTTCCGGACACTCGTGTCAAGACGTGTTGACCACGTGTTCGAGCGAGTCAGACACGGTCCGAGCGTGTCAACGTGTCTGACCCGCTCCAACACATGTCGGACACGACACGGTGCGTGTTGGACGGGCAACGTGCTTCATAGGATAGAACAATGGACAAATGATCTAATCCCTTCCTAGATAAATAGACAAGAGGGAACCCACATTTTAGCCAGGAAAAACAGCATCACCCTTCTTTAGCTCGCCATTTCTTCTTCATCAAATGGCACTAATCTCAGCTCCCAAAATGCTCATGGCCACGACGTTCTCGCAACTTCTTCTCCTATCCACTTACTCAATTCTCATGCATTCCTATTCATCAGAGGCAACCGTCCGGCCTCCACACACCACTAAGTTGGTGTTGTACCTCCAGGACATCATTGCCCGGGCCCAATGCCAATGACATCCCCGTCGTGGGCATCCCCGGTAAGCTCTGGTCGTTCAGCCAGTTCGGGACGGTGTTCATTGCTGATGAACCAATAACCGAGACGCCGGACCCCAACTCAGCCATGGTCGGGCGGGCACAGGGCATGTACGTGATCGCGTCATTGGACGGGTCGAATATTCAAGCGGTGTTCTCGATTGTATTCACCAACCAAGCCTACAACGGGAGCACCCTAGAGCTCCAGGGTGCAGGCAAGCAGCTCCAGAAGGTCCTCGAGTTTGCGGTGGTGGGGGGGACCGGGAAGTTCCGGTTTGCACGAGGTTACATGACGTTCCAAACTATCTCATTTTCACAGGGTCGTGAAGTTGCCCAATTAAATGTCACTGTCCGTCATGATTAGAGGAGATTTCAAATGTGTTCGACAAATTCTGTATGGATTGAATAATATTGGGATAGGATGTTGTGTGCTCCGTCTGGGCACTAATAAATAAAACGTACTCTATAAGGATCCGTCTTCTTTTAGATGTCATTAATAAAATTACAATTTTCTAAGCTCCATTGCCTAGTTTCTTTCCTATCCTTGATAAGTTGAAAGTAAAAACGAAAAATAGAGTCGAAAGTACCATTCGATCCGGCGTACCCCTTTCTCTTTTATTTTCCTCTTTTTATTTTTTCTCTTCCTTCTTTCTTCTTTTTCCTCTCTGTACGTACCCTTCTTTTCCTTTACATAGCCGTTGGCCCTTTTTGACCAAGTCAATCTTCCTTTTCTTCTGACAATTTTTTTTCCTTTTTGATTTATCTCTTTATTTGACCAAGTCAAATATCACAATTGACGACTTGTCGAAGACAGGATCGAAATTGCCCTTTTGATTTAGTCAAAAGAAGTTATCTAAACATCTTAGTCTTGTGACAAATGAGTCCTCTTGATCAATTTGTTTGACAACTTCTTATTAATTTCTATTCTTTTGTTCCCTAAAATAAAATAAAAAAGAATAGAAATCTATTTGGTAATATTAATTAATTTTTCTATTCCCTATAATAGAAAAGTAGCCGAGAAATATATTTGAAATATAAATAAGAAGTAGAAAAAGCTACTTATTGTTCTCGGAAACAATTTCTGGAATAAGTCATTTTTTTCTTTTCTTCTTCCTCCTCTTCTAACCGGTTGCCGCCATTGGTCATTGCCCCATTGCCCACCCATCCATTGCCATTGTTTATTGCCCCATTGCCCACCTGTTCGCTGCCGTCAGTGGCTGGTCGCCGCCAGACACAAGAGGAAGAAGAAAAAAGGAGAAAAATCTAAAAAGATATTAAAAAATTAAAAGAAATTTTATGTCATAAAAAATTTGAGTTGTACCAAACACATTCGAGTTCTTTTTCCATTCTAAAATTAGAAATTTTGTGGAGTTATTAAACACATTTTTTTACTCAGAAACTATTATTAGGAATAAAAATAGAAAAAAAATTATTTTTGAAAAGAAATTGTTTTCCGGAAGAAAAATGTTAAAACGCACCCAAATAACTCCGAGCTCAAAGAAGCAAAGCCGGTAAGTAATCAACAGGGAATCAGATGAATAAGGAGACTCGAGCAAGGAGTATGACTCGGTTAGAAATGAAGATCGATTTATCTACAGGCACAACTGAAAATTTCCTGACCCACCGAGCGAGCATCAGCAGTTTTGCTTGATAATTCCTCTTATAGATCCATGTGGTTTCATCCTAGAGCAGGTTTAGTGGTTCAGTCTACACCGATGGAATGCATAAATGGTGATTCCATGCCATAATCATTCCTTCCCTTTAGTTACGTACTCCTTGATTTCTTCAGAGAGAAATCCATGATCTAACACAGATTAGATGACCACAGTACATGTTAGTTATGCTAATGAAGAAGCTTAACTTGCTCTCCGATCCCGACCGCCTCAAGTTCACAAAACCGAGTTGCGCATGTAATTCACCGAGTGATTACTTTTCTGTTCTGTTCCTTGCAGAATCGCCTTCTCTCATTTGCTCAACAGCGTTGCCCTTGTCTCTCGTGTGCTCGCGGTCCTCTTAATCCAGCCTAGAGCATTGTGAGATTGGGAAAGGAGCTGACTAAACTAAACTACTCAGTCCCATCATTTGAATCCTGGCTTTCAATTTCCGTAGAGCAAGGGAGCAAAGGCAGAAATTGCTCAATCCAGCGTAGAACGTGTTGGAATTCTCTATTTTTAATAAATGACGTGTTAGTGTGTCGTGTCATGTCGTGTTATATCGCGTGGCGCGTGTCCGTGTCGGTGCTACATAGCTTCTCACCGATGACTCCAAGGCTGAGACGCATGACCCGAGCTGGGCCATGGTTAGGCAGGCACAGGGCATGTACACAACCTCGTCGCTGGACGGGTCAAATGCTCACATCATGTTGAGGATCTGTTCCCAATCGAGCCTACAGTGGGAGCACCCCGGAGATCCATGGCACAGGCAAGCAGTCCGGGGGGGTCGAAGAGTACTTGGTGGCAGCCGGGACCGGGAAGTTCCAGTTCATGTGGGGCTATGTGATGGTGGAGACTATCCCTGTGGACATGTCGCGGGCTTACTTGGTTATTGTCCAGTGCAATGTCACGGTCCATCATTGATTTGAGGAGATTTCGAACATGTTTGACAAATGGAAAGTAAAGATGAAAGACGGAGTCAAAAATACCATTTGACCCGATGGTAAAATAAGGTTGTGTAAACGTTTTTGTTTCACGGCAAAGGAGTCCTAATCGGGAAATAAGTCTTGGGCTCACGAAGTACCTTGCAGAAGAGGAAATCAACTTTCAGCTTAGCTCGGGTGCTGGGGACCTGTTAAATCTCCAAGTATTTGACGATGAACTTATCCAATGCATTCACGCCATCCGTATTGCTCGCGGTTCGAGTTCGGAGGACCTCATTGCTTGGAAATTCTCACAAAATGGGGAATTTAGCACTACTGATGCCTATGATCTCGTGACCAGCAACAAGCCTGATGAAGGTTCTGCCGGATGATTGGTCTTGGATTTGGAAGTCGAAAAACTATCCCTGGAATCCAGTTTTCTCTTTAATTGGCTAGTGACCCATTATAGAATCACGCCATGTTCTCTATCGTGTTCACCAACCGAGCCTACAACGGGAAGACCCTGCATATCCAGGGCACGGGCAAGCAAGCTCGAGGAAGGCAGCAGTGAGTACTCGTGGTGGCGGGGACTGGGAAGTTCCGGTTCGGGCGGGGCTACATGAAGTTTGAGAATATCTATGTGGACATGCCGCAGCCGTACTTGGTCATCCAGTGCAACATCACAGTCCGTCTTGATTAGAGGAGATCTCGAACGCCTTTGACAAATTGTGCGGAGATTGAATATGACTGGAGGTTGTGTGTTCTGTCCTGCGTACTGAAACAAAATGTACACTATGTTCTTGCAAATGTCATCAATAAAATGGGGCTCTCTCCCTCCTATTCCCAGATGTTTCTACAAGTTGTCACCTCTAGATTTTTCCAAAGAAAAATCAATAAAAGTTAGTCAAGCAATTTGCCAACTTCTGTGAAGACTATTACGCCACCTTCAGAATTCTCTTAAAAAGAAAATCAGCGTTGCAATGTAATTATTAATTTAGGAGATATTTCTATTAGATAGGGTGGGAAGCTGGGACCGACTTTCCGTCGCTTGTAAAGGATCAAGTGGTCGATGTTATTGAGTAATGAAGAAAGTAACGTAGAGGTTTTCAACTAGTGTTTACTCCCAAAAACCATAGGAAACGAGTTATTTACCGGAGTTTGTTGGTTCAGGTGGGTAGAAGGAAATGCCGCAACTTTTACCATTACGGAGAACAACAGCATAGAAGAATGAGATTTCCGAGTGGCCTCTGCTACAGAGGAGCAAGAAGATCTTGTAGCCGCCTCTATTACCAAATCAGATAACGTGACAACTTTTGTCACGTTCTCGGAGAAGAGCAAAGCCAAGTATAAACTCGAAGAAGCAAATGGCAAGCAGTTGTGACAAGGAATTGCAAGAGATCTAGGAGGATGATGAAGAAGCTGAGAGTTGAGAGGGCAAAGATGGAAGAGATGTTGAAGAAGAGAGCCAAAATGCTGAGGCAGAAGGATAATGAGCTCAAGGACCATGCAGGAAGTTTAAGAAATTCAAGCCCACTATGACATTCCCAATCGGTCATATTAGGAGAGATAAGGAACACCTGAAAATAAAAATAAAAGATAATAATTTGTTTCCCTGAGAAAAAGAGACCATCTCCACCTTATATCCTGAGGTGAATGGGTCGAGGAAAAAGTGCAGAGAAGAAGCCCAATGAGAAGAAGGACCAAGTTGTCGACGTCAAAATGTTATAGATGGAATTAGATCGACCAAAGCACGAAATGAAAATCACGAATAAGTGGCTTAGCCACATGAGTATGGAGACTGAGATGAAGTAAAAAGAGGCATTGCTAAAATATGGGCTTCACAAAGCCTAGTGGAAAGTCGCAGCCACAGAGGCAATTGAAGTTAGAGCAGATGGTGTTAAATCAATTCTTATCGTGCAGTACAGCAGCTAACACTAGAAGTGGTTGAAGCCAACAAGCAGTAGCAGAGGTTAAAGGAAGAAGATGATAGGATTGTTGACGAAAAGCGATTTGGTATGCTTGCAAGGTTTGCGCTAAGAGAGATTAACCAGCAAGGGGAAGTATTTGAGAAGCACCGCCTCTCTCCTATTCCTGGATGTTTCTAGAAGTTGTTACTCCCATATTTTTCCAAAGGAAAATCTATCGACAAGTTATCAAGAAACTTGCCTGCTTGGGTGAAGACTGCCACGGCACCCCCAGAATTCTCTTAAGAAAAATCAGCTAAACCAAGCTGGAATGCAACGATTAGTTTAGGAGACTTTCATGGAAAGCTGCGAAAGTGCCGACTTTACATCCTATGTAAATGAAGACAGGATCGAAATTACCCTTTTGATTTAGTCAAAAGAAGTTATCTAAACATCTTTGTCGCATGACACATGAGTCCTTTTGATCAATTTGTTTGACAACTTCTTATTCATTTCTATTCTTTTATTTCCTGAAATAAAAAAAAAAAAAAAGAATGTAAATCTATTTGATAAGGTTAATTAATTTTTCTATTCTCTATAATAGAAAAGTAGTAAAGGAATAGATTTGAAATAGAAACAAGAAGTAGAAAAAGCTACTTAGGGTGCGTTTGGTAACGTTTCTATTTAAAAATTGTTATAGGGAACAGAAATATAAAAAAATGTTTCTGTTCCGGGGAACAATTTTTGAACAAAAAAACGCGTTTGGTAAACTTGTTCCAGAAATAAAAAATGAACAGAAACACGTTTAGTAAATTTGTAATCTTTTTTTATTTCTTTTAATTTTTTAATATTTAAATTATTTTTATTTTTTTTATTTTTTTCTTCTTTTGGCCTGTCGCCGGCCTCGGCCATGGCCGGCGGCCTCGCCCAGCCATGGCGAGGCTCGCCGTGGTTGGCGAGGTCGGCCTCGCCTTGGCTGGGCGAGCTCGGGCTCGCCCAGATCCGGCGAGCTTGAGCTCGCCCAGCCACCGACGAGGCTCGGCCTCACCGGGCCACCTCCAGGCCGGCGTCGCTTGGCGGTGGCCCGACGAGCCTAAGCTCGCCCAGCCAAGGTGAGGCCGAGCCTCGCCAGGGGCTGGCAACGCTCGGCCTCGCCTGGGGTTGGCGATGCCCCGGTGAGGTCGCCGGCCCTCTTTGGCCGGTCGCCGGCCATGGCCGAGGCCGGTGACCGGCCAAAGAAAAAAGAGAAAGAAAAAAAAAAGAGAAGAAAAAGAGAGGAGAGAGAAAATCTGTTTTTAATTTTTGTTCCAAAAACAAGAAACAAGTTTTTCTTGTTTCTTGTTTCTATTCCAAAAGTGTTCTCAGGAACAAAAAAATAGATTTGGAACAAAAACGCAAACAAACACATTTCTGTTCTTTTTTTGTTCTCTGGAACAAAAAAACACAAAATCTGTTTATAAACAAAAAAAAGAAACATTAACAAACACTATTGTTCTCGGAAACAATTTCTAGAATAAGTCATTTTTTTCTTTTTTTCTTCCTCCTCATCTAACCGGTTGCCGCCATTGGTCATTGCCCCATTGCCCACCCATTTGTTGCCGTTAGTGGCTGGTCGCCGCCGGATACAAGAGGAAGAAGAAGAAAGGAAAAAAAGAAAAATCTAAAAAGGTATTAAAAAATTAAAAGAAATTTTATGTCATAAAAAAATTGGTGAGTCATACCAAACTTCTTTTTCTATTCCGAAATTAAAAATTTTGTGTAGTTATTAAACGCATTTTTTTACTCAAAAACTATTATGAGGAATAAAAATAGAAAAAAACATATATTTTTGAAAAGAAATTGTTTTCCGAAAGAAAAATGTTAAAACGCACCCAAATAACTCCGAGCTCAAAGAAGCAAAGCCGGTAAGTAATCAACAGGGAACCAGATGAATAAGGAGACTCGAGCAAGGAGTATGACTCGGTTAGAAACGAAGATCGATTTGTCTACAGGCACAACTGAAAATTTCCTGACCCACCGAGCGAGCATCAGCAGTTTCGCTTGATAATTCCTCTTATAGATCTATGTGGTTTCATCCTAGAGCAGGTTTAGTGGCTCAGTCTGCATCGATGGAATGCATAAATGGTGATTCCATACCATAATCATTCCTTCCCTTTAGTTCCGTACTCCTTGATTTGTTCAGAGAGAAATCCATGATCTAACACTAGATTAGATGACCACAGTACATGTTGGTTATGCTAATGAAGAAGCTTAACTTGCTCTCCGATTCCGACCGCCTCAAGTTCACAAAACCGAGTTGCGCATGTAATTCACCGAGTGATTACTTTTCTTTTATGTTCTGTTCCTTGCAGAATCGCCTTCTCTCAGTTGCTCAACATCGTTACCCTTGTCTCTCGTGTGCTCGCGGTCTTCTTAACCCAGCCTAGAGCATTGTGAGATTGGGAAAGAGCTGACTAAACTACTCAGTCCCATCATCTGAATCCTGGCTTTCAATTTCCGTAGAGCAAGGGAGCAAAGGTAGAAATTGCTCAATCCAGCGTAGCACGCCTCACGGCCCCTAGTCTCCTCGCCTGTAAGGAGATTTTTAGTTATAAGTTGAGATGATAAATGATACGTTTGGTTCAGCTTTGCCAAGGGACTTTCGGCCTCCAAAGCCCTTTGGGAAATGCGGATATTTGACAAGTCTGTTCAAGGGGTTTTCAGTCAAATGCTGGTATTGGGAAAGCTAAACACCCAAAAAACAGGTCAAGGATCCATATTTTGACTCATCTCAAATGGATCAAGCAAAATGGGAAATATTTGAAGTTTTAATAAAAGTTCGAAATGGATTTATCATCATCGGAGTTTATGTTATACATATCTTTCCAGGCATGTTCTCTTATGTTAAATTAGATCGAATTTCTAATATCAGGAGAAATAACAAGATACGTGTTCTAAACTTCTAATAGCTTGATTTGTCATTTTTAAATAATTTCTTATTTGCTAAATTTTTCACATTTAATTTGTTGTTAATTGGTTAGTTTTTATTTTTTCAATATGAAGTTTTCCGTATTAAGAGGAAAAATTGCTAAGAATCGGATAGGATTGAATTAGGTCTAGATCGAATCTGGTATGAGTCATTAAAATTGTATTATATAAAAATGAATCAATTTGAATCAGATACATAATTTTTTATTCAGATTGACCCAACCTATTTGACAGATTTAGTTATAATTGAAATAGAGTTACTTCCTTTTTGCCCGACAAAGATAAGAACTGGCCCATGACGAAGCCGAGTGCATTGAATTATTGGATCCAATGGGTGCCAAGTGGAATATTCATATGCGACGATTCAAATCATTCGATTATTCCCATGGCTGAGGCGAGAATTTGCCTTGGCTACAGTGGTTCCCTAATGGACAGCTAAGTAGCACTGACACGCGACACGGACACGCGATATGACATGATACGACACGTCGACATGTCATTTCTAAAAAATAAAGAATTCCGACACGTTGAGACACATTGTATATTAATATTATAAATAATTAAAAAAAATAGCCTACAATGAATTTACAATGATAATATTAATAAATCAATTTATTGAAAATTCGAAAAACATATTCATAGTTAATGTGTATCAATGTTTGGAAACATGTTTTTAATTTTAACAAAAGTTGTTGATGAAACTAATGATTAATAAAAAATTAGAATCAATTTATTTAAATAAATCCATGATCTTTTACAAATGACCAAAATTTATCATTATTCAAAATTCAATACTTTTTATTTATTTATTTATTTTTCCGTTTAAGAAAAAAGTCCCCACACCCCCACTCCCTTTTTTTTCCCTCGTCCATTTCCTCCCACCCCCAAATTTATTACACTTTTATTTCCCTCCCCAACCACTTGATAGTGACATATAAGTTGTCACTTCCCCTCCCCCCAAAATTAAAAGTCACGCCATCAATCCCCCTTTTTATTTTTTTTTTAATTATTTTTGAGTTTTCTTATAAAAAAACCTAGCCAGTCCTCCTTTTCCTCCTCCTCGCCGCTCGCCGCTCGCCGCATGACCCCCTTCCCTCTCCTCTTCCTCTCGATCCTTCTCCTCCTCCTCGCCGCACGATCGCCTTCCTCTCCTCTTCCGTCTCTCGCCGTCGTTCGTAGTCTCGTCTCTACTCCCTCGCCCTCGCCTCCACCCTCCATCTTCCGGACACTCATGTCAAGACGTGTTGACCACGTGTCCGAGCGGGTTAGACACGGTCCGAGTGTGTCAACGTGTCTGACCCGCTCCAACACACGTCGGACACGACACGGTGCGTGTCGGACGGGCAACGTGCTTCATAGGATAGAACAATGGACAAATGATCTAATCCCTTCCTAAATAAATAGACAAGAGGGAACCCACATTTTAGCCAGGAAAAACAGCATCACCCTTCTTTAGCTCGCCATTTCTTCTTCATCAAATGGCACTAATCTCAGCTCCCAAAATGCTCATGGCCACGACGTTCTCGCAACTTCTTCTCCTATCCACTTACTCAATTCTCATGCATTCCTATTCATCAGAGGCAACCGTCCAGCCTCCACACACCACTAAGTTGGTGTTGTACCTCCAGGACATCATTGCCGGGCCCAATGCCAATAACATCCCCGTCGTGGGCATCCCCGGGAAGCTCTGGTCGTTCAGCCAGTTCGGGACGGTGTTCGTTGCTGATGAACCAATAACCGAGACGCCGGACCCCAGCTCAGCCATGGTCGGGCGGGCACAGGGCATGTATGTGATCGCGTCGTTGGACGGGTCGAATATTCAAGCGGCGTTCTCGATTGTGTTCACCAACCAAGCCTACAACGGGAGCACCCTAGAGCTCCAGGGTGCAGGCAAGCAACTCCAGAAGGTCCTCGAGTTTGCGGTGGTGGGGGGGACCGGGAAGTTCCGGTTTGCACGAGGCTACATGACGTTCCAGGCTATCTCATTTTCACAGGGTCATGAAGTTGCCCAATTAAATGTCACTGTCCGTCATGATTAGAGGAGATTTCAAATGTGTTCGACAAATTCTGTATGGATTGAATAATATTGGGATAGGATGGTGTGTGCTCCATCTGGGCACTAATAAATAAAACGTACTCTATAAGGATCCGTCTTCTTTTAGATGTCATTAATAAAATTACAATTTTCTAAGCTCCATTGCCTAGTTTCTTTCCTATCCTTGATAAGTTGAAAGTAAAAATGAAAAATAGAGTCGAAATTACCATTCGATCCAACGGTCAAAGAAAGTCGAAAGTACCATTCGATCCGGCGTACCCCTTTCTCTTTTATTTTCCCCTTTTTATTTTTTATTTTTTCTCTTCCTTCTTTCTTCTTTTTCCTATCTGTACGTACCCTTCTTTTCCTTTACATAGCCGTTGGCCCTTTTTGACCAAGTCAATCTTCCTTTTCTTCTGACAAAATCTTTTTTCCTTTTTGATTTATCTCTTTATTTGACCAAGTCAAATATCGCAATTGACGACTTGTCGAAGACAGGATCGAAATTGCCCTTTTGATTTAGTCAAAAGAAGTTATCTAAACATGTTAGTCTTGTGACAAATGAGTCCTCTTGATCAATTTGTTTGACAACTTCTTATTAATTTATATTCTTTTGTTCCCTGAAATAAAAACAAAGAATAGAAATCTATTTGGTAATGTTAATTAATTTTTCTACGAATGAGGTGGGTTTATTAATAGTTTACAATAAAATAAATATATGGTAGAAAAGGAAACATTTCTTCATCTTTCACGTCCTACATCTAATGTATTTTTGCTCTAGAAAAATTACTAAAAAAGTTCTAAATCTGTTATTGCGTCGATTTAGTTCAAAACTTATTTTTTTGACCAATTGGATTCTAAACCTTTTATAATTATACTAATTCAGTCCATTCGACCAATGATTTTTTAATAATATTTTATGTTTTCGAATTTTTATTAATTATTTTAAATTTGACAGGTCGGCTCTCGAGGGTTCAAATCCCTTCCTTTCCCTAGTTATAACTTATTGGCCAATATAATTAACCAAAATGTACCAAATAAGAAGGCATAAATTGATTCCAAGACTTTTAAAAAATTTGATATAGAGTCATCGCCGTTAATTTCGCAAGGGCCGGCCAATTTGATCATATTTTTTTGGAATCTCTACCGAATAGGAGTAGAGAAAGAGGAAACTTGAGGATTACTCTATATTTTTTTTTTTTGAAGAATAGAAAAAATTGAGCAAATTACTCATAATGATCTTTTTATCTTGAGTGTAAGTTTCGATGCCATAATCCTTTTGTATATTTGATCTTTGCTCAATATATTTATTACCTTCACAAAAAAAAATTGAGCAAATCACCCTTCTTCCCACTTTCCAAGATAGGGTTTGTCATAAATAATGCATTAACCTCGTTGACTAAGGAACAGCATCTCCACATTTTCATCGGTCCGGTTCCTATTGCTGATAGGACAATGGACAAATGATCCAACCCCTTCCTAAATAAATAGACAAGAGGGAACCCACATTTTAGCCAGGAAAAACAGCATTACCGTTCTTTAGCTCGCCATTTCTTCTTCATCAAATGGCACTAATCTCAGCTCCCAAAATGCTCACGGCCACGACGTTCTCGCAACTTCTTCTCCTATCCACTTACTCAATTCTCATGCATTCCTATTCATTAGAGGCAACCGTCCAGCCTCCACTTACCACTAAGCTGGTGTTGTACTTCCAGGACATCATTGCCGGGCCCAATGCCAATGACATCCCTGTCGTGGGCATCCCCGGGAAGCTCTGGTCGTTCAGCCAGTTCGGGACGATGTTCGTTGCTGATGAACCAATAACCGAGACGCCGGACCCCAACTCAGCCATGGTTGGGCGGGCACAAGGCATGTATGTGGTCGCGTCGTTGGACGGGTCGAATGTTCAAACGATGTTCTCGATTGTGTTCACCAACCAAGCCTACAACGGGAGCACCCTAGAGCTCCAGGGTGCAGGCAAGCAGCTCCAGAAGGTCCTCGAGTTTGCGGTGGTGGGGGGGACCGGGAAGTTCCGGTTTGCACGAGGCTACACAACGTTCGAGACTCTCTCCTTTTCGCAGGGTCATGCAGTTGTCCAGTTAAATGTCACTATCCGTCATGATTAGAGGAGATTTCAAACGTGTTCGACAAATTATGTATGGACTGAATAATACTGGGACAGGATGTTGTGTGCTCTGTCTGGAGCACTAATAAATAAAAGGTACTCTATAAGCATCCGTCTTCTTTTTAGACGTCATTAAGAAAATTACAATTTTCTAAGCTCCATTGCCTAGAATCTTTCCTTGGTAAGTTGAAAGTAAATATGAAAAATAGAGTCGAAAGTACCATTCGATCCAAGGGTCAGAGAAAGTTGTATAAACATTTTTGCCGAGATTGACAAGTCCTCTTAAATAGTATATAAGTCCAGGCTCATGAAGTACCACGTTGATCTTATGAGTCAAAAAGTTTTTGAACAACATTATTATATGAGCCTTTAGCTCTTGGTATAAGGAAAATTGCCGATTCCCACTTTAAAGCAAAAATGTGGATGTCAACCCCGACTATTGCTCTAATTAGGAGAGCTAGATTCAAGTTTGATTAAGGAATATTTGTTGGGGAAATGCGATTTCTGGTGAAAATAGAGCAATAGTTATAAATCTTTGATATTTAGATGCATGATAACGATTACTGTTCTTAAGGTACTATTTGCCTATACTATTATTATTGTTGAGTTGAGAACAAATATACTCCAATAATATATACCAAAGCCGCAGGAAAACAAGTTCACCAACTACTCAATTTTTCTCTTGAAATTTCATCTTAAATGTGTCATCAAAGTTAGAAAAAGTTGTTGTCTTGGTTAGTTGCAATGAACAATGCATGATTCGGTGCTATTAATCAACAATCAATAAACACATCTTTTAGGAAGATGTACCTATCTCAACCATTATCACTTTTCATGATGAATCATCATCACTTTTTATGTCAATAATAACTTTCTTTCATAACCTTCAATAATTTCTTTTCATGATTTTTTTTTTTTTGGTCAGTCCTACTCTAATCCTACTCTAACACTAACTCTCAGACTTTTGTCCTGCCTCCTTGCAGGGCGTGGGAGTCGAAACCCACTCCTGAAATGAAATCTTCCCCACCCCAATCCCCCCCCGAGAAGGTGGGGATTTGAACCCCCAACCTTCCCCTTCCAAGAAGGAAGGGTGGCCACTGGGGTGAACCCCCAGTGGTTAATTTCTTTTCATGATTAAGAGTCACATCTTTTCATAATAACTAATTATATCAATAATACCTCACCTAGTTTATTATTTATTCTAATTTACATAAATTTATACGTACAAAAAGGTATTTGTTAAGACTTGAACCTTTAATTAGTGTAAACAATTCCATTAATGAATTTTTTTTGGTCGAAACCATTAATGAAATTAGTGATCGATAAAACTTTAAATCTATACACATTTGATTAAAAAATTCATATGCCTTAGCACTTTTAAGGTCTAGTGCTACCTCTTACATTCATGAACAATAACAAAAATCCATCCGACTTTTATTAGAAGCGGCACCACTTAATATATTCATATGAAGTTTTTAACTTCTTACCTTATCATCGCCTTGTTAAAACCTTGAACTTAATTAAAAGTGTTTTCTTATACTCATCCTCTCAACTTTCCATGAGTACTAACCTTGTGCCCTTGTATTTGATCACCGTTAAGACACAATAACTTATTATTACCCATTAAATTTTAATAATTTCATTAGAAATTATAAAGTTGGGTTTCTACTATACTTGGCAGTTATCAATTGGTTTAAGATCCATTCTTTTAGAGTGTTGCTTGTTAAACCTCTTGAAAGTCCCTTAATGAATGGATCAACCTTGCTATTATTAGTCCGAACATAAATTAGGTCTAATTTCGTAAATTAAACAAACGGTTCGAATACTCCGGCTTATGGAGTTGTGGAGACCGTACCCCTTTCTCTTTTTTTTTTCCTCTTTTTTTTTCTTTTCCTTCTTTCTTCTTTTCCCTCTTTGTACGTATCCTTCTTTTCCTTTATATAGCCGTTGGTCCCTTTTTGACCAAGTTAATCTTCCTTTTCTTCTCACAAAAAAAAAATCATTTTTTTTATTTATCTCTTTATTTGACCAAGTCAAATATCGCAATTGACGACTTTGAACGAGGAGCATGACTTGGTATGAAACAAAGAATGATCTATTTTTGCGGGCGCAATAAACGGGAATTGTGCTGACCTATCGAGTGAAGTGGTCGGCAGCATATGCCGGCACTTTTTCTTCAATCTAGTATCGGAGGTATCACTGATTACTCCTTCCCTTCTGTTCCTTCCTCCTTGATTTCCCCAGGAATCAATCCATGGTCCAACAATTCATTTGATGACCGCAGAGCACATGTTGGTCATGCTAATGAAGAAACTACTCAGTCCCATTCTCTGAATCTCTCTTGCCTTTCAATTTCCCTAGAGCAAGTTGACAGAAGGCAAAAATTGGCCCAATTCAGTGTAGCGCGCCCCGTAGCCTGTGGTCTCCTCGCCTAAAAGGCGACGCTTTAGCTAGTTGAAACATAGTTTGGTCCATATTTGCCAAAAAGCAAGAGAGTCGTCGGTCCATGATGAAGCTATAGAAGTTGGCATTTTCGATAAACTTGGTCCTGGCAACTAGAGTAGATTAGTAGTTCGACTTTTATTCGTTCGATACAAGGGAAATTCACAGAAATTTGGGTTTCTAATAAACAGCTAAGAGTCAATCAAAAAATCAACAGCTAAGAGAAGCGACAAGTAGATGAGTCATAAATCCTTCAAGCCGCTGATTAAGGATCGCCAAGAACATGTCTCAGAGCAGCTAAATTTAATCCAAAAAGAAGCACGAGATTAATAGATTAATTGTGTTTGCCTTGGCAAAATAAACACTCCATTGACCGCAACTATATTTTTGAAGGATGGAAAGTATATAGAACAACATTCTTTACCCTTTCATCGAACCATAGAGCCACCTCTATTTTGTCGGTTCTTATACAATTTTATGTCTCATACCATGAAATAAAATAAGGGTTAATAGAAATAGTCAATCATATTAATTCAATGAATGAGATGGCTTCATGAATAATTAAAATATATAAAAAGAAAAGACAAAAGAAAGCATTTCTATCTCTTTTTTATCTAACATGTTGAATTCTTCTGTTTCCATATCCTTGACTCATCTACCAATATTACTATTCGCAATACATCAAATAACAACACATACATTGAATCTAAAAGTTAAAAATTTCTTTGATACAGGTTCGTCGTTCCTTTTTTTGCAAGGCCAACTTGATCTTCTTTCTTTGGGAAGAGAGACGGCTAGAGACGAAACAAGCTCGTTGACTCAAGCAACGGCAGCTATACGTTTAGCACGTTCCATAGCTAAATAAATAAACAGGAAGAATAGCGTCACCCATTGCCTCACCTCTGCTTCATCAAATGGCGCCGATCTCAGCTCCTAGAATACTAGCCACCTCAACATTCTCAAGACTCTTTCTCTTATTGTCTCTTTCCATTCTCATGCATTGCAATTCATCACAGGCAACCCAACCTCCACAAACCACCGAGATGGTGTTGTACTTCCAGGACTTTGCTGCCGGGCCCAACGCCACTCTCATCCCGGTCGCGGGCATTGCCGGGAAGCTCTGGACGTTCAGCCAGTTCGGGACGGTGTTTGTCACCGACGACTTCATAACTGAGACGCCCAACCCTAACTCGCCCATGGTCGGACGGGGACAGGGCATCTACGTGACCTCGGCGCTGGACGGGTCAAGTACTCATGCCATGTTCTCGATCGCGTTCACCAACCAAGCCTACAACGGGAGTACCCTGGAGATCCAGGGCACGGCCAAGCAGTTTGAGGCGGTCAGGGAATACTCGGTGGTGGGGGGGACCGGGAAGTTCCGGTTCGCACGAGGCTACACGACATTCGAGACTATCTCCGTGGACATGCCGCAGGCTCACTCGGTTATCCAGTGCAACGTCACCATCCGTCTTGATTAGAGGAGTTTCCAACAGGTTTGACGAATTGCCGGAGGATTTAAAATAATGGGACCGGAGGTTTGCGTGGTCCGTCCGGCCTATTAGTAAAGAGAGCGTAATATAAGGCTCTGTCTTCTTGCAGATGTCATTTATAAGATCAGAAATTCCGTAGCTCCATTGCCTGAAATCTTACCTATCCTTGATAAATTGTAAGCGAAAAATGAAAGGCGCGGTGGAAAATGTCTTTTGATCCGACGGCAAAAGGAAAAAAAAAAAAGTCGTCTAAACGTTCTTGTTTCATGGCAAAGAAGTCCTCCTAATCACTAAATAAGTCCAGGCTCATGAAGTACCTCATTTATCTTATGAATAAGAAACTTTTTGAACAACACTATTCATATCAGAGAGGTTCAGTTCCAGTATGAGGCTCTAGCTCTTGGTATAAGGAAAATGCTGAGTCCGAGCGAAAACGTGGATGTTAACCACAAGTAGTACTCTTATTGAAAGAGCTCGATTCAGGTTTGATCGAGGAATATCTCTCTCTCAATCTATGGAGAGAAAAGTTGCAGAAATGTCCAATGTAATACACACACCTTCTGAAAAGAATATGCGGATGGCCCAACTTTTTTGGAGACCTGCTTAAATAGTAAAACCCCATACAGCCTTCTGAAATGCGAGAAAAGTTGCTATTACCTCAGCTTTAAAGCCAGCGAATTCGTGGGAAAGCACCCGGGGTTTCCCTTTTGCGATGATAATAGATGTAATGGTGAGTTTGACATTGTGGTGGATAGAGTCAAAGGGAAACTCTGCGGTTGGAAGGCTAAGAATCTATATCTCGCTGGTTGTATGCACTTGTTCAATCTATAAGGGAAGTGGTCCTCGATAATTATATGCAATGTTAATGTCCCTAGTGAGGTTCTGATCGTCTTGACCAATTTGAAAGGAACATTATCCGAGGGTCTATCGAGAATAAAAGGAAAATTCATTTGCTGCTTTGGTCCGCCATCATCAAACGGAAAAGAAGAGGTGGTCTTCAGCTCTGTCGAGCCAGGGAGAAGAGCAAGGCCAGTCTTGCGAGGCTCGATTGGCGTTTCTTAAAGGAGGAAGACAAACTTTCGGGTCAGAACCATCGCTGCCAAATATTTTGAAAAACGGAAAAGCTTCAGTAATAGCGGGCGAAAATGTCACGGACATGGATGGCCTTAAAAGCGGGCCACTCCATTCTCCTCGAAGGCATTCGGCATGTATTGGGGGCTGGCAAAACGATAAGCTTCTGGTTGGATGACTGGCTGAGAATTGGTCCTCTGAAGAAATTATTATATTGGGCCTCTTAATAAAGACGTAGAGGAAATGACGGTTAACAACTTTTGGCTTAGACGTTTGGGACCTTTTAAATATTGATGTATTGGATGATGAACTTATCCAATGCATTTGCACCAGTCCTATTGCTCGCGGTTCTAGGACCTCATTGCTTGGAAATTCTCTCAAAATGGTGAGTTTAGCACTACTGATGCCTATCATCTTGCGATCAACCATGAGCCCTATAAGATTGTTCCAGATGATTGGCCTTGGATTTGCAAGTCAAAAACTGTCCCTCCAATCCGAACCTTTATTTGGCTTGGGATCCATAACAGAATTGCCACCAAAGTTTTCCTCCACAAGAAGGGTCCTGTTCTTCATGACTGCTGTCATATTTGCATGACTAGCAGAAAGGGCATTCTCCATCTTTTGGCTTACTGAGGTATGTATGCATCTGCAGTGGGACGTAATTCTGGCAAATTAGCAGTTTACTGGTTAAAAGTGCTGCTGTCTGTTGCAATCCCAGTATTAAAATGCCAAATCTAGTGCGTTGGTTCATTCACTCCATACTATATAACTCTTATTTGTTTATTCTCTTGCGTATTGGAGATTTTGTGGCGAATAGGTTAGGCCTCTGAGTTCTCTGACGAAGGCATGGGACAAGTAGCGCCTGATATTTGATTACTAAACTAACATTCATGGCTTCCATGACCCTATGGTCTGGATCGTTACCGATTTCTAGAACATTTATAAACTGTTGGGAAACGGATTCCCAAAATAATCCAATACTCAATCGAACACCGAAAAAACGAACGCGGAAAACAAGCTCAGAAAACATGTTACACTGTTGACACCTAAATTTTGGCAATTTAATTAATTTATTTTTTTGCATAGGAAATTAGGAGGTTAATTTTATTAATTTCATAGCGTAATGATTTAGGTTGCATTTATTTTTTATTTGCATTTTTTTATTATTATTGAATCAGTGGCGGATAAGTTCAAATTAGTTGGCCAGGCCTATTTTTAAATGATCAGGAATTATCTTGTGAGAAATTAGGAATTCAAGATTTATTTTCGAGATATGGTGAATTTCTGTGTAGATATTACAAAATATTGCGATTGGGCTTTCTAAGATTTGGAATTAAAGAGTAATCTTATCGAAATCTTGGATCGTTATCAATAGGTGAAGATTTTGTAGAAATATTGCGGATGGTGAATTCGAAAAGAAATAAAATCCTAAAATTTCCCCTATAAAAGACCTATGCGCACAAGAGTTGAAAGGGGGGCTGGTTTCTTTTAGGGGTTTCGCTAGGTTGGCTTTTCTGGGGAATCAAAAGAGAAAAAAAACAAAAGAGAGAGAGGTTCCGTGCGTGGAGAAGAGGCAGCAAAAGGAAAGTAAAAGGTGAAAAGCAAAAAAAAAAGAAGGAGAAAGTGACGTGAGAGGAGCAGAGGAGAGAGAAACACAAAAAGGAGGGGGGAAAACACTGTAGATCTTCTTCCTCGCCCTTCCATTCGAGCGCCGGTCAGCCTGCAGCGGCCCGAGAACCCGCGCCGGCCACCGCATCTGCCCGCCACGCCGCCCGGAGATCTAGCCACGAACCGCCGCGCAGCCGACGATCCGGTGACCCGCAGCTTGCGCCCACGTCGCTCGCCCGCCGCCCGAGCCGTCCGCCTCAGCCACCGCGACCTGCAACTCGCGCGCCCCGACGTCCGCAAATCCGAGCCAATCGCTTGCCGGCAGCCGCCCAGATCCGCCCAGCAGCCTAAATCGGTCGCTGCCCAGCAGCTCAAATCAGTCGTCGTGCCTCCTCCCGCGTCCAGACGCGACCCTCGCACCTGAAGACTTAAAGCTGCTGCGACCGCCGAGCCAATCGCGCTGATCCGCCCCTGAGCCCGAGCCGCGCCACCACGCCTCCGCCTCTGCGCTCCTCTCGCGCCCAGGAGCCCAGAAGTCCGAGCCATCGCCTGCGCCTGTTGTCTCCGCCCGAGCGACGAATTGAAGCCCCCTGTTCGCGAAGCCACCGGTGCCCGACTCCCCTGCAGCGTCACCCGCGACGGCTCTGCCCCGACGTCGCGACCCGTTTGCCCTCACGGGCTCTCAATCGTCCGCCGGTCCCCGAGTTTTCAGCCCTTGCTCCGCCGGTCCACTCGCCGCCGCACCATCCTTGCTGGAGTTCACCTTCGCCGGACTGATCGACGCCCTGCCTTGGAGACTCACGAGCACAAGCCGTGTGTGGGTGGTAAAAAAATACAAAAAGAAAGAGGAAGAGGGGAATTAGGTAGTTTTTTTTTAATTATCTTTTTGCTTTTGCTTACTTTCTTTATAGTTTTGTTTATTTTATTCTTTTTATTTGTTAGGTTATGTTTTTTGGTTATGTTATTTGATAGTTTTTTAGTCATGTTATTTGATAGTTTTTTAGTCTAGGAATTTAAATTGTGACAATGGATGCAATATTCGTAAAATCTTTTAGGCATTATCTGTAAGGTGTTGCCCAAAATTATGTAATTATTAATTTGGTCCGTAAGACATCGGATCATTTTTTTGATTATATTAATTTTTGGGCATTTTGATGATATTTAAATTGCTAAATCATTATAGTTATTAATTTGATACGTAAGATTTCGGATTAGATTTTTAATTATTTTGATTTCTTGTCTGATGTTTAGGGTTAAAAATAATCGTTAATTTGACCCGTGAGACAATGGGTTATTTTTCGTTTATTTTAATCCTCTATCTGTTTGAATATCTTGCTTGTTAGATTTTATATTTGTTTTAGTAAATCACTAAGAAAAATCAAAAAAGACATTTGAATTAGGATTTCAATTGGTTCTAGAATATTTCTTGTTATTTTGCATATCTAGAATAGGGATTTTATTTCGAATTTAAAAAATATAAAAACAAAAAATGCATTCATGTAGGTTGTTAGTTTTTTATTATTCGAATTGCATGTTTAATTATGTGTTAGTTTTAATTTCGAATTTCATAAAGAAAAGCAAAAAAAATCATTGTGCATATTAGGTTAGAATTGCATGTTTCATCTTTAATTTAAATCATCTTTTTTAGATAATTTGCATTTTAGATTAGGATAATGTCTCAATTTAAATTAGGATTTAATATGATCTAATCCTTAGTTTAAATTGGATAGAATTTTAATCTAGTTAAATCATCTTTGCATTCGAATTTCATGAAATACAAAAATTGTCTTAGCGTAGATTAATTTCAATTTTTAGGATAGATTGCATTTTTAAAAATAGGAATATCAAATGCACGTCATTTATTTTATTTAAGTTCATCTAATTAGAACTTTCATGTCATTAGATTAAGCCATTTAATAAATGTCACGTGACATATAGCTTGCATATTAAATTGCATGAAGCATGTCATTTTAGTTTAAATAATTTGGTATGTCATTGCATCGCATTGCATGTCATTATAATTAGATCATTTAGATTGCATTTAATTATTGCATTTCTTCATGTCATATAGTTTAGGTCATGTCGCCATGTCATATTAGATTATTAGCATGCATCGCATGATTTTCATTAAATAAAGTGAAAACAAAAAAATTGAAATTGCGTGTTAATTAGAAATCATATATAGGATTATCTATATGAATTATGATTTAACATTGCAGATGCTTTCGTTGCTTTAAGGTATGCTTTTTGCATTATTTAAATTGCTTTCTTGATGTGTTAAATTGGTGGTATGCGCACATGTATGATCACCTCACATGTTAGGAAGCTCAATTAAAATCAAAACAAGCTGCCTGCAAAACATTTTTTAGAAATGGTACCGAAAGGGCACTAGGATAGTCTAGTGTAATCAAGTCCCCGTACCCAAAATCTCTGGTTCGTAGAAGTAAGATAATCCTCCCGTTATTTTACTTAGGTGTCTAATCGACCTACCCTAAACTGATTAGTGGCGACTCCTAGATAATGATCTTTTGCATGTTAAATCCTTAAGTCGCGATTTGATATGGGCTTGGGAGAGCCCGAGCTAAGCTTAAAGGTTTAGTAGTCCATCAACCTAGTTTTAGGTGGCAAACCCGAAAAATTGGTCGCGACAGCTTGGCGACTCCGCTGGGGACTTGTGTTAAAACATTTAGTGGACTTAGGCCAATTTTTCTTTAAAAATGTTTTTGTTTGGCAGCAAGGATCCCAGGTATGTCCCTAACATTTTTAAGGTGTTAAATGTTTTTGCAGATGGGAGGTATAAGGGGAGTAGTCTTTGCTAACCTTTGTCATGTAGGTTGGAGTGTGGGATGAATGCTTTATTTTTCCCAATTAGAAGTGCTGTTTGCATTTAAACTGTTGTGCATGCTTTATTGCTTTAGCACCACACTATTTGCACACACAACCTGCGGTCCGACCTGGGCTGCGATAGGATTTCTAGGATGGTGTTGAGAAGTATTCTTCCTCCAAAGCGAGACTGCTATGTAGAGGTTGACCTTCTCTTCCCCGAAAGTTTTTCATGGTGTTGAAATGTGTTTTGTCCATATCCGCGAGACTGCGTGACTATTGGACATTCCATTCGACTGAGCCCGGAGTTAAGGGGACCTGAAGTTAATGCGAGACTGCAACGATCAGATCACCCTCTTAGCTCCACTTTGTTAAGCCTTTTAGATAGAAATCGAGCCTCACGTTTCATGCGCGTGTCTATGTGATTGCCATTGATTTTCTTTGGTAAAGTAAGTCTCCTATCCTTTTACCATGCAATTTATTTTGTTATACTTTTGGGTCGGTTCATGACAATTTAGGTCAATCATTGATTTAATTCCTTTGTCAATTAAAAAAGAAATGAGGAAATTGTCATGCAATGAATCATTTAAAAAAAACTTTGGAGAATTTGTTTTCAATTCATGTTTAGGAAACTTGATCTTGCTAGGGTGTCCATTTTTCTAGCTCTCTTTAGGAAACACCCCTCTTCTACAAACTTTTCATGAATAAATGAAAAAATCGATTAGGTCATTGTCATGGATTGACTTTTTATTTACATCTCATGCTTACATGTTCCCGTTCATTTGAATTAGGTGATTATGGAGCGATCTCGCTCACCCATCCGTTCATGATCAAGAGCTAAAATGACGGATCAAAAAGAGCTAATTGCGACTCCAAGAAGAGAGCCAAGAAGACCTTTCGAACCGTCTCATTTAATTAAGGGCATGTAGCTTCCCTTGCGTGAGAATTTTTATCGCTCTTTAAGGATTGGTTACAATTTATTCTGTGCTTGAACATCACATTTTTCAATAAATGATTGATAAATATCAATAAAATTACAAGTTTTGTTTTAAGGACATGATGGGGTACACCAAACCAGCCCGGTGACGATATCCAACAATGAAAAGAAAATATCATCCATGGAGAAAATCTGAGGACCGGGCTTCTTCATGCTTCCTCATCCAAAATATTCCTTAAAAAAAAAAAAAAATCATTTTTGAAGCAATTTCCAAAAGCATGCATTAGGTTACTCTTGTTTGTTTTTCTAACTCATTTACTTCATGTCTTAGAGCATAACAGAGAGGCATTTGAAAATAATGCGTCAATTTCCAGTGATAGTTCGCCCGTTGATTTTGGAACATACATCCGAAAGAAAATAGACATGAAGGCAAATGATCATTTCTTAGCCAATTGTGATGACATCTCCCAAGAGTGAAGAAAATCATCTTGATTCCAAAGTGTGATATGTGACACCTCTCATAATAATTGGTGTCAGATGTCATTTTCAAAGGCCAAATGAAGTTTCTCATTTCCATGAGAAAATGATTAAACAAGTCAAAAGAAGATCATCCGTCTTGGATGAAATGGATACATCATGAATATAATTAATTTCGGAATTGACACTCTTGTTCTTTTTCTTGCAGATGAAGAATTGGGGCACTACAGATTCTAGTAATGACATGACAGGGATAAAATCTTGATCCGAGCCAAAATGGTTGTGCAATTTGAATTTACTCTGATGTTGCATAGTATCCTATTCATGCACATTCTCTTGTGCAGGGGCAAAAGTGGGTCTCCACTTTTGATGGATAGAGACGATCCAATGACATCCATTGCTGAGGCAATTCTTTTGTGGAGCAATTCCCCTAAATGAGTGCTTACAACCATGTTTTGAGTGCAATAAATTGTTTGTTTTGAAGTAACAAACTCTTTTCATGCTTAAAGTTGCTAGACTCTTTTAAAAAGGGAATTTTCATATTGATTTAGCTCACCAATTTCATGTGGAGATTTGTCAAGATAGACAATTCAATAGAGTGACATCAATGCTTAAGAATGCGAAATGAGACGTGTCAGGATGATGAAAGGCAAGCTCTATTCTATATACAGTCCCATACTTATACACTTGTGAGATGAGTGTAGGAAGTTCCATATTTACAAGGTAAAGAGTTCTCTCGCAAAAGGTACGGCAGCTGAAATGATGAGAGGCAATTCATTTCTCTATCCCAAACACTACAGGTGATCCATTGATTAACCATTTTGAGCCCATACACTTATGGATGTTCTTTTCAAATAACCCCTGTCAAGAATCACCCCGCATCGAGGCATTTAAGAGATCAAATGGCATCATGAGGTTAGGAAAATGAACTGAAATTTTCTTGCTTTCACTTGCATCAATCTTCAAGTTATGCTATTACATTGAATTCATGTGTTAATTTAAGTGCCTTAGGATGACGAAGAGCATTTCTTTCTATATCATATACACTTATATCCTTTGCATAGCCCACTTGAGCCTGCAATTTCATTTCTTTAAACCCAATTGATGATCATCCCCCACACTGGGGCAAGACAAAACTAGTTGATGATCAACCCCCACACTGGGGCAAGGCAAAAGGCAGATGAAGACTCTTGAAAAGTTCTAGTGTTATTTAAAGTGTAATTGCTTGACGCATACATTATGCGCAAGAATTGAATTCAAAATAGAACTAATGGGCATGAAAAAGCAGTGTGCCTGATAAAAGCAAGGCCGATGCCCATGAAAAGAAGTGAAGAAAAAATGCATGAGAACTAGGGGCATAAAAAGCAGTGTGCCTGGTAAAAGTAAGGCCAATGCCCATAGCTGAAAAAGAAAGTCAAAATAAGTGACTGTCAATTGCAAGAATTGAATCACAAGGGAGCAATACTCAAAGAACTCAAATGTCGAGTTTCTATAATCAATGGGGCACTTCATGAAGACAATCCCCGATGGTGAAAAAGAAAAGTGGTGGCAATGTCAAGATGATCATCAACTCTCACCCTTTACACACTTTTTGAGCCTAATGATCCTTTCATTTCTCAACCCATGAACCCACCTACGTTACGTCCCTTACAAAGTCTCTTCAGATTAGGGCACTTGAATTAACGTAGGAGTTCATATGTTTATAAGCATCGCTCGAAGAAGTGCGAGCAATATTATTTCTTTCTCATTTTTGCAGGGTTCTTGACTTATAAACCCGGAAATGATTACAAGACTGTTCATTCAATAGCCTTGACTCAAAGAGTCCATTTGTTAAGCCGTTGGCCAAAACCCACATTATGGTCCCTGTTAAAGACCTCTAAGATTGGTAAGATCGTACTGCTTGCGAGAATACTCGGACCCATGTCGATATGATGAAATTGAGTGATTATCATAAAATAACCATTCTAAATGAGAGTGAGTGAAAGTCCTTTCTAACCGAAAGTCTCTCATTTAGTATTCTTAAGAAATCCATGTCATGAGTGAAAGTTGTCTTGAATGATAATTCTCTTTAGTAGAAATTCGGATGATGCAAAAGTCATTATGCATGAATCTTGATTGAATTAATAAAAGCTTCAATAGATTTTAAAGTTTGCATTCCAGAATAGCCTTAATTGCTTATCTCTTTGGTGAATGCATTTTTGCTCTAATCATGTCTGACAGATAATGTTTTTTTCAAAGACTCAAGAGCTCCTAACATTCAGGTTCTTTTCAAGATGCCTCATGATATGAGGAAATAAGAAACCATCATGAGCATTCAAGGTGCATCCTTAATGTTCCAAAATTTATTTCTCCCAGGAGGTGAGAAGCCTCCACAGGATATCCAAGTTCCAAAAGACATATCCCAAAGAATCAGAGATATCATCAGGTAAATATATCTCTACCCATTCTCGACACTTGACTCGGTCAAGCAGTTCTTTTTAAATTGACATGTCGTGCTTTCGTAGCCCAGAGTCCTTTTATATTATCCTGGCATGATTTCATAGCCCAAGGCCCATCTTTACAGGAGACATATCCCTAATGAGCAGAGATGTTACCAGGTAAGTATATCTCTATCTATACCTTAAATACTTGTCATTGTACAGGTATTTTTGCTTTTAAGTAATTTGACACTTGATGGAGTTGTCCCTAAAGATTTTTCTCTAGATTGCGACGCCGGGCGACCGAAGAATGGTTCGGGTCCTAGCCAAGCAAAACCTCCGTTTAGGCGACCGTAGAATGGTACGGGTCCTAGACAAAACTTTATTTCCCTATTCAGGCAACCGTAGAGTAATGGTACGGGTCCTGGAAGGTAACCTCCGTTTAGGCGACCGTAGAGTAATGGTACGGGTCCTGGAAGGTAACCTTCGTTTAGGCGACCGAAGAATGGTTCGGGTCCTAGCCAAGCAAAACCCTCGTTTAGGCGACCGTAGAATGGTACGGGTCCTAGACAAAACTTTATTTCCCTATTCAGGCGACCGTAGAGTAATGTACGGGTCCTGGAAGGTAAATCCCCGTTTAGGCGACCGTAGAGTAATGTACGGGTCCTAGACAAAACTTTATTTCCCTATTCAAGCGACCGTAGAGTAATGGTACGGGTCTTGGAAGGTAAATCCCCGTTTAGGCGACCGTAGAATGGTACGGGTCCTAGGAAAGCAGTTTTCTTTATAAAGTCATGTTACTATTCTAGGCGACCGTAAAATGGTACGGGTCCTAGGAAAGCAGTTTTCTTTATAAAGTCATGTTATTATTCTGGGCGACCGTAGAATGGTACGGGTCCTGGACGTATAACATCAATCTATCTTGAATCATTTTACCCTCCTTGAAGGTAAGATATTTCGGGTAGGTTCTTTTGACATCTCAGTCTGGATCTGGATGTCTTAATTCTTGTCGTTGAACATTTCACTTGGATGTGAATGTTCTTCTCGAGCTCAATGTTTCGATTCATTACCTGTTTGACTCCTCAAGGAGCCTGAGTGAGAGTTGGGTATCTTTGAAGTAAATAGGGATTTATCATGTACCTCAACATGCTTTACCGCACTGACTGGTAAGTAATTGCAGGTATGTTCTTTCCTTTCGCATCATGCATTTGCATTAGCATTTCCATGCATCATATAAATTGCATTTTAAAATGGGATTTATTTTCCGACAAAAAAAAAATTCAAAAAATCAAAAATCAAATCATTCAGTGCATGTGCATGATCAAAATTTAGGTTTCAATTTGTCTTTGAAAGTAACCTCTGCGAGCTCACCTTCAAAGAGGGGCAGCTGTTGACACCTAAATTTTGGCAATTTAATTAATTTATTTTTTGCATAGGAAATTAGGAGGTTAATTTTATTAATTTCATAGCGTAAAGATTTAGGTTGCATTTATTTTTTATTTGCATTTTTTGTTTTTTATTGAATCAGTGGCGGATAAGTTCAAATTAGTTGGCCAGGCCTATTTTTAAATGATCAGGAATTATCTTGTGAGAAATTAGGAATTCAAGATTTATTTTCGAGATATGGTGAATTTCTGTGTAGATATTACAAAATATTGCGATTGGGCTTTCTAGGATTTGGAATTAAAGAGTAATCTTATCGAAATCTTGGATCGTTATCAATAGGTGAAAATTTTGTGAAAAGATTTGCGAAGATTGACTCGAGGAAAATTTTGAAAATCCAATTCCTCTCCCTATAAAAGCCCTGTGTGAGAGGTTCATGGGGCTTTTCTTTTTACTTGATTTTGAAAGAAAAAGTAAAAAGAGAAAAGTGAAAAGGAGAGGTTCCGTCCGTGGGTTTTCGTAGAGAGAGGGAACACAAAAGGAAAAAGCATCTGCTGCACTTTCTTCTGCTGTGCTGCACTTTCTTCTCCTGACAACAAAGAAGACAGCAACGTGCAGCAGGGGAGAAACAGAGGCCAGCAAGGAAAAGAGGAAGAGCAAAAGAAGAAGAACTGTTCTTTTACTTCGTGGGCGTTTGCTGCTCTTCGACGCCAACGACACCCTTTTGCTGCCGAGATTTTCACCGCCGCACCATCTGCTCTGATTGTCTGAGCACCAGCCCTTCGAGCCCTAGCGACACCAGTGTTCGTCCCCACAGATTAGCGCCCAATTCCCCTGCAACGGTTCGAGCTCACGCGACAAAGCCCTCTGCTTCCTCGACGATCGTTGCTCTCCGCCCCTGCTTGCGACGAGCCACGCCTCCTGGCCCGAGCAGCCATCGCGCGCCCACGCCGATCCCCACGCCGCGCCTCAGCTCCGATCACCGCCTGAGCCTCCTCCGCCCAACAGCCCGGGACGCCCGACGACCGCGTCCTTCTGAAATCCCGAGGCCACGATTGCCGCACCGCCTTGAGCTTCCCGACGTGCAGCTACGCCGATCCGCCTTGCCACTGCCCGAGCCGCCGCAGCCGATTTACCCTTGCCGGAGCTCTTCGCCAGACTGATCGACGCCCTCTCTTGGAGACCCACGGTTACACGTGGGAAAGGAGAAACAAGAAAAAACAAAAAAAGAAAAAAAAGAAAAGGGAATTAGGTAGTTTTTTATTATCTTTTTACTTTTATTTTTACTTTCTTTATAGTTTTGGTTTATTTTATTCTTTCTATTTGTTAGGTTATGTTTTTGGTTATGTTATTTGATAGTTTTTTTTTCTTTTTAGTCTAGGAATTTAAATTGTGATAATGGATGCAATATTCGTAAAATCTTTTAGGCATTATCTGTAAGGTGTTGCCCAAAATTATGTAATTATTAATTTGGTCCGTAAGACATCGGATCATTTTTTTGATTATATTAATTTTTGGGCATTTTGATGATATTTAAATTGCTAAATCATTATAGTTATTAATTTGATCCGTAAGATTTCGGATTAGATTTTTAATTATTTTGATTTCTTGTCTGATGTTTAGGGTTAAAAATAATCGTTAATTTGACCCGTGAGACAATGGGTTATTTTTCGTTTATTTTAATCCTCTATCTGTTTGAATATCTTGCTTGTTAGATTTTATATTTGTTTTAGTAAATCACTAAGAAAAATAAAAAATAAAAAAGACATTTGAATTAGGATTTCAATTGGTTCTAGAATATTTCTTGTTATTTTGCATATCTAGAATAGGGATTTTATTTCGAATTTAAAAAATATAAAAACAAAAAATGCATTCATGTAGGTTGTTAGTTTTTTATTATTCGAATTGCATGTTTAATTATGTGTTAGTTTTAATTTCGAATTTCATAAAGAAAAGCAAGAAAATCATTGTGCATATTAGGTTAGAATTGCATGTTTCATCTTTAATTTAAATCATCTTTTTTTAGATAATTTGCATTTTAGATTAGGATAATGTCTCAATTTAAATTAGGATTTAATATGATCTAATCCTTAGTTTAAATTGGATAGAATTTTAATCTAGTTAAATCATCTTTGCATTCGAATTTCATGAAATACAAAAATTGTCTTAGCGTAGATTAATTTCAATTTTTAGGATAGATTGCATTTTTAAAAATAGGAACATCAAATGCACGTCATTTATTTTATTTAAGTTCATCTAATTAGAACTTTCATGTCATTAGATTAAGCCATTTAATAAATGTCACGTGACATATAGCTTGCATATTAAATTGCATAAAGCATGTCATTTTAGTTTAAATAATTTGATATGTCATTGCATCGCGTTGCATGTCATTATAATTAGATCATTTAGATTGCATTTAATTATTGCATTTCTTCATGTCATATAGTTTAGGTCATGTCGTCATTTCATATTAGAATAGCAACATGCATTGCATAGGTCATGATTTTTAAAGCGAAAACAAAAAAAATTGATTGCTTGTTAATTAGGAATCATATCTAGGATTGTTGATGTGAATTCTAAGTTAACATTGCAGATGCTTTCGTTGCTTTAAGGTATGCTTTTTGCATTATTTAAATTGCTTTCTTGATGTGTTAAATTGGTGGTATGCGCACATGTATGATCACCTCACATGTTAGGAAGCTCAATTAAAATCAAATCAAGCTGCCTGAAAAACATTTTTTTAGAAATGGTACCGAAAGGGCACTAGGATAGTCTAGTGTAACCAAGTCCCCGTACCCAAAATCTCTGGTTCGTAGAAGTAAGATAATCCTCCCGTTATTTTACTTAGGTGTCTAATCGACCTACCATAAACTGATTAGTAGCGACTCCTAGATAATGATCTTTTGCATGTTAAATCCTTAAGTCGCGATTTGATATGGGCTTGGGAGAGCCCGAGCTAAGCTTAAAGGCTTAGTAGTCCATCAACCTAGTTTTAGGTGGCAAACCCGAAAATTGGGTCGCGACATACACCAATCATAATGTACATTACAAAGTCGAACATACCTTGTCTTTCACAAATTAAACACCGTTGTCACAGTTTGATGAAGAATTCTGATACTGTTCTCTTCCGAGGAGCGTACTGTTTTTGGGGAGAAACTGAGAGAGCGTTTAAACTGAGAAAACGTATTCTCTCTTTTCAAAGACGCTGCTTATCTGATAACCACCTAATCAGATATATTAACTGCCCAAATTTTTCCCTTTTTATTTACAGTAACTGCACTCCTCCATGGGCCCTTCACTTACGGGCCAGATTTTGGCCCAACATGGGCAGACATGCTTAAATAAGCTCATCAAACATAAAAACCCATCATAAACTGTAACAGAGGACAAAATGAGTTCCCAGTTGTTCGCAATGATTTATTGATTAAATTTGTAGATTAATATCAGTGGTGTTACTTGGGGGAGCCTGATCTTTGAATAACGTTGGCCGATTCCGATAATCTCTTCCTTCTTTAGTTTTGCCTTGGTGGGTTTACTGGAGCTTGACTGTTGTCCGGTTAGAGCCCATGCTTTGAGCTCTTTGTGTTTGCTTCAGTTTGCATTATATTTCGTATGTTTGAAACCCGTCTGAATCCCAGGGGACCTCTTAGTTTTGTTTTATCACCGTGGGTCGACCATAAATTGCCATTCACTCCTGCACTAAGGCTTCACCTGGATAGCAATGCTCTCTGGATCTCACCGTGCATGTTCCATTTACTTTGTATCATTATCTTTCGGAAGTGAATTGTGATTAGCAGCCTTCTCTCTGGTAAAGAGAGTTTAATAGAAGGGTATGGACACAATGACGGGGGCATAGACTTACTAATTATGTGCTTGGCTAAAATTCTGGATGTCAAATACCAAAGTTTAATGCATTTTGTACCTTTCTCGGAAGGAAGGTTACTCGTAATCTCTACTTTATTATCATTGTTGTAGGTATGGGTTGGATCTGATATCAGTGTGGTTGACTTCATGCAGGATTTGTGCTATTTCTGTCATTGGTGATTGATAGATTATAACTTCGTTTGCTCGGAAAGACAAGGGAGACAGGTGAGAAACAGAGTTGAGTCATTGACGAGGGGAAAGATGGCAGTGCAGGGGTCAGAGGCTTGAAGGAAGAGATTGCCTCCCTGAGATAAAAAGTGAAGAATCTGGAAAATGAATACGAGACAAAAGACAAGGAAGCCAGGACAGCTGACGCTGAAGCCAAGGCTCGAAAGACAACTTTCTGGCAGACAACTAAAGCTGTCGAAGTCAGCTGGAGCCTACTGACCACTCCTTGTCCAATTCTGATGGCAAGAACACCTAATGAAGAGTTTTGCTGAGCAGGCGAGTTTTTGATGTTGTTTTAGCGTGGAAGACCGGATGGCTGTCGTGTTGAATGTACAGAGAAAAGAGCAAAACCTTGCAATGAGTTCTGGAAACTTGCTTTAGGACGGAAGTGAGGGTCGTACTAGGTATTTGCTCGTCGGTCATTCCTTATATGCTTAATCAGCATAGCATGTCAGCAAATGGGAAACTCAGTTTCGCATGATCCATACCATGCTGACTAATTTCAACAAGTGAAGCCGTTTATGAATTATTGCAGTTTTCTCCTCAATCAAGAGGGAACCAAATGAACAAGAGACTTAAACAAAGAGTATGGCTCGGTTAGAAACAAAGATTGACACGCTTGCAGGCACTGGAAAATGACAATGTCCTGACCCACTGAGTGAATTGGCCGGCAGCATATGCCGGCAATTTTCTTCAAGCTAGTATCAGCAGGTTTACTTGATAATTACTCGTACGGATCTTTGTGACTTCATACTTGAGCAGGTGTAGTGATTTAGTCTGCACCAATGGATGCATAAATCGCAATATTATTCCTTCCTTTTTGTCCGGTACTCCTTGATTTCTGCAGGGATCAATCCACGATCCAACTCTAAATTTGATGACCACAGATTATACGTTGGTTTATGCTAATAAAGAAGCTCAAATCGCTCCCAATCCGACCGCATCAAGTTCAAAAAACCAAGTTGCTCATGTAATTTTCCAAGTGACTGCTCTTCTGTCGTGTTCCTCACCGAATCACCCTCTCTCTGTCATTAAAGAGTATTGCCATTATTTTCTTGTCCTCGTGGTCCTTAACTCCAAATCTCTGTATAACGTAGTGAGATTGGGAAAGAGCTGGCTAAACTACTCAGTCTCGTCATCTCAATGCCGGCTTTTTATTTCCATGCAGCAAGTACACATAGGCAAAAGTGGCCCAATCCAGTACAGCAAATCTCACAGCCCGTGGTCTCGTCCGCCCAAAAGAAGAAGGCTTTAATTATAAGTGAGGTGCAGTGCAAAAAAAAAAAAATTATTCTGTTCGATGCGACTGGGTGCCACGTGGGGTAGTCAGATGCGACTGTTCAAACCATTTAGTTCGATGGGAAGAAAAAAAAAAACCATTCTGTTCGGTCCCTGGTTTGACTTCATTTATTCAATACAGGGGAAATTAATACAAATTTGGGGGCAAAAGAACATTTCAAGTACCATAACTTGGCAGAAAGAAAAACTTAAGTGCCATAATTTACAAAATGTATACTTAAGTACCACATTTTAAGAAAAGTGGGACACTTGAGTGCCATCTTCGGCGAAGCTGGCCGAAAATCATACGTGGCATTAAAATATTAATATTTTTTACCGATGTGTCTCGCCGAAGAGCTGAGTCAGCTCGAATTCACCCCAAACGACGTCATTTCGGGTATTGGCCCAAAATAGAGCCCTTAAATCAGCAAAAACGCCATCGTTTTGGAATAATTTGAATTTTAATATAATATAAAAATTAATTAAATTTAATTTAAAACTAAATTTATTTAAAAAATTTAAAAAATAAAATTTTAAAATTTTACCAAAAATTTTAAAATTTACAAAAAATTTCAGCCCTCAGTCGCCTCCCCTTTTAAATTTTTTTCTAAAATTTGTTTGTAAATTTTTTAAAATTTTTAAATTTTTTTAAAATTTATTTTTAAATGTTTTAAATAAATTTAGTTTTAAATTAAATTTAATTAATTTTTATATTAATTTTTTTACTACATTAGCACCAAAACGACGTTGCCACCGCCTCCCCGCCGTCACTGGAAGGTGGGGAAGGGTCGGTTGGGGCCGCCTCCCTTTTTTAAAAATTTTTAAAATGTTTTAAATTTTAAATTTTTTAAATTTTTATAAATTTTTCAAAATTTTAATTTTAAAATTTTAAAATTTAAAATTTCTATTTTATTTTTAAATTTTTTAAATAAATTTAGTTTTCAATTTAATTAAATTAATTTTTATATTAAATTTTTTACCACGTCAACATCAAAACGACGCCATTTTGCACTCGCTTCGTCAGAAAATTAACACGTCAGCGTTTTGGCCGGATTTTGGCTAGATTGGCACTCAAGTGATCCATTTTTTGCTTCGATTTTGGCACTCAAGTGTACATTTCGTAAGTTATGGCACTTAAGTGTCACTTTCTGCCAAGTTATGGCACTCAAAGGGTCCGGATGTCCAAATTTGGGCATCTAATGGACAGACAAGAGAAATGGCAAGGAGATGAGTAAAACATCCTTCAGGCCACTGATCAAGGATCGAGAACATGTCCCAGAGGCAGGTAATTTGATCCAACATTAAGCATGAGACTAATGGATTAATTGCGTTTGTGTAGGAAAATATACTCTACTGATCTACCGACCACGAGTATAGCGTAATGATTTTCAAGGATAGGAAGTATCTCAAATATTATGTTTGATCTTATTGGGAGTGGGCAATAGAAGCCAAGAAGGAGCTCAAATCCAAACTCGTCGATATATCTAATTGGACCAATCTATCCCTCAAACACTTAAACCAAAAAGTTATGGACCAATCATGATATATTAACTGTTTTGTACAGTAAGTGCTCATGTGATAACTGAGTGTCGGGTTTACTTCCTCTTAATTCAAGTATCTTTCTACATTAACATCACATCAACTTGAATCTTCAATCATCGCCAACCAGTGCAAACGACAAGTGCAAATATGCAAAGATCCCAACCATGATGGCAAATCATGGCATTTCACCCGACCTTGATGACTAGAATCATCAAACAGGGGGGTAGGGTTGAGTAAAAAATGATTAGCCGACTCAAGTATTCATTTAACCCATTTTAACCTATTTTTCATGCGATGCAAATGTAATTGCCCATATCCGATCTAGCCCACATCCAATAAATACCCAACCCAACCCATAATGATAAAACTCTTTCATATATAATCCAATCTAGAAAAATGCATACCTAAACTGACATGAGTGTGAGAGCGAGAAAGAATGAAGAGAAAGTCATAGAGGTGGGTTGAGTTTAGATAAGTTATATATACATTTATTACTCATTTAGCACCAATATTATGTTTAAACCCATTTATAAGAGGATAAGAAGTATATGGCTATTAAATCACGAGAATGCGAGTCTCGTGCAATGATTTTGAAGCATGGAAAGTATATTAAACGATATTCATGCACCAAAGAGTCTTGCATGATGATAGGATAAGAAGTATATAGACAATGCCAAGGGTCTCGCACGGCACCTTTAACAATATTTCTAACATTCCATTTTGTCATTTCTAGAACTTCCAAACCTCAGCAAACAAAATCCAGCTTATATTCGACCAAAAGAAAGAAATCCAGCTTATATAATGCTTTGTCATAGGACTTTACGGTTAATAAAATAGTTGATCAAACAGACGGATAAGACGGATTTGTTAACAATTCACAATAAAATAGAAAAAGAGGCGGAAAAAGGAAACCTTTCTTCACCTTTCACATCCTACATCTATGGTATATTTGCTCTCGAGGGTTCAAATCCCTTCCTTTCCGCACTTTTGACTAATTTACCAATATAATTAACCAAAATGTATCAAATAATAATGCATAACTTGATTCCAAAACTTAAAAAAGAAAAAAAAAATTGATATAGATTCGCCACCCTCAATTTCGCAAGCGCCAATTTGATCGTCTCCCTCGGGAATCCCTACCGAACAGGAATAGAGCAAAACAGGAAACATGAGGATTTCTCTGTATTGAAGAATAAAAAAAAACTTAAGCAAATCACCCCTCTTCCCACTTTTTAAAATAGATTTATCATGAATAATGCATTAATCTCGTCGACTCAAGCAACAAAATCTAAATTTTCTGTTCACATTGCAGACAGACAATGGTTAAATAATCCAATCCTTTCCTAAATGAATATACGGAGAGAACCCAGATTTTAGCCGGGCAAAATAGTGTTGGGAGCAGCCTAATATGTTTGGGAGTCGATTTGGAATATCCCAAAAATTGCTCATCAAGATTACATAATAGGAAGGGAGTCTTAATAAGGTAGGATGCTGAAAAGGAAGAAATCGAAATAAGAATTAGTCTTATTTAGGAATAATATCAAGATATGATTCTAGTGATTGCCTAAATTAGAGGAATTCAATAAATCAAGAAAGTTTCTAATTGGGAGGTGATTACCAATTATGTAGGATTCCTAATTTGGGTGGAGGTCTACCACTATAAATAGAAGGATTAGGTTGAGATTTAAAGAGCACTAAAAAATACTGAGGTGCAGACACCTGGAGTGCCAAAACTTGGTAAGTATGTCAAAAGTTTGGAAAGTGACACTTAAGTGCCAAAATCGGAGTAGAATGGATCACTTAAGTGCCAATTCGGCCAAAATGCCGACGTGGCAATTTTCCGGCGAGATAAGTGGCTAGAAAATGCAAAAACGATATTGTTTTGTCTTTGACATGATAAAAAATTAATTTAATTTAATTTAAAATAAAACCAAATTTATTTAAAACATTTAAAAATAAAAATATTTTAAAAAAAGTGGGAGGCGGTGAGGTTGAGCCCTCGCTGCTATCGGAAGGCGAGGAGGGTGGAGGGTCACTCGGTCGAACCAGGGCGTCCGGACCGCCCCGTCGGGTCCGGCGGCGGTAGGGCTCAACCCTCGGCCGCTATCTCCTCTTCCCCACTTTTTTTTTTTTTTTTAATTATTATTAATTTTAAATTTTAAATAAATTAAATTAATAATAGTTATTTATTTTTATAATTTAATTTTTATATTAACATTCAAATTCGCTCAAAAACGACATCGTTTTCGCCTCTTTTTGTTGAGTCAGTATTCTGACGAGCCACGTAGACGAAAAATATAATAAAAAATTACCACGTAGGATTTCCGGTGGGGTTCGCCGGAGATAGCACTTAAGTGTCACTTTCCTAACTTTTTGGCACTTAAGTGTCCCTTCGTGTCAAGTTTTGACACTTGAGCTATACTTTATCCAAAAAATACTCTAAATAAATCATAAGAGTCTTCAATAACATGAGTAAACACGAGAGTTCCCGAGAGTGAGTTTTTCAAGAGAGTATGTGTTTTGTAATAATTGTGAGGATTTATTGTGACAAAAATTCCATTAGAGTGTTAATTATGATCTTTTGATTATAGTGGAGAGCTTCTAAATTAGCATCCCGTGGTTTTTCCCATCTTACGTTTTCCACATAAAAAAACTCTCACGTGTCGTTCTTTTTTTCTCTCATTTGCCGTGTTATTTAAGTTTCATATATAGTGCGATTCTGATAGTTAGAATTTCTCTTTGATTGTTTGCAATCCGACTTAATTTACGACAAATAGCGTCAGCCTTTAGCTCACCTTTTCGTCTTCATCAAATGGCACCAATTCTCATTCTCACAACCTTTTCTCTTATCCACTTACTCAATTCTCATGCATTACTATTTATCAGAGGTAATCTAAGTAGCACCGACATTGATACGCAACACAGAACACGGCACGACAAGACAGGCGAATACATCATTTCTCAAAAAATAGCGAATTTCGACACATTAGGACACTTTGTATATTAATAATAAATTATCATTTTAATGATTATTTGAATCAAAATAATTTGATTCAAATTCACAAATAAATAATTAAATAAATAATAAAAAGAGCTTAGAATGAATTTACACTAAAAATATCAATACATCATTTGTTAATATCATTCATTATTTCAATTTGACAAATTAAACTCCTTTTCCATAATTCATAAAACTTAGAGGAAAAAAAAAACAAGCCATCCATATTATGGATTTGCGTGTCAGGACATGTTGGAAGAGAAAAGAAAAAATAAACTTGGGACTTGAATTGTGTGTTACAAGAAGTGAAAATTAGAATAGAAGAGAAGACTGGGTTTTTCTCTTTTACCCCTTTAATATTTTTTTTTTTATTTTTTTACATATTTGCATTTTTTATTATATATATACATTTTGAATTTTTTTAAAATTGACCCGTGTGTGTTGGAATCAAGTATTAAAATTCTAAACTTATATGTCATAATTCCGACTCGTATGTCAAAGAGTGTTAAAAGAATTGATTAGATGTCGGACTTTCTGACATGTGTTGATCGAGTATCAAAGAGTATCGGAGAGTATCGCACATGTGTCGAAATATCCGATACGATACGAAAGCTCTCAGAAAGTATCGGTGCTTCCGAGAAGGCAACCCTCCAACCTCCACAAATCACTGAGATGGTCTTGTATCTCTAGGACTTCGTTGCCAAGCCCAACGCTACCGTCATCCCAATCGTGGGCATTGCCCAGAAGCTCTGGATGTTCAGCCAATTTGGGACGGTGTTCGTTGCTGATGACCTAATAACTGAGACGCCTGACCCCAGCTCGGCCATGGTTGGGCGGCGCAGGGAGTGTATATCAGCGTTGGACGGGTCGAGTGCCCAAGCCATGTTCTTGATCATGCTCACCAGCCAAGCCTACAATGGAAGCACCTTGGAGATCCAGGGCATGGGCAAGCAGCTCGAGAGGGTCCTCGAGTACTTTGTGGCGGCAGGGACCAGGAAGTTCCAATATGCACGAGGTTATGCGACGTTCGAGACTATCCCCATGGACGTGCGGCGAGGTTATTCGGTTATTTAGTGCAATGTCTCTTGTTGTTATGATTGGAGGAGATTTCAAACGTGTTCGACAAATTCTGTATGGATTGAATAATGTTGGGACTGGACATTATGTGCTCCGTCTGGGGCACTAACAAATAAAACGTACTCTATAAGGCTCCATCTTCTTTTAGATGTCATTAATAAAATTACAATTTTCTAAGCTCCATTGCCTAGAATATTTCCTATCCTTGATAAGTTGAAAGTTGAAATGAAAAACAGAGTCAATAGTGCCATTTGATCCAACGGTCAAAGAAAGTTGTATAAACACTTTTGCTCAAACAAAGAAGTCCTCCTAAATAGTAGATAAGTCCAGGCTCATGAAGTACCATCTTGCTCTTATGAATCAAAAAGTTTTCGAACAACATTATTATATGAGCCTCTATCTCTTGGTATAAGAAAATAAGGCCGATTCCCACTTTAAAGCAAAAATGTGGATGTCAACCCCAACTATTGCTCTAATTAGGAGAGCTAGATTCAAGTTTGATTAAGGAATATTTGTTGGGGAAATGCGATTTCTGGTGAAAATAGAGCAATAGTTATAAATCTTTGATATTTAGATGCATGATAACGATTACTATTCTTAAGGTACTATTTGCCTACACTATTATTATTGTTGAGTTGAGAACAAATATACTCCAATAATATATACCAAAGCCGCAGGAAAACAAGTTCACCAACTACTCAATTTTTCTCTTGAAATTTCATCTTAAATGTGTCATCAAAGTTAGAAAAAGTTGTTGTCTTGGTTAGTTGCAATGAACAATGCATGATTCGGTGCTATTAATCAACGATCAATAAACACATCTTTTAGGAAGATGTACCTATCTCAACCATTATCACTTTTCATGATGAATCATCATCACTTTTTATGTCAATAATAATGTATTTCATAACCTTCAATAACTTCTTTTCATAATTAAGAGTCACATCTTTTCATAATAACAAATTATTTCAATAATAAATCACTTAGTTTGTTATCGATACTAAATTATATAAATTTATACGTACAAGAAGGTATCTGTTAAGACTTGAACCTTCAATTAGTATAAATAATTCCATTAATGAAATTAGTGATAAACAAAACTTTAAATATACACATTTTATTAGAAATTTCCTATGCCTGAGCACTTTTATGGTTTGGTGCTACCTCTTGCATTCATGAACAATAAAATAAGGGTTAATAGAAATAGTCAATCACATTAATCTAATGAATGAGATGGCTTCGTGAACAATTAAAAGATTAAAAAAGAAGAAGAAGAAGACAAAAAAGAAAGCATTTATAGCTCTTTTATATTTAACATGTCGAATTCATCTCCCTTCATATCTTGGAAGGGGGAGGTTGGGGGTTCAAATCTCCACCTTCTCAGGGGGGATTGGGGTGGGGACGATTTCATTTCAAGAGTGGGTTTCGACTCCCCCGCCCTGCAAGGAGGCAAGGCAAAAGTCTGAAAGTGAGTGTTAGAATAGGATTAGCGTAGGACCGACCAAAATATATATATATATATATATATATATATATATATATATATATATCTTTGAGAGAGAGAGAGGGGAAACAAGCTTGTTGACTAAAAAAACGGCATCTACACGTTTAACACGTTCCATAGCTAAATAAATAGACAGAGAAAACCCACATTTTAGCCAGGAAGAATAGCCTCACCCTTTGCCTCACCTCTTCTTCATCAAATGGCGCCGATCTCAGCTCCTAGAATACTAGCCACCTCAACATCCTCAAGACTCTCTCTCTTATTGTCTCTCTCCATTCTCATGCATTGCAATTCATCACAGGCAACCCAACCTCCACGAACCACCGAGATGGTGTTGTACTTCCAGGATTTTGCTGCCGGGCCCAACGCCACTCTCATCCCAGTCGCGGGCATTGCCGGGAAGCTCTGGACGTTCAGCCAGTTCGGGACGGCGTTCGTCACTGACGACTTCATAACTGAGACGCCCGACCCTGACTCACCCATGGTTGGACGGGGACAAGGCATGTACGTGACCTCGGCGCTGGACGGGTCAAGCACTCACACCATGTTCTCGATCGTGTTCACCAACCAAGCCTACAACGGGAGCACCCTGGAGATCCAGGGCACAGGAAAGCAGTTTGAGGAGGTCAGGGAATACTCGGTGGTGGGGGGGACTGGGAAGTTCCGGTTCGCGCGAGGCTACACAACATTCGAGACTATCTCCACGGTCATGCCGCAGGTTCACTCGGTTATCCAGGTCAACGTCACCATCCGTCTTGACTAGAGGAGTTTCCAACAGGTTTGACAGAATTACCGGAGGATTTAGAATAATGGGACCGGAGGTTTGCGTGGTCCGTCCGGCCTACTATAAGGCTCTGTCTTCTTGCTGATGTCATTTATAAGATCAGAAATTTCGTAGCTCCATTGTCTGAAATCTTATCTATCATTGATAATTTGTAAGCAAAAAATGAAAGGCACCGTGGAAAATGTCTTTTGATCCTACAAAGAAAAAAAAAAAGGTCATCTAAACGTTCTTGTTTCATGGCAAAGAAGTCCTCCTAATCAGTAAATAAGTGTTAGACAATACATATTAAATCTTTGATGCGGAAACTCATAATAAATAGTGATATTTGATCTTCATGATTTTCACAAATAGATGAAGACATACCTTTATTCACAGCGTTACCCTTGATGATAATCCTTATAGAAAACCCGAAAGACTCGAACCAAAAGAAGAAATCCGATTTTCTCTCTTAACCCACTATTCTTTAATGTATTCTATCGATGGAGGAGAGAATACCAATTTCCTTTCTGTTATATTTGTACATATGCGTGGAGAGAGGACCGGACTCTATTTATACGTTCTTTGAATACGTGCCTTCCATCAAAGTGCCTTTTCAACTTTCATAAAAGTCGTACCTCTTCATAACCAATACATTATTTACTTTATAGCATTTCAACTATTATTAAACCATATAATAAATCATATCATGTGGGCCACAATAATTCTTACATTCTTCCACTTGGCCCATATGATATTCCTTTCATGGTTTAATAAAGACTGTAATGTGCACAATAATATTATGCTATAAAATTTTCATTAAATTGACAATCACATAATAATCACAATTAAGTAAAGAAAACTAATGCGAGTCATAGCGGTTGTATGTCATTAATCGACATAATCCCTTCTATGCACGCCCCGTAGCCTGTGGTCTCCTCGCCCAAAAGGCGACGCTTTAGCCATAGTTGAAACATGGTTTGGTCCATATTCGCCAAAAAAAAACAAGAGAGTCGTCGGTCCATGATGAAGCTCTAGATGTTGGCATTTTCGATAAACTTGGTCCTGGCAACTCGGGTAGATTAGTAGTTTGACTTTTATTCGTTCTACACACGGGAAATTCATAGAAATTTTGGGTTTCTAAAGGACAGTTAAGAGGCACCAAAAAAAAAAAAGGACAACTAAGAGAAGCGGCAAGTAAATGAGTCATAAATCCTTCAAGCCGCTGATCAAGGATCGCCAAGAACATTTCCCAAAGCAGATAAATTTAATCCAAAAAGAAGCACAAGATTAATAGATTAATTGTGTTTGCCTTAGCAAAATAAACACTTCACTGACCGCAATGATAATTTTGAAGGATGGAAAGCATATAGAATAACATTTCTGATCTTTTCATAGAGCCACTTCTGACCTTTTCATAGAATGACCTCCATTTTGTCAATTATTATACAATTTTACGTCTCATGCCATGTAATAAAATAAGGGTTAATAGAAATAGTCAATCACATCAATCTAATGAATGAGATCGCTTCGTGAACAATTGAAAGATTAAAAAAGAAGAAGAAGAAGACAAAAAAGAAAGCATTTCTATCTCTTTTATATCTAACATGTTGAATTCCTCTCTTTCCATATCTTTAACTCATCTACCAATATTACTATTCGCAATACATCAAATAACAACATATACATTGATTCTAAAAGTTAAAAATTTCTTTGATATAGGTTGGTCATTCCTAATTTTGCAAGGCCAACTTGTTTTTCTTTCTTTGGGATTCTTATGGGCAGAGGAGAGAGAGAGAGAGAGAGAGAGAGAGAGAGAGAGAGAGGAAACAAGCTCGTTGACTCAAAAAATGGCATCTACACGTTTAGCACGTTCCATAGCTAAATAAATAGACAGACCACATTTTAGCCAGGAAGAATAGCGTCACCCATTGCCTCACCTCTGCTTCACCAAATGGCGCCGATCTCAGCTCCTAGAATACTAGCCACCTCAACATTCTCAAGACTCTTTCTCTTATTGTCTCTTTCCATTCTCATGCATTGCAATTCATCACAGGCTCTCATCCCAGTCGCGGGCATTGCCGGGAAGCTCTGGACGTTCAGCCAGTTCGGGACGGCATTCGTCACTGACGACTTCATCATAATTGAGACGCCCGACCCTGACTCACCCATGGTTGGACAGGGACAAGGCATGTACGTGACCTCGGCGCTGGACGGGTCAAACACTCACACCATGTTCTCGATCGTGTTCACCAACCAAGGCATGGGACAAGTAGCGCCTGATATTTGATTACTAAACTAACATTCATGGCTTCCATGACCCTATGGTCTGGATCGGTACTGATTTCTAGAACATTTATAATTGTAACAGAGGACAAAATGAGTACCTGGTTGTTCGCAAGAATTTATTGATTAAATCTGTAGATTAATATCAGTGGTGTTACTTGGGGGAGCCTGATCTTTGAATAACGTTGGCTGATTCAGATAATTTCTTCCTTCTTTAGTTTTGCCTTGGTGGGTTTACTGGAGCTTGACTGTTGTCCGGTTAGACCCCATGCTTTGAGCTCTTTGTGTTTGCTTCGGTTTGCATTATATTTCGTATGTTTAAAACCCCTGTCTGAATCCCAGGGGACCTCTTAGTTTTGTTTTATCACCGAGGGTTGACCATAAATTGCCATTCACTCCTGCACTAAGGCTTCACCTGGATAGCAATGCTCTCTGGATCTCACCGTGTGTGTTCCATTTACTTTGTATCATTATCTTTCGGAAGTGAATTGTGATTAGCAGCCTTCTCTATGGTAAAGAGAGTTTAATAGAAGGGTATAGACACAATGACGGGGGCATAGACTTACTAATTAAGTGCTTGGCTAAAATTCTGGACGTCGAATACCAAAGTTTAATGCATTTTGTACCTTTCTCGGAAGGAAGGTTACTCGTAATCTCTACTTTATTATCATTGTTGTAGGTATGGATTGGATGTGATATCAGTGTGGTTGACTTCATGCAGGATTTGTGCTATTTCTGTCATTGGTGATTGATAGATTATAACTTCGTTTGCTCAGAAAGACAAGGGAGACAGGTGAGAAACAGAGTTGAGGCATTGACGAGGGGAAAGATGGCAGTGCAGGGGTCAGAGGCTTGAAGGAAGAGATTGCCTCCCTGAGGTAAAAAGTGAAGAAGCTGGAAAATGAATACGAGACAAAAGACAAGGAAGCCAGGACAGCTGACACTGGAGCCAAGGCTCTAAAGACGACCTGCTGGCAGACAACTAAAGCTGGCGAAGTCAGCTGGAGCCTACTGACCACTCTTTGTCCAATTCTGATGGCAAGAACACCTGATGAAGAGTTTTGCTGAGCAGGCAAGTTTTTGATGTTGTTTTAGCGTGGAAGACCGGATGGCTGTCGTGTTGAATGTACAGAGAAAAGAGCAAAACCTTGCAATGAGTTCTGGAAACTTGCTTTAGGACGGAAGTCAGGGTCGTACTAGGTATTTGCCCGTCGATCATTCCTTATATGCTTAATCAGCATAGCATGTCAGCAAATGGGAAACTCAGTTTCGCATGATCCATACCATGGTGACTAATCTAAACAAGTGAAGCCGTTTATGATTTATTGCAATTTTCTCCTCAATCAAGAGGGAACCAAATGAACAAGAGACTTAAACAAAGAGTATGGCTCGGTTAGAAACAAAGATTGACACGCTTGCAGGCACTGGAAAATGACAATGTCCTGACACGCTTGCCGGCATATGCACAGCATATGCCGGCAATTTTCTTCAAGCTAGTATCAGCAGGTTTACTTGATAATTACTCGTAAGGATCTTTGTGACTTCATACTTGAGCAGGTGTAGTGCTTTAGTCTGTATCAATGGATGCATAAATCGCAATATTATTCCTTCCTTTTTGTCCCGTACTCCTTGATTTCTGCAGGGATCAATCCATGATCCAACTCTAAATTTGATGACCACAGATTATATGTTGGTTTATGCTAATAAAGAAGCTCAGATCGCTCCCAATCCGACCGCATCAAGTTCAAAAAACCAAGTTGCTCATGTAATTTTCCAAAGTGACTGCTCTTCTGTCGTGTTCCTCGCCGAATCACCCTCTCCGTCATTAAAGAGTATTTGCCCTTGTCCTCGTGGTCCTTAACTCCAAGAGATTGAGAAAGAGCCGGCTAAACTACTCAGTCCCGTCATCTCAATGCCGGCTTTCAATTTCCATGGAGCAAGTACACATAGGCAAAAATGGCCCGGTCCAGTACAGCAAACCTCGCAGCCTGTGGTGTCCTCCGCCTAAAAGAAGACGGCTTTAATTATAAGTGAGATAGAGTTAGGTTCATATTGCCGAAAAAATAGGTAGAGTCGGTCCATGATGAAGCCAAGCGTTTTGAGCCTTTGGATCTAGTGGGTGCCACGTGGGGTAGTCAGATGCGACTGTTCAAACCATTCAGTTCGGTCCTGGTTTAGGTAAGAATTTAACTTAGCTACAGATATTGGCCCTACTTGACAAACTTGGTACTGACAACTCAAGTAGACTAGGAGTTTGACTTCATCTGTTCGATACAAGGGAAATTAATACAAATTTGGGCATCTGATGGACAGATAAGAGAAACGGCAAGGAGATGAGTCAAACATCCCTCAGGCCGCTGATCAAGGATCGCAAGAACATGTCCCGGTGGCAGGTAATTTGATCCAACATGAAGCATGAGATTAATGGATTAATTGTGTCTGTGTAGGAAAATATATTCTACTGATCTACCGACCACGAGTATGGTGCAATGATTTTCAAGGATACGAAGTATCTAGAACAATATGTTTGATCTTATTGGAAGCGCGCAATAGAAACCAAGAAGGAGCTCAAGTCCAAACTCATCAACATATCCAATTAGACAAATCTTTCCCTCAAAAGCTTAAACCAAAAAGTTATAAGTCAATTAGGGTATATTAACCACTGGGGGTTCGCCCCAGTGGCCACCCTTCCATCTTGGAAGGGAGAGGTTGGGGGTTCAAATCCCCACCTTCTCAATGGGGATTGGAGTGGGAAAGATTTTATTTCAGAAATGAGTTTCGACTCCCACGCCCTGTAAGAAGGCAGGGCAAAAGTCTGAGAGTGAGTGTTAGAGTAGGATTAGCGTAGGACTGACAAAAAAAAAAATTAAGGTATATTAACCCTTTCACACAATAAGTGCAATGTCAAGTTTACTTCCTCTTAATTCAAGTATCTTTCTACATCAACATCATGTCAACTTGAATCTTCAATCATCGCCAACCAGTGCAAACGACAGGTGCAAACGTGCAAAGATCCCAACCATGATGGCTTTCACCCGATCGTGATAGCTAGACTCATCAAATAAAATAAGGGTTAATAGAAATAGTCAATCACATTAATCTAATGAATGAGATGGCTTCGTGAACAATTAAAAGATTAAAAAAGAAGAAGAAGAAGAAGACAAAAAAGAAAGCATTTATAGCTCTTTTATATTTAACATGTCGAATTCATCTCCCTTCATATCTTGGAAGGGGGAGGTTGGGGGTTTAAATCCCCACATTCTCAGGGGGGATTGGGGTGGGGACGATTTCATTTCAAGAGTGGGTTTCGACTCTCCCGCCCCGCAAGGAGGCAGGGCAAAAGTCTGAGAGTGAGTGTTAGAATAGGATTAGCGTAGGACCGACCAAAAAAAAATATATATATATATCTTTGAGAGAGAGAGAGAGGAGAAACAAGCTTGTTGACTAAAAAAACGGCATCTACACGTTTAACACGTTCCATAGCTAAATAAATAGACAGAGAAAACCCACATTTTAGCCAGGAAGAATAGCCTCACCCTTTGCCTCACCTCTTCTTCATCAAATGGCGCCGATCTCAGCTCCTAGAATACTAGCCACCTCAACATCCTCAAGACTCTCTCTCTTATTGTCTCTCTCCATTCTCATGCATTGCAATTCATCACAGGCAACCCAACCTCCACGAACCACCGAGATGGTGTTGTACTTCCAGGATTTTGCTGCCGGGCCCAACGCCACTCTCATCCCAGTCGCGGGCATTGCCGGGAAGCTCTGGACGTTCAGCCAGTTCGGGACGGCGTTCGTCACTGACGACTTCATAACTGAGACGCCCGACCCTGACTCACCCATGGTTGGACGGGGACAAGGCATGTACGTGACCTCGGCGCTGGACGGGTCAAGCACTCACACCATGTTCTCGATCGTGTTCACCAACCAAGCCTACAACGGGAGCACCCTGGAGATCCAGGGCACAGGAAAGCAGTTTGAGGAGGTCAGGGAATACTCGGTGGTGGGGGGGACTGGGAAGTTCCGGTTCGCGCGAGGCTACACAACATTCGAGACTATCTCCACGGTCATGCCGCAGGTTCACTCGGTTATCCAGGTCAACGTCACCATCCGTCTTGACTAGAGGAGTTTCCAACAGGTTTGACAGAATTACCGGAGGATTTAGAATAATGGGACCGGAGGTTTGCGTGGTCCGTCCGGCCTACTATAAGGCTCTGTCTTCTTGCTGATGTCATTTATAAGATCAGAAATTTCGTAGCTCCATTGTCTGAAATCTTATCTATCATTGATAATTTGTAAGCAAAAAATGAAAGGCACCGTGGAAAATGTCTTTTGATCCTACAAAGAAAAAAAAAAGGTCATCTAAACGTTCTTGTTTCATGGCAAAGAAGTCCTCCTAATCAGTAAATAAGTGTTAGACAATACATATTAAATCTTTGATGCGGAAACTCATAATAAATAGTGATATTTGATCTTCATGATTTTCACAAATAGATGAAGACATACCTTTATTCATAGCGTTACCCTTGATGATAATCGTTATAGAAAACCCGAAAGACTCGAACCAAAAGAAGAAATCCGATTTTCTCTCTTAACCCACTATTCTTTAATGTATTCTATCGATGGAGGAGAGAATACCAATTTCCTTTCTGTTATATTTGTACATATGCGTGGAGAGAGGACCGGACTCTATTTATACGTTCTTTGAATACGTGCCTTCCATCAAAGTGCCTTTTCAACTTTCATAAAAGTCGTACCTCTTCATAACCAATACATTATTTACTTTATAGCATTTCAACTATTATTAAACCATATAATAAATCATATCATGTGGGCCACAATAATTCTTACATTCTTCCACTTGGCCCATATGATATTCCTTTCATTATTTAATAAAGACTGTAATGTGCACAATAATATTATGCTATAAAATTTTCATTAAATTGACAATCACATAATAATCACAATTAAGTAAAGAAAACTAATGCGAGTCATAGCGGTTGTATGTCATTAATCAACATAATCCCTTCTATGCACTACAACTATAGCACTTTACTTAACATGATCCATAAATGAGAAATACAGCAATAGTCCAACTATAATGTCTCTTTAGAAACTATCATGTTTAACATTCATCTATTTCCATAATGTATACTAAATAAAAAATAGGAAATATCATAAACTCGTAAATGAGCTCAAAATGTCAAATACATAAACTTAATATAAGGGTTAATACCCTAAAAAACCCCAAACTGGTACACTTGTGACAAATTTACCCCAAACTATTTTTTTGACCACCAAAAACCCCAAACTGGTACATACGTGACAGATCTACCCTCCGTTAGCTTCCGTTTGATTTTTCCGTTAATTTTGCTGACGTGGTTGCTGACGTGGCAAGTCATGTGGAAATTCATAAGTTTAATACCATTAAAAACCCCAAACTGGTATATTTATGACAAATTTACCCCAAACTGGTATATTTACGACAAATTTACCCTAAATTAATTTTTTCGATCATAAAAAACCTAAATTGGTACACGTGCGGCACATTTACCCTCTTTCAATTTTCCCAAATTTGACCGAGTTGTGATGTCCAATCAATTTTATTTTATGGATTACTCTAACATTGCCTCAATATCATTAATACTTGATTTTTTTTCTTTTTATTGGAATCATTATTAGAAAACTATTCAAAGGCTACCAAATGTGCACTTCATTCTTGTGCCGAGAAGATGCCCATTAACTAAAGATGGACAGATCGCTTGGCGCACATATACAATAGAATCACACTCAAAGCACACCTAAAATTAGCGACAAATATAAGTGATTTTGGTTCCGGCATTTCAATGAGCATGTGATGTACGAGTCACTCATACCATTCACATGCAAGTTCCATGTTAAAATTTTGACACACTTACGATTCAAGGTAGGAAAGACTACGTAACGCCAACGAGCATGGTATGAGTGACTTGTACATCACATGCTCGTTGAAATGCCGGAACCAAAATCACTTATGTTTGTCGCTAATTTTAGGTGTGCTTTGAGTGTGATTCTTTTGTATATGTGCGCAAGCGATCTGTCCATCTTTTAGTTAATGGGCATCTTCTCGGCACAAGAATGAAGTGCACATTTGGTAGCCTTTGAATAGTTTTCTAATAATGATTCCAATAAAAAGAAAAAAAAATCAAGTATTAATGATATTGAGGCAATGTTAGAGTAATCCATAAAATAAAATTGATTGGACATCACAACTCGGTCAAATTTGGGAAAATTGAAAGAGGGTAAATGTGCCGCACGTGTACCAATTTAGGTTTTTTATGATCGAAAAAATTAATTTAGGGTAAATTTGTCGTAAATATACCAGTTTAGGGTAAATTTGTCATAAATATACCAGTTTGGGGTTTTTAATGGTATTAAACTTATGAATTTCCACATGACTTGCCACGTCAGCAACCACGTCAGCAAAATTAATGGAAAAATCAAACGGAAGCTAACGGAGGGTAGATCTGTCACGTATGTACCAGTTTGGGGTTTTTGGTGGTCAAAAAAATAGTTTGGGGTAAATTTGTCACAAGTGTACCAGTTTGGAGTTTTTTAGGGTATTAACCCTTAATATAATTATAATACAAACATTAATGACGTCTAATAATGCCCATCTTTTCAACATGCTCATTAAATGTTTTGGGCAGCGGTCCTTTTGTTAAGGAATCTATTTCCATAATGTATACTAAATAGAAAATAGAAAATATCATAAACTCGTAAATGAGCTCAAAGTGTCAAATACATAAACTTAATATAATCATAATACAAACATTAATGACGTCTAATAATGCTCATCTTTTCAATATGCTCATTAAATGTTTTGGGCGGCAGTCCTTTTGTTAAGGAATCTGCTATCATAAGTTTGGTGCTAATGTACTCAATTGACACTTTTCGTTTCTGAACTTCTTCTTTAACAGACAAGTAGTTGATCTCCATATGCTTAGCACCCTTAGAATACTTGTCATTTTTAGAGAAGAAAACTGCTCCCACTAATCTTCATAAATATACACCGATCAACGGTGTTTTCCTTAAAACCAAATGTTTATGCCACAAGTAAGTAGAATATTCATCCACCAAACTTCGTTTAGTGCCAACATTATGACGCAAGGTTATTAATGTCTCAACAAAAGAATTATCAAGTCTAAATTTGTAGAAACCATCACATAAAGTTACAGTTTCAATAAGAGTATCACTCTTAAATAAATTGAAAGATTCATAACCAAACTTACAATAAAATCCTACTACATCAAGTTTTGGCAAAGAAACTAAATTGTGAGAAAATGTAGGTACATAAAGGGTTCGAAAAAAATCCAAATAATGCCAGTATTTAAGATTAAACGATAAGTGTCAATGCCTTTAACTGGAGCTTTGTTTCTATTCCTCGTAATCACATAATTTTCATTTGGCTTTATGGTTTGGATCATAGGAAATCTCTGCATCGTATTTGACACATGAGTGATAGCACTAGAATCAATCCACCAAGTATTATGAGGAATTTCAGTAAAGTTTGATTCAAAACATACTAAAGCACAAGGCTTACCTTTCTTTTCGAACTAAGCTTTACGTTTCAGACAATTATTCTTCAAGCGTCCAATTTTGTTGCAAAAATGATACTTAATAAGATTGTGTTCATTCTTGTGGATTTGAGAATCTTTTGAAGAGTCATTCAGGACGTGTAATCATTTCTTCTTGCTCCTTCCACCTTTTTTTTAAAAAATTCTTTTGAATTTCTTGATGACTTGAGAGATGAACAGAATAAACCTTTTGATTCTTTATCATTGTTTCCTCTTGAACTAGCATACTGGCCAATTCATTCACATTTCACTTATCCTTTATAGTGTTGTAATTAATTTGAAATGTCCAATATTGCTCATGAGGCAAGGAATTAAGTATAAACTGTACTAAAAAAATACTTATCCACGTTTATCCCTAAAGTCCTTAACTTTGTTGCTAAATTCGTCATCTCAAGTATATGCTCATGCATAACCACTGGGGGTTCGCCCTAGTGGCCACTTTTCCATCTTGGAAAGGGGAGGTTGGGGGTTCAAATCCCCACATTCTCAAGGGGGATGGGGGTGGGGACGATTTCATTTCAGGAGTGGGTTTCGACTCCCACGTCCTGCAAGGAGGTAGGGCAGAAGTCTGAGAGTGAGTGTTAGAGTAGGATTAGCGTAGGAAAGAGCAAAAAAAAAAAGTATATACTCATGCATGGTACGCAAACCATCATATTTCATGGTGGTCAGTGTGCTTATCAATGTACCAGCAAGTGACTTATCAGCAGTTTGAGAATGCTCTTTCATAAATTTCATAAATTCATTAGCATTGTCAGTCTTGGGAAGAGAAGTGTTTAAATTGTTTGCAACTGTCATTCGCATGAACATTAAGCTCAGTCTGTTCGATCTTTCCCAAGTTTTATGGAAAGACTTTTCATCATCGCTACTTTCATCGGTAATAGCAGTTGGTTTCTTAGCTTGAAGCATTAAATCAAGATCCAGGACACCTAAGTGAAACTGGACTTGTTCACTCCAATTAGGAAAATTTATCCCATTGAATAAGGGAACGGACAAAGCATGCGAATGGAGTGAAACAGGTACAGATACTGCAAATATGCAAGAAAATACTCATACAATGCCTTGAGAATATCAGCTAATCAGATTCAAACTAAATTTCATATGTACATCATAGTTCTCCTTTGGGTGATCCTATGATATACAAATATATATAAACCATAATGATGCTAATAACTTTTATTTGGTAATTGTAAATATATCTTATTAAAATTTATTTGCTATCTTTGGATATACAAACAAATTTAACAAGTCATATTAATTACCAACTATCATGTTCATAAATTATAAGATAATAATTAACCTTTGGGTTAATTCCTAAGTTTTTATAATAAATGAACTTCAATATACCCATAACACCAATAATGATATGGAACATATCAATTTAATATATAGCATCAATTAATCATGGGTAATTGAATAAAACAATTTACAATATCAAAAATTCAAAAGACTTCAAAATTTGGCCACTTTGGTGACTAACAAACCATTCATAATATGAATTTTTTAATATTGTAAAATATAAATATTTACCAAATTGCACACAAGGACAAAACCGTAATCAAATCATAAGGGCAAAATCGTAAAATCATAATTCCATAAGGGCAGAACCATAAATTTATAATCCAAGAGCAAAATGGTGAATAATCAGCAACGACAGAATCATAATTATAAATTAAACAGGGGCAAAACAGTAAATAAATTGCGAGAATGGCGAAATGGGAATTTTAAAAATGGAATAGGGGCAAAAATGTAAAAAGCAGCCCCTCGGCACGCGCCTGCATCCACTGCGGACGCGTGCCCCGCACGCGCGAGTCCAACGCGCACGCGCCTGTCAACTACCGTGCGAGCACGTGGATACCATGCGCAATGGTTGGCGTGCGCGTGGCTCCCACACACGCAGTAGTTACGCGCGCGTGACCATGTGTGGCGCGTGGGTTCCATGCACCTGCAACTTCAGCACGCGAGTGGATCCCACGCGCCTTCCTCCCTCTCGCACAGTAACTTTTCTTCGCCATTTTTCGTCCTTTTCTCCACAAGAACGACATAATCATCCGAAAACATTTCAACAACAACAATTAATACGAATAGGATCGTTCAACGAATCATCAAACATAAATTATAATATTTCTTTAAACGGAAAAATCACGAGATCATAAACTAATGCTCTGATACCAATTGTTAAACAATACATATTAAATCTTTGATGCGGAAACTCATAATAAACAGTGATATTTGATCTTCATGATTTTCACAAATAGATGAAGACATACATTTATCAATAGCGTTACCCTTGATGATAATCGTTGTAGAAAACCCGAAAAACTCGAACCAAAAGAAGAAATTCGATTTCTCTCCCTTAACCCACTATTCTTTAATGTATTCTATCGATGGAGGAGATAATACCAATTTCCTTTCTGTTATATTTGTACATATGAGTGGAGAGAAGATCAGACTCTATTTATATGTTCTTTGAATAGGTGCCTTCCATCAAAGCGCCTTTTTCAACTTTCATAAAAGTCATACATCTTCGTTTTATTAGAGTCGTAACTCCTCATAACCAATACATTATTTATTTTATAGCATTTCAACTATTATTAAACCATATAATAAATTATATCATGTGAGCAACAATAATTCTTACAATAAGTCTAGGCTCATGAAGTACCTCGTTGATCTTATGAATGAGAAACTTTTTGAACAACACTATTCATATCAGAGAGGTTCAGTTATAGTATGAGGCTGTAGCTCTTGGTATAAGGAAAATGCTGAGTCCCAGCGAAAAGGTGAATTTTGTTGCGGAAGCGATACAAGGAGATTACACACTCGAGTTACTCAAACACTCTCTCGATGTTTCCCAAGCCCCAATTACACCCAATAATGCATGCAATGTTTAGCTCCAAAATTCCTCAAGAAATAATCTTTCAATCTCACGAAAGAATTACACACAAATCTTACCACAAGATTTGATCGGCTTTAACACTAAAATGATTGGTGTAATTCCACGGAGAAATAATCCACGCCAAGCACTCGATCACCCGATGCTTCAAGACTTTGCGCTCTTTCTCCGGATAGGAACAGCACGAGTGACACGCACTGCACTTCTGTCTGAAGCACTCAAGGCATAAAAGCAACGGTGTAACCACATGGTTTTAAAATAGAAAGAACGGCCCATATACTTGATAAGAATCTGGACCAAATCCTAGTAGAAGTCAATAGCTCTAGTTGGAGAAGGAAACAACCGAACTGCACTTTCCTTTTTCTTTTTCTTTTTTCGTTGATTTCTTGGTCTGTCACATTGACCAAGTCAATATCGAATTCAAAGTTGCAGATAGACTTTCCGATTTCAGCCACGCACTCCAACACACATTAGGAGATCTCAGCTTCTTGAACGATAACTCGATTTAGAACATCCTTAAAATATCAAATTCGGAATATTCGAAATTTCGCATTGAGCTCAAACTCGAAACATATTTTAATAGATTTTAACCACAAGTGGTACTCTTATTGAGAGAGCCAGATTCAAGTTTGATCGAGGAATATCTCTCTCAATCTATGGAGAGAAAAGTTGCAGAAATGAAGAAACTTTATCAAACTCGTTTAGTAAATCAAGTGTCCAGTGTAATACACCCACCTTCTGAAAAGAATATGCAGATTGCCCAACTTCTTTGGAGACCTGCTTAAATACTAAAACCCCATACGGCCTTTTGAAATGCAAGAAAAACTTGCTATTACCTCGGCTTTAAAGCCAGCAAATTCGTGGGGAAGTACCCAGGGTTTCCCATTTGCGACGATAATAGATGTAATGGTGAGTTTGACATTGTGGTGGATAGAATCTATCTCTCGCTGGTTGTATGCGCTTGTTCAATCTGTAAGGGAAGTGAAGTGATCCTCGATCATTATATGCAATGTTAATCTTCCTAGTGAGGTTTTGATCGTCTTGACCAATTTGAGTGGAACATTATTTGAAGGTCTATTGAGAATAAAAGGAAAATTCATTTGCTGGTTTGGTTCGCCATCATCAAACGGAAAAGAAGAGGTGGTCTTCAGCTCTGGCACGAAGGGACACTTAAGTGTCAAAAGTTTGGAAAATGACACACTTAAGTGCCAAAATCGGAGTAGAATGGATCACTTAAGTGCCAATTCAGCCAAAATGCCGACGTGGCGATTTTCCGGCAAGGTAAGTGGCTAGAAAATGCAAAAAAAATATTGTTTTGTCTCTGACATGATAAAAAATTAATATAAAAAATGAATTTAATTTAATTTAAAATAAAACCATATTTGTTTAAAACATTTAAAATAAAATAAAAAATATTTAAAAAAAGAGGGGGGGCGAGGGCTGAGCCTTCACTGCCGCTATCGAGAAGGGGCGGCGAGGAGGGGGGAGTGTCCATTGGGGTCGCTGGCCCCTAACGTCGCCGGCCCTTCCTGGCGGCGGTGGCAGCGAGGGCTCAGCCCTCAGCCGCTGCCTCCTCTCCCCCACTTTTTTTTAATTATTATTAATTTTAAATTTTAAATAAATTAAAATAATAATAATTATTTATTTTTATAATTTAATTTTTATATTAACATTCGAATCCGCTCAAAAACGACATCGTTTTTGCCTCTTTTTGTTAAATTAGCATTCCGACGAGCCACGTAGATGAAAAATATAATAAAAAATTACTACGTAGGATTTCCGGTGGGGTTCGCCGGAGATGACACTTAAGTGTCACTTTCCTAACTTTTTGGCACTTAAGTGTCTTTTCGTGTCAAGTTTTGACACTTGAGCTGTACTTTATCCAAAAAATACTCTAAATAAATCATAAGAGTCTTCAATAACATGAGTAAACACGAGAGTTCCCGAGAGTGAGTTTTTCAAGAGAGTATGTGTTTTGTAATAATTGTGAGGATTTATTGTGACAAAAATTCCATTAGTGTTAATTATGATCTTTTGATATAGTGGAGAGCTTCTAAATTAGCATCCCGTGGTTTTTCCCATCTTAGGTTTTCCACATAAAAAAATTCTCATGTGTCGTTCTTTTTTTCTCTCATTTGCCGTGTTATTTAAGTTTCATATATAGTGCGATTCTGATAGTTAGAATTTCTCTTTGATTGTTTGCAATCCGACTTAATTTACGACAAATAGCGTCAGCCTTTAGCTCACCTTTTCTTCTTCATTAAATGGCACCAATTCTCATTCTCACAACCTTTTCTCTTATCCACTTACTCAATTCTCATGCATTACTATTTATCAGAGGTAATCTAAGTAGCACCGACATTGATACTCAACACAGAACACGGCACGACAAGACAGGCGAATACATCATTTCTCAAAAAATAGCGAATTTCGACACATTAGGACACTTTGTATATTAATATTTTTCTATATACACGATAAATTATCATTTTAATGATTATTTGAATCAAAATAATTTGATTCAAATTCACAAATAAATAATTAAATAAATAATAAAAAGAGCTTAGAATGGATTTACACTAAAAATATCAATACATCATTTGTTAATATCATTCATTATTTCAATTTGACAAATTAAACTCATTTTTCATAATTCATAAAACTTAGAGGGAAAAAAAACAAGCCATCCATATTATGGATTTGCGTGTCAGGACATGTTGGAAGAGAAAAGAAAAAATAAACTTGGGAGTTGAATTGTGTGTTACAAGAAGTGAAAATTATAATAGAAGAGAAGACTAGGTTTTTCTCTTTTACCCCTTTAATATTTTTTTTTTATTTTTTTACATATTTGCATTTATTATTATTATTATTATTATTATTATTATTATTATTATTATTATTATTATTATTATTATTATTATTATTATTATTATTATTATATACATTTTGAAATTTTTTTAAATTGACCCGTGTGTGTTGGAATCGCGTATTAGAATTCTAAACTTATATGTTATGATTCCGACTCATATGTCAAAGAGTGTTAAAAGAATTGACTAGGTGTCGGACTTTCTGACATGTGTTGATCGAGTATCAAAGAGTATCGGAGAGTATCGCACACGTGTCGAAATATCCGATATGATACGAAAGCTCTCAGAAAGTATTGGTGCTTCCGAGAAGGCAACCCTCCAATCTCCACAAATCACTGAGATGGTCTTGTATCTCTAGGACTTCGATGCCGAGCCCAACGCTACCGTCATCCCGATCGTGGGCATTGCCCGGAAGCTCTGGATGTTCAGCCAATTTTGGACGGTGTTCGTTGCTGATGACCTAATAACTGAGACGCCTGACCCCAGCTTGGCCATGGTTGGGCGGCACAGGGAGTGTATATCAGCGTTGGACGGGTCGAGTGCCCAAGCCATGTTCTTGATCATGCTCACCAGCCAAGCCTACAATGGAAGCACCTTGGAGATCCAGGGCACGGGCAAGCAGCTCGAGAGGGTCCTCGAGTACATGGTGGCGGCAGGGACCAAGAAGTTCCAATATGCACGAGGTTATGCGACGTTCGAGACTATCCCCATGGACGTGCAGCGAGGTTATTCGATTATTTAGTGCAATGTCTCTTGTTGTTATGATTGGAGGAGATTTCAAACGTGTTCGACAAATTCTGTATGGATTGAATAATGTTGGGACTGGACATTATGTGCTCCGTCTGGGGCACTAACAAATAAAACGTACTCTATAAGGCTCCATCTTCTTTTAGATGTCATTAATAAAATTACAATTTTCTAAGCTCCATTGCCTAGAATCTTTCCTATCCTTGATAAGTTGAAAGTTGAAATGAAAAACAGAGTCAATAGTGCCATTTGATCCAACGGTCAAAGAAAGTTGTATAAACACTTTTGCTCAAACAAAGAAGTCCTCCTAAATAGTAAATAAGTCCAGGCTCATGAAGTACCATCTTGCTCTTATGAATCAAAAAGTTTTCGAACAACATTATTATATGAGCCTCTATCTCTTGGTATAAGGAGAAATGCGGATTCCCACTTTAAAGCAAAAATGTGGATGTCAACCCCGACTATTGCTCTAATTAGGAGAGCTAGATTCAAGTTTGATTAAGGAATATTTGTTGGGGAAATTCGATTTCTAGTGAAAATAGAGTAATAGTTATAAATCTTTGGTATTTAGATGCATGATAACGATCACTATCATTAATTTATTATTTGCCTAAACTATTATTATTGTCGAGTTGAGAACAAATATACTCCAATGATATACGCCAAAGCCACAGGAAAACAAGTTCATCAACTACTCAATTTCTCTCTTGAAATTTCATCATAAATGTGTCATTAAAGTTGGAAAAAGTTGTCATCTTGGTTAGTTGCGATGAACAATGTACGATTCGGTGCTATTGATCAACAATCAATAAACACATCTTTTGGGAAGGAATACCTTATCTCAACTATCATCACTTTTCATGATGAATCATCATCACTTTTTATTTCAATAATAATTTATTTCATAACCTTCAATAACTTCTTTTCATAATTAAGAGTTACATCTTTTCATAATAACAAATTATTTCAATAATAACTCACTTAGTTTGTTATCGATACTAAATTATATAAATTTATACGTACGAGAAAGTATCTGTTAAGACTTGAACCTTCAATTAGTATAAATAATTCCATTAATGAAATTAGTGATAAACAAAACTTTAAATATACACATTTGATTAGAAATTTCCTATGCCTGAGCACTTTTATGGTTTGGTGCTACCTCTTGCATTCATGAACAATAACAAAAATTCATCCAACTTTTATTAGAAGCAGCACCACTTAATATATTCATATGAAGTTTTCAACTTATTCCCCTAGCATCGCCTTGCTAAAACCTTGAACTTAATTAAAAAAAAATTCTTACACTCATCCTCTCAACTTTCCATGAATACTAATCGTGTGCCCATGTATTTGATCACCGTTAAGATATAATAACTTATTATTGCCCATTGAATTTTAATAATTTATTAGAAATTATAAAGTTGGGTTTTTACTCTACTTGACAGTTATCAATTGGTTTAAGACTCATTCCTTTAAAGTATTGCTTATTAAACCTCTTGAAAGTCCCTTAATGAATGGATAAACCTTGTTATTATTAGTCCGAACATAAATTAGGTCTAACTTCGTAAATTAAACAAATGGTTCGAATACTCCGGCTTAGGGAGTTGGGGAGACCATACCCCTTTATCTTTTGTTTTCCCTTTTTTCTTTTTCTTTTTTTCTCTTCCTTCTTCCTTCTTTTTCCTCTTTGTACGTACCCTTCTTTTCCCTTCATATAGCCGTTGGTCTCTTTTTGACCAAGTCAATCTTCTTTTTCTTCGGACAAAAAAGAAATCTTCATTTTTTTTTAAGGATTAATATTATGAAAAATTTCAAACTGATACACGTATGATAAATTTATCCCAAATTAATTTTTTAACCATGAAAAACCCCAAATTGATACACCTGTGATGAATTTAGCTAAACTGATCATAAAAGACCCCAAACTGGTATACTTATAATAAAATTACTCCAAACTAATTTATTTGACTATCAAAAACCCTAAATTTGTATATTTATGATAAATATATTATCCGTTAAAGTGAATCAATACCACAAAAAATCACAAAAACTGTATTATTGTGACAAACGAATAGTAAAATCTCAAATCGGTATACTTGTCAACTGTCATGTATAATTTAATTTAGTAATTTGACAGTAAAATTTAACAAAAACTAATATAGGGTAAATTTGTCACAAATGTACCAATTTGGGGTAAATTTGTCAAAGGTACACTAGTTTGAAGGTTTTTGATGGTTACAAAATTAATTTGGAATAAAATTATTACAAGTATATACTGGTTTGAGATTTTTTAGGGTATTAATTCTTTTATTTATCTCTTTATTTGACCAAGTCAAATATCGCAATTGACGACTTGAACAAGGAGCATGACTTGGTCAGAAACAAAGAATGATTTGTTTGCGGGCACAATAAACTGGAAATGTGCTTACCTATCGAGTGCAGTGGCCGGCAGCATATGCCGGCACTTTTTCTTCAAGCTAGTATCGGAGGTATCACTGATTACTCCTTCGCTTGTATTCCTTCCTCCTTGATTTCCCCAGGAATCAATCCATGGTCCAACAATTCATTTGATGACTGCAGAGCACATATTAGTCATGCTAATGAAGAAGCTTAACTCACCCATTGATTCCGACCGCCTCGAGTTCATAAAACCAAGTTGCACGTGTAATTCCCCGAGCGGTCGCTCTCTTCTGTTGTGTCCCTAGCGTAATCGCCTTCTCTCCGTCACTTGAGAGTATCGCCGTCATCTTTCCTGTGCTTGCATGTTAGAAGATACGCAGAAGTTAGGAAAGATTTGATTAGATCAAATCATAAGGATTTTATTGAATCAATTAAAATCAGATCTAATCTGTACATTGTATCATTTCCTTTTCTTCTACACATATTTTGTAATATAATGTAACTATTGATTGAAACACAGAGAAATATATAGAAATTCCTACACTTCTTCCTCTCTTTCTACCTTTTCCCTTCGTATTTTGACATGGTATCAGAGCACCAAAGACTCTGACATTGCTTCCGCTTCTTCTCTATTGATTATCGAGAGGAACCCTATCCTGCAAAAGGGTTGCCGAGAGGAATCAAAACTTTTTTGAAGGGAAATTCTGTCAAATTTGAACCAACCAGAGAACCTCACCTCAAATCCAGATGAACCAACAGCAACAATTTCGACTCCACAGACTTCCAATGCTATTTCCGTGGCCGAGCAACAATTTGGCCAGATCCAAAATCAACATGCGTATTGGCAGAATGCTCCGGCTCAGTTTAATCTAGGTCAGCCATTTTCGGCATATCCCTACCAATGGATGCCATATCCATGGATCCCAGGGATGAATCCAGTCACATCATCGCCGGGAGTTCAAAGCAATGTGCCGAGCGACAGAGGTCTACCAACCAACGTTGGGGCAGACTCGACCATCGGCCCAGAGCAGGCGGGCGGATCGAATCAATCTGGAACGGGACCTCAGGGGCAATTTGGTGCGGGAATTCAGGGACAATCCAACAACTCTTACCAGGGAATACCACCTGGATATCTTCCTTTTCCTTTCGCGGCCGCCATGGGTCGACCAAAGCCCGGTCGACCAAAGCCCGGCGACGCGCTTTATGTCTCCAATTTCGACGGACCGGAGTTGCAGCTCATCAGCCACCCTCTCACGGGTCCAGAGAATTACTCAACCTGGGCAAGGGAATTTCGGCGAGCCCTAATCACAAAAGACAAAGAGGGGTTCATCGACGGGATTGTTCCGATCCCGACCAATGAAAAAATGGGAAAACAATGGAGAAAGCGCAACCAATTGGTCAGAACATGGATCGGCAACTGCATCAACCCAGAAATTGCTGCTGGGTTACCACCCACAGAAGACTCAAAATTGATTTGGGATAGCATCTAAGAAATGTATGGCAAATTAGATCGGGCCAAAATTTTTTCACTCCACCAATCGCTCAGCGAACTGAAGCAAGGAAACGCGATGGTAACGACGTGCTTCAACAGGCTCTCAGCCCTCTGGAACGAGTTGGAAGGCGCAGAAGAAAAACTGGAAGGGGCCGAATCAACCCTCCAACAATACAAGGCCATGAAAGATAGGGAGAAAGCGACTCGATTCTTACTCATTTTGAACGATTCGTTTCGAACCTTCCGATCGCAGATCCTGGCGATGGAACCAACACCAACCCTCGGCCGAATCTTCCAGCTTGCAGTGCAAGAGGAGAATCAAAGGCTTGCTTCGTCGGATAGCAAGAACTCCGAAACCCTAGCGCTGGCGGCAAGGGTGGAGAGGGAGAGAACCCTAGATCGGAAAGGGCAAGAGAACCGAGGGCAGCTAGGGTTCGCGGATCACAAGCCCTTTAAATGGGGCAGCGCGGACGGCTTAGATCACATGCCGTGATCCGATGGCTCCAGAGGCGCGCGAGGCTCGACTGATCTGGACGGTGGAGATGCGTCCATTTTAAGAGGATCCAACGGTCCTCAAAATCCGAAATGATATGGGCCAAATTTTAAAAATAAAGGCAAATTATTTTGCGATTTTTGCAAGTGGCCCCACCACACAATCGATACCTGCTGGAAATTACATGGCAGGCCTGGAGAAAAAGAAAAAAAGGGAAAAGAAATATCTGCAGCAGCCTATCAAATTTCCGGATCAATGAATTCTGCAAATCAGCCTATTACACATGGGGAATATCAGCAACTTATGCAAGCCTTGCAAAAATTGGATGTCCAAAAAAAGGGTAGCAGCTTTACAGGTATTTCTTATTGCCTGGCAAATACTATTTCTAGAAATACCTGGATTATAGACTCAGGAACCAGTGATCATATAGCATATGATAGAAGGTTATTTTCTGCTATTAATGAAGAATTAGAAGATCATGTCACTGTGCAATTACCCAATGGAAATGCGGCATATGTCACTACAACAGGAACAGTCGAGCTCAATTCCCATATTGTCCTTACCAATGTCCTTTATATTTCGGACTTCCAATTTAATCTCATTTCAGTGTCTAGAGCTTGTAAGGAAAACTCTTGTCGAGTCCTTTTCAACATTGATACCCGTTTGTTTCAGGCCCTTTCGACTGGGACACTGATGGGCTGGGGTAGTCTCTCTGAAGAATTGTTTTTCTGGAAAAGCTTGCCTACAAATTTCAATTTTTCTTGTAATAAGAAATCATTGTGTAACTCAACTTCCAATGATAGAAATTTCATTTTACACTCCAGATTGGGTCATAGCTCCTTTTATTCTTATCCTCAATGTCGAATTTGCCCACTTGCAAAGCAATCGTTTAATCCTTTTCCCTTAAGTCAAAGTCGTTCGAAAAATATTCTTTCCTTACTTCATATTGATGTCTGGGGACCTTACCATACTGTAAATCATGATGGATCGCGGTTTTTCCTTACCATTGTGGATGATCACTCTAGAGCCACATGGATTTTTCTCATGCAGTCCAAAAGTCAAGTTGTGTCCAACTTAAAAATCTTTCTTTCCTTATCCAAAACTCAGTTTAGGAAACCTGTACAAAAGATAAGGACAGACAATGGAAAGGAATTTTTTAATCATGAATGTGTGGATCTCCTTTCATCACAAGGGATCTTACAGAGAGCTCCTATATTTATACACCACGACAAAATGGAGTGGTGGAAAGGAAGCATCGTCATCTCTTGGAGGTTGCCAGAGCTTTAAAATTCCAAGCTTCTATTCCAGATAGTTTTTGGGGGGATTGCATATTGACTGCTGCTTATCTGATAATCGAATGCCGACCAAAGTTCTGGATGGACAATCTCCTTTCCAGATACTTTTTGGGAGGCAACCAGATTTGAGCCATTTGAGAGTTTTTGGATGTCTGTGCTATGCTGCGATTGTCGGGCCCAAAGATAAGATGGGTCCACGGGCCTGTCACTGCATCTTCATGGGCTATTCTACCTTACAAAAGGGATATCGAATTTTTTATCCACGTACAGGAGAATTTTCTATCAGCGGGGATATTACATTCCAAGAAACTATTTTTCCTTTTGCCCATCAGAACAGAAGTGGCACAAAACCAGGGCATTCTCCAAACTATTTTGCTGAAGATAGATCTGCAGATTACGGATATATATTTCTTCCTCCGTTGATAGATACACAAGGTGTTTCCACATCTACTGTCGGCACAACACCTTTCGAGGAAGTCCAGGATGAAAGACTAAATGATGATGAGATTCATCCAGATATGCCTACTTCAGACTTGCTTCCAGTGGATTCCCAGACAATGCTACGTCTTCAGAAGAAAATCAACACAGATGTTCTGGACAAGCTACTCAACCACCTACCTGGACCAAAGACTATATATGTGGAGTCATGAATTCACCAGGTATTCTTTTTCCAATCTCATCTTACATTTCCTTTGATCATTTGTCCCCAATGCATCGATGTTGCATTGCTCGTATTTCTGAAGAACAAGAACCATCCAACTTCCATGAGGCAAGTACTGATCCACGATGGCAAACAGCTATGGAGGCAGAATTGAAGGCCCTAATGGATAATCACACATGGGATCTAGTTTCATTACCTCCACATCGTAAAGCAATTGGATGTAAATGGGTCTACAAGATCAAACACCAAGCAGATGGGTCGATTGAACGATACAAGGCATGACTAGTGGCTAAAGGTTTCACACAGAAAGAAAGTTTCGATTATCACGAGACTTTTTCCCTTGTGGCCAAGGCTGTCATAGTGCGTTCCTTTCTCTCTGTAGCAGCTTCTCAAGACTGGTCGTTACATTAGATGGATGTTCATAATGCCTTTCTTCATGGTGATTTAGACGAGGAGATATATATGGAAATACCTCAAGGTTTACGGAGACAGGGGGAGAATATAGTATGTCGTCTCCAAAAATCCTTATACGGGCTCAAGCAAGCATCCAGACAGTGGTATGCAAAATTTGTTGAATCACTAATAGCTGCTGGTTTTTAACAATCCAAATTTGATTATGTTGTTTTCACATGGAATCAAGGTACGTCATCTATCTACTTGATGATATATGTAAATGACATACTCATTATGGGGAATGATGAAATAGCTATCAAAAGCCTTAAAGGATACTTGCATTCTACCTTTCATATTAAAGATCTGGGATCGCTAAAGTATTTCCTTGGGATCGAAATTGCTCGATCTAGCCAAGGAATCTCTCTCAGTCAGAGAAAATTTGCATTGGAGATCATTTCAGAAGCAGGATTATCTGGATGTAAGCCAGCTGTGGTACCGATTGACCAAAATGCCAAACTAACAACAACTGATTATGATGTTGAAGTACCTCAGGAGGCAGATCCTATTCTCAAGGACTCTTTTGGCTATCAAAAGCTTGTCGGGAAGCTCATATATTTAACTATAATCAGACCACACATAAGTTACGTTGTGCAGACACTTAGCCAGTTCATGCATAAGCCAAAACAGTCTCATATGAATGCCGCGTTGAAAGTGGTGAGGTACTTGAAGAAATGTCCTAGTCTTGGGATTCTTCTCTCTAGGAAGTGTGACATGAAAATGACCGCACACTACGACGCAGACTATGCAACATGTCCTATGAGCAGAAGATCGATAACCGGATTTTGTATCAAATTTGGGGATTCTTTACTTTCCTGGAGAACAAAGAAACAACCAACTGTCTCGTTGTCTTCGGCAAAGGCAGAATATCGAGCCATGGCTAAAACTACATGTGAGATAGTATGGTTGAGAGGGTTACTTCATGATCTTGGAGTGCAGGTCAAGGGACCAACAAAGTTGTTCTGCGACAACGATGCAGCCCTCAAACTTGCATCCAACCCTATAGTGCATGAGTGAACAAAGCACACTGAAGTAGATTGTCATTTCACCCGGGAGAAAATCTAGGAAGGGATAATTGAGACACAAGGGATTGGAACACAAGAACACAGGGCGGATGTCTTCACCAAACCTCTGTGTTAGAAACAGCATGCGTATCTCTTGAGCAAGCTTGGCGTCTTGGACATCTACAAACCACCAGCTTGAGGGGGAGTGTTAGAAGATACGCAGAAGTTAGGAAAGATTTGATTAGATCAAATCATAAGGATTTTATTGAATCAATTAAAATCAGATCTAATTTGTACATTGTATCATTTCCTTTTCTTCTACACATATTTTGTAATATAATGTAACTCTGTACATTGATTGAAACACAAAGAAATATACAGAAATTTCTACACTTCTTCCTCTCTTTCTACCTTTTCCCTTCGTATTTTGACATTGCGGTCCTCTAACTCTGTCGCGACCTACCCTCGGGGGGAGGGAACAGGTTTAGGGGTATTGCCTAAAAGATAGGCTTAAGGCCTATGATTAGGCGCAGGCTCTCCCAAGCCCATACCCCGCGTGACGTTGGGATATTTTTTAAGAATTTCGCGTAAAAGGAGTCGCCACTAGCCTATTGGGGTCGGCTAGAAACCAAGTGAGGCATGGGAGCGTGCCTCACTTCCTACGTAACCAGAGAATCTAGGTTAGGGGACTTGATTACACTAATTGACCAATTAGTGCCCTTTCGGTACCTAATCTTGTTCGCTTTTTTTTTAAATGATTTTTGGCAGACAGTTTGAATTGATTTTATACTTATCCACTAACATGCGAGGTGACCATGCAGGTGCGCAATCATTAAAGTAATAATCATAACTATCAAGATCCTAATTGCAGTGAAATTAACACAAACAATTAAACAATTGCAAATATAGTAAAACATGTAAATTAAACAATGCAACATAATCAATATATGAGCAATTAAAGGCATAAATACACTATAAAGGTAATACATGGCCATTCCTAATCAAAACTTACATTTTTTTGGATTTTCGAAATTTTAATTTTTTTTTTAATTTTTTTAATTTTTTTTTAATTTTTTTTTTTTTAAAAAGAAAATATTTTTTAATTTTTTAAAATTAATTTTTAATTTAAAAAAAAAAGTGAACCGGGGGGTTCGGTTCGACCCCGCCACGGTCGTCGGAGACCGGATCGGTCGGCCCGTTGGGGGCGGGCGACCCGTTTAAAAGGCAAGGCACCAACCTTGGTCGGCCTTTGCAAATTGGGCCCAACCAGTGGGCCCAATATGGTCGATCTTTTCTAATTTAAAAAAGCGAAGCCACACTAAATAAACCGGCCCGAATTGTTCAAAACCCTACCGATTCGCCTTCTTCTCCCGGGTCTTCGGCGGCGCCGGATAAACGGCGATGGCGGTGGCGAGCTGTGGCGGCGTGCGGACGGCGGTTGGCAGGATAAACCGTATGAAGCGCGTCGTGGGGCTCGGGGCTTGGTGTTCAAGGCGGGGAGGTGGTGGCGGATGCTCAGCAGTGCAGTCGAAAAGACGGCGGATGAGCACGGGGTCGGCGTCGGTCGAGCGGCGGCGTCGGCGTTCAACTGGCGGTGGGGCCGGCCGGCTCGGTGGCGTGGGCGGCTCCTTGGATGGGCGGGGGGAAGCGGTGACTCGGGGACTCGGGATCGGGCCGGGGACAGGCCTTCGGAAGGGCGTCGGGCGGTGCTCGGGGCGGCGGCTCCTCTTCCTGCTCCTCTCTCCTCTGTTCTCGTTGCCGGGGCAGAGACAAAGGCAAAGCCAGCGCCGGCGGCGTGTTGTCGAGCTCGGGGCTCGGCGTCGGGGCCGCGGAGTAGTAGTAGAACCGGCGGCTCGGCGCTCGCGGACAGAGATCGGCGACGGCGACGGTGACAGCGGGGCTCGACGGCGACCGGACCGGCGAAGGCCCCCCCCCCCTGTGGGGAAGATGAATAGTCGCGCCAGGGGAGGGGGCTTTTTTTTTACTTTTTTTTGTTCTCCCCCCCGTTCTCCTCCTTTTTTTAGGGTTTTCTCCCTTTTGTTTTTTTAGGGTTCCCCCTCCTTTTGAGCTCCCTCTCCACGAACCCCCTTCTGGTCTTTTTTTTCTCTTTATTTTTTTGTTGTTTTTGTTTTCTTTTTTTTTGTTTGTTTTGCTATTTTTTTTGTTTTTTGTTTCTTTTTGTTTTTAAAATGACTAATTCCTAATAACGCGATTAAGCCCTAAATAAAAATTGTAAAATTTAAGTGTCAACAGCTGCCCCTCTTTGAATGGGAGCTCGAAGTGGTTCCTTTCAAAGACAAAAGACACCTGAATTATTTTGACGATAAAGAGACCCTAGGTGCATAGGCACACGTCGGGTCGACGGAAAGGACTGATAACTATGGAAGCGCATCTTGTCAATAAGAAGAGAACTCCGGGATACAAGGCTCTCCGGGTCATGAGAAGAAGGGAAGACTCCGGGATACAAAGCTCTCCGGGTCATGAGAAGAAAGGGAAGACTCCAAGATACAAGGCTCTCCGGGTCATGAGAAGAAGGGAAGACTCCGGGATACAAAACTCTCCGGGTCATGAGAAGAAAGGGAAGACTCCAAGATACAAGGCTCTCCGGGTCATGAGAAGAAGGGAAGACTCCAGGCTACAAAGCTCTCCGGGTCATGAGAAGAAAGTGAAGACTCCAGGATACAAAGCTCTCCGGGTCATGAGAAGAAAGGGAAGACTCCAGGATACAAGGCTCTCCGGGTCATGAGAAGAAGGGAAGACTCCAGGATACAAGGCTCTCCGGGTCATGAGAAGAAAGGGAAGACTCCAGGATACAAGGCTCTCCGGGTCATGAGAAGAATGTGAAGACTCCAGGATACAAAGCTCTCCGGGTCATGAGAAGAAAGGGAAGACTCCAGGATACAAGGCTCTCCGGGTCATGAGAAGAAGGGAAGACTCCATGATACAAAGCTCTCCGGGTCATGAGAAGAAATGGTAGACTCCGGGATACAAAACTCTCCGGGTCATGAGAAGAAAGGGAAGACTCCAGGATACAAAGCTCTTCGGGTCATGAGAAGAAGGGAAGACTCCAGGATACAAAGCTCTCCGGGTCATGAGAAGAAAGTGAAGACTCCAGGATACAAAGCTCTCCGGGTCATGAGAAGAAAGTGAAAACTCCAGGATACAAAGCTCTCCGGGTCATGAGAAGAAAGGGAAGACTCCAGGATACAAGGCTCTCCGGGTCATGAGAAGAATGGAAGGAATGAGGTCTCACCGTGTACGAACGAGTTTCGACTGAGTGGACAAGTGTGGTTTACAGATGAATCCACCAATCTTGGAAATGGCATGGTTTAAGGCCAACCATAAACCTTTGGAGATGACATGGTTTAAGGTTGACCATGAACCTTTGGAGATGACATGGTTTAAGGCTGACCATGAACCTTTGTTTTTTTTTTTTTTTTTAGGGAAACACTCGCTAACCCCCTGAAAATTGCATGGCTTCATTGAGGAATCCTATCAAACTCAACTTGAGCAAGTGTCATTAGAGACCTCATCAAGAGACGTATTGGCAATATTATAGCATTAATTGAACAAGCTAATCAAGCTAAGTTCGACCTATATATATATATATATATATATATATATATTCAATGTCAATTAGCATCATGTAGCGCAAAATTGTCATATTGCTTGGGGATGTATCATTAATCATCAAATTCTCTAGGAGTCAAGTTCTTATCAGAACGGCTACGACTCATGAAAAAGGCTCAGTAAACATGCCAAACTAGAGCTTCTTAGTCAGAAAGGGCTTCTCACACACTCTTGATAAAATGGCTGCTTGATCCCATCTATTCGCGTGGGAAATAACTGATTGCTGGTGGTATCTCATATAACCCATGTCAAAGGCTTTCAGAAACATTCGCAATGAGCACAATCTAATCGATCAAAAAGGTCTTTTGAAAGGACCGCAATATAGGCTTGGTTAGGACTTACACAAGGGAATCATTGCTTTGAGGCCAATTAAGGACCATTTGTTGCTATCTTCATCGGGTTTACAAGTCGAGAACTTGGAAAATAAGATAAGATATAATTACTTCTACTCCTTCAAGCAATAGCTTCTTTGTGGCATTCTCATTTTCACTCAAACCATCCCAATCAGAAGAGGCTTCGCAAAAGGGTTGTAATGTTGGCTCAGGAAAGGCTCAAAAGGCTTAAACTTTTCAAGGGGGTTTTTTTTTTTTTAGAGCTGGTGATCATCATGGCATTGTGACCAGGTCAATCGATCTTTTGAAGTCATTTGGATTTTGGAACACAGCGCATCTCGAAAGTTCCTTTACTAATCTTTCTGCATGGGAGCTTTGCTCATTTTCTAATTTCCTTTGCACTTGCGATGATTTTTTACGCAGGCACTTTGACTTTCATCATTTTTTTTACATAAGATGCAGTCTTTTGGCTCTTTTTTCTTGACGGGCATTGGCCTTGCTTTTACTAGGCACACTGCTTTTTCATGCCCCCTAATTTGTCGAGCTTTTTGCTCTTTGAACTTTTGTAGCTCTTATGACTTTCGAGATGCTTTTCACATTTTCTCATGACTGTCAATTGTGTTTGGTCAAATTCTTATGACTTGCCCCAGTGAAAGGGGATGATCACCACTCGGGGTTCAGAAATGAATAATCAGGCCCAAATTGGTTAAAGCAATAGGGTATCAGTGTTTGGGTAGAGAAAGAAATGCTCTTCTTCACCTCGGGATGAGTCAAGCTCTAATGAGAATTCCTTTGAAGCTATCGCCAGAAAATTGGTGTAAGTGAAAGTAATAGAATCTTTCTCAATCTTTTGCTTTACGACATCATCATAACTCCTTGTGCTGCCCCAATGTAAGGTCGTCCTCAACAAGGGTACTTTGAATGATCATTTTTTTTTTGGTGGCCCAAAGGGGTAGCAAGAGATTAGTGCAATACTTGGGATTGATGAAGGGAACGCCTTTATCATTTCGATCTTTGCGCTCAATGCGAATGAATCATTCGTCCTAAGATAAGGTCAATTGTCACTCAACTCTCAAAAGTGTTTGAAGGATGTGTCTGGAAATGGGCTTGCCTTTCTTCATCCTAAGTACTTCTCATTTGGCATGGTTAACCTTTCACTCTTTCGAGATCATCTGAGTAGATCAATCTCCATAGGGAAATTTGATTTTAAATGAATAATCCACAAGACGAGAAAACAATTTTGAGATAAAAGAATACTCAAAAAGTTTGCAGAAATTTTTCTTTTCTCATTTTTGTGCTTGTTTCTAAGAAAGCGTCAAAGGTTTTTTTTTTTTTTTAAATGGAAAATTTCCCTTTTTTTTTTTTTTACTTAAAAAATTGAGAAGAAGGGTACTTACCTGTGGCATGGCGACCCGGTAACCCTGGAAAGAACGCAAAAGAATATGTTAGCGCAAAGATCTTTAGGGATTGAAATGTTGGAAACGATACATCATTACCCTTCATTCGCTTTTATCCTTTGAGGGCTAACATCTCTTGGATTCATCCTCGTGGATATTTGGTAACCTGGCATTACCTTTCACTTACATGTACCCTTAAGCGTTTGATGTCTTCCTATCAAGAAAAGAAAGAATCATGTCAGAGACGCTATTTAAAATGAGCAATTGGAATCGACACCATTTACCCTTCACATGTTTTCATTCTTCAGGTATGAGCAATTGATTCCTGTTTTGTTTTTTTGTTTTTTAGATGCTCTTTTTGAAGAGATGGTTAGCTGACAAGGAGCTTGAAAATTTTATATATGGATCATGAGATGTGTTTTTCAAGATTTTGCTTTGAAAGGAGAGTGGGTGCTCCTTGTTTCTACATCTGAGGATATTGTTCTTTAGATGCTTTGCCCTTTTATTGCCTTGATGGAAGGTGCTGCTTCTATGGTCAAGGTGCAACATTTTTCATTCATCACCCTGTAAGAAGAGGAGATGAAACGAGTTATCTCCATACTTAGTTAGGTTCAATTTAGGAACGATACATCCTTCTTGATGAATCTGACAATGTTGTTCCGGCACATTTCATTTGTGGGGAGATGAGAGATTTTTCTAAATCAAACGTTGCTCTCCCACTCTTTATTTGACAAACCTTTGTTCTGTTCGAATTCGTCATGTATCAAAGAAAAAGACATGTCATTTTTTATGCTGAAGAAAATCAAGTTTAGGAACGAGATACATCCTTTTCAAAGTCGAGCGATCAACATCCCAAGGTATCTCTCATGGAGGAATGGATAATATTGCCCCTCTGTTTCATCATTTGAATCTTTCTTTGTTTAAGATGAACGGGACTCAATAATGCTCCATCGCGTTTGTTGGAACGTTACAAAACTTGAAACCCCTGATGTCTCCTTGACAATGAAAAGAAAATCATGTCAGAAATGGTATCAGAAATAGATAATTGGAATCGATACAATTTACTCTTCCTTCGAATTCATCCTTTTGAATACTTGGCAACTCCCTTCATTTCTCTCATCATGCAAAGTGAGGGTTATTTTGGCATCTAAGGCATTTGCATCACGAATCTCTAATGTTGATTGCGGAGAACTCTTATAGCCAAATGTTCAAATGCTTTAATTGCCAAAATGCGCAAGAGCCCTAATACTAGCATTTTAGTAACATATGATGTGGCTCTTGGTAAAACTCATAAAAAACAATTTGGTGATGGCAAAGCCCAATCTCCAAATAAAGAAACTTTTTAGAACGGAATTCAACTTCGTTTTGCCTCTATGGAAAATCGGTGCCTATGATGCCTCGACGCATGCTTACTCCTCAAATTCCATGAGCCTACACCTTTATCTTTTAGAAGAGGCAGATGTCAATCTCAAATAAACTCTTCATCCTACCGGAGAAAGCAATTTCGTGTAGAGAGCACCTTGAGCAAAACTTTCTTGAAATTCATTTTGGAAGGTAGACGTAAAGATTCACTTGAAACACTTCTTCTTTTTTCTTTTTTTTTTAAGGATGATTTTCATGAAATTGAATTCCATCGTTAAAAAATGTGAGTCGCATGATTTATAAAAGTAACAATTGGATTCACGATCAAAGATCAAAACCCAAAATGGAAAACATGATTCTTAATAAGAGCGAGGACAATGATAAAAATACAAGAAACTCTTGCACATATGAAAGTAAAAATCAATTCATGTCCTAGCTCTAGAATCCATTCCTCCATATGATCGAACACAAAAATGTCAAGGGGCATCGAGCATAACCTATAAAAAGACAACAATGTCAGTACGTGAATTAGAGAAAATAATATCTCAATGAGGTCGCTTCTTACAACAAAATCGAGGTGACGGTACATGCCCCCAAAGTCCTTACTATGGGATTTTTGTATTTCGCCAAGATTTATTATAAGAGAAGACCTCATTAAAATAATCAATCCACGACCATCAATCGAATGTCTACTTTTATTCCAAAAGTTTTGTATGCACAAATGGCATTGATTTTTTTTTTGAAGAGATCGATTTTATGATTTTACTCTTGCAAAAAATGCAGTGACTTCTATTTTGAGAAATCTATACAAAATATGATTTGCATTTCAATCCCCAATATGTGAGAAGGAAAGAGTTTGATAAAAATGCAATCTCAATTTTTGTGCCCCAATATATAATTGCAACTTGAAAGCTTTTTTTTTAAATGATTTTGAGCCCATAACAATAAATTTAAACAAAACCATGTGTTCAGCAAGGCCAAATCAAAGTGTTTAGAACTTGCATTCAAGAATGATTGCCAACTTTTTTTTTTTTAATCAAAAGCCTACAACACCGAGGGCATTCGATTGATTTCCGCGAATTTCAAGATGAAAATGCAATACAAAATGAGTAAATAAAAATAAAAATGATACTTACAATGGGTGTCGACCTTTGTCTCATGCTTCTTCTTTTTTTTCAATCACATAGACATGCACATGGAATGTGGTTCGATTTCTACTCTATACGGCCCAAAATGGAGCCATGGGATCACAGGACTGAACCAACAAGCTCATGGCTAGGTCGTGTTACCCATGACTCCGGCTTCGTCAAAGAACCGACCCGTGTCGCATGCTCACAGACCGGGGTGGGTAGCTTCGACGTGAAGAAAGAAATTTCGGGGTTAAGGTGGGCGACTCGTACTACATGCTTGTAGTCGGAGTGGTATCCACCTTAACACCATCCTAAATGATCCTGTGTAGCCCAGGTCCGGCGGCAGGTAGTGCGTGCTATAGTGTAGTGCAATGCAAAGGAAATGCAAGCATGACAATTTATAGGCAAACAACACTTCATAAATTCAAAACATAAACATTAATTCCCAACTCCACACCTGCAAGACAAGGGGTTAACAATCACTCCTCCCATTATAACTCTCAACTGCAAAACATTTAACACCTAACACGTTAGGGACATACCCAACATCCTCGCTGCCAAACAAAAATATTTTTGAACAAGATTAATTTTGGCCTAAGTCCTCTAAGGTCTAAAACCAAATGTCCCCAGCGGAGTCGCCAAGCTGTCGCGACCTACCCTCGGGGGGAGGGAACAGGTTTAGGGGTATTGCCTAAAAGATAGGCTTAAGGCCTATGATTAGGCGCAGGCTCTCCCAAGCCCATACCCCGCGTGACGTTGGGATATTTTTTAAGAATTTCGCGTAAAAGGAGTCGCCACTAGCCTATTGGGGTCGGCTAGAAACCAAGTGAGGCATGGGAGCGTGCCTCACTTCCTACGTAACCAGAGAATCTAGGTTAGGGGACTTGATTACACTAATTGACCAATTAGTGCCCTTTCGGTACCTAATCTTGTTCGCTTTTTTTTTAAATGATTTTTGGCAGACAGTTTGAATTGATTTTATACTTATCCACTAACATGCGAGGTGACCATGCAGGTGCGCAATCATTAAAGTAATAATCATAACTATCAAGATCCTAATTGCAGTGAAATTAACACAAACAATTAAACAATTGCAAATATAGTAAAACATGTAAATTAAACAATGCAACATAATCAATATATGAGCAATTAAAGGCATAAATACACTATAAAGGTAATACATGGCCATTCCTAATCAAAACTTACATTTTTTTGGATTTTCGAAATTTTAATTTTTTTTTTAATTTTTTTAATTTTTTTTTAATTTTTTTTTTTTTAAAAAGAAAATATTTTTTAATTTTTTAAAATTAATTTTTAATTTTTTTTTTTTTTTTTTAAAAAAAAAAGTGAACCGGGTCAGGTTCGGTTCGACCCGACCCAGGCTCGGCCCGGTCCGGTCGGAGACCGGATCCGGGTTCGGCCCGTTTGGGGGCCGGGCCGAACCAGCCCGTTTAAAAGGCAAGGCCCGACCAACCTTGGTCGGGCCTTTCCTTTGCACAAATTGGGCCCAACCAGTGGGCCCAATATGGTCTGATCTTTTCTATTTTAAAAAAAAAACGAAGCCCACAGGCCCAACTAAATAAACCCGGCCCGAATTGTTCAAAACCCTACCCGATTCGCAACCTTCTTCTCCCGGGTCTTCTCGGCGGCGCCGACACCGGGCGGATAGACGGCGATGGCGGTGGCGAGCTTGACGGCGGTGGCGACGTGGCGGATGGCGGTTCGGCGAGGATCAGCACGTATGAGCAGAGGCGGCGTCGTGGGGGCTCGGGGCTTGGTGCTCGGGCAGGAGGTGGCGAGCGGATGCTCAGCAGCTGCAGGTCGCGGCAAAGACCGGCGGATGAGCAGCGGCAGGGGTCGGCGTCGGTCGAACGGCAGCGGCGTCGGCGTTCCAACTCGGCGGTGGACTGGCGCGGTGAGGCTCGGTGGCGTGGACGCTCCTTGGATGGGCAGCGGGAGCAGAGGCGGCTTCTCGGGGACTCCGGATCTGGTGGCCGGAGGGCGACTGGAGGCGCTCGGGCGGAGAGGGCGTCGGGGCGCGGTGCTCGCGGACGAGCGGCTCCTCTTCACTGCTCCCTCTCTCTCCTCTGTTCTCTGTTGCAGGCGCGGGCAGAGACAAGGCGGAGGCGGTGGGTCGCGGGCCAAAGCGCGCGGCGGCGTGTCGTCGAGGCTCCGGGGGCTCGGCGTCGGGGCGGCGCGGGTAGTCGGGGCTCACGAGTAGAGACCGGCGGCTCGAGCGCTCGCGGACAGAGATCGGCGACGGCGACGGCGACAGCGGGGCTCGACGGCGACCGGACCGGCGAAGGCCCCCCCCTGTGGGGAAGATGAACAGTCGCGCCAGGGGAGGGGGCTTTTTTTTTACTTTTTTTGGTTCTCCCCCCGTTCTCCTCCTTTTTTTAGGGTTTTCTCCCTTTTGTTTTTTTAGGGTTCCCCCTCCTTTTGAGCTCCCTCTCCACGAACCCCCTTCTGGTCTTTTTTTTCTCTTTATTTTTTTGTTGTTTTTGTTTTCTTTTTTTTTGTTTGTTTTGCTATTTTTTTTGTTTTTTGTTTCTTTTTGTTTTTAAAATGACTAATTCCTAATAACGCGATTAAGCCCTAAATAAAAATTGTAAAATTTAAGTGTCAACAAACTCCAAATCCCGGCCTACAGCATTGTGAGATTGGGAAAGAGCAGACTCAACTGCTCAGTCCCATTCTCTGAATCCCGGCCTTTCAATTTCCCTAGAGCAAGTTGACAGGAGTAAAAAATGGCCCAATTCAGTATAGCACGCCCCGTAGCCTGTGGTCTCCTCGCCCAAAAGGCGACGCTTTAGCCATAGTTGAAACATAGTTTGGTCCATATTTGCCAAAAAAAACAAGAGAGTCGTCGGTCCATGATGAAGCTCTAGATGTTGGCATTTTCGATAAACTTGGTCCTGGCAACTCGGGTAGATTAGTAGTTTGACTTTTATTCGTTCTACACACGGGAAATTCATAGAATTTTTGGGTTTCTAAAGGACAGTTAAGAGGCACCAAAAAAAAAAGGACAACTAAGAGAAGCGGCAAGTAAATGAGTCATAAATCCTTCAAGCCGCTGATCAAGGATCGCCAAGAACATGTCCCAAAGCAGATAAATTTAATCCAAAAAGAAGCACAAGATTAATAGATTAATTGTGTTTGCCTTAGCAAAATAAACACTTCACTGACCGCAATGATAATTTTGAAGGATGGAAAGCATATAGAATAACATTTCTGATCTTTTCATAGAGCCACTTCTGACCTTTTCATAGAATGACCTCCATTTTGTCAATTATTATACAATTTTACGTCTCATGCCATGTAATAAAATAAGGGTTAATAGAAATAGTCAATCACATCAATCTAATGAATGAGATCGCTTCGTGAACAATTGAAAGATTAAAAAAGAAGAAGAAGAAGACAAAAAAGAAAGCATTTCTATCTCTTTTATATCTAACATGTTGAATTCCTCTCTTTCCATATCTTTAACTCATCTACCAATATTACTATTCGCAATACATCAAATAACAACATATACATTGATTCTAAAAGTTAAAAATTTCGTTGATATAGGTTGGTCATTCCTAATTTTGCAAGGCCAACTTGTTTTTCTTTCTTTGGGATTATTATGGGCAGAGGAGGGAGAGAGAGAGAGAGAGAGAGAGAGAGAGAGAGAGAGAGAGAGAGAAAACAAGCTGGTTGACTCAAAAAATGGCATCTACACGTTTAGCACGTTCCATAGCTAAATAAATAGACAGAGAAAACCCACATTTTAGCCAGGAAGAATAGCGTCACCCATTGCCTCACCTCTGCTTCACCAAATGGCGCCGATCTCAGCTCCTAGAATACTAGCCACCTCAACATTCTCAAGACTCTTTCTCTTATTGTCTCTTTCCATTCTCATGCATTGCAATTCATCACAGGCTCTCATCCCAGTCGCGGGCATTGCCGGGAAGCTCTGGACGTTCAGCCAGTTCGGGACGGCATTCGTCACTGACGACTTCATAACTGAGACGCCCGACCCTGACTCACCCATGGTTGGACAGGGACAAGGCATGTACGTGACCTCGGCGCTGGACGGGTCAAACACTCACACCATGTTCTCGATCGTGTTCACCAACCAAGGCATGGGACAAGTAGCGCCTGATATTTGATTACTAAACTAACATTCATGGCTTCCATGACCCTATGGTCTGGATCGTTACTGATTTCTAGAACATTTATAAACTGTAACAGAGGACAAAATGAGTACCTGGTTGTTCGCAAGAATTTATTGATTAAATCTGTAGATTAATATCAGTGGTGTTACTTGGGGGAGCCTGATCTTTGAATAACGTTGGCTGATTCAGATAATTTCTTCCTTCTTTAGTTTTGCCTTGGTGGGTTTACTGGAGCTTGACTGTTGTCCGGTTAGACCCCATGCTTTGAGCTCTTTGTGTTTGCTTCGGTTTGCATTATATTTCGTATGTTTAAAACCCCTGTCTGAATCCCAGGGGACCTCTTAGTTTTGTTTTATCACCGAGGGTTGACCATAAATTGCCATTCACTCCTGCACTAAGGCTTCACCTGGATAGCAATGCTCTCTGGATCTCACCGTGTGTGTTCCATTTACTTTGTATCATTATCTTTCGGAAGTGAATTGTGATTAGCAGCCTTCTCTATGGTAAAGAGAGTTTAATAGAAGGGTATAGACACAATGACGGGGGCATAGACTTACTAATTAAGTGCTTGGCTAAAATTCTGGACGTCGAATACCAAAGTTTAATGCATTTTGTACCTTTCTCGGAAGGAAGGTTACTCGTAATCTCTACTTTATTATCATTGTTGTAGGTATGGATTGGATGTGATATCAGTGTGGTTGACTTCATGCAGGATTTGTGCTATTTCTGTCATTGGTGATTGATAGATTATAACTTCGTTTGCTCAGAAAGACAAGGGAGACAGGTGAGAAACAGAGTTGAGGCATTGACGAGGGGAAAGATGGCAGTGCAGGGGTCAGAGGCTTGAAGGAAGAGATTGCCTCCCTGAGGTAAAAAGTGAAGAAGCTGGAAAATGAATACGAGACAAAAGACAAGGAAGCCAGGACAGCTGACACTGGAGCCAAGGCTCTAAAGACGACCTGCTGGCAGACAACTAAAGCTGGCGAAGTCAGCTGGAGCCTACTGACCACTCTTTGTCCAATTCTGATGGCAAGAACACCTGATGAAGAGTTTTGCTGAGCAGGCAAGTTTTTGATGTTGTTTTAGCGTGGAAGACCGGATGGCTGTCGTGTTGAATGTACAGAGAAAAGAGCAAAACCTTGCAATGAGTTCTGGAAACTTGCTTTAGGACGGAAGTCAGGGTCGTACTAGGTATTTGCCCGTCGATCATTCCTTATATGCTTAATCAGCATAGCATGTCAGCAAATGGGAAACTCAGTTTCGCATGATCCATACCATGGTGACTAATCTAAACAAGTGAAGCCTTTTATGATTTATTGCAATTTTCTCCTCAATCAAGAGGGAACCAAATGAACAAGAGACTTAAACAAAGAGTATGGCTCGGTTAGAAACAAAGATTGATACGCTTGCAGGCACTGGAAAATGACAATGTCCTGACACGCTTGCCGGCATATGCAAAGCATATGCCGGCAATTTTCTTCAAGCTAGTATCAGCAGGTTTACTTGATAATTACTCGTAAGGATCTTTGTGACTTCATACTTGAGCAGGTGTAGTGCTTTAGTCTGTATCAATGGATGCATAAATCGCAATATTATTCCTTCCTTTTTGTCCCGTACTCCTTGATTTCTGCAGGGATCAATCCATGATCCAACTCTAAATTTGATGACCACAGATTATATGTTGGTTTATGCTAATAAAGAAGCTCAGATCGCTCCCAATCCGACCGCATCAAGTTCAAAAAACCAAGTTGCTCATGTAATTTTCCAAGTGACTGCTCTTCTGTCGTGTTCCTCGCCGAATCACCCTCTCCGTCATTAAAGAGTATTGCCCTTGTCCTCGTGGTCCTTAACTCCAAATCTCTGCCTAACGTTGTGAGATTGGGAAAGAGCCGGCTAAACTACTCAGTCCCGTCATCTCAATGCCGGCTTTCAATTTCCATGGAGCAAGTACACATAGGCAAAAATGGCCCGGTCCAGTACAGCAAACCTCGCAGCCTGTGGTCTCTTCCGCCTAAAAGAAGACGGCTTTAATTATAAGTGAGATAGAGTTAGGTCCATATCGCCGAAAAAATAGGTAGAGTCGGACCATTGATGAAGCCAAGCGTTTTGAGCCATTGGATCTAGTGGGTGCCACGTGGGGTAGTCAGATGCGACTGTTCGAACCATTCAGTTCGGTCCTGGTTTAGGTATGAATTTAACTTAGCTACAGATATTGGCCCTACTTGACAAACTTGGTACTGACAACTCAAGTAGACTAGGAGTTTGACTTCATCTGTTCGATACAAGGGAAATTAATACAAATTTGGGCATCTGATGGACAGATAAGAGAAACGGCAAGGAGATGAGTCAAACATCCCTCAGGCCGCTGATCAAGGATCGCAAGAACATGTCCCGGTGGCAGGTAATTTGATCCAACATGAAGCATGAGATTAATGGATTAATTGTGTCTGTGTAGGAAAATATACTCTACTGATCTACCGACCACGAGTATGGTGCAATGATTTTCAAGGATACGAAGTATCTAGAACAATATGTTTGATCTTATTGGAAGCGCGCAATAGAAACCAAGAAGGAGCTCAAGTCCAAACTCATCAACATATCCAATTAGACAAATCTTTCCCTCAAAAGCTTAAACCAAAAAGTTATAAGTCAATTAGGGTATATTAACCACTGGGGTTCGCCCCAGTGGCCACCCTTCCATCTTGGAAGGGAGAGGTTGGGGGTTCAAATCCCCACCTTCTCAATGGGGATTGGAGTGGGAAAGATTTTATTTCAGAAATGAGTTTCGACTCCCACGCCCTGTAAGAAGGCAGGGCAAAAGTCTGAGAGTGAGTGTTAGAGTAGGATTAGCGTAGGACTGACAAAAAAAAAATTAGGGTATATTAACCCTTTCACACAATAAGTGCAATGTCAAGTTTACTTCCTCTTAATTCAAGTATCTTTCTACATCAACATCATGTCAACTTGAATCTTCAATCATTGCCAACCAGTGCAAACGACAGGTGCAAATGTGCAAAGATCCCAACCATGATGGCTTTCACCTGATCGTGATAGCTAGACTCATCAAATAGGGGGGTCGGGTTGAATCAAAAATGATCATCCAACTCAAATAAACTCATTTAACCCGTTTTGACCCATTTTTCATGCGATGCAAATGTGATTACCCATATCCAATCTAGCCCACATCCAATATATACCCAACCCAACCAAACCCATAATGCTAAAACTCTTTCATTTATAACCCAATCTAGAAAAATGCATACCTAAACTAACATAAGAGTGTGAGAGCGAGAAAGAGTAAAGAGAATGTCATAGAGGTGGATTGGGTTTAGATAATTTAAAATATTCATTTATCACTCATATAACACCCATATTATATTTAAACCCATTTATAACCCATTTACTATATAATAAACTATATAGCAACTCATTCCATCATAAATGAGTTAAGAAATGGGTTCATGACCCATTTTAACAAGTATAGTGATGGCAAACCACACTTAGCAACTACAAATATCCATGATGATATTACTCATTGAGTCCATGATACCAATGCACATGAAGACTCACTAATTAGCCATCTGCAAAGCAGAAGCCCAATATACATTAGGAGTCGGCCTATAACTTTAAGCTAACTAGAATATATAAACTACTTTACACCACAACAATTCTTCAATGTGAGGCTTCAATGTGAGGCTTTCTAACAAAACTCACATGTCATCTAAAATAATCTCCCTCACATGTGAACTTGATATTAGATTTGCTCCCCATTTAATTCATGTATCCTTCCACATTAATATTATGTCAATTTGAATCTCCAATCATTCTCAACCGGTACAAACACACCATTCACCCACAGTCTCCTCCTGGACTGAACCATGATGGCAAATCGAGCACGGCAACTATGAAGATCTATGGGGTTACTTGTTGAGTCTAAGATATTGATGCACATTGAGGACCTATTAATTAACCATAAACTCTGATATCATTTGTTGAGAGCATGAAATGGAAACCCAGTACCTTCACTTGAGGAGATCGCTAAGGGAAAGCTCAAATCCAAGCCTATCAACAAATATAATTAGACCCATCCAACAGACATTTTCATAGAGTTACCTCCATTTTGTCATTTCTAATACTGCCAAATCTCCGCAAACAAAATTTAGAAGCTTACAGCTATATTGGTCCGATCCTTGTAATAGAATTAGGGTTACTAAATATGGCAGATCATAGATTCAACGAGTGAGCTGGGCTCGTTAAAATTCAAAAATAGAAAGGTGGCAAAAAAAGATGGCCTGTCTTCCTCTCGTATATCTTACACCTACAATTCTTTTGCCCGAGGGTTTAAATCCCTCCCTTTCCTTACCTCTAACTAATCTGCCAATGTTAGTAATCAATGTATCAAATAATAACGCGCAGCCTCATTTCAAAAGTTAAAACTTTCTTTGATATAGTTTCGCTGTTCCTAATTCTGCAAGGCCGACTCGATCTTCTTCCCTAGATATTCCTATGGATAAGGATAGTGAAAGAGGAAAATTTAAAGATTTCATTGTACCGAGGAATCAAAGAATTTAAGTAAATCACCCTTCGAGTATCTACTTTTGCAGTCCAGTCCAATGTACAGATAGACCATGGAAACATGATCCGATCCAATCCTGTATAAACAGACAAAGAGAACCCACAATTTAGCCAGGAAAAATAGCACACCAACTCGCTTACCTTTTCTTGTTGATCAAGTGGCACCAATATCCTAAGTAACATTAACATCAACACACGACAAGTGACATGAAATGACATGCCAACATGCCGTTTTTCAAAAAATAGATAAGTCGGACACATTGGGACACATTTAAATGTATAATTATATATATATGATAAATTATTATTTTTATGATTATTATAATCAAATTAATTTGATTCAAATTCATAAATAAATAAATAATAAAAAGGGCTATATAATGAATTTACATTAAAAATATCAATCCACCATTTGTTAATATCATTTATTGTTTCAATTTGACAAATTCAACTCCTCTCCAATAATCCGTAAAATTTGGAGGAAAAAATAAGCAATCCCTATTTTGGACTTACATGTCAGAGCATATCGAAAGAGAATAGAAAAAAATAAACTTTGGGAGTAAATTGTATATCATGATAAGTGAGAGTAGGAATAGAAGAGAATGTTAAGTTTTTCTTCTTTCTCCATTTATTATTTTTCTTTTCTTATATATTTACATTTTGAACTTCATTTATATTGAAAAATTTTAAAATTGACTTCATGCGTGTTAGAAACGTGTTGAAACTTCGAACTTGCATATCGGAATTCCCGACTCATGTATCTAAAAGTGTCGGTAAAGTTGACTGAATGTCGAATTTTCCAACACGTGTTGACTGAGTGTCGATAGTGTCGAAGTATTTGATATTATACAACAGCTCCCGAAGAACACCGATACTTCCTAGCTAATATCAACTCCTAAATACTCACCATCGGTGCACCGCCACATTCTCGTGACTCTTTCTCATATTCACTCTCTCCATTCTCATCCATGCTCATTAGAGGTAACCCGCCAACCTTCATATACCACTGAGATGGTCTGGTGCCATTCAGTACAATACCTTTGGCAATTGATGTTCTATTGGGCATCAATTCAATACATGACTCAATTTTTCTATCGAGGACAAATCTGGTAAATCATCAGAAGACACGTATAGACAACTTGTGCCTTTTACACTGGCCAAGTAACTACGGTGAAGTTCTTAAAGACGGTACCTTTGCCGAGGACACTGCCGTGCGAGATTGCAGCGAAGCGGGAGTTGTTTGACCGAGTCCAATGCCTTAAAGAAGGCAGGGAGGCCTAGAGCTGGCTCCCTCCTAGACCTAGTTGGATCAAGCTCACCATCAATGGTTCAGTGTAAGGTAATCCTGGCATTGTGGGTGCTGGAAGTGTGTTCTACAATCATCTCGGTAAACGGATCGGTGATTTCTCCTGCAATATTCGCACTACTTCCTCTGTTCTTGCGGAGCTGTGGGCACTCCGATATGAGCTCTGTATTGCTTTCGACAATGATGTGCAGAGACTCCTTGTATAGATGGATGCGTGAGCGATCGGCCAGGTAATGGTTAAGGTTACCATCGACAATGTCAATGTAATGAACATTGTTAGCGCGTGCAGCTTGTTGATAGCACAAATTCCAGAAGCTCAAACTCAGCATATATGCACCGTGAGATGACCCGATGTGCTCTTAGCAAAATGGATAGAGACTAAGACAAGAAATGTATCAGAAAAGTCATAAACCTATTGCATTGACGTAAATTTAGTCATAAATCTTTTAATTGTATCAATTTAGTTATAAATATTTTGATTTGATATTAATTCAGTCTTTTCAATTAATTTCGATCGTATATTGCTGACGTAGACGCCGACTAGCTTATTGGGCACTACCGGTGGTCCGGTACTAACATAGATAGTTTTTAATTATAATATAAATATTTGTTTGATTTTTTCTTCTTTTTTTCTCCCCTCTTCTTCCTTTTGGCAATAACTGATCATCGGCTATAAGCAATGGCCGAGCAAGTTGGCCTCACCTAGCCATGGCGAGGATCAACCTCGCTTGATTTAGCCTAGGTGAGAGCCAGGTGAGAGCTAGTCTTGCTAGATTTGGCAAGGAGAGCCCTATCACTCATCTCAAATTTTGTCCCAATGTGGGATGATCCTTAACAGGGATGATTTAAAAACTCTTCACGTGTATGGGTTCGAAGGGCTAAACAAATGGTGTCCCTGTAGTGTTTCGAGTAGAGGAAAGAACTGCCTCTCATCACTTCGGTTACCGTACCCTTTGCAAGATCACCTTTTTCCTTGTAGGCATGGAAATTTTTATACAACTCACTGAAGATTAGTGTACGGGACAGTGTATGGAGTAAGACTGCCTTTCATCATTCCAAAGTATCCCATTTGACACATTCAATTCATCTCACACAATTCATCAAGCAAGAAAAATGCAAGTTTTGCAGCAAATTTGAATAATTCAACTCATTGAAGAAATTTATTCAACATAAAAATGCTCGCAGTTCAAAACATGACATGGTAAATTTTATCATGAATGATACTTTTTGACAGCATTAGAACTAACAAGAGTGAAAAAATCACGACCATCCATTTTCTATTGGATCAAGGCGTCTCCATGGAGTACCTTCTTCACCACATGTGGGCCGCTGCAATTTGAAGCAAACTTGCCCCCAGAATCTAGAATTGGATTGGACTATTTTCACATATTTGCATGCTATAAGACCGTCCTTGAAACATGAAGTAGATAAATCAGAAAGACAAACAAAGTAAACTACATCTTTTGTTTTGTTTTTTTTTTTTTGAAATTATTTGGCAAAACTTTTTTTTTTTAAACATTTTGACACAAGAAAGCATGATGAAGCCCAGGCCTCAGAATTCTTCTTGGATTTTTCTTTTCTTTTATCGACTGGATATCATCACCGGGCTGGTTTGGCATACCCCATCATGTCTTCAAAACAAAACTTGTAATTTTATTGATATTCATCAATCAAATTACATTTATTGGAATGAAAAATGTGATATTCAAGCACTAGAAGAAATTTAAACCAATCCTTGAAAAGCAATAAGAATTCCCACGCAATGAAAGGTGCAACTAAACATGCCCCTACTTAGGACCATGAATCATGTGTGCTTGAGTTCTTCACCCTCCTTGATCTTGTGATGTGAACCCTCCAGGTCGGAGATTCTTCCTTCTAGATATGTTACTAGTCTTTTCATGGTGGCATCAAATTCAGCTATGTCATCACAGCCCTTTTGCTTGACGAGAAAAGCCACAGTAACAGACAATTCATCGACTTGACTTTGGAGGTGTGCAATTCGCTTGTTTATATTGTCAATGATACGATCCAGCACCTTGTTTTGATCCGCCATTTTAGCTCTTGACCGTGTAAGGATGGGTGAGCGAGATCGCTCCATAATCACCTAATTCAAATAAATGGGAATATGTAAGCATGAGGTGTAAATGGGAACATGTAAGCTAGTCCATGACAACAATCTAATTGATTTTTTTTTTTATTCATGAAAAAGTCTTTGCAAGAAGGGAATTACCTAAAAATAACTAGAAAAATAAAAATAAGACACCCTAACAAGAACCAAATTTCCTAAACACGAATTAGGAATGATCAAAATTTAAAACTCCCTAAGGAGAACAATAAAGACATGAATTGAAAACAAATTCTCTAAAGTTTTTGTTATTTTCCAAATGATTCATTATATGGCAATTTCCTCATTTCATTTCTAACTGACAAAGGAATTAAATTCAATGATTGACCTATATTGTCATGGACTGACTTAAAAAATAAATTGCATGATATAGAGATAGAAGACTTACTTCACCAATGAAAATCAATGGCAATCACATAGACAAGCGCATGAAAAGTGAGGCTCGATTTCTATCTAAATGGCTTAACAAAGTGGAGCTAAGAGGGTGATCTGACCGTTGCAGTCTTGCATTAACGTCAGGTCCCCTTAACTCCGGGCTCAGTCAAATGGAATGTCCAATAGTCACGCAGTCTCGCGGATGTGGACAAAACACATTTTGACACCATGAAAAACTTTCGGGGAAGAGAAGCTCAACCTCTACATAGCAGTCTCGCTTTGGAGGAAGTATACTTCTCAACACCATCCTAGAAATCCTATCGCAGCCCAGGTCGGACCGCAGGTTGTGTGTGCAAATAGTGTAGTGCTAAAACAATAAAGCATGCACAACAGTTTAAATGCAAACAACACTTCTAATTGGGAAAAATAAATCATTCATCCCACACTCCAACTTGCAAGACAAAGGTTAGCAAAGATTACTCCCCTTATACCTCCCATCTGCAAGAACATTTAACACCTAAAACATGTTAGGGACGTACCTAGGATCCTTGCTGCCAAACAAAAACATTTTTCAAAAGGAAAGAAAATTTGGCCTAAGTCCACTAAGTGTTTTAACACAGGTCCCCAGCGGAGTCGCCAAGCTGTCGCGACCTAATTTTTTTTCGGGTTCACCGCCTAAAACTAGGTTAATGGACTGCTAAGTTTTTTAAACTTAGCTCGGGCTCTCCCAAGTCCATACCAAATCGCGACTTGAGTCTAAACTTTTTAAACATGCAAAATACTATCTAGGAGTCGCCACTAATCTGTTTTTGGTAGGTCGATTAGACACCTAAGCAAAATAATGGGAGAATTATTTTAATCCTACGAACTAGAGACTAAGGGTACGGGGACTTGGTTACACTAGACTATCCTAGTGCCCTTTCGGTACCATTTCTTTTTAATTTTCAAAAATGTTTTGCAGGCAACTTGATTTGATTTTAATTCATTTTTCTAACGTGTGAGGCGATCATGCGAGTGCACAAACCACCAATTTAACACTCGAGAAAGCGAATAAAATAATGCATGACTTACCTCAAAGCAACGAAAGTAACTGCGTTGTTAGGTTAGAATTCATATCAATAATCCTAGACTTGATTTCTAATTAATAAGCAATCACTCAATTTTTGTTTTCACTTTATTTAATGAAAGTCGTGCAATGCATGCTACTAATTTAACATGAAATGACGTGGCAATATGACCTAAACTATATAACATGAATAAGCATGCAATCCATCTTAAAGCATGAAATGAATTTATTCTATTTTTTTGTATTTTCCATGAAATTCGAAATTAAAGAAATGCAACAATTATATATGCAATTTAATCAAATGACCTAGTTCTAACGACGAGCAATGAACTTAGCAATAATCACTAGATGACGAAAATTTCATAAACCTAATCCTACATGTCTGATTTACTAAACCTATATGCTCAGGAAGAATTTTGATTTTTTTAAAAAATAATTAATTATTAAGTGAGTATTAAATCTAAACTATCAACAAAATAAAGCAAGAAATAATTAAAATAATCGAAAAAATAACATATTGTCTCACAGGTCAAATTAATGGTTATTCTAACCCTAATTATCACAACAAGGAGATCAAAACAATTACAAATCCGATCTGAAGTCCTACGGACCAAATTAAATAATTATTGTGATTTAACGATTAAAATTTCACCAAAAAACCCAAAAATTAATATAATAAAAAAATGATCCGATGTCTCTCGGATCAAATTAATAATTACATTAATTTCGGACAAAATCCCTACGGATAATGCATACAAAATGCACAAATATTAACATTGACAAACCATATTCTAACTTAAACAAAAATAACAAAATTTAAAACACAATAATAAGCAAAAGAAAGAAATAAAAATAAAACTAAAGGAGGGGAATTGCAGCAGCGTTGGTGGGCATATGGCTAGTTCTTGATTTGATCATTTGCTAGTCTCCTCCGAGAACTTTTTGAGTGGACGCCCCCCTTCTCTTGCCGTCTCTCTCTTGTCAATTATGGTGTAATATGGAATTGTGTGGCCTTTTGTTCGGCATTGAATTGCCTGTGACCACAACATCAGAACAAAACAAAGTAAATTAGGTGAAAATATGGGGTGAACAACTTTAATAGGGAGAGAAACAACCCGGTTTTATCACAGTGAAATCACTGGATGGCAATCAGCGCTTAGGTACGTTGGCCACTTCGATGTCTCGCTGCTGGAATTATCGTCGGAGATGTAGGAGTTTAATCTAGGCAAGAAAAAATAAAATCACCTTAGTGCGAATAGCAAATTGGAATTGCACACAATCAAACTTAAAAAAAAAAAAAAAGCTCGACTTAGCTTTATGCTTGTCGTCAATATCCATGAAGCATGATGAACATGGGGCATCGTCAAGAGGACTGCACCATCCAATAGACCAATCGAAGAATTCTCGAGATCGTTGACTCCCCTAAAGAAATTTGAACTCGAAAGAAACGAAGGAGAAAACCTTCCTCACATTTGCTATGAATTTTTTGAAAATCGCCTCCCCTTTCACTCACGAACCGTTGCCTTTTTATAGTGAAAACCTCTATTGTCTTTTAGAAAGTTATGCTTCCTTGATTGCGGGAATTACAGAATTTCAACCTCGATTTGCCATCGCAAATTAACATTTCGGTTTTTCACTCATGTTACCAGAAACCCATCCAAGTTCGTTTTGATTTTTGCAAGCAGTTCACCTGATGAATATAATCTTTTGATACTTCCCCTTTGATTTATCAATCTGGCCATTATCCTCACCAATTTTGGGTTTGGTTTCCATTTTGACTTTTATTCTCTTGATTTCTTGAAGATCTAATTGAAGCAAGAATAATTAGTCAGAATTCCCACCTTCCATGCATAATTCAATCAAATCAATTTCCCCCATTTTCATTTTTATTTCTTTTATTTGTTAAAAATGCAATTTTATTTTTCCAAAATTAGGTGTCAACAGATTAAATTGATATTAATGCAATAAGTTTAAGATTTTTTATTATATTTCCGGGCCAAGACCGCCGCTCCCAACTTCCCGTTGCACCAGTGGACTTTGCTGTAGACACTTTCAGGAATAAATGCCCAAGGACATGTCTCTTGTCTTCATCTCGAAATCCCGCAGGAGCGCCACTTGAGCGTTGGCAACCTGTTTTTGGCCTTTCGTGGGCATTCAATCACCGGAAACTCCTCAACATTCACGTGATTTACGATATTCATGTTGTGGTTTTTGTCGGCTATGGTAAGGTCGGATCCTCCCACGCAGATGACGATGCGGCGCCTATGGAGCGACCATTTCTCATGAGCTCAACTATGCCCGAGGCGCGTCGCGCGGTATGATTTCTATGAAGAAGAAGAAGAAAGAAACCGACGGCGATGGGCCGGAAAAGTACAGGGAGATTGAAATGAAAAGCGATTATGTCATTAAGGGCCGCAAAAGCATATGGTCACTGTTCCTAATCGCAAAACCAATTTCCCCGCAATCCCATGCCGGCAAAGCGTCTCTACTCATTGCTCCATTTAACACCTCGCGACCGACCTTCCCACCAACCGCGTCCACTTCCGACCAACCAATTGGTGAATCCGCCGGTTCCCCGTTTCCCACGTCATCGTCGACGCACCCCCTGACGTCGATCCAATCCCCCTCGTCGCTGTCGCCGTCGCCGTCCCACGTCGACCTGGGCCCCACCGAGCTCGCCGACAGCCGTCTGATCCTATCGGCCGCTGTCTCGTCCCCCTCGCGTGCGCCGTCGTGGCCGGCTGCGCTGGTCTCCGGCTCTGCCGCCGAACTCCAGGCCCCTCGGTCGAGGACGCTCGTCGGAGAAGTCGAATCGCTCGATTCCCATTCCTGAATTCGCTTCGCGCCGCGGAAGTCCAATTGGGATTCGGATTCTCCGATAAGGAACGGGTGCTCCAGAAGCTGACGGGGCGTCCACCGCTCTCGCGGGTCCCTCCTCAGGCACTTCCCGAGGAAATCCCTCGCTCCCACCGACAGCCACCCCGGAATCTCCGGCGACTCGCGGGAGTATGCTATCTTGTAGAGGACCGAAGCCGGGTCTCCGCCCCTCCACGGCGCTCCTCCGGTGGCCATCTCGACGACCGTGCACCCCAGTGCCCACACGTCGCAGGCGCGCCCCTGCTCCTCCCCTCTCGCGACCTCCGGCGACATGTACATCGGAGTGCCGCCGAACGGCGCCTCCGTCGCCGCCGCCGGGTCGTCCACCCGCCTCGCGCAGCCGAAGTCGGCGAGCTTCGGGCCGTCTTCGCCCATCAGGATGTTGCTGCCCTTCACGTCGCAATGCGCGATGCCTCGCGAGTGCAGGTGCTCGAGCCCCTCCAGAATCTGGCGGGCGTAGCGCGCGATCGCCGGCTGGCTGAGTCTGCCCCCGAGTTTCCGAGTCAGGTCGGCGAGGGTGCCTCCGGGCACGAACTCCATGAAGAGGTTGTACGTCAGCCTGCCGTCGCCGCCCTCCCTGGTGACGCCGAAGCCTCTGTACTCGACTACGCGAGGGGAGGCCAGAGAGGAGAGGATTCGCTCCTCCCTCTGGAGGGACGCCGACGCCCCCAGCTCGGCGGACTTCACGGCGAAGACCTCACCGGACTCGGCCGAGGTGGCGAGCGAAACGACGGCGGTGGAGCCGCGGCCGACGGTGCGGCCTCTGATCCACTCCATCGCGGGCTTCCAAAAAGGGTATAAACAGAGTCGTGCCGAGAGGTTTTAGCGGGTCCGCGTTGAGTGATTGCGAACAGAGCGGTGGTGTTCACATATATATATAGGAGGTCTTTGAAAAGACCGAAGCTTTTTCAACGTGTTGAAACGAGTTTTAGGCCGACAGCTCTTGGCCGATTGGGACGGCGGTGGCATGGCGAAATGGGTATGCAACACGTGTAAGATGGTTGGGAGCGTTGGAATTCTGTGAGGAGCGGGTATTGCGTGGCCCCAGGACAATGAGCGTCGAATTCATATGAACTATTAGATGAGATGAGATCCGCGTGATACTAGCATGATCATATAATTTATCAGACTTAACCTGATATATAGAATATATTCCAGATTCAATATAACAAACGAGGAAGGTATGGATAATGCACGCTTTAGATGCTTCGAATCGTCTTGAGAGCGAGACTTGTGGTGTGTAAGGGGGTTAGTATTAGATGGGTTGAACCCCCAAAAAGAGAGACAACGGTAGCGTTGATTCGGAGCATCTTTGCGATCAACACAATAGTCAAAAGAACTCGATACAGAAGTCTTTGGGCTGTGGAGAGGGGGCTGCAAAAGGGAATATCGGAATTCCGTCAAAAGTCAGCACAATTAGGAGGGGCGGGAATACAGAAATCCGCCACTTGGACAGGAAGTTAGGTCTACCACATAACAAGAATCCGGTCGCGGTTTCGGACATCTGGATTATAAAGTCCTTGAAGTTTTTCTGAAGTTAGTAGTACTACCGTTTGCGTTCGGTTTCATAGCCCACCTGGCATGGAACGGCTCGCAGATTGCAATACCCGATTGGAGGGAGAAAAAAAAAAAAACCATAATAGCCCACCTGTATCTTATGTATAAAGCTTAGTTAGTACAGTGCCATACGCGACGGATTAGGACTTGCGAGGGATCTGCTATTTGCCAAGTGTTTGCTGCGCTGCTTTTTTGTGTTACGTGCGAGTCTTCAGTTGCTTGAGCACCGGGTGCTTCTGGTTGCCTGCGAGTGAGGCTGAAGTAATCCTCTCGCACCAAGCAATTGCAACCCCCGTTTTCTCCTTCGCCCCGCGGTAGAGTTGTCCCGATCCTAGTCATTAGTCCAGGTACGAAAGTGATTGGACGCTCGACGCTCTTCCCCACTTCCGTCTGGATATAATATCATTACTCGACATCGTCACTTGGAGAGGCGCATAGCAATCGCGATGCTACACGCGTCCGTGCATATTACACGCACATAACCCAATCGCTTCATCTTCCCAAACTTTGAAACCAAGGCTCTAATCTTCTAATCATATATATCCTCTGTAACCCAACTTACAGGTGGGTTTCTAATTATTCTTTCAATCTTAGTGGAAGCTTCTATGACTTGATCAATTCTCTAGTGCACACAATTAAATCATTTTGCCGTTTGGAGACAGATCATGATTAGCGGTTCTCATGAGAATCGATCTAGTTCCTAATTCCAATTTATTGAAATTGGTGAGCATCAATTTGATTTCCGGTTCTAGGTGTGACTCTATGTATATAATTTTTAAAAATTTGTATGTTTTCACTTTTCATATCAAAATCCTGGCTTCATTTTCATCTCTTTCCGTCTCTTGCCTCACTCAACTTGCACCCTCTTCCCCCACTATCCCTCTAGCTCTAGCTCACCTTCGGAATTTGACCTGTTGCTCGCTCTCAAGTTTCACGCCCGTTCCAAAGTGGAGATATTTCAACTAATTCCATGGACCCACTTGGAAACCAAATTAACGAGCGATTCTGAGTTCTAATTTTTTTAACTGATTGTTAGTGGGCAATTTTCAGTTCTGGGATGGCAATCGATTACCTCTAACTCAACCGTTTGTTTGTATGTTTATGTAGAGAGAGAGAGAGTACATGCATATGACACATGGAATTTGGTTGTTAAAAGGTGGACACATATACATGAAAGAAATAACACTGCCTCCGATGCTACGTGAAAATATAGATGATCAAAATGTTAAATTAATAGATAAAGAGAAATTATATGTACATAAAAAAGCATATAAGATCTATTGTGGAGATACTGGACAATATTTCAGCAGCAATCATCGGGCGGTGACATCTTAGGTTCCCGTTAGTTGCACCGACGAAACGGGGGCGACGAAAATTAGATGCGATCGTTGAGTTTTAGGGAGTACGATGCCTACCTTGGAAGTCAGACAATTGATTAGGGAAAGCTTTCACCAAACGCATCTAACGCGGACTCTCCCGTCGCTTCTCGTTTTAATTTGGGCCTTTTTGCGTCTTTAAAGGCAAAAGGTACCGTCGGGCCCACGATCGACCCACCCAATCCCGTCAGGCTACGGCACCACGTGCATCACGAAGTCCTTTGAGAGCCAAGACAGGAAGCACCTTTTTACTGCATACGAAGCATTAAACCCTCTCTTTCTTCTTTTCTTTTTTCTAATTTTTTTATTAAATTAATATCACAAAAAACCTACCAAATTGACACACTTATATTAAAAATAACTTTAAATTGATATATTTTTAACAAATTTATCATTCATTAATTTTCGTATCTTACCGAGTTCTGTACAATTTGGGGTTTTATACTCCGTTTGTCACGAGTATTGAAGTTTAGGATTCTCCGTGATAGTAATCTGAGTTAATGAAAATTAAAAGAGGATAAATTTATTATAAAAACATCAATTTATGATTTTTTTCAGTCAAAAAATTAAGATAAATTTATTGCATGTCTGCGCCAGTTTGGGTTTTTTTAGTGATCAAAAAATTAATTTTAAGAAAATTAAATTATGAATATATCAATTGATAGATTTTTTGAAATATTAATTCTCTGAGACGGACTGACCGTGCGATATGTAATTAGCCAGCGCAGGGGGGTAGAACCAGACAAATCGCATTGAATGTTGGCTGGACGGGACGGGAGGACCCTGAAGATAAAAACGCAAGTACGAAACGTGGAGCTCCCGACACTGATGTCTCTCAATGCTTCAAAGCCGAGGCGACGGCCGTGCGAGATATGTAATTAGCCGGTGCGGGGTAGAACCAGACAAATCGCGTTGATTGTTGGCTGGATGGGAGGACCCTGAAGATAAAAAGATCACATCGATGACGCAAGTACGAAACGTGGGAGCTCCCGACACTGACGTATCTCGGTGCTTTGAGCCGACGGCCGTCTCCACCACTCCGTAGAAACGATCTTAAATGAGTTCCCATCGAGTTTTTAGTTAAGCTCTTTCCTCTCCCTCTCTCCGGTTCGTTCATTGCTCGCTGAAAGACGTGGAACAAAACCGTGGTTAGAACCATGCGCACGTCGCTGTCTCTTGGGACCGCACGTTGAGGATGTTTCGATGTCAATTGGGTTTCAAGCATCGAATCTCATGATCGCGAGGAGAGAGTTAGTTTGCGAGATTCATCGCGGCTTTTTAACCTACCGTCGCCGGAAAACGCTTCTAGAAACGTTTTTAGCATGAACACCAAACGTTTTCTTTTCGGGTGGAGCCGAGAGAGAACCTCTCGTGATCTACAAGCCATGCATCGGTTGATGATGACGCTTGAAGACCAAGTTCCCCCAACTGTAATCTTTCCGCTTTTCATTGCTGAAGAACGACTCCACCGGCCCAGTCACTAGTGTCAGGGCTTGTCCTCTCCTTCCGCCAAGAACCAGCCGACAGATGAGTCTGGCTTAATTTTTGGAATTTCAAATTACTAAACATATAGATACAACTCATCCAAGACACCTACATGGACTCCGTTCTTACTTTTCCAGTAAAATAGAGGCATCACTTTCAGGGTAGGCGTATATATACAAGGACCAGAATCTAGCATGCTATCAGTTTTCCAAACAGTCGTAGGAGATGTCTCGTTTCATGACCATATACTATTTATACACGAGAATAGAGATAAGACGCGGAAGCACAGCAAGGAAAGGCATCAATCCATTGATGCTGCTTCGGCAAACCCGACTTGCATGTTCCCATAGTCGAACACCGTGTGATACCGGCCCATGAAAACATCTCCCAAGATCCTGCATCAGAAAAGCGGGACACTAGTTTAGTCCCTGTTCAATTGCAGCAATCTTTGATGGGCTTTGTGATAAGCAGTGACCCACGAAACTGAATTTTAACACCAAATGAACGAATTTGGTGTCCAAATGTTGGTCATGATGTGGAATGACTGCTTGAAACTTTTAACACTAAAAAGATTTAGGGTAAAAAATCAGATGAAAACTGTCTGAAAGATGCTGAAGTTGCATAAGAGTATACCAGAGAGGTCCACGAGGTGGCGCCACATCTAGAGCGATGAATCCACTGACGCACTGAGCTGCGACACCCTCCCCGACTTGAAGCACATACTGGTGCAATGACACCCACCATCCAAAAATACATGAGCGAATAAAAAATCAAGCAAATTGCATAGGTATGGAAATGGAACATCACAAGCTATAGATGCAACATCTGCAAACTACTGGACAAATACACAACGAAATGCTTTTAAAGTCGGCTTCGACAATGTACCTCTTCTGGGGCAAGATCAAATACTTTTCCACCAATCGTGAAAGAAACGCTGGGCAGAGAAGATAGCTCACTACAATCGACCACAGATTCTCCCATTGGACTCGGCAAACGATCACATAGCTGCAAAGTGGAATTGGCATTGAAAGGATGAGTTTCATGTGAGGGCGGCTTTCTCTAGGAATAGTCATGGTCGAAGCTGATTACCTGGTTGACGTAATCCAAGATTTGCTCTTCCGTTTGATTTTTCCTGAGCTGATTCTGCATCCAAACAACTGCCATTTCACAAGCAGTACACATTCCATCACGCAGACCACCTGATGACTTCTGCTCATTCTTGTCCACCACGCTCTCAATTCCCATCCTGCATAAACATGGTGATTCTAGTGACAGTGGCTCAAAGAATCTATAACAATACCATTTTCTAAGTCATCAGAAAAGGTATGTTCCTATTTTCTCATCCAGTTGTTTCCCACAAGGAAGGGAGGAAAAAAAAAGGCAAACTGACCTAACACCATGAGTCCCATCAAATGTACAGAAGCCCACTTGAGAACAGATTTTCTGTGGTTGTGCCTATAAAATTACAGCGAGAACATATTATATACCCTGTGAGGCACATGAAGCAGAAACAGAACAAAAGTTTGATTAAAAGGAAGTTCAAAGGGTTTTACCTCGGTTAACAACATCTCCAGTATGGTTTTACCATATTGGCCAACCACCATCTTGCACTCTTGGCTTACCACACCAGATGCTCCTATGGCATGGTTGATTTGGGTTATCACAGTCTGAAAATCCCACAATGTCAGAACAGAGAAGTGCTTCCAGAAGTACACAGCTTTAACATATAAAAAAAATGACAAGTAAAAACAAGAAAGCCATGCTCAATAATAGGTACAGTTGGTTGAAGACACGCCTCAACAAGAAAAAAAGAATAGCATAACATGGAGGGCCTCCATCATTCACAGATCAAAAGAAGATGCTACACTTTATTCCTGATTATATTTTGTGTTTCATGGATAAAAAGGAGAGAAACTTTTTGCATTGTAAATTTGATGAAACAGGCCCCTAAAAAATCAAGTATTAATAAATATTTTTAATTTGTCAAAGTATGATGTTACTGACAAGTTTAAAAGTTCTACAACCCCTCGCCAGTACACCTTCTGAATATTATCAACTACAGTATAGGATAAGTGAGAAAATCAGTGAATCCTGTTCATTGCATCTTTAGAATTGTAGTAATACTTTTTATTAGAACAAGATAAAAAAAAAAGCACCTAGAAACCAAGGAACTAAACTGCTCCCACGTAGTACTAACAAAGATTAACCAAAAAACTTGATTATAGTAGTGCTATAGCTCTGTGCTAGGCATGAACCACTCAAAAAACTTAATTGAGAGGTACTAATCCTAGAAACAGAAGTTCTCTATGATATGAAGCTTATATATTTGATTAATCCAAAACCAAAAGTGCTTCGTAGTGGGATTGCCAAACAAACGCAGGGGTGACGAAATTTTTTTATTGACAATCTTAGGTTATAACCATTTCTTTTCTCAAATGAACAAAACCAACTGAAAAATGAAAATATAGCAGAAAATCCACAAGAAACACAATTTCATTCACCATTATTACCTGCTCTTCAGATGCTTAACATTTCAATAAGGGTATTAGGAGAGAAAGGGAATATGAAGTTCTGCTGTTAGAAGTACATACCGTAGGGCCTGCCAACAAGGATGTTCCTGAATCAGCAATTGCTGAACAAGTAGTGACACAAAATCCTGAAAAGGAAGTACCCCGATCTCAATACCCTAAACGGAGGAGAACAAGAAAGTACTATAAAGGAGATGTGGGCAAAACAACTAGGAAATACCAGTCGATTCACCATCAATCAGCACATCCCCCATGTCAAACTGCCAAGAGAAAGTAAACATGAATGAATTTAAATGTAGCACTTTATAAGAAAGCAATAGAAGAAAGGGGTGCAAACTGTCACACAAGGATTAGTTGGACTTCTAAATATCTACCTGCCAGTAGCCTTTCTGTGTCACGGGAACATATGTATGCTCGCCATTGTAGTGACTAGAATCAACCCCACCAAACACAAGCTCGCCACCTTCATCCCCTTTAGTGTTTCGGTTTAACCAAAATGAGAAAACAGGCTCTGGAACAAGACCCTGATTGACCATGTTATACCTGCAAATTTGACCCCAAAGAATATATTTAATCCAGCATATTGCACTGAGAGATAGAAAGAGATGGAAAAGGTGGAATTTATTAACCTCTCTGAAAGCTTAGCATCACAAGTGTTAGAATATTTAAAGACATCAAGAATAAAAATCTGATGTAAGATAAGCTTATAACTTGTAAGTGTTATACTCCCTCCAAAAGCTTAGGAAATTACATACAATACTGTGATTTAAAATAAGCTTGCGAGTGTATTTCCCCAATGTTGTAAAGTGCTGACTTACCAGACTGGAACTGCATTCCCAACTGATATCTCTTGAAAGCCAAGACCCAGTATACCATCAAACTTTGCAGCCACAAATGTGAGGCCAGGCTCTTTGGTTGCCTCAATAAATTCCTATAAGGTGGTAGTAGAAAAAGCATCAGAGTACGATCTATTTGACATTACATTTAAGACAAAAAATTGCGGAGACTAATACCTGCTTCTTGATGACAAGATCGCCAACTTTCACACTATCCTGGCTAAAGAATCCCGCAATCGCCCCAGATCCATAATGGATATCAGCAGATTTCCCTGCAATATTAAAAAAAATATCCTCATTCTGCAGTACTATATGAACTGCCTATATATGAAATGATAGGAAGTGCTCATTTAGAACTTTAAGAACCACGTCTATGAGTGGGTCGCAGGCGGACTATTGGAAAGTATCAGAGGAGAGAGATTAAGAGGCCACAAATAACATTACTTTCAAGTTGATGAATTTCAGTAAAAACAGCCGAATTAGCACTCTAGACAAAGCAAACAGATTTTAGGGATGAGAACAAATACCGTTCTTCTTGTAGGAACTTGATTCACTTGACTTGTATCTAGAATGCAAATAGCATGCAATCTGCAATAAAAGTTTTCAAATAGATAGTACAAGACGGATTAGTAACAAACTCAAACAAAACCTATAGCCCACTTAAGCTCTCTCCAGACAGATGATGTAAAACTAGGAGACTAACCGAGAAGTAACACTTTGAAGAGGGCACCCAAAGATTAGAGCTCCCTGTGTCAAATACCACAGTGAACTTTTGGGCTGGGGTTCCAATCCCAATCTCGCCATAGTACTGAGCATCCATGTAATTCTTCAGCGATACGATATCAGTGTCGTCATCCTCGCCGTTATAACCATGGAACTTGTACTTCCTCTCAAGACCCCCCAGTGTCCCTCTTTCCTTGGAATATCTCTGTGCCGCGACGCGGTTGAGTTGGTCCAGGTTCCTCTTCTTCAGTCCAACCCTGATCAGCCCATTGTTGGACGAAGAAAACACAGCCGGCGATAGTAGCAACAAAAGGAGGACAGCAACCAGAGCAGCTCCAGATTTGGCAGCCATAGTCAAACTGCGAAATTCCACGACCCCACAATGCGAAAATTAATTACCAACGGAAGCATGTAAGCTCAAAACGATCATGTCCGTTTGAAACACAACATGAAAAAGAAAACACGTCCGTTTCGGTCTGATCAAGTCATGATGCACAAAGCCTAAGACTTTATTAGTCGCTTGACTTCCGAAGTAGTATATACTTTCGCTGGGCAACCAAAAAACACAAAACCTAAGTTTCAGAATCGACTTCAGTCTCTCTCAGTTACGCAACACCGATAAGCTTTCGAGACCAACGGGTTACAGCATATCAGCCCCAGCACGAGAACCCTCGCAATCCAAAATTCATCGCTACATGCAAAAGTCAAATAGAATAAATCAAGAATTTCCGCTCCGGACCAGGTGGTTTCCGCAACTTCCGAAAACTCGCGCGTCTAATTCGCCGTTTTCGCTCCGATCGGTTCGACAAAAGCAAGTATCCAAGTACAGACTCGGCTTACTTCAACCTCAAAGAAGGAAAAGGCAGAAAGAAAGGACGGAATCCAGAGCCGAAAATCCCTCAAACACTGAAGAGACGTACCACGACGGAGCAAGGAATTCGCTTCGCAAAATTCACGCAAGCACGTAGAGAGAGAGAGAGAGAGAGGTTGCGTCGTACCTGAGAATTGATTCGAGTCACCGGCCGAAGGAAGTGGCTTTGGAAAGACCAGAGAAGAAAATATATAGAAAGCCAGAAGAAGCGACGGAGGAGGATGAGGAGGGCCCGAGACCCGAGGCGATGGCGTAAACTCTTAGTGCGCACTCGCGGCTCATCAGCCGTCGATGCCGCATCCGACGGCCTGCCGGGCTCGAGAAGCGACCTCGCTGGTCTTGACGTGTCGGAACGTCAGTGGCTGCATGCTGGTAAGAAAAGCGGGGGCAGCGGATTGCCCCCAGGTGGCACGCCTCTCAACTACCAGTCCCCACTCCCCACCTCCAAACAGCATAAGATATATCGTCCATTAAAAAAAAAACAATAAAAAAAAAATGGAGAGAGATTGGGAAAGTGGGCCGTCGGATTGACGTCGAGGCGAGGCACGATGAACGGGCGAGATGAAAAGATCCCCCGAGGAATCTGCTTTCGATTAGTTGAATTTACTCATCTCCTTCTTCTTTTTTAATGGTTTATTTTAATTCAATACATTTCGGTTTCGTCGCTGATGATGACTCGTGGGTTGCCCGAGATTTCAAAGTTTTGTCCTCCGAATTTCCGAAACATCGAATGGGGAGGAGTTTGACTTCGAAAAGGATTTGACGGTTGCGTGAGGACGAAAGATTCGTTTTCATTTTACTTCTCGGATAAGCAACTCACCAAAGGTTACTTGCCAATTACTGGTTGAGAAAAGAAGTTACTTCTAAATTTATTGGGATAAGTATATTATTAGTGTCAAAAGTTGTGTACGGTGCTCACTTTGATATCAAAAGTTTGTGTCGAATCACTTAAGTGTCAAATCGGAGGAAAAACAATCACTTTGGTGTCACCAACAAGAGATTCCTACCAAAATAATTACGTGATTTTTATATTTTAAAAAAAAATAATTGACATGGCTTTTAAACGACGTCGTTTCCCGTCCTCCTTAAGAAAATGACATCATCTTACCGTCATTTGTAGATGGCCTCATAAAAACGATGCCGCACACCTTATATGGGATTGAAATTAGGATTTTTTTTTTGTTCGATCCTCGCCCAACGCCGACCTAGCTCGCTCGGCCACCGTGCTCGGCCACCGTCACTTGGCCTCCGTCGTAGTTGCTCGACTAGGTGAGCAAGGAGAGGCTGAGGTTGTTTCTTGGGCAAGAAGCGACGGGAAGAATAGGAGGCGAGGGCGGATGAGGAGGAGGAAGAAGGGGGGTCGAAGGTGGAGAGAGAGAAGACGAGGAGGGCGAGGGAAACAAAGAGGACGCAAATGGAGATGGTGGATTGGGCTCTGTTCAAGGAGTGGCTAGTGCCGATGTTGTTCTTCAAGGAAGAAGACGACGCTGCCATGCCTTCTCTCTCTCTTTTAATTTGGGGATTTAGGGTTTCGACTTGGGGGAAACACACCAAACAACCTCGTTTTGTGGTTTAGATACTGACTATACTCTCCAGCGAGCCACATCAGCTTCAAAAATTAATAAAAAAGTGCGATGTCGAATTTCTGGTCAATTTGATCGGAATTGGTACTAAAATAATCGTTTTTCAAACTTTTTGACACTTAAATGATCTAAAATAAACTTTTGGCACCAAAGTGAGCACTGTACACAACTTTTGACACTGATAGTGTACTTACCCCAAATTTATAACATAGCTATCAATTTAATTCTAAATTTATTATACGATTATCAATTTAGTTTTAAATTTTTAAATTTAACTAATATATCATAAATATTTATATTAAATTCCAATACAGTCCTTCCAGTCAATTACTTACGTGGCAATTCACAAGAAGTCTTACCGTCCTCTAATTAATTTGAAATTTAATCTTGATTTCTTAAACATTTTATACGCTTCCTCTTTTTCGAAAATTCAAAAATTCAAAAATCGCTTTCTCATTTGCCACATCGACATGATTGAGTATGCTAATATTTCAAAAGGATCCTATTTCACAACTCGGAAAAGAAAGTATAGTTCTCATCCACTAAGATAGGATGAGTATAGATAGATGTATAATTTGAACAAATCCGAGCTCAAAGGGCTTGAGGGAGATAAAAGGTCCAATTAGAAGAAGGCTTTTCTTAGTTGGGCTTTGACAACTTAGTCCGCTACATTATTTGCTTTTCGGCCGTAATGCGTTCTTTAAATGATTATAATCGTTTAAAGTTTCCTTCAAACCCAAGGCCTCAGTCCGAGCACAATTGACATAAAGTAGAGGATACAAATATGGGATTATCCTTTTTCAAACGATTTTCAACTTATGTCAATTGTAATATATGTGTTTTTTTTTTGTTAAGTTTTCTTTTCTTTTTGTTCATTGGTTTTGGGTAAGGTTGACATATTCGTGAGAGAGGTTACCGATTATTGTCACTAGTCAGTAGTGGGACGGGTTGCTACTTAGAGAGAATGGTATTTTTTATCCGGACGAATTTATTAGGATATCCACAATTTCGAGTAAGAAATCTCCTTCACCTGCCCTTCGAAGAGGAATGGATATAAATGCTATACTTGCTCCTTGACCAAACAAAATGCCATATAAATTAAGCTCTCCAACTAATCCAAAAATCAAGGGATAATTACCAAATCAATCCTGAACCTTTTGCACAGATGTCAATTCAGTCCTAATTTTTCTTTTTTTATTTTGTCTGTGTAATCCTAAACATTTGTGTGAAAATTCCAATGTAGTCATTTTCGCCAATTGTAACTAAAAATTGCTAACGAGATGTCCCGTCATCATTATATGTTTTACGTGGCATATTGATCTTAAAAATTTTTAGATTGCCACGGCTATGATTTTCGTCGGCAATTGGCCGGAAAGATTACATTGGAGTTTTGCACAATGTTTTAGGGCTATATTGGCATAATTGAAAATTTTATGACTAAATTGATATTTGGATGAGCTTCCCTTTCTTCCCCTAGCTATCCGAGTCAGTCAAGTCAAACCAGATTTTCCCCATTCCTTGAAAACAAAAAGGTTGATTTGGAATTTTCCCCAAAAATCAACTATGTGGACAATTGGATCAAACAGAGCAACCAGATTCTCTTTCTTTAAAATGCTAATCCTTTTATGGAAAAATGAACAGAAATGTTTAGAAAATGTATTATTTTACAAGGCAACATTTGAGGAAATAGTATCCTTATTTCTTATAAATCAATAAATCAGGAAAAATCTTGTGAACTAGTTAAAGTGGACCAAATTTGTTTTGGCATGAAATTGATTGCTTCCATCGAGAGTAAGTATTCTCATATGGAAAAATACCCAAAAGGGAGTTCAGTTTTGGTCAAGAACATCAGCTTCCTTTATAAGAGAAGTTACCCATATATGATAACTATTCAAAACAAGTACTCTATTTGCCTAGTTTTGGCCATTGTTGCATATATGGAAAACCATTAAGAAACTAACTAGAATTGTGCTTTTTCTAGCAAAGGTTTACCAAAGGCCATGTTCTTTAGCAGATAATCTGTGCTGCATTAATGACATACATACATACATACATACATACATACATACATACATACATACATACGGTTTAAATGAAATTAGAACCTTGTCCGATGCTGACATGTATGTTTCTTTTTATACTGCAAATGGTGTATTTCAGGACTACGAAGAAGTCTCGTTGTCGCTCGAGATCCTGCTCATTTGGACAAAACGTGATCGTTTTTCTTCACACCATCGCCCGCCAAAGGATTGTCTTCATTTTTGTCAGGATAAACCATGCACACCTGCATTGCAACACCACAGTCGCATGTATGTTGGCAAATCCTAACGTGCATAATGTCCCTAGTTTGGTACTGTGATTAAGCAAATACCACTTTTGCTCATCTGGTGTCACTGTACAATTATTAAGCTGCAAATTCTCTAGCCATGCGCGCGGTATCTTTCCATATCTGCATGCCTACGCGCCATCTGCAGCTCCTCGCCATTGATTTCGTGACGGAGGCATTTCCGTTTCACCTTCACCATACGATTGGAGGGCATTCAAAGAACGCGATGTTAGTCGAGTGAGATCACGCGGCTGCTTGGTTGGATTTTTTTTTCCTCTTTCAGCACGGCCTTTCCGCTTGTGCGCCGGGTTATATAGAGCAGCAAGTGCTGCATAAATTTTTCACTAGATACAGAATCGTGAAGAACTTGAATTCCGAGCGAGTTTTCTCGTGAAATTAGGTTAAATACAGTCTCTCGTTGCAGTGAGGGTCTCGCTGCGCTTTGTTGCTGAAAGGAAAACCCAAGTTAGTGCCTCCTAAACCTCTGTAGAAAGAATTCAAAGCCCTTCTCTTCTCATCATTAAGATTCTCGGTCGTATCATTGTACAAGCATTATCGCGCAAAGCATCCTTCCTGTTTAGCTTCGTCATCTGCGCTGTTAACGCTGTTTGCCATCGCTTGGTGCAGACTCTATCGAGGGTTGAAGCGAGATGGAAGACTTTGGCAAGTGGTTCTTCGGCGAGTCCTCGAACCTGACTGGCTCGTGCTTGTCGAGGGCGGCAGCCTTCTTTGCAGAAGGCCAGGGCATGAGATTCCGAATGGAACTTCAGATTCTCGCCCTTCACCGGAGGGAAACGCGACGAGACGCTCTTCGTTTCCTTGTCGCGGTACAGAATTCGCCCTTCTCTTTGATCCTTCTCTTTGACGACGGTTTTGAGGTTGACTTGTATTTTCCTGTTCGTGCTTTGTCTTTTGTGGCGTTATTGAAGTGGACACGACGACCGTAAGCGTTCAAATTTTTATTTTTTGTTTTGCTTTTGATCGTTTGGAGTGGATTATCATCTTGATCATCACCTTAATGCATTGCATATCCGTTCGAGTTTTGATGGACGGCGGTTGCAAATTTTTTTTTTCTTTCAATTATCTATTTCGTAACAAATTTTGCCAAAATGAATGAACGATTTAGAAAACATTTTCAAAAAAATGAATATTTGAATTATTACAAAAATAAATGAATAACAAATATTTTTATTTTTCGCAAAATAGTTAGATATAAATTTTTGTCGATTATAAAAATATTATTCATTAGTGAATTATTTGAAGCAATATAAACAATCATTTTTTTGTAAAATATTTTTCAAATAATTTATTATATGGAAAATAAATGGAGCCATATTTCCCTAATTTTCTCCCGGTCACCGTCCTGTTTTAAAATTCATACTTTTTTTTCGATCAAATGTGAAAAAATTTGGCATTCACCATATCTCGCATATTAAGGGATAGATGTTGACACATCATTTATATTGTTCTTAGACATTCAAGTTAAACCGAGTGGGTTCTGCTTTTTATCATGTTGCTACATGCGCTGGCGTGTATTTGTGCACGGAAGGATAAAATAATTGTGATCATTACAAGGATAAAAAGACCAAACATTTATCATGGATCTATATATGGTCACTCCTAATTTTTCCTATTGTCTTATGTTCTTTTCTTTATCCTAGACATATAATACAATGTCACTGTCATTTATTTGTTGACTGTTGGCCCAATTTGGCACGCGAATTATTTGGCACATTTTTTTTTTTTTTTTTGGCCCAAGAATTATTCAGTAGTTAGACAATGAAAATGAGGTGGGTTTTGTATACGGTGGAGCAGGGCGAATCCAATGGTTCTTTCTCTTTCTTCTTCTTATTATTATCTTTTTGTTGCATTTAACTGAAGTCTCTCAGTTTTTAATACCAGCTAGGAAAGTCCAATTGACTTCATTCAGTGTTCTATCACTTCGGCAGTTCACTTAATGTCGAAAATAAAATCTGAAAAAAGAAAGGTTAGGTTGAGCTTAGACTGCGAGCTTATGTTTGTATGGACGGTTGCATTAGCAACTGAAGTGATGACCCACTCAACGGGCCAAGATCACACACAAAAGCTGCACTTTGTGGAATAGATTTCAACACTATCTTGATATATCTAGCATTCCTCTTGTCTGCTCGGCAGCACCAAGAATATCACCCGAAACTGGGGCCGATGCTGTGGAACACCTGCGATACCGTGTTCGTGCTTCTTCAGGTACGTCGATGCTCATGCTTCTCTTCTCTGGGTCACCATGTGCACAAGGATCGAGCAGTTCGTACTTGACAGTAACTGTCTTCTCCTTCCTACCCTCTAATTTTCCTTCACTTCCGCAGGAAGTCTTTTCTGCATATCCCATGCCGAAAGTGCAGTCTGTCACCATGGCGGCCGCGGAGCAAGCTTCCAATGCTCTCATCCTTATAAAGGTTATTATGATCATCATGGCTCTCATTGCTTCCTCATATCTGTTTTCACTTCTCAGAGATCTGAGCCTTTGCATATTGAAACGATTGGCGGAGTTGCATGTGTTACGCATCTCGCCCCGATGAATGCATGTTTTGATTTCTCTTTTATTTTTCCTTGTACAGTGCGCAGCTTCTCATCGTGATGCCAAAAGGTTGCTTGTCAATGGTAAGTCGAAAACTTCTGCCACGTGCATTGCGTAACTTCTGGTGTCCGATATTAAAGGTGATTTGATTCTGAAATCCATGCGTACAGAGATAGCTAACGTATTGCATTTGCTTCGGGGCATCCTAAATGCTTAAGGCGCATTTTTCCCTCCATTTTCTTTAGTAATCCTGTTCATCAATACACGTACTTATTGAATTTCCTGCATACTTGTGGTGTTTCCTCGTGAAAGTGGTTGCTTTTGTGAGTCAAGACTTTGACACTTGACAGTTGATACTGCTCTAAGTTGTTTGAGGTTGGTTCCACCATCAACATGCTTCCGCATTTCTTGTACGAGACCCCGCTGTTGAAGTCAATCTATGTAGCATTTTATCTGACCTGCTGCATATGCAATCGAGGATGCATTTAGTCAATATTAACAACTTGGATGAGATGATTCCACAGCTCTGAGAATCTTATGTCACTCGCCGTTCACTGCAGCTAAAATCCAAGAGTATCTGTATGCTATATTAAGAACCACACACAGGGATGAGCCTCATGATAGACTGAGGCTGCGAAGCTTGGAGGTCATCAGTAAGTTGTTAGAGGTACTCCCGTCTTCTCTGTACAGGACGTTCCTATATTATTGTCGCATCTAATTGTCTCAGTAAGTTACATCCACAGAGTCTAGTCTCCTTCCACTATAGCCAATAGAGAGTTATGATTTCTCTCCCCCATCAATTTTTCTTTCCCTTCACTTAGCAGGAGGGGGATGAAGAGATTGTTCTGGCGCTTGCCGAAGCTCGCATGGTGCTGTACTGTCTTCGTGCCATCCTGGCGAGCCCCATATCTGCAAAGGAGGTCAGAGCTCGGACTTTTCCACTAACTTGGTCATTTAGTTTGTTTTTATGCCGACTTCCACAAGTTGATAAGGAAAACATAAAGACTGTCTGATGTCTGATCAATTTTACCATGTCCCGTGTAACCCTATGGCCTTAAACATGTTTAAGAACGACATTTGATCAGTGAAGAACTTCTCTACGTCACAACTTCTACTTTTCTAGAGTATGGATATCAATACTCCAGGGTTGTGCTTCTCTCAAATGACATGGAACATAATTTGACATCCAGGTCGCTGCTTTCATTCTCCAAAGGCTCTTGATGAATGAATTGGGGATGAAGCGCTGTTGTAGGCCTATTTGCCAATTCATAATGATAGCCCGTGCTCTGACGTTCACAGTTGAAGAACGTAGTATTGCGCTTTCTAGACAGCTGCTAAGACGCATTGCCGGTTGTTTCTTGTGCCTCTCGAAGCACCCAAGGTTTGCGTAACATTGCTCATAGTTTCTTCAACTATAGTTTAGATGATGTTTCTTGATGTACACCTTGATGACCAAGCGCTGCAGGAACATCCTTAAAATCTTTCTTCCTCTATATCATCTCAGGGCACTGGAGGTTCTACATGATTGTCTTCCCATGAGACTAGGAGATCCCTATATATCCAACCTTATTCAAGTAAGTTGTCTTCTAGCTGGGTTTTGAGGAACTTAATTGGACAAGGGTGGCTTAAATAGCTCATGTAACCAAATATTGAAGAACAAAGCCGAACCATCGTACTAGTGATCTGGTTTTCAGCTCTGATTATATGTCTTGAAAGAGTTTCAACCTAACGAGAATCGTAGTAGGCGAGTTTGTTGATCCTGATCCACATGCACAATCCATTCATTACTCGGAAATGTACATCGATAACCATCAAAGAAGGAACACTTCCGTGACTTTGCCAGACAAGTACATGGGTTATTTCCGTGCACTAAAAACCAATGACTTTTTTCATGCTGTCTCATCTTTGCAGGCAGAACCAATAGCCAGGGAAATATTAAGAGAGGCGGCTACCAATCTCACCGGTGGCGGCGGACGTGGACATCGCCATGTGGAACCGCGAGTTCCGCGATTTGGGCCAATAGGTAAACCGCCTGGAACGTGGGTGAACTGAGTGATTATGCGCCACCAGCTGAGCAAGTGGAGTTTGCAGGGTGAAATTTCCGTTCGTGCATCCTCAAGGTTTCGCCTATAGAAGTCGGCGATATAAAAGCAGGGTCCTTGAGCTTAGAAGAGGCAGGCTAGACAGTCGGTTGGCTTGTGTTTTACTTTGGCTCCATAAACCCTTGGCCAGTGACATTGGCATACTTTCTTGCCTGGCATCTGATCTGTTGTTGTAAGACAGTTTCGAGTTTGCATAACCGTACTTGAGAGTTCCTTCGAGGCATTAATAATTTATCATGTGCCCCAATGTGCGAACTGGCTACCATCCACGATCCATCGACATCGTGCTACTCCGCCGCCCGCCGCCTCGCCTCCTTGGACATGTCGTAGGGGGGGCTCGGCCGGCTCGGGGCTCGGGAGCTCCTTTGATACGGTTCTCCGACCGACACTAGGTCAAAGCAGTGATGGAAAAGAAGAGGATGGGAACGGAGGACTAAATATGAAACTGTAGGAATTAGGGTGTTTGCGTGTCGGTGCCCACAAAAGTCTGGATTTGCGCAGTGGGGCCTGAAGTTCGGCATTTTTTTTTTTTTTTACTTGCTAGTCTACCATAATCGTACTTTTGGTCCGTCCACAGTAAAGATCAAATCGAGTAGCGAGATAAATCAAAGCAACACTCGGCTTGGAAAAGAAAATTTTAAGCCGCTTTGCAATTTGATCCTCCCTAAGACTCAAATGAGATCTTTTCAGGACTTGCTTTAATACTTGGCTTTAAAAAAAAAAAGAAAAAAAAAGTCACGTCGCTTTGCAAATTTGACTTTTCCTCCAATTAAAATTGCCGCAGAACAGAACAGGCTGCCCCATCCGACGCGGTGTAATTTTCGCCTTTGCAGCCGTGGTCGGGCCGTACAATTTTCACCCTAAACTGGAAACAAACGGGGCGAGTGAATCAGTAAAGATGTCGGAGAAGACGGTGGTCAGATTTAGGTGCGAAGTCATATATAAAGCGACCACGATGAGATCAATTTCGTCGTCGTCGTCGCCGCCGTCGCTGTGAACGGAGAAAGGCTCGATCTCGTCTCCTCCGCGGATCTCCAGTCGCGTCTCCTGCTGCTCCTCCTGCTCCTCCTCCGGCTCGCGGCCTCGCGTTAGTCCCTCCCCCACGCGATCCCTCCGCCGCCTCCTCCGCCGTCGCCGGTGGACGAAGCGCCGCCGCCGCCGTTGCCGCCCTCCCCGCCCCTCGAGCCCCGATGGCGCTGAACCAGACGCGCGCCTGCTCGCCGGCGCTGCTGAAGCTGGGGCTGGGGATCATGGCCCTGTGCATCGCTGGTTACATTCTAGGCCCGCCTCTGTACTGGCATTTCGTGGAGGGACTGGCCGCCGTCAGCCGCTCCTCCTCCTCCTCCTCCTCTCCCTCCTCCTCCTCCGCCGCCGCCTGTCCCGCCTGCGACTGCGACTGCTCCTCTCAGCCTCTCCTCTCTATTCCCGAAGGTAATGCTCGGCGGCGCCGATGGATCTGGTGACCGGTAGCCTTCTTGGATCCGTTCTAGTTTGACGGATCTGTTCGGATCTGTTCGTGTTTGTTCTGGTTTCCGTGTTGTCGATCTTGCGAAGTCGTTTCTCTCTCTTTTCTTCTGCTGATGCTAGTGGAAGTGCGTCCACATTTAGAAACTGCGATTGTTGTGTGCAAATTTGGAATGAGTTCTTAACCGTTCTGTTTCAAGCAGGTTAATCAATAATTGAATAGCTTATTGAGTCTGTCGAAACCAGATTTGATAGTAATAGCTACTGGATAGCTTGTTGAGTCTGCCGTAAAAGGACAGCTATGTGTTTTGCTTCCCTCTGAAAAATATCATTTTGTGCCTTAAATTAATGAACCCATCATGGTTCTAATCTAAATCTACGGCCTTTCGTGAACTATATCCTTTAACTCCTTACTTTCTGCTGAATTACTTCTTTTTTTGAGTTGGTTTGAAGTTGCATTTGAGCTTTGGAACCGCATTAGATTTCTTTTCTGTCCTGCTTTTCTTATTGAATTCACCCTCATATGGAATGTCTACTATGCTCTGGCATAGTCTTGATCATGTCGCGTCGTGCTTGATGATTATTAATGCTAGAATTTCTGATTATGAGCAATGGCTCTCTGAATTTGGTGACCTATGCTTATTGAAAAATAACCTCCGCGGCATAAATGCAACTGCTACTTGCCTGTTTCATGTTTAGTTAGTGCATCATAATGGGATCTATGGTATTTGGCAAATTGGCAGGACATATGCAGAGTTTGATACTCCTTTGAAAACAATCTAGGATTCATCAAGTAGGATCTTTATTGGATCTTTGGCTTCCATGATAGTAATAACCTAGCATCTAGGCTGCGTATTTTGAGGGCATTAAATGCAAATATCCTCAAGAATTTGATAGCACTTATATTTTTTTGAGCAACACTATGTTCTCAAAATTCATAGTAGTAGCTGAGTGTGATTTATCTGTTTCACCATTGTTGCTTCCATTAGGTATCCTGAAAACTCTGAGAGTGGACTTGAGCATTGAAAACTTGAATAATTGATGATGAAGCTAGCTTGGCTTATGGGTAGCAAATCAATTGTCTGCTTCTTGACATCCAATGTGCAATGCATGCTACCATTGATGGACCATTCTTGTCCCACTGGATAAAGCCTTGTTTGAAATTCCATATTCTGTCAACTCTTGGACTATCTGGGACTGGACAATTTCTTGTAGGCATAATGTTTTTGGCTCTCCTTGTAAATGTGAAATTTTCATATTTTGCTGATACTTTTGATATATCTGGCCTGCTTTTATTAAGTTTCTGTTCCCTGGTACCTTAAATTTTTGGTTCTTCACTGGTGCATCTGTTGATTTATCCTCTGACTCTACTTTTGAACAGTTAATTGATGGCTAACTTTTACTTTTCTTATTTTCCCGTTCGGCTGCAGGACTCAGCAATGGTTCCTTTGCAGGTTAGTATCTTCTTTGTTATAGAACTGTATAATGATCCAAGAATGTGAAATTTTTTCATAAAGTTGGCATGTCTCTCTCATGTGCATGGAGCTAGTTGACAATTGGCAGGCAATGGTCAAATTGTCTCTGTTAAGTCTACTTATCCACTTCATTGCATTCTCTGTTTGCAACCGTATCTAATGTAATCCTTTCAGTGGCTACTACATAAGTTTGGGTTAAGTGCATCCGTCCAATATGGACAATTCGACGTCAACTCTTCATTGACATGGAGTTCAAAATGAGAAATTCCGTCATAAGTAGAATGGAATGAGAAAGTGAGAATGCAAATGTTCTATGTTCATTGAAGAAAGCACTATGGGCTTGTTTGGAAAGAAAAAGTTTGGGGAGATGTCAAGAGAATGATTATGGGAGAAACAGAATTCTTCATCCCTTTTCATTACGTGACCAAAGTGAGGAGACTGAAAATGCTGAGAATGTTAAGAGATTATTCTAAAATGTAAACTACCGGAATGACATTGGCATTTTATCTCTAGAAAGCTACGTATAGTTTTTCCTTTTCAATTGTTGGTGAGGAGACTAGCATAACAATTTTGTAGTTATTTGCCCACTTTAATTGGGTCCTTATTTTAAAAAAAAAGAAAAGGAAATGGTCATGAATATTGTGGCTATTTTCCTTATAGAAAAGGAATTTTGTAGTTATTTTCCACCTCTGTCAATCAATCTTATTTTCCTCCCAATTTTGTTCCTCTGGAGCCCTTCCTCCTAAATGAACATTGCTATTGAGAACTCCATCAGCTGATGTAGGAAGCTTGGAAATGGAGAAAATTGTAGTAGTTCCAATGGAGTATGAATGTCACTAGTTCAGTCTAGTTAAATTATTGGTTCCTGCTTACCCAGGTCCATTCATAACTAAATTTCAATTTCATATTTTTTTCACTTGATCCAGCACAAGTTTTTGAATGATGTGGTGTTGTGTATATGCAAATACATTTTTACTATACAGGATCTGTATTCTCAAGAATGAGACCTCTAATTTTAGGGAACCCAATGGCATAACCAGAGAGTATTTTCCTGTGACTTGGGTGCCTTTTAGTTCTTACCCTTTTTCTCTTGGCATCGTTAACCTTGGAATGGTTGCTTCTCAGAACGACATACTTGTCTTTAACTATTATGTACCTCGCAGATTGTGCAAAACGTGATCCGGAGGTCGGTGAGGATACAGAAAAGAATTTTGCGGAACTTCTTTCAGAGGAACTGAAGCTGCGTGAAACTGAAGCTTTGGAAAGTCAACAACATGCCAACATGGCTCTGCTTGAAGCCAAGAAGTTGACATCACAGTATCAAAAAGAGGCAGACAAATGCAATTCAGGAATGGAAACATGTGAAGAAGCAAGGGAAAAGGCTGAAGCAGTACTGGTAACGCAAAAGAAATTGACATCTATGTGGGAAATGAGGGCTCGTCAAAGAGGATGGAGGGAAGGAGTCACCAAAACTCGTTCCCAGTCTCAGGGAAATGTCCAGTCGGCTTAGAATATCAGGAGTTGCAAAATGCTCATGTTCGGTTGAAAAGGCACCAGAGGAAATTGTGCTCTTCGTTTCCAGGATTGGCGTTTGGTTCAATCTGATCTCAATCTCTGGCCACTGTCAATATCTGTCGCCATTTTCTATCGAGTGAGAAGTTCATTGCATTATGGAGCTATCTGAGAAAGCAAAGCAGATCAGATGACCCCGGTTCCCATAAGATAAAAGACCCTTAACTACCTTAGGCTATTAGGTTACTGTGTGAAGAACCCTGTCGATCTTGAGAGTGAACAATGGAAGTCCATTTTGCTGGGATAAGTAATTAGGATATGTTATCTAGGGATACGGATGGAATTAGGGGAACCATGAAGTCCCGAATCAATTTGGAAAACTATGGCTGATTGCTGTATTTTATTGCATCGAATTTTCTGTATGTCCTTTTCAGAATATTTTCTGTCATTGACAGACAGGATAATAAATTATTATGTGGGGGTTCTGTTTCTATTACGACTCAATGGCGTATGTCAGGTAATATGTCTTCCACAATGATGGAGACACTTGAAGAAAACACGTGCAAGGAACATGGTTCCATGAGTAGTAATCTTCTGTGGCTAATAGTTGATGATGTTCTCTCATAACCTAGTCTCCATTGTATTGATCTGGCTAGAGTCTAGGACTTTATGCACGCAATTTCCTCTCATATGTTAGGCTCAGAATCTCCGCACGTTATCAGTATCAGGATACGGGAAGACAGGACCAACGCCATGGTCAATGGTGAGTTAGCGACAACATCAATTCGACGGTGCTTTTACAGAGATTTCTGCTCAACAGTTTGGAAGGGTGCATCTGGAATGTAACGCAGAAGCCTTCACTTAATATCACAGCTAAATCAGTAAGTCTTCGATTGCGTGCCCCGGTGGCTGCACCTGTGAGCATGAGTGTTAAGATCACCACCGTCGACAATAGCACGACTCAGTTCTATCCAAAGAATAGTGAATGGCAATTAGTGCACGTGCCACTGTGATTGGAACAGAATTGAGAGTTTGAAGTACAGAAATGATTTGAGAAGTTAGATTCTGACATGTCAGTCGCCGTGAGGGGAGAAAACCCTCCATTGTTACAATGATCTTTACGACTGGAAAAAAGATCTACACTGATTTCATTACCCCCCTGGGACGGGGAGCAAAGCATAGCCACAACAACAAGAGAAACACAACTAGACACGAGGACATATCTGCACATGGCACGATAAGTCTCTAGGCACCATCTTCTCTACGCACGTCATGAACAGGAACACGAATGCTGAGGTCGTCCATGTTGATAGAGCCTTGGATGCTCAACCCGTGTTCATTTGCCAAGTGCAACAAGCATATGAAGCATAAATGAGGGGAGATCTCGCGGATGCTCGCAGCAGCTCTACAGTCGGCTGGAAAACCGGCCAAGATCTGCTTGAAAGATATGGCTTCTTCTGGATCCTTCTAATCAAAGCAAATCGATTATATCACCTTTTTTCTTTTAGAAATGAATAATATTTCAATATCCAAAACAATGAATACACCACATGACAATTGACAAGTATAGGACTATTGCGTGAGTCATTAATGGAAATCGGGAGAGATGGGTTGTCCAAAGGCCTTGAGTGCAGTTTTGGACATAATACTTGTCCCTAGCAAAACCATAATTCAAATCTTCCTAGAATCATTCACGACGGAAATTGAGAATGCTCAGACCTACTCACGTATGGATAAAGGGTTTCTACAAATCCTCAAGAATCAAAATCCTCTGGGATGTCTTGGCCGTTAGAGTGAAAATGTGAGTCTATCTCACGTTGGTGGCAAATCCTTTAAGCATTTGTGTGTTACTACACTCTGTAGAGGTATTACGACAAAATACACGCGATTACAATAGAGCGACGATGACAAATCTGTTACTCAGGGATCCATAGAAGCTCCCCACCATATGGATGATTTGGAAACTACAGTCCTGGAAATTTTGATGAGTAGTGCTTCCACTTAATTTATTTGACAAGTTGAAGAACTAATTACAGGACTGTGCAAGAATGTGCTCATCAAGGACATCAAGTTCAAGCATAGATTTATCATCAGCATCTTTAAATAAATAAAATTCTTATATCGACGGTAAAGCCATAGTTCAGCTAGAAATAACAATAACAATTGGCTTTTCTGGTAGTGACTATGACTCTTAAGAAAGCATGACACGGTCCACCATCTTGGATTTTAGGACAGGATGCACTAGCAGACCTTTCAATTAGAGTTGGCCATTTAAGGGGAGAAGCTAAGCATACCTGAATAGACATTTCAGGAGGTTTAAGAATATGGTCCCAAAGAGTCTCTTTCAGTGCTTGGACATCAACTTGCTTAGAAGTTTTGTCATACTTAACTTCAATTTTATTTACCTGAAAAGGAAGCCGTTATAATGATAAGTAAATATGAAAAGATGCACCTAGCGCACTCTGCACCTTAATGAACAGACTAAAGAGGTAAACTAACACAACAAACATTGACAAATTGAAAAACAACCTGGCGGGGCTGAGAAACAAGTGTGTCAACATCTTCCACATCACTATGGATATCTCCATCATCGAATTGTGGGTCAAATACACTCTCGTGGTCCCAAGAGGTTGAGGGTCCATAACCATCAGATTCTCTCGGCTCATCTGAGATCGAAGGAAGGCTTTTCAACATTACCAAAATCGCCAAATATACCTAAATATGCATTCATAGGACATAGCTATACCTGACCATTTTTTCTGTTTCCTGCCAAGGCACTGCAGCAAAGTGAAGCATATATCATTGGCATAGTTTGGCAGGATTAAAGAAAGAAAACATATATCCACTTGTAAAAGCTTACCATTACATCCGGGAGGAGAAATAATTTCACAAGACTCTCTGGTTGGTAATGGCAATCTTCTGGCAATCTGATGTTACATGGAGCTCTATTTGCAGGCAACATCAGTGACTTGGGATTCTTGGGAGGAGCAAATATATCTAGCATATCCTTGTCCAGAAAGCTTGTGAAATCGATGTCAACTTCTGCTTGTTTCTTATATCTAGTTTTTTTAGCAGTAGTTGGTGAACCATTTTCCACAGCATGCTTCTCTTCCTTTCCTACATCAAGGTTCAAACTACATTATCTATCCACAAAGTGACAGGAATGATCATGCCTTCTGCAACTACACGTTCACCATACCTTTAGGTTTCCGGAACTTCCAATGTTCAGGCCCTGCCCAAGCATTGTGCTGTGTGTTAAAACCCAAACCGAGGAATAGATAGCTTTCGACTTCCTCTACCTTTTCTTCTGAATCAGGGTCATGATAAGAAAATAATTCATTGTCCTGCAAAAGTTACCAGAAGTAAATGAGAAACAACTTCATCAAATCCACTATAAAGAAATAGAAAATCATAATAATCTCTATTTGGTTGCAGAAACTATAAGAATATGTGTAATAAATACCTCAGTATGCATGGGAACTGTTGGATCCACACAATTTAAGTCTTCCACAACCACGCTCGTATCACCATAATCATCATCCTGGTCCCAGGTACTAGAGTTTTCAAATGTGTCAGGAGCATCAAACACATTGCTGCTGCTACATGTAGCATCAGTTTGCTCTTCTGGCTTCTGAAAGACAGGATCCGTTGGCCTTCTATTGTCTTCATCAAATTGATCAACTATAATCCTTAAGGTTGGTGTAATTTCATCCTTCGTTTGCATGTCCAGTATCATTTGTTCAATATATTCTGTTAAGTAGGCCAGTGAAATGTCAGTAATTTTTTACAAAGCCTCAAGTACAAGAGCAAGTTGACACAAAATACTATCTGTTGTATTGATAGCAACAGAAAGGCAACAAACCTTTTGCGAATGAAAGATCGACTGTCTCTAATTTATCATTTTGAATGTCTGACACGCACTTTCCAGGTACTTCCAAAGAGTCAAATAGCACCCGGCACCCACCATATACTCCAAGATTGTTCAACAACAAGCCCTTTGCTCCACCTTCATCAAATTGTGCTGAGGTCTGATGGTATAGAGGATCCACCAAAAATGCAACTAGAATGGAAGAGATCAAGCTAATTTTTAGAAAAATTGACCAATAAATCTCAAAATCATACAAGATGAGGCTGAATGAGCAGTCACCATCAAATTTCTTCACATTGAGAGCCTCAAAGGATGGTTCAAGTGTTGATAATGGTGATATCTGCAGGCAAAGACTTCTGTTTGCTTAAAGATTGAAATTCGATTACTTGAATTCTAATAAATTTGTTTTTATTTTCATTATATAAAACCAAAACCTTCTTGTCCGTATCTTTCTTTGAATGACACTCTTCCTGTCCACCATCACCATTAGGATCCTCCACAACACCATCTGCAACAGATTTATAAAGAAAACGCCACAGTTACATCAGATTATTAACATGAAGCAAATTCAAGAAAGCTATAATATATTTAGAACCAGAATCATCTCTATGTAAGAGAATAACACCCTACCACACAAATCCATTTGCAGTTAACAGAAGATGTTGTATCTACTAATTGATAGGCAAACAGGACTGATGCCACTGACCTTGTTCATTGTCTTGACCTGCTCTGTTCATTCCCCCAAGGACTTTGTAGGCCTCTGAATGCACAGAATCAACTCTCATCGAGTATATCTTAACTCCAGCTTCCAACGTGCAACTTGCCTGAACGGAGAAATGCAAAGGTACAACATAAAGATTTAGGCATCAAAATTTCCCGTGGAAAGATTTGCAGTAGAAGTACAACATACAGATTTGGGCATCAAAATTTCCTCAGAAAAATTCACAACCAGCGAGCACTCAAACACTTCTTCTAAATTTCTAGAAGAGTTGGCTTCTGGAAATTGAACAGAAACTTGTTTTTACCACGTCTACACAGTTACGCTACCTTAAACTGATTAGCTGCTTTCGAAAATTTCATAATTTACCCCAACGAATGCAATTTATATAAAATGCGAGCCCGAGGAGAACTATTCCTCAACTAACCCATAGACATTATAGCTACGGGCACAAGAGCTCACCTTTTGAAAATTCGTCTCCGTGTCATTTTCTTCCTCGACCTTAATAATCTCATAGAGATGGTCTATCAATCCCAGCTCCCACGTGTTCTTCTGGTTGATTTTCTGCACCAACAACACTCAAAAGTAACCAGACGAATCGAGAGCGCGGCCGATCACACTCTACCGAGGTCAAAAAAGGAAGCCAAAAGAAGAAAAAAAAAAACGAGCATACATTCTCGCTCGCGAGCTTGATGCAATTGTGGAACAGCTCGAGAATCTGCTGCTTCCCGAGGCCGGGGTCGGCGTCGCCGCCTGCAGGCGGGGCGCGCTGGGCGGGGGCGGCGGCGGCGAGCTTCCGGCGGACGGCGGCGGCGCGGGCGGCGCGGGCCTGGGCCCGCTCGAGGTCGTCGTCGTTGGAGCCGAGGAAGAAGGGGCTCGTCGGGGACTGGATCCGGTTGGCGATGGGCCGGTGCCTAGGGCTGAGGATTTCGGCCATGGAAGCCTGAGGCGGCGGCGGAGGAAGAGGAGGAGGCGGAGGAGGCGGAGGAGGGCGGGCCTTAGGGCTCCGGAGCGTCGAGATTCCGGAGGGGGAGTTTGCAGTTGAGAGAAGGAGGAAGCACGGAGCGTCGTAGGAAAGGAGAAGGAGGGAGTGAGAAGAGAACGGATAGATCCGGTTTCGGTTTTTCCTCTTTTTCCCTCCGTTCGGTAGCGTTTGAATTCTGCGGGGACCCAAAAAAATAAAAAAAATAAAAAGAATTCTGACGAGGGGAGAGCGATTTGCTGTGCTCGGGTGTATCTGTTGCTACAGTCTAGTGATCAATGGATTGGCGACACGTGCGCATCCCCTTTGCCTAGGCGGACTTCGCGGTCTGATCGTGCGAATCGACGAACTATCTACCTACGAAAATTATTTTTCTTTTGTCGAGCCAAAAATGAATAATTTAAAGGGTTTTTTTTCTAAAAATAATCATTAATATCACTTATAATAATTAACTAATAAATAATTATATTATCATCGACATGTCCGAATATTTCTTGTTAAAATTTTTCATTCATTACTTTTTATGCGTATGTGTTGGGGAAATTTAATTAATTTATCTCCTATGACAATGATCAAAATTCTAGTAAATTTCCAGTGACAACATGTGCGAGGGGCAAATTTCTTTAATCTTCTCTGGTGAATTTAACTTTTAGAATACGTTTTCAATTTTTTAGTTTTTAGGAAAAAGGCTTATAAGATTCAAGTTTCATTTAATCTGTGAAAAATAAATGATGTGGAAAATATTATATTAGAAATAATTAAAATAACGTGGATCTTATAAACCACATAGATTTGAAGATCAGACTAAACAAGAAAAGTAAAAATTAGACTTGAAGGCCTTCCAAACGGTCGGTCCAAACCAATGAGAAATCGAAAGAGAATACAATATATAAGATCTCTCCGAGTAATCCTTCTCGTATGACCCGGGAAACATACTATACACCAGCAGAAGAGTCACTTCTTAACCTGCTGCTAAATGGAGAAGGATCCAAAGTAACTCGAATGACGTTCGGCACATACAAATGCAAATACATTCACCAATGATCAGGATGAAGACGGCCCTGCATTCTCGAGAGAAGCATTTCTGAGCAGCAGCATACTATATGCAAGTACAAAGAGCGACATTGCAGGCACCGTCTCACACCAATCTCAACCACGGGAATTCTGGGAAAGTGATCTGCTGATACACCCGGATAGATTGATTCACACAGTGTGGTGATCGGATAAGATTGAGAAGGTTCTTCATCTAGTTCTTTTGGTGAACGGCTATTTGGTGGATGTCCATGTCCTTCAACATGACGGAACGGCCACATGAATCACAAGGGGCAGTTCTTGATCCACAGATGCTCTCATGCTCACACAGACCTCTTAATTTGTCTCTCAGGTCCGCTGCAGTGTCTCCTGCATGGACCATGTCCCCGCAGAAACGACACGCGATCAAGCGTAAGGGGCAAACTGAAGCTTGGTGCTCCACCTGCCAAACAAAGAAATAACATAAGTACAATAATTAAGTAGACGTATTCTAGCCTCGAACTTTTCTCCCCTCAAAATGCTCAGCATCCCAGAGATGTAATGTCATGTCTTATATCTAACTGCATATTTGCCACAATGTGCAGCCTAAACCTATCGTTAGGGTATACTCATTATATGCACATCTCGACAACGTGTTCGAGACATGCATTCATGTTGGACATCCAGACACACTGACCAATTCATGACAGTCAATGATTCAAGATAACGTACTGAAGAAAGCAAAAATCACAAGAGCCCTTGGAAATAATCTAAGACATTAATGTGAAAGATGTTTTAGCAATTTTTAGCAGAAGGAAAAGCTGTTTATATCTTAAACAGCAGAAATACAAGAACACGTAGCTTACCATTTGCACCTTTTCCAGGATAACTCCACAAGGACATTGGATTGGCTCATGGAACACTTTCATATGCTTCTCCATTTCTACTTGCTGAAACGGTTGTCCACATTTGTCACAATGCACATGGTTCTTAGCCTCCTCAACTCTTAAAACTATTCCACAACCCACATGCTGACAAACAACGTTATGTCTGCTGCAATACGCTTCATGCAGTGCTACAGTTCTACTGGGTATGAAACGCTTGCAGTTTCTACACTCCACAGTATCCATCTCTGCAGGTGAAGATGAGGATCCAGCCTGTTGACCCACTGTCCTCTGGATATTATCATTAATAATAACTGATACCAGGAATTTACTTGTTCCCTTGAAGCCATAGACACCAACACTATAAGTGCCTGCTCCAAGACCCTTATCCTTGAAGCTAAGAATCAGTGTCTTTGAACCCACATCATGTGAAGACCATTCATGCTGATGTCGGTTCGGGAATATAAGGGGATGCCTGGATATGTAAAGATCAGTGTCTCCCTCATCTGTTTCTGCTTCTATCTTCACCTCCACCGTGGCATTTTGAGAAGATATCTTCTCCCAGACATCATTTTCAATGGAAAACTTGTAATAAACATAGTTGCCTTCGTCAACCATTCCAGACTCAGACTTTCCTGGTGTCAGGGGTATGAGCCTGCGCTGATCTGTCCCCTCCAGATTAGAATCAGGGCCAACTATATCAACCTCAATGTCAGTTTCTAAAACTGACACACTTGAAGCAGGTTTCAAATCAAGTACACGTAACCTGTATATAAAGTCACCATAATTTACAGTCACAATCTCATTTTGAGAAAGAGTCGCATGCTGCCGCAGGCTCGTTTCAAGAATAGCCTTGTGATTGGGCAAGTCAGAGAAGCCCATCCCCTCAGGCTGAAGTTTTGCATAAGTTCCTTTTGGGAGCCAGACATAACGGACTTCAACCAATGGAGTCGCTGGCGAATCTGACTGGAAAATGTTACTCCATACATGAGGTGGAAGTCCAACAGAACCTTCCTCTGCAGTAAACTCTAACACACCACAATGGGTGGCCCCATTCTCCTCATCGTCAGTTTTCATATCCACAGGATTACCCTGTTGAACCACTGCCAACCGAAAGTACATAGGCCCCTTATCAAAGGTACCTTGATCAGACAATTCAGTGAAACAGGAAGGAGGCAATTTGATCTTATCGCCACTGCCCTGAAATGGCACTGCCTCCAGCAGGCGGTAGAATGAAATTCCTTTCCCAGTCAGCAAACTCTCATTCATTTGCTGCTCCTCCTGCAGTTAGGTAAATGTAGAGTTAAGCTAAAGGATGCATCTCCTAATCACATAAACGAGAAAGAACATACCACTAAAAGATCAGAGAACATATGTAATGTGCCAGAGTATTAGCATTACTTTAACTGACTCCAACCTGAGAGATACACTTTCTTTGTAACTTATTCAAAAAACCACGGGACCTGAGTCTACAAGAAGGAAGTTCAGAGAACTCTAATCACACAAGTGCAGCTTGATTACAATGCACATCGAAGATTTTAATAGTCACCATCTCGAGGATAACACACAATAAACTCAACCAATTTGGCAATTGTTTTTTGAATGCTACCTTGTGTGACCCCCATGCCACCATCCTTTCTGTTAGAGTTGAGAGGTATTAGATGGGCCCCACTCCTTTGCGTTGTATGAATAATTGGCTCAAAACAGAAGATTTTAAAGAGGCAGTTATTAGTTAATGGAACAATAGTTCTTTTGGAGGGTATGCCAGTTATGATTTTGCTTTCGATGCTCAAGGAGCTAAAATACATTCTGAAACAATGGAGTCACAAGAAGGTAGGAAAGCTGGGAAATAAAATTAGTGAGACAATTCAACAAGTTGATAAGCTTGACGATAGGAGATCCAGGTGACTCTATTGGAGAAAAGCTTTAGGAGAATAGAATGGGAAAATGACTTGCCTTTTTTATTCAAAAATGGAAGGAACCTCCTGAGACAGAAGTCTCGGGAGATTTGGCTTGATGAGGGTGACAGAAACACTAAATTTTTTCATAAGATGTCCAATGCTCATACAAGATATAACTTCCTCAATAAGTTGGAACTCTTTGGCAGAGGTTGTTGAAAATTGGATGACATGAGTGTGCAACTATCTGAATCATGCTGGTTTATATAGGGATAGATGTGTCGAGAGATCAGAATTGGAGGGGATGACTTTTACTTCTTGATCCTGATATGGCTGAAATGGCAAATACCTTTCGAGGAGGAGGAGATTAGAAGGACATTCTTGTATTGCAATGGAGATAAGGCACCGGGTTTGGATGGATTTACGGTGATTATCAAAAAAAATTCACGAAAATTGGGAGGTTGTTCGTGAAGACCTCCTGAAAGTTTTCAAAGAGTTCCATACTTCATCAAATGCTAAACACTTTGCGTGGCTCATGCACTTAAATGAAAGCATAAGACATATGTTCTACTCCTGAAAGAAATTCCAAAATGGCCAGATGTGAAACTAGCTAGTACAGACAATCATCTGAAATCTAAATTGAGCATAACAAAGCATGCCCTCACCTTGACATACAGGGTGTCATATGTTAGTCGGGAACAAAGCATGTAAATTGATTTCTTTTCCTGTTAAGTTTTCCAGCAACTAGATTGATTAAATACATAACTTTAAACCTCAGGAATTCTTATGTATGATATCACCAACATAACACCCTTCACATGAGAATATAAAGTTAAATATGGTTCTGGCTAGTTGAAAGTTGCTTTACCCAGATTCAGCATAATAATCAGTAGTTGCCTAAGATGAGAAGGGACATCTTAAAGCAAAAATGGCTACATCTGCACCCCTCACTCAATTAGTTATCTGAACATAATCGACTTGGGACTCAGCTCTAGATTGCATATCATTCAAAACAAGATCCTACTTACATGTTTCAGATCTTTTCTAATGACAGCCCTATCCATTTAACTGCTAATATTAATAAGCACTAAGCAGAAGGGTAGAACAATAGCAAGCCACAGGGATTACCACAAGTCCACAAACTGCACAACCTACATATCCAGCATGGTTCATTAGGAGGAAAATTATAGAACACAACCAGAGGTCTCATAACAATGGCAACATCAGTCCATGCAAGAACTTCGATCAAGGCTATATGGCACAAGCACGGCATTAGTGGCAGCTGCAATAAGATGAGGTCGAGGGCAATCCTTTCTCCGCTCCACTAGACTTAGCAATATATCAAGCTTTAAGCCAATGCCTCAAGTGGAAGTTTTGTGCAGATATGATCTGAAACTAGAGCTACAAACACTAATACCACAATGGGTATTTTGCTTTGATAGGTAATGAACCACCCATTGACATTTTCACTGATAGCAAATTTGAGTTGGGAGACTACTTGAGCATGTTCATAAGGAACCACCCACTTCTGACGGCCACAAATTGTGGCTAAATCAAAGCACCTAAATATCCACCCCACCAAAGAATCGAACTTTCCTAACCCGGTAGCCGGATTCGAACTCAAGCCATGCGTCGGGCAACCAAAGCGATTCGAATTCGATAAAAGGAATTTACTCAGACTAGGAATCGCAACGGCCGACCGGAATTCCGATCACCTCATTCCATCGGAACGAGGAGGAAGCGAATGAAGGTACCTTTTCCTGCGCTTCGAGAGCGTCCAGCCTCCGGGATCGCTGGACCGCCTCGATGGCCTCCCGCTGCTTCCTGGCCCCCTCCTTCGCCTTCCTCTCCTTTTCCAGCCTCGCCTTGGCCTGCGCTTTCCGCTCCTTCTGCTCCTTCTCCAGCTTCTCCCGCGCCCTCCTCAGCTCGAAATCCATCTCCCCAAGGCCCCCCTTCTTCTCCGCGGCGACGACGCGATGAATGATCTGGACTGAATTTTATGGAGGCGATGAATGATCGAATGGGAATTGCAAGTCGATTTTCCTTCCTTGTCGAGTAAGAAAGGAGAGAGATGGAGAGAGAGTTGGATTCCTGCTCCTGCTCTGTTTGCTTTCGTCTTCTCTTCCTCCGTGGGAAATCGAACGGAAGAGACTCCGGAACAATCTGGGCCTTTCCGGATTTCACACTGACTTTGGGCTCATGTCTTCTCGTTTTCGGCCCACTTAGATCCTTTCTTGTCAAAATAGGCCCAATTAAAATCTGAACGTGAAGCAAGGTCCGATGACACGGTCGTCTATACGGGCAAATTAGATTCGACCAAAAACAAAAACATTTGGGCAAATTAAGATAGTACCCCCCCCCCTAACATTTGGATGGAGTCAATAGTTAGGGAGCACATGACCACAATAGTCCAAAATATCGAGGGGCAAATTGTAAAAATTGAAACAAGACGAGGTAACTTGTCATAATTCCAAAATGTTTGAGGGCAAAATGCAAATTTCTGTCGTGTATTCAGGAAAAAGTTCAAGAAAAAGGCAGAAAGTGGTTTGATAATTTCAATGATTATACCTTTTCTCATCCTATATGTACGGACAGAGAACAACTTTAGGAGATAGAATAGATTAATTTAGAGCATGGAACAATTTAAGGGGTTTGAGAGCATATGTGTGCACTGTGCAACGGGAAATTGCTTGTGCATCCCGGTATGTGTGCTACGGGAAGATCGACACATTAGTAAGAATTGATAGAATATTTAAAGAGTTTCCAACACCGAATAAAATAAAAGGAAATCACCAAGAAAAATATATTTTGATGTGATTTCACACAGACCTTAAAATAAGGGTGCGGATGTTTTCATATGATGAAATGGAAAGGAGTATCTCAGTGATTCTCCAGGCTTTCCGATTTGCTATTTCCTAAAGAAAAATTGGCACGGCAATTGAAATTGCTTCATTTTTATTTATTTATTTTGTCACTTCAATCAAGGTCCATGGATCAAGATCAAAGATGGGGACATAACAAAGATATCCGGCGAACGAGAAAAGCTAATGAGCATAACAATTCGAGGAAGAAACATGCCGATTTAGTCAACAAAAATGGTGTTGAATTTAGAAGGAGATATTAAGAAAAAGTTAATCTAAAGGGTATACACGAAGGATCAATCAACTTGGCAAGTTTAATCGTATATCATATTCTCCTTTAAATTGTTTGGATCCTCTTTGTGACATATTTCGTCATTTATTTCTTGGATTAGAATGTAAAAATCATCTGTATGTAACCTGTGACTAAATGGCAAGCACCCTCTTTCAAAATGATTGAAAATGGATATGACACGAAAGACCATTTGGAATTGACATGCTCAATAGAAAAGTGTCAGAAGTCTACGAGCAGTAACGTAGTTAGCTTTGTCCTTTAATTTGGCAAAAAGACTATATATTTTCTATCATATAAAAATTTTGCAAAATAAAAACATCATAAGTGTCGTAACTTTTAGATAATACTTACCTGAAAGTTATAACTTTTTTTTCGATTACTTGAGTGATATAAATTTTAAAAAACATTCATTTGAGCACCATAATTTTTGAATGATCACTTTTAATGCTATAACATTTTATAAATATTCATCTAGAACTTGATTTAGTATAGCACTTGTTGTGAACGTTTTTAAGAGCTTATAACACTCAAGTAATCGACAAGTTATATAACACTTAAATAATAGCAAAACCATTGGGGGTTTGCCTCAGTGGCCATCCTTCCATCTTGGGGGTTCAAATTCTCACATTCTTAGGGGGGATTGGGGTGGGGACGATTTCATTTCACGAGTGGGTTTCGACTCCCACGCCCTACATGGAGGCAGGGCAAAAGTTTGAGAGTGAGTGTTAGAGTCGGATTAACGTAGGACCAACCAAAAAAATAAATAAATAATAATAATAGCAAAAAAAGTTATGGCGCTCATACATAAGTTATGACATTTAAGAATAAAAAAAAATTATGGGCCTTAAATGAGTATCATACAAAAGTTATGACACTTGTAATGTCATTTTCCCAATGCAACCAAATAGTGATTTCTAGGAGATTAACGAGACTCAATATAGCTATTCAATGTCAATCCTAAACCTATTCTATCCGCCAATTCAATTCTAAATCTTTCAATTTTGACAACTTAGTTTTTCCCTAAACTTTCAACATAGTTATTCCGGTCAATTTTCAACTAAAATTGTTGATATGATGGTGCACCACGTAGGATGGGAGGCAATGATTAGATTGTTGCATAAGCGATTTTTGGCTGAAATCGACTAAAATGACCACATTAGAATTTCGCACACTAAATTGGCAAAATTAAAAAGTTTGGAATTAAAATGACATCCGTATAATAGATTTATAACTCATTGGACAATGTCTTCATTAGTTCAATGTAGCTATTTATTCTGTTGAAATAGTTTCAAAATTGGAATTTGTAACATTGCATGTAACACCCGTTTTAACAACAGCCTCAAAACTCAACAATCGACATATATAGGACTAGAATATTCTTTACCAGTCTTATTTAATTGATCATGAAAACATGACAGAATAGCTTTGACACATAAGTTTTTCGAGCACAGTTAACAGGTCCAACTTCCAAGTGGATGGACCAAGGAGACAACTATTAGCGCCATGGATAGTGTTGACGATCATTCTCCAGGTCATTTAGGGCCTGTTTGGTAACCATCTCAACAGTGCCAGATTCTGATTTTTTGTTCCCAGAATCAGTTTGGGACGAGAATCGCGTTTGGTAAAATTTTTATTCCCTCGAACAAATTTGTTCCCAGAATTAGTTTGGGACGAGAATCAAGAATAAAAAAAAAAAGTTGATTCTTGTTCCAGGAACAAAATTGAGAATCAAAACTCTTCTTCTTCTTCATCGACCGCCATCCCGCGGCCACCGCCCGCCGCCGTGCGCGGTTGCCAGTCGCCGGAGGCTCTCGTTTGGCCTAAAAAAAAAAAAAGAGAAAAAAAAAGGAAAAAAAGAAAATTAAAAAAGGAAAAAAAAGAAAGAAGAATAGGAGAAAAAATAAAAATAATAATAAAAAAAGAAAAAAAGAAAATTTAAAAATTTAAAAAAAGAAAAAAAAAAGAAAAGAAAAGGAAAAAGAAAAAAAAAGGAAAAAAAGGAAGAAGAATAGGAGATAAAATAAAATAAAATAATAAATAAAGAAAAAAAGAAAATTAAAAAAAGAAAAAAAGAAAAAAAGGAAAAAATTATTTAAAAATTAAAATAAATTGATTTGGAATAGAATTAATGAACACGTTACCAAACGCAATTCTATTCCAGAATAAAAAAATTTGTACAGTTACCAAATACGTTTTTTTACTCAGAATTAGTTCCCGGGAACAGAATAAAAAATTAATCATTTCTGATCAGAATTTGTTCCCGGGAACAGAATCGTTACCAAACGTGCCCTTAGTAGTTATCGAAATTCATTGTCCTTTTTCTTTTTTTTTTGTCGGTCCTACGCTAATACTACTATAACACTCACTTTTAGACTTTTGCCCTGCCTCCTTGCAGGGCGTGGGAGTTGAAACCCACTCCTGAAATGAAATCGTCCCCACCCCAATCCCCCATGAGAATGTGGGGATTTGAACCCCCAACCTCCCCCTTCCAAGATGGAAGGAAAAAAAAAGTTCATTGTCCTTTTCTCTTTGCCCCTTATATTTTCTCTCTGTAACGTGGAAGATTCTGGGGATGAGCAATAGCAAAATCAATGCCATCGACACTGCTCACTTTCCTGATCCGTGCCTTCCCATGCCGAGTGAGCTGCGTGCACTTCAGACCTCGCCCTTCTAAATTGGATCTCATGGCTGTCGCATCTATATTCCAAGTAGCAAACGATGCAAGATTCTGCGAAAACTGGACAGAGATCTAGGAAACAGGGTCTCCTGGTCCAGAAAGAACTCTCGGTTTGCCAGATGACACATGCACCCGCCTCTTCCTAGGTTCATTCTGCTTGTTCTTTTGGTCGCAAACATCATGCCTCAAATTCAGTTTTTAATGACAGTGACATTAACAAGAAGTACCCTACATTTTCCTGGTACATCTGCATCTGATGACATGAGGCCCGTCGCTAGAACTCTACCATGGAAAGCATTTGGCATTTGATTCTCTCGATTAACCATCCCCTTTTTTCTGCTAATTATGCATCTCCAACGTGAGTCACCGCGTCCAAATTAGGTTAGGCCAGGTCAAACCGACAAAGGAGAGCACAGGTTTCTGCTACTTCTAAGGTTTTCTTTTAGATCATCCGATCATGCTGTTTGTTGTAGCATGACAGGGTCTCGGTATGTATGTACACTATAGAATGTACAGAAAACTAATGCGCGTCGAAATAGCTCCACGAGAATTTTCTTTCTAAGGAACAGAAAATAATCAGTAATTTATTAGTTGTCCATGACCAACTACTCGAATATATACACATACAACATGGGAAGGAAAGCTTGAAAAATGTGATTGCATGACTGGCAAAAAGGGGGGATTTCTACCTTCCAGACATTAGATTCACCAGAGCGTTGTTCTCGTAGAAGGAGCCAACATCCCAATCGTCCGTTGAAGATGAAAGCGTCATCAGGGCCACCACAATAGATCTCATGCTGGGGCGCAGTTGAGGATTCTCTTGTGTGCAAGCTTTCGCAAGCTGGGCCATCTGTGCACGTAGAAAACTCAGCAGTTATAATGTCAATTTACTCACAAGGGAAAACATAAATGGCAGAATGATTCTCTCAGGACCCCCCCACCTTCCGGACGGAATCAAGCGGATAATTATCTCCAAGCCTAGGGTCAACAAGTTTGCAAAGGTCCTCTCTGGGATCAGGTTGGTTAAGAACCTCTTCAAACTGCAGATGATGAGATTACAGCAATCAATTATGATAATTTTGCCAGAAACAGTGCATGAATTGCAAAAGCATACAAGGAGGCAAATCACAATCATGATATGCGTCCACAAAAGTGGAGAAAAAGCTCCTCGCTAATTCACATGAAACTGGCAGCAAAATAAAAGTTAAAATAATAGATTCCAGATATAATTTGCTTGTTCAAGCTAAAGATAAAGTTCTAAACCTGTATCGTACATTTTGGAGCAAAAGTCTCTGATTACTATTAACTAGCTGTAAAATAGAACAAGGGAAAGAGAATAACCAAAGCAACGAGGCCCCTTGACTCAGCAACAGAACCATTTGGCTTGACTATAGCATCCTTGGCAGAAATAAGTTCATAAAGGACCACACCGAAAGCGTACACATCAACTTTAGGAGAGACATCGCCATACTGGGCATATCTGCAAAGACGAGAAAAATTAATTACGTTGTTTGTGTATTATCCAAAGCCAGAATGAATCAATACTCTCCATGATTTGCGTTAATGTTTGGGTTAACTTGCAAAGGAAAAAGCAGAACTCTTCCACTAGTTTTGAGCTCAACTGAGCAACAGCGGTGATGGATAGTTGAGTAGTGTTGTTTCTTTAGTCATAATGATCATATCTGGTCATAATTTGATTAGATTCTGCACAGCAAATGATATTGTACTTCATGAATAACAGTTTTTCTTGGAATAGCCCCTTTCCTTTTAACTTGAAACCTGGATGCTACCTATCACGATCCCAAAAATGCTCACAATCTCAAATCAGCGATGGCAGAAATGCATTACAAAGAACTTGGCTTCCTAACTTCTTCCAAACAGAGGATTTCTTTAACACTGTAAATAAATAAACAATTGCTTGTGTTTGTTCTATCCCATCAGCGTGACCAGTGTCAATGCCCTCCTACATAGATATCACATTGAGAAAGAGAGAGAATCATACTCGGGCGGCATGTATCCAAATGTCCCTACAAGTCGTGTGGGGATAGATGTGCTTCCAACCTCTGTCAACTTTGTTAAGCCAAAATCTGCCACCTGTCATACACTACCTTGTTAGTCCAAGAACTGAAGGGTCCATCCTGGTGCAAAATTCAACAGAGAATAACCTTTCCATGGAAGTTCTTGTCTATCAATATATTTGCCGATTTAATGTCTCGATGGATGTATACTGGTACTGTATGCTCATGGATATATTCAAGACCTCTTGCAGAATCCAGGGCAACCTGAACCCTGGTAGACCATGGAAGCAGCTCCTTATCTGAGAATCGATGGAATGTAGAAATCGTCACTGGTCAGAGAATGTATACAATACTCAACAAATAATGTCCTCAAAATGTGCCCAATCTCACCCGAGCGACGCAAATGTTCGCTTAAGTTTCCATTCTCGATATACTCGTAGACAAGGAAAAGAGAACCCTCAACACAGTATCCAATCAAACGCACCTGAATGAACCATTAAGATAAGTCTTTATTTGATAACTAGTAGAGAGTAATGACATGAATTTAGATGCAGTTCAGGATTTTTGCAGCAACAAGGGGAGCTTCTCAACAACAGATTTTTCTAGTGGACATATCCAGATGATACGCATCACTGAATTTGGAAATTCAGAGAAATGGAAACAGATGCACCAAATATTAATCATGAACAAACAGCACGTGAAAGCACTACGTCTGGGTGCATGAATATCACAGCCACACATGGTCCAAAATTTATACATCCCCACATAAACCGTAGGAAACGCATAAGATTGACTGACGTGGAAAGGTGTTTCCTTCAAAAAGAACAAACTACTATAGGCTGGAAATTATGGATTTACCAGGTTAAGGTGATGAACATGTGTTAGAACCTTCAATTCAGCAAGAAATTCTTTTGTAGCTTGCATATCCATCTTCTTAATTGCAGCCTTCTGCATGGTTTCCAAGAAGAAAGTTCTGTGAGTGTAATAATACAAATTGTACCGACAAGTAATTGCAGCATGGTAGAGCATAACAGCGGTTTCAACTAAATACAGAATCCCCTCATCTTATTTTCCATTATTGAACCAGATAGAATACTACTGGAGAATTATCGCGAGCTAAGCAGCATGTAAGCGACTGGAGTCAGCTCTAGAGTCTGTAGAATAAAATACGACAGTGCTGCCCAGATTGAATTTCAATAAGTTCTCCCTCATTACCATGCTTCTTGTTAAGTTACTTTATTAAGTTTCTTTTATTATCAAGCTAGGGAGTGTTAAGTTACTTTATTAAGTTTCCTTTATTATTAGAGTTTTATTTCCTTTTTTACTTACATAAGGATATTATTGTTATATGCAATTTATATTCAATATAAATACAACAGGTGTAGGGTTTCTGTGAAAACAGAAAACTACAACCCTCTCTTTGTTTCTTTTACGTTCTCATTCTCCTCCTTCTCTCTTCTTCTTTCTCTCTTACTATTTGCTGCGGGTTCTCTAATCAGCTTTGTGACACTTCTCATGAACTCACACCACCTTAACCAACTATATTAGCCATACATTAAGTGCAAAAGCTATTTTTTGACGAACCTCGCCTCTCAATACAGCATAATAGACAGCTCCAAAGCCACCTTCCCCAATTTTATTAGCCAGGCTAAAATTTTCCGTAGCCACCGCCAATTCTTCATATGAAAACTCCAATGACTTGTCCACAGTGATTCCTGTAATGCCTGCTGGGCCAGTTGATTCAGAAGGTTTTGCTGGGTCACTTCCTGGAAATAGACCAAGAAGGGGGAAATATCAGTTAGGGTACTCTTTACTCTCTAGGAAAGTTAGGGAGACTAACAAATCTTCTTTATTCTGTAGACAAGAGCTAAAACTGCTTGCCAAAGAGAGAACACCGCGACACCAATAAAATTAAGGAAGGTATGATGAATAAGAAAAACATATGAACCACATATCCCTGTTGAGACACAAAGTATTCTCTAGTATATCTAGAACACTGGCTAAATAAGTATCTTAAGCAGCACCGAGTCTCATCTGCAGTGTGACCGACAAAACGTGCATGCACTGTTGGTAACCAAAGACGTATAGATTGGAATGATTTCATCAAGATAGTGAATTGATATATCTAGAAGCATAAATTTTATCTGCTGGTGCTTTTCATTTGGCATCAGTTCTTTTGCCACGTCCACAGTATTCAAGAACGTACAAACTAGTAAATCCTTAGTTCAGACATATAAAACAGATGAAAAAGCAAGGGATTAATATCAGCAACAACACTACCATTCCCTGCTCGATCTGATAATTCATGAACTCCTGAGAGCAAGATTGCCTGCTTCGCTTTCTTCTTTCGGTATATTCCAGCGTATATACAAAATGCTAAAAACGACAACATTGCTATTGCTGCGATAGATATGCCGACAATTGCTCCAACTGATAGTCCTGCTATGAAAATGTCAAAGATAAGTCTGAATTCCTCTAATATATTTATGGCCTGCCATCACCCATTAGGATATCGAAATGAAGTTGTGATCAGAAAATCAACATGCGGAGAGGGACATCCCACCTGTGCTGGAAAGAGGAAAAAACAAAAGGATAAGTTAGACAACTGAAACAAGGATGGAATGCTAAGCCAACTTCCATTTGATGAGCAGACAACCACAAGCTACCTTGGGTTCAGAGCTGGATAGGTTCCATTTGCATCTGTAAGAAAAGGGAGATTTAAATCAATACCACTATTGCAACTTCTGTCATCATATAATTAAAGCTCAATACTTAGGCCAGGTACAAGATTTCTAGAACCCGATACTTGACCACTGCTATGATATCGGCACAAAGGAATGATAGGCGATGTCCCAAACATGACTATTTTTATATTGGCCATTAGCAGATTCTATGTAGAGTTTATGCACTCCAAAAAAACATGTTTGGCTAGAACACCTGGAGAAACCTAATCATGAAGAAGCACCTCATCCATGCTACAACAAGAACTAAAAAAAAATGCCTAATCAGTTAAAGATAGCATAATAGCTTCTAAATGGATCGGCATCATCTAAATAGTGCAATTGCATCTGCTGCTACTTTGCTCCATATGCCATATTAATCTGGTCATAATAGACACAATTAGATCGATATTATGTTGAATAATCACCATGGGGATTAGACAGACGAGTCAGCACTTCATGCAGAATAACCAAGCTAGCTTCCTTAAGTGACTCTCACATTTCACAAAGAACAATCCACACATCATTTGTCTCTTCAGAAACATCAGACGTAATTGGAAAGATACCGAGATCCACAAATTCATTCAAACCCTTGGGTAGATACATCCAAACCCAGTCTAGACAGTCACTTTAAACGTTAAGAATCTTTCATAATCATCTGGTCGCTGAGAATTTCATTGCTCGGATGGAAGATTAGCGAAACCAAATAAGCATGTCCTCAAGGGAAACTTCAAATAAACTCACCTTTCCCCGGAATGTACACCAGACCACTCCCTTGGCTAAAATTCACACCAGGATTATAGCTCTGCAGCAAAGTAGTCGTCAAATTCACCTCTGTCGCGACCGACTCGAGAGTATCCTCCGGCCTCAGCGGATACGTGATGAACAATCCATAATCCTTGGAAACAGTGCTGTTCCCGCACGAACAATTAACAACCACATTCATAACGGAGTTGAGCGGTATATTGGTCGCGGGATAAGTGTTGAACGCCTGCAACCATGCCGCGGTCGTCAAGTTCGAGTAGTACTCCGTCGCGACCGAACCGTAGGTGTCGCCCTGGATCACCGTGTAATTGAACTGGTGCCCGAGGAACGAGTCGTTGATGCAGCCGCAGCTGAAGGGGACGTTGATCCTGGTCCCCCACAGGACGCTGTTCGTGTTCGAGATGCTGTTGTATCTGGCGATGTCCGCGATCGACGCCGACAGGACCTGGGATATGAACGTCAGGTTGGAGCCCTGCCAGAGGTAGTACGAGGCCAGGGCCAAGTCGCAGCTGCTGCTGCACTTCGATTGGACTCTGCTGCAGGCCGAAATCAGCACCGTCGCCAGCAAGCCGATCGCCCATAGCCGCGGCTTCATCTGGATCGCAGGGAACGGCGAGGACGGAGCTCGGATCGGCCGGAGGAAGTTGGAAAAAAGAGACCCGAAAAAAACTCTCCTATGACGAGGCTGCGGTTCGGGGGACTTTGAATGGTCGAACGCGAGTTTGATTTTTCCAGCTGCTTCTTCTTCTTCTTCTTCTTCTTCGTCGATTGTTGGCGTTGACCGGGCTTGCTGTGCTGGGGAGAGATGACGACGGCCGTCGGATCGGCCATTTTTGGCAGCTTTAAAAGCATTAAACAAATCTTGGATTTGTCGTGTTCTACGTCGGCGCCGAATCGACCTAACGGTAATTCCCCGCGGTTTCCGGCGGCGGCCCCGCAGTGAAAGAGGCGGCGCGTGGGGAGAAGCGCGCTCCGAGGGCGCGAGTCTACACGCGACCGCTCATCGGCCGAAGCTATTTGACGATATTGCCTTCGCCGGGTCGCTGTTGGTTGGAGGAAGGACCCAGTAAAATTTTTACGGCTTTGTTTTAGCCTTTTTACCTATTGGACTCAGTCTAACAGGAAAAAAAGAAAAGAAAAAAGAATAGACTTAGTCCGACAAACTTCAGCTTTTCCGTGTGCATTTTGGGTCAAATCGAATCGAATTAAAAGATTTGAAGTGTCGGTCGTTAAATTCGTTAAGTAACCATACTAGTTAGAATGGGCATTTGGCCGATTTTTTAAATGCTCATGCATTGTGTTCAATGGGCAAAAAGGTTGCTTGCTCACGAAACATAAGAGCGATCTAGATTTTATTTGAGAGTTCTTTAGGCTCGTATTGAGCGAGTATACTTCAATGCCTTTCCTTTCTTGAAGCTACCTCTTACGGCGGAAGGAGCAACAAGTGATCGCTGGACTGCCTCGATAGCCTCCCTCTGCTTCCCGGCAATTTTAAGGGTTGTTGCAAATTGCCTCCCAACATTTTAATCTTCTTCACAATTTGTCCCACGGACTTTGGGAATTGGTTGCAATATGTCCCTCGGCATCGACTCTAACCCAAATTTGCTCCAACCTCTACCAAAAGAGAATTTCGTCATATAAATGTATACACATAAAAATAGTACAAGAAGAATTTGGAAATATAATACGTGTGAGAGCATGTTACTAAAAGTTCTGACGAGAGTTTGATCAGAATCAACGCTAGATGCACATCGATATACAATTTTGAAATGCATTTTTTAATAGTCCCTATTTTTTTTCCTCACATATGCACATCGTATATGACCAAGTTGCATTCCATAACTAGCCATGCGATCAAATATGTGAGAAAATTTTGGATGGAGTCAACGGTTAGGGAGCACATCACCACAATACTCCAAAATATCGAGGTGCAAATTGTAAAAATTGAAACGCAGAGGCTTGCTATAATTCCAAAATCTTTGAGGGCAAAATGCAATTTTCACTCGGGTCATTAGGAAAAAGTAAAAGAAAAGGAAGAAAGTGGTTTGGTGATTTCAATGATGTACCTTTCCTTCTCCTGTATGTAAGGACAGGGAATCTAGGTAGCACCGACAACGACATCAACACGCGATCCATGACATAACACGACTCATCGACATGTTATTTTTCAAAAAATAGAAAATTCCGATACGTTGTGATTCATTATATATTAAATATATATTTTTATATATACATGATAAATTTTTATTTTTTATAATTATTTCAATCAAATTAATTTGATTCAAATTCATAAATAAATAAATAAATAATAAAAGAGTCTAAAATGAATATTCACTAAAACATTAATTCATCATTTATTAATATCATTAATTATTTCAATTTGACAAGTTCAATTCCATTCCAATAGTCCATAAAACTTGGATGAAAAAAACTAGCAATCCACATTTTAAACTTGCATGTTAAAGCATGAAGGAAGAGAAGAGAAAAAAACAAACTTGGGAGATAAATTTTGTGTCACTTTGGAAAGTGAGAGTCAGAAAAAAAGAGAAGACTAGATTTTTTTTCTTTCTTAAGTTATTTTTTTTTCGTTTATTGAATTTTTTTAAAATTAATCATGTGCATGTCAGAATCATGTGTTAGAGTTCTAAGCTCGCTTATCGGAATTTCGGACTCAAGTGTTGACTAGGTATTGGATTTTCGAACACGTGTTGATCGAGTGTTAAAAAGTGTCGGATATGTGTTGGAGTGTTTGATATGATATGAAGGCTCTCGAAGAGTGTCGGTACTTCATACATAGATCAACTCTAGGATATAGAAGAGATTAATTTAGAGCATGGAATAATTTGAGGGGCTTGAGGGCATACGAGAAGTTCCGGGAAATTATTCATGTAATGGGAAGATCAACACATTTGTAATAATTGATCGAATAATTAAAGAGTTTCCAACAACGAACAAAAGAAAAAGGAATCACCAAAGGAAAGTTAAGGTGGTTTTTTTCTTTTTTCTTTTTTCTACACTCACTCTCAGACTTTTGCCCTGCCTCTTGCAGGGCGTGGGAGTCGAAACCCACTCTTGAAACTTACGCGTCCTCACCCCATCCCCCTGAGAAGGTGGGGATTTGAACCCCTCACCTCCCTCTTCCATGTTGGAAGGGTGGCCACTAGGGCGAATCATGAAATGGAAAGATATATTTTAGTGATCCTCCCGGCTTTCCAATTTATTATTTTCGAAAAAAAATTGCGATCGCAATTGAAATTGCATCATTTTTTTTTTTTTTTTGTCGTTCACTTCAATCAAGGTCCATCCAAGGATCAGGATCAAAGACGGGGACATAACAAAGATATCAGGTGAACAAGAAAAGCTAATGAGCATTACAATTCGAGGAAGAAACATGCCGATCTGATATTAAGAAAAGGTTAATATGAAGGGTATATATGAAGGATCAATCAACTTGGCAAGTCCTTAATTGTATATCGTATTCTCCTTTGAATTGTTAGGATCCTCGAAATGACATATTTCATCATTTATTATTCATATTAGAATGTAAAGGCAATCAACATGTAATCTATGACTATCTCATTTCAAATGGCAAGCACCCCTTGTCAAAAACCAAACCAAAAAGTTTGATTTTTTTCGGTTTGATTTTCATTAAAAATCGAAACTTTTTTAACCAATTCAGTTTTTATTAGTTTGATTAGCTGATCCAAATCAATAAAATCTATTTTTTTTTATTTTGTTTTATTTTAAAAAAATATTTTTTGTGATTTTTTTCTTTTATTTCTATATTTTTCTTCTTCTTCATTGGCCAGTTGTCGGCCATGCTAGTACCCGGCGATTGGCCATAGACGAGCTGGAGCCTTGCCATAGGCTGGCGAGGCTCGAGCTCGCCTGATTCTAGCGAAGTTGAGCCTCGCTAGCTTGTGGCGAGGCCGAGCTTGCCTAACACCGGCGAGCTCAAGCCCTGCTAAATCCGGCCACCTGGGTGGGTTTTGAGCCTCGTTGGAGGTCACTAGATGTCAAGGAGGCTTCGGTGACCTTCAATGAGGCTCGAGCCTCACCTAGCTTGTCATATCTAGCGAGCTCAAGTTCACCAGCATCAGGCGAGGCGGAGCCTCATTGGCCTGTGGCGAAGCTCCAACTCGCCTTTGGCCGATCGCCGACCGCCACCATGGCTGGCAATCGGCCAATGAAGAAGAAGAAGAAAAGGAAAAAGAAAGAAAAGGAGAAAAGAAAAGAAAAATAACTAAAAAATCCATTTTTTAAAAAATAAAAAATTGATTGAAAGGGAGGCATGGAGGGAAAAAAAAAACAAAAGTAAACACCAAAAAACTGAACCGAACCGAATGAATTCTTAATAGTCTTTCGGTTTGGATTGAATTTCGATTTAATTTAATAAATTTCCTTATCGATTCGGTTCGGTTCAATTTTTCAGAAAAAACCGAATCGAACCGAATCATTTGCACTTCTACCCTCTCTCAAGAAGCTCAAGAGTAGATAGGAAACGAAAGACTATTTGGAATTGATGCATTCGGAAGAAAAGTGTCTGAAGTCTACGGCTAGGAATGTAATTAGCCGTGTAAAGTAACCTTGTCGTTTAATTTGGCAAAAAGACTATCTATTTTTTGTCATACGAAAGTTTCTAGGAAAACATTATGAATGTTATAACTTTCATACGACGCTCATTTTGAGCGAATAACTTTTTTTGTTCAATTATTTGAGCACTTTAACTTCTAAAAGACATATGTTTGAGTGTTATAACCTATAATTAATCACTTAATTGCCATTACATTTTAAAAACTAGTCATTCAAGTGCCGAAATTCTGATGTGGTAGAGCACTTGTGATGAACGTTGTTAAAAGTTATAGCATTTGCGTAATTGATTGACAAGTTATGTAGCATTCAAGTGATCGTAAAAAAGTTATAGCGCTCAATTGACGTGTACATAAGTTCTGATACTCAAGTAATCGAAAAAAAAATAATTATGAGAATCAAATTAGTGTCATACAAAAATTATGACACTTGTAATGTCATTATTCCAAAGTTTCAAGGAGAGTGGCATGTGATATGGCAACTTGCACTTGTTAATCAATCCAACCAAATAGTGATTTGTAGGAGATTAACAAGACTTAATACAGTTATTCAAGGAAAAATTATCCAATCAATTCTAAACCTATTATACATATGCTAATTTAATAATAATTTTTTTGATTAGCAATTTAGTCCTAAACTTTTGCATAAATTTTTAATGCGGTCATTTGGACCAATTTTCATTTGAAATCGTTGAATACGGTACGTAGGACGGAAGGCGATGACTACATTGTCGCTTCAGAAGCGAAAATTGACTAAAATAACTATATTAGAATTTCATGCAAATGTTTATAATTAAATTAGCAAAATTGAAAAAGTTGTGATTGAAATGATATATGTGCAATAAGTTTAAAACCATTAAATATAACTATTTATTTTATCGAAACAATTTCATGATTGGAATCTGTAACATTGGATATAACACGGGTGTTAACAAGAGCCTCAAAACTCAACATATGTAAGACTGGATCACTCTTTACCAGTTTTATCTAAATGATCATGAAAATGTGACAGAATAGCTTCGACATATAAGTTTTTCGAGCACAGTTAACAGGTCCAAGAAGATGGATCAAGAAGACAATTATCAGCACCATTGACAGTAATAAGGATCATTCTCTGGGTCATTCAGTAGTTATCGAACTTCACTGTCGTTTTCTTTTTCCCCTTATCTTTTATCCCTCTAACGTGGAAAATTATGGGGATGAGCAATAGCAAATCAATGCCATGGACACTGCAGATCACGGGTTTCAGCTACTTCGGAGGTTTTCTATTAAATCATCCGATCATGCTGTTTGTTGTGGCACGACAGGGTCTTAGTTTGTAGTATGGAACGTACATAAAACTAATGCGCATTGAAACAACTCCACGGGAATTCTCTTTCTAGGGAAAAAAGAAGACCCAAGAGTAATTTACAAATCGCCCACGACCAACTACATGGATATGTTGAATGTCAGAGGCACAGCTCTGATACCAATTTGATGGGATAATTTGAAGGTTAAACACTCTGATTAATAACACTCACAACTCCCACAAAGAAGAGAATGAGATAGATAGGCTTTTTGTTTATTTCACCTTATCGCCCGCATTGGAAACAATTACAAGACACGCCTTTTATAGGCTTGACACATGACTCTTACACTAAGGGCATGTTTGGTAACCATCCAAATAGTGTTTGATTTTGATTTTTTGTTCTCGAAAGCAGTTTGGGAACAAAATCGCGTTTGGTAAAATTTTTATTCCCGAGAACAAATTTATATTTTTTTGTTTTCAGAAGTAGATTTGGAACATAATCAAGAATAAAAAAAAGTTGATTCTTGTTCCTGAGAACAAATCTAAGAATCAAAATCATATTTCTCTTCCTCTTCCCTTTTCTCTTCTTCTTCTTCTTCTTCTTCTTCTTCTTCTTCTCTTTTCTTCTTTTTCATCTACTGCCATCCCGCGGTTGCCATCCGCCACCTACCGCCGTCGGTCGCCGGCAATCGGTCCGATGAGCTTGCCAAGCCAGGGCGAGGTCCAGCGAGTTCATCGGAGGCAAGCCCAGCCACCGGCGAGACTCGGCCTTGCCAGATCTAACGAGGCTGAGCCTCGGCGAGGCTAGGTGAGCCTCACTGGTGGCCAAGCAAGCCTCACCTAGCTGCTAGCGAGGCTCTGCCGACGAGGGTCGATAAGAAGAACATGAGAGAGAAAGGAAAAAAAAGAAAACAATTATTTAAAAATAAAAAGAAATTGATTTGGAACAGAATTAATGAGCACGGTACCAAACGCAATTTTATTCTAGAATCAGAAATTTTGGACAGTTACCAAACGGCTTAAAATATTTAGAAATTTTTCCCGGGAACAGAATCGTTACAAAGTACGCCCTAAATGATTCATAAATATAGTTAGTGTTTGGAGGAGATAAAATCTTAGGAACTTACAATATATTAATTACATCTAAAAACATGAACAGTCGCACATAACACCTAAAAACATGAACAGTCTTGACATAGAAATATGAGCAGTCTTCTCAAAAGCAATGCTGCAATAAAAATTACATTTAACTTGTGCACCGAACAGTCATTGACATCAATTTTGGGATATCGACAACTATTAACATCGACAACTTCTCCATCGACATTGACAACTCAGTAGTTGATTGTTAGTCTCGACATTGACAGGATTTATGAATTTGGTTTAATTACTCACATAATATACACATACAACATAGGTAGGAAAAGCTCGAAAAATGTGATTGCCTGATTTCGGCAAAAAGGGGGGATTTCTACCTTCCAGACATTAGATTCACTAGAGCGCGGTTCTCGTAGAAGGAGCCAACATCCCAATCCTCCGTCGAAGATGAAAGCGTCATCAGGGCCACCACAATAGATCTCATGCTGGGGCGCAGTTGAGGATTCTCTTGTGTGCAAGCTTTCGCAAGCTGGGCCATCTGTGCACGTAGAAAACTCAGCAGTTATAATGTCAATTTACCCAGAAAGGAAAACATAAATGGCAGAATGATTCTCTCAAGACCCCCCCCCCCCCACCTTCCGGATGGAATCAAGCGGATAATTTTCTCCAAGCCTAGGGTCAACAAGTTTGCAAAGGTCCTCTCTGGGATCGGGTTGGTTAAGAACCTCTTCAAACTGCAGATGATGAGATTACAGCAATCAATTATGATAATATTGCCAGAAGCAGTCCATGAATTGCAAAAGCACACAAGGAGGCAAATCACAATCATGATATGCGTCCACAAAAGTGGAGAAAAAGCTCCTTGCTAATTCACATGAAACTGGCAGCAAAATAAAAGTTAAATAATAGATTCCAGATATAATTTGCTTGTTCAAGCTAAAGATAAAGTTCTAAACCTATATTGAACATTTTGGAGCAAAAGTTTCTGATTACTATTAACTAGCTGTAAAATAGAACAAGGTAAAGAGAATAACCAACGCAACGAGGCCCAACGCAACGAGGCCCCTTGACTCAGCAATAGAACTATTTGGCTTGACTATAGCATCCTTGGCAGAAATAAGTTCATAAAGGACCACACCGAAAGCGTACACATCAACTTTAGGAGAGATATCGCCATATCGGGCATATCTGCACAGACAAGGAAAAGTTAATTACGTTGTTTGTGTATTATCCAAAGCCAGAGTGAATCATTACTATCAATGATTTGCGTTAATGTTTGGGTTAACTTGCAAAGGACTTGTTTTGAGCTCAACTGAGCAACAGCGGTCATAGATAGTTGAGTAGTGTTGTTTCTTTAGTCATAATGATCATATCTTCTCATAATTTGATTAGATTCTGCACAGCAAATGATATTGTACTTCATGAATAACAGTTTTTCTTGGAATAGCCCCTTTCCTTTTAACTTGAAACCTGGATGCTACCTATCACGATCCCAAAAATGCTCACAATCTCAAATCAGCGATGGCAGAAATGCATTACAAAGAACTTGGCTTCCTAACTTCTTCCAAACAGAGGATTTCTTTAACACTGTAAATAAATAAACAATTGCTTGTGTTTGTTCTATCCCATCAGCGTGACCAGTGTCAATGCCCTCCTACATAGATATCACATTGAGAAAGAGAGAGAATCATACTCGGGCGGCATGTATCCAAATGTCCCTACAAGTTGTGTGGGGATAGATGTGCCAACCTCAGTCAACTTTGTCAAACCAAAATCTGCCACCTGTTATACACTACCTTGTTAATCCAAGAACTGAAGGGTCCATCCTGGTGCAAGATTCAACAGGGAATAACCTTTCCATGGAAGTTCTCGTCTATCAATATATTTGCCGATTTAATGTCTCGATGGATATATACTGGTACTGTATGCTCATGGATATATTCAAGACCTCTTGCAGAATCCAGGGCAACCTGAACCCTGGTAGACCATGGAAGCGGCTCCTTATCTGAAAATCGATGGAATGTAGAAATTGGCACTGGTCAGAGTATATATAGAATACTCAACAAATAATGTCCTCAAAATGTGCCCAATCTCACCTGAGCGACGCAAATGTTCGCTTAAGTTTCCATTCGCAATATACTCATAGACAAGGAAAAGAGAACCCTCAACACAGTATCCAATCAAACGCACCTGAATGAACCATTAAGATAAGTCTTTATTTGATAACTAGTAGAGAGTAATGACATGAATTTAGATGCAGTTCAGGATTTTTGCAGCAACAAGGGGAGCTTCTCAACAACAGATTTTTCTAGCGGACATATCCAGATGATACGCATCACTGAATTTGGAAATTCAGAGAAATGGAAACAGATGCACCAAATATTAATCATGAACAAACAGCACGTGAAAGCACTACGTCTGGGTGCGTGAATATCACAGCCACACATGTCCAAAATTTATACATCCCCACATAAACTGTAGGAAACGCATAAGATTGACTGACGTGGAAAGGTGTTTCCTTCATAAAGAACAAACTACAATAGGCTGGACATTATGGATTTACCAGGTTAAGGTGATGAACATGCGTTAGAACCTTCAATTCAGCAAGAAATTCTTTTGTAGCTTGCATATCCATCTTCTTAATTGCAGCCTTCTGCTGGTTTCCAAGAAGAAAGTTCTGTGAGTGTAATAATACGAAATTGTACCGACAAGTAATTGCAGCATGGTAGAGTATAACAGTGGTTTCAACTGAACACAGAATCCCCTCATCTTATTTTCTATTATTGAACCAGATAGAATAGAGGTACGGACACCTGGAGTGCCAAAATTTGACATAGAGGGGTGTCAAAAGTTTAGAAAGTAACACTTAAAGTGCCAAAATCAGAGCAAAATAAATCATTTAATATCACTCTGACCAAAATCTGGCCAAGATGCCGACGTAGCGATTTTCCGACGAAAAAAGTGCAAAATAATGCCATTTTGGTGCTAACATGATAAAAGAATTAATAAAATTAAATTTAAAACTAAATTTATTTAAAACATTTAAAAAGAAATATTAAAAAAACTAAAATAAAAAATTAACAAAAAAGGGGTAGGCGGCTGAGGGCTGAGCCCTTGCCGTCGCCGCCAGAAGGGCCCGTGGCGGAGGGGGGAGGGTCGGCCGGGGTCGCGGAGCCCTGGCTAGGGTCGGTGGCCCTCGCCTGGCTGGGCCAAGGGCCACCTAACCTAGCCGAAGCCGAGCGAGGGCCGCGACCATCGACGGTCCTTTGCTTGGCCAGGCAAGGGCCGCGACCCTCGCCAAATCTGGGCAAGGGCTCGCGGGCCCTCGCCGCCAATCGGCTAGGGTCGCCGGCCCCTGGCTAGGGCCCGGCAACCCCGGTCGACCCTCCCCCCTCCGCCGTCGGCCCTTCCGGCGGTGGCGGGGAGTCTGCAGCGGCAAGAGCTCAGCCCTTAGCCACCTGCCCCCGCCCCCTTTTTTTTTAATTTTTCTTTTTTAAACATTTTTATTTTATTTTTAAATGTGTTAAATAAATTTAGTTACAAATTTAATTTTATTAATTTTTATATTAATATTTTTACTACATCAGTACCAAAACGACGCTGTTTTTGTATTATCTAGCCATGTTAGTGTGCAAAGCGGTGTTGTTTTGCACTTTCTTCACCGGAAAATCGCCATATCGGCATTTTGACCGGATTTTGGCTGAAGTGGCACTTAAGTGATCCATTTTGCTCCGATTTTGACACTTTTAAGTGTTACTTTTCAAACTTTTGGCACTTAAAGTGTCTCTCTGTGCCAAGTTTTGGCACTTGGGTGTACTTCTGCTAGATAGAATACTACTGGAGAATTATTGCGAGCTAAGCAATATGTAAGTGACTGGAGTCAACTCTAGAGTCTGTAGAATCAAATGCGACGGTGCTGCCCAGGTTGAATTTCAATAAGTTCTCCCTCATTACCATGCTTCTCATGAACTCACACCACCTTAACTAATGATATTATGCATACATTAAGTGCAAAAGCTATTTTTTGACAAACCTCGCCTCTCAATACAGCATAATAGACAGCTCCGAAGCCACCTTCCCCAATTTTATTAGCCAGGCTAAAATTTTCCGTAGCCTCTGCCAATTCTTCATATGAAAATTCCAATGACTTGTCCACACTGATTCCTATAATACCTGCTGCTGGGCCAGTTGATTCAGAAGGTTTTGCCGGGTCACTTCCTGGAAATAGACCAAGAAGATGGGGGAAATATCAGTCAGGGTACTCTTTACTCTCTAGGAAAGTTAGGGAGACTAACAAATCTTCTTTATTCTGTAGACAAGAGCTAAAACTGCTTGCCAAAGAGAGAACTCCGTCACACCAATAAAATTAAGGAAGGTATGATGAATAAGAAAAACATATGAACCACATATCCCTGTTGAGACGCAAAGTATTCTCTAGTATATCTAGAACACTGGCTAGATAAGTATCTTAAGCAGCACCGAGTCTCATCTGCAGTGTGACCGACAAAACGTGCATGCACTGTTGGTAACCAAAGACGTATAGATTGGAATGATTTCATCAAGATAGTGAATGGATATATCTAGAAGCATAAATTTTATCTGCTGGTGCTTTTCATTTGGCATCAGTTCTTTTGCCACGTCCACAGTATTCAAGAATGTACAAACTAGTAAATCCTTAGTTCAGACATATAAAACAGATGAAAAAGCGAGGGATTAATATCAGCAACAAAACTACCATTACCTGCTCGATTTGATAATTCATGAGCTCCTGAGAGCAAGATTGCCTCCTCCTCTTTCTTCTTTTGGTACATTCCAGCGTATATACAAAATGCTAAAAATGACAACACTGCTATTGCTGCGATAGATATGCCGACAATTGCTCCAACTGATCGTCCTGCTATGAAATTGTCAAAGACAAGTCTGAATTCCTTAAGTATATCTATGGCCTGCCATCACCCATTAGGATATCGAAATGAAGTTGTGATCAGAAAATCAACATGCGGAGAGGGACATTCCACCTGTGCTGGAAAGAGGAAAAAACAGAAGGATAAGTTAGACAACTGAAACAAGGATGGAATGCTAAGCCAACTTCCATTTGATGAGCAGACTACTACAAGCTACCTTGGGCTCAGAGCTGGATAGTTTCCATTTGCGTCTGTAAGAAAAGGGAGATTTAAGTCAATACCGCTATTGCAACTTCTGTCAGCATGTAGTTAAATCTCACTACTTAGGCCAGGTACAAGATTTCAAGAGCCCGATACTTCACTACCACTATGATATCGGGACAACGGAACGATAGGCGATGTCCCCAACATGACCACTTTTATATTGGCCATTAGCAGATTCTATTTAGAGTTTATGCACTCCGAAAAAACATGTTTGGCTAGAACACCTGGAGAAACCTAATCATAAAGAAGCACCTCATCCGTGCTACAACAAGAACTAAAACATAATGCCTAATCAGTTAAAGATAGCATAATAGATTCTAAATGATCGGAATCATCTAAAAAGTGCCATTGCATCAGCTGCTACTTTGCTCCATATGCCATATAAATCTGGTCATAATAGACACAATTAGATTGATATTATGTTGAATAATCACCATCGGGATTAGACAGACGAGTCAGCACTTCATGCAGAATAACCAAGCTAGCTTCCTTAAGTAACTCTCACATTTCACAAAGAACAATCCACACATCATTTGTCTCTTCAGAAACATCAGACGTAATTGGAACGATACCGAGATCCACAAATTCATTCAAACCCTTGGGGAGATACATCCAAACCCAGTCTAGTCTAGACAGTCACTTTTAACGTTAAGAACCTTTCATAATCATCTGGTCGCTGAGAATTTCATTGCTCGGATGGAAAATTAGCGAAACCAAATAAGCAAGTCCTCAAGGGAAACTTCAAATAAACTCACCTTTCCCCGGAATATACACCAGACCACTCCCTTGGCTAAAATTCACACCAGGATTATAGCTCTGCAGCAAAGTAGTCGTCAAATTCACCTCCGCCGCGACCGACTCGAGAGTGTCCCCCGACCTCAGCGGATATGTGATGAACAATCCATAATCCTTGGAAACAGTGTTGTTCCCGCACGAACAATTAACAACCACATTCATAACGGAGTTGACCGGTATATTGGTCGCGGAATAAGAGTTGAACGCCTGCAACCATCCCACGGTCGTCAAGTTCGAGTAGGACTCCGTCGCGACCGAACCGTAGGTGTCGCCCTGGATCACCGTGTAATTGAACTGGTGCCCGAGGAACGAGTCGTTGATGCAGCCGCAGCTGAAGGGGACGTTGATCCTGGTCCCCCACAGGACGCTGTTCGGGTTCGAGATGCTGTTGTATCTGGTGATGTCCGCGATCGACGCCGACAGGACCTGGGATATGAACAACAGGGTGGTGCTCTGCTGGACGTAGTACGAGGCCAGGGCCAAGTCGCAGCCTCTGCTGCACTTCGATTGGACTCTGCTGCAGGCCGAGATCAGCACCGTCGCCAGCAAGCCGATCGCCCATAACCGCGACTTCATCTGGATCGCAGGGAACGGCGAGGACGGAGCTCGGATCGGCCGGAGGAAGTTGGAAAAAAGAGACCCGCAAAAAACTCTCCGATGACGAGGCTGCGGTTCCGGGGGACTTTGAATGGTCGAACGCGAGTTTGATTTTTCCTCCTTTGCTGCTTCTTCTTCTTCTTCTTCTTCTGGTGCTTCTTCTTCGCCATCGATTGTTGGCGTTGACCGGCGATTTTTGGGCGCTTTCGGAATTAAGAATTCAAGGGCAAAATGCAATTTTCCCTTGGGTCATTAGCAAAAAGCAAAAGAAAAGAAAGAAAGTGGTTTGGTGATTTCAATGATGTACCTTTTTCCTCTCCTATACGTTGGGACAAGGAATCTAAGTTGTACCGATATTAACACCAACACGCGACATATGACATGACACGACATGACTCGTCGACATATTATTTATTAAAAAATAAAAAATTCTGACACGTTGAGATTCATTATATATTAAATATATATTTTTATATATACATGAAATTCATAAATAAATAAATAATAAAAAGAGCCTAAGATGAATTTATACTAAAAACATTAATTCATTATTTATTTCAACTTGACAAACTCAATTCCATTTCAATAATCCATAAAACTTGAATGAAAAATATTAGCAATCCACATTTTGAACTCGCATGTTAAAGCATGTAGGAAGAAAAGAGAAAAAAACAAACTTGGGAGATATATTACGTGTCACTTCAGGAAGTGAGAGTTAGAAGAAAAAAAGAAAACTAGGTTTTTTTCTTTCTCAAGTTATTATTAATTTTAAATTAATCCCGAGCATGTCAAAATCATGTGTTAGAGTTCCGAACTCGATGTTGATTAGGTATTGGATTTTTGGACATGTGTTGATCGAGTGTCGAAGAGCGTTGGACACGTGTCGGAATGTTTGATGTAACCCGAAGGCTCCCAAAGAGTGTTGGTGCTTCATAGCAAAGATCAACTCTAAGAGATAGAAGAGATTAATTTACAGCATTGAACAATTTGAGGGTCTTGAGAGCATATGGGAAGTTCCGGGAAATTGTTCGTGTAATGGGAAGATCGACACATTAGTAATAATTGATCGAATAATTAAAGAGTTTCCAACAACAAACAAAAGAAAAAGAAATCACCAAAAGAAAGTTAATGTGATTTCACACAAACGTTAAAATAACGGTGCACATGCTTTCGTATCATGAAATGGAAAGATATATTTTGATGATCCTCCGGCTTTCCAATTTATTATTTTCTAAAAAAAATTGGGGACGGCAGTTGAAATTGCATCATTTTTTATTTTATTTTTTTGTTCACTTCAATCAAGGTCCATCCAAGGATCAAGGTCAAAGACGGGGACATAACAAAGATATCCGGTGAACAAGAAAAGCTAATGAGCATAACAATTCGAGGAAGAAACATGCCGATCTATTCAACAAAGATAGTCTTTAATATAGAAGTAGATGTTAATAAAAGGGTATATATGAAGGATCAATCAACTTGGCAGGTGCGTGCTTAATTGTATATTGTATTCTCCTTTGAATTGTTAGGATCCTCGAAATGTAAAGGCAATCAACATGTCATATGTGACTATCTCATTTCAAATGGCAAGCACCCTCTTTCAAGACGGTCGAGAATAGACTGGAGATGAAAGACTATTTTGAATTAGCCGAGTAAAGTAACTCTGTTGTTTAATTTGGCAAAAAGACTATCTATTTTTTGTCATACGAAGGTTTCTAGAAAAATATTATGAGTGTTATAACTTTCATATGATACTCATTTAAGCGACATAACCTCTTTTTTTCAATTAACTGAACACTATAACTTATAAAAAAAAACGTTTGTTTGAGTTTTATAACCTATAATTAATCAGTTAATTGTCATTACATTTTAAAAATATATTCATTCAAATGTTGAAATTCTGATGTGGTAGAGCACTTGTGATGAACGTTGTTAAAAGTTATGGCAAACGAGTAATCGATTGATAAGTTATATAGCATTCACAAGTGATTGCAAAAAGTTTATAGCGCTCAATTGACGTATACATAAATTATGGCACTTAAGTAATAATAAAAATAATAATAATGAGAATGAAATTAGCGTCGTACAAAAGTAATGACACTTAAGCACGTGATGTGGCAACTCGCACTTGTTAATCAATCCAACCAAATAGTGATTTGTTGGAGATTAACAAGACTTAATACAGTTATTCAAGGAAAAACTACCCAATCAATTCTAAACCTATTATATATATGCTAATTCAGTGATAAACTTTTCAATTTTGGCAATTTAGTCCTAAAATTTTACATAAATTTCTAATGTGGTCATTCTGACCAATTTTCATTTGAAATCGTTGAATGCGCCACGTAGGACGGAAGCCAATGACTACATTGTCACTTCGGTGATTTCTGACGAAAATTGACTAAAATAACTATGTTAGAATTCCGTGCAAAGGTTTAGAATTAAATTAGCAAAATTAAAAAAGTTTAGGACTGAAATAGCATATGTGCAATAAGTTTATAACCGTTCAATATAGCTATTTATTTTATCGAAAATTTCAAGATTGGAATCTGTAACATTGGATACAACACAAGTGTTAACATTGGAATATGTAAGACTAGATTACTCTTTACCATTTTTATCTGATTGATGATGAAAACGTGACAGAATAGCTTCGACACATAAGTTTTTCGAGCACAGTAAACATGTCCAAGAAGATGGATCAAGAAGACAATTACTAGCGCCATCTATAGTAATAACGATAATTCTCTGGGTCGTTCAGCAGTTATCGAACTTCACTGACTTTTCCCTTTTTCCCTTTATCTTTTATCCCTCTAACGTGGAAAATTATGGGGGTGAGCAATAGCAAATCAATGCCATGGACACTGCAGATCACGGGTTTCGGCTACTTCTGAGGTTTTCTATTAAATCATCCGATCATGTTGTTTGTTGCGGCACAAAGAACACTCAACTCCCACAGAGAAGAGAAGGAGATAGATAGGCTTTCTGTTTATTTCACCTTATGGCCCGTATTGAAAAGAATTACAAGACACTTGACTCTTACACTTAATGACTCATAAATATAGTTAGCGTTCGAAGGAGATAAAATCCTCCTAGGAACTTACAAAACATTAAGCAATCAGAGACATAAAATATGGACAGTCTTCTCAAAAGCAATGCTGCAATAAAGATTACATTCAACTTGTGCACTGCCGACATCAATTTCGGAATATCGACAGCCATCAACATCGACAACTTCTCCATCAACATTGACAACTCAGTAGTTGATTGTTAGTCTCGACATCGACGGCATTTTGAATTTGGTTTAATTTCTCATAGAATATACACATACAACGCAGGAAGGAAAAGCTCGAAAAATGTGATTGCCTGATTCCGGCAAAAAGGGGAGATTTTCTACCTTCCGGACATTAGATTCACCAGAGCGTGGTTTTCGTAGAAGGAGCCAACATTCCAATCCTCCGTCGTAGATGAAAGCGTCATCAGGGCCACCGCAATAGATCTCATGCTGGGGCGCAGTTGAGGATTCTCGTGTGTGCAAGCTTTCGCTAGCTGGGCCACCTGTGCACGTAGAAAACCCGGCAGTTATAATGTCGATTTGCGGAGAAAGGAAAACGTAAATGGCAGAATGATTCTCTCGGGACACCCCCACACCTTCCACACGGAATCAAGCGGATAATCATCTCCAAGCCTAGGGTCAACAAGCTTGCGAATGTCCTCTCTGGGATCGGGTTGGTTAACAACCTCTTCAAACTGCAGATGACGAGATTACAGCAATCAATTATGATAATTTTGCCAGAAGCAGTCCATGAGTTGCAAAAGCATACGAGGAGGCAAATCACAATCATGATATGCGTCCACAAGTATAGAAAAAGCTCCTCGCTAATTCACATGAAACCGGCAGCAAAGAAAAAGTCAACATACTAGCGATGAGTTCTAAACCTATATTGAACATTTTGGGGGAAATAGAACAAGGGAAAGAGAATAACCAAAGTAACGAGGCCCTTTGATTCAGTAGAACCATTTGCCTTGAGTACAGCCTCCTTGGCAGAAATAAGTTCGTAAAGGACCACACCGAAAGCATACACATCGACTTTAGGAGAGACCTCGCCACACTGGGCATATCTGCACGAAGCCAGAATGAATAATTACTCTCGATGATTTGCATTAATGTTTAGGTTAACTTGAAAATGAAAGAGAATAAACACTTCCACACTAATTTTGAGTTCCAGTCATAATGATACCTTGTCATTCTGGATTGATTAGATTCTGCATAGTAAATGATATTCTACTTCATGAATTACTTGGAATAGCCCTTTCCATATTACTTGAAACCTGGATACTACTTATCACAATCCCAAAAATGCTCACAATCTCAAATCAGTGACGGCAGCCATGACTACATTACAAAGCGCAAGGCTTCCTAACTTCTTCCAATCAGAGGATTCGTTTAAGAATTGTCAATGCCCTTCTACATAGATATCAGAGAGAGAGAGAGAGAGAGAGAGAGAGTCATACTCAGGTGGCATGTATCCAAATGTCCCTACAAGTCCTGTCGTGAGAGATGCGCCTCCAACCTCAGTCAATTTTGTCAAACCAAAATCTGCCACCTGTCGTACACCACGCTGTTAGTCCAAGAACCGAAGGGTCCATCCTGGTGCAAAATTCAACAGAGAATAACCTTTCCATGGAAGTTCTTGTCTATCAATATATTTGCCGATTTAATGTCTCGATGGATGTATGCTGGTACCGTATGCTCATGGATATATTCAAGACCTCTTGCAGAATCAAGGGCAATCTGAACCCTGGTAGACCATAGAAGTGGTTCCCTATCTGAAGATTGATGGAATGTACAAATCATCACCGGTCAGAGATTAATGTACAAAACTCGCCAAATCATATCCTCAAAATGTGCCCAATCTCACCCGAGCGACGCAAATGTTGACTTAAGTTTCCATTCTCGATATACTCATAGACAAGGAAAAGAGAACCCTCAACACAGTATCCAATCAGACGCACCTGAATAAACCATTGAGATATGTCTTTATATGATGACCAGAAAAAAGTAATGACATGAATTTAGCTGCAGTTCAGGATTTTTGCAGCAATAAGGGCAGCTTCTCAACGACAGATTTTATAGTGGACATATCCAGATGATCCGCATTCTAAATTTGGTAAGTCAAAGAGAAATGGAACAGACGCACCAAATATTAATCATGAACAAACAGCACATGAAAGCACTACATCTGGACACACGAAGTCACTACCACACGCGATCCAAAATTTCCACATCCCCACGTGAACTGTAGGAAATGCATAGGATTGACTGAACATGGAAAGGTGTATGGATTTACCAGGTTAAGGTGATTAACACGTGTTAGAACCTTCAATTCAGCGAGAAATTCTTTTGAAGCTTGCATATCCATCTTCTTAATTGCAGCCTTCTGCATGGTTTCCAAGAAGAAAGTTCTGTGAGAGTAATAATACAAAATTGTTCTCACAAATATTTGTAGCATAGTAGAGCATAACAGCGGTTTTCAACTGAATACAGAATTCCTTCATCCTATTTTTAATTACTGAATCCGATAGAATACTACTGGAGAATTATAGTGAGCTAAGCAGCATGTAAGCAACTGGAGTCAGCTCTAGAGTCTGGTAGAATCAAATGTGGCAGTGCTGTCCAGATTGAATTTCAATGAGTTCTCCCCCATTATCAACCTTCTCATGAACTTACACTGCCTTAACCAACAATATTAGCCATACATTAAGTGCAAAAGCTATTTTTCAACGAACCTCGCCTCTCAATTCAGCATAATAGACAGCTCCAAAGCCACCTTGCCCAATTTTATTAGCCAGGCTAAAATTCTCTGTAGCCTTGGCCAATTCTTCATATGAAAACTCCACTGACTTGTCCATAGTGATTCCTGTAAGACCTGTTGAAGCACCATCAACTGGGCCAGTTGATTCTGAAGGTTGAGCTGGGTCACTTCCCGGAACTAGACCAAGATGGGGAAAACACCAGTCAGGGTACTCTCTACTCTCTAGAAAAGTTAGGGAGACAAAACAAATCTTATTTCTTCAGTAGACAAGAACTATAACTGCTTGCCAAAGAGAGAACACTGTGACACCAATAAAATTTAGGAAGGTACGATGAATAAAAAAACATATGGACCACATATCCCCTGTTGAGACACAAAGTATTCTCCAGTAACTCCATATCTAGAACACTGGTTAAATAAGTATCTTAAGCAGCATCAAGTCTCATCCGCAGTGTGACTGACATAATGTGCATACACCAAAGACATATAGATTGGAATGATTTCATCAAGATAGTCAATGGAAATATGTAGAAGTGTAATTTATATCTGCTCGTGCTTCATTTGGAATGAGTTTTTTTGCTACAGTCACTGTGTTCAAGAACGTACAAACTAGTAAATCTTTAGTTCGTACATACATACATACATACATACATACATACATGTGTGTGTGTGTGTGTGTGTGTTGTGGACAAACAGATGAAAAGTGAGGGATTAGTATCAGCAACAAAACTACCATTCCCTGCTTGAGCTGATAATTTATGAGATCCTGAGAGCAAGATCGCCTCCTTCACTTTCTTCTTTCGGTATATCCCAGCGTATATACAAAATGCCAGAAAGGACAACACTGCTATTGCTGTGATAGATATGCCAACGATTGCCCCAACCGATAGTCCTGCTATGAAAATTCAAAGAAAAGCCTGAATTCCTTTAGTATAGTTATGGCCCACCATCACCCATTAGGATATTGAAATGAAGTTGCAATCATGCGGAGAGGGACATCCCACCTGTGCTGGAAAGAGGAAAAATCGAAAGGATAAGTTAGACAATTGAAACAAGGATGGAATGCTAAGCAAACTTCATTCTGATGAGCAGACTGCTACAAGCTACCTTGACTTCAGAGGTGGATAGGTTCCATTTGCATCTGTAAGAAAAGGGAGATTTAAGTCAAATCTGCTATTGCAACTTCTGTCATCATGTCGTTAAAGCTCAATACTTAGGCCAGGTACAAGATTTCTAGTACCCGATACTTCACCACCGCTATGATATCTAGACAAAGGAATGATGGGCAATGTCACAAACATGACTATTTTTACATTGACCATATCAGCAGATTCTATTTAGAGACTATGCACTCCAAAGAAACATGTTTGGCTAGCCAAAGCAAATAAACACCTGGAGAAACCTAATCATAAAGAAGCAACTCATCCGTGCTACAATGAGAACTGAACCAAAATGCCTAATCAGTAAAACATAGCATAATAGCTTCTAAATGGTCGGCAACATCTAAATGGGGCAATTGCATCTGCTGCTACTTTGCTCCATACGCCACATTAATCTGGTCGTACTAGACACAATTAGATCGATATTATGTTGAATAATCACCATCTGGATTGGACAGACGAGCCGCACTTCATGCAGAACAACCAAGCTAGCTTTCTTAAATAACTCTCACATCTGATGAAGAACAGTCCCATCTCATTTGTCTCTTCGGAAACATCAGACGTAATTGGGACGAGACAGGTCCACGAACTCATTCGAACACAGGGGGAGATGCATCTAGACCCAGTCTAGACAGTCATTTTAAACGTTAAGACTCCTTCGTAATCGTCTGGTCGCTGAGAATTTTATTTCTCCGATGGAAAATTAGCGAAACCAGATAAGCATGTCCTCAAGGGAAGTTAAAAAAAAAAAAAAAAACTCACCTTTCCCCGGAATATACACCAGACCACTCCCTAGGCTAAAATTCACACCAGGATTATAGTTCTGCAGCAAAGTAGGCGGCAAATTCACCTCCGCCGCGACCGACTCGAGAGTGTCCTCCGACCTCAGCGGATACGTGATGAACAATCCATACTCCTTCGAGACAGAGCTGTTCCCGCACGAACAATTAACAACCACATTCAAAACGGAGTTGAGCGGTATATTGGTCGCAAGATGAGAGTTGGACGCCTGCAACCCCTCCACGGTCGTCAAGTGCGAGTAGTACTCCGTCGCGACCAGATCGTAGGTGTCGCCCTGGATCACCGTGTAATTGAACTCGTGCCCAGGGAACGAGTCCTTGATACAGCCGCAGCTGAAGGGGACGTTGACCCTGATCCCCGTGTTGACGCTGTCCTGGTTCGGGATCTTACCCTTGTTGTAGCTGAGGATATCCGGGATCGACGCCGACAAGACCTCGCTTATGAAGGTCAAATTCGATTTATCCCAGACGTAGTACGAGGCCAGGGCTAAGCCGCAGCCTCTACACTTCGCTTCGACTCTGCAGGGGGCCGAGATCATCACCGTCGCCAACAAGCCGATCGTCCATAACCGCGGCTTCATCTGATCGAGGGAACGGCAAGGACGGGGCTCGGATCAGCCGGCGAAGTTGGCAAAAATGCTCTCCGAAGACAAAGCTTCGATTTGCCGTACTCTCGGTCTGAGCTGAATCCGACTCAACGGTAATACTTTTCCGCGGTCTACGCGCACGCTCATTGGTCGAAGCTCTTTGACGAGATTGGCCTCGCTGGGTTTGTCGGAGGTGGAGATGAGCTTGACTCAGATGGGTGGTTCTCATCCTAACTTCGAGAGCCATCCCCACTGAAAACTGGTTCAAAAAAATTGAAACCAGAAATCCCTTATTGATTTCAAAGATCCATTCGAGAATCAGATCGTCGGATTCTTGGGTAAGTTCATAGAATAGATCCCATCAAGCTTCATGCGCTAGCGTTATAATATCTAATAAAGAATTACATAATGGAATCGCCTCATCAAAAACACTCCTAATTATAGTCAATGAACCAACAATTTTAATATGTTAAGAAGTGTGTAAGTAAGAGAGCACACTCACCAAACTTACTATAAGTGGGCAAAAGCACATATAAACTTATAAGTAGCCTAAAGATTTAAGATTTTTTTAAATTTTTAATAAAGATTAAATATATATTATTAGTTCTATCCAGCTCAAATGAGCGGTTTCACACCTAGAACCACCTACCAGCTATTGGAACCGAGAACCGGCCCAATTCCCTTAGGAACCACTGGTTTTTGAGTGGTCCGATCTAGCTCTGAATGATTTGGACAGTTATCGGTTCCTTTACACATCCCTAATAGGAGGGCTCAATAAAATTTTACACCCTTTTGTAACCTATTGGATTCAATTAAAGGAATGGAATCAGGAGATTTGAAGTGTTGTTAAATTCGTTAAGTCACATTGTTAGTTAAAATCGGCATTTAGCCAATTTTCGAATGTTCATGCATTGCGTTTAATGAGAAAAAAGGTTGTTCGCTCATGATTCATAAAAACAACCTAAATTGTACGAGAGTTCTCGAGACCTGTATTGAGCAAGTACAATTTGATGCTTTTGTCTTTCTTGAAGCTACCTCCTAATGCAAAAGGAGAAACAAGTGCGATTGTTTCTTCTTCGGGCATTCTTAACATCTAAAAAATTACCCAATCAATCACAAACCTATAGCAAGAAAGACCAATTCAATTATAAACCTTCCAATTTTATCAATTTAATAATCTTAAATATTTGTAGGAATTTCATGGCAATCATTCCTTCCTAAGCTACACACCATCATTTCAACAATTTCCGACGAAGATGGATAAGAAGGATTATATTGAAATTTCATACAAAAGTGTAGGACTAAATTGATAAATACTAAAACGTTTAAAATTGAAATGATATTTGTATAATAGGTTTAGGAATGATTGGATAATTTTTCCTGCTATCACTCTCGAGGCCTACTGAGGCCTACTCAAATGGGGCAATGATAGAAACGAATCCTTGGAAAAGGGGAGAGCATTTTAGTAACTTGACCCCGGTTTTTTTTTTTTTTTTTTTATAAATATTTTTAGGTGAGAGATATGAAAAGTTTCATGGCGTTATTGCAGGTACCGATTCAGCCAGGTGTATCCATATATACGTCCAATAATAATCATAATTATCGTTATCATTATCATTATTATTATCAATCTTCTAGAGAAGCAGGCCAGCAACTTCGTACAAAATGAAACTAGTCTCTGCTCCACACCGACCATTTTAGTTACAAATCGCGTCTTTCGTTCTCACATGTGCAAGTTGGCATGCATAGAAAGTTAAACCTGACCCAGGACCCCGAGGGTCAAGGTCCAGTTCCGATTCCCTTGACCGTAACTTATTTGATGGGTCACAAAGAATTGTCTAAGTCTCCATTTTATTCGCAAAAGATATTTTCCTTATTTTTCAGCAATTGAATTACTTAACGAGTCAATGAAAAATGTTTTTTTGTTTAACAAAAAACCCATATTTAAGTTTGGAAAAATGATTTCCTTTTTAAAAAATTGAAAATTATTTTCTAGAATATTACTAGATATCTGCACTTAGATCGGAAACTCTACGTTTGGGCATGATAACACTAATACTCATTGCTAGGTCCCTAGCATCTAAAATCGGGTCATTAAGGTCGAGTTCATCAAGGCCAAGCTCGAGACCTCTATGTTGATACTCGTGTCTTCAATGCTTAGGCCTAGATCCATAGAGACTGGGCTCGAGGCATCAACACCCCATGCACAATGCCTTGGCACTAGGGTTAGGTCCATAAAGGCCAAGCGCAAGACCGCGATACCTATGCCTAGAGACCCGCAAATGCAATGCTTTGGTCCCTAGTGCCTATGCTAGGATCCCTCGTGCCTAAGTTGGGTCCATCAAGGCCAAGGCCTAGGACCTCAATGCCTATAACCAGTTCCTTGGCACCCAAGCCCGTGTCCATGTCCCTTGATGCCGGGCCCAAGTACCAATGATCAAGGCTTCTAGGCCCAACCTCGATAGACCGGAGACTGGGTGCTAAGGACCTGAGCCCAGTTGTCGGAGACTCAATCACAAGCACCAACAACCTTGGGCTAATAGACTATGGCTTGAGTATTGAGGACCCATGCTCAACCATTGTAAACCCAAGCTCAAGTGCAAGGGAGTCGAGCACGGGCATTAGGGCTCGAGCACACCTCTATGGACCCATGTCAGGGCACCAAGAAGTCGTGAGAGGGAATTGGGTTCTCGATTTTAGCTTCTGTCGATGTGGGAGCAGTGCCTACACTCAAGTGGCCTTACTTTAGTCCCTAGTGCCGGGGTCAAGGTCCATCCAAGTTGGACTCGGGATCATGGTGCCCATGCATAACTCACTAGCACCTAAATTATTTTTATGTGTGTATAGGAAAATCAAATCAAATTTTTATTTCCAAACAATAGAAAACATTCTCAAGTTCTTTTTTATATTTTAGCCAAAAACCGAAAAATATTATCATTTTTCTAGAAAAAAGATTTTTTAAGAAATATTTATATAAATGAAATATTTTCTACGGAATAAACACACTCTTAATATATGGATCTTTTCATCTGCTCGAGATACTTATTGATGATGTTTGCTCGTACAAGACGGAACAAGTAACCTCGCAGCATAATCATTCATGCGCAAATTTCGATGATCACTCCTTATACGTTATGAGAGAAAGGATACTTAATCGTTCATTCCCGACGTGAATTAATCAAGTGCTCGCGATGTATGATACTTCCACCCCCATAAAAAAGAAAATTTGAAAATTTCATTATCAATATGGTCATCAGACCGAGCAAAATGGAAGACGAAACTGATCTTTCTATGAGCGTTTGGACTAGGTCAATGATTCCCGATAGCGGCAATGGCCGATGTCCCAGGCATTGATTTGGGACTCTTTCTGGCACCATATGCTGACCTGCCCAACTTAATGGGCACGGAACGTAGCGGCGGTCCATTTCGGCTTTGAACTGTACCTTTGACCCGATGGGAAGAAGGTAAGTTACAGTTCACGATCGTATTAATCGAATCTTCTCCAGGATTGAAAGTCGCATCGTGACATATAATAAGTTCTCATTCTCGTTACATATATTTTAAAAGAATAATAACACAAACCTAATGTACAATACAATGCCTAAACTTCTAATTTGTTCAATGTGATTCTTGAACTTTAGTTCAATATGCAGTATGAGCTCTGAACTTTTAATTTATTCAATGTGATTCCCAAACTTTTGATACATATTCAATATAGTTCTTATGAAAATGTTTGATGTTATCTTTCAATTAATTTAAATTCGAGGACCACTTTTAACATTCCTATATAATTCAGAGATTAAATTGAATATATATTAAAAGTTCAAAAATTACATTGAATAATTTAAAATTTTAGAGACCATATCGTGCATTGAGCTAAAGTTTAGTAACTACATCCCATTATACATTGGGGCAAAGTTTATGGATCATTTGTCCTATTTTAAACTAGAAAAAAAAAATGAGGGAAGACACATAAAAAAAGGACGTGCTTGAAGGATAAGTGGGCTAAAAGCCCAGGCCCAATAAGTGACCAAAACTAACCAGATGAATAGTGTCGGATTTAGATGCTAATCATGACGATCCACTTGCTTAAAAAAACCCAGTCGCAGTTACCTTACAATGTCACTCGTCAATAATATATTAAAGTTACTAGACCCGCGTTAGTATGGCAAATGCCCACATTGAAAATGTGTAATTACTAAGGCAAATGCCTCAATAGTATTTAATTTAAGCGTGTACTACACCAATTAGCACGTCACATGCTGCATGGGTTGCATGAAAGAATATCTCCACGCACAGGCAAAACAAGCCCAGTGTTTTGTATCCGAGATAGAAATAACATGACCTTTTGAACATCTCAAAAAGGAACACAAATTACGGACACAGAATTGGCAACGAGCATCGTATTTTGATAATGCGTATAGTCCCAATAGAGAATATCCCATCCCCACGTCAGAAAAAAAAAAGGGGAGGGGAACAGCTTTATGCTAGTGGCTTGACCGATTCTAATCTCTGAATATTGGATTAAGCAAAGGTGCTAATTTCTACTTAAATGGGACATAATACGTCCATGTCTATCGAGCACGTCAAGTTCTCACTCGATTAACTTTGTAGACAAATCGAGCATGATGGGATGCCATTCAGATCTAATCTACTTATAGGTCGTAAATTCCTTATCACCCTGTCAGCAACCCTCTCTCTTCCATAAAAAATCTCCTTCAAAGAAACTTCACCCGGAAGCTCTAGAGCCTGCTTCGCTATGCTTTTCTTTTTCTTTTCTCTTCTCTTCTGACCTAATTTAAGGGTCTTTTTTTTTTGCCTTGTTTAACATCTTCTTCCACTCGTTGTTAGTTGCTTTTCTTTGCTCATCATGGGGAATAAATTTGCTTACACCTGAAAATTTTGTGAGAACTTCGTCGCCAATTGAGCCAGTAGGATTTTCGAGACATGATTCTATGACTTTTCCGAGATTTGGCGAAGGCTCTTCTCTCCCGATTTAGGTGTAAATATGAATTTGAGAGCTTTTCTCTTTCGATCTAAATCTAGATTTAGGAGTTTCTTGAACGCGTTCGATCTGTTATGGTTTAACATGTTATTCTCATTGTTTTCGTAAGATGATGATGTTGAGGACATTGAATTTAGGCACGCAACACAAGCTATTATTTCTAAAGAGAAAGATCTTGGTGTATACCTATTACTGACGGTTCTAGTAATCGGCCACCAGTTGTTATTTGATATTGTGATAGATCAGACTTTTTGGGATGAGAGCCTGTTTATAACTACAAATTGTACCATTTTGGTTTCTAAGTTTTGTTTTGTTTTAAAGTCTTTTTAGGATTTGTTTTTCTTGAAAGTTTTTAATGTTCCTTTCATATTGATTATGATAAATGGATATATATAATCCGCTTGATGCCAACGTTCTCATGGGAAATCAAAGCCCATTTCTCCATCCACACCTAATGAAACCGAGCGAGGTTTGAATCGAGACCGGTGGCCTTTAACGCAAGTTTGGAAAGATGCATATTTTGGTTACAGTTCATGGAAATTCCCCGTGTACGCTACAAAATTAGAGGAGAGAAAAGCAGTTCCGAAGCATCGATTTCTCTATTGAATTTGCTTTTCGTGAGATATTTTATTAAGGATCGGATGCCTTCAACATCAGTGAAAAATTAGGCAGTCTTCGCCAAAATTGAGACTCCATATACTTCTAATGTACACTTAATTCACTAGAAAAAAAAAACCTAATCAACCCCCCCTCAATCATGGTAGATGAGAATACATTTGACTGTGAGTAGGGCCGTCAAATTGGCGTGTCGTGTTTGGATCGGGTCGAAAAATGGTTCTACTCTAATCAACCCAATTAACCCATTTTGACTCACTTATATGCAATATAAATTCAATAACCTATACTCATAACTGACTCGACTCATATCACTAAAATACATAGATATTTAGAAACATGAACTTTTATGCCAAGCGCATAGTGTGTCAACAATAAGATTTTCGACTTGTTTGCAACTTTTTCTTTATTGCAAATTATTCGAGTTTCACAATGAAGTATCCGACATCTTTTAAACTCAATACGTCAATAAGTATTTATATGTAAAATCTTATACTAATTTTCACAATTTTCTAAAACTTGGAAGATAAATCTTTCACTGATTATCAATTTTGAAAAATAAAAATAAAGTAGATTGTAAGTAGAAAATGATAAAATTAGAAAATAAGTTGCTCCACTTGAAAATCCCCAACCTGAGCTTGAAGACAAGTAGAGAGGGAATGAAGGTGAGGTGAGCTTTAGATCCATTAGAAACCCATATTTTATTACATTATATTACTCAAACTCATATAAACTCATTTAGCAAATTTTAACCAACTCATTTATGACCCAACTCATCATGTGTGGGGTTAAGGGTCATAAATGGGTTTTCAATCCATTTTGATACCTATAATTGCAATATTCGGATGTGAAAGCATGAATAATTAAGTGATGTCTATTCTTTTCATAGTGCGTGAGTTTAATTTTTCTATAGATGGGTGATTAATGATGGTTCCTTGAATGAATGAAATTGAAATTCCAATAACACGATCGAGATCTCCCGTGAACGTCACCACGATTGGGAGTGTTCGAGGAGATTTGACGCGTTGGGAAGAAAAAAGGTGGGGAGGAAATAATTGCTTGGTTTTGCTCGCGTGGTGGGTTACAAAAGAGAGAAAGATAGGCAGAGAATGTCAAAAAGCTTTTAACGTCACGTCGGGGAATTCTTTAGGATCTTGTGTAGTTGGGAATGGACTTGTATGATCGAATCATTGGCTTGCCGTGGCCAATCCTCGTCCTCTTCTCCCGTCTTCTGTTCCGTCGCCCTTCGACCAACCACCATTTTATGTCATGATTGTATTGCTTACCATGTAATTTTTCAAATTTAATCCCTTTTCTTTTTTATCTGATGTGAAAATAGATAAATATCAATTGACTTGTTCCACCATGTGTAATTGACAAAAGCGGTGTGGCTGATTCATATGACATATTTTCATCATATGAAGTGTGATTATGTGTCTCTACCACCCTCTTATTTGCAATTGTTATTGATGTTCAAGTAATTCGTTTATTCAGATAATTTTTAGTAGGTCTTGAGATATGCACGTGATTTGGTCTCCACTTATATATGAATTGCGATTACACTGATGAACGGAAAAAAAAATGATCTTACAAACATAATAAGTGTTCGAGTTATGTTAGATTATCTATCTCTCCTCTTTTCCTCCCGTTTTCTTGGCAAGTTTCCTTGAGGGCAAACGTAATTGAATTTGTCAAAACTAACCATTGTGAAAGTACTATCGAGAGAGTCATTCACTCAGTGATCCGATTAACATATAAGAAAAATCTTGCCAAATTTCGCGGTACAACTTTTGCCGCCAGGATAAACATGAGTATGTTGTGGAAGGAGAAGAGCTTTGTAAATGCTCGGTGCTAGTTGGTGTGATGTCAAGTTTAAACATGTCGAGAATGGAAACATTCTTCTCTAGCTCAACTTGCGGCAATACCCTTTTAATTTCGAAGCAAATGGAGAAAAAAGAAATGGGTGTCGGCCTGGTCCACACGCTCTTCTAGTTCCACCAAGAGGCGACACTGTAAGAACCCACCCTCGTTTTTCTGGTAACGGGTCGGTCGAAAGGAGAAGGAGCACCACCTCCGATTCGCTCTCGCTCTCCATCTCTCTCTTCCCTTCAGTAATGATTCATGATTTGACAAAAATGGAGCTCGGAGCTTCGAATTTTCTAAGGTGGTGGGAAATTCTGTGCCCCCCAGGACAAGGAAAAAGAAGCCCTTTATCCGTCGCCGTTCACTGCACATGTTGCCGTACAAGACTGATTTTTTAATTATTCCTTACCACAATGTCCGATTTCAAAAGTGAGCGCTTCTTGATTTCCAACAATTTCCTTTGTTCGGGTCTGGTCTTGTTTTCTTTTTTTCTTAACATTGTTCTGTTTAATTTCCCCTCTCTCTCTCTGATTTTAATTTTTTGTTTTCTTGGGGGTGTAATCACTTGCTTTTGATTCTTCCGGATCTTCCCTTTGTCAAACCATATGATTTCCCGGCTTTTTCATGAGTTCGACCTCGCGGATCTAAGGGTCCCTTGGTCATCGGCTCTTGATTTTTGACCCATTCAAAGCCTCTATTCAAACCTCATGTCACTGCCCATTTGGCCAAGCTTTTCGAAACGTAGTTGGATTTCGCTGTCTATACCAACGTATCAAGTAAAGTGGGAGTCTTATCTTCGAATCACAATCACTTCCCTTCCCTAATTTGTGCTTAATTATATCCTTTTTAGATATATTGAATATAGGAATAAGGTTTTCTTTCTGGCATAAACACTTTTCATTTCCATATTGACATGAATTACTTTTGCCTTTGTGTGAGACGACCCGATTCAAAAACGCATTCAAGAGCAAAAATTTTTAGGTTAAATATACCAAGGGCTTTGATCTGAATAATCGACAACGAACTGGTTTCTTTGCACGATTGTACTAAACACAGTGCGGTGTTTGCGTGTACTATAATCTCCAAGACATTGCCCGACATCATTCTACAAATGAATTGTGGACCCTTATTCATCACTGTACAGAAATAGTCCCACTAGATCGCAAATGTCTCATCGAAATCCGCTTTGATGTAAGTTGAATTAATTTAATAAATCACGTTTTTCTTAATTTTTTTACTCAAAAGAGAACCCCGAAAGAGAAAAGTAAGTCCACTTCACGAATTGGCCTGAGGCCGCACCTTTCTAGTGCCACGATAATCAAGTGCTTGAATAAATCCCCTTATCTTGAAAGGAACAGCTAAACCACAAATAATACATAAACATCATTGATTTTGTCGATGACTGGACGGTTGTGTTCTTTCTCGGTATTGGCTTGCCTGCACCCGATTGTCTTCTACAAACGCATAACTTTTGACTCACGCTAGAGATACGAAAGATCGATTTTAATCAACATGAGAATTGAAAAAGACAGATTTTGACTGCGGTGAATATAACCCTTTTATATCTACGCTGCCTCGACATCATACCAACACATACGGGGCCATAATAAATTGGGTTAATATTACAGAAAAACCTTAAATTGGTATATTTGTGATAAATTTATCCAAAACTAATTTTTTGATCATAAAAATCTCAAATCGGTACATCTGTAACAAAATTACCATCCATTAGTTTTTATTAAAATGTATCGTCAAATTATTCAATTAGATGACATGTTGCAATTGACGGATATATCAATTTGGGATTTTACCATTCGTTTGTCATAGATATATTAGTTTGTGATTTTTTGAGATAATTATCCAATTTAACGGAAATTAAATAATGGTAAATTTGTCATAAATATATCAATTTGGGGGTTTTGATGATCAAAAAGTTAATTTATAGTAAATTAATTGTAGGTGTTTCAATTTAGAATTTTTTGTGATATTATCTTAAAGGTCAATATAATCATGCCCTTGCCCTCCTCTTCTACAAGAAAAGATCGAGTGCGCCGGCGTTTATTTTTTTGACTTCCTATGGTTGGTTTACCAAATCGACTCTCTCTCTTTCACAAAATTTTGTCGGTAAACTGCGTTGATCCGTGTCAAGCATGGAGCCTCTCCACACGACTTGTCCAATCCCAAAGTCCACGGTGGCGACCCTCGCACAGCACCGTCCCCCAATAGAAAAAGTGACGCGTCCCCCCACCAAACGCACCGTCGTTTTTACGAGCCACGGATCCATCACTAAAGATAATGCAGCGTTACACCAATCCCAACTCCAATGGTCAGCCACCTCTCTCCATCCTTTTCATCGTGGACGGCAATGTACGACGGTCTTCCATTAGGTTCATGAAGCGAGACGGTCGGGGGATATTGTTCTATTTTGATTAGTTGTGATTTCTGGACGGCTTGTGTGTCCGATGCTATTGTTCGGATTCGCCGGCTATGTAGATGCCGTGGGTAAATCATGTGCCATGGAATTTGAGAGTCTCGACCGGCGGCAAAAACCCTTCGTTGCTAAAGTGAGCGGGTGGAATTGCACTTCGAACGTGTTAGAATGGTCTCTCCTTTTCTTTTCTTTTTTGTGAGTTCTGACCCATTTTGATCCTCCGTGATGAGAATCAAGTGAGGTCGATATGCTTAATGCATTGGTCGGGTGGATGCTCGATACGATAGAAATATCTCCATCGATATGCTTAAGATAAAATAAGTATTCTAAACCGGGAATTTTGCTCATGCCTTACTTGGTGTACGAGGTTGGTAGGGTATTTCCATCGATTTAGTGTTCACCTATCTAAGATAGTCTTCATTTTTTTTAATCATTATAAAGATGAATAAACATATAAATACTCCAAAAGTTCCCGTAATATGAGGGCTAATCCCCCAAAAAAGTACAAATTTTAGGTCGAGTAACAATTCTGGTCCCAACTTTTTTTATCTCGTAAAAAGTCACGAACTTTTACCTGTATTCCAAATTTGACTCCCTCTTAACTCTCTGTCTGAGATCAACCTTGTTTCAAAATTTGAAAATAAAAAAAGTTCTAGTCGTGAGCTTGGCGGATCTCATCCATGGCATCTCTCGATGGGCGGCAATCAACAACTTCAGATTACGACATGACAATGAAGTGAGAGATTCAATTTGGAGACCTTTTTGACTTGCCGGTGAAATGTAGAAGGCGATGAACAGCTTTGTTGTTATTCTCCAAGTTGTGGCTCAACGAAATAGTGCTTTAAATCCAGCTAGCAAGCCATTTGTATTAATAGCTGAGGACAATCAATGATTCTAAGAAGGTTAGATTTGAGATTTAAGTGTTGTCGCTCCGCTTAAAATTGGTGCATTTTTTTTTTTTTTGGAATTAGGCCCGATATATGATGAAAGTCTTGCGGGGCACACAGGCAAGTCAACGACAGGGACCAAGCGATGTCTTCACATATATATATTCACATATACCTCAAAACCAAGAAGAAAGGATCTTCTGTTGCTGTCAAAAACATTCTCTGAAGATATGAGTAATCGCTTTCGCCTCTGTCCTCTTCTCCTCCTCCTTCTCTGTCTGCTCTTCCTTATCGCTCCCAGAATGACTCAGGCCGCCGGAAGGAGCTTGTCCGTCTCTTCATCATCTTCGTCGCTGTCGAAAGAGCAACCTTTTGAACCCAGCATGAACACGGCAGATGTGGTCGCCGCTCCAGTCGACGAAGGCCAAGCCGGAGACTTCGCAACGGCTGAGAAGCGAAGGGTTCCGACCGGATCGAACCCGCTCCACAACAAGAGATTGCTTTGAGTGAAAAGCAGCTGTTACAGACGGTTTTGGAGGAGAAACCCTTTTTTTTTTTCTTTTTCTCTTCATTTTTTTGTTGAAATGTTATCCTGGATGATTATTACTTCCGGTTACCGTCTCCATACTGGATGTGTATAAGATTACTGATATGCTTATTCTGAAAAATTTTAAGGCTTCGTATCTTGGTAAAGTAGTTTGGAACGAGAACGAGTGTATGCGTGTATGCAGCTGTGCTGAAGCAATGCTTATGGTGAAAAGAGCTCCAGTGTAAGATGCGTTTTTTATGGCATGTTCATATGTAAAAACGAGCGACAAGGAAAGACAAGATTAGATCCGATCATGTTTCATCACGTTGAGTCAGATTGCATGTTGGTAATTGGGTTTACGTAGGTTTCCACAGACAACCCAATTTTCAGTTTGTGCTCTTGTAATCAGTTCCCTTCGTGTTTTGTCATGAGGAATCGATGTTCTCTCGCGCTCCATTTGGAAAAAAATTAGAGAAAGGGAGATCAATGGAAAGTTGAAGAGAAATTCTTGAGAATTTTTTTCTCTACCTCCGGCGAAACTTATTTAGTATTTCGATTTCCGTTCGTTTCCCTTTCTCTCTTTTCTCGAAAATGGCATTAATTCTTTTGTTTTCTTTTATCTAGATCAATTTAGGAGATAAAATAGTATGAAACTACGAGGACCCGTTGTCCTTGTTGTTGCAACCTTCATTCTCAGATCCTTTTTACACCGGGCGTGAACAAAAATTCTCTGAACTTTTTTTAGGTTTGTTGCTGGTATACACGATAACTTAATTTGATTACACAATTGAGTTCAAACATATATCACTCATCCATCATTGGTGATTGTGCAATTTTTTTTTTTCTTTTTTGATGGTGTGAACCTGACAAAGACCCAAATTCTTCTTCATTTTCCTTTTGGAATAGACTGCTTTTAATGCCTTAATTTTCCAGTCAATTATTCCACTAGATAAACCTCTAACCAAAAGTCATCTTCTCCTTTTCATGGTGAAACGAGATTGCTTTCTCCTTGTATGAGTAGCTAATATCTTCACTTGCATTTGAAGAGGCTGATTGATATCCACAAAATCCTCAACTGTACAAATGACGTACGTCAAAGCTCGATAGAACTGTGCAAAACACCGCAACCAAGAGATTGGCGGATGTATTAAACAAAAAAGAAGACTAACATGCCCCGGAATATATGCGGTCCGGAATGGGAATTCTTGAACCCAAAAAAGAATAGCAAGTCCTTTGTTACCTAGAATAGAATAACCACTTAAAACAATGAAAAATGTGAGGCCCAATTAAGCCTTTTTTCTTGTTTGTTTATTAGGGCCTCCAACTTAACTTGTAAATGTATCATATATTCAGACAAGATTTTTTATATTTGACTAGTGCGGATCTTATCTATTTTTTTTTTAAGACTTAGATACAGATAACATAGATATCTATTTAGTAGAATATGACAGCTTCCTCCAAACGTAACTCTTATGTATGTGTGAATATATGGATAAATAAATTATAACAATTTTTAAATAGATTGGAATCAAGGTGGGAGAAGAAGAGTATAAATGCCATAACTTTTGTACTGTATTCGATTGAATTCTATAACTTTTTTTTTTGCTCACTTAAGTACCACATCGGAATAAAATCAATAATTTGAGTGCCAATTCTGACAAATCACTTTTAATTTTTTTGAATTTTTTTTTTTTTTTGCTTTTTTTTTTTTGGGCTAGCGAGGGTCACTAAACCCTCACCCAATCTAGACAAGGGCTGCCTCTCCCTCGATCGTGAAGGCCCTTGCCAGATTTGGGCAAGGCGGCATTGCCCATGGTTGCTTAGAGTTGGCAAGGGCCTTCATGGCTGAGGTTGAGGGTTTTGCGATCGGTGAGGGTCGTCGATGACCCTCACCAGATCTAATAAAAAAATGAAAAAAGGAAAATAATAATTCAAGATAATAATAAAATAATTTAAAATATTAAAGAATTGTTCACATCAATGTCGGGAAAGTTATGTAGGACGATTGGCATCCACATTAGATTTTCCAATGAGGTAAATTGACGATGGCACTTAAGTAATTAATTTTTCAAATAAGTGTCACTCAAGTGAGCAAAAAAAAAAAATCATGGCACTCAAGTAAATTTCAGACCAAAGTTATGGCACTCCTATTATATATGAAATGTAAAGTCAATGGATCTCTATATGGATATCTATAGGAGATATGTGTTTTTGGGAATTCTTTTATCATTTCGTCCAAGAATTTAGTCGCAATTGAAGTCACGGGGACCATCTAAAACGATTCTCTTTTTATCATACTTATTTCTTTTTGCTTTCCACAAAAGTTAAATCATTAAAAACTATGGAAAGAGTGACAAAGAATAATCCAGGCAAAGTTCCTCACCAGATATTTCATCTAATTTCTTATGGTGTTTCCTTGAAAAATAAACTTTCGTAAAGAGAGGGGCAAAGTGCGTAAATTTGACTTAGGGCGCGTTTGGTAACGATTCTGTTCCCGAGAACAAATTCTGATCAGAAATTATTATTTTTTATTCTATTCCCGGAAACTGATTCTAAGTAAAAGAATGTGTTTGGTAATTGTCCAAAATTTCTGATTCTGGAATAAAATTGCGTTTGGTACCATATTCATTGATTTTGTTCCAAATCAATTTATTTTAATTTTTAAATAATTTTTATAATTTTTATAATTTTTTCTTTTCTTTTTTTTTTCCTTTTTTTTTTTCTTTTTTCTCCTATTCTAATTCTTCTTCAGGCCGATCGCCGGTCCTTGCCGAGGTCGGCCCTCGTTGGCTCGGCCTCGCCGGACCTCGCCCTAGCCTGGCGAGCCTTCGGCAAGCTCGTCGAACCGGTTGCCGGCGATCGGCGGCGGCAACGGGGTGGCCGGCGGCGGCGGCAAATAGCGGCGACAAGCGGCGGCCGGTGGCGGTTGCGAGATGGCGGTCGATGAAGAAGAAGAAAAGAGAAGAAGAAGAGTTTTGATTTTCAATTTCATTCTCGGAACAAGAATCAACTTTTTTTTTATTCTTGATTCTCGTTCCAAACTGATTATGGGAACAAAAATTTTACCAAACGCACTTCTCGTCTCAAACTGATTCTGGGAACAAAAAATCAGAATCTGACACTGTTGGGATAGTTACCAAACAGGCCCTTAGAGTCAAATAATAACCATTCTGGCCAGAAATTGATTTCTAGAAGAAAAATAAATTTTCTATTCTTGCTTTTGGATGAGTTTCTAAATGAAAAACACGTTTGATAACAATAAAAAATTTCTATTCTTAGAATAGAAAATTGTTTGAAATTGACACAAATTTCTCTCTCTTGGGTGGTAGCGGAAGGCGATTGGCGGCAAACAACAATTGTGATCGGTGGCGGCAACTGGTGGACTACGAACGGCGGATGGTGGCGGTAGGTGGATGGCAGATGATGGTTGGTGGCGGCGATGGGTGGCTAGCTAATAGTGGGAACGAATAATAAAAAGAGTTTTTATTTCTCATTTATGTTTCAGAAATAGAGAAGTAATTTTTTTTTTACTTTTAACTTATGTTCTAAACCTAATTCTGGAGTAAAAATCTATTTCAGAAATAGAAAAATTAAATAGTTTTATCAAATGGATTTCTGTTTCATAAACAAGTCTGGATTATAAAAGTAGTTCTAGAATAGAAATAGAATTATTATCATACGCGCCTTTAAAGAACACAAGTTTCGGGGAGTTCGCATCGTCTGGCAAGCCTAGAACACCCCTTATCTAATAGGTGTAGTGCTCGCTTGGTGTGGCCAAGCCCTTGACCTTCCTATGTGGTGCTTGCTTTCGACAATAGAAACCCCCTGGAATTCGTTTTATAAATATGGTTCAAATTTATTGAGGAAAATTCTAAAAAAAGGTTCGAAGTCCCATCATTCTCTCAAATAAGAGTTTGAAATGGACATTATTTCAAATAAAAGTCTAAAATGGCATTACTTTTTTAAATAAGGGCCTGAAGTAAATCTTGTTTTAAATAAAAACTTGATTTTCCGGTGGTCAAGGATATATTCGTCAGTTACCATTTTCCTTTTTTCTTTCCTTTTTTTTTTGGTTCTTTTTCTTCCTCTTCGTTGTGGCCAATCAGCCATTGACAATGCCCATAGAGGGCTGGGCAGGGGTCATGAAGGCCATCGATGTTGGCCGTCGATGAGGGACAGCCTTGCTTGGGTGAAGCAACCTTCCCCTTGGGGAAGGCCACCCCTTGTGGCCGTCTGTGAGGTTGGCCTTTGCCTGCTGTCCGCGAGTGCTTGCAAGTCCTTGCCGGCCCTTCGCAGCGACTAGTGAGGGTCGCCGAGCCCTCATCGACAAACACCAAAAAAGAAAAAATAAGAAAAGAAAAGAAAAAGAAGAAAACTTGGACAAAAATTCCTTTGACTAGTAGGAAAATTTAGTCAGCTGGCAACCAGCGAAGTCGGACTCTTATTTAAAACAACTATAACTACTTTAAACCTTTATTTGAAACAACTAAGGTCACTTCATGCCTTCATTTAAAATAAGATCCACTTCGGACCCTTATTTAAGAAAATGAGGAATTTTGGCTTTATTTGGAATTTTCCAATTTATTGTGAATTATTATTACACGCTTTTGCCTCTTTTACAATGTTTTAGGCACTTTTATCATCGAAATTGTATTAACCTATTATATATACCATCAAAAACTCCAAATCAATATATTTATGTTAAATTTACGCTTCGATAATTTCAATTAAATTGAATTGAAAAACCTTAAATTAATATATATGTGATAAACGGATGATAAAACTCTAAACTTGTACGCCTATTTATTATCACGTATCATCTAACTCAGTAATTCAATCATAAAAATTTGAATGAAACTAATGATAGTAAATTTATGATCGGTGATCATTAGGTTGGGAGTTTTAGATAATAAAAAAAAAAGTTAGTTTACAATAAATTTACAGTTTGAGGATTTTGGTGGTTTTAATTTAATAATTAAAAAAAAAACAAAATGGATGTCTCCTTCCGTGTTTGGAACCTGTAAGAATTAAGAAATGAGAGAGAGAGAGAGCTGCAATCTCTTCTTGTGGCGCAAGAAAATGGCGCAAGCCTAGCCCAGCTGCATTCGTATACAAACACGGCCCGACCTCCAAAATTCATCATCGTCGTCGTCATCATCATCAACACGCGCAGAGCATCGAAAAGCGATGAGCTTTCTGGCGGCAAGATTGGCCGGGAAGGAGGGAGCCTACTTCTTCGAGGAGTCCAAGCAGGCCGTCGACCGCCTCGCCCGGAAAGCCCAGCCCTCGAACAAGACCAACGCCACGGCCGCCGCCGCCGCCAGCGGCGGCAATCCGATCTCGCGGGAGGCCGAGGCCGACGTGTTGCCCGAGGTCCTGAGGCACTCGCTACCCTCCAGGATTTACTCGCAGCGCTCCGACCCTTCTTCCTCCTCCTCCTCCTCCTCTCTTTCCAAGGCCTCGAAATGGGCTCTCCGGTGGGACCCCAAGTCCGGCTCGGCCGTTTCGTCCGACGCGCTGAACCCTCTCAGGGCTCACCTGGCGATGCCCCAGGTCACATTCGGTCCCAACAGGTTCGTTGCTTTTCTCTTGGCTTGCCTCGGTGATTTTAATGTTTTGGGAAATGGAATGATGTATTTTGATCGAAGAGTTGGTGTGCGTTGCATTGCTCTTCTTTTTTCCCCTCTGGGTTAAGCTTAATTCAGGGTGAAGTGTGAAATTAAGAGTAGTTTTGGAAGATTCCGGTAGTCGAAATGGCTAAATGAGATATGATATCCATGGGATAATTTTTTTTACCTGCGTTAATCCGTTGAATTTTTTTCTTTTTAAGCCAAATTAATGGACTTATGCATTGAATATGGATGAGGGGCAGAATGTCCTCGTGTTCTACATGTTAAAAAAAAAATATGGACGTTTTGTCTGAAGTTGTAACGTGACTGTTCATTGCAATGGAGGCATTGATTCGCACAGTTTGGTCGGAAACACCCATGGCTAAAGTTTAGCGCAGATTGGTGCTTTGGAAGGTTGAAATGAAAATGTGGTAGAAGCTCGTCCATTGTTGCTATTGGCGCAGAAAGGCTGCTAATTTTCCGCTGCTCGTGCTTGATTGTCTCAAATGTACTTGTGTCTGCCCTTGTATGTTTCATTGGGGGATTGGTATTGTTGGTCGTAGCTCTTGGAGGATTGACAGGAATTGGTGGTTGTGTATGTCAAACCTTGATAGGAATTGGCGTGGCATTAACACTGCATGAAAATAAGCGAGGAAGTAGAAACTCGTCCGTCACAGTTGGCAGTGGCGAAAAGTTTTGCAATGATGAGTTGCTGACAGGTTGGTATTTAAATGATTGTAGGTGGAAGTTGCCTCCTGCAGGGAGCTCGGTTTTAGCATCAACAGCCAACGAGTTGCGACAAGATAGATATACACATGCTAACCCTGAAAAGTTGAAGGCTGCAGCTGATGGCCTCGCAAATGGTGGGTCCATTGCTTCCTAGATCTCTCACACTGAGAAATAATGTGTTTGTATCCAATTTTCCCTTTTACCTGACCTTAAATATGGTGGATGTTTCTATGATGTTGATAGGAAGTTATAAAAGCTGACTCTGGGATGCTTTACATATGACTTAGCCACTCTACCGAAGAATCATTAGCCAAACTAAGCTAAAATCACTTTTGAAAGGAAAGATGTCTCAAATGTCTATGTGAAAGTGATTTCACACACTTCCAGTCTGCCACTTGTGCAGCTAACATAAGCAAAATAGAAGATTTTCAATTTGTCTTTGGACATATGGATTCTGTTAAAGTGTTCATTCTCAAGATAAACTTCTTCATTTGATCAGCACGGTCGAGTAAGTTGTATTAAAATACTCCTTCAAGCATTGAGTTTAGTGCCAAATTAGTCTGAGCTTTATAATTGGGCTCTAGATTATATGTGGCATGACTTCTTCGTTTTGGGTTCTGAAATTTTTCTTGGCTCTTACACTACATCTGTCTCCCTGTCCTTGTAGTTGGGAAGGCATTTGCTGCAGCCACTGTCGTTGTCTTTGGTGGTGCATCCATAATATTTGGACTAGTAGCCTCCAAGTTACAGGTTCAAAATGTATGTCTTCTTCTGTCTTCATATTTTCCCTTTTAGAAAATGAAGTTCATTCTGAAAATTCTAATAGATGTGAAGACAGATAAATTAATTATTTGCTGTCTTTGAACTCTTGATACATTGTTATGGAAACAAAGAGAAAAAAATCTCAAATCTGTTACTATTGGTTTTCACATGCCCATTACTTGTTATTTTAATAATTTTAATAATTTTAATAATTTTATTTTCTGAAATTATGCCGTGGATCTAATTTTTGTTAATTCCTGTGGTCCATGTCTTGAAAGGGTGAAGATATTTATGCTAAGGTGAGAGACTTTGCTCAGCCAACATATATGACGGTGAGAGAGCAAGTGGCACCTTTAAGGACCTGGGTATGTCTAACCAGAAATCTATAGATGTTCTGCTCTCCGTTTTGTTCTGTTCTTGTGTCTCTTACATGCTTGGAAAGCTGTTGTTGGTTCTCTTGTAGGCCGAGAACATGTCAAGAAAATGGCATATAGAAAGGGAGGACGGCATCAAGCAAAAGCCGATGATGAAGGAACTTTCAAAAACGTTTGGGATGAGGACTTCAAATTGATTTGCATAGTGTGTGATTGCTTGTATAGCAAATAAGAAAAGCTGCTAGCAGAGATCATCATCTCTGGTGAATAAGGGAAAGCGTGCAGATTTTCATTTCGTTCCAATATTTTCGTCATATTGTTTGAGATACGACTGGATCCTTGTAATTGAATAGTGTGCTGCTGTATGGATAATGAAATGGCTGCTGAGTATTGTTTGAGATATGACTGGATCCTTGTAATTGAATAGTGTGCTGTATGGATAATGAAATGGCTGCTGAGTATGCGCGACACTTCGTTAAGTATTGTCATGCATTTGTTAATTTCAGTGAATTTTTGCTTGTATTAATTACTTACACAGATGGCCGATCCATTATCAGGTGAAGCTCTTTACCAGTTTTATTTTCAAGAAATTTGCTACGGCAAGATTACTAGGAGGCGATTAAGGTTTCTATTTCTGAATATTTTTTGTAAGGATCTGACTAGTTTTGTCTGCTTGCTCGTATGACTTGCCTTTAGTCCAATTCTAATTGAAGTATATGTTATACAGATATATATATGGTTATTTAGATATATGTGGTCATTAACAGTTTCTATGATGTTAAACAACTATCCGGAAGTAAACAATCACGACTTTTAGCGAGTGACCACCATCTATAGCCACTAACTTGGACAAAGGTGGATGTGCAGTTGATCTATGCACAAATGGTGGAAAAGAATGGGGTTGAATGGTAGCAGGGTAATCCTCCTGCTTGTTTTAGATAGGATATGCTGCTTGTTTGATCATTCTCCATTTACAACAATTATTCAACTAAAAATGGACAATTACAGAGCGAAAGATACATTATCAAAGTGCCACCAAGTTTCTCTACAGCACTATATTCAGTACATTCAGCGACCCATTTGACAAAAATCTTGTCCTGCGGCTATCCGTCCTCACGGCTCATAGTCTAAGCCAGATCCGTATCTCCAAGCCTCTAAATACCGCTTCCACTCGTACTTCATCTTAGCAGGAAAAGTATCGATCAAGGGCCTTCACAATTGCGCAACTAGTTAATTCAAAATGTCAAATATGAAACAAAATGCAAGTTCAGCTGTTTCTGCGCTTCTAGATAATAGACATCCAAGGCAAGAGACGTTTTTTGCCAGGTAACCAATTCTAGCTTTGTGTTCATTCTGAAGACGGAACTTAACCACGGTCTGGGGTAGAAGCGACCTACCTAATTGCAGGGTCAACAAATGTAGAGAGGAACGTGTAATGGCCCAGCATGGAGAAGTGTCCAAACCAGTCAAGAAGCTCGGGAACTCCAACCTGACAGCGAGTCAATGCATTTCTACCAATATCAGCTGAACTGCTCGATGTTTGAAACTCATTTTCTACCAAAAGACTGCATTTTTATTAGATTGAACCATGAAAACAAACAAAATGGCGAAGCAGAAAATATTTGGTTTCCCCTAAAATCATCACTTAGCCACTTGTCATCACTAAGCCTAAAATCATCACTAAGCCACTTGTCAAATGTTTATGCCTGATGTGCATACGACATGTACATAAATGAAGCAGCAGAACTGAGTTGCGGGTATTGCAACAATAAGATGTCAATTATCTCCTGGGTAGACTATCTCATGGAAAAGCACTATGGCCTACTACAAATTGTATGATTACTTTATTCCCACTTCCAATAATCTTTTTTCATATGATATTTGCAATATTTGATGCTTATGATGGGAAAGCAATATGAAAGAAAATGCATTATCAGCCTAATCTTTCGTTCATGATTAGATAAATTGTATAAGCTCGACACATTACACGAGATGGCCAATCATGATAATACATTTGAGAGGTTGAATTGCCTGTTGCTGCTTGCGTGAAGTTCGAAAAGTACTGACTTCAAGAACTACTCCATAAGAGAGGGTAAGATTAAAGGAACTTGGAACTAATTACCTGATGAAATATAGATGGAATTATAAGTGGCTCAGTTACCATGACAAGACCTAAAGTCTTGGCAAGAGGCCAAAATTGTACAACATCCTGTCATTTAGAGCATATCAAAATATTAGTAAGCTGTAGCTTACAAACATAAATATCAGCCAAAGAGTCCAGTCTACTGATGCAATATGGGCAAAAGAAACAAGCTAGGAGAAAAACAAAAACCTGAAGGAATGGTCTCAGCACTGGATCTCCCAATCTCTGTAAAAGAAAGAAGAGATTATTCATACACAACAAAACCACAGGAGTACATAACATGACAACAGGTCCAGCCAGAAGGAATACTCTTGCACTTTGATCCATAGTAATTAAAGCATACCTGCATACTCTGGAAATTGACATAAAGAAGCTCATTAATAAATTCCGGTGAGATATTCGCCTGTTGCTTAGCTGACATAGCTCTTTGAAACAACCATGAAGCACTGAGGTTGGGCTGTGCTACAAAAATCTTTTCCTTAGATAATCTCCAAGAGGATGTAATAACCATGTAGCTGAAAAGAACAGCAAGTCGCTTACCATGTATGGGTTCAACAGGGACAACTCATATGAGCTGAGGAAATCGCCACTGATTGCTTCGTATATTCCTTAAACAAGCCCCAAAAGAAACAATATTCAACATGTTATCGTCAGGTCATCTGTATCATGTTCTTCCCTTAATAGTATTTGAGCAATTAATTTTGTTTTCATCTGTTGTTTACACTGCAGAGGAAAGAGAATATGATGCTATCGAGTATCAACTTATTCCACCCACCATCAGTAATCAAGAAAGAGTCTTGTGCTACTAAGACGCAAGTTATATCATAAAAGTTTTCCAGCAAAAAGACCCCAGTGCTATTAATATTATGAACTGGAAGTGAGGAGGAGAAAAATATGTTACTGTAACTCTACCATCTGACAATCTGCCAAGGTGCCTAGTCAAGCTTCCAAAGCCTCCAAATGAAACTGGTGATTGTATGCCGCTAGCATCACCAAACTGCAAACAAGCTGATACTCTCATGATACTTGCTTTCCATGTAAACAAAAGAAGAGAAGATTTTTAATCTGAAAATCCAAATGACCTGTAAAATGCGATTGAAAGCAGCTGGCAATGGACTGTCAGGTTGATCATCCCATTTCAGGAGAACAAAAAGGAGTGAGATCAACACATAGAACACTTTGAAATTAATGCAAGCTTCCTTTTCAATAAAAAAGTAAACAAATAAATCTGAAATTGGAGTTAGCATCAAATCTCAAGTTCGCTTGTTACTCTAGCAAAAGCTTTAGTGTAATGAGTGACTGACTCGTACATGAAGAAATATGAAGCTCCCAAAGAGCCTGCTTATACATGCAACCTGCCAAATAATCGTGCATGTGAAAATCTAGGAGAATTTGATCATTCATTTTGTGAACATGGTAGGACCGCAAGAGAGAGGAAGAGAGAAGTACCCAACTAACTACATCTTTACTCAATACACTTCAATCAAAATTACACAAGACCTCTCTACATAAAAACATTCCAAAACTCTAACAACCTTAGTTTTAACTCACAATGCTAGTAAATGCACTTCAACCCATTTAAACACCAATAACATGACGAGAAAATTCATTTATTTTTGTCAGGCACGTTCTCCATGACCAAAAAGCAGATAAACTAACTTCTCAAGCTTTGGAGACTTCATGGCAAAGCACCAGTCACAAACCAGCATTGATACTGCTTTAGCTTTAAAAACTCAGTAATCCCGATTTAGAAGAAAAGCTCTACTTAAAAAGTGCCACCATTACCTTCCACGGTAAGTAGGGAAAATGCCATAAATAACTCGCAGTATTTCTAGGTCATCCAAAGAGACTTTCTGCAAACAATAGCAGAGAGGAATCATTTGTCGCTCTACTTAGGCTCCTGGCAATATCAGTCATCTTGCAGATGAATTATCAAAGCAGGACACACGTCAAGCTCAAGTAGCACATAAGTGAGATAATAAATCTGTCATAACTCAAAGCAATGCATTGTGTAGACCGTCTAAGAGATTGGAAAACAAACTCATGTCATTGGATAGGTCTGGTACAAGAATTAGATCAATCGACGAGATGCAATTAAAAGAGGATTCTGCACAAGCAATCTATCTGTGGGTTTCCTACAGTATCATCGATGATTGACAAAGCTTTCTTTAACTTTCATTAGAAAAAATATAATAAGTTGAAAAGAACAATTACTTCCACCAATACCAAGATCAAAACAAATCCCTCCCTTCCCCCCCCCCCCTCTCTCTCTCTCTCACACGCGCGCGTGCGAGCAAGGACAGATTGATGAGGAGAAATCAAGGTATGCAAGAAATTCAAAGATAATAAATAGAGGGTACATAATAGCAATTAGAGAAAGAGCCAGACAAAAGTTCAGTCCGTCAAATTTGCACAAATCACTGTGTAAAAATAATTTGACATAAGATAGTGACTATAGAATAGGCACAAAACTTTGAACACAGAATTAGCGCAAAGACATTGAACAAAGCAAGCTACTCGGTAGGAAGACAAATATCAACCTGATATTTGGGCATTAAATCCCAGTACTCTTCCAATAATTCTTCCAGTGCTGGGCAACCTGGCTGAGGATTGACATAAGTGAACATATAAGTGGTACGATCCTTGGGACCTGAGCCAGAGGGAAATGCCTGTTCGATGGTTAGAGAAAGCTAAATACACAATTTGGAAGTTTCTTCAGATATGTTTCTATTAGTAATATACTCAACCCACCTCCCAGAAAAGATGTACTTTTGAGTCTCCAATTTGCTTCACTGATGAGCTACTGTGTATGACATCACTAGTGGAGTTGTTCTTAAAACCACGAGCACAAGATCCAACAACAAGGCAAACACCATCTGGCTTTCGTTCCCTTCTTATCTGTAAAAAAAGGAAGTTTAAGACCACATAATGCGTGCATGAAAGGAAGCTACATCATATGAGATGTTTAGTCGTGAAGATTAATTTTTAATTGTTAGAAGTTAAAAAAGAAGAAGATGACTTCGTTCTGAAATTTCTTTCTCAGGTTAACTTGTCAGTTCACTCATACAGGAGTCAACCAAGATGAAGGTAAGCCCTATCAGCACCACTGTAAATAAATGCACTGTCATTTAAAAGAATTTTGCGTTGCTCTACGCCTTTGCTATACTGAATTGGAAGAGCATTTCCCTTATCAATGATGTAAAATTTAAATGTGTGTACAGGAAACTGTACCTGTTTCAATATGGGAGAGAAATTACCCATTGCATCAATAATCAGACGTGATGGCAAAATGATTTCATCAGTTGTTTGCAGAACCTGCATCACAAGCACTAAAAAGTAAGAAGTTCCATGAAAGACGAGGAATCAGACATTGCCAAGCAAAGCAAATTATAATAATGATATTTTATCTGGTAGGGATATGCTGAAGCTTGAATTTGAGAGTTACAGCAGAGCAAGTAAGGCTTAATTAAACCCCAAGTTAAATACACGAATACTTGCCACTGCATCATCATATACGGAGAACTTGGACACACTGCAACCCTCGAAGATGACTCCACCAAGTGCTTCAAAACGTTTCTTCACAGTTTCTATTAGCTTTACAGGCCTGTGGAGACAATGAAGTGGCAAAATATGAAGAAAAGAATAGCTGGCAGAAGTATCACTAGCTGTAAAAGTAAATTTTGTTGAAGTGAGAGCTTCACAAAAATAATGGACAGCACAAGTACATCAGATATAATAACTAAGACATGATCAATGTTGTCTATCAAGTTATGTACAAATATATCCTACTCTCTACTGCTAAAATACAATATCATTCTGAAAGGCTGTTCCGAAACATCATATGTGCACTTCCTATAAAATACAACTGAAGATTCCATAAAGTTGTGTAAATTACTGAGATGGCCCACCCAGGAGCTTTCATCCCTGCAAAATTTGTTCCATGATGCATATGGGAATATGAGAACCTTAACTTCATTCTCAAGAACCAAGCAGACATCTTATATACAGGGGCTGTTGAGACATGTGTATAGTGAGGTCCATGATGATACTTCAAAAATTCAATGATATATTAAAGAAATAGTGTGGCATGGACAAATGTACTCTGGAGTAAAACTATATACAACAAACAACATGCGACGTTATTGATAAATTTCAGAAAATTTTCAAACAGACTCAATAAAGAAAAGCAAATGATAACTCACAAAATACCAAGATTTAGAATATCTTCAACCCAGATATCATCTTTTCCCTCGAATCCACATCTATTCTGAGAAGCTCAAGACATGCAATGAAAATTATAATTAGTTGGTTCATCAGACCAAGGAACAATAGTGATAGGAAATGCATTAATTTACAACCATGGCAGGAAGTTATCTAACACTAAAATATGATCTGGACAACATTCTCGAGATATCACACGTCAGCATGTCCTTCGGCCATACTTTCCCACTCTAGTTGGAAGCAGCCAATTATTCCATGGACGCACAATTATGCTTGAAACCTATAGTACTAAGTAAATTCCTTCTCTATTAAACTATTTGGACATAAACATAGAATGTTTTGTTTGGCTCCAACGATGATGCCCATCTATGAACATAACTCAAACAACTAAGGGACTACAAATTGTCCACTGCCATTGTTTATCCCGGATCAGATTTTGGACAAATTTAGCCCTCAATGCATGCCATACTTCCTTATTAGTGAGGGGGAGTAGATATAGTACTCATGTAGCAGGTCTAAGACTCACAGGATTAAATTTTGCTGCTATAGCTTGGTCTATGTCATCTTCTTCAAGAATACCAACTTTAACAAGCTCCAGGAGCTCCTTCTTCGAGATATTCCACTCTTGTTCTCTCTGATAATGAAAAAGAAAGTAAAAGAAACCACATCAAATAGTTCCTTAGAATACTAATCGGGAGTTTCCCGTGTCATTTGAACCATAATGAATTTATAGTAAAAGCATACCCCTTTCAGAATATTCCTTTCCACAACTGCAACTTTAAGGCCTTTGCAACTCAAGGCCGTGGCTAGGAAAATACCCAAAGTGCCTCCACAAACTATTACATCAAATGTGTCTACTGCTCTCCCAGCCAGATTAGACTTGCTGAAGAGACCAGGTATTGTTGAAACAACCTGTTGTGGCTCTTGCTTGTCTGCGATACAAGCAAAACGGTTCAGGGTCGCTATGTAATCAATGTACTGTAAATACTCTATCGTTGTCGAAAGCAGCAGCAGTGCAAAATCCACCTGTCTCGGCAGAACAGATACTGGACCAAACTTTGTCCAACCTCTTTAAAGCATTATAAGAGTATGCTCCGCCTGCACCGCCGACCTCCCCACTCACTGCGATGCCCTCCATTATCCTCTGCACAGTTGAAACCGTAGCAATCAAACTAATCAGCATGAGATGCAATTCAAACCATCAAGTTACCATAATTCCTAGCCAGAGTTAGTCAATATTTTCCTCAGGACTCAATACCGGGGGTTGAACTTAAAACTTCTCATACCCAGCACCACAATGTCTACAATGGCTCATCCTGAAGAACAAGGCTGACTAGAGGAGTTCATTTTAGGACACTGGTACAGCGACAGTTCTGCTCGCTTGCTCACAGCCTTCTTCAGTAAACAGCATTTTTCGCTGCTTAAACGAAAGCAAATCCCAACCCACATCATGTAATCAAAAGAATTTATCTTATTGAGAAGCCCATGTCTTACTCCATAAGTTTTAGGGTCAAAGCATCTGAGGCTGCATTAATCGGGGATGGAACGAAAAGGACAATATACAGGATGGGTAGAAGGGGTTGTGATACTTCGAATGGCAATGCATCGTGGGCCCATATAGAAACCGTCTGACACCTTTTGTATCCGGAGTACTTCACTTAATTTCGTCTGTAGTATTAGGCTTTGGCGGTATTTATCTTGCATAGTCATTTATTTGGTACCTCCCAAGGATCAGGAACTGCCATTCTAACTATTGCATGGGAACAGGTTAATCTTCGAAGGACGGTATCGAGCTGGAACAACCTGTTCTTCTAGAATTCGAATTTGGAATTCTATTCCATTCTAGATTCCAAAAACTCCCACTTTCCAAGAATTTAAGCGACTGGAATCTTATAAACCAACACCAAAAGATATCTGAGAAGAAGGCGCGCGAACCTGAGTTCTGGAGCGGACCGTCTGAGCCTGCAGGCACTGGACTCTTCCCGCCCTCTTCTTCGTCTCGTTCCGGAGCAACGGGCTCGCTTTGAGGCGACGGTGGCACCCGCTCAGGAGCCCGAACTCGGCCAACGCCGCGGCCGCCGCCATTGTTGGTTCCTCCTCGCTCGTTTCGTCTCTCACACCGTCGCCATTTCTCAAAGCTTTAAGGGATCGCGGAGAGTCGATGGGTCACATGCGTCCCACATCTCGACACGTTAACCGCCAAAAAAAGGTCCTTTCCTCCACCTTCACTCGTTCATTTCCCGCCGTCGGATATCTCCAGGACGGGCGGGGCCGGGCCGGTTCGGTCCTGTCTGGGGACCGGAATCGATCCGGTCGAGGCTCTCGGTTTCGTATTGGACCGTTGGGGCTCGAAGGAGACCAAACCGGAATCCCGGACGAGAAAAGACGCGTTTCAACCCGAGTATTGAATTTAGTTTGATGTTTTTTTTAGCCGGTCAATTAAGGTCGATCACGTTAGGTAGATGAGGCAATTTTTCCAACTCTCCCTGAAGGTCTTTAGTCGAAAATCGGGTCGCCCAGCTACGCGCCCGACCCAGTGGTAGAAAGGTCGAGGCTCCGACTGTTTACGTTCAGGTCACGTGATCGAATTGCATGGACTGCGAAATAGGGGAAGTCGACTTTCGTATATCCCTAGAGAGCTCACAAAATAGAAACGGCTACAACTGAAGTGACGTTAGCTCGTGTGACTCAAAGGCAACATAATCCCTCCGAAACAAATCAACATGTCCCGTCGATTGGATCGGTTTGATTTGATATACTTTGTCTGAGCACTCGATGGAATTTTTTTTTTTTTTTTTGGGGTCAAAACCCGATGGAATTCGAAAGTATAACTTGTTCCGACATTCTCCTTAAAAAGTTTCAAGTCGCCTTTCCTGGAAGGACATGAAAATTGAAGAACCGCAAACAAACCTCCCGTGTCCACGGGACATCCGGAACATCCGAATCGCATCCTTCGTAATTGTTAGAATCAGCGGAAAGACAAGCAAGGCAGAAGCAAGACCACTGCTCTTGGTGCCTAGTTTCGGCATTTCGGAGTAGAAATATCAATGTGCCCTTTTGTTCTCCGGTTGCATCGGACTTTGCCCTAAAAATGGGTCAAAGAGAGCATCCCATGAATGATTAATTTCAATCAGCTGAAAACCAAAGGAAACAGAAACAAGAAAATGACTTGCAGGCTGCCGTGCACTTTGGGTTCATTTCTTTGAATTCGCTCCTCGGTAGGAATCGCTAAAGGTGTGGAGGAAGCTGAATCATGTGCAGATTAAGGTATCAAGACAACTTACCTACGTATTCAGAGCTAAAAGACCATTGCCAATTGTAGCTTTCTGAATTATGGTTATTTCAAGCAATTTTCTCTTTTTAACGAATCATTATGTAAGAACCTTTATAAGCCAACATACCAAGGAAGCACTCAGATTGTGAAGAATGAATACAACAGTCCCCCCTTAAATTTCTCCTCCCTCTTGTTTCTTCTGTATCCATGTCTTCACAAACTCCTTTCCACTCTCCTCATTCTAGTTCTCTCTCTATATACCCTATAATAGCTCTACCCCTACCCAGTTGCTGCTAATTTGAGCTCATAATTTACAGGCATAACAAAAAGCAACAAGAATGAGCCTGCAACTTGGTATTCACCAAAAATTCAACACGTCTGCACATGATACAAAGAGATGAACAAAGACAAGCGAAACCAACAATTTGAGGAAAAAGAAATGAAAAATCCGCTGGCAGTCACTCAATTTAATCACATGCAAAAACTATGGAAAAAAGACTGAACGATTTCACTGCGTCTGTCCCAATAAAGCGACGTATGGCATGAGTTTAGTCTGAGTTCCCTCGCTCGTAGTGCTGAAGCGTGGGCCATGCACTTTTTTCCAAGCAGATTCAATGCACGTGGCAACGCAAAAGATAGTGTCCTCTACTCACTCTAGTCTACCATAGAAAGAAAAAGAAAAATTAAATATCCCTAATGGATGCTCACAGTGTTTTTTGCTGTACAGTTCAAGAACAGGGTAACAACACCAGAGCTGATACCAGGAAAATAAGCACCAGCCCTCTCCGCATCATAGTCTACAAGTCACCTCTTCCGACGCTTCGCCTCCACCTAAAAGACAATGCATGGGGACATTAAGAGGAAATGCTTTAGAAAATGTGACAAAGCCACAACACAAACACTAGAATTTAATCTAAGCACATCAGAGTTAGTCCACTTGAACCTCATGATGAATGAAAGTTTCGCTGCTATTTGACAACAGGATGGGTCTGTGGTGCCCTAGTGTAACAAATTGTAGCCACACACGTATACTCATAATTTTGCTTTACGGTGACAAGAGTATCAGTGATTTACAACACTTCCAATTCAGTTACGACAAAATGAACCTAAACCAGATGCACTCATCTGCCCCACATTGAATTAGGATAAAATGTGTGTAGCGGCGAGGTTTTTTTTTTTTGGGGGGGAAGGGGAGGGCGCTGAACAGTGGGAAAACCCAGGCCATTTACAGAAAGTGAGAATTACAGCCTGTGGAATGGTCCCTTCAGGCTTCCTTCATAACCAATATTCTCTTGGAGGGGAGGGCGCTGAATAGTGGGAAAACCCAGGCCATTTACAGAAAGTGAGCATTACGGCCTGTGGAATGGTTCCCTTCAGGCTTCCTTCATAACCAATATCCTCAAGAAGAAGAAGAAGAAGAAGAAGAAGTTGCAACTTTTCCGCATGATTTACGTTTAATAATGATGCATGGCAGCATGTACCACACAAGCACACGTTGAAACTAAAACCAGAGAGAAAGGAAGGCACATTTTCACCTTTGTCTCAGCTGAAGGTGATACAGGAAACTGATTTATGGATCTTTTCGCATCATCTTCGGCAGAACAGTCGGTACATAAAAAGTATTCTAACTTCTTTGCTTCTTCAATTGTCATACCCATACAAGAAGGATGGAACCTACGACATTCAATCATTGACAATCAAAAAGCTCAATACAGAAACAAACTGAAGAAATGACCACATCACAGAGAAGGAAATTCAGCTTGGCAAGCTTTGGTAATTAACACAGATGCATGCAGAACCAACTGCTGTGAAAGGACCAGTAAAATGCAACCATTGGCCGACATGTCCCTCATAAAACAAGAAATTGCTCTGTGGCGACAAAGGTTTGCCTCTATGCTACCATTTAACAAAGCAAAACAAGGTAACAACAATTACAAATTCCCTCTGTAATTTATGATGGTCTTCATATGATAAGGAAGTGCTTGGTAGAGACATCAAAAGGTTCGCATGCCACACTTTCAAGTCACAATGGAGACAAGTAACTTTATATGACATCCTTTTGGATGAAGGGAAAAAGCAAATCATAACCACATCCTTGTGATTTTAGATATTTTGACATAACACATATAGATGTTAGTTGAAGGGGCATCCTGAAAGGAATCAACCTGTGTTAAAGCAACAAAGTATAATCTTCAAAGAAAGAATGCAATGACCAAGTAACCAGAGAGCTGCAGGTGAACTTAACAAAGAAGATTTTTTACAGCGGCTCAATTCAAAAGAGAAAAAGTAGCCACTTGGACATTCACTATTTATGCATATGCACCTTCGGGAGGATATATAATGTGCTTGAATTATTTACCATTTATTTTCCACAAAATCATCCTAGCTGTAAGTTCATCGATGGATGTCAAACCTTATCAAGAGTTTAGTAATCATTGAAGCAGATACAACCATCTATAGAAGGATCAAGCTTCAAAAAGTGCACTCAATGGAAAATAAGAGCAAATAGAGACACCTGAATAGCTAGTCCTTGCTTTCAGCAACAGAGAAGACTAGGCTCATTTAAATTCCAACAAGTGCAGAATATAGAAAGTTAGCTTAGGCATGGGCATCATCTGCAACAATGCTAAAGACCTGGCACCCAACAGCTATTGCACATCCAAATGATGACGGAAGCTTATGAAGAGGTGATGCTCCAAATTGATGTATCACAACAATTAAAGCAGAAACAGGTTAAAAGGAAATCAAACATATAACAAATAAGTAAACATAACTTAAAAGAGAACTTATGCACATGGATACAGCATAGGCCACTCAAATGGGCTGCCTGCTTGAATCACTCGGACATAAACATTTGCTTGACAGCAACATTAAGCAAGCATGCACTACCAAATGTATGAGGTTACATTAAGAGAAACTGAACTAACAGCCTTATATCTATTACCAGTCCTTGCAACCTTCGCATTGTACCATGAGATCATCTGGGTTATACGGCATCTCGCACTTGCAATACCTTCAAAATACAAACCCAAAATCAATGCCTGTCAAATACCAAAAGCGAAAAGGAAGACATGAAACAGAAACTTAACCATGAAAGACCTTTCTCTTTCTACCAGTACCAAGAAACCAATTCAATTCCAAAATGAGAGAGCTCTAGAAACAGGCCAGTACTAGAAAATTATATAGAACCAATCGCCAAAATGAAAACAGAGAAATTGGTAAGAAAAACAGAAACGCAAGTAGCCACTTAACCTTAAAGAACTCACCATCCATGCCAAAAGGCAAACAAATAACAAACAGGAACTAAAATTTGAATCAGGCAAATAAGTGCATCTGCAATAACACTAGAAAGCCCATCAATATCCACTAAACGATGCCAAACCTCTATGATCGATACTATTTCCTATGGCCAACCCAAATGAGATTACTTAAGTGAATGACCAGTGACAAAAAAAAAATCTGGAGCTCACACGGCTACTCGGTCCGGAGTGAACGCCCCAGTGGCAGCCTTGTATTCGAACCGGCAGAAGTAATCCTCCGCCCCGACATTCTCGAGCTTGGTGTAGTTCTTGAAAGTGTGCACCGTGCACTTCCCTTCGATAGTGTGGGCGCTCTGCACGTCGAAGTGATCCGACAGGAACAGCTCCTTCACCCCGTGGAACTGCCTGCGCCCGCCAATCGACTCCTCCGGCCGGTAGTACCACCGGACGTGGACCTTGACGTTGTTGCGGTGATCGGCCTCAATCTTCTCCACGCGCGCCACGTACGGCGGCTTGCCGGCCTCCGGCGAGCGCATGAGCACGCAGTCTCCGGCTGCAACACAAATAGAAAAGAATTCTCGCGTCAAACTTCCCAAGAAAATATCCAATCATCCGAGCACTGGAGGGAAAAAAAATATCAACTCAAACCCTCGAAACTTCGAGACAATGCCGTTTCGCACAGGCGAAATGCGCCTACTCAAAAAAAAGAAAAAAAAAAGAAAAAAAGAAGTAAAAGAAAAACGGAAGGCCACCAGCTACTTCATCAACGCACGCGCGCAATTTTAGTAACGAGAACACTCCAGAGAACTGCGCTCGAATGCGAGAATCTATATCGACGGAGGCGACAGGCGAGGCGAGGCGACGCCGCGAGGAGAGAAAAGAGGAAACTGCGGGTCGCGAGGGAGAGGGGCGAGGGGGGGTGGAATCGGATAGGAGAGGGAGGGTTACTTCGGACGACTTTGTTGGTGCCCTTGATGGTGTAGGAGTCGAGGTCCTTCCTTCCCGGCTTGGTCTTCGCCATCAGTCGAGGAGTGCGAGCTTCGCGCGGCGCTTGCTCGCGGAGCTCGGGATTCGCGCCGCCGCCGGGCCCGGAGAATGCCGATCGACGGAGGGAACGGGGCGAGCCGAATCGGCGCGCGAGCGGAGGTCGTTCCTCGGAGAGCGAGCGGAGGGTTTTTCGGGAGGGGTGGAAGCTCGGCAGGGCGATTCGGGGAAGCCCTAAAGCGGAGCAGCGAGGATGGCGTTTCAGCGCAGAGAGAGAGAGAGAGAGAGAGGAGGGAGGAGCGGGTTCTCGTGTCGCGTTGCCGGGGTGCGAGGATGATTGAAGCTGGTCACTCGGTACCCGCCACGTCATCCGCTGTAATAAATCCCACAAGCGCCTTTTGTCCCCCGGGCCCCTTCTCTTTTATCTTTTTTTTGATCTTTTTGATCTTCTCTCCGGGGGAGAAATTGGGTTTGGCTTTACTAAAGGCCTATTTGATATAAATAGTTTTTTCAATTCTTGAAAACATATTAATTGTGCAGACACACGAGAGGGGAGGAAAGTTTTTTTCTGACTATCGGTATTTCGATTATTAAATCGCATAACAAAAGAAGAAAAAAAAAACTGTCAAAGGAGCGGGAGCGACGTTGACTTCAGTCATTTTTTGGCGCAAATTCAAACCTTGTCTACTGCTGTGATTGCGGAATTACCCACCCTCCCGATTCTTCTTTTCTTCTCTCCTGTGACCGATCTCTGGACGTCGAATCAAGCTCACAGAACGCCGCTTTGACTCATCACGCTCTCGATTTCGTGTGTACTCGTCGCTCTTGATTTCGTGTGTAAAATGGACCGCACCTAGAAGCTAGAATAGGTCATATGACTTCGTGTAGAAGATTTGCACTGATCCGTCGATGTTCGGAACCTTCTGAAATGGTTTAGACCCGGCTTTCAGGAGATTCACGACAAAAGTTTGGTCCGGCTGTACGCTTCAGCTCACACTTGTAGATATGAATGATAGGTTGGGCCATCTCTGCTTCGTCTACAGCTCAGCACGATCATGTTGTTGGTGCTTTGGCATATGATATAAAAAGCTAGAATTCCTACCGGAATCGTCGTTAGGTGAAGGATGAAACAATGACGTTGACCACCCTTCGGAATCAGTACATTTCCAGCATTCAGAACGATGCAACCACCAAGACCAGGGAGCTCCATGCACAGAGAAGACATCGCCTCAAGTTCATAATATGCAAAAGATAAACACCCTCTTTGTCCTGCATCAAGGGTTCCTGATGTCCCTACAAGCATCAAATCGAGATTACAAGATAATCATCTGTCACGCGGACAAGACAGCTGCTCTTTATGCGGATCGATAGCATTTCCTTTCCTGATCAGCCACAGTTAATCAAGGAGCACCTGTGCATGTGCATGTGCATAATAACATGATTCAGTGGCAACGATGCTGAATATTATGGGTTTTAACTGAGGAATTCAATGAGATTGACATCCACACTTGACAAGCAAAACTCTTGCTTAGCAGCAAGAATATGGCTCCTTAGGGTCGTTTGGATCTCATTCAAGGGCAAGTTTTGTAAATAATAAACATGCGATGGAGCTTAATTTAATCTGAGAGTAGCGCTTTCAACTTCTCCCAAGAAGCCATTTAGAACTTTTGGATAACCACTGAATTGGCTATTCCAGCTTGCTCTATTGTCTGATCCAGATCATTGAGTTGCTTGGGAGGGAACCCCATAGTCTGCAACTGGTAGTTTCTTTCCCCACCAGGCCTGGACGCGTCGATGAAGGCACGAATATCCCGGATCGTATGGCTATAGTTGAAGCGGGATACCATGCGCGTCCCATCGGCTAACCTAAGCTGAATTGAAGTGGACGGTGACGAATCATCCACCACTAGACCCATGAATGGAGCGGGCGAAGTATTAAGGGAAGAAGCAGCAGCCGCAGGTTCAGAGGCAGCAGGAGAGCTACTTGTGCTGCCTAGAGTTCTTCCTGTTCCACGGAATGGAAGTTGGCGCTTCTTTGGTTCCTGCAGGGAAGAGAACAGATACCACATAATCTCATTGCTGCAGTGACAAAAGGACTAGCAGAGGCAATTTGGAAAGGGAAAGAGGACTTACAGCGTGGGGTTCTTCGCGCCTCACAAGATCAACATGCACTGCGGTCCTCCGATCAGCTGGAGCAAGTTCTTGAGGACACTCTGAATTCTTGATGCTCTGCATGTAACATTAACAAAATCAGCAATGCGACAAACTAGCCAACTATTGAAAATAGCAACCATATATTTTGAGCCATTCTTGTGAATTGTGATATCATCCATTTTCTGGTTATAACATGACTCAATATAAACAGAGCTGAGAACTTAAATAGCCATAGAAATGGATCAGACAATCTTGCCTGAGCAGTAAGAACCTCAAATTTCTTGAACTTAACCACAAACAACAGGCCTAAAGCATACCTTTTACGTAACAGAGATGGATGTCAATAGCCACAAGAAAAAGCCTTGTGAGAATCATGAGACATACCTCCAAGAATTGAGCATTTTCAGGATCATCCAAACTCCTCAGAGGACCATCATCAACAGTAAATCCATTCTGCCAAAATGTAATAGTGTGAGTGACCACTTCAGGATGCTCAGGAGCAGATGAGATGACATCCCCAGAAAGCAATCTCCCTCGTCCAGTAAAGCTTCTTGATCTTGATGACTGGTCAGCAGGTCTTTCCACGCCCCTTTGTCTCGCTTGACTAAAAATTGAATCCACATTATTCCCCTTGGTGGGATCTTGGACAAGCATTCCACTGCTCCAGAAGAACATAAATTTCAATAGCTGTAAATCACTAATCAAACAAAATCTAATATGACAATACTAGTAGGAACATCGCACAAATACTGTCATTGCTCATTGAAAATTTCAGCACTGAATACAGGACATATATTCTATATTTTCTTCTTCCCTTTGAGTTTTCAAGGATGAAGATGGAAATGGTGGAGGTTTTCCAGTCATTGTAAAATCACCCACACAATAGTTTGGTGAAAAAAAAGTTCATGGTTTCATTTTCAAAAGCCTTCCAATGCTACACCACACCAAGAGGTTGTCTGCTTATTGCAAAATCACCTACTTAAGTTTGGTCTTAGACTCAATTCATCAAAACCAGATAACACTTGTTCTGGTACACAATAACAGAAGAACAGGCAGGATTCTTCTCTCCGGCTAATATCCTCCCTACTGCTGTTCAAGGAACAGTTACAAGAATGATTAAAATCACCTGGTGCTGACAAAACGTCTAGCTTACTTCTACTCTACCAACTACACCGGTATAATTTGAAAGGCTAAAAAACTAGGTAAGTTGAATAAGCGAATGCAGACCCTCATCACAAAATCTTATGAGAAAGCTCAAGTGTTTATCTTCCGAAGGATTCCATGGAGAGATGCTGGAAGCCATTGGCTGAGCATGAATTTAGCTTTTGCTGCTAGTTCCAAAGAGAAGCACAAATCGTTTCCGATCGATGGGTATAAATTAGGAAAAATTGAAAGGAAGTTCCACTCTAGCAACTCACCACTCACTAACAAATTAAACAACGACAGGTTTAGATCGATCTTCAATTATGCCTAATTCGCAATTATCAAAGAAGCAAACAACCTCAACTTCTCAATTCCAGAGAGACGGGGAAACTACTCGCGGGTCACTTATTTCGTGTACCTCGATTCCACGCATAAATTATTGAAACAGATGCAAGCCGCCGCCGCCGCCGCCGCCGCCAGCATAGCTGATAGTGTGTCTAAGTAAAGCAAATGTCAAAGACAGATAAAAGAAAGACCTTTTTTCGCCGCCAGTATAGTACTCCTGCGGTTCATCGGAGTCGCTGTCGGAGTCGTGATCGACCGGCCGGTTCAGATCCGCGAGCGTGCGGACGCCGCGCGCCCCCCTGCTACCGGACGGCTTGTCCGGCTTCTTCTTCGCCTCGGCGGCCCGGCGCGAGCGGAGCTCGTAGGGGGGCCTGGCCGGCGAGGCCGATCGGGACCTCGACGGGGACCGCGACGGGGAGTACGACAGCGACGGGGACTGCCCCGGCGACGCCGAGGGCGACCGGGAGGGCGAGTTGGGGGAAGCCGGGGCGGGGTCCGGAACGGGGAGCGGGGGGGCGTCGGCGTCGGCGTCGGCGAGGGCGTTGCTGTCGAGGAACGTCGAGACGGCGGCGTCGAGGTCCCAATTGTGGCTCTCGAGGAAGAAGACGGCCTCCTCGCGGGAGGCGGAGGTGATCTCGCGGAAGGAGTCGATGGTGGCGGCGGTGGCGGTGGCGGAGTTGTCCTCGCCGCCGCCCTTGAGCGCCGCCGATTCCATGGGCTCGTTGTCCATGGGCGATCGGTGGTGGTGGTGGTGGGGGAAGGCTCTTCCGATGGAACCGCTTCGCTTTCGTGCTGCTTCGTTCGTTCTCGGTCAGCCGCTGCGATTCGAATATCGATGGAGTGACCACTGGGGATCCATATGCCGTCCTGTCTTTGCTCCTACGGCACCGCTTCGTTGGAGTAGATCGGCAATTCCGTCGAAGGTGCCCTCTCTCGGGATTGGATTCGCTCGATAGATGGACCTCGACGGGCGGGCCCGGCCCACATGGATAGTATGGGCTCGTCGAGGCCCGGCCCACATGGCCACATGTGGATATTTTCGAAAAAAGAAACGTGGGCACAAAGTTCAAATGGGTTAGACCCTGAAAAAGTGTATTAAGCAATGTGAGCATGTTAAAGTATAATAATAAATATTTGAATAGCGTAAGAGATGGAAAATTGTGAGGTTCCAAAGTTATCTTTTCAAAAGTAATACTTGCTAGGATTGAAGATGGTGGGCAGACCGAGGGCCCAAACAAATACCCCGAGCCCGCCAACAAGTGTGAAGGGATTAGACCAAGCCCACCCATCCTGATTCGGCCCACTAGGCCTCAGGCCCATAAGGGTCTACTCTTAATGTCCTTGTAAGTTGTAACTTCCACCCGCTTGCTCGTCACATTCATCTCCAATGTTGACTTATACATAATCATTCTTAGAAGTGCATACGTGTGTGTGTGTCTATATATATATATTTGGTCACCCTTACAAGCGTGTTTTAATTTTCATCACTACCATACTTATTTTCAAGAGATTTATTCGATATTTTACTCTATTCCTTTTTGAATTCCCACTTCATTTTTTTTTACCACCACCGGGAATAATAGTTGAAATACCATTCCGTCATACATACCAAATATCTCAAGTAAAATGCGGTGGTGTAGTACTTTTAGCTGTTCCACAACCCTTATCATTCGTAGATCCATTTCAATGATCCAATAGTGTAAGTGATTTCATACGTTATTCACAACAATCGGATTTTCGTTGATACATAATCAAAGGCTCTATACATGCTCAAAGACGTAAAACAGTTATTTGTGAATTGTTTCAAGGAACAATTTTGCAATCGTGGATACATATGTATCCTTATCATAGCGAAGCGGCCCTCATTATTGGTATCAAAACAATATCAATTCATTCAAAATAAATCTTCTAATCAATAATTAGGCCAAAGAAATAACTTTAATTTAATTAGTTTCTTTTTATCAAAATGTTTTCTTTTATCCAAAAATTCACCCCAATTTTTTACGTTGTTGCAAAATACTGAATTTTTATGAATGAGAAAAGAAGCCCTTTCATTATTATTCATTATCAATAAACTTAATAAACAAAAATGATTTTTAATCGTTTTTGGCACTTCTTTTCCTCATAGAGATATTGAATAGCAGGAACTACTTGACCGGACTCCAAATTTTTTTCCAAAACGTTATAAATCAAAAGATTTTTCTTCTTTTTCAAAAGATTTCCCCCTTTTTATTTTTATTTTTTATCAAAGGACAAAACTTTCTTTGAATTTTTAGTCATTATATCTATTCATTGAATAAGTGATGTTTGACCGATCCACATGCTACGGCCTAACGTTCCCTGAAGGCTAAAGCGGAGCAAACATGACCGTGGTAAGTTCTTGATTCACCCCTTCAACTGATCGTCTTTTACCGCCATCTCAAGAAAATAAAGTTGAAGAAATAAACGAGTTGGAGAACAAAAGAGTAACATGAACAAATTTTAGAACACCGCTGATCAAGCATTCCTACAGCAATAAAGAAAATATCACGGCGAACAGATGGAAGACTAGAAAGAGAGGATAGTTCAGAATAACACTTGCAGCCTCATAAGCAGGAGGGGCCAATCGTTCATCAAACAATAATCAAGTTTCTCAATGAGAGCATCAATCCCCACCAGCACAGGTTATCAATGAGTACCCACTAAAGCATGCTTATGGCTTCCAGTGACTAGCATGACTCATGGCCCTCCACAGCCTATCGCCATAATTACTGCGAGGTAAAAAGGCAAACTAACACAGTTACCAAAATAGCTGATGATTAGATCTCAGTAATAGATCCTCCAGGTAATTGAAAACCAAGCTTCATCAGTATTTGACCCTCCAGGCAAGCGAGATCAAGCTTCATAAATATGGATTACAGCCATTTCCCTTTTCACTGGGCAAGTTGATCCACTTCCTTGGCCAAGACCAGTCTTGATCTCAAGCTGCATAGAGTAGAAGGGTCGAAAGGTAAAGCTATCAAAAAGATCACCACTACTAGCATTGGTAGTTAATAGTGCTAATTACACATCTTCTTTTTCTGCATGAGAGCAGAATTACTTGCCACTCTTCATATGAGTCAGAATGTTATAAGCAGCAAAAGGTGGATTTCGACTAAAAAAGACGAGGCTCAGACCTCACATGATCTTTCAGCCTAGAATGGCGTTAATTGCATTAACAAATTGTGTATTGATAAGCTATCTGTGAGTTCTAATTCCTATTAATATTAGGTACAAGCAAGAAAGTCCTTTTCTTTCGCAAGGTGAATTCAATGATACAGAGCACTGAAAGGATATGGGGCTATCACGGACAATTTAGGTGTCTTAGCTACTCCTTTCGTAGTTAGTCAATGCTGAGACAAAGAAAATACCAGAAAAGATCACCACTTCAGACTGGTGGCATCACCATTACTTGAGAGGCGAGGGACGACAACTGGAGCACCACGAACCTTTTCAAGAGCATAGCTTATCCTTAAGGGTCGGCCTAGCAATGCCTACAATCAAAAGTGCCATAGTTGGAATGTAGTTCTTGAATTTTGAGAAACATGAGCAGAACTTGAACCTAATACAATGCCCCCAAAAAAAAATTGAAATAAGGAAATCTCATACTTATTCACCTTCCCATCCATGGCATCTTTCGCGCATGTAGCATCAGCTTGGTTTGTAAAACAAACAAAACCAAAGCCTCTTGATCTGCCACTGTCTTTGTCATACAAAATCTTAACTGAAACGAAATTCGAGGCAGTTAGTGAAAGAAAGCTTCAGACACAGTTGTATGCTGTCAGAAAGTAAGACATCTTTCCCCATCGTCGTTCTATGGTCTAATCCTGAGCACGTTAACCATCACTAACCATGAGAAAGGAGAGACATGACTGGTACTTGTGTTGGTAAATGTCTTCCTTTGAGTGACGGTGTTTTAATAGATGAATTTTTAGAAGAAAATAACTTTAAAAGAATCAACACAAGAAGTTGCAGAATTAAACAATACTGCAAATTTGACGAATACAAATGAGCAGCAATTATATAGCTTTTTTTGCTGCCATCATGTGCGACACATGGCTGCGTACAAACCCACAGAGCATAGGTGTGGAGTATATCACGGCAAGATTGAGCCATCTCCAAAAATATCAGATCTAGTTACTGAGAAGATCCTTAAGTGGGCCTATCAAATAGATCAATAGTTTGCCAGTCGGCAGTCCACACTTGCATCGTTCCTTTTGTCCACTTCTTTTGACCAAATGGGAAATTAAAACAATTTCCATTCACAGTCAGAGTCTCATTTTGTTCACAGGAGATGCTTGGATGATCTAGAACATAAATTAACAAACCAGTACAGAATTTGCATCAATATTAGGCTTTTGGAGATTGCTTTACCTTCAGTGACCTCCCCAAATGAAGAGAAAGCATCTTGCAAGGACTTCTCATCAACCGACCACGACAGTCCTATCGCACCAAGATTGATAAAAATCAGACATCCAAGTGTTTCACGTGACAACATAATCTCATATGATAATTGACTGAAGGTGAGAGAACAGAACGCACCACCAACAAAGAGTTTGCCATTGGAGGGAGGGGAAAGGGACATAGGGGGAGAACAAAAGCAGCGCAAGCTAAAGGTCTGGTTCGGGTTTCGAACCGTCAAAGCTCTTCGCACCAGGAACATCAAACCCCTGTCCATACCGAGCACTGCCACCAAAAGGAACCAGAATTCACTCTCTTCTCTCTATACTTCAAGAGGTATGCACAAATGATGGCAACAAACCTATCGTTCCTTAAAAGTTGAAGAATTTCAGCATGCAGAAGCAGGACATTCATAAGAAGTTTGTCAAGTGTGAGTCATATAATCTAGGACAACATCACAGGGATCTAATCCCACACTGTGCAGAAAAACACAAAGACATTATAATCAGTCAAATGCAATAGGAATTTTTGTATTTGATTAAGATGCCCTATGTTCTTCAATCTCACGTAACACCGCCAACGACGGAAAAGACAATTCGATTTTCTGAAAATCAATCACGCAAGCTGCAGCATTTCGATGTTCTAGATCACTAAATTCAGTCTGACAGGAGAAGCAACTGAACGACATCATGAGATTCTCATTGAAGGACTCCTTTCCGTTCGGATGATGAACACGACGAGTTGCTCATCCTTCGTGCTCGAGCAAAAACCGAACCCGATAGTTCAGTTTCTCTAAAATCGGGTTTCGCTCCTGGCTAACGAGTGAAGAAACTAACTAGGTAGTGAAGAAATTCGCTCAAGCAGTCTATCTTCCTGAGACGGCCTGCGTACCTTGCCGCGATGAAAGCTAAGATCCCCCCAAATCTCTCCCAAAGGTTCTTCAGCTGTGAAATGAAGCGGCGTCCGTTCCGATTGGCCGCGTGCGGGGTGGCTTCCTCGCCGTAGCCGGAGCCGATGGCGGCGGCGACGCGGTGGTTGGTTGGCCGAGCGGAGAGGCGCGAAGGTGGAGAGACGAGAGGCGATGTGGAAGCCCGAGGGGGGCCCTCTTCTGGACACCGAGCCGAGAGTCGGTGTTCGTCTCCCGGTTCGACCGGTAAACCCGGTCCAGTAAGCACCGATTCGCTCATTTTTTACCGTTATCGCGTCGCTCTCGATGGAGGGCCTCTGGAAAAAGAAAAGAAAAAAGAATGCGCCAATCGCCAAAATTAGAACGGCAACGACGAATGACCATTGACCTACCGTCTCTCAAATCGCCCCCTCTCGCGATCCATCGCTGAGGAGTAGAGCTTCGATGCGCGAATGGCGTCGGCGGAGGCGAACGAAGGAGATCGCGCGGTGGAGCTGATCGTGAGCGTCGCTTCTTCGCCGCCCGAAGCCGCCGCCGCCGCCGATGTCAATGGTGATGACGCGCCGGAGATAACGCCTCTGTTGAATCAGTCCGAGAAGCCTAAGATCAACATATTCGCCGTCTCCTATCCCCGACGAAACCCTAGGGTAACGAATTCGACCGCGATCCAGCTCCGACGTAGTGTAATCGGATGGCCGGTTGAGCGTGTGCGTTCATCGGCGTTCGGTTTCTGTTGTCGACGCTCATGAATGTTTCATTGATAGTGTTTGAGTTTCTGTTGCGTGTTGCGTCTCTTCTTTCCTCGTAATTGCGATTTTGCAGATGAAGCCGCGATTAGAGAAGTAACCTTTGATCATTTTGTATGCGTTAGCAGGAGCAAGTAATCAGATCCCACGATGCCGAGGTGTCTCCTGCGGTTCAGTGTGCTCTGTGGGTGTGGAGTGGATCCAGATACTCTGGTCTGCTATGCATGGCCGCATCATCGATGATCTACTTCTTGATGGAAGCTGTTTCTGATGCTTTCGCCGGTTAGTATTTGCTTTTCACCAGTGTCGAGTCTCGGTGCCTAATTGACGGACGAAATGCGCCGTATATAAGTATGTCTTAGTCCAAATATAGCTGCTGGAATTTTGTATATATAACATTACCGAAGAATCGCAGTTGCCTAATGTATTGCCTTAGCAAACCATGGAGAAGAGCCTTACATCATGTGTAGCTCAGAAAAGAAGCTACTTCCCCATTTACTTAATGTACTGCCTTCTAGCCCTTATAGGACGGTGAGAACTTGGTAACTCAGATTGGAACTATTTACTCTATATTTGTTCTATCGATTGCTTCTCGAGTGATTTTGTCCTTTATCTTATCAAATCTCAGGGCATCATAATACATTGTCTTTGATAATCATTCTTAAACATTTTGACCTCCATTTGATATAATTCTTTTCAGATGAGAATTGAGATGTCATTTGTTTTGGATGCAGACTGATTTTTTCCCCTTATTTCTGTTGTGACAGCTCAGTCGATTCCATTGTTTGAGACCGCATTTGCTCGATGTACACTGATTTTGATATCATCGTATCTGTGGTTGAGGAAGGGTGGACAGCCATTATTTGAGCCCAAACCTGCTAGAAAGCTTTTATTTTCAAGAGCTATACTTGGATATCTCTCACTGATGAGTTTTATCTATTGGTAAGTGATGTTAGATCTGCTTTGTTCCTTAATTTGTCTTATCCTCATGCTTATGTGCCTTTTTGCTTTAGAGGTGCTCATGTTCTCTTTTCTAAGTCCATCTCGAGTATCTTCTTGTACTTGAAAGAACAATGCATCCCCATTGGTACACGTTGGAATCATCGGCAATGTTGATAGGACTCACCTCTATATTCTCAGTTGTGCATCCATTAGATATGCATGACGGGCTGCTGTCTCGGAAGCTGGCCTCTATCATAGACATGATATGACATTTTAAATCAGCTGACACTTAATTTCTTCACTTGCATATATAATTTCAAATATTCTGGCTATCCTCTTTCCTACATTTCCATGCTTGTATTGTGTTGAAGAATTTCAAGTACCATTCATTCTAAATTGAGTTGAACCTTCCTTCTTTTTCATTTCAGCATTCAAAGATTACCTTTGTCTCAGGCCATTGTTTTGAGCTTCACAACTCCAATTATGGCTTCAATAGCGGCAAGAGTCATATTGCGGGAGAAGTTGAGAATTGGGGATATAGGAGGTGTGTCCGTTTTTTAGTTGGAATTTTATTCACTATGAAAATCTCTTCTTATATAGCCATATCTGCTATATATTATTGACTAGTGCATGACTGCTTTTCTTGATCTTATCTTGTCTTAGGTCTTGCTTGCAGTTACTTTGGTGTGCTTTTTATCTTCCAGCAGATGCTTATCACACAAGGTATACAAGTGAGTTTGCGGAACCTTTTAAAGTAGATGCCGGATGTCAATTGCTTTAAGAATGTTAATGACATGGAGCACGCCTCATTTGATTTCAGTTGCGCTAATATGTCCTGATTTCATGATAAATACAGGCACGCTAAACCAAAAAAGGAAAACAAAAGAAAAGCATCTGCAATTTTAGGCTTGATTGCTCCATTGATTCATCTTCTTTTTAACTGGTTCTTCTCAGTTTCCCTGATTATTTATGTTTGGAGAAGAGTGTGAGTTTATAAGCAAAAGAATTGTGAGCTAGAGAGTATGCATGGGCATCAAGGATGTCATGGTTCAGTTCTGTGAACAATTATTGTGGATTTTCCTTCTAGTGAAACAGTTGATGCTCTAACCTGGGAATGAGCCTGTTGTACAGGGTACGGCAGTTGGGTTATTTTTATATCAATTAAATGTGGAATTTTTTGTTAGTATTTTACCTTGTAAGAACCACCTGTATATGAAAGATTAGAAAGTTAACTTACTTCAAACTGATTATTGACTTTTCCAGGGGGGTTCAATAAAGCCGGCAAAGTACAAGCTTATGCTAAGGGAAGTCACCATATATTGGCAGTGCTAGGCGGCTTATTTTCAGCAATAACTGGTGGAATCAGCTATTGTCTTATTCGAGCAGGAGCCAGAGAAACAGATCAACCTATGTACAATTTTTTACATGAGCATGCTTATACCATAGATCAACATATTCTGTCATTTGCAGGCCTTTCCATGAATGAACTGGAGCATAGATGCAGTTTTTTTTTTTTTTTAATTTGATCATAGCTTGAATCTTGAAATGCATTAAAACATATCTAATACAATGATACAAAAGTCTTTCCTCTCTCTCTCTCTCTCTCTCATGCTAAAGAAACCTTGGGAAAATTATTGCATTCAGTATGATATATTTTAGTCCTATGTAAATTGGCTCCTTACTCTTTTGTGGAAGTGGATAAGTGTAACCTTGAAAATATTGTGATGAAGATAGTCTTCCTTCTCTGGAAATTGTGTATACGACTTATTGCTTCTGTTGCATCTACCTTTCAGGGCGACTGTGTTTTCATTTGCCTTGCTGGCTAGCCCTGCTGCTGGAATCTGTGCATTTTCCTTTGAGGTAGGTTCATGGAACTTGGTGTGTTTCCTTTGAAGTAAATTCTTGGTTCACTCAGGTTAAAATAGCAGGCTCTTGGCTATGTGTGTAAAACTTACTATAGATTTGACCTAATTCTGTAAGTTTTTGTTTAGGATCAGGAAATATTGACCTTAATCTTTGATACCTATATGTCTTCAAGTGTTTGTATATGGACTAAGGCTATTTACTCGTTGAATATGTTGGTTGATGGCTAGATACTGTACAATCCAGCACAGGGCACGAGCTTGTATCAGACGTGTGCCCATCCCAAAATCTGCATTTTCATTATTTTATGTACTGACCAAGTACATCAGATTATTTCCTGATGCTGATGTGGACATCAGTTTACACATGCCTCAGCCACTGCAATTTCACATTTATTTCTATCTTTATGATGCAGGATTTTGTGCTGCCTAGCGTTTACACAGTTTTCCTGATGGCGATATTTGGTGTGCTGGCCTTTCTGGCAGAGGTGATCCTAGCATTTGTTGTGCTTATTTATCTCCACTGTTACCAAGCTTTGATTACAGTCACTAAATAGTCCTCCCCTAAACCTCTCTCTCTGTCGGGTCTCCTGACTTGCTATAGCATTTTTATGGGGTCTGACTCTGGTGTTGAATTGCAGCTGCTGTTGGCGCGTGCTCTTCAGCTTGAAAAGACTAGCAAAGTTTCAAACATCCAGTTCATTGAGGTACTCTTTTTGCTTCAATTATTGCTCTGTCCTTGTCGATGGCGGAAGCGTATATCGGCCACATTAAAATTTTATTTTCTCTATTACTAGCTGCAAGGTTCTAATTAGTCATAGTATTCCGATTGGAGGAGCATATGCATCTTATACCCCAATCGCACAAGTAATTTCGACAATGCTTGATGTGCCTCCCTCAGTGTATCCACTATGATTTCAGCTGGTTGTGATCAGTTTTTCTTTCTTCATTATTGATGAAGGATATGTTGATTTTGGATTGAAGTTTTTACATCAATGACAATGACTTACTCACAATCCTTTACTATCATTTCTGTCGTTTAACATGCTATGATCATACATCAATGACACTCATCCACATCCTTACTTCCATTTCTTATTAGGTTGCGCTATCACAGTTATGGGGAATTGGCGCACGAAGGCTATCTCCATCTTTTGGGCGGCTTGTTGGGTGTTTTCTCATCCTAATTTCAGCGTGCAGCACCATGTACAATGGACCCGATAAAGAGACCACCTAAGGTGAAACGATAGCAAAGGCATTCTTTTAGTTCCATTTCACAAGCAAACATTCGCCAGTCGCCACCAGGTGCGCTCATTTTTTGTAGCTGTCGGAAAAATGTTGCACAGAAACGAACCGGGGCTATTGTTGCCCCTAACTGGTTTTTAACTCTTGGCATTTGCAACCTCAACAGTATTTTGAAGGCAAGAGGCCGTCGACTTTTTAACTCTTTGGAGCAACTGCTTTACCGATCATTACTCTGAAAGACTTCTTGGAAAAACAAAGGATGATGAATGGGGTTCTGGAGTAACCTTCACTTCACAACGCGTTGACTAGAGTTTAAAGTTCCGTGGCCTCGTATTTTGCTCTTCTTGATGATTCGCAGTATTTTCTTGCGCTGCACCGTCCAGATGTGATGTCGGCATACGTACTGCTGTACTGAGTGACATGTAGACAATCTCAATGTGTCCTATTAAGACTCTAGGCCCTTTGGGGGGTGTGCATGGGCTTTCGTGCACGAGAATAACATATTTCTCGAGGAATGCGTCTTTAGATCTACGAGGGCTGCGCTGTTCTTTGGGAATTGTTTTGTCGGCTATAGGCAAATGAAAATCCTTGAAACGAGGACGATAGGACAAAACAGAGAACCAGACGGTCCGGGAGATAGGATCTCCCCCGCTCGTCTCTTCTCCATGTCGCAGAGATCATCAATGCCGCGATCAAACCGAGGTCTGCCTCTCGTACCTTGCACCGTCGTTTTCTCCGAGGGCGAAGCCGAGCTCCTGAGTCATCTTCCAGCAAACGGCGACAACCCTTGCTTTCCCCCTCCCCGGATCAGGACTAGGATCTGTCGGTGCCGTACTGCTGGTTAACGTTCAAAATTCGGAGCGAGAGATCGCGTGGTGAAATGCTAAACAGATCAATCATGATGGCATCGCAAGGCCTAAATTCATCGTACTTCCGAGTTATAATGTCACCAAGGAACATGATCACCAGTTCAATCAGCGACTAGGGTGGAACATGTGCAAATTACGGACGAGATGGCATCAGAACGTCTCGAGGTCTCTCTTTTTCCTGTTTGCGGAAGGACAAAAAGAGTAAGTGCTCGGCATCAATTCCAGCGGGCATTTCCACGGAAAATTTCACATTCCACGCAACGGATCTATATCTATTCCAAGCCTTGACTTCAAGGCTTCGGCAATGCCGTGGAACTAAAAGGTCGGCAAGCTCGTGCTACTTCGGCATCTAATTTCACCGGGAAATCTCAATGCGGGCTACCTGCGCATGATTTAGCATCTCTCATACGGTCGTTTCGATAAGGTCGATAAATAAAATAAAATCTCTCTCTTATACTAAGCTCATCGAGTCTAAACAACAAGGAATCTGTACATTGCGGATAAAAAGTCGAGCAAAAAGCGAGAGATCGCTCTTCGAATATCTAATCTATCGAGTGTCAAAGTATATGTATGGATAACAGAGAAAGGGCAGTAAAGGCGCACTTCTTTTTTACCATCATGGCTCAAATACCCTTTCGCAGCAAAAAAATAAAATAAAATACTCGGGTGGGGGGGACGCCGCGATGCGCTTTCAATGAGCGAAGCGGGGATCCAAGGGGTTGCGCAATCTGGCCTAGCATCCAACGGTCGAGTTTCCGTGAACAGTACGTGCATGGGGACACGTGAGAGAGAGAGAGACAGTGTGTGTGACGTGGGCCCACGAGGCGGACAACTTTTCTCTCTCCCTTTGTCCCCACGAGGCCCTTGGGGGCCCCACGTCACCATCTCGATCAACGGCACTCCGCCTCTTCCGCCTCTTTATCACTCCCTCACTCACTCACTCACTCACTCCCACTCGCTCCGCTCACTGCCGCCCCCTCGCCCGCAGTTGCAGGCAAGAAGAAGAGAACTGAGGAGGCATTTCGCTCCTCCTCTCCAAGCTTCTTCGCTCACCACCGGCATTATGGAGCGTCTTCCTCTTTCCTTCTTCTTCGTACTTCTCTGTGTTCTCTCTCTTGCTGGTAAGTTTTGGGAGCTCTCTTTCTTTCCTCGTTCGCCATGTTTTTTTTCCTGTTTTTTTCTCGGGAAACTTTCGAAATGCGGCTCGAGTCGAAAGCTTTCCGGCTCACTAGGAGCAGAATGCCGCGCCCTTTTTCCTCTGCTTTTCTCTGTTGTAATGGGTGTCGTCGTTTAGTGTGGACAGACGGCGGTTCCGTCGGAGTGAACTACGGGCGGGTGGCCGACAACCTGCCGCCGGCCGCCAAGGTGGTGCAGCTCCTCAAGTCGCAGGGCGTCCAGAAGGTGAAGATCTACGACGCCGACCCCGCCGTCCTCCACGCCTTCGCCGGCACGGGGATCCGGCTCACCGTCGACCTCCCCAACGACCTCCTCTTCGCCGCGGCCCGCAGCCAGTCCTACGCCCTCGGCTGGATCCAGCGCAACGTCGCCGCCTACCACCCGGCCACCCAGATCGAGGCCATCGCCGTCGGCAACGAGGTCTTCGTCGACACCCACAACACCACCAAGTTCCTCGTCCCCGCCATGAAGAACATCCACACCGCCCTCGTCAAGTGCAACCTCCACAACGCCATCAAGATCTCCTCACCCATCGCCCTCAGCGCCTTGCAGGTACGCAGGCTGTCCATTTGTGTCGTATCAAGACATGTTCAATCATATCATTCGACACCCATTTTTATTTGTTTTGTAGGCCTCGTACCCTTCTTCGGCTGGTTCGTTCCGGCCCGAGCTCATCGAACCGGTGTTCAAGCCCATGCTCGAGTTCCTCCGCCAGACCGGTTCCTACCTCATGGTTAACGCCTACCCCTTCTTCGCCTACGAGTCCAACTCCGACGTCATCTCCCTGGACTACGCCCTCTTCCGGGAGAACCCGGGCGTCGTCGACGCCGGCAACGGGCTGCGCTACTTCAACCTCTTCGACGCCCAGATCGACGCCGTCTTCGCCGCCATGTCGGCCCTCAAGTACGACGACATCAAGATGGTCGTCACCGAGACGGGCTGGCCCTCCAAGGGCGACGAGAACGAGGTCGGCGCCAGCAAGGACAATGCCGCCGCCTACAACGGCAACCTCGTCCGCCGGATCCTCACCGGCGGCGGCACCCCGCTGAGGCGGCAGGCCGACCTCACCGTCTACCTCTTCGCGCTCTTCAACGAGAACAAGAAGCCCGGCCCCTCGTCGGAGCAGAACTACGGCCTCTTCTACCCGAGCGAGGACAAGGTCTACGACGTACCCTTGACCGTGGAGGGTCTCAAGAACTACCACGACACCGGGAAGTCGGCGCCGGCCAACGGCGGGCAGAGGAGGGCCGCGGCGCCGGTGAAGGGCAGCCGGGGCGGAGTGTCGAAGAGCTCGTCGGCGAGCACCTGGTGCGTGGCCAAAGGCGAGGCCGGGAAGGAGAAGCTGCAGTTGGCGCTGGACTTCGCGTGCGGGGAGGGCGGGGCGGACTGCCTCCCGATCCAGCCGGGCTCCACGTGCTACGACCCGAACACCCTGGAGGCGCACGCGTCGTTCGCCTTCAACAGCTACTACCAGAAGAAGGGGCGGGCCTTCTGGACCTGCGACTTCGGCGGGGCCGCCTCCATCGTATCCCAGCCTCCCAGTACGTATTCCTCCTCCCCTCGGAACCCTACCGTATACGTATTTTGGCACCGTATTTTGCACCGTATCCGGACCTCCATGAGGTCGATAATAATTGAGAGAAATCCGAAGGTGGAGTCCAGGTCATGCGAGGTGAAAAGGTCAAAAAATGGGACCCGCGGAGGGAGCAGCCACTTGAATGGTGGTGGCTGGGAAAATTAATCGTTCTCTTTGTCCTTTTTCTACTGCTGATCTGACATTTGACCGGCCTTTGACTTCGATGCTCGCTCCGTGCTTTTCCTGTTTCTCCACTAACTTGCAATTTTCAAGTAACTGCACATCATAACGCGATTTATTTAATTTTGCTAAACCCCGTTTTCATTACTTGATGAGATGAGTTACTAATGATGATGCCCCCCCACTGTTCTTTTTTGTTTCTTTTTCTTTTTTTTCCTTTTCTGTGCAGAGTATGGAAAATGCGAGTTCCCAACGGGATATTGAAGCTGATGATGGATGCTGCTGCTGATGAGATCAAGGGGCAACTAGGGATTAAAATTATTATTTTTAGCATTTGGGCGGGTGGGTTTTAAGTGTAGAATTCTACATTTTTTTTAGGGGTTGGGGTCCCTGTTGCTGCTCGTATCTACTCTAATTCCAGAGTTGTCGTAGGGGGGGGGGGGCATGAGATTTGACACTACTGCTAATCTTCTTCCACTACTTGTAGTAAGAGTTTGTCCATATTTTGAGAGATTTGACACTTATGTTTTTTCCCACTTCTACATTGCTTTTACTGCTCATCCTGCTTGGGTGCACGTTCTTCTCGACCCGTTTGTGTCCACATTCGATTCGTTTTATCGTGGTAGGGCCGTGACCCGAATACCAATACCCGACGACAGAAGAAGAAGATATCGCATAAGGGGTCGAAAAATGGAGGAAGCGAACTTTCACTCCAAAGAAAAATGTCCATGTGGAATCTGGTCCGACCCTTTTATGACGCGGTGAATGCGGAACACAATAAGATAACAATCAGTTTGATAATAATGATCCAGTGATATTTACTTCTTCGGCTCACGTGAAGGTCACAGAATTAGGTAGGGCGGGGGGGGACCGGGAAGGGCGGGGACGCTACCACACTCGGGCTGGCAATGGCAGCAGCCGCGACAAGACGACGGCCGCTCAGTAACCACGGGTGTTGTCCGTCCTTTTTCTTTTTATCCTTTTGTTTATATATGCTGAACACGAGGAGGAAAGTTGCGTCCATGTGGCCCATGTGCCTTCCCGCCCTTCTTCTCCTTTCTCCTTTCCGCACTTTCGCTCACACTGCATATTCGCTCGTCTTCTCTTTACCTATCTTTTACAGCGATGGAGTTGCGCGAAATCTCTGGCCATCATCGCCATCTTTGCATCGAAAAAGGGTGGGAAAAGAGTGGCCGATCTTTATATCGACGACTCCCCGAGAGTTGATCCGCCCCCATCGAAGGCGGAGCCGATGGGGTTGCCTACCGGACCTTCTTCTCGCTGCCCAAAAAACTGTTTTTGGTTGCAAAGAAGCTTTGATATGTTCCTTTGTACACTCGGAGCCCCCACCAAAACGTTTGGTACCAAAAACTTGACTTTGCTTAGTTTAAAGTGCCCGATTTACGATGCGGTAGTAGGTTTCTCTCGCAAGATTGGAGTGGACGTCACATGCGGATACGGACAATAATGGGTTTCCGAGGCAAATTTCCACCAGTGGGTGCACAAAACGAGGTCGAGGAAGTCATTGAGTTAAAGATAATCTCGAAATTCCTGACTCTTGAGCGGCTCGCAAGCTTTACTTAGTAATTAAACAGTGTCTTCTCCCAAAAAATTCTGACACTAGATAGGAATGCAGCGCAATTTTTATTTCTTAGTTCAACCTTTTATGTGTCAGGTCGGCACGAGATTGAGATATATGCAATGTGAACTAATTTGAGCCTAAGTTTAACAATGACCCTCAAATTTTTAATCAATCTAGAGTTGGGAAATTATGTGTCACTCGATCCGGCAGTAGACGATGTACTCACATCATCGATCCCAGCAAAACGAGCTTGTCGTCGCCGACCACCACCGGGATGCAAGTTGGTATGAAACGGGAATGACCCCTTACATTAATGAAGGGTCGAAAAATATAGGGGTCGGGCAGAAAAGATGAAATGAAAGAGCAGGCGACACTGCTCCCGCACGCACGCTACCCTAGGCTGGGAGAGAGAGACAAGAAGAGGTGGTCCTCCACCATGGATCCAGAGAGAGAGACAGAGAGAGATTCGTCCTGCCTCCCTTAATTGGCTTCTTACTGCCATTATACGCGCTTCACATGGTGAACTGCGGGTGTGTGATGCTGAATCATGACTCTTCGAGACTCTTGTGCCAGACTCCAAAAAAAAAAAAAAAGACTCTTGTCCGCATCCTTTTTGACCCTGCTAGTCAAATAAAGAAATAAATAAAGCCTGCATCCCCACTCGTTTCGTGCTTCTCCCCTTGATCCGACACCGTATCTGGACGTATCCTATCCTGCGCTCGTATTCCATTACAAAAAGAGAATTATAAAAATAGAGAAGTGGGGGCGGGCGCGTTTTGAGAATGGCTCACGATCCCACAATAATTATGTACAGTGGCAGAGGGCATGCAGTGGATTGTCCGATGGTCATTGCGAGGAGGCCCTTTGGACATCAAAGCCCTTTTGGTTAAATGCTTCGACGGCCTAAGCTTGCGTTAGCTCATTGCTGATTTCTGGGCCTAAACAGCTTGCGAATCGTTAACCTACCCTTCATTATTGATCCCTCCAGGGGCAAAAGATTCACATTTTTACGCTTTTTCGGTGAAGTGAAAAGATACATTCTCCGGACGGTTGGAGCGATGTCTCGAAAATAATCCTCATCATTGACGAGCTCGAGATTCACTGATCGTTTTTCTCTTTCGCATTTCAAGCGCCAAAGTAAATCTGTCCCCTCTATCGCTCCCCCTTAAATCAGTATGTGAACGTATCGAAATCAAGGTTATGGAACCAACCTTCATGCTAAAGTGGTGGAAATCAAATCAGTGTAGTGCGGCGGAAATTCACGGTAGAGCAGTAGTTTGCTCTCTCAGCATTCAATCACTTCAACATCTACTCAATATCTAGTCTAATGGCGTTGACAGGGCGTATTACGCGGAAAACATGTAAAGCCAAATTCCAGAGGACTGCATAGAAATGCAAGTATGGAAACGAATTGCCATTTCAACATAGTGCTAGAGCACTTGGGAGAATTACATTCGCAAAAGAATATTCCCCTCAGATTGCACTAGACATGTAAGATCCCATTAACTTTACAATCCGCAAAATTCATTTGACCAAAATCCTAACACTAAAAAGTGCCGCCCTTCCCAGCTGCCAGGCCTCTAATATAACAATGGGCGAAAAACAGCTGATTACAGTTAGCAGATACAGTTATTTTGGCCGTTGATTCATACACACGTTTTATGCGAATTGGCACCTTATTCTTCTTGCTAATTAAATGAACTAGAGGACCCGTTGAACGAATCTGAAGAGCCCCCATAGAAGTCTGTGTCCTTCTTATTAATCGCTGCACGAGAGGAAAAACAAATAAGCACTATTCCTTAGCCGCGGCAAAGCAGTCAGGAAACTCATCAACCCTTTCCTACTAATTTTAAAGCAAGACGATCGAACTGCCTCCACCACTGGAAAGCAAAATATCTGCTTAAGACTGCGAGCAGATCCTCTTTGAGAATGAAAATGTCAATGGTGCATTCTTCAAGCTAGAAATATCAAATAACTCCATGAACCTTTGATCTGAAACTCTTGCTTTCGCTGCTGCAAAGCGCTGATACTCGTCGAATATGGATGAAAGACACCACCTCTGCAATTTCCTCAAGCAGCCCACCAGACAGCCCGTACGGTGCTGCGCATAGGAGGGAAAACCCCAAAAGTCAAAACCCATTTTTAAGCAAAGCTTGGTTTAAACTGCAGCATTAGCTAGCTATATAGATGAAGCGACATACCTTTCCTCTCTTACAGTGAATTAGAACAGGATGATTCCTTACATCTGCATTAAAAATGGCAAGAAGAAACATTAAGACCCTCAAACCAAATTTGATTACTGCATCCAGGTAAATATAGGATGAGAGTGAATCATTGTCGTACCAAGTAGAACCTTCAATGCCTCACGAATTGTCTCCTCTGGGATATATACAAAAGGTTCCTGAAAGCACAACCAAGATGATCGCTTTTGAATATGGAATTACTCTAGTCTCTAGTGTAGCTAGTTATAAAATAAGGTCTGCAAAAAATTAAGATATGAACCACTAAACAATAACGAAATGCACATATTTAACCCTAAAGGCAACACAGAAAAGATAAATTACTTGGACAGAACCACTCAAATGGACCACTGTCGTTAGTGCCTACATATGAAAATAAATTATATAAACCAGCCTGAGGAGTTCTCATCTTTTAATCCAATTGATTAGGATTGTCAACCAACGAAAACCAATAGCAACAAAGTTGGGGTTAGTTGATTTATTTGCTTGTAATTTATTGAGAGAGGTTCTAAACCTAGTCAAACATGAAGACTTTATTCCAATTTCTTTCCCAGGAACACGTATCTCTACAATTATTGTTTAGCCATAAGGAAAAGTCTACCAGCCAGAATTTTCTATAGTCTAATTTCACGTATAGCTTGTATTTTCATATTTTGTCCTAAGAAGGCTGAGAAAAGTAGCCAACTTGTCCTCACAGAATGCTATGTTCTAGATGCAAATCTAGTGATCTGTATTCTTTCACTCATCATACTCGAGTCAACATTTTAGGATTGCAAATTTGGTATTAGTATCTTTCACTTGGAAATCGTCACAAATCAACGTACCGCAGCAATGGAAAATTTAAGAAAAATAGGTAACAGACAAGTTTATGCATTCTCTGAGTTATTTTGCAAACTCTGTGTGTGTGTGTGTGTCATGAAAATAGCAATAGCAGAAAGAGAAAGGCCCTCAATAAGATTGATCATTGAGCAAGGATCAATATCATCAAAGAAAATTCAAATCTTTACAACCAAACTGTAGATTCCAAAGTGTATTCAAAATCTGAGCTCTCGACTTTAGTTGCTTTGGGTTACTTGATTGGAAAACTTAAAGTTAAATAAGGAGAAACGTTTCAATTTCAGGATGTCATAAGATGACGCCCAATCACCAGAGAAAAAAAATGAATGGAAGAGGCTCTCCAACGTTTTATTGAGGAGAAAGCAAAAATACTGAAGAAAATGCATCCACGGGATGAGTAGAAAAGTCATCTAGAAAGTTATCGAAAGATGCAAGTTGTCAAAGCTAGTGAGGTGCGGACCAACCGAGTAATGAGTAGTCCCTTCATGAAAATTTCTAAAGGACAATATTCAGTTGTCATTATCATCATTTCCGAAACAATTTTACCATAAATTTCGCTGATTTCATGGTTTTGCCTTTTCTTTCCGGTGCACGGGACAGATATGCACCCAAGTGCTCATCACATGACTTCGAAACCAAATCAGTTTTACAATGCACGTGACACCCAAAAATCAAGTAGAACATCGGCAAAATCAAACCCTACCAAACAGCCTGATTAAACACATATATCGAACAAGGATATCTATTGACAATACTCTCCGACTTCATCGTCTCAAAAAAGACTCAGGCTACTGACACGATATTACAGCACTGCCACTGTCGTTGGATCAAATTATCGGCCAACTTTCTCGGATTCCTTATCTTAAAAAAAAGAAAAAAAAAAGACAACGAATGCATGTGACACTCGTGAGCACTCTTCTGGGATGTTCCCAGAATTGGGTCTCATCTCCCCACTCTGAATATGCACATAGAGGAACCTAATCAAAAACCGATGCCCAGGATGCCCGTTCAACTAACAAGATACCAATTCGGTACATCAATCGTTAATGCAATTCAATGCCCCAGTGGCTGCCATCCTCCATTTGTCCTACTTTCCGGATAATCGGAATATGAAGGGCCCCCCTTTCCACTCAAAGCCACCGAGGAAACACGACCGGTGCGAGCGCAAATTAGACGGCCATAAAATCGAGAAGATGCGAATTCAAAAAAAAGAAAAAAGAAAAAAAGAGAAGAAGAAGAAGAAGAGTTAAAAAAACCCGCTAACGACCCACTCGTACGATGGCTAAAAAATAATCACATCACTCGTCGAAGATAGCCTATCGAGCGGTTACCGATGGAGCCAAGCTCGCCCGCGAATGCCCATTTACTAAAAGTAGGGACGAGAAAAATCGGTGCCCAACGAAAAGAAGACGGGGAGGTGAAGAATAAAGAAATGGGGAGGAAAAAAGCAAACAGCGACGTCAAAAGTAGCGGAAAGAGCTCAATCCCGAGGAACAGAATATTCACCTTATATCCCTCGATTCCGAATTGGAAAAGCTTGATCCCGCTGGACTTGAGGAACTCCATGTTCGCCTCCGGATACGGCTCCGGGCACAGGCAACTGCTCCGTCCGCCGCCCAACCGATCCGACCGCAACCGCACCACCGAAAAAAGCGAGACCAAACCAACGGAAGGCGAAATTCAGCACGCACGTAAACGGACGGAAATGGATGAAAAAACAAATCAAAAAAAAAAAAAAAGAAAAAAAAAATCCCGCGTGGGGCGCACTCACATGATGGAGCGGAGGCCTAGGGTTTGGAGGAAGGCGAAGTTGGCGGAGTCGGGGAAGCCGGAGCGGAAGATGCCATTGTCGACCATCGCGAAGTTGAGAGGCGGCGTGAAGTGGACCTCCTCCCCGCCGGGCGCCCCTGCCGGCGCCGGCGCCGCGGCGGTGGCGGCGGGGCAGAGGTCGCGTTGGTCGAGGAGGGCCACCTCGATCTTCCTGCACAGGGCGTCGGCGTCGGCGTCGGCGCCGTCCCGCCCGGCCGTCCTGTCCAATTTCATTCTTCGAGCTGTCGACGGTTACGGAGGAGAGAGAAGGCTCGAGGCAAAAGCTAGAGAGAGAGAGAGAGAGAGAGTGAGGGAGGGAAGGAGAGAGAATTTTTTTTTTTTTTTGGGGGTGGTGGTGTTGGAGGTTACAGAAGCGGTGCGCAGCGGGAGTGGTGGTGGAAAGGGGTGGCGACCGCGGCCGACTATTTATAGGGAGACGGCGGTTTTCCGAAAAGGTGCGGCACTCGCCATGGCGAAACTTCACGGAATAAACCTTAAAAATTGACGTGAAATTTGGGAAAATTGATTTCCTTTTCCTTCTTCTCATTTTTTAAAAAAAAAAGAATTATATATTATACGAATCTGGCCTGACGAAATTCATTAAAAAAAATGGTTGAGAAAGCGCCGTAAAGAGGAGCTATTGCGTGAACTCGATATATGATTACCCCCTTTCGTCAAGGCGTTGAAAGCTTTTTGGGTCAAAGTAGAGACGTGTATTTTATGGATGCAATGAACAAGTACTAAGTAGCGTACGCCAAATACTCCCGATGTCATCGTATACGACGACTCTGTAGATCTAGCGTGGAGCTCACGGTCCGGAAAACCGAACGCTCGCCGCGAGAAAGGGATGGGGCCGGGGAGGGTCGTGTTCGCTAAACCGGTCCGATGATTGCTTGAGATCACCCGACTCGAGTATCCCGTCGAGTTCGAGTTCCGACGGCCTGGAGGATCCAATTGAAGGCCTGTTGGGGCCCTCTTTTTCTCCTCCCTTTCCGTTCTCACTCGTATGGGTCCGTTGCGGGAGAGGGAGTCAACTGAACATCACATCCACCGTCGAGAATTTCTCCCGCATCCGATCCTCCCATTATTGTTCACTCCGGTCGATCGGGTTGGATGAATTATGAACTCGCACGACCGTGTTGAGTGAGCGATAGCCACTTAGTTTCGAACGTCTGATCAAGGAGAGCTCGAATTTCGAACGTCTAGCTCGGTTAAAAAGTTTCAATACCCGACGAGGCTGCACTACTTTTGACGCCGTCGCCCCCTATGAACAGCCGTCGCGGACAGGATCCGCCCACATGGCGCGACTCGCGATTCAGTCTCTGGCACCTTGTGCGGTCAAGACGAGTCCAAATCGCTTTGGGGGTAAGGCAGTCAAAAGGTGCATTGAACCCAATCTCTCCCTTCCAAAATCCTCCACATTATTCTCAGTTTTCTTTTTTAGCTCAACGATCTTATTTCTTTTTAAAATAAAAATAAAAATGCGGTGCGATGGGCGACGGAAAAAAAAATACACCAGTGCGGAGAGCTTGGGCACTCATTAAAAAAAACACCCGTCAAGGAAAATTTATAATTTCCATAATGATGATTCGCACGAAACACATAATAATAATAATAATAATAATAATAAAACGATTAAAATGGGTACGATAATCGATTTTTTTGAAAAAAAGAAAAAAAGGGGGAGGAAATTGATGTGTGGGGGGAGGGGGAAGAGAACATTCGGAAGGAATATGCGGGGGAAGGGGTACAGCAATTTGGTGGGTTGCGCGCTGCCGAGGCGAGGCCCGGCCGCCACGTACTTAAATGATGGAAAAGAGCCTTTTTTTTTTTGTTTTTTTTTTGTTTTTCTACGTGCGGTTCCACGCGAGAAAAGCGTACGAAAAGGAGGCGGGGGCGCCGGGCGCACTTTTGCGCATTTGGACGGAAGCCGGATCTCGTTTCGCCTCTCCCCCTCTCCTCTCGCGGTCTCTCATTGGACCCCCACGTCCGTTTCTTTTGGCTCCTTCCCCCGGAGCCAGAATTTCTCGTGTAAGTTCTCCCCCGGGGCCTATCTCGCAATTGCAAAAAGACGATGCATCTTTGTTGGTGCGCTTCCGGGTATATTCAATTTAGGTGCTCTTTCTTTAAAGAAGAGGAAGAATAATGAGGAGATATGTGGCATGTGATCTTATTTGATGAGTCTGAATCGGATGGTTCGACCTCTTCTGATCATCGCTCGACAGAGCTGTCAAGATACGTCATGAGCTCTTTTTTGTTTTTTTTTAATGCGTACTTGATTGATTGAGCTGTTGTTGTTATAAGCGAGTTATATTCGACAATTAGGTCGTAATCGAGTTCAGAATTTGCTTACATCCAACCCACCTTTACAATATGTTTGTCTCCATTCACTTTGTATTCTCACCTCAATTCGAGTATGAGTTTTTATAAATTTGATTAAATATAGAAGAGATCTGACCGTATAAGTTGGATACAATTCATTGAATTTGTATTGCATGGAATTTTCGGCTCGAGTCATTTTCGATCGAACCAACCCCTTTGACGAGTCTACCGCTCGAATCCATATGAGATTACGCTCTTGAAAGGAGTATGTGCATACGCCCATACGAGAGTGGACCCCGCCTATTTTAAAGATCGTGAGTCTTGAATTTCGGTTCTTCCCCATCGATGGATTCCGGCATGCTCGTCGGCGCCCCCCATTCGGCCCCAAGATTACAGCGGGCAAGCAAGATTCCAACGGCGGCTCCCATGGGCAGACGCCTCGTCCCGATCGGATGCACGAGGCGTGGCCCTTGCGGAGCACGCTTTTTTGACGCACGTGAATATCCGACGTGTAACATACGAGGCTGGCAACGGCCGTCGTGTCTCCCCCTCGGTCGCTTAGCGCCCCGGTCGGTGTATTTTATCTTTTCCGTGGTGCTATTTATCTCCTCGGGTAGCTAGCGATGATGTGTCCGCTTGTCACTGCTGACAGTCGCGTTTTTGACCTATTTGATCACCCCAAAAACGTCTCTTTACATGTATTCTAGGGTAGCCTGACTTTTGACCCCCCAAAAAAAAAAAAAAAAAAATGTAGCCTGACGATTATAGTCGTTAGTTTTTGCCCGAATTATTCAATGCGTGATCCAAATTTCTGGGACTAATAGTGATCGTGTCCTGTTTGTCGTCCTCTTTTTTTTTTTTATAATTTCTTGCAACGCACGTCGAGGCAGGATGGGATACCGAGGTTCGCCGAGGTCAATAGCGTGTGACATTGTCGATCATGTATGTTCTTTGCGCAGCATTAATGGAAACGGCGTGGCTAGGGGAATATAGTAGATGACGAATGCCCTCCAAAAAAGTCGATTATGCATTAGAAGAAACAAACAGCCTCGCAGCAGAATTCTATTGTTCCGTGTCTAAAATGCGAAGGTTTTTTAATCTAAGCGGGAAATTTTTTTGTGAGCGACAAGTAATTTTTGGAGAAAAATGGACCGGGGATTCCTTTTACTGATAAATTGGTGTTAACTTACCGATCTTTTTATGAAATTACCAGTTTCTTTGGGAGTTTACAAATTATCAGTTTTTGTACTAGCTCACTAATTTTTTATCTACATTACTTACTAATGTTTCAAATTTGCTAATTTTTATATGAAAGTACCAACCTAAATTGGAGTGGTTTATACACAAGTCATGCGTTGTACCTAACTGGCTCAACAATGGAAATGCCGGCCTTCCAACTATAGACCCATTTTCACATGAAAATCTTCTGGTCTTTGGAAACTTTGATTGGCTTCCATGTCTAATTTCGATAGGGTGATCCCATTTCTTCAATCATAGCAACTAGGCACAATGATGACACGACCATAGCCATCACCTCAAAGTAAAATGAAGGCTCACAAATCTCCACCACGTCACCTATCTATGTTGTGGCTAGGATGGTTGTTCAATACCAATGACTTCATGAACAAGGACCCCATGTGCAATTTCAACCTCTATTATGTCTAAATCTCCAAAGTTTCCACCTAGAGCTCCACAACTACTAGCTTCATGATTTGTTTGCTCGACTACTTATATCTCAAGACCCTTCTATTGAAGCATTGTGGTCTTGTCAAATATTGCGTCTCTGCTAACTAGAATATAGGATGATTACAGATCAATGCATCACAACTAATAGCCTTTCACCTTGTGTGCATAATCCGTAATATTGCACTTACCCGCACGCAGCTCAAGCTTACCCAATAAATCAACAAAGGACAATAATGGACATTAGAGATTTACGTTGTGCAGTTCAATTTTGATACCTTCTCCACAAAGAGAGTTAGTTGTAGAGAACTCACTATTTAATTGGAGAATTGCAAAGTTATGAATTGCTCAAATCTTATAGCCCTAAGTTACACCTGAACCCATAGCGCTTAGTTGCACTTAATTGTTTGATTCCATGGAGAAACTAACTTCAACATGGATTCTTAAACGTGAACAAGAGTCCAATCTAGACTTGGAAACAGTGCTACCTAGGGTCAGCATGATTTTACGGTAGAATCTGGAATCTAAGAACCGGACCAGTGGGAACCTATTCGATTTTAAATTCCAAGGTATGCATGGTTAGGTTCAAAGTTCCAAAAATTAAGGAACTTATTTTGACGAATAGATTTTAAGTTTTAGGTTTAAGAAACCTAGAACCTAGACTCTGGAATCTAGAACCTAAAACCTGTTTCTTGGTCTATGTCTTCGTTTGATCATGCAATATTTTATGGTGTTCAATGATGAGTATATAATCTTAAACCATTAGCCTAAACTTTCATTTTATGATCACACAATATAAGTTGTGGTCAGTGAATTGTAATAGCAAGTAGTGGTCATTATTCATTGTAATCGTTTAATTAATAATATAAGTGGAACTCGGATAAATCATCCACCCTGTAACAAGACAGGTTTCAGATTCTAGGGTATGTAGGGTAGGTTCCATTTTCCAAAAGAACCTGTTCCAACGAGTAGGCTTAGGGTTTCAGGTGAAATCTATATGGAACTTAAATTTGCTCACCCCTAAATTGCTATCCATGCATCCAATTTGCCCTTTCCAAGCCAAGACATAATTTCAACACAAAATACATACAAAACCCTATCACTTTAGTTTATTCAATCGCCCATCGCTTTTGAAGATGATTGCGTTTAACTTCAGCAAAGTGAAATAAGTATACAAACCCAACCCTCACAATCACCCACGCAAATAAAAGCAAGACACAGAAATTTTGTCAAAAGCAATCATCTCAAAGGGTTATCTCAGGCATGATGTAGTCAAGCGCTAAACTATAATCCCCCCCTTACCATATTTAACGATAGGACAACTCGTTCAAGTTCCTTTCCAAGACATATGTCATGCTACAAAACTTCCCGAACGAGGCCGTGGATTAGAGACGATACGTCACCCGACCCTCTTAATCAATTCCCCAAATGTTAAGCTAAGCTTACGACGGGTTGAGCTGAGCTGAGCTGGCTACAAGCGTGAACCAACTCGATATCCCCACAACCGCATATGATTAAATTATACCATCGATCGTGTCCATCGCTTTCCACGAGTAGATGCGTCTATTTGCTGCATAACCCACTAAGCCAGAACGAGAGGAGGAGCAAGTCGTCTCGCCGCAAAAAGAGGCAAAGCTCCCCCAATTATTGATGCCCCGAAATCGACAGCGACCTTGAAATTCGAGGAGGGCCGTCGGGTTTTTCCTTCCAACTCCATGATTGAATTTTCTATAATCGAGCGCGCCTCAATGCGCGATCGAGTGATTGCGTAGACCGAAGTTGTCTGCCAATACGAACGTGCCAATAATTTGAGTCAGTTAAAATAATCGGCAGGCCGGTCTCTCGATCGTCGAACCCTTCTTTGTTGTGTCACTGGCATCATGGCTGTCTGGTTTCGAGTTGGATCGAGGTGCTTGGTCCCCCTCACATGGTGCGCCAAGTTGCTTGGTTCACATTCGACGGCCGGACAGATTTTGTCTCGACAAAAAGCTTCCTCCTTTGTTCAAAGATATGCGAAATCTATTCGAGCAAATTGGTGTTTGCTCCTTACCTTTTCCGAAAGGCCGTTTGTTCGGTGTAACATCGATTGCTGTTGGCATCGTTGTTTCCGATTCGATGTTCGGATCGGGAGAAAACGCTTTTCACTTGGGGCGAATTCAGTATGTTGACATCTCCACCCCTTCTGATTTTTCTCTTTGCTAGGAGATATTTCGAACTCGGGCTGTAGTTTTAGCCTCGTGATAGACACGTGTTCTCCCATCAAAACATAGGTGTAGAATATACGTTGGTTTTCCAAATTTCGGCTACATGTATGTCAATCGCGTAACGTGCCACATCCAGGTGATTGTTTTTCCTACTAGTTGTGGATAATAGAAAGTATATCGACGATGACGTGATACAATTGCTCAATCTTTTTACCTATGTGAGATGTAAATCAACTGATTGGGATAATTATAAAAAAAAATCTTAAACTTTTTGATGATTTTTCAATATAGTTATGTGGTCTAATTTAGACTAAAAATCGTTGACATTGACACTGGTCGTCCTACGTGACTTGGCCGATGTAGTCAATTTTTGCAAATTTTCTTTTTTAAATTTTCTGATTTTTTTTATCATTTTTTTTTTGTATTTTCTTTTCTTTTTCCACATCGCTAGCCTTTAGGCGAGAGTTGCAAATCTCCCCACGGCCATGGGCAAGGGTTGCAGCCCTTGTTGGATTTGGGTGAGGGCTCGTAATGCTATGGCAAGGTAAGGCCCTCGCATGTGGCCAATGACCCTTGTTGGAAGAGGGAAAGATGATAAAAGAAAGATAATAAAATAAAAAAGAGAAAAATGAAGTAAAAATCAAGAAAAATTCAGAATTTTTTTTTGAAAATTATAAAAACTGTTCATGTCAATACCAATCATGTCATATAAGATGATCGACAATCACAATAGTGGTTTTCAGAGAAAATTAATCAAAAGAACTAAATTGATAAATTATTTAAAAATTTAGGATTGAATTAACACAATTGAAAATTTTATAACTGAATTAGCCACCGCGCAATAAGATTAGGACTTTTCGAACAATTCTCCTCGATACATATATCTATCGTTTTTATGTATGAATCTCAATAAATTTTTATACGCAAAATATGTTCTCGGTGCATAGAGCAAAAAAAAACATGAATTCTACTTTACCCCGGGGAAAAACGTGAACCTATCGATAATGACAAGGGATTGAATTCCCCAAGGCGGTGGTGCTACTGAATTGCGTCTAGAATCGAACTCTTGTATCCCCTTCGATCTTATCCGCTCGACGGAATCGAACGATTGAAATTATAGACCTGTCAAGGACCTTGTGCACAGTTGATTTCTGAATCGAAGAAGGTTGACTGTCTCTTCATTAGTTAATTTCTTGCGTCCTCTTTCAAATCAAGACTTTCGTACACATGGAAATTATAGACTCGTCATGTCAGACAATTCGCAATTGGATCGAGCCTCGGTCCCCGAGCCCCGATGCGTGTACGCATCTGTTTGTCCTCCATGCGCAACTAAAAACTAATCATGAGATCATGAAGTAATCCGGAGAATGATAGGTGACCTGCCATGGTGCTTGGCCAATGCAAGAATCTTACCTTGAAAAAGAAAGTGCAGACTCGATCATATATTCGGAAAATGTCTTATTGTACTAATTTCGTTCTTCATATTCACAAATTTTATAAATAATCCAGAGAAATTTAACGAAATAAGGCCATCTTAAAAAAAATCTCGAGGTTCATTTTTTTCTCTTGCTGTCGGCAAACTCCATCTCCTAAAAACTCTTTCCTCTTTAGAAACTCTCTTGTAGGCTCTCAACTTGAGTGTCCGAAGCAAAGAGCCTACCTAGTTTTTAATTTTCTTTTTCTTTGCTTTGATTATTTTTTTTCTTTTCTCTCTCAATCTGTTTTGGGAGTTTGTGTATATGAATAAATATTTGGATCTAATCTTGGGTGAATGTTGAGATCAGTTCGGTCATTTGTTTAGTCGACAGTCATTAAGGAGGATGTTGTAAGCTGCTCTCCTCTCCTAATTTATATTTAGGTCTAGATTGGGAAGTTCCTTACAAGTACTTGATCTGTCGATATCTCTGCATAGTAATGGTGATGAGTACATTAAACTTAAACAAGCACCGTGTAGTGGAGGATTTCAACTTGTACTTATTATTGAATTCGATAATTTGCCAATAAACGATTATGGTGACAGATTTCTTTTTGAGAGATGAGAGTGTGCGTCTAGCTGCAAACTGTGCCTTTTTATTTGCATTCTTGTATTTTGTTCGACAGTTATTTGGGATTTGCTAGACTTGAAAGCTTTATATGTACCTCTCAAGTATTAATTCGAAAAATGAATGAAATCTTTGTTTTGACCAAAAAAGAAAAAAAAAATCTCAAAACCGTTACAAATTCTAAAAGAGTTAATAATTATGTATTTTGTCTCAACCACTAAAGTATACATGAAATAAACAACAATTTAATTGTTAGTTGGCTCCGGGTGTCGAGTTTTCTAATTATAAGATCTTAAAATCTATAAACTTTTGGTAATTGACCCTATACCCTTCCCGCTTCTCCAAATACACCACATGTTTACATCCCATTTCAGTTTTGGCAAATCGGAACCCTATTAAACCCGCATCGCTACCCTCTATGGAAAAAATCTTGCTCTTCTTCTTTAGTTTAATTCGAGACACGGTATCGTTTTCCCGTCATTCTCTTTTCAACAATATAAAACTTTAATTTACAATTCTTAGCATCAATTACTGATACTAATAGGCCATCTAAATTTAGGCTCCATTTATTTTACAAAAAAAGTGATATTCTTGGAAAATATTTTTAGGAAGTCATTTTTCTGGTATAACTACACTAGAAATGCAACAAGTTGTGTATAACATTTACTTTGGTATCAAAAGCTTTTTTCGGGTTACTTAAATGTCACTTTAAAAAAAAAAATTATTAGCTAAAGAAAAGAAAAAAGAAAAAAAATTAAAACTTAGATTTTTTATACGAACAAACGTTTCATTAATCATGGACTCAAGCTTGAACACTGAGGCCTCGCACATGGCCTTTGTGGACCCAGGCTTCAATGTTGGGGATCATAGCTCGAGCATCAGAGACCCAAGCATGGGCTTTATGGACCCAAGCACGGGCACCGGGGGCTCAGGCAATGGAAACTTGGTTTTGAACATCGGGAACCAACGTTGAGGGTTTCCATGCTTTAAATATAGAGTTTTTGGTCCAAATGCTGATACCTAATCATATTTTAAAAAATATTTTCCAAGTTCTTAAAGAGGAAATATTCTTGAATTAGGCATAGGTATTTTGTTGACTAGAAAAGGATTTTTCATGTACTCATTTTCTAAAGTGAACCAAACACCGAAAATGAAATAAACGGAGCCTTAGCCTAAAAGAATGTAATTTTACATGTTTGGATATAATTTATTTCTTACTTTTTATTTAATCTAAATTTTGTGCTGGATGCACTTTGATATTTTGTTTTGTGGGAAGCATCTTTAACTTTCATTAATGCTTTGATTTTTTTTTTAAAGTTTAATCTCGTGGTCTTCACGGATTTGGGTGGCCGACCTCACCCATGGTCGGTGAGGATAGCGATGGCCTCACGTAGACTAAGCGAGGGAAGGGAGATAAAAAAAAATAAAAAAAATTAAAATTATCCACATCAACATCGATTACTATTATCTATAAATTTTTTTATCGTTATTTTAGGATATTTGGAGTAGAATTATAAGTTTAAAAGAGAGGACAAAAGGTTGCTTTTCTAACTTTTTTTTTAATAAAAGGTCTTATCAAATAGGCCCTCAGCAAGTCTCGTCCTATTGGACCAAATAAAGAGTCCCATCCAAATCAAATACGTGTCATTGTGGTCGAGCTTGAAGCCCTAATACCGAAATCTAAAAGCGAATGGCTAACGCCACAAAGGATAAAAATGGCGTACCTTATTAAAAGGAGAAAATAAAAATGACACTCTCTTTATCCTTTTCGTTGAATGGATGATGTTTTGCTTTGAGTGAGGCTGTGGATTTGGGACCGAACTGAATTTTCGCTTGCTGGCACGACCAGTCGCGATCCAAGTTATAAAGCAAAGTAGATGGAGCCATGCAAGAATTAATGCCCCTAGACCACACCTTTGATGGGTTATTGTCTTATTGACAAGGTCCCTTTTGTTTCAACATGTAGCGCCAATGATTCCCCTCCCCCCTCTCGATCTACCTTTCTCTTCGCAAACAATTCCACGACATGTTCAGAATGATATAAAAAAAATGCGTGAAAACCGATCTTGCATATATTTGCATTTCCAAGATAGTTAACCTCGTCCGTTGCCCTTGGCCCCTCTCTTATACTCTCCCCCTTAGAAAAGAAAAGAAAACGAGAAGCCCTGTAATCAGGTCTAGCCCTTTTTTATTGGAGAAAAAGTGACAAATGGACAATAGATAAAGCTCCACCCATGAGATGTGTCAAGCACAAAGCATTCATAGTCGACGAGATAAGGTCTCTATTGCATCTAATCCGGGCGCATAACCACTCATCCAATCTTTTCTTAAAGTTTAGTTTACTCTACCTTGATGCGGCATTAAAGTTGCCCAGAGATCGCTTTCTTCTTCTTCTTTTAACGAGAGTCATCTCCGACAGCTTTGACAATTCGCGTTTCGATTGAATCAAGCGTCAAGCATTAATGGCCGAATTAGTTCTTGGAGTTCAAACCATGACTTTAAGGCAGATGAGGTGCTTAGTCATTATCCTTCATGTGAATTCAAGAAAAACAACACTCTTGACAATTTTCACTTCGTCTACTTTCCCGCTATCGTGTTCTCGTCGGCTTTCTCGATGCGGGTTTGTTTTCTACGTAAGATCGTAAAAAAGGATAATGTTTGGAGCCGACTTTATTCCTCAAATGCACATGAACTTCACGCAGACGTCCAAAGAGGAAGGAAAGTCTTGGGGAGTAATCAAGTCGTTCGGCACACTAAGTGTTGCTTGCACGGAGGCAAACGCCGTCATCTTCCATCTCTCGACCACCTTCGAGGAATCGAACACGTCCATTGTTTTCAAAGTCCCCAGCACATCCCCGATCCGTCTTCGCCCCGATAAGAGCTGGCGCAAGCCTAGTAATTAATGACTTGATCAATGAGCGAATCGCGTTACGCCACACGAAGCTGGCGATGTTTGACAAAAAGGCTGCATAAGGACGAGCGGTTTGCGTTGGGGATGACAACAAATCATTCGTGGGTTTCGTGGGAATAATGTGCGACGATATCGCTTTAAGGGATTGTTTAAGAAGGCTCTAACCAAACTGTGTTTGACTTGGGCTTCTGTGCGTTTTAATTTAACGTTTGCTCGTGGATTCATCCGGAAGATGGAATTTAAAGAAGTCTTTCTTAAATGGAGAGATCGAGACCGAAAACCGCTGTCGAATGGGATCGCAATTTGTGTCCGGATCGACTTTGTTAGGGGAAGCACTTCTATTAATAGAAAACGGATTAGGCAGATAAAGTTCGATTCTTGATTCTTGATTTCTGCAATGAGATAAGTGAGTGCCATGTGTTCAACCCTTTCTTGCTTTTTTTAATGTGTTCTTTTCCCGGTTCAAAGTTACACGCCTCAGCAGCACGAGACTTTCGCGTGCACGTCTCGGCTGATCAGGTCATTTTTGGCGAGAGTTGACATGCTTTTCGGAAAGAGATGTGTTGCTTCAGGGATTGATTTAATTAATGGAATCTGAGTTCTGCGAACTCGAACACAGTACATTACAGTAGTTGGAGCTCGTGTTTATATGCGTCGGCCTTGTATCGGGTTTGAAATCGCGCTCCCCAGAGACTAGGGTTTTGCAGTAGATGACAGTGGCTCCCATGCAATCTAACAGAGAACCAGCTTGTAAAAGAAGGCTCCATAGCTTCATGAGAGTGCGAGCTTCGTTCCATTCAAGAAAGGTTTCTTATTCCCAAGCCACCTTCAAATCATTTGTTGCCCGTTTATATGAAAATAATAAACTAACACTTGGAATCCATTTAATTCTCCATTTGTTTCATGAAAAATGAATCACTTGAAAAATATTTTCCCAAAAATGATGACCTATATTACTTGAAATGATTAGTAAATGGAAATTTTTTATTATAGATAATTATTTATGTCTTAAATAATTTTCATGAACGATGCAAATGTATTTTTGTAAGCCATATAAGTGATTGTTTTTAGGAAACTCTTTCCAAATAATTCATTTATCACGAAACAAATAGAGCCAAGAATTGGAATTTCTGATATGAATAAACGGCATGAAGGCAATAGAAAGAATTACCAAACGACCTGAATCGCTACTTAGGCTATCACGTATTAATAAATTTCAGACAAAATTAGATTGTGTCTAATAATCTCACAAAATATTGTGCTTCATGCCGTGATGGATCTTTACTTAGATTTGATGTTATAAATTTGTTGCGATAAGTATGCAGTGTACTTTTTCCTCACATAATGTTTCGCCAGTCTCGAATCCCACAACGAATATCTTTCACTAAGTGTTATATTTTGATTTTTATTTAAGGGAACTTAGGTTCTGTGCTAGTATTATATATATATATATATATATATATATATATATATATATATATATATATATATATATATATATATATATATATATATATATCTTGAATCCAATGAAATTGTTTAGTACAAGCTCAAAACCGATGATGACAAGTGCCGAAATCTAATCAATGGTTTAATTCAGACATATGTCAATATGCTAATGAGAACCCACTAAGATCAAGCAATTTACATAACGTCAAAATTTAATCGACGGCACTGAATGGAAGAAACAACACTGGGTAAGCACTACTTTGAAATAGATATGATGACACAACGTTAGAATCTAATCAACGACGCTGGATAATGAAAAAATACCGGGTAGTCATCGCTTTTAAATGGGCTTGAGGACACAATGTTAGAGTGTAATTGACAATGCTGGATGATAGAAACAACATTGGATAGGTGCTACTCCTAAATGGGTATGAGGACACAATATTGAAATCTAATTGACAATACTGGATGGTATAAACAACATTGGGTAGGCATTGCTCCTAAATGGGTTCGAGGATACAACATCAGAATTTAATCGATGACACTAGACGGTAGGGACGACACCAGGTAGGCACTTATCCTAAATGGGTTTGAGGACACAATCTCGGAACCTAATCGATAAGGCTGGATGGTAGAAACAACATTGGGTAGACATTGCTTCTGTATGGGTATGAGGACACAATGTAGGAATCTAATCGATGACGCTAGACAGAAGGACAATATTGGAATCTAATCAACAACACTACCTAGAATTTAGACACTTGCAGGAATTGAATCAACAATGGGAATCCAAAGCTACAACTAAATTAGGCTAGGCTAAGTTAACTAAAGGATAAGATAAATGACTTTGATGTATTGTTCATTTTGGGGGCGGTGGTTTTCGTTTGGGGGGGGGGTTTGTTGGATTACTTGTAGAATATATAGGATATATTGGTAACCGCCAATTGGTTAATCCTTCCTTGAAAGCCGCGCCTAATTTCTCATATGTTATTTGCTCCTTTGTTAACTGTTTTATTCACATCTTGTTGTTTCTTGACTTGTCGATGATGCTCGCATGATGTGATCAGCAAGTGATAACCGCTCTTTTGATTCTATGCACCCTTTTGAGCACTAGCTATTCCCACTTAAATCTTGACACCAATTCTACTTGAATTTTATATTCACAATGGCATCTCTTGGCTGGACACGTGACAATCAACTATCTTACCATCGAATCACACATCTTCACTTGCCCAAAGGTTCTCAAAAACCTTGACTATCCTTTGTCTCTATGACTGATATGGGCTCAATTGCCGTTATTGTTTTTCTTATAACCAGCACGTGACAGTGAGGATAATTTCGAATTTTAGCACCTCTTGTGACTAGCATGTGATAGCAAAGGTAACTTTGGGTATCAACACATAAAAATATTTAACTAAACTCACATTTGATAAAATAAGAATCACTTTTTATGGCACTTATATTGGCATTGAAAAGAAAATAAAATGGACATCATATACATTTAAGGAATGTGGCACTTATAATTTACCGCATCAACCAATTTAACTAATACTTCTTGATCATAAAGACACACTTGGGCTCATTAATTTGACTCAGGGAATGGTAAAATCCATGTTGTAGATGGTTAGTATGGGTAGTTTATAATTTTCAAAAGTTATGATATCTACATATGCATAGTCTTGCAAAAAAAAAAAAAAAAATTGATTGAAAAGCCGAGAGCTTCTTAAGCTTGGCGGAGCAGTTGTAACACACGATGCAAAGCATTCATCCAAAAAGGAAAAAAAAGCGTGAACAGAACATAATGAACCAAAATCATAAAATTCAACATGGTGGACGGCCATTGGTCCAATATGGTTATCTCAAATAAATACTCTCTAATTTTTGAAAGAAAAAGTCTCTTCTACACACCGGCAATATATATTTAGGCTTTGTTCGTTTCACGAAAAACAACTTCTAGGAAAACATTTTCTAGATTTTCTGATATTCGCTTAACAGAAAATGAACTAGTCGTGGAAAACATTTTCCACCAAGAAAAAAAAGCCTTCTAAAAGATGGAAAAATGTTTCCACTCTCCAAGTTGGGAAAAACATTTTCCTCTCTCTCATACCCTCCTAGCCCCTTTCTTTATTTTTTATTTTTTAAAAATTTGAATTCTTAATTATTTTTCTTTTTCTTTTTATTTTTTTCTACCTACTTCTTTGGCTGGTTTCTAGCCATGGCTATGGAAAAAAGCCTCGAGCTCACCACTGGCAACCGTTGGCCTTGGGCCTCGCCTCACTCGCCCTTACACTCGCCAATCTCTAGTGAGGCTAGAGGCTAGCAAGCTAGCGGTGAGCTTGAGCTCACCACTCGTCAGATTGGTGAGCTAGTGGCGAACGCGAGCCTTTGGTTGGTCGCTGGCCATCATCATGGCCGACAACCGGCCAAAGATGAAGAAGACAAAAAGAAAGAAAAGAAAAAGACAAAAGCGAAATAGTTAAAAATTGATTTTTTAAAATATAAAAATAATTGAAAATCTATTTTAAAAATAAAATAATAAAAATTATGGAAAAAATGCATAGAGAAAAAGATTTTCCTTATCAAATGGCAAAAAAAAAAAATTAACTTCATTTTCATAATTTAACCGAACACCGGAAAATAATTACATTTTCCTGGAAAATGGCTTACTGGACAATATTTTTCTAGAAACGCTATATTTTTCGTGAAATGAACAAAGCCTTAGTCTTAATTTTTTTTTTCGTTGCCTACATCATCACACACTAAAGTTTCCATATATGATGGCCCGTCGGCGGGGCGATGGTATAATAACTTTGATGTAATGTGATATTATTGATTCAGGCCTTAGTCCATTTTTGACCGCTGCTGGCCCGAACCAAACTGAAAAACCCGAGCTTTTTGGCAATAAGCCCGACTGCACATTCAGCTCGAAAGGCGAAGTCATCCGCTTCATTAACCCAACGCGGGAACTCCTTTTTGGGCCAATTTGTCTCTAAGGCGTAAAGGAAGTTGCCTTTTCTTCTAGGGCGTGTCGGGCAAGGAATTTAAGATTCAAGGGCGTTCCCCGCCCATGTCTTGCTATTCCACAGCTCGTCCAATATCTGAGAAATCGCATCCCTCATCGATCTATTTAAGCATGGCACAACAAAGATCTCTCGCCCTGAGAGAACAAATTTCTGTATCAGCAAGACACGGTCTGTCGATAATTGCTAGATCACTGTACCGGATCTTTAATCAAAATCGCGTTGGCACCGGGCAACACGGATCGTTTGGAGAACTTCGCAAGACCGGTAAGAAGGAGAAACCCATGATGCCTTGGAATAGAACACCAAGCCAAGCGGTCAAAAGGTGGCTGGAATAGAGTGTCCTAGATTTTCAAATTTTGATTACTGATGTTGTAGAAAGTTGTTAGTGTTTACATATTAGAGTAATTTTTTATCTTGATTATCCAGCGGCTAATTTTTTTTCTAATTAACAAATGTACAGTTTATAATATCCTATTTGAAAATTTAACGGATGTCTCGAAATCACTCATCGATAGAATTTCGTAAATCATTAGCAGAGGGTGATCAATGGGACAAGTGGCCTGCTCAAGCCTAGGATTATAAATCATAAGCCAAGGAGATCGGACCACTAGAAAGGATCTTCTTACCGGCATTAGAATTGGTCTCTCGGCCCGAGAGAAGATGAACTCCGATCGGTGAGCTTCGGTGAGGATAATCGCCAGCGAACTTTGCCACTGGACTTTGGAAGGACGGGCGGAGGTCTATGAGGCGGTGGATCACTGGTGAGATCGTCAATTAGCTGGTGAACGGCGGAGCAAAGCTCCGACTCCCTTGGGTGCGCGCGCGCGCAAGAGAGATATTTGAGATCTACAACAATGATGCTTATATAGTCCAGCCTAAATTGAATCTCAACCATTAATGGTCACGATTCAATCCCACGAGATAAGATCAGAGATGCTTAGGGATTAAGGGTGCATTTGGTTTAGCATTCTCAATGGGCTTCCGACTTTCAAAGCCCATCGAGGAAATGCTAGATTGTTCGGCAATTATTTTGAAGTAACTTTCATGAAAAAACCTACTATTAGTACAGAGATTGAAAGCCCAATATTAGTGCGACTAACTTTAAGCTTTAGCATTTGGCTAAATGCTAAAACTCAATTTTTCTTCTAAAACTACCATCACTCATTCTTCAAATTTCTAATTTTGCCATCGTTATTATTTTTTTAAATGCTAAAAAATATTAAAAAAGTCAAATATATATAATTTTTAAAAAAAAAGACCAACCCTTCACCGGTCCAGCAAAGGGCTATGGCTACTACTGATGTGTCAATGACCATCGGTTGAGGTTGCCCAATGCTGGGCAACCTTCGGCGAGGGTCGCCAAAGGTTGCATGACCTCGTATGACCAATGCACTATGTGACCCTCGCCGAAGGTCACTTGAGGTGGGGTGACCTCTGGCGGCCCTCACTAGTGTTGCACGACCCTCGCCAAAGGTTGCTCGATGGCCATCGGCACCAAATCTGGCTCGCCGGGGGCAGTAGCCCTTTGTCGGACCAGCGAAGGGTTTGGTAATTTTTTTTAATTATATATATTTTAGCATTATTGTCAAAATTTAAATTTAAAAAGTTGCATGTATTATTTTTTCAATTTTAAACAAATAAAAATTTTAAAAAAACTAATATTACTTATCCAAAAGGCTTTTTAAATGAGTTTTTTTATCAAACAACATTTCTTTCAAAGTCACTTCTCAAATCATATATTACTGAACGACCTTTACATTTATTCAAAGTCTTTTAGGCTAAATTGCTTTGTATTTTTTTAGTAAGCTTTCAAAATACTGAAGTAAACGCATCATAAGCAAGTTGGTGATTGGTTGAAATTTTTAGTCACACGGGTTAATGACATGACATGGCACATCTAATGGTCTAGATGAATCCTCAGATGAACGAACAAGATCATATCTTTTCTTAAATAAATAAAAAAAGATTAAGGACATTCTGATCATTTGGTCCTGAAAGGGAAATTTTGTAATTTCAGTTAATTGAAGGCAGGGAAGGTCAGCCATGGGTTGAGCCACTTGAGAGTGGTCGCCAGCTGCTGGAAAGCCACTGGAAAATGGCTGACCGGAGGCCGGCCGGACCAATTGAATTGGTTTGAATCGGTTTTGACTAGTTCATCTGGCTTAGGCTAGAATTTTATGCAATTAAGAGGATCTAATTATAAAGGATCTTTGTCCAGTTAAAAGAGAAATGGGTTAAATTGAAAAGAAATGATCTAAATTCATCCAAATTAAAGGAATAAAACCCTTTTAACAACATCTTGATGGACTAAATTGGTCTAATCATATTAAAAATATCAAAAATTATGCACGGATTTAATGGGCACATGAATTCGCACTTTTTGAACAATTAGTGCAATTTTTGCAATTCCCATGCTTGATTACCAAGTTGATTGAAATCGAATGCAATTAATATAACAAAATATCAGTTCGTTCAATTAATTGCACTCAATGTGGATTAACGTATTCAAATTGACATTGATATGAGGACACGAACTAGACATCAAAATTAAACTTTAGTCTAGAATGGCTTAAGTTAAATCGTCTCAATTGGAATATATTAACCCTATTTTGCAACTTTTGGATGTGTCAAGTTTACTAAATTGAGAAGTTCCATTCGAATTTGCCAGAATTAGCCCTAGATTTGGATGATATTAAAAAAAAAAGCTGATTAGGGGTATAATCATGTCAATCATGAAGAATTGATCGGCATCCCTAATTAGGGTTAAAAATGGAAATTTTTGCCACAATGTGCCAAATCAAAGAAAAAGGTTGCACAAGTGAACTTAAAATGACCTCTACATCAAATGTTGTAAAAGAAGCTAAGCTAAAATATGACTAGAAATGAAGTAATTTTATGTTTGGCCGATTTAAAACCTAAGTCCGAAAATTTTGGAAATAGATTTTTTGGTTGATTTTTGAGATTTTTTTTTTTACGCCAAAGTCAAATTGAAAGTAAAATGAAGTGTTTTGTGGATTTTTCAATTTTTTTTTGGTTAGGTCAACCCTTCAGTGACTAATCACTAGTGAAAACTTCGATTTTTTCAAAATATTTTTCGGCCAAAATAAAATTGAGATTATTTAGGATTTTTGTGTGCAAAAAACTAAATTCTGACTTTTCGATAAAAATGATCAAGAAATCACCCATAATGATGGGCCAATGAAAAAGAAATGAAAAACGACACTTTTTGTCCGAGAAAATGGTTCTATTGTGATCAGAAACTCTAATTCTGACATTTTTCATTTATTGATGCATCAACTGAAAATAAAAAATCAACAATACATATAATATAGTTTTTAGAGAATAACATGATGTGTCAAGGACTAAAAAGCCAAAAAAAAAAAAAAAAAAAACTCTACTTGCTTGGAAGACTTCCCCAAGGAACTCCATTAAGAACTAGAATCAAATAATCTGTAAAGGATTAAAATTAATTAATTTAGAATATTAGGGCCCTTTGAAAAGAAACTTATTGATGAGATTAAATTTGATCAATACTCATGTATAAAAAGAAATTCTCACAATAAATGACAACTTATGGACCTGAAATTTAGTAAGAGAAAGAAATCCCATCAACGAATGAATTCTATATCATTGGACTAGACAATATGTCGAGTGTATCCTCATTCAATGGAAAATGTAATCTTTCTCCTCTATATACCTTTTTAGTTATCAACTCATTCAAAAATTTGAATGAATCTTTGAGTATATAAATGTGTCATACTGGATCTACTTAATACATCACTACATCAAGTCATAAATCCTTCAATACTCTAAGAGGGGCTAAGAATAACTTAGGTGTGAATGGCTAGGGTGGTAAGTTGGTAACAACATCAAAAGAATGGGGTCCATGATGCTCATGGCAGCTCTAATACTGTGGTCATCCATCGATGTGGACGCGAAGTTGTCATCCATCGGTGTCGATGCCAAGTTTAATTTATGGCGCAAGTTGAAGTGTTTAGTAATCTGTGTTTTGAGCCCTACGAAACCTCTATGCATATTGAATTGCATCCTTAATCATTCTAGAAAGTCCTTGACCTTCAGGGCATTAGATCACTACGATATCGGTTGTTTCTTGTCTACTTGCCTTGACCACCATCTAGATAATATTTTTTTGCGGTGAGACCGAAGATATGACTTAACTTCTTAAAATCAAGAAAATTATTGTATAATCTTTTTTTTTCTCAATATTTCATCGATATATTTTAAATGTGAGAGGGGTTGCATACTAATTTGTTTCATTTCCTTGGATTTTGATATATGTGCTCTTGTTAAAAAATTCGATTTCAATTTTGATGTGAATAACTTTTTTAATCTCTTGTTTCATATTTGAATTTATTTAGGAGCCAAGAAAGCTGGAGTTGATGTGAAGGAGGTGACAGAAAGTGCGAATTCATGCTCTCAAGGTTGCTAGAAGACCTATTCGTCACAATAAAGTTTGAAAATTTTCCCTTTTTATGTTCAAATAAAGGCAATTGAGTTAGTAATGCCTTTATTTCACACATCAACTAATAATAAGTGCCTTTTTCATTATCTGCTTGACCATGGGTGAAGTACATTGCTATGAAGTTTCAATTGTTATTAAATGAGTTTGCTCTTCATTATCTAAAATTAGATTATGAGATATAAACACGAAAAAAAAGGGTAACCTCTACCAAATATCGAAGTCCGCTCTTCATGCCTCTTTGAATTTGAGTCGAAACACAATTCTGTGTCTTCATGCAATCAAAGTTTTACGATGGGCATAAGATTGTCAATGTCTGGCACGACATGAGATCAGTGAGCGCCATTGTATTCAAAACTTTCTTGCATTTTTAATGTGTTAGACGTCTCAGCAACTCAACACTTTTGCGCGCACGCCCCGGCTGATCAGGTCATTGTTGGCGAGACTCGACTTGCTTTTTGGAAAGAGATGCCTTGCTTCAGGGATTGATTAGTTAATGGAATCTTCATTCTGCGAGCTCGAACACAGTACAATACAAGAATCGGAGCTCGTGTTTATATGCGTCGGCCTTGTATCGGGTTTGAACTCGCGCTTGCCATCGACTAGGGTTTTTCAGTAGATAACAGCGGCTCCATGCAGTCTAATAGCGAACCGGCTGGTAAAAGAAGGCTCCATAGCTTTATGAGAGTGCAACCTTTGTTCCATTCAAGAAGGTTTTCTTATTCCGAAGCTACCTACAAAACATTTATTGCTCGTTTCTATGAAAATAATAGATTACCTTGTGAAATTTGTTTAAGTCTTTGTTTATTTCATATGGAAAACGAATGATGTGAATTTTTTTTTTTAAATGATGGCTTATATTGCTTGAAATGGTTTGTCGATGGAAAATGTTCTCGTTATATATAACAGTTTATGCCTAAATATGTTTGTGGATGATGACGATGTTTTCATTCATTTATTTTTTGTAAATGATACATGCAATTGTTATTAGGAAAACGCTTTCTAAATTGTTCATTTTCCATGAAACAAATGGAGCTAAGGACCGGAAATTTTAATATGAAGAAATGGCATGAAGGCAATAGAAAGAATTACTAAATGACTTGAATTGCCGCTCAAGCGATCACGCATTAATATGCTTTAGACAAAATTAGATTAGACTTAATAATCTCACAGAATAATGTGCTTTCATGCCGTAAATGGATCTTTAGTGTGATTTGATGTTGTCAATTTGATGGAACGTACGCACTTTACTTTTTCCTCACATAAGAACATCTGTGTAAATCCACTTTTGATAAAATAAAATCACTTCTTATGGCATTTATATTGGCATTGTAGAGAAAAAAAAATGGACATCATATGCATTTAAAGAATGTGACATTTATAATTTACTGAATCAAATAACACTAAATACAATTTAACTAATACTTTGTGGTCATAAAGATAAACTTGGGCTCATTAATTTGACTTAAGAAATAGTAAAATCCATGTTGTAGATGGATAGTACGAGTAGTTTGTAATTTTCAAAAGTTGTGATATCTACATATGCATACTTTCACAAAAAAAATATAAAATTGAGCGAATAACCAAAAGCTTCCCAAGCTTGACGGAGCAATTGTAATACGTAATGCAAATATTTGTCCAAAAAAAAAAGGTCGATAGAATAACGAACCGAAAGCGTAAAATTTAACAGGACGGACGACCATTGTTCCAATATGATAATCTCAAACAAGAAAATCTCTAATTTTCAAAAGACAAACTCTTTTCTGCACGCGGGCAGTATCTATTTAGTCCTATTTTTTTTCTTTCGGTGGCTACAGTTTCCATAGATGATGGCCTTTGGTACAATGTAATATTATTGATTTAGGCCTTAGTCGATTTTTGACCGCTACCGGCCCAAACCAAACTGAAAAACCCAAGCTTTTTGGCGATAAGCCCAACTACACGTTCGGTCTAAAAAGCGAAGTTATTCGCTTTGTTAGCCCGACACGAACTCCTTTTCAGGCCATCTTGTCTCCAGGCGTAAGAGGAAGTTGCCTTTTCTGGGGCGTGTCGGGCCAGGAATTTAATATTCAAGGGCACTGCTAGCCCATGTCGTGCTGTTATCTCCATGGCTCATCCAATGTCTGTGTTAGCTTTGGACATAGAGAGTCAAATGCGAATGAGACTATACACTATATAAGCTTGATGGGTTTTCTTTGTGTTGATGGGCCTAAGTAGGCCCGTCCGCCCATGTTGGGCCTAAGAACCCGGCCCACAAGTTAAGGGCCCATGGAAGAACGGTTACGATGTGAAATGTTGCGTTGTTTGGGTGCGAAGGATTACGTTGTTTGAAGTAGCATTTTAGATAGAGAGGGAATACGTCTCTCTTAGTTACAACGCTCCAGAAAAACTGACGTATGTCTCTTCATAATTTTTCTCCCCCTCGAAGCAACAGTACGCTCCTCGGTAGAATGGGATCAGAATTCTTCTTCGAACTTCAACATTGGTGTTTAATCTATGAAAGACAAGGTACGCTCGATTCCGTAGTGTATCTTTGATCGGTGATACATGTGTTTCCTGGGCTCGTCTTCCACGTTCGTTTTAGGGGTTCGATTTAGTATTGGATCGCTTTTAGGGAATCCGTTATTCCCAACAAATCTCAAAGTCAAAGAGGTTGCTGATTTAACACAGGTTTAATACCAACGATAATTAATGTAGAAGCCTAATCAATGATATCATCTAAACTCACCTTAATGTAATAATGAAAGCCCATTAAAATTAAAGTGGTTTATACAATATCAAAGATGGTTCAACAACGCTGGATATTAACAAGACGCCTAGAAGCACTACTCTCTAACATAACGTCAGATCTAATCAACGACGTTGGATAGTAAGGTCAATGCCCAGTAGATGCTACTCCTAGATAGATGTGAAGACACAACATTGGAATCTAATTGACGATGCTGGACCGTGAGAATAACACCTAACAAATACCGATTCTAAGTGCATATGATGATACGATGTCAGAATCTAATAAATGACACTGGATAATAAGGACACCACTTAACAAATGTTGCTTCTAGATGCGTATGACGACACAACGTCATAATCTAATTGACGACGTTGGATAATGGATTAGCACTGGAATCTAATTGACAGCACTGCTCGTGATATAGACACTTGCTGGAATTGAATTTACGACGGGAATTTTAAGCTACAACTAAGCTAAACTAAGTAAGGGTAAAAGTAAAATAAAGTAATTTTGTGTGTTGTTTTGGAGGCTCTTTGTTGGATTGCTTGAGGTATTTATAGATCAATATGGTAACCATCAACAGTCGGTTACCTCCTCAAGAGTCACATCATGTTCCATGTTGAATCGCCTTATTCATGTTTAATTTATGACTTGTTCGACAATATTCTCGTGGCTTGTCCTATAAGTATTGATTGCTCCTCGTTGAGTTTGGCGCCTTTTTAATTGTTCCTGCTTATTTTCACTGTCAATGGTGCATCTTCTGTTATAGATAAAGCCAAATATTTGTTTTTAGGGGTTTTTTTTGTCTTTTCTATTAGATTTTCTTTTAGGTTAAAAGTGATACTTTTATAGTAGCGATGGCAAGACCCTAGCCGTCGAGACGCTAAAAAAGAAAATAGAGAGACAAGAAAAAGAGAGAAGAAAAAAGTGAGTTTTTTCTTTATGAGGGTTCTCAATCTCTTTGTGCCCTAATCTTGAGAGAAGATCATCGTTGTATTCCAACTTTTTCCGAAGTCTAGTGGATTCGCAGAGTGCCTTTGCGCGGAGAAGTAGCCCAAGTTTGGGTGAACTTTGATAACAAATTTGCTGGCGTATTCTTCTGATTCTGTTATTTTATTATTATATTTTGCCTGGTGAATTGTTTGCGAGCGTTAGTTTTCTGGAATCGATGTGCGATTTCGTAACAATTGGTATCAGAGCTTGGGTTGGCTAATCGAGAACATCGAGGGTTTTCGGTGACGTTCAATTGAAAGCAAACAGGATGGCAGAAGATAAAATCAGAATCGATAAGTTTGATGGGGAGGATTTCAGATGCTGGAAACTACAAATCGAGGATTATCTTTATCAAAAAGATCTCTATGCACCACTTGAGGGTTGGAAACCCGAGATGGCGGAAGTGGATCCGACAGCAGAAGCTGGATGAAAAATTCTTGATTGAAAGGCATTAGGTGCGATTCGTCTAGGGTTGACGAAAAAGACAGGGTACCACATCGCAAAAGCAAAAACTGCAAAAGAAGCCATGGATATTCTAACGAATATTTATGAGAAGCCATCCACATCAAATCGGGTATTTTTGCTGAAGAAACTGGTTGATATGAAGCTATCTGATAGAGGTTTTGTAGCATAGCATATTAATAGTTTCACGCAAGTCACGGGTCAATTGGAATCCGTAGGCATAAATTTAGATATGAATCTTCAAGCTTTATTATTTTTATGTTCTCTTCCAGAAAGCTACAGTACTGCAGTGCAGGGAATTTTGAACACTATGAAGGATGATTTAACTCTTGATGATGCTGTGAGTAGTATCATGGATGAAGAGATGCGAAGGAAAGTCTCAGGTGGAGATAATTTTTTTGCATCTACATCTTCAACGGCACTCGCAGTGGAGAACCGTGGAAGAAGTAAAAGTAGAGGAAAATTCAGCGAGCATGGCAGATCACTATCAAGGGGTCAGAGACAGGTTGCAAAATATGAGTGTTGGTTTTGTCATAACACCGGACACCGGAGGTTTCAATGTGAAGCCTACAAAAAGAAGCAGCAGCAAGATGAGAATCAAGGAGCTAATGTGGTTAGCGATGAATCTTTGCTAGATAACTTGTGTTTGTCTGCAGGGTTTGACTTGACAACAGATAAATGGCTTATTGATTCCGGTGCTTCTTTTCATTGCAAATCGCAAAGAGACATATTTGATGATTATGCTAGTGGAGATTTTGGACAAGTGGTTGTGGGAAACGGCCACATGTGTCCCATTGTTGGGAAAAGAATTGTGACTGTGAACATCTTAGGTGGAAGACGTCTAGTTTTGCGTGAAACTAGACATATTCCGGAATTAAAGAAAAATTTGATTTCAACCAGTAAACTTGACGAAGAAGGTTTGGTAATAACCTTTGGATGCGGAGAGTGGAAGATAACCTCAGGGGCAAGAGTAGTAGCAAAGGGAAAGCGTAGATGTACACTTACCTTCTCCAAGGAGACAATATCAGTGATATGGTTGCAACTACAATGGCTACATGTAATTTGTCTACTCTTTGGCATTATAGTATACCATCCTGATCATTTGATAATTTCACCACTTTTATCATACCCGATAAAAATAATCGTGTATGTGGGTACATAGTCGGCTTTAGCCAAAATACCATATTTTTCCATTTTTTTTTAAAATCCCACCATTTAATGTAGTCCACTAGAATATTTTTGGCATTATAAACCGAAGCCTAGTGTTTCCCAATTAAATACTAAAAATACTCAATTTTGGAATAAATTCCTAAAATTACAAATATCAGTCAATTTGCACAAAATTACATTCAATTAAATAAACCAATCACACCATTGAAATCAACACAAAATTTCGGTCACTGGCTATCTCGGTCTAATTTCCGCAAAATAATAATTAATTAAATAGATAATAAAATTAATTAAATAAATACATTTAATTACCGTAAATGCAACTTAGGCTGAAAAAGCCTAATTAAATACCGAGATGGGCTCGGAAAAGTTCCGAACCTATCTAGATAAATACTACGATCTATCTAACTGCTAATTAAGCCGGTCTAACCACCTAACATGCATAAATGAATAATTAAATTGCTAATCCGTTCTAACTAACAACCTAATCCCTAATTAACTTAAACTAATCAATATTTAAACATAAGCATAGTTTAGTGAGTAAACTCATTGGATTTGCGGGCCGGTGAGTCCACGACGATGACGGCATGACGGCGGTCGAAACTCGAACTAACGGTGGCACCAACGGGAGCCCAGACCGGGCCGAAATTGGCCAAGAGAGCTCACAGTTGAGTTGAACGAGCTGCTTCGGTTTTGTGGAAGAAAAATAGCGACTGTTTAGTTGCGGCTTGGGTTGGTTTTGGCGGTCGTGGGTGGTGGTGCGGGCTCGGCTTGATGGTTGAAGCTTTTGCGTGGGCTTCGAATGGGCTCGGGGACATGGAGAGGTGCTGATTCGACGACAGAGGGCAACAAGCTGAGTCGATGGAGTCAGCACTGTGGAGTCTTACCGGAGTAGGTTGACTAGGTGAAGTGTGGGCTTCTTCGGCGGAGGGAACATCAAAGGTGGCGCTGGCATGAATGCTTCGCTTGGTGGGGGAGGGAAAGAATAAACGTGAAAGAAGAAAAGAAAATGAAGACAGAAGCATCTTCCTTCCGTGGAACAGAAGCTTGCTCGAAGAAGAAAGAGGGAGGAGAGATAGATGTCGGCTAAGGGAAAAAGAATGTGCGGGAAAATAAAGAAAAAGGGAGAGAAAGAGATGTGCGTGGATGGATGGATAAGGAAGACCCCAAAAGTCAAAGGAAATAAAAGATTGGAAGTGAGTGGCAGAGGGGTTGTTGGATGGGGCAGGGGGAAACATGAGAGAGAGAGAGAGAGAGAGAGAGAGAGAGAGAGAGACCAAAGGAGGGGAGGAATTTAATTAAATGTCCTATACTTATCCATTCTTGGTCCCACAAGCTTCCCTACAAATCCCTTTGGTCCCTTAAGCCTTCATGCACATAAAACCCCACAAATAGCTAAGTTGATGTCCACTTGTTGCAGCCCCCATACAAGCCTACAAATTTCACTCAATTGGACTTCAATTTCTTCAATCTGATGTCCAATTTTGCTGAGGAAGAAGCCCACACAATTTCCACAATTTCCTTTCACCAAGTAGCCACAAAGGAGGCCAAAAATCAATTTCGATTTGGCCCATCCGAATTTCCATTCTTTTCCGAATCGTCTGAATTGATTTTTCATACAAATCCCGAATTTGATGAAATTTCTCTGAAAGACAAGGCGACGTCCTATAAATGAATTATGACATGCTCGAACATCTGATTCTTGAAATAGAATTCAATTTTGTGGTTGATTTTGATCGGACACGATTTTAGCGTGACCTAACCTACTGGGTAATTTTTACGAATTTTTAGTGCAATTGATCCGTTGTCGATTATTTTTTAGCCACAATGTACATCTTCGACACATTGATGACTCTCGATTGTCGTGAAAATCTCGAGATTTCAAATACAGGCACATGGTACCAAAACAACAGAAAAATCTGTTTAGTGCCGATCGACGAGAATTTTGCAACTAAGTGGAATCACTCACACTTAATCACACACCTCAGTTGAATGAACCTATCTCCGGTTTTTGATAGATTTTCAACTGTGCCGTAATGACCATTGCAAATTAGCACGGTCGAGTAGTCAATTCCTAGTCGAATTCTCAAGTCGCATTAAAATCTCTTAACGGCTTCACCTGATAGGCTAGTTATCTCGTGAGTGGCCATCTCAGAGAAAAGAACTATAGGCACATCGATGAAAAGCCCAACTTATTCAATCGAAAACAGAACCTGAAAATCAGGATGTCACAAAATTAGTTCGTGATTCTACTCTACCTAGGATGGCTCGACTCTACTCAACAACATATCATAACCTAAGTCTAAACTAAGCAACACAACAGCCCAGCCAACATTTAAGGGATCTACTTACGGAACCAGGACAAGAACGGAGACAGATGGTGGCAACTTGTGGCTCATGATGAGTGGACGGCAATGGTGTACAACAACGGCGAGTGGTGAGGAAGCTGAGAGAGAAGGGAAGAGAGGGAAAGGTAGAAAGAAAATAGGTGAGCTTGAGTAAGAAGTAAAGGGAGAGAAAAATGGGTTCTAAACATTACATGTGAAACTCAATTATTGGTTTAGTAATGATAGCTAATGATGGATTTTCTTGGCTTGGTTAACAAGATTGATTCTGAATCCTCCAAGTGTCATGTTAGGGCTCATCTTAGCCAAGCTTATCCTTCAAGCTTCAATGGTTTAATCATCACTTAGTTTCAAGGGTAACTAACCTAGTTACATAAACTGGACTTTTTTCTCCTCCCATTCTTCTTCAAAGTGACACATGTTCCCTTTTGTATGGCTACCATACTTTAGTCCTCTCTCAACTTATCCTCAAGAAGCTATGTAAGCCTCACCTTTTAGGTTATTATAGCCTAGATTCCTAAATAAGCGCATGTCTCAACTTATTACACTTATGTACTACCTTCCAAAAATCCAAGGATAGGGTTAAACCTTACAAGACAACTTGATCCTCAAGTTCTTCCAATCTTAGGCTAGGGGTTCATTTGATCCTTAAGTTCTTCCCATCTTAGGCTAGGGGATTCATTGGCTTCCAAGAATTGTTCACTCTTAATTGATCCAAATTCAATAGAACAAAAGATAATTAAATTGACTTTCTAAATATCATCTTAACCAAATAGGAATATTTTGTAATCACCCATGAACGACACGCATAATCAGACCAAGGTTTGTGGCTAAGTTTTGATAAAAAAAAATGGCCCTAACGCTGCCTACACAAACTGGGTGGTTTCGAAGGTGCTCAGGAGGCCAAACCCAAACATCAGTCAATGCTTGTCAGGGTTCCATGCGTGACCCATGGTTGGTTTGAAACCAATTCATGTTTAAGCCTGGTTGATCCATGAATGACTCTCGGTTGTCATGTAATCGTGTAGAATCAATTGACTTGCCTTGATTCACGATCGCATAGAATTGAATTATGATCATTCACAAATGGTACAATGATTGTATGGAGTCACCTGCGACTGGTATATACTCGAGCTAAATCGATCTCCACTCGTCCATTGAACAACTCGTGACAATGCGTGATTGTCCACATCAATTCTCATAATCGAGCGCTCTTTTCATGGTCAAACGCTCTTGTGACATCTTGAATTTCAGGTTCTGTCTTTGATTTAATAAGTCGGGCTTTTCATCGACACGCCTATAGTTCTTTTCCCTAAGTTAGCCATTCACGGGATAACTAGCTTATCAGGTGAAGTCGTTAAGGAATCTAAACGCAATAGACTTGAAAATTCACCCAGGAATCGACTGCTCGACCGTGCTAATCTGTAAGGGTCATTACAGCACCGTCAAAATCGATCAGAGATCGAAGATAGGTCGATTTGATAGATGTATGTGATTAATGTGTGGCTGATTCCACCTAATTGCAAAATTTCTGTTGAACGGCACTAAATCGATTTTTCTGTCATTTCTATGCCCTGTGCCTGTATTTGAAACCTCGAAATTTTCACAACAATTGAAAGTTGTCAATGTTTCAAAAATGTACATCGTGGCTTGAAATCGACCACGGGTCAATTGTACTAAAAATTCTTAAAAGCTACATGATAGGTTAGGTCACTCTAAAATCGCACCAAATTGAAATTAACTACGAATTTGAACCTGAATTCAAAAATTGAAAGTTCTGTCATGTCACGATTCATTTTAGGAACGTCAACTCATCCTCCGAAGATTTTTCTGCAAATCGAGATTTTTGACGAAAATTCAATATATGGCCGTTTTTGTTCGGAAAATTCAAGGGACCATTTTTTATTGCATTTTTTTTTTGTACGCAAGTTGGTTCTATTGGCGAGGAAAAATGTGAATTGAAGTGTGGGCATCTTAGTTGGATTTATGGGGGCCAAATTGAATCAATTTAAGAAGAAATTGAAGTGGATTTGGGAGAAAATGTTCCAAAATTCGTAGCCCCCATGGTGTGCAACATTTGAGGCATCAATGAAGCTTTTAAGGGAAGCCTTGAGGGCTGCAAAGTGGCTGAGGAAGATAGCCCATGTGGTGGGGGCATGCCATGAGTGTTTAGAGGATAGAATGTGGACTTTTGTGGCCATTTGGGCCCCTCTAACCCTTCAGCCCCTTCTTCTCCCTCAATCAATTTGCTTTCTCCCTTGTTAGACCATTTGAAGCTCCCAAAAACCAAAGGAAACTGCCAGCCACCTCTCCTTGCCCGTTTGATCGCCGTCGTGCCCCATCCGAGCAGCTGAAGTCATCGAATTGCCTGTCGCTCGTCCTCTTGCCCGCCAGCCGTATCCCGAGCCCTTGTCCATCGCCGTCTCTGGTCGTCCAGCCACCCCACAACTGTCGTTCGCCGCCCCGAAGCCACCGTCCACCACTGCAACTCCGTCCGCCCATCCCATGCTGTTTCCAGCCAGTTTAGTTGCTCGGCCCAGCCATTTCGATTCTTGGATAGAATGGAAATCTAGCAAGGGGCCATGAGCTTCAAGGCTCATTTTGGGCCACTTTCGGGCCTCATAAGGTGTTGCCACTTTGGAGTTTGTCGCCCGTCTCCGCATCACTGTCGTCGTGGACTCATCGGATCGCAAAACCAATGAGTTTACTCACTAAACTCTACTTAAGGAGTTAATTATGCTTAACGGGTGTTTAATTTAGGTTAATTAGAGATTAGGTGGTTAGTTAGATTAGATTAGTGATTTAATTATTCAATTATGCATGTTAAGTGGTTAGATTAGATTAATTAAGGACTAGACATGATGTATTATTTATCTAGATAGGTTCGAAAATTTTGCAGGCCCGTCTTGGTGTTTAATTAGGCGTTTCCGGCCTAAGTTTCTAATTTTAGTAATTAAATGCATTTATTTAATCAATTTTGATAATTATTTAATTGGTTAATATTTATACCGGGATATATGGTGATCGGAATTTCGTGCTGATTGCAATGGTGTGTTCAGTTTATACAATTGGATATATTTTGTGCATATTGAGTGCTGATTGGAATTTTGGTTATTTACTTCAAAATTTGTGAATTTTGATATTTAATCAGAAAATCCAAGATGTCGGGTTTTCACACCGAAAATGGTTTTATATACTATATAAAATAGTGAGATTTTAAAAGGAAGTATATCAAATTTTCGGGTTCAATCTGACCATATACCCACACATGACTATTTTCACCGGGTGTTTTAATACAAGGAAAATGGGCCAAGTGCATTATCTTAATTGAGACATTTGAGTGCAATGCACTGTGTCCTTAGCCGTAATTGAGTGATCGTGTGTTGATTAAGAGAACCTTTCCTAGGCTAATAAGTTGGACGTAACCCCTATATGGGACGCCCTTGGACAATGGAAGCCGGTCGTAGTAGATTTTGGACCTTTGCTCTTTCGGGAAAGTCATCTAGGAAAACGTAGCCGTGCTCAATGAGGTGAGACGACACCTGGCAATGCTAGAAGACTGCCGAACTCGTCGGGTTTTATACAGCGAATGAAATTGAAATTGCAAGACATGAATTAAACAATCAAGAAAAGCAGTAAATCTATCATGCAATTCTAAAAAAATATAAAAGAGAAATTTATGAGAAAAAAAAAAGAAAACCCGCAACTCGTCAGGTTTTATACAACAAATGGAATTCGAGACATATGTCGGGAAAATGAATATTACATGATAACGGTCGATATGGACATCGACCTCCACCATTTTCACGCAAAGGTCCATCTTCAAGATTCTAATCTAAACCTAAGCTAAGAAATCTTGTCACTAGGTACATATAATGGAAAGAAACCAGTATGCATATCAAAACAACCAAAAGCGAGACATCATGTCAAGTCAGAAAATGATGCATGATAATTTGTTAAGCCACCTAATCAAATGCATGAAAGTTATGAAATTTGAACATGAAGTAGGGGTAAATGTAAAGAAAAAGTTTGATTTAGACATTTAACCCTAAATCCATGTGCAAAATGTCACACAAATTCATTAACATTGAAATGTGACATCATTAGGAAAAAAATGCATAACAATTTCCATTGCGACATGCCGACTTGAATTTCACATACGAAATGGCATTCAATTATGTAGAAAAACATATGCACACAAAACTTGCTATATGTAGTTCAAATGTCAAGAAGGCACTAAAATGAATTTTGGCCTCTAAGAGACCCAACAAGCATGAAAAGATGAGCACATATCAAGGCTTCAATTCTATAACAAAAGTTGAGAGCATGCATGGTTTTGCTCACTTAGAGATAGGCATAAATCTAATCAAAGATGTGCCATATATTGTTTCGAAGCTTGAAACATCATTTACGAATGTCTAGAGCACATTGAAGGTAATTGGACACATCTACTGACTTATTCAAGACTAACAGCAACTAGGCCACAGAAAAGACAAGATTTTCCTAATCAAATCAACTCTAAAAATCCTAAAAAATATGTATGTTATAACCTAAGACATTTCATAAAGCATCAATTCATGAATCCAAATATAACATCCAGCAGAAAAAAAGAAGAAGGTTAAACAATGCATATCAGTAAAAAATCATCATCCAACTTTCACAAAGAAACAAATTTCAGATGGCAATATATCCTAGTTGTTCCATGTTTTCAAGCCAGGATCCCCCATGATTAGCAGCAGATTATTTGGTAGCTGGTTGGTTTCTCTTCACCTTGTCAAATGCCTATTACTCATTCCTCTATTGAAAATCCATTGAATCCAAATATACATTTTTGCATTATATTGCTAACCTAAGTCTCGCTTCCTCTTGAACTCATCTATCTTACAAGTTGGACACAATTTATACAGGAATGATGCACATAAATGACCAACTCCAGCATATCAATAGAAACTCAATCACATGGAAATATTCTCAATTCATACTAATAGCATAGGATAAACCCGAAAAGACCTCTCAAAGAGGAGCAAAGCAAGCTAATTTTAGGTTGATCATGCTAAGATCAAACATCTTAACCAAAATCTATACAGAGAAAATCACACAACAATAGTTAACTGAACACGTCGTTCAAGTAATCAATACTTCAGCAACACTAACAGATTACAACATAGTTTCAAGTATGCAATTGATAGGGAAAACAGAGAAAGAGCGATCGAGAGAGAGAGAGAGGAACAGATCAAGTGCACGAGACCAAGCGATCAGGAGAGAAATAACCTGATCAAGCCAGAGACATAGAGTCGCTGTCGCCGATTAATTTTGAAGCTCTATCCTTGGAGCTGAGTCGAGACTTCCCACTCGGCGTGTACCCGAACCCCTGTATCTCGAGCTTCGGAAGGGCATGATCCGCAACGAGGGCGTCGGATCCAACCGAGGGAGAGATTACTAGAGAAAGCGAACGAGAGAGGGAAGGGAGAATCCAAGATCAGAACGGAGTGAGAAATCGAAACCCTAACGGATCGAGAGGGATAGAAAGAGAGCTCATCGATCAAGTGAGCGAGTGTCTGAATGAGAGAGCCCACTCGAGAGAGAGCGGAACCCTTGATCGATCTAGAGTCAGCAATATCCCCGTCCGACAGCAAGATCTCGAGCACCTCCGATCTTTGCCAGCAACCATCCGTCCGAAAAAGGGAAAACCGAGAGATCCAGAGAGGAAACTCTGAGAGAGAATCATGAACTGAGAGTCTCTCCGCTCGAGTGAGCTAACCTCCGATCTCCAGAAAGAGAGCCAGATCCGCTGTCATCGTCGTCGTCAATGTTGCCGATTAGAGAGCTAAACCCACTCGAGAGCCACCGAGAGAGAAAAACGAAGAGCTAGAGAGATCGAGCAAGAGCCACCTCGTGTGGACGAACGCCAGTGGCGAAATTTGGAACGAACTCCCACTCCACTCGCCGGAGACAGGGATTTAAGTGATGGATCAATGAAAGCCAATAAATTAAGATACGTTTTTTCTATTCATGTATCTCTTTTGTATTCATGTATTTCCTCATCTTTTCTGTTCACGTATCTATTGAATTCATGAATTTCTTAGATTCATGTATCTTTTAGTTCATGTATTTATTGAGTTCATGAATCTCTTGAATTCACGTATCTCTGGATTCATGAATCTCTTGGATTCACGTATCTCTTTATTCATGAACTTCGTGGATACATACGTCTATTTAATTTATGTATCTCTTTAGTATATGAACTAAAAAGCTCTATAAATAGATAGGAGCATAGAGCTTCATTAAGGGTTTTGGTTTTGGTTTTTCCGACTCGATTCCAAAAGGCTTTGATATACTTTCCTACTCTTCTGATTTTTCTGAGTGTGCTGGTTCAATTGAACGGTTCGACCGAGTCCTGTTTGCATAGTGCTAATCCAAACAGGTTCGAGGTGTTGTATCTTGGGAGACATAATTCGTGAATTTGCGAAGCATCATTGGCAGGAACTAATCGCCTTAAGGAGATTCGGTTATCCGTACCTCACCTCCAATTTTATGTTATTTTTCAGTGATATCTTATTTTCTTCTTCTCCATGATTGGTAAAAGGAATGAAATTATATAGTTGTTATCATCTTCTTTACATTGATGTTCTGATTACAACAAACAGTGTGTATTCTCTGGAATAATTTCCAACAATCTTAAGGCAATTATGTCACTCACAGTTTGTTGTTCTTGTCAGATTATTGAGATGGCTGAAAACAATCAAGTGCCATTCAATGTTCATAATGTTTCAGGAGACGTTCCTTTGGTCAATTCGACCGTTGCTATGGGAGATGTTCGGCCCTCAAGGTCTGAATTTGTAGCAGTTAATGCTATGGGCCCTTGGGCTAACACCAATTTTGGTGGTACGGGTACTAGTCACGTGACTGGTATGCCCGGGACTGTTTTTCTGAACAGTACAGGCCAAATGGCTTTTGGCTTCGTTTCTGGAGGGATAGTTCAACGAACCTTGCCTACTATGATGACAACACCTCCAGTTACAGCTAATGAGAGATTTTCTGCTATGGTGATGTCCAAAACATCTCTAGTGTCGAACACTAATGGCTGATGGCTAGATACATGTGCCACGAATCACATCTGTGCAGATAAACGCATGTTTTCATCTTATGAGAAGGTTGAAGAAGATGAAAAGCTTTATATGGCTAACTCTGCATCAGCAAAGATTGCTGAAAGAGGAAAGGTGATCCTGAAGTTTACATCTGGCAAGGAGGTTGCCTTGCTGAATGTGCTGCATGTACTAGAGATTCGGAAAAATCTAATTTCTGGCCCCACACTTGTCAAGAAGGGTTTCAAAGTTGTATTTGAATCTGACAAGTTTGTACTTTCGAAAGGAGGGATGTATGTGGGAAAATGGTACTTGTGTAATGACCTGTTTAAAGCCAATGTGACTGTCATTGATGTAAACTCGAATTATGTGTACCCAAAGACTATTAATAAAGAAAAGTCTTCAGTTTACACTGTTGTGTCTCCTTATCTATGGCATGATAGATTAGGACATGTAAACTATGATACAATGAAGAGAATAGCAAACTTGGGGTTAATTCTAAGATTTGAGTTGGATGCCCGTTACAAGTGTGAGACTTGTGTTGAGACCAAGTTTGCCAAGAAACCTTTCAAATCCATTGAAAGAGCAAGTGAACCTCTACATTTAATCTATAGTGATCTATGTGATTTAAAGTTTGTAGAAAGTAGAGGTGGAAAGAAGTACTTCATCGCATTTGTGGACGACTGTACTAGATTTTGCTATGTTTATTTACTAACTAGCAAAGATGAGACTATGAGCAGGTTTGTCAAGTATAAAAATAAAGTTGAAAACCAACTTGATAAACGAATCAAAATGCTTAGGTCTGATAGAGGAGGAGAATACAGTTCAATCAATTTCAAAAAGTTTTGTGCTAGTTTTGGAATAATTTTCCAAACGATTGCACCTTATACTCTACAACAAAATGAAGTTGCTGAACGATTGAACATGACACTAAAGGAGATGGCTAACGCCATCCTTTTGAGTTCAAGTTTACCTCAAAACTTGTGGGGGGAGGCGGTTTTAACTACAAATTTTATTTTTAATAAAATACCCCACAAAAGGCCAGGTAAAACTCCATACGAGTTATGGAATGGAAAGTTGTCATCCTACAATTTTCTAAAAGTGTGGGGGTGCATAATGTGATTTATAACGGTAAGTCTAGACACATTCGTCGTAGACAATACCGTAAGGCAGTTGCTCTCAAATGGAATAATTTATTTAGACTTTGTAAAGTCAAAGGAAAATATTGCGGATCCTCTGACAAAAGGTTTGTCAAAAGAGCAAATAAACTGCGCATTGAGGGGAACAGGTTTAAGAGCCTTAACCCAATGTTGACACCTAAAATTTTGGGGTTCATTTTGCTAAATAATAAAAAAATCACATGGCATATAGTTTAGGAAAATTTTATTATTTGTTAAGATTTAGGTAATATACACTGAGGGATGCATATTTTGCGCAAAAAGGAAATTTGTTTTTGATCGAATAAAAAATATATTGCGCAGGGTGGAATGATATATTCAATGGAATTTTACGCGAGCAAAATTGGCAGTGAAATATACCCCGAAGATACAATTTTTTGGCTTATAAAAGGGGTCACGTATGATCATTGTTTGGGGGCTCTCTTTCCAAAAAAAAAAAAGCACAAAAAGAGAAAAAGGTGAAAAGTGAGTGGGTAAAAAAAAAAAGTAAAAAAGAAAGGGGAAAACCCCCCCCCCCACGCGACTGTTCATCTTCCTCGCAGGGGGGTCTTCGCCGGAGCATCGACGACACGCCGCCGCTTCCCTTGGCCCGCGACCCGCCGCCTCTGCCTCGTCCGTGGCGCCCCGACGCCGAGCCCCACCGCCGCGAAGCCCCACCGCGACCTGCACCCGCGCCGCCGCGAAGCCACGCCGCGAGTCGCCTGCACCAGATCCGGACGCCAAGCCCACCGGTCGCCGCCGCCTCTCCGTCCGCGAAATCCACGCCCGCGTCCGAGCCACCGGTGCACCCGCGCTGTCAGCCGCGAGCCGCCGGCAGCCCCAGAGCTCGCACTGCCCTTCGTCCGAGTCGCCCTCCTCCGCGCCGTCGCTGCCGCCAGTCTCTGCCTGCAGATCCGAGCCCCGACGACCCGTGCCGCCCGACGCCGAGACCCGCTGCCGCTCGTCCCGACGCTCCGTCGCCGCCGCGCCTCTGCTCACCGCGCCACTGCCACCTGCAAGATCTCCACCAGATCTGAACCATATCTCGTCGCCCGAGCGCGCAGATCCGACCCTGACGGAGCGCCTTGACACCTGCCCTTCCGCGACGCTGACCGGGACCTCGCCGCGCCGTCCCGACGCTGCTTCCGCCTCGCCTCTGTCCCGTTCGTGGCCGCGCCCAGACCCGCGACGCTCTCTGCCGCCCGGAGTCCCGACGCCACCAGATCCGGCGTCCCGCAGGAATCCCCTCGCCGGAAACCTAACCGGCGACCCTCCTCCTCAACGGCCGGCCTCCAAACCCCTTTTTTCTATTTTTTTTTGGAAAAAAAGAAAGAAAACAAAAAACCAAAAAAGAAAAAGAAAAGAGAATTAGGTAAATTTTTCTTTTTCTTTTCTGTTATTTGTTTATCTTTATTTTCATTATTCTTTCTATTCTTTTTTTATATTTCATATTATTTGTTTTTAGTGTAATTACCCCTTTAAGGTGGAATTGAAATTGCATGATATGAAATTACCTTGAAATTTAGTGATTGTCAGTCCGATTTTCGCACCCGAAATCTGACTCGCAATTACTTAAAAGATTGCCAATCCGATCTCCCGCCCGAGATCCGATTCGTGATTTTTGTGAAATTGGCCAACCCGATCTCATGCGCGAGATATGGTTCGTCAATTTGGGTATCAATGTTGCTTGATTTGCTGTGGTGTCATTTAAATTAATTAAAAAAAAAATCAATCAAAAAGATGTAGGTTAGAATTAGGGTTTGCATGTTTAGAATTGAAATTTCATTTTAAATAAAAAAATCGAAAATCAAATCATTTAGTTTAGGTTGCTAGATTTATTTTTTAACTTGGATTGCATGTTTAATTACTTGGCAATTATTAATTTCGAAGTTAAAAAAAGAAAAAAAAAAAAGGAAAAACAACCAAAAAATCATCATGCATATGTCATGTAGAATTAGGAGGTATATTTTGCACGTCATTGCATATTAGGGTAGGATTGCATGTTAAATTTTATTTCCTAATTAATTATAAGTTTAGATAAAAAAAAATCTTAAGTAGATTGCATTTTAGTTAGGGATTTCTAAGTTAGGATAACATTCTAGTTTAAATTAGGATTTGACATAACTTCATTCCTAATTCAAATTAGATGACGTTTTAATTTAGGTAGATAATTTCTACTTTTTTTTATAATTTCGAATTTCATAAAAAAAAAAATCCAAAAAATGTCTTAGGATAAATTACTTCCTTTTTTAGGGTAAATTGCATTTTTTTAGGAAAAAGAAAAAATGTCATGAACATGTTATTTAGGATTATATTAAATGAAGTGCACGTCATTTAGTTTTTAGTCTCATTTATTTAGAAATTGTCTGTCAATAGAATTAGGTCATTTAGATTGCATCTAATTATTGCATTTCTTTAGGATTTACTCTATTCATGTCATATAATTTAGATCATATTTTCATGTCATATAATTTAGATCATATTTTCATGTCATATAATTTAGATCATATTGCCATGTCATGTAATTTAGGTCATGTTGCCATGTCATATTAGATTACTAGCATGCATTGCAATAGATTAAGTTCCCATTAAATAAAGTGAAAACCAAAAGAGAAATTGCGTGTTAATTAGAAACCATATCTAGAGTTGTTGATGTGGATTTTAATTTAACATTGCAGATGCTTTCGTTGCTTTGAGGTAAGTTTGCGATTTATTTATTGTTTATCTGGGTGTTAAATTAGTGAATTGCGCACCCGCATGATCACCTCATATGTTAAGGAAATAGATTTAAAATCAATCCAAACTGTTTGCCAAACATTTTTTTTAAGAATGGTATCGAAAGGGCATTAGAGAAATCTAGTGTAACCAAGTCCCCGTACCCATAGTCTCTGGTTCGTAGGAGTAAAGTAAACCTCCCGTTGCTTTACTTGGGTTTCTAATCGACCCACCAAAAATTGATTAGTGGCGACTCCTAGTTAAAAATCAATTGCACGTTAAGAACTCAAACCTAAGTCGCGAATTGGTATGGGCTTGGGAGAGCCCGAGTTAAGTTTAGGCTTAACAATCCATTAGCCAAACCCTAGGTGGTTCACACCCGAAAAAAATTGGTCGCGACACCCAATAAAGAGATTCCAGGGTGGAAACCTAACCTATGCGATTGGAGATCCCATGGACTAGGTTCAATAGGACAATGCAAATTTTGGAAACTCTAGTATAAGCACTGTCTCCCATTCCTATGATGCAACAGTGCTTTCCTACAGCGTTATTAAGGGTACGCTATGCGTTTAATGATTCCTATAACTTGGGATGTAACATCCAAGTGAGATATGGTAGGATATCTTTAATAGGAATGCACCTATATGCGTGGAGCTGGCCGACTCTATGAAAATCTTTAAAGGCTAGATTTTCTAAAGCACGCATGAATCCCGAGAGGTTCAGGGCGGAAAGAACGAACACAACCGAGAACCAATCTTGAATTGGAAATACTCCGTGTGAGATTTATTGTCTAGGCTTACACAAACAATTGGCGATTGAAGGCTTAGTCCATCGTCTAGTTAAGTAAGTCCGATAGGCTTTCACTAAAGAAGGTTCAAAGCGAAAGCTACCTATCTTGATGCGGTGTATTTCAACAAGCATGCTCAGATTCCTTTGAGTAAAAAATGTTTTGTTGATCCATTAATGTGGGGGATTGTTGTAATTATGGTTATAATTATGGTTAATGGATCAACCAAAGCCAATAAATTAAGATACGTTTTTTCTATTCACATATCTCTTTTGGATTCATGTATTTCCTCATCTTCTGTTCACGTATCTATTGAATTCATGAATTTCTTAGATTCATGTATCTTTTAGTTCATGTATTTATTGAATTCATGAATCTCTTGAATTCACATATCTCTGGATTCATGAATCTCTTGGATTCATAAATCTCTTGGATTCACGAATCTCTTTATTCATGAACTTTGTGGATACATACGTCTATTTAATTCATGTATCTCTTTAGTACATAAACTAAAAAGCTCTATAAATAGATAGGAGCATAGAGCTTCATTAAGGGTTTTGGTTTTGGTTTTTCCGACTCGATTCCAAAAGGCTTTGATATACTTTCCTACTCTTCTGATTTTTCTGAGTGTGCTGGTTCAATTGAACGGTTCGATTGAGTCCTGTTTGCATAGTGCTAATCCAAACAGGTTCGAGGTGTTGTATCTTAGGAGGCATAATTCGTGAATTTGTGAAGCACCATTGGCAGGAACTAATCGCCTTAAGGAGATTCGGTTATCCGTATCTCACCTCCAATTTTATGTTATTTTTCAGTGATATCTTATTTTCTTCTTCTCCATGATTGGTAAAAGGAATGAAATTATATAGTTGTTATCATATTCTTTACATTGATGTTCTAAATACAACAAACAGTGTGTATTCTCTGGATTAATTTCCAATAACCGCCGAGAAGAGAGAGATCCGGAGATTTAGGGTTTCCTCAAATCTCTCATGGAAGAGCTCCATCGAGCAGTTACCGAGAGAGAAAATCGAAAAAGCGTCCCCAAGAGAAAGTGTGGGCTCCCCCAAAGAGAGAGCCCCTGCCCCCTGAGATGGAGAGAGCGGGCCAAAGAAATCAAAGAGCCCAGCGTCCCCATCAGCATTTTTTCCTTTTCAATTTGTTTTTTTTTTTGTTTTTATGTTTTCAATCATTTTTTTCATTTTTTTTTATCTTTTCATTTATTATTATTATTATTATTATTTTATTATTTTTTAAAAAATGTTTGAAATGTCAACAAAAAAATCGGGTGTCAACAAGGATTAAATTGAATTTATTTAGAAGATTAGGGCCCTTTCAAAAGAGACTAGTTGGTGAGATTAAATTTGACCAATACCAGCATACAAGCATATAAAAAGAAATTCTCACAACAAATGGCAACTTATGGACCTGAAATTCACAAAGAGAAAGAAATCCCATCAATTAATAATTATATATCATTGGCCTTGATAATATGTCAAGTTTATCCTCATTAAATGGAAAGTGTAATCTCTATTCTCTACATACCTTTTTAATTATCAATTCACTCAGCAACTTGAATGAATCTCTGAGTATATAAAGGTGCTATATTGGATCTACTCAATACATCAGTATACTAGGTCATAAATCCTTCAATACTCTTTGAGAGAGGCTAAGAATAGCTTAGGTGGGAATGGCTAGGGTGGGAACAACATCCAAAAGACCGGGGTCGATGATGCTCGTGGCAGCCTTAATACTATGGTCATCCATCAGTGTGCACGCGGAGTCGTCACCCATCAGTCCCGATCTCAAGTTTGACATAAGGAAAGGGTTGATATGTTTAGCACTTTGTGCTTTTAGCCCTGCCAAACCTATATGCATTTTGGGTTGCCTCAACAGTACTATAGGAAAAGAGTCAGGAGGAGGGTCAAGGTCCTTGACCTACACGGCATTAGATCACTGCGGTGTCGGTTGTTTCTTGTCTACTTGCCTTGACCACCATTCAGGTAATATTCTTCATAGTGAGATCGAAGATATGAGCTAGCTTCTTAAAATCAAGAAAATTATTGTATAATATTGTCTTCTTTCTCGGTGTTTCATTGATATATTTTAATTGTGAGAGGGGTTGCGTACTAATATTTTTCATTTCCTTGGATTTCGATATATGTGCTCCTGTTCAAAAATTCGATTTCAATTCTAACGTGAATAACCTTTTTAATCTCTTGTCTCATATTTGAATTCATTTAGACACCAAGAAAGTTGGAGTTGATGAAAAGAAGGTTATGGCATGTGCGGATTCATGCTCTCAAGGTTGCCAGAAGACCTATTCATTGCAATGAAGTTTGAAAATTTTCCTTTTTTATGTTTAAACAAAGGCAATTGAGTTATGTAATGCCTTCATGGTATCACCCATCAACTAATAAAAAGTGCTTCTTCCTTTATCTGCTTGACCATGAGTGAAGTACATTTTTATGAGGACACGAACTAGACATCAAAATGAGATTGAAATTCAACGTTCAAATCGAATTTCATTTCATCAAATTAAACCTTAGTCTAGAATGGGTTAAGTTAAATCATCTCAATTGGAACATATTAACCCCATTTTGCAGCTTTTAGATGTGCCTAGTTTGCTAAATTGAAAAGTTCCATTTGAATTTGCCAAAATTAGCCTCGGATTTGGATTGATATTAAGAAAACAAGTTGATTAGGGGTACGATCATGTCAATCAGGAAGAATTGATCGAAACCCCTTATTAGGCTAAAAATGGTCACATAAATGAACTAAAAATTTCCTCTAGATCAAATATTATAAAATAAACCAAGCTACAATATGAATAGAAGGCTGATTGTGAACCTAAATTCGAAAAATAGATTTTTAATCGATTTTTGAGAAATTTTTGTGACCAAAGTAAAATTGAAACTAAAATTGTGGCACCCCTCGAATGGCCCCCGATCCATTGGGGTCGCCACAGTTCACTTACCTTCTTATTGCTTGACTTGAGGGTCTATCAGTCCTGGGGGTTTATCTCTTTTAGATCGGTCCCTGCGCAGAAATATATGGCGGAAGCGTATCCAACAACTCCCTTCCTTATATTCAGAAAACAATGCACACCAACTAAACATTTTATAAGTTAAAAGCCGAACATTTTTATTTACTTAAACCGGATGGACATCATTCGTTGGTACACCAAAATGCCGTAGTTTTCTATACTCGGCTATATTTCAAAAGATGACCGACATATTTTCCAACAGCCGTATACTTAAAGTCCATCGATTAGTGTCGGCGTCCAAAAGTTCCTTCCTTTGCTGTCCTCCTCCTCACGGCCATATCCAACCACTCGGTCCATCTGCTGGTGGCGGCGGCGGCAGAGGTATCTTGTCTAGTCTGAAATGTTAGTCCCCAAAAGGGGTGAGTACAACCACTTAGCAGTAAAAGATTCATTAAACTATATCATGCAGTACCATCAATATCCAGATTCATGCAAGATAGACAAAAACGGTTCATCAAGGAATGAGTACGCATCGGAACCATAAAACTTTTAGTGCAATGACCAATGCAATTCCAACAAACAAGATGCATCATGTCCAGTCACATAAGTCCCGATCATAGGGCCAAACTGTTATGACACGTCCCATTCCGTGCCATACAATTTAGTCCTATAACCAGACCACACTCACACTTAGTAGAATCATCCATTTGATCATTCAAACGGTTTTATCCCCCCAGAGGACTAACGTTTGCATCATTCTGAGATTCCGCACCCATCCCTGGCGTCGCGGAAGCCTCCGGGCATGTATTAAAAATACATTCGGGCATCCAAAGGGCATCGACTCATTCGAACCTCTGGGCATCTCGCACCCCACCTGGCATCATGAGGAATTGCCGGGGCGCGCCATGAAGATGGTTACCCCTACCCTCCGGGCATGCATCATAATACAACCCCTCACCCTCCGGGCATGGATTATAATACAACCAGGCATCCCGACACTCCCGGGGTAAACCTCTGGGCATGTATTCACAATACAACCAGGCATCCAAAGGGCATCGACTCATTCGAACCTTTGGGCATCCCAACTCCCGGGGCATTGTTGACCCGAAGGTCCAACGGTAGCAATTAACATCTTAATTTCCAAAAACACTTTTCAATGCAATGACAAAATCTCTCTTGAGTCTCATCACATCTCAATATTGCATGATATGCCAATGCCAGTATCATCATGTCACATAACAACCCAAGATGCATTCAGTTTTGAAATCAGTTGAGCAAAGTCGGGTAAAACAGCTTTAAAAAACAAAATGTGCAGTTTTAATGAAAATTTCGGAATAACCCCTAAATGAACTCGGAAAATTATGAAATTTTACCAGGTTATATTCAAGACCCTAAAGCAGATTTTTCATGAAGACATATAGGCCAGATTCGTTCTAGATAATTTTCTACAGACGTCCGAAGCTCCTGGCTCTAGCACCGAAACGTTCAGTATACCTATCTCAGAAATATCGAGTTTTTACCTACTTATCCTTCTTAGTTTCCTCTGAAATTTTGATATGTTTTGCCTCAAGAGGTCCCCTATAACTTTCATTAAGGGATCTAAATGAAATTTCCAAAGAATAGTCACCATATGGGTCCAAGAAGTCTCGGGTGTCCAGTACCGTATTTCCAGATTCACCGTCTTCAAGAGAAAGTCGATTCACTAGGCTACACTTTCTCATTTTACCTCAAATTTGAGTATGTTAGTCTTTAGGATATTCTCTACAAGTTTCATGAAGAAGTCGAAGAGGAATTCTCGGTAAAAAGCAACATGCAACCCACAAAACTACCAAAAGGTCAGCAAAGCAGTTCCAGATCTAGTGTCTTTGTAGGAGGAGGGTTTTTCCCCTTAAAACGCAACCGTTTTGTCCCAATTTTTAGTATGTTATACTTGAGATGTTGTCTACAACTTTCATGAAGGAGTCGAAGTTGAAATCCAACTCGAAACATGCATGCAAGCCTCTACAAGTTTCTGGGTCAGGCAGTATACACGAAATCAGCAAGCTTTTTCAAGAACAAACCACACTAGCTTCGGTTCCTTACCTCTAAACACCCAGGATTTAACACCATTTCAGCCACACATGCAAGACACACATGCAAGAGTAGAAATTGGATCCTAACTTGCACTACACTAGACAATCACAGCAATGCACCACATAGATTGATGAACTTCTACTTGCCTCACTCCTAAGCTCAATCGACAACAAAACAGGAAGCTCGTGGGTCTTCGAACGCGGCTCAACGGCAGCGAAGACGCGACGGTGGCAGCTCACACAAGCACGGACGGAGGGTCAGCCTCCTTCCTTTCCTTGCCGTTCACTCCCTCACGAACTCTCTCCCTCGCTCATTCTCTCTTTCGCTCGCTCGCTGCGGTCCCTCTCTCTACCTGATATTTTCGCTCGGTTAATCTCTCCCTCTTCCCCTCTGTGTACGAGGGTTTTGTTCCTTTGCTTGTTGACTTTGAGAGTCAATTGCATGGGGCGTCTTTCGGTTGCTGCAGGGAGGAGATGCACGCGTCCAGCAAGAGAGAAACGTGGCTATTCTTGGTGGCCACAATGCCACTTGAAGACACGACGACAACAGCTGTCCCGAGCCTCTTCTTCGCTGGCCACCTAGAAGCAACGTGGCCTTTTGGTCAACAATCCTCAAAGTTTGTTGACTCCTCTTGGCGACAAATAAGAAGAAGATGCGGAGTGGTTTCGGGCCGGTGGGCTGCGGTCTCATTATTCTAATTGCACAGCCCAATCTCTTCTCTAATTAGTTGCCTTAGTCTCCGCATATGGGTGAGTTAAGTGTAGTCTACTTATATAGCCGTGTGATGTCGTGACAATAATCAAGGAGGTCCAATTCATAGGATACACGACTAGATGGCCAAATATCTTATCTATTCTTCTCATGAAACAAATCTCAGTCTTGCCAGTATAGGAAAATTCTTGTCGATACTGTAATTTCATTCGACGATTCGACCATTCCCATATGTGATCCATTGGTCCGATGGTGATCGTAAGACAATGTTCGTACAGGACACTATTGACATCAACCAATCGGTACTTCTATCGGTTAGTCATGGCCATTGCACGTTCGAGGGTTGTAATTCCTCACGTCCGCCCACATGCGTTTAAACGTTCCCTTAAATTAATTGACTCCCTTAGTCGATAAAAACAGTCCTTACATATCATTGAATCTCCCTTTTGTTAGCCGTCCATAGAAATAAATGTGCATGAAGTATTTAATGTTTCCTATTTTGCATTCTCTTGATAAATGGGCAGCTTCCAAATGGCCGATCCTCGAATGTTTCTTCATCGGCGTACCCGAATTGGTAGGGCCGAGAATCATTGAAAATGAGTCTTGATCTCATATGAAAGATCTTTGACGAGACTATAACTTACATGACAATCAGATCATTGATAAATGTAATGCACTACCCCAACGATACTCTCATTACTTAATCTCGGATTGCCGCGCATCCGAGGGTTGTCCAAATTTTTCGGATGCCACAAAAATAAAGCATTTTTTTTTTGTATTTTTACATTTTTCAAATTTTTGGTCCTTTAGTGACTAATCATTAAAAGGTCAGTTCAAGGTCAAAACTTTGATTTTTTTTTTTCAAAATCTTTTTTGGCCAAAATGAAAATTGAGACTATTTGAGAACTTTTTGTGCAAAAAATCAAATTTTGACTCGAAGTTGACTTTTTGTTCAAAGGGTTAACCAAAAAAGTCAACTCCAAAGTTAACTTTTGACTTTTTTATTATAAAAATGAGTAAGAAATCACCCATAAATGACGGGCCAATGAAAAGAATTAAAAACGACAATTTTCATTCGACAAAATGGTTTTGTCAATGAGATTTATTTAGCCAATACCTACGTTTGAAAAGAAGTTCTCACAACAACTGACAACTTATGGACCTGAAATTTAGAGGGTAGGAACAATACAATCGCTAATACTTTTGTACAGTGCTCGTGGCCTTCACAGCAAGGGTGAGGCAACTCTTGCCCAGATCTGGCCGCGAAGGCCATGGGCGAGGGCATCACGACCTCATCGACCCTGAGCGAGGTGGCGTCGCTTGCAACCACCCAAAGCTAGCAAGGGCCCTTGCGGATTCGCATAGGGCCTTCACAACTGAGGGCAAGGGTTTAGCAATCAACGAGGGTCGCCAATGACCCTTGCCAACCCTAAAGAAAAGAAAGCCAAAATAAAAAAAAATTCAAAAAAATTCAAAATTCAAAAAATAATAATAATAAATAATTGTCCACTCCACGCCAGCAAAACCACATCGGATGACTGGCAGGTCGAAAGATCGGTATAGTTTGGTTAACAAGCATCAACATCGAATTTCCAAACAAAGCAAATCGGAATTGATACTTATATAAGCGATTTTTTAAATTTGTGACATTCAAGTGAACTGAAAAAAAGTTTTGGCACTCAAGTAAGCACTATACAAAAGTTTTGGCACTCCTAATGTTTTTCTTCCAAAATGTTAGCCTTCTTTCCGTGAAAAACATAGCCTAAGTTCGGGATAATTATCCAAAAAATCCTATACATATTGTACAGTGGTCAATTCAATTATACGCCTTTCAATTGTGTCAATTAATTCTAAATTGTTCAACTGCACCAATTTAGTCTTAAACATTTTGATAACTTGTCAATTTAGTCATTCTGACCAATTTTGGCTAGAAATCGTCGATGTGGGCATTGACCTGTCGCCGGCCTATTTATGTGGTGTGATCATCATTGACGTGAACAAAATTTGCATTTTTTTTTCCTTTCTTTCCCTTTGGCCTATTGCTAATATTTGGCCATGGCCAACCACTAGCCACGAGCAAGGGTCGGTGAAGACGTTGCAGCCCTCGTTGTATCTAGCGAGGGCTCAACAACCCTCATGGCCTTTGGCAAGGGTTCGACCCTTGTCTATGATCGATCACCAGCCACAGCCATAGGCCAAAGTGGAAGAAAAGAAAAAAAAAGGTTTTTCTTTTCTTTTCTTTTTTAAATGCAAAATTTGTTCATGTTAGCGCCATTCATGCCACGTAAAATAGCTGGTCACCGACGAACGCTATAATCAACAATTTTCAGTCAAAATTGACTAGAATGATTAAATCACGATTTTAAAAGGAAGGTACTTATTATTTTCGTGGCCTGCTTGCAATCGTGGTGCCTGATCTCACAAAATCCGACAACATTTAATCTTTCGCATAACATTTATCACGATTCGTCTAATCTCTTAAAACCACACTCGAGCTTTGAGCGAGCAAGGCAAAGCCATCCAAAGTAACCATATGTCCCTGCTCAAATCGCAACAACAAGGCATGACACAAACCAAGAGGGTTCATTTCTTTATTTGTATTGTCTTAACAAAATCATGCGATCCCCTAATAACTTTCGTGCGGTCATTATTACCATGTTATAATAGTGACTTGATTTCGTAAATAAACATTTCCTCACACACCTAAGGCAAAATTCATAGGTTTTTGGGTCCAACTATTCATAAATTTATTTTTAGTGCATAGTTGGTATATTGTTCTATAAAGAATGAGAGGCTACTGGTGTGAAATATATATATAAAAAAAAAATGGGACCTTCATTCAGATATCGACGGACGCATAGTAAAAAAATTAGAGATATCGAAGCAAGGCAAAACGGGCAAATTAATAAAATTTCAATTGCTTTTTTTTTTTTTTTTGTCGAAATGGTCAAGTCATTTTATTCAGTCAATAGCTATATATAGCGAACAACGATAGCAAGACTCAAAACTAAAGGGTCCCGAAGGGATTGGGAGGCTTGGAAAGCCAATTAGCGAGAAGTGTCTCATTCCGATGGGCCTTAGCTACCCAATCTGTAGCTTGATTGGATTCCGGAGGGCAATGGGATAGGGACACGTCATGTTGTGTGGTCAGAAGGCTGGAGCACTCCACAAAGAGCTGTCGGAGGGCCCATGGGCCCTGGTCACGTTTGATAAGCCGCTAACTACCGAGATAGTGGAAAGCGACTGTTGAAGCTAAATTAACTTGACCCCTAATATTATTATAATCTCCAAGGGGGGGAAAATAAGCAATAAAGGATAAATTAATTGAAGCAATAAGCATTGGCATTATTCCAAGTCTGCCCTGCCCATTCTGTGTTCCGATCCGGTCATTGCCGGCAGCCGCCCTCTTTTTGAACAATTCATTGAGCTATTGCTTTGGCCATAGCGTCGATTACATAAATGCTTGTAATAACTTTGTAAGTGCGCGAAAAATAAACATATGATTTCTTTTTTGGCGCGCATAAGTACAAGAATAACGAAAATATTATAAACTTTCGGGAGCCTCGTTGCAAGGTTGATAAGCTGGCAACAGAGATGATGTTGAATCGAGGAAATTTTCATGTGGTGGAGAATTCTTGACCTTCGCGTTGAGGGCTTCACATTGTGGAATGCAACTCTGGTGTGACGATTTAGGAAAAGCGTGGGAAGTCTTTGGGTTCGACCGTTTTTTCAATGTCCCGCCGGCAAAATTGAAAATCCATTTTAACCGTTGAGAGATATGAAAATAACTTAGATGGACTCTAAAATTATGAAGCCATTTCCATGGTAATATGTTTTTCCCTTGTTTTTATTGATATGCCCTTGCTATTTTCGAGAGGTTCCTACTATCATTTACAAGGGTAGCAAAAGAATGGCCCAATTTCCCTTTGACTTGTGGCCGATATTTGGCTTTGGTCGACAAACGGCCACAGGCAAGGGTCAACGAGAGTGCCATGGTCCTCACTAGATCTCTAACAATGGCTTGACCGTCATGGCTTGGGTGACAGCTAACCTCGCCATATTCAATGAGGGCTTGCCTCACTTGCCAGATCAAGGGAGGGTTCAACCCTCATCAATAGGCATAGGCCAAAGTGAAGGAAAAAGGAAAAAAATTAAAAAAATATAAAATTTGTTCACGTTAGTATTAACTGTGCCATATAGAATGGCTAACTTCTAGCAAATGCCCACGTCAGCGATATATGGCCAAAACTAGCCAAAATAACTAAATTGACAAGTTATCAAAATGTTTATGATTAAATTGACACTATTGAAAGGTTTATGATTAAAATAATAAGTTGTTAAAAGGTTTTAGGACTCAATTCCAAATATTTAAAATGTAAATGATTAAATATGCATAATTGAAAGGTTTAGGGTTAAATTAACAAGATTAAAAAATTTAGGCTGAATTGGCTATAGCACAATGAGTTGAGGTTTTTTTGGACAATTTTCCACTTAAGTGTCATTGCCAAGTTTAAAAAGAGGATTTTTGTTATATCCATAGCATGTATCTTGTAAATTCTAACAAAGTTTAATCCAGCACATAGTATTTGTGATTTGATTCGTTTGATCTCTTACAATTGCGCTCAAGCTTTGAGAGAGCATAACAAAACTAGAGATGGCAAAATGGGTCTACAACCTATATTTTAACCCATATTCGGAAAGATTAATCATAAATGGGTTGCCTTAAGTTATAAAAGCAGGCTTTAATGAGTTGTAAACGGTTGCTTGACAATTTAATGAGTTTAAATGGGTAGATAACTAATAGATTTCTAACCCAAATGAAAAAAATAGAAAAACAAACTCATTTCCAACACATATTAAATGGAGTTCGGGGCCTTTGGCTAAAGAGATGTCAGGCCAATTTTTATATTTTTCCCACTTTTTCATATTATTTTTTCATTTCCATTTTTTCCTAAGTTCAGTAAGGGCCAATCGACCCTCATTGCCCATAGGCGAGACCACAACCCTCACCGCTCATTGGTGAGGGCCCCACCCTTGCCTAAATCTATTAGCAAGGGTCGGTTAGCCCTCTCCTAGGACTAGCAAGGATTGGTTGAGGGTTGGCTCTCACAAGACTTAGAAGAAAAGGAAAAGGAAAAAAATCAATATTTGTTTTCTTTAAAGTTATAAAAATAGTTCTTTAGATTTGTATTTGTATGGAAGTGTTTTAGTAATATAATTTTTTTTTTAAAAAATCATAAGGAATAAGTTTTCCCTAAATTGATTTAAATATGAAAGTACTTCGGCATTATAAATCGACCCTGATATGGGTTGCTAGATTTGTATTGCATGAAAATTGATCAATTTGAGTCCGATTATTTTTTATCCACCCGTTTGATAGGTCTTAGCGAATCCATTGAAAGGAACCATATGTCCATGATCAAATCGCAACAACGAGGCATGACACAAACCAAGAGGGTTCCCTTCTTTATTTGCATCGTCTCGACAAAATCATGCGATCCCCCAATAACTTTCAAGTGATCACTATTACCGTCTTAATACCAACTCTACTTCGTAATTTCAATAAATAAAAAAACTCTATTTCGTAAATATACAATTCCTTGTACACCTAAGGCAAAATTATTAGGTTTTGGTCCAACTATACATAAACTTAATATTTAATGTACACTTGCTATATTGAGAGAGAGAGAGAGAGAGAGAGAGAGAGAGAGGCTCCCGATGTGACATATAAAAGATGGGACCTTCATTCTGATATCGACGGACACATAGAAAAGAAATTTGAGATATTGAAGCAAAACAAAACGGGCAAATCAATAAAATATCAATTGCTTTCAAAAATAGACAGATAGTGGAAAGCGACTGTTGAAGCTAAATTAACTTAACCCCTAATATTATTATAATCTCCAAGGCGGAAAAAAGGAAGAACCAATATCAGATTAAATTAATTAAAGCAATAAGCATTGGCATTATTCCAAATCTACCCTGCTCAGTCTAAGTTCCAACCCGGTCATCGCCGGCAGCCGCCCTCTTTTGAACACTGATGCTTGTGATAACGTTGTAAGCGCACAAAAAATAAACATTTTTTTTTTCGGCGCACGTAAGTATAACTTATGTTTTTAGAGGAAAGGCATTTCCCCATTTGTTGTTTAAGTTCTCTTAGCATGTTTTTCTTTACTATAATTGGAGTTCTTTACTATAATTGGAGTGCGAGGAATAGTTGCTAACTCCTCTTTTGTTGTCAACTCTTCCTTAACTCCTCTTCTGGAGTGCCAAGAATAGAGATAAGATTAGCGTTTTTTCAATATTCAAAGAAAGGTATCTATAGAAAGGCATAATACTTGGATTGCAACCGCAGAATTGATGATTGAGTCTCTTAGTTTGATAATTTTATTGAGCTTGTAGCACGTTTGCTTGGCCTGCTTTGTGATTTGTTGTGAATGATATCTAATTTACTAAAAGAAAACTTACTAACACTGTCATGAAATTATCTTTCAAATTGCCGATTTTATAATGTAGAAACAAGACTGAACGTTTCAGCTATTGGTTGATTGGGAACTTAAGCTTTTATTTTTGTCAAATGATAATTTAAGGTTTCAAAAAAGCCTCAATCAAGTCTCAAGCTCATCTTTGAGGTAATTACACGATTGGAAATGGCACGTGACAAATATTCCACATAGAAGCCACGTTAGATTTCCTACGCTTCAATTTTGCCAATAGTTCTTTTTACACTTATAAACTCTTTTAGTAATTTATCTGTACAGAAAAAATTCTTTCTTTTTTTCAATTGAACAATAGAATTGTCTCTTAGAGAATCATCAAGAGAGATTATGTTGAGCAATTGTTTAAATTGGATATCATTACTTGGCCAATGCCTAAAAAAGGGAATGAAGTATATGATCTAAATTGCAAAATCCTTTAAGCTTGAAGTGCAATAACATATTGAATTTAGATTATTTTGAGTTGAACAGAATGTTGGAAGATATGATTTTGTAATCTGTATGATTTTGTAATCTATATTGTTAGGAAATTAAATATACTTTAGAATAGAAAAGGATAGGCAAATATTGAACTTCCTTTATTATTTCTCTTCTTTGCAATTAAATATAGAATTACATGTACAGAATGATAATCAATGAAAACTGAAGGCAATAGCTTCTTCACATTTGTTCTGCCTTCAAGCATTGTCTTCTTCCTTTTCTGACATGGTATCAGAGCCATTCCGGTTCTGAACTATTTTGCTTCCGCTTCCGATTACCTTCTACATCAACCTCGAGTTTCAGAATTTTGTTGCCAAGGGAATCAGAAACATTGATTACCTGAAGGAACCATATATGCAAAAGAGGAGATAGAGGAATCAATTTCTTTCAATATGTCAACACCACAAGATCTCACCTTTACTCCTGTCGATGAATCTGCATCAGACGCTTCGACACGAGGTTTGGAAAACCGAGATCCAGCCGCCATAGTCCCTGCACCAGAACAGCAACAACAAATCCAAGGTTCACCTGCGCACATGCCATAGCAACAACAGGCTCAGGCAATTACAGGGCAACCATTCACAGGTCACCCTTACCAATGGATGCCATATCCATGGTATCATGGGCCCATTCCCAATGCATCATTGCCCGGCTACCACAGCAGCGCGCGGACTAATGCAGGTCCGCCGACCAGTGACGGGGCAAACCCTAGCATTAGCCCGGAGCAAACGGGCGGATCGAATATTCCAGGTCAGGGAACTAATCCCTATTCGGGATTCCAAAATGCGGATTACGGATTCGGGCTTGGGGGTTCGGGTCAGGGAACAAATCCCTACCCGACTCTTACACCAGGTTTTTTTCCGTAACAATTTCTTTCTACCAGTGGCCGGCCGGAACCCGGCGACCCATTGTATACAACAAACGGCGACGACCCAGAGTTGAAGATCATAAGTCAGCAATTAACAGGTGCAGACAATTATTCAAGTTAGTCACGCGAATTCCGGCGGGCACTCATAACAAAAAGCAAAGAAGTTTTCATCGACGGATCACTTCCGATTCCAACCGACGAGAGAATGGCACGACTCTGGAAGCGATGCAGCCAACTGGTAAGAACCTGGGTTGGAAACGGCATCGCGCTCGAGGTCGCGGCCGGGCTTCCCCCGACGGAGGATCCGAAGGAAATGTGGGAAAACATAAGAGAGATGTATGGAAAACTCGACCAAGTGAGAATTTTTTATCTAACACAGCAAATTTCAGATCTAAAACAGGGGAACATGAGCATCGCGACCATATACAATAAACTTTCAAGTCTGTGGAATGAGATGGAGGCAGCCGAAGAAAAATTCGACTGGCCAGATCACATTCAACAACAATACAAGCAGATGCGAGAAAGGGAGAAAACAACGAGATTCCTCCTCATCCTCAACAAGGCATACCTCCCATTCCGATCTCACATACTTACCATGGAGCCACTACCAAGTCTCGAGCGGATCTATCAACTCGCCATATAGGAGGAGAGCCAACAGAGATCCGCGGACCATGGCAAAGGAGGAGACGGAATTGCTCTGACTACGAAGAGCCATTTCCGCTCGTCACAGAGAGGCTCGGGGAGGAGAGAGGCAGATCTAGGGTTTGGTTTCGAAAACGAAAACCCTATATCGTTCTTAAAGAGGAACACGGACGGTGGAGATCATTTCCACCATCAATCGGACGGGTCACGTTTTCTCCAGGGGGCGACTGGATCGGACGGCTCACGTGGCATCATCTCCGCTGCATCCGACGGCCCACGTTCATTCCTTTTTAATCCATCCGACGGCTCCCGAAACAGCTACTTAATGGGATCAGACGGCTCACGCTCGCTCAGCAATAATGGGCTTGATGGCTCGCGCGGCCCATTCCTTGGAGGATCCGATGGTTCCTATGGGCCTATTTCGGCCCAAGCTTCTCAATTCAACAATAGGCCCAATTCAAATGCAAAAACTAATGGGCCAAAAGGAAGAGGTAAGTTGTACTGTGATTATTGCAAGCGCCCACATCATACAATTGAAAGTTGCTGGAAATTGCATGGAAAGCCAGGAGAAAAAAAAAAGAGAAATTTTCCTCAGTTTTTCAGGTATCAGGTCAGCAATTGGGAAAATCAATTACCCATGAAAAATATCATGAGCTGATGGAGACCTTGAAGAAACTAGACCCTTCAGATAAGGGAGGCAGTTTCACAGGTACATCCTATTGTTTCATGAACTCAATTTCAAAGGATGCATGGATTGATTCAGGTGCTAGTGATCACATAGTTTGTGATAGGAATTTACTTTCAAATATTACAAAATTATCTTTTCCTATATCAGTACAACTTCCAAACAGAAATACCACCAAAGTCACAATGATTGGGACCGTAAAGCTTAGTTCTCTTGTCACTATTAAAAATGTGCTTTACGTACCCGATTTTCATTTCAATCTAATCTCAGTTGCTCGAGCCTGTGAAGAAAATTCATGTCACATTCTTTTCCATTCTAATAAATGTTTCTTTCAGGCCCTTTCGACTGGGAAACTAATGGGCTTGGGTAGAGTCAGCCATGGATTATATTTTTGGTTGGATTTTGCACATCTTCTTAAATTATCTCCTGTTGAATTCAATAAGTCTCTATGTAATGCTACTGCCAATGGCATTAATTTTCTTAATCATAAACGTTTGGGCCATAGTGCGTTATTTTCTTATCCTAAATGTCCCATTTGTCCTATGGCTAAACAAACACGTGCTCCATTCTAGAATAGCACTTCTCGAACAGAAGATATTTTTTCTCTTATTCATGCTGATGTTTGGGGGCCTTATCATATTTTAAATCATGATGGCTCTAGGTTCTTTCTCACAATTGTGGATGACTACTCCCGTGCCACATGGATTTTTCTCATGCAATCCAAAAATCAGGTCTTCTCTCATTTAAAGACATTTCTTTCCTTATCCAAGACTCAATTTCAGAAACCAATCCGTAGGATACGTATTGATAATGGAAAAGAATTTTTTAATGCTGAATGTACTTCCTTGTTCAACATAAATGGGATATTGCATGAGAGCTCTTGTGTTTACACACCCCAACAGAATGGCGTTGTCGAGAGAAAACATCGCCATCTTTTAGAAGTGGCACGTGCACTTAAATTCCAAGCCTCCATTCCCGAAGAATTTTGGGGCGATTGCGTGATTACTGCAGCATATCTGATTAATCGTATGACATCCCGCATTTTAAAAGGAAAGACACCTTTTGAGTTATTATATGGGAGAAAGCCGAGTTTATCTCATCTTAGAGTCTTTGGGTGTTTATGCTATGCCACTACAGTGGGCATAGAGATAAGATGGCGCCACGAGCTACTCAGTGCATTTTCATGGGTTATCCGACTTTGCAAAAGGGATACAAGCTTTATGCACCATCTACATGGACTTTCTTTATCAGCAGGGATGTTGTATTTCATGAAGATGTTTTTCCTTTTTCATTAACATCTTTGACTACAGAAGAGAAGACAAATCGCTAGTTCTTATTGGAAGATGATTCATCACCTGGCGAAACATTTATTATTCCTACTCTTCCTAGAGAAGTTGATGTCTTGCCTACAACATCTCTTGTGAATCCTGCTGAAGATTCAATTGAGCAACCATATATAGAAGGATCGCCATATGCAGTACCAACACAGTTGGAAGATACTTCAGAAACAACGACTGCTGAGGAATTATCTGCCACACCACAGATGTCACCGAGGCGTTCTTGCCGAACCACTTGGCCACCAACTTGGACGAAGGATTATATATGCGGTTCCTCAAAATCATCAGGTGCTTGATATCCTATCTCATCTTATGTCTCCTTTGATAGATTATCACCAGAACATCTGTGTTGCATAAGCCGTATTTCTGAAGATCAAGAACCTTCTAGTTATAATGAAGCCAAAGATGATCCTCGTTGGCAAAAGGCCATGGAATCTGAATTGCATGCATTGATGGACAATCATACTTGGGATGTTGTATCAATGCCTGATCATCGCAAACCTATTGGATGTATATGGGTATATAAGATCAAATACAGGGCAGATGGCTCCGTGGAGAGATATAAAGCCTGGTTGGTGGCAAAAGGCTTCACTCAGCGAGAAGGTTTCGACTATCACGAAACATTTTCTCCTGTAGCCAAGGATGTCACGATTCGTACTTTTTTATCTATTGCTTCTTTTCGTGACTGGCCATTACATCAAATGAATGTCCATAATGCCTTCTTGCATGGTGATCTGGATGAAGAAATCTATATGGAGCTTCCACCAAGATTACGGAGACAAGGGGAGTCGAAGGTATGTCGTCTCCGCAAATCTCTTTATGGCTTGAAACAAGCTTCTAGACAATGGTATGCTAAATTCACCAGTGCACTCTTGGCTGCTGGATTCAAGCAATCCAAGTATGACTATGCCTTATTCACCTGTACAAAAGGTATGTCATCTATTTACTTGATGATCTATGTTGATGATATTCTTATCATGGGGAATGATGATTCTGCTGTAAAGAAACTTAAAGAGTATCTACACTTGACTTTTCATATCAAAGACTTAGGATCACCTAAGTATTTTCTTGGAATTGAAATAGCTCGCTCAGATCGGGGCATCTCATTAAGTCAGCGGAAATTCGTGATGGAAATAATATCAGAAGCAGGATTATCAGGTTGTAGACCATCAGTCATTCCTATTGAGCAGAATTCTAAACTGACTTCTGTCAGCTATGACACTGGCGTATCATCTTCTTATGATGATCCTCTGTTGCAAGATCCCTTAGGATATCAGAGACTAGTAGGAAAACTGATATATCTAGTCTCTGATATATCTCACTATGACTAGGCCAGACATTTGTTATGCAGTACAGACTCTTAGTCAATTTATGCACAGTCCGAAGCAGTCTCACTTGAATGCAGCTCTGAAGGTTGTAAAATACTTAAAGACCTGTCCAGGTTTGGGAATACTTCTTTCCCGACAGTGCAACATGGAAATGACAGCCTATTGTGATGCAGATTATGCCACATGCCCTATGAGTAGAAGGTCTATTACTGGTTTCTGCATTAAATTTGGGGAATCACTACTCTCATGGAAGACAAAGAAACAGTCTACTGTATCTTTATCATCGGCCAAAGCTGAATACCGATCTATGGCCAAGACTGTATGTGAGATAGTTTGGTTAAGGGGTCTACTTCTGGATCTTGGAGCTCCTGTAAAAGAGGCAACTTTACTCTTTTGTGATAATGATTCGACACTAAAGCTTGCGGCAAATCCGATACTACATGAGAGAACAAAGCATATAGAAGTTGATTGTCATTTTACACGAGAAAAGATTCAAGAAGGAATTGTCAAGACAAGAGGAATCAAGACTTCAGAACAGCCTGCTGATATATTTACTAAACCTCTTTGTCAAAGACAACATAAATATCTTCTACACAAGCTAGGCGTCTTGGACATATACAGACCACCAGCTTGAGGGGGAGTGTTGGAAGATATGATTTTGTAATCTGTATTGTTAGGAAATTAAATATACTTTAGAATAGAAAAGGATAGGCAAATATTGAACTTCCTTTATTATTTCTCTTCTTTGCAATTAAATATAGAATTACATGTACAGAATGATAATCAATGAAAACTGAAGGCAATAGCTTCTTCACACTTGTTCTGCCTTCAAGCATTGTCTTCTTCCTTTTCTGACATAGAAAAAAAAAACCAAAAACCAAAAACCAAAACTAAAAGTTGAAAACCAAAAACCAAAAAATCGAACCGAAACGAACTGAAATTTCGGTTCGAAAGTTTTTTCTAATGGTTCGGTTCGGTTCGGTTCGATTTTTCAAAAAAATCGAATCGAACTGAACCATTGACACTCATAAGTATAAGCACAACAGAAACATTATAGACTTTGGGGAGCCTCGTTGCAAGGTTGATAAGCTGGCAACAAAGATGACGTTGAATCGAGGAAATTTTTATGTGGTGGAGAATTCTTGGCCTTGGTGTTGTTACGTTTGCATTGAGGGCTTCGCATTGTGGAATGCACCTCCGGTATGATGATTAAGGAAAAGTGCCAGAGAAAGTCGCCCGGTTCGGCCGTTTTTTCAATATCCCGCTGCCCCAAATTGAAATTTTGTTTTAGCTATTGAGAGATACGAAAATGCCTTAATTGAACTCTAAAATTATGAGGTCGTTCCAACGGTAGTTTTGTTTTATCATATTTTTATTGATATCTACTTGCTACTTTTCAAGAGATGTCTATTATCATTCAATTTTCAAGAGATGTCTATTATCATTCAAGGGGGCAGCAAAAAGAATGGCCCAATTCCTTGAAAGAGCACCAATCGATCGCTCTGGAATTATAATGTTGCGGAACAAATTGAGTATGATGAGTTGCTCAATTCTAATTGACCGAACTGGCCCGACTGAGGAGGAGGACTAGATTCCCAAATTGAAACCACTTCCTTCAAGCAATCCAGCGCAAGTTTGTGTGCGAGAGAGTACATATTAGGAACGTAGATTGATCACGAGTATGTTTGTAATAGTGCACGATCGAGCATCGACCTCTATTAAACAAACTAAAGATTCTAAGCCCTAACCATAAGAATGAAGCTTCGGTTGCTATGATTTTCCATATCAATAGCGGCAACAACATGAATTTATTGTTAACGTGTTAACGTGTCAATGGCATGTCGGCCCATCAATAGTGACTTAGGACGATCAATTAACGAGGAGGTTATATTTGAAATTCGACCTAAAGTTGGTTTCTTTTAATAGAAAGAAATGTGTTAAAATTGAGGTGGATTTAACATATTTCTTCTAGGGAGTTGTGCCAAAAAAGAAATTGTATATGTAAAAGGTTGCTAGTCCCGGGGGCTGCAGCATGCTTTTAAATCCACAGAATTGCCAAGACGCAAGGGGCAGGAAGGCGGAAATCAGAAGCAACAATTATTTAACAGAAAGGACCACAATAATACATTGCTTGCAATAAATAGCCATTTTTTTTGAATTACTAATAATCGCCCCCCAAAAAATGAGTTATTTTTAATTTTCGGAAATGAAAAACGAAACTAAAATCAATATAGAAAAACGAAAGCTGTCAAGAGAAGAGAGCTAATTTTGCATAGAGAGATTTCGACATTTCTTAGGCGCCTTGGAAGAACGAGGAATATTTTATTCCCCTATGAAATTAATCGAATCATAGAAACGAGAATGGCATAATCGTCTTTTAATATTTTATTCCTCTATGAAATTAATTGGATCATAGAAACAAATAAAATTAAATGGGGAATTCCACCTCATGGCATAATCGTCTTTTCGCGCCGCTGAATATTTACGCTTTTTCATTCGCTCATCGATGACTCGAGAATCAATGGCGAGAAAAATTCGAAAAAATAAATGCGGGGAATTTCGCCTCATCCCTGACTCGAGCAGCTCGAGAACAGCGAAAAGACGATGGCACAACCGTCTTTTCGCACGGCGGATGTTTTCGCCCTTTTCTTTTCTTTTCTTTTTTTAATAATTGGCTCTGCGGGAATAAATATTATTAAAAAAAGAAGAAGAAGAAGAGAGGGCGGAATAATAAAGCAGGCGAGGATCAACGACAAGAACAGAACGCGAGAAGAAGAAGGAGAAGAAAAGCTCCATCGGCGCGCAGAGATGGAGTTACCCAGAAACTAAACCCTCCATCGAAGGCGGCGGCGGTCGAGATTTTCGCCGGCGGGACCTTTTCCGGGGCCTCCCACATCCGTTCGTCCTCCGCCGTCTGCTCCGGAATCCTTCCCCGAGGGGGGGAAAAGGGGAGGAAAGGGGGGGGAGGAAAGGTCGCTTCTTGGTCCTTCGCCGCGTCTCTCATCCATGCCCGAGACCGGACCCGCCGCGACGGCCGCAGATCCGATCCCGACGACCCAGAATTTCCCAGACTCCGCCCAGCGGGAGCACCGGTTCCGCGGCGTCCGGAGGCGGCCCTGGGGCAGGTTCGCCGCCGAGATCCGGGACCCGTGGAAGAAGGCCCGAATCTGGCTCGGCACCTTCGACTCCGCCGAGGACGCCGCCCGCGCCTACGACGGGGCCGCCCTCTCCCTCCGCGGGCCCAAGGCCAAGACCAACTTCCCCCTCGACCCGCTCACCGGCTTGCCCCAGGCCGTGCCGTCCCCGGCGGCGGCGCTCCTCCCCAGGCCCCGGCCGCGGCCCCGGCCCCGCGGCCGGCGGCGCCGCGGCCCGCCCGCGGAGGATTTCCACGTCAATCGGCCGACGAGCAGCAGCCTGAGCAGCACGGTGGAGTCGTACAGCGGTCCCCGGGTCTCGCATCCGGCACCGGCGGTCCCCAGGGCCGTGGCCGTCCCCAGGGCCCCGCCGGAGGACTGCCGGAGCGACTGCGATTCGTCGTCGTCGGTGGTCGACGACGTGGACGACTGCTGCGTGCTGGCGCCCTCGTGCTTCCGGAGAGCGTTGCCGTTCGATCTGAACCTGCCGCCGCCGCTGGAGGACGCGGATCTCGACGGTGAGGTGCTTCGCGCCACTGCCCTGCGCCTCTGATCCATTGTGCGACCAGGATTTGATATCAAGTTTTTATTTTTTTGGGGGGTATTTCCATCACTTTACGACCTCTAATCTTGTATTGCGTTCCGGGAAGAATGATAAAGAGAAAGTGGAGAGATTCGGGCAATCTTGTTTTCTTTTTTTTTCTCCAGAGATAATCTACTTATTTTTAGATCTCCTGTAGATTATATGCTTTTGTCCATGAAACTTGATGGGCTTTCGGATAGAGATTTATGTATCTGCTAATCAGATCTTGTTGATCTGCGTGTACAAAAATGTCATCTCCTTTTTGGCCAAGAATAATCCTTATGACTCAATGCGGTCCCCTCTTTCTTCTGTTCTGCATTGGTCTCTCCCTCTCTGTTTTTTTTTTTTCCTGGTTGCCATTGTTTCTCTGCTTATTGTAACGGGACCTTGCACGAAACAAGACTTGATTTTTGGGGGGTCACTGTGCACTGCGCGTTGTGTCATACATATGGACAGAAGATGAGTTAGGATTCAAAGTCAGGAAATTGCTTGTTCAAGGGCAAAGGACAGTCATTTTGCTTTGAGCGTATTGACCCAATAGCCTACATTGTATATAGCAAGTGAGGTTCTGGTGGACATGAGCGTGTCTTTTGACCATAGAATGTGAAAGGGGACATGCCCAGAAGACGATGGAGATGGTTGAGAATGGAGGGAGGGCTTTTGTGAGGACGGTGGCGATGAGTGGTGGAGGTAGGGTTTGTCGATAAGAGGCATTGAATGCGCATGGGGAGGGGGGCTTAATGGGGATTCTTGCAAAGCCTGGGATTTGCATCAGAGGCCCCGCATTCCGAGGCTCTGCACCCTTCCCTAACCTTTTCTTTTATTTACTCTAGCCTGCAGCTATGCATTGCTCAAGCAAAGCAAAGGGTTGGGCATGCTTTTGCTACTTTTCTCTTTTGCTCTTTAAAACACAATACCGGGGGGGAGAACGGCCACTCCACCAGCAGTATTCTGGCAGGGGGAAAGTAGAGCTTTCGGGCAATTTTTGAAATCCTCTGCACATTTTACCAAGTGGTTTCATGCTTATGCCCTTTTGGTATTCGTCATTGAATGAAAATGCAACACATTTCAGCCGTTCAATAAATACGAACAACTTGGGGCCGTAGACCCGTCCCATTTTAGTCGTTCATGCTTGCGTTTAGAAGCTTTTTCCATCTGACTTTTTACGTGTGGGGCGTCGGCGTTCGTTGGATGGTAAAATCATTCATCTGTTTGATGATGTGTTGGGCATGGAGGAAGTGGGTGGGGAGAGAGGAATCTGGTCTTATCTTTGACAGTCTGTATGTCTGTCAAGGGTCAAGTCGGATATCAAGAGAGTAATTAACAGTGTTGGGTAACCTTGCTTTTTTTTTTAACCCTAGGATTCTCTCAAAACAAAGAAGGGAGGAGGAGGAGGGTAAGAGAAGAGATGAGGGGTTTTTACTTTGTACTGTACTGGGCATTCGCTTTTTACTGTCGGGTTTGGAGACATTTTCACATCCAACCCCTGACCTGCGGGTGAACGTAATAATGATCCATTGTGCCGAATGCTCTTTTTCACTTTTTCTTTTGGGAGGCCATTTTGAGGTACATCGGTCTGGGTGATTGAAACGAAGTTTTAATCAAAAGTACCCCAATGAGACCCCTTACGTGGCTGTCGCTCACTTGACTTGCTGGGGCATGTTGCTGTTTGGTTTGGTTCGCTGTCAGCTGAGATGTTACCTATTGGCTTCATTTTTTCTTTTCCATTTTTTTGTGCTTGATTTAGGAAAGCTTTTGCAGAGGAGTTTTGAAATTTTTTGGAAATTGATTTCGAGACCACATACGCACAAGGTTTTGAAGATATGGTTTTTAGCACATTAACACATACCAATCTTTGAAATTTTAATTGAAAAGGTTAAAAGTGAAAAGTAAGTTTTGCAGTAGGTCAGCGATGTAGTGATTTTTTATTTTATTTTTTTCCTTTAGGTGATGCATTTTGACGTGGTGGCCATGCGGGAATGAGATTTTTTCCAGAAAATTGGCCAAATGTCTATCATGTTAAGATTTCAATGGATGTTTGGTTAAATTTGGAGAAGGGTGCATCCATTTCAGATAACTGAAAGTTTAGGACAATCCGACAACCCTATCCAAATTGTTAATTTTAGAACTATTTCTTCAGTTTGAACTCTTGAAGGGAATTCAATCCGAATGGAAGTGTGTTAAAAGTCAAGTTCCGAAAAGGCAAGTCCAACTTGGTTTTGTATCTATTTTTTTTTTTGGACAGGTTTTTGTATCAAACCATGTCAAATCGGGTTTAGAAACGAGACAATTTCCTAATCCATGTTGAAGTATTTGTGTTGATGGCGTCGACGTGCAGAATGTGATCTCCAACTTGGTGGCTTCCATTAAGATTCCAGGAGAATTTCCTTGAGTTTAAGTGGCATTCGATGAAAGAATAAGTCGATGTTCAAAGCTAATAAATCTTATGGTGAAATTTGGGAATTTCTTTGAAAGATGGAGAGATTATTTTTGAGAGATTGTGGGTGATAAACACTGTGTTAGTTGTTGCATGTAAAGAGAGGTATTGTGCCAGTCCCATTGAAACTCTCATAAACATAAGTAACATAGATGCGAATGTGACTCAGGCCAATACGGTGATTCAATTACTACAATTTTTTTGCTCATGTTTCGCTTATGACTCTCTCAAAGAACCATTCTTTCATCGGTGTAGCGAGAAAATCTGGACTATCGAATTCGGCGGAGCACAATGCATGCGGGCTTTACGATTGAAGGGCTAGACGGCTAGCCGTGATCTAGACAACTGAAGAACCCAACACCCGACATCTCTCAATGGGCGAATCGGTTCTCATGATATGGACCACCGATAGTGTGTATACATGGAGTTGCACCATGGTTCGGGTATTTGGATTTACCATCAGATTCCATATGCGAGCTGAGGTCCACAGGCACCCAACTCTGTCAACAATCAGAGCTTTCAGGTCCAGCCATTAGGCACAAGACAAGATCTCTATTCTTCAGTGTGTTTTCTTTGCTTAGAGCTCATCACTGACTAGTGAAGGAATCTCCTGCAGGTCACAGCAACCCTTTTTTTTTTTTACATAGTTTTTATCAGAACGATGTTTAGTATATATGTCAGGCCAGTTTAAGATTCTTATGTCACGGATACTCTGGTGTGCGATGACTTGGACACTCCTTTTGTACTTGCAAGAAACGTGGTTTTGACCACGACCGCCTCGCTAGCTAAATCTCTTCCCTGTCCCATTTCCTAAGGTGTCTTTAGTCTAATGTGATCTTTTGATCATCCAAACACCTTTTGCTAAAAGAATTTATTCGTGTTGCTATGCGAATATCTCCCTCTTGATGTCATTACATGGACAGATGAGGAAGTTCTGCCTTACGAGACGCCATCGATGGAGATTCGTCGGTGTTGAGGCGCTCTATTTTGATTGCATCAAATGGGCTAACTTCTCGGAAATGTCTATTCTGATTTGCAATGTTTTTTTGGAGGAACTTGGCCATGTGAAAAATGTCTTCGCTTTCGTATGCAAAATGAGGGGACAGACTTACTTTCCTATGGAATCTTTTGGAGCTATATCTTAAGCCTCGGGTGATCAGACAACAAAAAGCCTTTAAAACTGTAGCTTTTGGGTAATTCAAATGTTTTGGCCGACATGTTTGACGGATTACACCTAGTAATCATCGAGGGACGTAGAGTGATCCTAAAGATTTCTCTTGAAGATGCCTCCATGGTACAATCGCTAGACTGTCCTCAAACAATGGCTGGCGTCCAAGTGTGTTTTTAAGCACTGAAGGTAGTTGAGAAGGGCGAATGCTTTAGCGACGATTATTCTTCTGCTGACTCTTCTCTGTCGGCCAGCCACAGGAGCAAGAACAAAAGCATCTGCTCTCGGAAGTCAGCAGCCCCCGTCCAGCCTGGACGCAGTTGCAGATGATAATGGTATTTGCCAATTAATGGTGGATCCACAAAACTATGACTCCGAAGAACATACTGTAATTTGCTGACTCCCAATACTTGATCACATATCGACAGTTTAATTCCCGATTTGCAGTGACTGCATAACGTAAAATTATCAATGTAAGTTGCATAATTTTTCAGGTAACAACACAGGATGGTTATATCCTGAGCTTGCAGAAAATTACGGTCCTGTGATTTTACAGCACGGGGTCTCCATGGTTGGTAATTTAGCAGCTAATAGCGCTTTACTTAGGATCTTGTTGATTTAATTTATCACGAGATAGGTTGACCAAAAAGATCCTTTTTTCCTAAGAGATATAACATGTTGTGTTTTGGTGATAGGACGGAATAACGCGGCTGCTGTTGCTGGCGGACAAATCGCTGGCATTCCTCTTAGCGGATAATAATTTCGATGTGTAGATCGCTAACACCTATGGAACCAAATATAGCCGTGGACATACTTCGCTTAGTCCTGACGATCCGGTAATGAACATTTGCCACTTCAGTACCGGGTTCTCCCCTTTCGCCTTCCTATGTTTCTTTAATGGAACGTCCATTCTTTTCCTCGTAGGCTTACTGGGACTGGACAAGGGATAATTTGGTGTCTTCTGATCTTCCTGCCGTGTTCAACTATGTGTACGATCAAACGGCGCAGAAGCTGCACTATGTTGGCCACTCCCAGGTGGGTTCCGCTCAATTTCAAAATCGACTTTGATTTAGAAGCCGCATCAGGGTGCAGATTGAAGTCATTATAAGCAACTGAAGTGTTTTCTTGCGGGGGACCTTGATGGCTCTAGCTGCCTTCTCCAGGGAACAGCTTTTGGTTATGTTAAGATCGGCCGTTTTACTTAGTCCAATTGCCTCTATCGGTCAGATGACCTCTCCAATTGCAGGAAGTGCTGTCGAAAACTTCCTAGCCGAGGTAAATACCCAATTTTCTGTCAGTACTGACCGAGAGGCTAAACTGACAAAACTGGACCAGAATCTCTCACTTTTTAACCTCTTGACAGGCTCTTTACAAGGCGTCTATGAATTTGATCCGAGAGGGTGAGATAATCTGATTTGATCCCTTATCATTCTGGCAGATAGTGTAACAAGCGTAGCACCTCCACTTGTCCTGCAACATTTGTAAGTAACATGTCTGGACTTCCTACTAAGCTACATTTGATGTAAGTATTACCAGGCTACCAAATAGACGGCCAGAGAAAGAATGATGCGTATTGCATCCATGGGAACATTCTCATTAGAAACTATTCCAAGAGTTAGACCAAGCCAAGATGCATCGGTATCACTTTACATTGAGACAACTTAGGCGCGGCATTTCCTCCAAGTAGTCTTAGCTATTGGTAGTCGGGTCGCTGTCCATTTACTTCCATCAAGTTTTATTTGTTAATATTGTTCCAAGACCAACATTGAAATTTTGGCAGCATATGTTCAGAGAGACTACTGATCTGTCTTCTTTTAAGCATACAAGGAAGCGGTAGTGAAGCTACTACAAGATATTTGCCAGAAAACTGGAGTTGACTGCACTCACTTGTTGACCTCTTTCACAGGTAGTATATGTTCCTCATATGTTGACTAAATGTAGAAGGTTCAACAAAAATCAAGCTGAACGCCCATAAATTTTCTCTCTTTCCAAGGCACTATATTTGTTATGTTTTTGGTGCAACAATCACCTCTTTCTTTGAAAATCACTTTAACTAGTGCGAAGAGAACAAACAAGTTATATCCTTGTGTTTTTAAAGATGAATAGGTTGATCAGTTAATCAAATAGTCAAACTCTTTGTATTTTCCCATATGTGGATCGAATGAACATTTTCAACATCATTTGACATCCATTACTGACCTGAAAGCATGCTTGAACATCTGTAGGCCCAAACTGCTGTCTGAACTCCACCACAGTAAATGTATTTCTGGACCATGAGCCTCAACCAACATCAACGAAGAATTTGATCCATCTGGCTCAGAGCAAGTCGATGAATTTCTAATAGATGCCAGCTAAATCATAATTTTCTTCAGTTGTAAAGTTATGCAATGCATTGAGTTGCCAAAAGAAATGTTTATTTACCTTTCGTGATGGATGAGCAGTGGTTAGAGATGGAAAAATCTCGCTGTATGACTATGGCAATGAAGGCCAGAACATTGAGCACTATGTGCAGGCGACACCTCCTCTGTACAATATGTCGAGCATTCCAAACAATCTGCCCCTCTTCTTGAGCTATGGCGGAGCTGACGCTCTGTCAGACGTGCACAATGTGAAGCTGTTGCTTGACAGCCTCAAGGACCATGATGGGGACAAGCTAGTGACTCAATAGAGAGAGGACTACGCCCACATGGACTTCGTTATGGGTGAGAATGCTAGAGAAGTGGTGTGTGATCCTCTGATGGCCTTTCTCAGGCTGCAATGAGTACATACTTTTAAGAAAGCCCGTTCTACAAGGATTCTTTCGGTAGAAACTTGTGGTTGAAATGGTGTAAAAAGGAACTATGTAACTTTAATGAGAATGTGAATGTTTAGAAAATTATAGATTCTTCAGATTTGTTGTCTGCTTTTGTTTGTTATTGGTCTGCAGTCGAATGCTCGAGGATATGAGAACAGGACCATACAGTTGACTTTCTGACTTAGGATCATTCCCTGGCGTGATCTTGCAGATGATTATAAGTTTAGTAACCAATCTTGGTGGTGGAGTAATTATGCATCTACGCCACACAGTTTCTTGCTTAATCCCACATGATTGATTGATCCTGATCTTAATCTCGGTCTACTTAATTAACTTTGGTTGGTAAGCGAATGGTCTTGTTTGTTTGGCATAGATCACGTTCCCTTGTTTCCTTGTGGACTTATATAAGCAGTATATTCCTCACCACATTAAAAAAAGAGTGCTAGATCATCCTCTTTACTAGGCATATTGCAAAATTTTTCAGGGCAGATAAAATATAATTACAGACATGGCAAACTGAAACGTTCTGAGAAAAAGTTAATAAATGACTTGTATTCTGTCGGAATCAAGCCTGGACGAAAAATCGGGTAATGGGACCAAGAATGATATCGACTTTGTCACACCCAAGACCTGTTCTTTTTCATCTCAGAACATGAAAGAAATATTCATGGATTTCTCATTCGAACTCTTTTGTCAGCTTCAGAGTCCAACATCATTCAAAAGGGTTCCTTTTCGCGTTTTTAGCTATAAAACCAGAAATATCTTCCCAACGACAACAGGTTGCGTACTTTCAAGAACGTCTGCGTGCCGCATCCTGTTCTGCATTTTCACACCGTTTTTCTGCACGAAATGGAATAATTAATCAAAAAAGATGACTCTGGATTTGTCTTGTAATTGAGTGGTCTTTTGACATTATCTGCACACTAGTTTTTCAACAGCCCACATATCAACGTCTTCTCTTCCCACATTCACATTGATTTTGCAGTTCGCAAGCTATCTCCCGGTTCTCATTGTTGCCCGATTCGACTTCATAATGAGGCATGAGCAGCAGAATAAAGAGATTTCATCGTAGAAGTAACGAAGAGTGAGAATAAAAAAAGAGAAAAAGCCGCCGGATTAGACCCCACGCGTCTTCCTTCCTTATTTGATCAGTTCAAACACCGAGCCTATACTGTAGGCAGCCATCTTCTTCTGTCCTCTTTTGTTTTGTCTGGACTTCGCGTGGTATAAATAAATGGGGCATTTTGGATATAGAAAAAAGGCAGTTGGCAATGGCTACCACTAAGGTTGAGCTGATTCTTGCGACATTTCTATTTTGCGCGGCTTCAGTTGCGGTGGGAAGAGCAAGGTCCTACTCCAGGAGATCTTCAGCTGCTGCTGATGGTATCTGCAAATCTCTGGTGGTCACACAAGGCTACGCTTGCCAAGAACATACAGTTAATAAACTTATAATCACTTCATATCTTACCCTTTTATATTAGTTCTCGTGGAATTTGATTGAACTTCTGATGTCATGGGTTTCAGGTGACGACGAAAGATGGTTACATTCTTGGCCTTCAGAGGATTCCAGCTTCACGGTCCGGCCGGTTGGCTTATAAGCCTCCAGTTCTTCTACAACATGGTCTCATGATGGTCAGTAGCTCCGAACTGACGATTCACAATAAGGACTTCAAAAAAAGAACTGAATGTCTGAATTTTCCGTTTTCCTGTTTACGAGATAATGTATAAGCAAAACACTTTTCCAGCAAGGACTTGACCACATCTCCTGCAGCATGTGATGGGCCGAGCATCGATCGTAAATGTATTACCGTCTGTGATGCACCTGAACCACCAGTATCACAAGCGCCTGGCACATGCCAGAAATTTTCTTAGATCATGTATCAATGGGTTTTGGACGTATATGAGACGTGTATTTGTTACTGGTGGATTTGGCAGAAAAAAGGGCAATCTTGAGTCTTACAACCTCCTTATTTGCTTAGATGAACTGACAGAGACACTGCTTTTCAATGACATTTGACAGGATGCTGTGACATGGTTGATGAACCCGCCAGATGAATCGCTGGCATTCATATTGGCAGATGCCGGGTACGATGTATGGCTATCCAACTCTCGTGGAACTCAATCCAGCCTCCAGCACACGTCCCTCAGTCCTAGTGATCCGGTTCGCGAGTCACTTCCTAAAATTTTCTACTATTAATTCCACTTCTTGCAATGGACAGGCTTTTTTTAATTCCCCACTTCTTCGTTAAAAGAAAACGGACTGTCCTCAGTCTAGAGTACATCAAAGACCCAGAATCTAAATAGTCGCATTCTGAGAAATTGCTTAACTCAACTTCTTATTGAACCGCTTTCAATTGGTGAGACTAAGTAGCATTTTAGTTTCTGTACTTCAGGCATACTGGGAGTGGTCCTGGGATGAATTAGTCGCTTACGACACGCCCGCCATGCTTCAGCACGTGCGCAGTATCACTGGCCAGAATATGCACTATGTTGGGCATTCCTTGGTGAATGAATCTTGCTTGATCTTCACGTCAAGTTCATGGCTATAAAAAATCTTTACCATGTTGCTGAAAAAACATAATTCGATGGTAAATTTGATTTCAGGGAACTTTGATTGCGCTGGCGGCCTTCTCGCACAAGGAACTAGTGAGCATGCTAAGATCGGCTGTTTTGCTTAGCCCGATCGCCTATTTGAATCAAATGCCCTCCCCGCTTGCAAGAGCTGCTGCTCAGATCTTCCTAGCTGAAGTAAACTAATATCATCCTCTTTCCCTTTTTATAAAGAACAGAAATTTGTCAACGAAGAGTTACAATTTCAGCAGCAAGCTAACTAAACAATGGTCTGTTTTACCAGGACATTTACTGGTTAGGTCTCCATCAATTCATTCCTAAAGGGTAGGTATAATTCACAATCACGGGCCTATGTGATTACAAAAATGCCCATGCCATGCATATAATTAATTTCTTTCATCCTCTGGCTTAAAACCAGAATCACACACTCTGAAGCTAGACCCTAGTATCAATTTGACAGGGACGCTGTGAACAAGCTTATAAACGACATATGCAACATAACAGGCAATGACTGTTCAAACTTGATGTCCGGCTTCACAGGTAATCCCAGTTTTGGCGTCCACAACCTTCATTCAATGTCCTCACGTTGTAATTTTTCACTTTTCACTGACCACCGCTTGTGCACTGTTATATGTTGTAGGCCAGAATTGTTGCTTAAATTCATCCAGGTCATATATTTTCCTTAATCACGAACCGCAATCAACTGCAACAAAGAACATGATCCACTTGGCCCAGAGTAAGTCTCATTGATTCTTCAGATATCGTCTCATGGCTACAGACATAGTTAAACCGTTTTCCTATGCGATCTCTGTACTTGAGCAGTGATCAGGACGGGAACCATAGCGATGTTTGATTATGGCAATGAAGAGAATAATATGAACCACTATGGCCAGCCAACTCCTCCAGTATATAACATGACGAAAATCCCGAATGATCTCCCTCTCTACCTTAGTTATGGAGGGAAAGACCTGCTTGCCGATCCTAATGACGTGAAAGTCTTGCTTGGTTGCCTCAAGGATCATGATGGGGACAAGTTGGTGATCCAGTACAGGGAAGACTACGCTCATGCCGATTTTGTCTTTGGCGTGAATGCGAATCAGATCATATATGAGCCTGTAATGGCCTTCTTCCGCCTTCACTGAGCGTGGAACAGAACTATGTATACAAATATGGGACAGAAGTTAGCCTTCTCTCTGTGTATGAATTATCAGCAAGGTGAGTGCAGACAACAGTGTTGTATCGAGTACCACCAGGAAAAGAAATATAAAAAGAGTGCACACTGCGTTTAAAACAGGTCTACTGCAAATCTAGGACATGCACGTCCCATTTAATATGATGTAATTTGAGTAGTACGAAGTAACGTCTCCTGATTTTCTGCAATCTTCTGAACATCATTCAACAACAGGAAATCACTTCTTCAATCCCTTATCTCTAGGCAGAATTGTCGCGGACCACTTTCGACGCATAGGTTTTGTTGTTATCAGAAGCTGCACTACATGAACTGCGACTGACAAAATCAGTAGCACGAGTAAGTTAAAGATAGATGTTATGCCTGAGAGAGAAGCGACTCTGGGCTGCAACACAGGCATTCCATGATTGGATCCTGCGCAGTGGATTGGCCTTGAAGGTGAAGCTAAGGAATCTGAATGACTGGATTGGCCTCTAAAACTTCCCGACTTTTTTCGCATGTTTGATGTTCCTCAGCGTTTGATGTTTCCTCAGCGTTTTCCCGGGTCTCTCTCTCTCTCTCTCTCTCTCTCTGGCGATTGATATTTTGGTTTCTCTGAGCAGAGTTGAAATTTCTCTAACGCAATCTACAATCATATTAGTAACTAGTGAGGGTCTGACGCTAGGGATGAAGGCATTTTTAAGCGTACATCCGTAGTTCTACTTTTCAACCCCACAGCTGCCTTGCGCATGATAATTGTAAGTTTTTCGACTTGCGAATTTGGGCACATGCTCGCATGTGCACACCTAAACGAATACCTTAAGACATTTACACGTGCACGCATGGTTGCGATGGTCCATAATTATGTGCCAGCGGAAGAGCGCACACAAAATACTCAAGATGCAAGGAATTGGTCGGTCTCACATGTCCTCTAAAGCAATGGTGACACTGTTGACATGTGACTCCAAAGCAATGGTAACACTGTTGACATGTGACTCCAAAGAAAGTGTAAGCAAATAAAAACCGCCGTTGTGGCGATCTCTATGTGCAGCCAGTAAAACAGTGAGCGCTTAGATAGTCACAAGGCAATTACTTATATGTGAACAGGAAGCCACAAGCATAATATTAATTCTTAAGTCAATGTACTGAATGACCAGGAAAAAAAAACAGAGCAAATTTTAGCAAGGAGCATGCAAGAATGGGGCAGCACACCGCAACAGATTGGTAGACAATGCCTGTAGATGTCATAAGATGACATTAAATAAATACATCCAAAAATTGTTGATCAGCAGAATCCACTGATGAGATAGAATCCACTGATGAGATGGATCTCAAAATCCTAGATAAACATTGATTGATCTTCTATCAACAACTCGGAAAGTTGGACCCATATATATAATAATTTACAACGGAGTGGCCCTAGAAAAATCCCTCCAGACTCGAGAAGTATGCCTTTTTCTTCCCTCGAACTCCCTCAAGAGAATGTTGAAAAAAGAAAATCTAGCCAAAAGAAAGAAAGAAGAAAATTTACACCACAAGTTAATCCTGGATTAGCTTCTACCAGGAAGAAACGCTGTTAAGTAAGTTGCTAAAGATGAACCTGTAGCCGAAAAGAAGACTGCTCATTCCTTTCTTTCAGTTGTTGGATCTTCAAAATAGATGGATGCAATCATCCAGCAAATTTTAGAAGCTAGAATTTTCGATCCTCCGTAGGCATTCTTTTCTTAGAGGTGAATCGGTAAATATAGCTTTGATGAAATCCTTGATCTGCAAACATGTCACCATAAAGCATATTAGGAGAGCTAAGAATAACAGGCAAAGAAGGAACTAACAAAAACAGGAGTACACATATATGGCATGAAAAATGAACAAAATCCAATTTGATGGTGAAAACCACAGCTATTTCCCTTCCTGATCAAAGAACTTCTAACACCAAAACAGCACAACAGTTTAAAAAGAAGAGTTTGACGTAAAACAAAACAGTGAATTAACAAAAAACAAGCATACTGATTGCCTGAATATGCCATAAATAGTACCTCAGGCAATGTGAAACAACAAGTGACCAATTCACCACTTTCCCAATCTGCTGTAATGGATCTCAAAGGCATATCCAACAGCTCTGAGTTGTGCAAGAATGAAACGCAATAATCAGATTTGCAGTACAGAAGTTAGTCTCATGGATTTGAAGAAAATTTTGAGTATCTGTAGGAGAGCATGCCTGCCAGTTTACGAAGTTTACGGAGAGATGGCATAAAATCATCAAGGGAGCGTAAAGAGGAATCTTGTGACTTTCCCTCTTGGTCTATGGCATTCAGGGAGTGGAATAAATCAGACAGACTTTCCAGCATCAGGTATATAAGCCTCTGGAGCTGAAATGAGAATCATGTGTTAGACCACTTCTGGCAGATACCAGCAGAAACCAGGCAATGAGAACTTAAGTACCTGTAATGTTTCTTCTGCCGCCATGTCATCCAAAAACAGTATGTCCCGAGCGACCCTGGAAAAAACTGATTCCAGGACGAGACACATGCTCTTATGATAGATTGAAGGCAGCAAAAGGGGCTCCCATATGATGTGCACTTTTTCTAGAATGAAAACCACCTGATTAACAAGAATTAGATGCAAACCAGGGGTTAAAGACAGCATAAGCAGAAAAATAAAACCTGTAGCAAAAATACCTGGTCTATACTGAATTTAGCAGATTCAAACTGCTGCATTTGATGGGTATTCTGGAATCCATCTGCACTGTCTAAGGCCTGACAATAATCAATATTAGCAAAGAGTTGAAAAGTAAAGTTACTTCCAGAATAACAAAGGCAAATAACTTCTAGGATCTCACCTGCCACAAACAACTAAGGTGCATCTACAGAGAAAGTCTTACCTCTTTTAAATTGAAAATTACAAGTTGAATTTGTCTTTGCAACATTTCTTCTGCCTTCAAATGTAATCTTGGTGCCAAATGAACAAAAACAGCATGCTCCTTGATGGAATTTGGGAAGTCAGGCCGGTACTGTAACATAACAATTTAATGTGTACAATCTTATTAGAAGATCGTTAAGTAATTATAAAGCAGATTGTTGATATTCATAGAAAGAAGGAAACCACACCTCAGAAACCAACAAATTCATACGTGCCTACCTGGAATGCGAGGCTGAGTACTTCCTGAGCAAGATAAAGGAAGTCATTGTGCACGAGAACAGCAACCTGGTTGATGCCATCAAGATGCCTTTCTTGCTTCATAACCCAAAAGAGACTATCAAGATCACATCATATACAGAGACATATGTAGTAACATGAGGATACAGTTGAGTTTTCCGTCTTTATACTCTTATTGAATTACAATATAAATTATTACTCACTTCAGGCAAGGGGGGAAAAGCAGCAATCTAGGGCATTCTACATCATCAGCCAAGAAAATTTTCTAGTGTAGACATCAAATTAAACTCCAGTGTATATACAGCAATATGACATATGAAAACCATATTTACACATATGCTGGTCATATCACTTACCCTGACAGGAATAATAGCCTCGTAAAGAAGAATAGCATCCCTTGCAGCATGGTACAGTTCCAATGCAACTCTAGTGGACGACGAGCAAACATCCTGCATGAGGTCACAAGTCACAATTATCCTATTTTCTTTGTTCCTCTCTGTTCTATAAAATAAAACCATGATTTTGTGCCACTGGCACGCTTCATATAAAATGCTAGGCAACCAAAATGGAAGGTATGAAGAAGTGATGTCTCTACAGATTAAGAATATGAACAGTAATGAAAGAACAATATTGTCTTATCAGGATAACCAACAAGCTTTATGACGTTCACTAAAAAACGTGAAAGTTTTCCATTACCAATCAAAGCATTTAGATACTGCAATTATAATTCTGCTGCAAAATATAGTTTTAAAGTAATAGAAGCCCACCTGTATACCCTCGCTTCTGCAGCATAAGTAATTAAAGTGCACTCTGCCTAAGACATGGTGAGTTGATATTCTATGAAGAACTGGTCGTTTGAATAGTTCCACATAAAATGGAACTTCTTTTTTCTAGATTTGAACATATCTGTACAGCAAAATTTTACACAAGTGTCTCATCCTACATCATGCACAGTTTTTACTTACTCTCAGAGTATCATGCACCATCTTCATCAATCCAGAAGCAGCTTCAGAAACCAAACATTTCTCTGACAGAAAAAGTAAGTCAACAGCATGATCAGAAGGATCCTCAGTGATTTCAGCATCTTTTGGCGAATGACGTTTCCTAGTATATTCCTGCCAGGCAAAAGTCAGTGAAAAAGCTAACTAGTGGCAAATATGAATTATCTGTAACAAGTTTAAAAGACCTTACTTGTGGAACAGCAAAATCACAATTTAGAAGCAGCTTTCTGGTCCTTCCTAAGATTTCCTTTTTCTTCCTTGATGCAAAGTGAAGCTCAATATTTTCAGTGAAATTGCTCAATCTTTCATCCTTTTTATCAGAGGATGAAATAAGTCGTAAGTCCTTCAAAGCTGTCTCTAATCCAGTTGCCAGTTCAATGATCTTCTGAAAATTGGCAAGTTCAGAAGCATCTTCTGGAACAACCTGAAAATAGTAGTCTTAAGGATGTCAAAAGCCAGTTGACATGGTCTAAAATCTATATCTATGAGGCAGTGTCTATATTCATATACAGTGCCTGAACCTAAAAAGAGACAAGAGTCCACATCAATGTGCTCTGTGAAATTAGACAAATAAAATCCTGAGAAGGAAGAGAATAAATTTTCAATTGACAATTCTTATAAAGTAAGCAATGACCACATAAGTTATAGTACCAACATCATGGGAAGAACTCAGATATAGACTCTGTTCCCAATTATGAGGCACTTTATCAACCGGCAGAATGTAAACGTTTTATCAACTATGGGGATATCAGAGGTCCAGGTTTACCTACCTAAGGTGGATTTCTTCATCATAAAAATGTTTTATCAGCTGAACAAATAATTCAACAAGTGAAATGGCTAGGTGAAGCAGAGAATTTTCCTAGTTCCAATTTCACGTAAGCAAAAACTCAGTGCAGCCAAGGACCTCACAATCTTACCAATATTACTGAATATGATACACAAGCCATGGTAGACAAAACATTTTAGAACTTCTATCGTTTCAAATCATGAGATTATTTCAAGCACAAACTCCGAATGACATCATACTTCTAGCACCCAAGCATGCATAGTTGGTGACTGTATCAAAGCCAATTTGATTGCTTAATGAACTAACCTTGGAGAGGATGTTAATTATTATCAGCTCTGACATCCTTGGCCATGTCAATCTTCCAAAAGATCGAATCCATGAATCATTTTTGAAGCATATGCGTTCACAAATAAACGTAACAACCTCAATAATCTTGGAAAAGATCATCTCGCTATCCACAGTTCCAATCTGGAAGAATAATTAAACAAGGAAACAAATAAATCACAGGTTGGAAAGTTCTTCACCAAAGAAGATTATTTTTGCAGTCAGGGAATGTGGCCCAACATATCACCTATAAGAAACGTTCATAATAATCACCTTCCGATCCGGAGACTGCACCATCTTCAAAAACGCCTCAGTCATTTTTCCCGACTCTTGTTTCAGTTCTTCTACAAAAGCAATTGCCGAGCCAGAATTAATGACCGGTGTGATAACATACTTGATCATCAAATCAGCTACTCTAGCAAGTCCATAATCTAAAAGGCCGACCACCTAGAATAAACATGAACAATGTCAAAATGTGAATCTGAAGAAATGGTGTCTTGCCACCAAACCAACCAAATACATTAAGAAATAGATAGGAGTTTGCTATCTAACACAGGAGTTTGCAACCATACTCGAAAGTACTTCACCAATTTGCATTATTTTCACCTGAAGATTATAATGGGAAGTAGAACTGCATAAATTCTACTCGAGCATAAGCCCATGGGAGATTGATAGACTCACCTCCATTGACTCCAAAACTTCTTGGAAATCCACCCCAGCAATTCCATCGACACTAAGCAGGTATTTCACCCGAATTCTGCGAGACTGCTGCTCGAATACGACTGCATTATCCACGAACCTCGAGAAAAGCTCTTGTATCTAGAAATCCAAATCCAAAATCTCTCAAAGGACAATCATGAACTGAAAAGATCACCAATTAAAAGCTTTTCAACGAAACAAAAGCACAAATTTGGGACCTCATTCCATTCTCCTATCAACCAATCTTGAACTAAAATGGGGAAAAAAAAAAAAAGAATTCACCTCCTCAAAACACTCGTGCCACTGAGCCTTCAACAGCCCATACACCACAGGCTCTCTCCCCGCACCCTTTTCCTCCGCATCACAAACTCTCGCCGCCAACTTCAGCTTCCGAATCTCTTCAGCGGCGAACCTGATCCGCCCGCCCCTCAGCGCCTCCCTCGCCCCTCCGAACCTCTCGCTCAACCCCGAGACGGCCCTCACCAGCTCCAGCAGCTCCCTCTTCAGCCTCGCCTCCCGCGTCTTGACCTCGATCTCGGACACGGCCTCGCGAATCTGGACGTCGACGGGGCGGTCGGAGACCAGCCGCAGGACGCCGTCCAGGTCGGCGGCGACCCCGTCGGCCCGGGAGACGGCGTCGGCGCAGAGGGAGAAGAGGGCGGAGAAGTCGGCGTGGTGGGAGACGAGGTAGGACTGGACCTGCGACTTGATGCCGCGGGAGTGGGCGTCGAGCTTCTGGATGAGGAGGCGGAGGTCCGGGGCGGAGAGCGGGGACGTCGGGTCGCTCAGGTCGCCAGCGGAGAGGAGGTCGCGGACGTCGACCGTGTCGAAGAGGGCGTCCATCTCCGTCGTGGACGGCGGATCGCTCGATCGGAGCGGCCTCGGCTCGGGCGAGAGGATCGTGACGGAGGCGAGAACGGAGGAGTTAGGAATCGAGGACGCGAATGGGCAAGGAAATTCGAGGGCGCGTGAAGGCTGGCGGCGGAGGAGGCTAACGTGCGCCGGCCTCGAGATGGGCTTCTCGGTTGTGGGCCTCTTGTGGAGTCGAGGTGCGTCTGGCCCAATGAGTTGCTCGAGCCCACTCGTTTTCAAAGAAATAATCTGGAGAGAAGGATAAAATTATTTTGGATTAATACTACGAAAAACTCCAAACCGATACACCTATGACAGATTTATCCTTCATTATTTTTCATAAAATTTTACCTTCATATTACTAAGTTGAATAACATGTAACATTTGCCGGCTTTTATTTTACCGTCAAATTATCGAGTTTGATAACACATGGCAATTGATAAGTATATCGATTTGGGGTTCCACCCTTCATTTGTCATAAGTATACATGTTTGTAGTTTTTTTGTGTTATTAATTCAATTTAACATAAATCAACGGAAGGTAAATTTATCATGAACGTACTAGTTTTGCATTTTTCAATATTCGAACCCAATTATTTTTTACCTTACTTAATGTTACTTATCCTTTTTTTTTCTTTGTAAATGTCACTTAATGAAGGGGTTTACTATGGATTAAAATTTTCGGATAGCTAAGGAAAAAAAAATCAATACATGAAAAAGATAGCTTTAAAGTCAAATGTTGGTATACCCTAAGAAGGAAAACGAGACCGGGGAGCACAAGCTTCAAGAACGAAACCAGTCATCTGTAATGATTCATGTCCAAAATTGACTTAAAATATCTGCACAATCGTTACAACAAGTGAGAGAAAGGCCATTGACCTGTCATTTGACATTGGCAAAATGTTCCTTCTTCTTATAAGGCCTAATTTGGGCAAATATTCCTTAAACTAATCGAACCATCAGAACGTTTTGCCACTCAATTTGTTGCACTTTTTTAATATATTGGATAAGTTTGGACAACGATTGTCCGTTGTTGATCTACTCTGTTTATTAAGACAAGTTGGACCAAGTCTATTGACATTATCCTTCGAGGCGGGGAATCTCATGATTTACATCGATATTGCATAGCGAAAATTAAAACTTTTTCGTAATTAGTATTGGGCAGAGAGGCACAACTAGCAACAATGAATTTTTTTTTAGAATTAGTCAAGGGTCTCACACCCTTTACACAAATTCGGACCATGTCAATATTATTCCACAACTCTCGCAATTCGAAGATCGAAATTGACAAGTAAACTAGCCTTAACTTATCAGCAGAAGATAAGAATTCCTTCAACTTCAAAATCGCTTTAGTTGAATTGGTACAGCTAAATATCGAATGCTAAGAGCAATTCTAAAGCAAAGCCTAGCGGATTTAAAAAAAAATCAATGTAAGGTCAAAAAGAGGATCTTGAATACCTCCCTTAGCCAAGATCCTTTACTTAACAAATATATCACGAGTCACTTAAATATGGTGTAGAAAAATAATCAAAAGTGACCCACCAAGCAGAATGGGATTTCATAACATGTGAATAATGTTAATTGATCGTCACTGCAACACGATATATCCATCACGCAAAATACTCTATCATCTCCATCGACAGGAAATCTAGATGGCATCAATTTCCGAAGGACCAGATATTGACGCAATGTTCGCCGCTATAAACTTTTTTTCGCAATTATCACTTATATTAATAAATAAAAAAAGTTACACGTCCCCCTCGGCGTAGCTATCCAGCCTATCCTTCATGCCAGGACAGTCAAACTTTTCCGACCGAAAGCCGAAAGCCCGCAGCAAAAGTAAAATCGAGAACCTCTCTCCAAATTTGACCACGTCTCCTCTCACGCACGCACGCACGCACGCATACAGAGAAAAAAGACCACGAAATTCCTTTTCTTTTTTTTCTTGGTCCTCTGCGGTTGAACGACGCTAGCTGCAGAATATTGACCGCTCCGCACTTCCATACCAAAACCAGAAAACATCCACGTGTCGCCGCCACGCCACCCAACATCAAGATGCAGAATCCATGGAGTTCAAGAACATCCTCAGCAAGACGAGATTAGAAAGGAATTTGCAGCAGGAACTGCTCGATCCAGTCCCCCGGTTCCTGTTAGCTTATGCTGGATCGATTCGCTCGAAAAGATCAATTAAGAACAGTGTAAATTGGCAAAAGATGAACGTTACATTACTCTTCGAGATTCAAAAGCTTAGCTCAAACCCAGTAATGGGCAAAAAGTTACACTACTTGCCCCGTTATGAATACGGTCATTTACAGGGAATAGAGAAGAGAGATTGGAAACTACGAAGAAGTAGAACCGAAAAAATGAATCTTTTGCGAAATGGGTAGAAGAAGAAGATGAACTTACACCCTATTCCAAACCCCCCAAATTCTCTCTCCGATGAAACTGGCAATCTTTCTCACCGTCCCCCTCTCCGACCCGGCCTCGCCGTCATCTTCGACGCCGCCGCCGCCGGCCGCCCCCGCCGCCTCCGCTTCATCGCCGCCGCCGCCGCCGATCTCCCGCTCGCCCAATTCGTCCTTCGCGGTTCTTTCTGCCGCGACTCTGTCCTCGCCGCAATCGGCAACTCTGTTCTGGCCCTTCCGCTGCTTCTTCTTCTTCGCGCCGGGGCTCTTCCCTCCGTTCCGGAACAGCCCTTCCTCGTACGCGTCGATGATCTCGTGTATCGCCTGGCGGTTCGGCGACGCGTCCCAGCGCGACCAGAAGCTCTTGTAGCACCGGAAGCAGCCGCACTGGAACGTCGGGGGGTGGTCCTCCTCGCCGGAGAAGACGGGCTGCTCCCCGTTCTTGCGGCCGGAGGGGCGCGCGCCGGAAGAAGCGTTGCCGCTGCTGTTGGAGCACGAGATGAGGTAGGCCAGGACTTCCCTGTCCTCGGGCGAGAGCGCCGCCGCGAGGGTCAGGATCGCCGCGGGGAGGAGGGCCAGGTGGTCGGCGACGGAGGACGGCGACGGGTGGACCTTGCCTTTCTTGTTGTAGAGCTTGGCCATGGAGGGTGGATGCGCGGTGGTTTCTTGACAGGATGGGTGGAGAATCTTCTCTGCTTTCTTGCGGAACGGGGTTAAGAGGAGTTTGAACTTTGAACGATGGTGGGTTTGAAAAGTCCCGAACCGGGTCGGGACTATAAGAAGGAGAAGAAAGACACGCCCACGCGCCCCGTCTCGATCGCCTCTGCGAGAATAAAGTAGATAAATGATATTGCTTTTAGGGTTTGTGAAATTAATTAGCTGAGGGAATTTTTCCAAGAATCGTTTCACTAAAGGCACGGTATTATTACAAATGCCATCGACGCACGTTTGAGTAGATAAAATGCTAGCAATACCATCAATGGTTATTGTGTCGATAATTAATTGGGGTTTTTGAAATAGTATTTCGAAAAAGATCAAAGCCCCATGATCGAAGCATGATTGGAGCATGATTGCTTGTTTAAATTGCAATCGAAAGTTTAAACTTAATGCCATTTACAAGTGTATGTTGTTGACCGTTTTAAGTTTTTATCTGAAATGAATGGTGCTACCTTCTTCTTCTTTTCTCATATGTAGATTTAGTATATTGACTCATGTTATTTTTTGGTCTATTTGCCAATTCTCTATTTGTTACATAATTATTTGATCGAGTGTAAGATCTTGTCACATATTTGGAGGAGTTACACATAAACACATGCATATATGTATTATTTTGCATTTTCAAATATTTTGCACTTATGGGAAAATTATTTATTTAACAAACTTGATTATATAAAGTTTGCCGAAACTCTATATGGAGGTACTGTTCCCTCTTAGAGTCTTTTTGACTTTTAAAGAGGGTCATCTTATAGGGCGCCGAGGAGGGCCTTGGAGCCTTCATCAATTATTTTGCCCTCGGCTTGATCGCAAGACTCACTCATTAGGCGAGCTTAGGCTTCATAGAGATTGCGTCGAACCTCCTAAGGTTCATCCTATCAAGTCACTGTTTTATTTAAACCTTTCGTCCAAAAAGAATAAAAACAGAAAATAAATAAAAATTTTAAGCTACTTCGCCAATTCAAAACGAAAATTTTATAGTTTACAAATGTTGACCCAAATTAAAGTGATCTATACGACGTGCAAGGCTAGGCTAGGCTTTTCGCCTCGAAGGACAAAAGAAGGTCCTAACTTCAGTCTCATTTATTTTTCTTGAAATCCCTTCCTTAGAAGTTTTGGACTTGCGTGGTTATAGTGATTATGGAGTGGTCAAGAAGGGATGACTGGGATTTTCCTGATCGACACCGAGTTTGCCTCAACAGGACAGCATAGAAGCGAAAAAAAAAATAAAGAAATAAAGAAAAAGCTATAAAAGAATTGACCGGGTAAACAAAACGAAAAAGCCGGGGGGGGTGTGAGCCACACGCGCTTCGAGCTGGGGTGGTGCTGAACACGGAATTTAGAAATACGAATCGACAGACTCCTGATTATATTACACGTTTTTATCTTTATTTACTTTATTTCCGGACGAAAATGACATCACACGGTTCGAACATTAGACCGCCGTGTTCCGCGGGGCGCGGGGGTGTCAACCACCAAAGCTCGGGTCCCAAAAAAACCTTTTCGAAAATCGGACTCTTTCGTCGGGGCCATTTTACGAAGACCGGTTTTCCACACCCCGGCATCCACGTCAAAACAGCCGATAAAACTAGACATAAAAATCTAGAGAATCACCGGCCACCGCACATCGGCGGTACGTGTACGACGAATGTAACTCGTCGATAATTGAGTAAAAGCTCCTGATTTGAATCGGCGATAGCTCGTTTGACTGTTTCTGAATCATTACTTTCGCGACAACCTATTGAATTGAATTTGTTCGCACAGCTTGTACGATGTCTCGGGCCGGTGACTAAATTGGCTTAGAGAAAACCCTCCTCCCTCGGAGAAACTTCTGGTGCGGAGGGCCTGCTTGCTTTGATTTTCTTGTCCTAGGCCTTGATTTCCTTCTTTGTTCTCTTCCGGTCTAATTTGGAAGTCTTATTTCGCCTCGTTTTCGCGTATTCTTTTGCTCATTGTTATTGGTTTTTTTTTTTTACTCATCGTAGTGAATAAATCTGCTCGCCGTTGCAAATTTTGTGAGAACGTCATCACCTGTCTCGCCAGTGGGATGCCCGACACATAGTTCTTCGACTTCTCTAAGATCTGGCAGAAGCTCTCCTCTCTCAATTTAGGTGTAGATTTAGAGCTTTTCTTTATCAATCTAAATCTAGGTTTAGGAGTTTCTTAAAAGCATTCGATTTATGGTGGTTCAACATGTTATTGTTGTTGTTGTCTCCATATGATGATGGTATTGAAGATGCTGAATCTAGCCCCACATTACAAGCGGTAGTTTTTACAGGGAAAAATCTCAATATGTGCCCATCATTAACGGTTCTAGTGATCAGTTGCCAATTGTTTTTTGATATTATAATAGATTTAGTCTTTTGAGATGAGAGCATGCTTAGTACTGCAAATCGTACTCTTTTATTTTTTTTGAGTTGTCCTGTTTTGTAACCTTTTTGGGATTTGCTTTGAAGTTTTTTAATGTTTCTCCCATGTTTGATAATAATAAATGACTGAAAATATCTTTTGACCAAAAAAAAAAAGGAAGGCCAGTAACTCTTATAGGAAACAACAGCTCTTAATTCAAGACTCGATCGCTGCCACCATCTTTTGGTAAAATATAGACATACAGAGCGATTTCCGAAGATAAATACATGGCGAGACATAAAAAATATAATCAAGAGGATTTTCTAATCCTTATCAAATCCAAATATACCAAACTTCATATGACTAAACTCTTATTGGGCGGCTTCACTAAAATAATATTCAGAACAACATAGGAAAGAGGTGAAATTAGCAACGTATAATTTTACTACCAAGCATTACACCCCATAGCTCTCACGCTAGTGCTTACACCATCCACAAGATCACGTAGACATAGTCACTGAAAGCATGTAGACTCTACAAGAAGACATAGGTCGTATTATACGTAGACTAGACGATATTGTATTGAATACGGATCCGTAGGCAGCGGGGCGGCGATCAAAGGAACCTAGCCAAGACGGTCCTCATGACATAATCAGCGACAATGCGGCTGGTCTTCTCAGTGGGATGGAAAGCGTCCCAGAACACGTACTTGTCCGCCTCCTGGCACGTGAATGGGTTTTCTCGCTGGCACGCGTATCCCATCTCGAACAGTCCCGTCGCGCAGCACGCGACCGACGCAGACTCGAACCCTACAAACATCCAAGAACGTGGGGAAGTCGTGTCGGAACAACAGAACGAACGCAACATAAAATTTACTCTACTCGCATCCTAAATGAGATGAAGATTCGAAATCAGGTTGAGCTTTTCTAGACCAGGATCATGCGATATTGTCTATACTTATCTCGAGACCTTGTTCGTGTAAAATTAGAATTCCCCCCTACTCGATGACGAAAGATGATATAAGTATCACAACCTAGACATACATTAAAAACAGCATGCCAACATGGTCATCTTTATGACCAAAAAAAGAAAAACATGGTACATCTTTAGGTCCCATCCTCATCACTCGTGTCCCGTGACTTGTTTTTAATGCCGGGTTCATGTGTGTCCCTACGAATCTCGTCACAGCAGGGAAAAAGGACGAGGTGAGTAGTCAGTAGCTTTTATTAGATTTTCATTGAAAAATTAGACAAAAAGTCATAAACTAATTGTAATTATGTCCATTAATCCTAAATATTTTTTAATTATGTCAATTCAATCCATTTAATCAATTTTGACTGACCGGCGCTAACGTAAACACCAATCTAGGCAAGGCCTAGGGGCCATGGGCAAGGCGATTTCGCCCAAATATGGGTGGTGAGGCCACCTTCGCCTGAGGTTGGGGAGGCCATGGTGAGGCTAGTCTTGCCCAAATTTGGGTGAGGGCCTGTGAGCCTTCTTGGCATTGTGGGGAAAAAAAAGAGAATAACAAATTGAAATAAAATAAAATATTATTAAAAAATATCTACGTTAAGACGGATTGAATTGGTACAATTGCAAAATGTTTAGAACTGAATTGACACAATTACAATAGGTTCATAATTTTTTTTTGTAATTCTCCTTATTTTTAGTCTACTCAGTCAACCTTAAACGAATTCTTTTTCTTAAAACCTGTCAACCTTAAACGAATTCTTTTTCTTAAAACCTGAGTAATGCTTTTTATGGCACACCACAGCCTGCCCGAGATGCTGACTACACGAAATAATACGAAGGATGGAGCTGATTATAGAGGACTCACCATAGGAAGCGGGCCTCCGAAGGATGTGCATCATGATGTAATACGGGTAAGAGAACACCAGGTCGATCCCCGGGAGCTCCGAGCTCAGCCCCCCCACCAGGCCCTTCAGCTTCGCGTTGAACTCCAAGGCCACGTCGTTGTAGCTATCCACGCACTTGTTCTGCTCCATCACGTTCGTCGTCCTCTCGAGCGGCAGGCACCCCATCGGCGGCAAGCCCCCGAGTGATATCTTGCGGGCCCCTAGGCCGTAGAGATCCCTCACGAACTTCCCCGCGATCCCGATGAGGAAGTCCTCGTACTGTGTCGCGGTGAACTGCGAGTGGCGGCCCGGCAACGTGTAGTAGTTCTCAAGGAAGTCGTTCGTGCCCATGCTGATCATGTAGAGTGCCTCGGTAAGCACTTGGTTCGCGGAGCTCGGTCCGAGGTACGATCTTAGCTTATTTTGGTAGTCCTTGTAGTACTCAAGTTCCTTCCACAGGGGTATCACAGACTTGCAAAGCAAACATGAACGATAACGTCACTTCGAAAAAACGCTTAGCCTAATATCTTGAAATTGCAGTTCTTCGTTGTCTGGATTAATAGGGTTGAAAAAGAAGAAGAAAAAAGGTCTCTCAAGATGCTTCGATCTAGCCACATATGGTATCTTAAGAAGAGAGACTCACGAGCACGTCGGATGTCGCGTTGTCATAACCCGTCCCCGCAGAGGCAAAGGTCACTCCGGTGGCGAAATCCGATATTTTATAAGCCGGGTCCAAGTACGCGGGAATGCTCGGCTTGATCTTGAAGGCCTCCGCAATGAAATCCGATGTGATCCTCCCATTCGAGAACCTCCCAGTCGGCTTTTTGCCGTCAAAATCCCGGCCATAGGGCTCGAAGTTGCTCCTGGCGATCGTTGGGATGTGGTTGTTGTTCCCCGCGTCGACCGTGGAATCTCCGAACACAATTATCGCCGGGACTTTGGCGCTTGCCGTCGTGACCAAACAGAGGACATGCAGGAACAGCGCGGCACCGTACTTGACGAGGGCCATTTCTCGATTTTAATTTCTGCTGTGTATGGTGCTCGAGGGGAGATTGGAGGGCGTCATGTCGAGGGGGCTTGTCATAAATAAGAGATGCCGGGCGGCAGTTTTAGGTGGAGATCGTTGAAATTGTTAAATGTGGACCGGTTGGATTGTACTTGGCATGAATTATTGGTCGGGCCTGAGAGAGTTTGATTTTGTGCTAAGTGGCACGTCATTTTGGGGGTTGTTTTTAGGGTTTGTCCGGCTACCGAAATGATATAAAGAAGAAGAGCAGCTGTGCATCATCAAATCCAACAAGAAAGGCAAGGCTGGTTTTAGGACCGCCATCGAACAGTTTCATCAGCGATCAAGGCTCGGTTTAAGATCTGAGACATCATCGTATTTACTCTTAGAGTAAAGATTAAAACCGCGACTCTCAGTTCTATATTTTATTCTTCAGTGAACGTGATGATCCTGATGGTGTCAACACACAGCTCAAATCCATCATCCGTGGCACGACCTGATTCCGTTTAGCTTGTACAAAGCAAAAGTGTAGAAAGAATGAGGCCATTGATGCAGAAATCAACCTCATCAAGTCGCGAAAGAAACTACTCACGCGTGTTTGACAAAAAATGCACTCTCCTGATACTTTTTCAATGCGACGATCCAACGACGGGCGCCGTCAAGGTCATTTAATGACTCGCAATTATGAAAGTGGAAAACCATAGAATACAAAGTGACTTGCCCAACCGCTCTACCGAAAGAGAACATTAACATTAGCCTCAAAGTCCACAAAAAGATATCTGGAGCAAGATAACTGGAGCGAGAGAGAGAGAGAGAGAGAGAGACTTAATGGCATCAACATGTAGTTGCAACCGCCCAAGATAGCGAAACACTTGAAAGGAAAAAACTCCAAATGTAATTAAGAGGGGGAAAATGTCAAAAAGAAAAGTCGTGCAAATTTAATCCTAAATCTTTTATCGGTGCCAATTTTTTCCTAAATACTTTGATTTGGTGCAAATTAGGCCATGTTTGTTAACACTTCTTATTTCTATTTATAAACAAAATTTTTGTTTTTTTGTTCTAGGGAACAAAAAAAGAATAGAAACGCGTTTCTTTGCGTTTTTGTTCCAAATCTATTTTTTTGTTCCCAGGAACACATTTGGAACAGAAACAAAAAACAAGAAAAACGTGTTTCTTGTTTCTAGAACAAAATTTAAGAACATATTTTCTCTCTCCTCTCTTTTTCTTCTCTTTTTTTTCTTCTTTTCTTTTTCTTTTTTCTTTGGCCGGCGACCTCGCCGGAGCGTCGCCGGCCTCTGGCGAGGCTAGGCCTCGCCTTGGCTAGGCGAGCTCGGGCATGGCCGAGGCCGACAACCGGCCAAAAGAAGAAAAAAAAAAGAAAGAAAAAAGAAAGAAAAAGAAAATAAAAATATTTAAAAATTAAAATAAACAAAAAAAGAATACAAATTTACCAAACGTATTTCTGTTCATTTTTTATTCCTAAAACAAGTTTACTAAATGCGTTTTTTTGTTCAAAAATTGTTCCCCAGAACAAAAACATTTTTTTCTATTTCTGTTCCTTGGAACAATTTTTAAACAGAAATGTTACCAAACGCACCCTTAGTCATTCTGACTAATTTTGGTGGGATATTACTGGTTAAACGCTGGTCGACTGACGTGACACGAACGGTGCTAACGTGAACAAATTTTAATAATATTTTTAAAAAATTCAATTTTTTTATTTTTTATTTTTTCCTTTTCCTCCTCCTTCCTCTAGCCGGTCGCCAGACCTTGGCGACGACTGATGAGGTCAACCTCAACCTCACCGGCCTCTAGTAAGCCTCACTAGTGGCCAGCCGAGGCTTAACCTTGTTAGATCTAGCAAGGTCTAGCCTCATCTATGGCCGACGAGGGCGAGCCTCACCAGCCCAATGCGAGGTTGCCCTCGTGGCCTGGGCAGCCTCGAGCTAGCCTCGCCTATGACCAATGAGGCTTGACCTTGCTGCCTCAAGCTACCCTCGCTAGAGGTTGGGCGAGGCTTGACCTCACCAAATCTAGTGAGGTCAGGCCTTGCCCAGCCTCTAGCGAGGCTAGCTTGAGGTAGCGAGGGTCAAGCCTCGCCCATGGCCAGTGAGGCTTGTCCCTCACCAAATTCGGTGAGGGCGAGCCTTGTCACACAGTGTGAGCAACCCTTGCAGCCTCTAGCGAAGGCTCTAGCCTCGCTAGTGGCCGGCGAGGTCAACCTTGACCTCCCTGGGTGTCGCCTTTGGCTTATTGCTGAGGTCTAGTGATTGGCTGGAGGAAGGGAGAGGAGAAGAAAAAAGAAAAAGAAAAATAAAAATAAAAGGAAAAATAAAATAAAAGATAAAAATCGAAAAATATTAAAATATTATTATAAGTTATCTGTGTCAGTGCCGATCGTGTCATGTCAGTCGATCAGCGTTCAGTCAGTAAAATTAGCCAGAAAGGACTAAATTGGCACCAAGTGAAAATACTTAGGACTAAAGTGGTACCAATAAAAAGTTCAAGACTAAATTGACAGAAATGCAAAAGATCTATGGTTTTTTTGGCACTTTTCCCTAATTGAGAGCATTTAAAGTTTTCCACTAGAAAAGGAGGTCCCTTGATTTGGCCATCAATGGCGTTGGAAATATGTTTGCAACTCCGCACTATTTACTGTGATTAAAGGCGAAAGTGATAACAAATTAATAATCACGACCAAGCCAATATATATAATCTTTACAAGTAAAATTGATTGATGTAAGGTATGGCTAACTAAATCTCCTTAAGTTGATTAGTTTCTGCCAATGGTGTTAAGCAGCTTCACGAATTATGCCTTCCAAGATACAACACTGCAAACTTATTTGAATTAGCATTATGCAAATAGGACTCCGTCAAATAATTCTCAAACCGGCACAATTGGAGATGATTGAAGTGAAGAGATGTGAGGTTTTTCTTCTTGTTCTAGTTCAAATGAAGAATAGTTTGTATCAATTTATGGAGATTGAGAAGTTATGTACTAAAGAGATATATTAACTCAAGAGATACATGTATTCAAGAAATACATGAACTAAAGAGATACAAGAACTCAAGAAATACATGAATTAAAAATATATGAGAAAAGTACAAAAAAAATTCTAAACATATTGCATTGGTACCAAATCACAAAAATAATATTCAAAACAACATAGGAAAGAGGTGAAATTAATAAGTAAAAGCTTGCACAATATAATTCTACCACGAAGCATTACGCCCAATAGCACTCGCGCAAGTACTTACATTATACACAGGATCACGTAGACATAGTCACTGAGAGCATGTAGACTCTACAAAATTACAAAGACCGTATTATACGTAGACCATACGATATGGTATTGTATATGGATCCGTAGGTAGCGGGGCAGCGATCAATGGAATCTAGCCAAGACCGTCTTCATGACGTAATCGGCGACGATGCGGCTGGTCTTCTCGGTGGGATGGAAAGCGTCCCAGAACACGTACTTGTTCGCGTCCTGGCACGTGAAAGGGTTTTGTTGCTGGCACGCGTATCCCATCTCGAACAATCCCGTCGAACAGCACGCGACCGACGTAGACTCGAACCCTATGAACATCCAAGAACGTGGGGAAATCATGTCGGAACAACAGAACTAACACGATGTAAAATTTTACTCTATTCGTATCCTAAATGAGATGAAGATTCGAAATCAGTTTGAGCTTTTCTAGACCAAGATCATGCGATATTGTCTATACTTATATCGAGACCTTGTTCGTGTAAACGTCTTAGAATCCCTCTGGAGTCGATGTCTACCTAGCACAAGAGCCACGCCATACATTAAAAACCAACATGCCTACATGGTACATCTCTAGGTCCCATCCTCACCACTCGGTGTCCCGTGACTTGTTTTAATGCCGGATTCATGTGTGTCCCTACGAATCTCCTAGCGGCAGGGAAGAAGGATGAGATGAATAGTCAGCAGCTTTTATTAGATTTTTAGGGGAAAAATTACCAAAAAAAAGAGTCTCAACTCTATTATAACTGTGTCAATTACATTCTAAAATAATTCAGTTCATCTGGCCAATTTTAGCCGGTTAATACTAACATGAACATTGATCTAGGTGAGGACTGGGGGCCATGGGCAAGGTGGCTTTGCCCAGATCTAGGTGGTGAGGCCGCCTTCGCCCAAGGCCTGTGAGACCATGGCGAGGCTAGCAAGCCTCCTTGGCACAGTGGGAAAAAAAGAAAAAAAGAAAAAAAGGAAAAGAAGGAAGAAAGGAAAAAAGAATAAAAAATTTGAAATAAAATAAATTATTATTAAAAATTATTCACGTTACCGTTGGCCGGAATGAATTGAATTGACATAATCACAAAAAGGTTTAGAACTGAATTGACTAAAAAAAAAGTTTATGACTGAATTTACATAATTATAATAGATCCATGACTTTTTCAGTAATATTCCGATTTTGAGTCTATTCAGTCAACCTTAAACGAATTCTTTTTCTTGAAACGTGAGTAATGCTTTTTATGGCACACGACAGCCTGCCCGAGATGCTGACTACACGAAATCATACGTATATATACGAAGGAAGGAGCTGATTAAAAGAGGACTCACCGTAGGAATCGGGCCTCCGAAGGATGTACATCGTGATGTAATACGGGTTAGAGAACACCAGGTTGATCCCCGGGAGCTCCGAGCTCAGCCTCCCCACCATGCGCTTCAGCTTGCCGTTGAACTCCAAGGACAGGTCGTTGTAACTATCCACGCACTGGTTCTGCTCCATCACGTTCGTCGTCCTCTCGAGTGGCAGACACCCCATCGGTGGCAAGCCCCCGAACGATATCTTGCGCGCCCCGAGGCCGTAGAGGTCCCTCACGAACTTCTCCGCGATCCCGATGAGGAAGTCCTGGTACTGTTTCACGGTGAACTGCGAGCGGCGGCCCGGCATCGTGTAGTAGTTCTCGAGGAAGTCGTTCGTGCCGATGCTGATCATGTAGAGCGCCTCACCAAGCACATGGTTCGCGGAGCTCCGCCCGAGGTACGATCTTAGCTTCTTTTGGTAGTCCTTGTAGTACTCAAGTTCCTTCCACAGGGGTATCACAGACTTGCAAACCAAACATAGACATGTGATTATGATAATGCCACTTTGAAAAAATGCTTAATATATTGGAATTGCAGTTCTTCGTTGTCTGAAATAAAAGGGACAAAAAGAAGAAGAAAAAAGCTCTCTCAAGGTCATTTCCTTAGGTATAATCCATTCATTCCACTAAACAGATGCGTCGATCTAGCCACACATGGTATCTTAAGAAGAGAGACTCACAAGCACGTCGGACGTCGCGTTGTCATAACCCGTTCCCGCAGAGGCAAAGGTCACTCCAGTGGCGAAATCCGATATTTTATAATCCGGGTCCAAGTACGCGGGAATGCTCGGCTTGATCTTGAAGGCCTCCGCAATGAAATCCGACGTGATCCTCCCATTTGAGAACCTCCCGGTCGGCTTTTTGCCGTAAAAGTCGCGGCCATAGGGCTCGAAGTTGCTCCTGAGGATCGTAGGGATGTGGTTGTTGTTCCCCGCGTCGACTGTGGAATCTCCGAACACAATTATTGCGGGGACTTTGGCGCTTGCTGTCGTGACCAAACAGAGGAGATGCAGGAACAGCGCGATGCCGTACTTGACGAGGGCCATTTCTCGTTTCTTCGTCTTGCCGTGTATGGTGCTTGTGGGGTGATTGGAGGGTGCCTTGTCGAGGGGGCTTGTCATAAATAAGAGATGCTGGGCAGGGTTTTAGGTGGAGGAGGTCGTTGAAATTGTAAATGTGGAACGGTTGGATTGCACTTGGCATAATTTAATGTTGGGCCTTGATTTTGTGCTGAGTGGCACGTCATTTTGGAGGATGGTTTTTTAGGGTTTGTTCAGACACCGAAATGATATAAAAGAAGAAGAGCAGCTATGCATAAATTAAATCCAACAGAAACGCAAGGCTGGTTTTAGGACCACCATTGAAAAGTTTCTTCGGCGATCAATGCTCGGTTTAAGATCTGATACATCATCGTATTTACTGTTCGAGTAAAAATTAAAACTGCAACTCTCTCGTTCTCTCTTTTATCCTGAACTTAGATGATTCTAATGGTGTCAACACATAGCTCAAATCCATCATCCGGCACAGCATTCGCAGTTCCACTGTGCATTTTTCAGTACAGTTCCATTCGACCCCTGTTCGTTTTAGCTTGTACAAAGCAAAAGAGTAGAAAGAATGAGGCCATTGATGCAGAAATCAACCTCATCAAGTTGCAAGAGAAACTACTCATGCGCGTTTGACAAAAAAAATGCGCTCTCCAATGATACTTTTTCAATGCGACGTTCCAACGACGGGCGTCGTCAGGATCCTTTAATGACTCGCAATTATGGAAGTGGAAAACTATGAAAGAGAAAGTGAGTTGCCCAACTGCTGTACCAAAAGAGGACATTAACATTGGCCTCAAAGTCCACAAAAAGATATCTGGAGCAAGAAGTTAATGGCATCAACATGTGGTTGCAACCGCCCAAGATAGTAAACACTTGAAAGGAACAAAACTTCAACGTCATTGAGAGCATTGAAAGTTTTCCATCAGAAAAAGGAGGTGCCTTTATTTGGCCATTAATGGTGTTGGAAATATGTTCCCAACTCCGCACCGTTTGTTGTGATCAGCTATAAATTACACGGAAATAATAAAACCGAAAGCGATAACGAATTTTTCCTCTTAGTCTCGACTCTAGGGATAATTTTTTTCGCTATCTTTTTTCGAGAACCACCTAAAGTTCCAACTAAAAAGGTGAAATGATTTTTCATTATATCAATTGAATTGAAGTAATGAGCCTCCCAACATTGGGAGGCTCATTACTTCAACTAGTCCCCGTGTTCTTCGAATGGATCTCTTAATTGTTGAGAGGGTTGCCCAAAAGCAGTAATCGGGGGATACACGACAGAAGGAATTGTTTTTTTTTACAAACTTCACCTTCAAAAAGCCCTTCCTATCTGATAGAAAAGGATCCCATGATCCTGAACCGATCTTACCTGGGATCGCAAATCCCAAGTTTGTCTATGAAGAGCATACCAGCCTTGATCGTTATAAAGGAAGATGAGACAAATGGATGCATTTCGATTAGGGTCGTATTCTATGTTTACGATTCTACCATATATGTCTTTTTCATTCCGTCGAAAATCGATTTTACGGTATAATTTCTATACACGTCTTTTTTTAGGAGGTCTACAACCATTATGTGGCATAGGGGTTACATCACGTACGAAACTTAATAGTATACCACTTCTACGAATAGCTCTTAATGCTGCATCTCTTCCAAGACCAGGACCTTTTATCATGACTTCTGCTCGTTGCATACCTTGATCTACTACTGTCCGAATAGCATTTCCTGCTGTGGTTTGAGCAGCAAATGGTGTCCCCCTTCTTATACCATTGAATCCACAAGTATCGGCGGAGGACCAAGAAATTACCCGACCCCGTACATCTGTAACAACGCATTTGTTTTGGGTACAAAATGTCACGGGTTCAAATCCTGTCAGGTGAGATCCAATGTAGATCCAACTTTCTATTCACTCATGGGATCCGGGCGGTCCGGGGGGGGGCCCCCACGGCTCCTCTCTTCTCGAGAATCCATACATCCCTTATTAGTGTATGGACAGCTATCTCTCGAACACAGGTTTAGGTTCGGCCTCAATGGGAAAATAAAATGGAGCACCTAACAACGTATCTTCACAGACCAAGAACTACGAGATCGCCCCTTTCATTCTGGGGTGACGGAGGGATCGTACCATTCGAGCCTTTTTTTTTTTTTATGCTTTTCCCGGAGGTCTGGAGAAAGCTGCAATTAATAGGATTTTCCTAATCCTCCCTTCCCGAAAGGAAGAACGTGAAATTCTTTTTCCTTTCCGCAGGGACCAGGAGATTGGATCTAGCCGTAAGAAGAATGCTTGGATGATAAATAACTCACTTCTTGGTCTTCGACCCCCTCAGTCACTACGAACGCCCCGGATCAGTGCAATGGGATGTGTCTATTTATCTATCTCTTGACTCGAAATGAAAGAAGAGATTCGATTCAGAACTATTATATGTCCAAGGTCCAATATTGAAATAATTTCAGAGGTTTTCCCTGACTTTGTCCGTGTCAACAAACAATTCGAAATGCCTCAACTTTTTTAGAACAAGTCCGAGTCAAATAGCAATGATTCGAAGCACTTCTTTTTTTTTTTTTACACTATTTCGGAAACCCAAGGACTCAATCGTATGGATATGTAAAAATTCAACATTTTGTTCGTTCGGATTTGATTGTGTCGTAGCTTTATAATTTTTATTAGGTTTATCGTTGGATGAACTGCATTGCTGATATTGACCCTAAAAAAGAAACGGTAGGTATAACTAGTCCATGAACAGCTAACCATCGCATGTAAAATCAGAATTATTGATACGGGCCCTTTCCACATAAAAGGGGAATTTTACCCTTTATTTTATACTAATTTCATACTACTCTTTTGATATATAATCTAATGTTTTGAAAAAAAAAATTTCATATCGAATTCGAAGTTTGCATTGATATTTATCAAATCTAATTTTGACCCTATACTATACTATACTATCTAGGTAGGTCAAATTTTTCGTTACTGAATGAACCACACTAGCCATTCAGAGTCTACTGCATAGATTTCTATAAATAGAATCTATAGATAGAAATATCTATATAATATATATAGATAGATCTTATATGCATAGTAGGAACTGATTCGGGAATTGAATCAAATGGGCCATTTTAACTCAGTGGTAGAGTAACGCCATGGTGAGGCGTAAGTCATCGGTTAATATATCTCTTCTCACCATCCCCATAGTGTATGAGACAAATGGATGCATTTCGATTAGGGTCGTATTCTATGTTTACGATTCTACCATATATGTCTTTTTCATTCCGTCGAAAATCGATTTTACGGTATAGACGCTTATGACCTCCCCCTCTATGCCCTGCGGTAATGATTCCTCTGGCATTACGACCTTTACTACAACGATGCTGTCCATAGATCAAATTATTTCGTGTATTGGATTTCACTTGACTGTCTACGGCTCCATTGCGTGTGCTCGGGGTAGAAGTTTTGTATAAATGTATCGCCATGCTATTAAATGATAATGATTAAGTCAATGTATATATCATCTTTACAAGTAAAATTGACTGATGTAAGACATGACTAACCGAATCTTCTTAAATTAATTAGTTTTTGCCAATGGTGCTATGTATATTCACGAATTATACCTTCCAAGATACAACACCGTGAATCCATTTGAATTAATGTTATACAAACAGGACTCTGTCAAATAATTCTCGAACTGGCGTACTTAGAGAAAATTGAAGTGAAGAGACGAGAGGTTTTTCTTCTCTTGTTCAAATGAATAATAGTTCATATCAATTTACAAATTTAGAGAAGTTATGTACCCAAGAAATTTTAAGAAATGCATGAACTAAAGATGTGTTGGATATATTGTTAATATAATCTAAAAATATTATGTTCACATACAAGCCCAATAGGTAAAAGCACGGTTATTTGGGTCCATATGGGCCGGAGTCCAATAGCTTATATATATAAACTCTAGGGTTTCCCTACGCTGGAGGTAATACCGTTGAGCGTTCCAAACTTGACGTCTCTTGGTGTAATACTTCAAGCAACCGCTTCTTCTCTCTCAAACCCATAACCTCCAACAATATTGAAGTATTATTATCGTGTGTTGGATTTGAGCGAGAAAGGTGTCTTCTTGAAGATTTCGTCAAGAAGAACTCACGGGTGTATTTTACTTTCGATTTCGACGGTGGTATTGGCCGAGATTTGAGTTTGAAGATTCAGGTGACCGAAATCTTTGATTCAAAAACCCAAACATTATAGCCAATTTTAGAGGGTGAAACCATTTGGGTTTTGTTCTACTCGTCGATACGAACATTTTGAGTGGTCACTCGCGTCGATCGAAGGTCGGACGGAGAAGTTACGGAAACCTGAAGTTTCCATCTGAATTTCTAGCGAATTTCGAGGGCGGAAATTTCCAGCGAGTTTCAGCGACAAGGGCAGTCCATCTTAAGGTTTTTGGGCGCTCCAGATCTGTTTTTAGGGTTTGTTTTGACAAATTCCATCTTTACAGAGCAGTTTGATCAAAGTTAGGGGGATTATTCGACTTTGTGGCTCCGAGGACTCCAAGGTGCACTCTTTCTAACACTTTGCTCTGATTAAAATGGCAAAGCGTAGTTCCTATGATATTATGAAGCTTCAATCGTTTGATGTTACTGAATTTCATGGTTGAAAATTCCATGTTCAATTTGGCATGAAAGAACGTGACATATTCTATATTGTATTGGGCGATTTTGCATCTACCATTGAAGATGTTGATGAATATCGATGGAACAAAGATGAGGATTTTTGTAGAGATTATTTGTTGAACTCTCTAAATCCTAATATGTCAATGACTTATAGTGAGTATAAGACGGCGAAAGAGATATGGGATCACTTGAACGCTCAGTTCCAAAAACAAGAGGGGCTATCTAAAACTCTCTTAGCGGAGAAATTCTTTGATTTTAAATTCACTATGAATTCAAGCATCACTTCTCAGTTAGTTGAATTTGAGAACATGAGGAACAAGTTAAAAGATGATAACTTTGATATGTCCGATAATCTCTTTGTCGGTCTTGTGTTAAGCAAACTGCCAACTGAATGGAGTTTTTTCAAGACTGAAATGCACAGACTGAAGGTACAGATGGGACTTGATGAATTAAAGAGGTATATTCACATTGAGGATCAAAATATTACTAGGAAGAGTTTGGAACAAGTAGGATGTTTCACACTCCAATAAACCTCAGAAAAAGTTCAAGTCACCAAAAGGTGGATCCTCTTTACAGTTAGAGGCCAAAAAGACTATCTTCCAAAAGAAGAAGAAGGGCAAGTGCCATAACTGTGGAAAGTGGGGTCACTGGGCAACAGAGTGTAAGTTACCAAAGAAGCCAAAGAATGACACACCACAAAATGAGGCCAATATGCTTATTAGAGGATCTGAGCCTCAAGCCTTCATTGGAATGATGAATAATGGAAAGGCTAGCGTCTCTTCTGAGTGGTGGTTGGATAGTTGCGCTACTTGTCATGCTATAAATGACAAGAACTTACTCACTGAGATCACAGAAGTGAAAGACACTGTGGAAAATTGCAATGGTGGTGAGGCAAATGTGACTCATGCTGGAACTTCAAATCTGGTGCTTTCTTCAGGTAAATTACTAACTCTGAAACATGTTAGAGTAGTACCTTTACTTAAAAAGAATTTGATATTTATGAGTTTACTTGATAAAGCTGGTATGTCTTTTTCAATTATGAATGGTAGAGTAACTTTATCTGTTAACTCATATTATTTCGGTTGTGCATTCATGGTTAATGGTATGTATAGGTTGAATTTAGATACTGATAACATAAACCATGTGAATTCTACTTTGATTGATCCAAAGTTGTTACACAATAGATTTGGACATGTGAATTACAGGAAAATGCAACATATAGCTAAAACTCACAACATTCCATTAAATACTTCTATTCGATTTGACAAGTGTGAAGTGTGTGTACAGGCTAAAATTACTAGAAAACCCTTTAAGTTGGTTTCTAAAAGTACACAACTTCCTGAGTTAATACATTCTGATATTTGTGACTTTAGAAATTATATTACTAAAGGTGGTCGGAAGTATCTAATAACATTCATAGAAGATTTTTCTAGATATTGTCATGTCTATTTGTTGAAATCGAAAGATGAGGCGTTTGAAAAGTCTAAGATTTTCAAGTCTAGAGTAGAAAATCAACTCAACTTGAAAATTAAGAGATTTAGGAGTGATAGAGGAGGAGAATATACTATGTCAAGGTTCAAGAAATTTTGTGCTTCAGAATGTATAATACTTGAAACCACTGCTCCTTATTCACCCCAATCAAATGGTGTTGCCGAGCGTAAGAATAGAACGTTAACTGAAATGTTAAACTCTATGTTACTTACAGCTGGCATGCCTTCCTCCTATTGGGGAGAAGCAGTTCTAACTGTTAATCACATCTTGAATAGTTTGCCGCATTCTAAGTTGTCTATGACACCTTATGAGATATGGCATAAGCACCCTTGTAGATATGATACTCTTAAGACTTGTGGCTGTATTACTTATGTAAGCATACTAGATCTTAAGAAACCTAAGGTGGGATCTAGAACCATTACTTGTGTACATCTAGGAAGTGCAGAAGACAGTGCTGCAAATAGGTTTTTAGTTCTATCTACTAACACAGTGATAGAATCTAGAGATGCAGTGTTCTTCGAAAACAAGTTTCTCAGAGATCAAGGCTTGAATGTTTCTGGATCTACAGATATGATTTTAGAATCTTCTGTAGAATCTGAAACAAGCCCTTCTGACACTAATTCCGCACAGTTGGCTATTGAACCAATTCCAGTAAGAGTATCTACAAGAGAGAGAATTCCCAAGAGTTTTGGTGAGGATTTTGTTGCTTACCATCTTGAGGATGATCCATTCTCCTATAAGGAAGCAATGAGATCTAGGGAATCTCTACTGTGGGTAGAAGCGATAGATGATGAAATGAGCTCTCTGCTGCAGAACCACACTTGGCAGCTATTAAACTTGCCAAAATGGGCTAAAGTTATAGGCTGTACATGGGTGTTGAAGAAGAAACTAAATAGTGATGGATTAATAGCCAGATACAAAGCATGTTTAGTAGCTAAAGGCTATAAAAAACATAGTGGAATAGACTATTTTGATGTTTATTCACCTGTGTGTCATCTATCAACTATAAGAATTCTTCTTGCCTTAGCATCTATTGAACACTTTGTAGTGCATCAAATGGATGTAAAAACAGCTTTCTTAAATGGGGAGTTAAATGAGGAAATTTACATAGAACAACCGGAAGGATATGTTATGAAAGGTCTTGAGGACAAAGTTTGTAAATTGAATAAATCATTGTATGGTCTTAAACAAGCACCTAAGATGTGGCATCTTAAATTTGACAAAGTGGTAAAGAGTTATGGCTTTCAGTCTAATTATTTAGATAAATGCATTTACCATCGTTCTATGTCAAATAAGATAGTCATCATTTGCTTGTATGTTGATGACATGTTAATTCTTGATTCCGATCATTCTATAGTGAGTGACGTGAAAGCTACTTTAGCTAAAAAATTTGACATGAAAGATCTTGGTATTGTTAATACCATTCTTGGTATGAAAGTAAGCTTTAAACGGCAAGTTATCTCCCTTAGCCAGACTCATTATATTGAGCAGCTACTTTCTACTTGAGGATACGATAAGTGTAAACCGAGTGAGACGCCATGTGATTATAATAACAGACTGAGTCCTAATGAAGGGACCAGCGTTGATCAGTTAAAATACTCGAAACTGCTTGGTAGTCTCATGTATGCTATGAGTTGCACTAGACCTGACATAGCCTTTACAGTTGGTATGCTGAGTCGTTTTACTAGTAATCCTAGTAAAGAGCATTGGGATGCCCTTGATAGGCTGATGAGATACCTTAAACGTACTAAAAATTATGCTCTCTATTATTCTGGTTATCCTCCAACTGTGGATGGATATTCTGATGCCTCATGGTGTTCAGATATTGGAAGTAGTAAATCCACTAGTGGATATGTATTCACTTTGGGTGGAGCATTGCATTGTCGTCTATGGAATCAGAACTTTTTGCTTTAGCCTCAGCCGACGAAGAGGCAGAGTGGATAAAGAATCTGATTATGGATATTCCTTTGACTCGACTAAAGATTAATTCTTTGAGCCTATTCTGTGATAATCAAGCAGCTGTCCAAGTCGTCAATAATACTCTCTTTAATTCAAAGAGAAGACATGTGAGACTGAGACATGCGTTGTTGAATTATCTGAGAGAACAATGGGTTATCACCTTGATCGATGTGAGATCGAAGGATAACATAGCTGATACTCTCACCAAAGGTATGTCTAAAGATCGATTATTCAAAACAGTGGGGGAATTGGGGTTAAAGACTATATAGGCAAGTCTTAACTACCATTTACTTACATTCTAAATGTGTGATTTGAATTATCGAATCTTCATTTATTAGCTACAATGATAAGCACAGTATATATGTTTCATCGATGTTCACAGTTGCTGACTAATTTGAAAAGGGTGAGTTGTCTCATTTCAGACTTGATGAAGATGACTTTAACCTAATTCAAATGTTCTATCAGGGAAACTTGTGTCATTCCAAACTTGATGATACAATTCAACTAAGTTGGACTATCCTTTTTGGTTAAATGATCTCATTCCAAACTTAATACTAGATTATTTGACTTTAAGGAATCAGTAACTGTGACATTCCAAATTGAAACATAGAAACAATTGTTTACTTAAGAAGCCTACAAGTCTTGTTCTTAATTGAAACTTGATATTACATGACTAGGTTATTGTAGGTGACTTGACTATTGGTCATGTTCTTTGAAACTAGACAATAGTTATTCTCCTACAAATAAACTTAAGTTGATGGCTCTTTGTAAATCACATTGTTTAAGTCTTGTTCATAATATATGAAACTGAATTGATGCTTATGACATGATATTATGATGTTTTATGACATCAATATATATTCTTCTCTACCTGATGGAATGTTGCTAAGTTTTATTCAAATGATTGAATTCATGATAATATGAAATTCATATTTGACATTCTACAGGGGATGGTAGAGATGGAGGAGAGCTTAATGAGTGGGATCCTGACCAAGATGACCTACTTGATGAATGAATATATATCATTTTGAGCATGTGGGGACTTGACAGTTTACTTGCATTTTGCTATTTCTATTTTGTGAACATTATTATGCATATATTGGTTATGAACTGAGTCTAAGATTTATTTTGGGGATTTGAATGAGTTTAGATTGAATCTAAAACTCCTAGTATTTGTTTTTGATTTGTTGCTCTAAGAACAGATTCATGCTAAGAATGATTCATTTATTTAGATTGCAAATGATGATTGAGTTTAATACTTTACTGCTGAAAACTCTTTGACAGATCCGAGTTAATTGTCTTGGACTGAATGTGGATGATTCATGTTTGTTTGAACATCACACTGACTACCTTATTGGATTGTGCTGTATGGTGAACATAGGAGGAGATTGTTGGATATATTGTTAATATAATCTAAAAATAATATGTTCACATACAAGCCCAATAGGTAAAAGTACGGTTATTTGGGTCCATATGGGCCGGAGCCCAATAGCTTATATATATAAACTCTAGGGTTTCCCTACGCTGGAGGTAACACTGTTGAACGTTCCAAACTTGACGTCTCTTGGTGTAATACTTCAAGCAACCGCTTATTCTCTCTCAAACCCATAACCTCCAACAAGATATACATGAATTCTAGATATACAAAAATTCAAGAGATACATAAACTCGAGAGATGCATGAACTAAAGAGATTTATGACTTGAAGGGCAACATCAATTGAAAAGACAGTATTTCGTTTTGCTCATTGTTGTTGATCTATTAACCCACCATAATCACAAATGGAGCTTCCTTTATTATGTGAAAAATAAACGAGCTGTGATTAAATTATGTTTGGAGCTTATATGAGTGTATGAAACCCAACTGGATTAGAGAATAGGATGTAGAATGGTTTTTTTAAAACAAATCCATTTGTTTGAAAAGAAATCCCAAATTCACTTTCCTATTTGGTTTTATTTATAGGCTTATTCACCTTCCTACTGGGGTGTCAAAATGGGTCCATGACTTATTTTCTAACTCATATTTTATATAAATGCATTGTATGTGAGTTATAAATATATAAAAACCCAACTAAAATAAGTTCAAAAAGTTTAATGCTGAATTATATGGGTCGAAAATGACTCGACCCATTTTCGACATTAAGTGGGTGCCCTAGCTAACATGAAGCTTTAACAATCATAAATGTAATAGATCGCAACACTCTGCCGCTCGCCTGCCTCCACGTTGCTCGCCTCCGTGGCCCGCCTTTGACGCTCGCCTCTACGCCGACTCCCCCACTCGCCTTTGACACTAGCCTCCGCGCCGCCTCCCTTGCTCGCCTCCGCGCTCACCTCCACGACCATGGCTAAGTCGAGGTGGTTCTCTACCAAAAATCCTTCCCGTTGTTCATCCGTTTCTCATTTCGTCTCTCTCCCCTCTTGTTCATTCGTTTCTCGTTTCTGCTTCCGTCTTCGTTTGAGGGCAGCAGCAACGGCGAAAAAGCTTCAATTTTTCTCTGATGGAGTTCGTCCTTATTATTATTTGTCTTATTTTCCCTCTGCTGTTTGGATCGTGGGCCATTCTTTTTCGTGTCGTTGTTTTCGGTGGGTCTCTCTACAATGCATCAAGAGGAGTAACATTTATAGTTTTGATGGAATTTGTTCATCTCGCTATTATTTGTCATATGAATATATATTTTATTGGTCAGATTCTTTATAAATATTTCAATCTATAGGTTTTTTAACAATTTTTATTTTATTTACTATTTTTTAATTATTTAATTTGCTTTTTTAAATTTGATTTGAAGTTTTTATCCATTTAGCATAGAACTTAAAGTAGGCATGGGTTTTCCTAGAATATTAATGGGTTTTAGCAATATGGGTCGGATATGGGTCACTAGATTTACACTATATAAATATGGGTTAAGATGGATTAAATGGGTCAGATCATTTCAACCCGACCTAACCCATTTGACGAGTCTATACTCGCTTTCCTTAGCCGCACCATGGGAACTCTGGAAAAGATGATTTGTCTGGAGAATTCTACCTCCAATTGAGGCGTTTTCTTCATGGAAATGTTCAACTATTTAAATATTAAACAATGTCTTTATTTAATAATTGAATTTTTTAGCATAGTTGACGGTGGTCTCAGTAAATCTCTCATGGTATTAGAGCGGGAGATCCAAATCTTTATTTGCCTCCCTAGTAACATATTGCTATGCTTTAATCTTAAGTCATAACTCAGCTATGCATAAGACAAGTTTAGAATATTTAGATATTCCAACAGAGAGTTGAGTATTCTAAGCTATGAAGTATTCTTTGCGATTTATATTGTCGAGTAATTACACAAGTCTAAACATTGTGGATTGAGAAACACTCTAAAGGGCAAGCAATTGTAACTTTGTAATTTTATGATGGATTAGTGGATTCTTTACGACTGGCTCTCTTATACATTAGATACCAACTCTCAAACAGAGCCATGTAAATCTTTCACACTGTTCCTCATTGATTTTTTTAATAATTTGGTTCTCTTGCGCTTGACTTACAAAATCTGTTAGCCTTCGTCATTTCCCAACAGTTGCAATGCCCATTGCCCTTTTTCTTTGAAAAATCTTCCCCAGAAATACTTTGCTTTGTCTCATATTTACTTCTTTTATGACAAGAAAGTACTTTTTAAAAAGATAAATTGGGTCACGAAGTACTTGTTAATGTCATGAACTAGATAAGACACGAGCTAAATATTGAGTAGCCCTTAGAATTTTTTTTTTTCTCTAATGTTTGAGAGACAACCATCTTGATTTCCAAAGCTAATCAAGGACATCGTGACATTGCCAACACCTAGCTCAACCGATAGACTTCGCTTTAAAGGCCTTTGGGCCTTGGCATGGTGTCTGACAAATTTTTTAGAGAGCTTTGGAAAGATGCAATTTCCAAATGTCTCTTTAGTCCAAGGAAGGTCCGAGAGAGCTTCGGGTTTTCATCATCTCCCGAATTGTACATTTTTTCTTCCAATTTTACCCTCGCTAAGCTTTCATAATTCTAGAAATGTCCTTACATCGTGGCATATTGCCGATAAAGGGCTCACCCTGCCATTCCCCTATTTACGTGTTTTTTTCTTATTAAAAAAAATTATTTACAAAGTGTGATTTTTCAAATATCATATAAACCATAATTGCTTCTCAATATACTTTTAAATTGCAAATTACCAAATAGTATTTGCAGTTTGAAAACCCCTTTAACGCGAAATCCTTTTTTGCATTTTTTCTAAAGACTTTTCCAGAAGCCCCCCAACCGCAACCTATTTTTGGACTCATGAATTTTTTTCTTTTGCTTCCAATAGTGAGCGTCTAGGATCAAACTTCACTGGACTCCCATGATGCCACAAGAACATTCTCATTACATGCGCGAGAGAGTGCAATTAATAACCTTGGGAGCACGTAATTACTTATAATCTCCTTTCAAACACATTACATCTTCTAGATAGATTGGCTTTCTACCCAAAGAGAAAACTATACAATAAAGCAAATGTATCAACATTATCATGCATGGAAGTTGACTGAGCTCCGTACATTAAGTTGTTCATAATGTTTGATCCAACTACGGTTTTTTTAGACGACTTTTGATGCTAACAATCGCAATTTACGCATGGAACAGCATAAGATAGCTCCACAAGCGTCGTGTCTATGTATGAGTCATACATCACATGTATTCATCGTACACTCCATCAAGAAAAAGTAGGCAGGAGAACCTCCTTCAGCAGCTGCTCCGAGAGTATCTGGCTTGTCCTTTCCGACGGGTGGAAGGAATCCCAGAACACGTACTTATTGGCGTCCGCGCACGTGAATGGATTCTGTTGATTGCACATGTAACTCATCTCGTACAATCCGGTTGCGCAACATGCCCTTTGTGTAACTTCGAACCCTGTCAAGATGAAGTTCGGTTAACATGCTTCACGGTCAACATCATGCAGCAATCGAAGCAAAAAATGGTCGAATGAGAGCCAGTGTTGCAATTTGATTACCCTTTGACCTTTGCTAGATATATAAATTTTTCAGCTAGTGATTTGACATGCTTTTTAAAGTACACTTTTGCATTCAAAGCATTTGAGATAGTCACAGTTGCGCCTGTGGGCGACATACTGGCTAGAATGAGAAAATAAAAAGGGTGATTTGGAGAAGCAGTGGAGGGGACCTCAAGACTGGACAAAAATTATAGACTTTAAGTACTAATGTCTAGTCACGAAGTCCTGGGTGTGTTCTATTTTGGTGTCCTTGAACGTTGACAAATCTTGCAATTAGGCCACCGAACCTTCATTAAAGTCATTCAATGTAGACTGAACTTTTCATTTCATTTGGAATTCTCTCATTCCGATCATCTTTTTACTGATTTCTTTTTTATGTTTTATTAAAGAAAAGTTAATGCGGTGTCGTGTGCCTAGCTGGAGATGAAATCCGCTAATGCGGGATCACATGCGCGTGAACTTAGGAAAAAAGAAAAAAAGGAACACTGAAAACTAAAAAAGAAACCGGACATCATACTCATGAGCCACGGGCACATCCAAAGGCAATGGCCTACGCATTGGCCGTGACGCGGACCGGTGGTTCAGTGACCCAACTACAAATACTTAATATCTGAAGGGGGGGAAAAGTCAAGAAAACTGCTGGGCCATGAAACTGTGGCAACAGTTACAGAGAACATGAAAGCGCTAGGCCCCCCACCCCCGAAACTCGTTCATTAATGCCTCCTGTGCACGTTTGGCATTCACGCTCGGCTCAGCCTTGGTCAGTGACTCAGGAGAAATATTGGTGGCCGTGCGGTTCTGGCTCTGGTCACTTGAACAGACAAGGACCAAAGGAGAAAAGAGAAAAAAAGATTGCCCAAACGCAAAGTCTTGATTAAGGTTTAGTTCCCATCGGGAGAAATCATGTGCTCTAAAGATGAAATTGCAAAGTTTCTTTGTTTTGCAGATATTACAGATAAAGGTGTATATAAATTTTAGATTCCTCTTAGATGATTTAGAAGGTTGTTCTTATCTTTTTACGGTGTGATGTCACGCTCCCTCGGCATAGTAGCATAGAAGTAGAAACTGTGATGTTTATCGAATCTTCTAATAGTATAATTAATGATGAAAATATAAAAAAAAATGATCTCAGTTTCTCGAATGCACATAAGATTGGTGTGTTCTAAATGAGATTGTAAGATAAACTTATAACCCCACAATAATGAAATCTTTGGAAAATAAGGCAAAGCATAAAGCATTAGCACGAGTAAAAATAAAATGGTATTTGTTGCAGTATTTCTTTTTATATAAAGGGGGTGTTTGAGACTCTGCAAGCAATTTCACTGATCAGCGCCGTGTATGCCAGTTTTCCTTTCCATGCATTCATCGGTCGTTAGTGACTCTATAAACGTGTTAATAACTTATGTGCTTGTGAAATTTTTTCTACCAAACCCGTGGTGGGTTGATGCACTTGTCAGTTGTCAGTAGACCTCGCATGGGCGAGCAGCCGCTCGGACACATCCGAGCCCGACAAACTGAAAGGGGTCAGCGAGCACACTCGACCTAACGTTAGAAGGCTCGGTCTGCCCTAACTTCCTAGGATCAGCCTTGGTCGGCCCGAACATCTCCTAGGAGATTTCAAAAAGAAACGATGAGCCTAAGCAACGTGCTAGTCCCGAAGGGCGTCAGAAGGTGCCTTCGGGACCGATCTGGTGCGAGCCCACCTAATTGATTAGCTCTACTTTGTAAGACCGGTGAAGAGGTAATATAACTCACCGAAGGAGGACGGCTTCTTGATCATCTGAAGGAACAGATCGTAGGGCTCCGACAGCACCATCCGCAGCCCCGGGAGGCGCCGTTTCATCCTCGCCACCGCCTTCCTCAGCTTGCCGTTATACTCCACGGCCACGTTGTTGTAGTCCTCAAGACACTCATTATGGCGGAAGAAGTTGGTCGTCCTCTCCAGCGGCAAGCACCCCATCGGGATCAGCCCCGTCAGCGACACCTTCCGGACGCCAAGGCTGTACAGCTTGGTTATAAATTCGGTGGCAAGGCCGACGAGGAAGTCCTCATACTGCCTTACCGTGAACTGGGACTGCCGGCCACCGGGAAGGGAGGAGTAGTAGTTCTCGAGGAAGTCGTTGGTGCCGACGCAGACCAGGTAGAGCGCCTCGGAGAGGATGAAGTTGGCCCTGTCCTCGCCAAGGTACGCCCGGAGCTTCTGCTGGTATTCCTTGTAGTACTCAATCTCCTTCCACATGGGGATCACGTTCTGCGAGAGAAAGCTACGACCGCCATTAATGAATGCCTCAGTTGGCCAGCTGGCGTCGGTGACTGTATGATGCAAGTTCTCGGGCACTGTAGTCCGTAGTAAATGAGAGACTTCTTCTTTGATTCCTAATGTTCTTATTTTTCTAAAATATCTCATCTTCCCAGACCAATACCCTAGCAAAACTTCTGCTTGCGACTAAGGTTTTCATCCATTCCTGGGGTTTTTATTTACGGGAAAAAGCTTAGCTGACCCTCATTTATATGACTATCCTAATTGTTTCCGTTTGTGGAAAAAGTGAAAATACTTATAAATGGACATGTAATGCAACATCACAGTACCCAATGTGTATTTTGTCAATAGATCTTTGACTTTTCGACATTTGTCGCCTTTCTCGCAGCAGAGGCTCAGATAGTTTTTTTGGGTGCTTGCACTATGCCCATTATTTCAGCTCTAGGAATCCATTTCGAATCATTGACATTGCAGTTCAGATACTTATTACGTATGGGGCAAAATAAGGGAAGGATTAGAAATCAGCCGGGAAATCTGCTATAGAATTTGAAATTTCTTGACCAATGACAGGAAAAGAATTCCGAAAGCTGACGCTGAGGATTAGAGTCCGCACTTACGAGGACATTGGAGGTGGCGTTGTCGAACCCAGTTCCGGCGGAGGCGAAGCAGACTCCGGTGGCAAAGTCCTTGATGCTGTACGCTGGGTCCAGGTAGGCCGGCACAGCCGGCTTGAGCCCGAACCCCTCCGAGATGAAGTCGGGCGGGATCCGGCCGTTGGAGAACCGCCCCGTGGCCTGGCCGCCGAAGAAATCCCGGCCGTATGGCAGGAAGTTGCTCTTCAGGACGGTGGAGATCGCGTTGTTGTTGCCTGCGTCGACGGATGAGTCCCCGAACACGATGATCGCCGGGACTGCGGCTTCGCACATGGGGGCGGCAGCGGCGACCACCAGCAAGAGCAGCAAGAAGGGCCTGCTGGGAAATGGCAAGTGCATGCGCGCCATGCTACGTATGTAATTTCCTGTTGAGGAATTGCTGAGTCTAGAAACGGGTCTGTGGTATAAATAGAGAGGAGGGAGGGATTGATAATGTAAGAGAAGCTTGGATGGAGAATCGTCCGGGCAAAAAAGTTTGGTGGGAGTATTAATGCAGTGGATTAATGGGCTTGGAGTTGCAGTTGCAGGAGACTTTTTGCAGTGATCAGTGATGGGGTGCAGCTCTCCCTCTCTCCGAGGATGATGATAGATTGGAAGGGAGTTACTCCACGAAAGAGAATGAAATGACAAGGAAGCTCCGTTAATTATATTTTAATCGGGAAATGAATAAAAAACGTCATAAATATATTTTATTGATATTAATTTAATTTTAAACATTTCTATCGAATTAATTTAATTTTAAACATTTTTCATATTTTTCCAATTGGATTCACCCGATCAATTCAAGTCAGAAATTATTACGTAGATGTCGGCCGCCATATGTAACATGATCAGCATAACGGTGGACTTTTTAAAAATATTTTTTAATAACTATTTTTTCCCTTCTCTTTTTGTTAGTAGCCAGCGAGGGTTGGCCTTTCTTGTGTGAGACCATCCATGTTAGTGCTGGCCAAAACCACATAAGAATACCGGTCTCCACGTCAGCAGTTTCTAGTTTATGTTAACTTGATTTTCTTAATTGGCAAAATATGAAAAAAAAAATTAGAATTAAATTGGTTCAATTGAAAGGTTTATGAATGAATTCATTTCAATGCAATAAGTTTATGGTTTTTTTTGTAATTTTCCTTATTTCAGCCATGTATAATTTGTGATATTTCTAGAGTTTTGTGGTTCATCCCCAATTTTTTCTTAAGGGCATTGTTAATGAGTATTTGAAACATGTAATTTTGATTGTTGATATACTGACGTAACATAAGAAATGTATTACACTGGGGATAATAATCTTTTCTTCATTTGGTGCTGATTAGCTTTTTAACAAAATCCTAATACTCACAAGATATGTTTCGATTTTCAACTGAGTATAAGATGAGAAAAATAATACACTGAAAAACTATAAAAAACAAAAAAAAATCTTATTTAATTGCTTAACATATAAGAAGTGACTGGATACTCGATTTAAAAAAAAAAAAACTCGACACAAATATAAACTCTGAGGAGTATGGTAACTCCTCGGTAGTGTGTAACTCGAAAATTATTTAAGTGATCATTTACTCCATGTGAGCTCTCGGTTCAAAATTCTTGCGATTTTGAAACACGAGAACTTTGTATTTAAACGCAAATTCCGTGATTGGATTAGTAATACCTCGTGAGCGGGATGGTACGGTAACTTTACATTAAAATCTAAGTAATTCTAGGCACATCATTTATTATGAGGAGACCCATATAACCGCCACCAAGATCACTGTTAGTTTTTTTTTAATTTTTTTTTTTTTGTCAGTCATACTCTTTTCCTATTCTACACTCACTCTCAGACTTTTGCCCTGCCTCTTGCAGGGCGTGGGAGTCGAAACCCACTCTTGAAACTTACGCGTCCCCACCCCATCCCCCTGAGAATGTGGGGATTTGAACCCCTCACCTCTCCCTTCCATGTTGGAAGGGTGGCCACTGGGGCGAATCCCCCAAATTTGTAGGGAGGGTGTTGCGATTGGCAATAAATGGCTGTTCAATTATTTTAATGGGCGATGTGGAGTATGATGTAACAATTTATTCTTCACCAGATCTTGTCCGGGTCGAGTCCGAAAATTTCCACGAGAGCATAAGGTCTGCGGACATAAAATGGGTTAAAAAGAGTCCAACCGAAAAGGTTATATTTGAGATATGCACGTGGAACGAGATTCTATGGCCATTTAACGCTAAAAAAATGACTTCGATTTTGAATGGGACTTGACAATTTCCAACGAACAAAGTTGGCTTTAATACGTTGCTTATTAATGAAGCCTTCCACGAAAGTCTTCTCCACGCCTCACCAACTTCATGTCTCGATCGACCTATTGAGTTTCCAACTTTTGTTTTCACGTGAGGCGATCACTGAGTTCACTTTCTATCCCACTTAGGAATGTTTCCAATCTAACCATCCAGAGACGATAGCATTCAACCTTTTAATGTTACGTTTGATCGTCTAAATTTCTAGTCATAATACTATTAGATATATGAAATTTAGGAATTTTGCTATATCCTATCAACTTACTGGTGATTCCAGTCGAATAACTTCACATTATATCATATATATTATTTGGTATAGATAGCATATTGTATAAACGAACCAAAATTTTTACAAACAGAGATATTAAAAATCTCTCACGACACTATTGCCCACTTTATTTTTATTTGTTTATTTTATTTTATTTTCCTATCTTTTTAAAATTAATTTTTTATATCTTTCTTTTAATTCAATCATTCTCTAATAAAATTTTATTTAAAATATTAAATTGTTTTAATATACCTAAGATACTAAAATACCTAAAATATGCAATAAATATATATTTATATTTATATATTGAATTTATATTATAAGATATAATTAAATTTGAATATATAAATAAAAATAAGATTAAACTAAAAAACTAAATTGTTGTAATTTTGTATTTCTTATATTAGAATTCTAATATTATGTATATTGAAATATAATTTTAATTTTATTAACTTAAAACATTTGTCATTCGAGAAAAATAATTTTTTTATTATAGATGCTAGAAATTCTATACATCTTTAACCCACCTCCTCAATTGGATAATTTTATCTTGTCTATATCTCATTTATATCCGACTTTATTTTATCTTGAGCATGCGCAAAACGTTTCGAATTTTATTTTAGTTGTCAAACGCAGCCTTCAGACTTTTTTCGGTCTTAAACCGATCGATACCATCATGAGGTTGCTGGGAAGGCAGTGATCAATACGGCTTTACCAAACACCGTTTGAATTGCACAGAAGACACCCGTCATTTGCGGGTAGAAAAAGGGGAATTAGTTGAGCTCATTAACTAAGATTCAATGCGCGAGGGCGAGAGCTTCCGTCGTGCATTGATGGGATCCCAGTTAAGTTGGTGGAGGGAGATGGGGAGTGTTTCTCCTGTGATAATTAGTCCAGCATACGAAGAACGGGAAGCGAGCACGAAATAGCAAGTGCCTGTCCATTTCACAAGTTTATAGTTTTTCTTCTCGTAGGGGAACCAGAATTCATTGTTCTTTAAAAGGCACTGGCCCATGAGAAAGAAGAACCGCTCTTATTTTCGATAAGTACAGCTTCCTACTCGTCTACTGGGTCCGGTTGCTTTCGCGAGGCACAGCTCGCACAAGCTGTCGAATTGTATCGATCCGTGGATCTCCCAGGGGCCACGTCGAAGCTTGTATGTTCTTGGAACGATAATAATGGCGACGTTAAGGGCACCGGTATGGATGGTATTCACCTGACACTTCAATCGGGAAAAAGGGTTGGAGAGGAGGCCTTGGCATTGTTATTTGGTCATCTTTGGGCACTATAATTTTAGTGCAGAATTCAAAAACACATTATGTCTCGTTGATAAATGCCTCGAGAGTACTCGCCATGATTGATTGATGAAGTTTTGTAATGTGATGAGTTTGATGAGTGACAGAAAGATTGACAATGGTTTCTCCTAGTTTAGCATAGGACTGTGCCGTACTATAACATCCATGCTTTCTCTATTAGCACAAAAGGGTCGAAACACTTATATGATAAATCTTGTTTTAGCCAAAGTTCACAACTTATATTCGTACTTCCATGGAAATCATTTTTAAACAAGATGGTTAATTTTCATTTATTTGGGAATTTAGGAAAAGTGATTTCTTTCTTATCATAGGGGAAGTTGTTTTCCTTCAATTTAATCTTGTTATTTTCAATTCATGGAAAATGTTTTCTGTGCATCAATTAATTTTTTGTCGTCCACATATCGTGAAGTTGGAAAGTAATTTTTTTTTGGAAATAGCTTCCTTCGAAACAAGTGAACCCTAAGGCAATGTTTGGTTGCTTGGACATAGATTGAGATAGGATTGGATAAGGTGGAATTGTTCGAATACAACATAAATATCAAGATGTGCTATCGACCGCGCCTGTGACTTCCTACGGACAAAGGCGGTCCAATCAAATCCAATTTCCAAATTTGGATTTGCATCTAAAAAAAAAATATTCTTAACTTAGTGTATAAGAGGACTGGCTAAACTAATTCATTTTTTGGATAGATGAGTATTGATGGAAGTACGAATGGTTTTGGTCCGACAAATTTCTTTTTCAGAGAATGTGTCAAATATGTGGAGGGCGGTCGCATCTCTTTTCATTTCTTATTGTACTTTTTGTTTTGTATTAGTCTTGTTATCAATTTATTCCTTTTCTGTATTTTTAAAATTTGAATTTCTTATAAGTTCCATTTTTTAAACAAAAAAATGAAATTCTCATTCTATTTAATAATTCTAATAATTAATAAATTGATTGCGAAAATGAGGCCTACTTGGGAAAAAAGTTGATTACAAAAGCATGTGCTTTGATGTTGCAGTGGGTCCTCCTTCATAAATGATGCTGTTAATTTGATGGGACACCGTACAATAAACTCATTCCACGTAGATGTGAGATGATTTAAGACATCTTAATTATCGTGAAAATATATAGAATATTATAAATAATTTAAATATATCTAATAGAAGAATTATCTAAATCCACTTTTTGATAAAACATACCCTTTTCTGTGTTGACGTTATAGAAGGAAATAACATTAACATATGCGTTTGTTTCGTAGTAAATTTATGATTTGAAAATTATTCATTTTTTAAAATGATCGCTTTTGTTATTTATAGAAATAAATAAAAGAAAAATATTTTCATCATCTATAAAAATATTTAGACACAAAGTATTGTAAAAAATGAAAATATTTTTCATTAACTATTCATTTTAAGTGATATTTTCAAGTTTTTATTTTTTGCAACATAGATGGATCTGATGAGCATGATTTACTAAATCTAATTTGGTACTCCTATTAGTCTTGAAGAGATTCATCAAGATTGTGTAGGGAACAGTAAAATCTGTATTTTTTTTTTTAATTATGCATAGCATCATAATAAATCTAATAAAAGACCGAGAGAGCTTTCCGAGCTCCGCGTGAAAAAAAAAAGTCGATGGAACGTAATAAAATAAAAAGTGTGTAACTAACATATTTGATGATTAATTGTGTTCCCAGATGATTCTGCCAAAGAAGAAAATCCCCTAATTTCCAAAAGAGGAATTATTAATTTCATATACATTTGTTTTTATGATTATTATTATTTCGCGTGCCGTGTTGGTCAAAACACGACCGTCGTGGACGGCGTAATATCTCTCTCTCTCTCCGAGCTCACGCGAGAGGAGGCAGCCGGAACGGAGCTCCGGAATCTCGCGGCGGCGGCGTTCTGGTTCTGTTCTCAAGCTCGCGGCTGCAGAAAGTTCGCCGATTGCGGAATTTGACGCGGTGGTATCGGCTCCTCATCGAGCAGTTTCGCAGGGAACGGTCGGGAGGAAGGAAACGATGGCGTTGCAGACCGGGGTTTCCAGCTCCAAGGTTCTGATTCTCGTCGGCGCAGGTAATGGCCTCCTCCGTTCCGCTTCCGCCATGTTCAATCGCGATCGCCGGCGATTCGATTGGGCCGTTATTCGCTCGCCGGGCGGATTTTATTCAGGATTCGCGTTGAAGTTTCCGACCGCCTCTCTCGGTTGATTTTCAGCTACGACTTGGTGATTTTGATTGGTCTTGAGCTTTTCCTTGAGGATTGAGTCTTCGGTTTCTGGTTATCGGATTCTATTTGTCAGTGTTAAGGTCCTGTATGCATCTTGCTGTAAATGAGTCGACGAGGAGTTCTTTGTTTTGTTCAATCGTTTGAAGGTTTCGCTCGGAATCCTGACAACGAGCTCTCTTTGCTACAGAGTGTTTTGTTCTGTTTGGTGAAGGATTGAGTTTTTGTCGCTTGTCTGACATCTGACCGATTAAGCAGTTCCGATAACCTCTGGCCACCTGTCTCCCTTGTTGTGCAACAGGTTTGACTGGTTCCATCGTATTCAATAGTGGACGGCTTTCGGAGCTCGTTGCACAGCTTCAGGAAATTCTGAAGGGTGTGGATAAGGCCGAGGTCTCGTCCAACAAGTTTGATAGCGCTCTTCTTGCAGCTCAGGTATTGCAGAGCTATTTGCTATCCTTGATTAACTTCGATTTTTGATACATTCGGTAGCCTCTAAAATTTGACAACAGAGTCTGTTTTTATAAGTAAGAACCGATATTCTAATCCTCATGCATTTGAGAAACAATTGTTCTTGGTGAATACTGCATGTTTGGAATTCTAATGTCGAGAAAATATAGAAGGATGAAACACATGATAGGCTTTGTAATAGGATCCTTGTTCTAACGTATGAGGATCATCTATTATATCTATTGAAGGTCATCACTTTCACTCGAACTGATAATGATAGTTAATGAAGAATGATAATTAAGATTATCTAGTTGCCGAAATCGACACTTTCCCTAAGCATATAGGGTTTACTTGGTTATGCTTAACTTAATCTCAGTGCATACAGTTGTGGTTATCATTAATCTTTCTTGATAATTTAATGAGCAGACCATGCACTCTCCTGGGATTCACATCCATCTCTTCTTTTTCTTTGACTGAAATGTCCTTTACTTACTGCCTCATTTCTCTTTGTGCCTTCAGATTAGGCAATTGGCACAAGATATCAAGGAGTTATCCTTGTCCGCTCCAATAACCATCTATAATGGGAACTCAACTTCAAGTGGTATGGACATATTACGCTATACTACATTGCAAAGCTTATATGGCTTGATGATTTCACAGCTTTTCTATTTACTGTGTCTAATGAAGGATTTTCGGTTTCTTGTTGTCTTTTCTAAGTAATCTTTACGAAACGAGTAAGTAATCTTTCCTCACGAACTCGGTACCTTGTTAATTTATTAGAGGAGCGTAATGAATTCTTACCAGCATGAAGTGCAGTTAAAAAGAAAATTCCTCTAGATCAAAAGATAATATTCATCTGAAGGAACCAATTTTGTCTCGAATAATTGATTTGAGTGAATGAGAAGTAAAGAAATTAATAGTCTATCATGATTTGTTGCCTAAAGAGAATTTCATGTAGAATTTGCTTTATCTGCTCCCAAGAATGCTCTGTGTCTAATCCTGGGTTTCTTTCTTGAGCACGATCTCTTTGGGATCACTAAGATTGAGAGAGGGAATTAGTTATGTTCCTTCTCAGAGAGAGCAAGTGATAAAAAATTTCATGAAAGAAGAGTGATAAGAGCAGCGATGCAGTACATTGGTGGTTTCATAGCATCTGCCAACTTCTTAATTTTCATTGCTATGTTGCTGAATATCAAAGTTAGGACTTATGATGTAAAGGTTGATGTGAGGAGATTTTTTCTGCATGCATTAGGCACTGTACTTTGTACTGGGTTTTTCCTTGACTCAACATTGTAATCTTCCATAACTGTCGATTTGAGAGGAATAACTAATGAGACGTGACATTCTCCTGGAGATCGAAACAGTTTCCACTTTCCAGTACTCTGACAAGAGGATTCGATGCACAATTTCCAAATCTCCGTGTCCAATCCTGAGGTTTAGCTGCATTTTTAGGGAGCTGCTTGCTAGAATTGTACTTGCTAAGTTTTTGATTTATACTTCAACCGACGGCTTCATTTTGACTGCAAATGGTAGAGCTGCCAGTTGTTAAATGATTTATGGCTTGTGTAAATTATGTGATAATCCTGAGGGTGAAAAAGGTTTGTATATGTTTTGCTTTTGTGTTTCAATCATCTGGCAGCTCTGGCTTTTTACTTGTTCGTAATTTGTTATTGCAATATCTCATGTTAGCATCAAGATTGCTTGTTTGTTTATGGATACTTTTTTTGTTTGTGATTACAGGGAGTTATGCTTCTTACCTAGTACCAGCTGCTGCACTTGGAGCAATGGGGTATTGTTACATGTGGTGGAAGGCAATGTTTTTGACCCATACTTGACTTACAGTTTTTGATGCCTAAATATTACCGATTTGTGTTCCTCTGCACTCTTATTATTGCCGACTACTGCTACAAGGATATGTACTGATATAAAAATGGACTTTACAGGGCTGGTCATTCTCTGATGCCATGTTTGTTACGAAGCGCAATATGGCAAATGCTGTTGCAACTGTGTCAAAACAATTAGAGAATGTGTCTCAAACATTGGCAGTAAGTCAGAGATGATGTTAATCTATAATTACTCCTTTCAGATTCTTTTCGAGCATGTTTGATATACTATAAGCATCAAATATGCAGACAACAAGGAGGCACCTATCAAAGAGGCTTGAGAGTTTGGATTGGAAGCTTGAGGAGCAAAAGGAGATATCCCAGCTTATTGCAGATGATGTAAGGAATTCTCTTTCTAACGGAATGTGTCTACATGCATCCGGATGACACACCCAACCTCCCCCCCCCCAAAAAAAAAAAACCAGCTCGATAGTCAATAGTCAGTACAATCTTCTGCTTGCACGTAGTCAAGCATAATCAGTTCCCCTCTTTGGGTGCATAAATTTGGTTGCCACTGCAAAGCAAGATGCATGATGCATTGTCCTCATCTTTACAAGTATGGATGAGAAAGATGTTTCATCTGGTGCAGAACTTACATTTGGTTGATATCAGTTATGCACACATGTACTTGCTTACCTATACCTGCACTATTGCAGGTAGATGACGTGAAGTTGAACCTATCTCAAATAGGACTCAATGTTGAAGTAATCCACCAGATGGTTTCTGGGTTGGTAAGCTTAAATTTTGACTTATGTTTTTGTAATGATCCAGCTTTCTTGACTTGCTGGAGTGAAAGTTGGAACTTGCTTGATGTTGATTTTTTATTTTGACAGGAAGACAAAATTGAGCTGATCGAGAGCAAACAGGTGAGATTTTTTAACATATTCATGCACCTGTTATAAGAAGTGCTGCTCATAGTTCTTGGAGTTGATTGACTTTAATTGGTCTGTTGATTTATGCAGGATGTTACTAACTCTGGTTTATGGCATCTCTGTCAACTAGCGGATGGTTTTCAAGATGCCCAAAAGAGCAAAAAGATTAAGGTCAGCCTGCTTCGAGCTGAAAAAGAAAGAAAGAATAACCCTTTGAATGATATTTAGATGTGGATTTTGTATTATTGACAAGTGAGGAGTGACAAATCTCGTGTGCATGGAGATTTATGCATCTAGTTTTCTCCTTCTACATTGGCAGGATGTCAGTGGTACACTAGCCAACAACTTGAGATTGCCATATGAGGAAACTTCTGCAAAGGTATGATCTCAAGGATATATTGTCCCTTCTTTTACTGTGGCTCTCTAATGATTTGCATGGTTCTGTTAAAACTTTCAGGGGCTTCAATTCATTTCCGAAACAAATGGATTGAGTGACACTGAAAATTCAATCACGAGTGCGAAGCAGAATGATGACAGTCTTGTAAAGGAAAAGGTTCCAATTACTATACGCAGAATACACAGATCTTATCCAGTTGGGATTTCATTGGCTCGGGGAATAATCTGAAACATGTGGTCCTTTTTATTTTTTTGGTCACAATATTTTTTCATTAGTTACCTGACTCACCTCTATTTTTGAGTCCCGGAATGTGGGATTAGATTATCAAATTGATAGGTGCATCCGATTGCTTTGGTACGCAGTTATGGCCACTTCATTCTGCTCAAATATTTGCTTGATTTCATTTGTTGTGTCAATAAGCTTTTAGTCGGCTGTAAGTGAAGATGACGCAACTACATTATTGTAAAGTTGTTGATAAAGGGAGCTTTATTTCTGTCCCTTGTTTCAGTTGCTGCTCTGACTTTTTGTCACCCATTGTTAGTTATCATATTAACTTGGGGGAGATTACCACTAGGTCTGTGCAATCAATTTGGTTTTGTCCGAGAACCGACCGGACTGCCTTGAAAGCCGGTCGAGTTCCAAAAATTTGGATCCGGTTGGAACTGTTCCAGTTCCTGGTTTCAAGTGAAGAACCATCTTGGAGCCGGACCGAATTTGGAATTGATTTTATAAAACCTAAAAGTCCTGGTTTTTCTTTTGGCATTTTTTTTCTTTCTTTTTCTTTATTCTCTCCATCCTCACTTGGACACTTCTCGATTCTCTCTCTCTCATTCGCGACTCACTCTCTTTGTTCGCTCGTGGCTTGCCCTCCCTTGTTCAAGTCTTGTGACCCTTGCTCATTGCCGACTCTCCTAGTCTTGCTTGCCCTCGTTCATCTTTTATTAATTTGCTGTAAACAATGAACAGAGAAGGAACAAAATGAAAATAAGTTCTTGGGAAGACTCTCGAATCAGATTAAAAAAATTATGATAGATTTCAAGATTGGTTCCACGGTAAATGGGATAGGGTTCGGGTTCCATGAATTATGAATCAATTCTATCATGGTAGGTTTCAAGTTTCAAGTGTGGAACTTACTCATCTTGAAATTGATCACTTATAATTACTATCCAACGATTGTTTCATTTCCTCTCCATTATATCATTTATACTCGTCGCATTCTTGTTTTTCATCCTAACATCCCATTTAACGTTAGTTTATTTGAACTTAGGAAAACAAAGTCGCAACATGACTGGTCTTCCAACAGTTTATGATGTCTATCTCATGCTACCATTATAAAATTGAAATTAGAACTTGTGAATGGTTGAATGATACAAGATGTATAGACCGAATATGTTTCTGACTATTCCCTATTACGATGGAGAGATGGTTCACCCCTTTACAACAACTCTAGCACTCAAAATCAACATCTATATGATCCCATCAGACTCAAAGTCGAGGCTTGGCTGATCTTGATGAAGAATCGATCAGGCATCAGATGTATCATCGGCCATGCTAATTGCTTATGTGCTGTGAAACGCCTTGTAAATCAAATCTATCGAAGCCGGCATCTTGTACTGCGAGAAAATGTTGCAATTCGCCGACTTCATCTTACACGGAAGTGACAACAAATTCCAGTTACAACGTGGGCCTCTTACTTATTTTAATTTCTTATTCTGAGAGAACATTATATTTTCCCATAATTATCTTGCCAAATGTATGCAGTAAAGCTGAATGATCATAATGTACATTCCCATCCACCAAAACTCGATCAAATTTTTCGAGTCGACGATTGGTTGGGGAAAGGCGGGATAGAATTTGGGCCCGGCCCGGCCCGGCCCATATTAGACCACTCCGAAACCGACTTGGCTTCCTCCTCTTCGCCACGGAACGAGCCATCGCGTCTGAAGAAAGCATCTCATTCACGGCCTCTCGCATGGGCTGGCTATAAAAACCTAGGGCTCGGAAAAATCCTCCTGCGCACGCACTCCGACTTCGCGTGGATTCCCCAAAATCCTCTCAATTCACTCGCAGCTCGCAATCTTCTCTCGAACAGGTACTCCTCTTCGATCCTCGATTTCTTCGTGCTTTCCTCTTTTTCGAGCTCGGGACGCGCTTCCGATCGATCGAGCGCGGCCGGTTTAGGTATAAAAAGTCCTCCTTTTTGTTCGATTCGATCCGCGTATCGGATCGCGCGATTTCGTGTTCTGTTTCGATTGATCTGTGTCGACGGGTGATTGAGTTCTGGGTTTTTCTTTGGCGTGTCTCAGTTCTTGAGGGGAATCCGTCGACATGCCGAAGAACAAGGGTAAGGGAGGTAAGAATCGGAAGAGGGGAAAGAACGAGGCCGACGACGAGAAGCGGGAGCTGGTGTTCAAGGAGGACGGGCAGGAGTACGCCCAGGTGCTCCGCATGCTCGGCAACGGCAGGTGCGAGGCCATGTGCATCGACGGGACCAAGCGGCTCTGCCACATCCGGGGCAAGATGCACAAGAAGGTCTGGATCGCCGCCGGCGACATCATCCTCGTCGGGCTCCGCGACTACCAGGACGACAAGGCCGACGTGATCCTGAAGTACATGCCCGACGAGGCCAGGCTGCTCAAGGCGTATGGAGAGCTCCCCGAGAACACCCGTCTCAACGAGGGTATCGCCGGAGGTCTCGAGGAGGACGAAGAAGGGCCCGGGGACGACTACATCGAGTTTGAGGACGAGGACATTGATAAGATATAAGCTGTTTTGTTTGCTGATGAAGCTTGGTTGAATTAGTTGGGATGTTGCATACTATTGAGCTGTGTTTTAATGTAGCGATTGGCAAAAAGTAAGATATTGCGCTATAAGTGGATCACAGATGTGGGTACACATATGTAATACTGGAATTATGCATCATATTTCGTAAATTTTCTTGTTGCGCAAGTGTTTTTGCTTTAGGGTTCTATGCCTAGTACTGTTTATTAAGGATTTATACCTGCACCTCTCTTGCTATCCTCTAGTTCTTTCCATGTCATCGGTCTTCAAGCTAATGCATTTTGGTGTTAGCACTTAAGTTGTGAGATCAAAGGTCTGTACTTGAAGAGGGACATCAATCCCTTTGACAAAGGTATTGATGCTTCGGGGTCGTGCCTTAGGGTGTCTTGATCAAGGGGATAAGTACTTGGGAAAAGGAGATTCGTGGGTGCAAGTATTCATTGCCTATATGTTAAGCTTAGGGAGTTGGAAGGCAATTCAGCTGGTGATGTGGGCTGATTTGTCTTTTATTCTTTTTCGGGTCACAGAGATGAAGTGAGCTAATTGCAGGTTCATGGGCGCTACTGGAAATAGGAAGTGAAACAGTCTTGAGGATGGTACATCCATCATTTGCACACACGATAGTGCTAATTTGACATGCATTAGTTGGCTATCCCCTGCACTACAGTAAGAGAAATGATAGTGTTGTAATGTCTTGTGCCTTTACCTTAACAGCAGGTACTGGCCAAAGAGGCATTTCAATGCCGCGAGTATTTTCAATTACATAAGTTGATTCAGACTTGATATCGAAGTCGTTAGAACACTCATGAAACTCATATGTCTAGCAAATCATATGATAATGCGAAAGCATTTGATTCATACATTTACAGAGGAAATTCTGGCAGGCATGTGACAGTCTTAAACTGCTATATTTACTGGATGCATTAACTGACTTGTCTTGCTGGGTTGATTGGCCAGCAGCAGGACGTGGCGTTGTGTGCATTTTGTGAGGCGTTTTGCTAGGATTCTGAATCATGGCATATGATCTCATTCTTGCTCTCCATTTGCTGCTTGTGCTTTCTGTCTGTTCCACTTCCAACATCATCCGATGAGTCTTCCCTAGATACCTGAAAAATTTGGTGTTACTTGGCAGTAAGTTATATTTATATTGCATGAATCTTCTGACTGCAAACAGACCAACCAAACTAGTTCTGCTACTTGGTTCCTAAATTGGTGAACGTTTTGGGGCACACATGATCGCTTTGCTGTATAAGTGCCTTATAAATTCTTCTGCGCTGAGACTCGAAAGAGTTCTACCTTTGCATCTGCCTTTGGACATTGTTGGCTCGGCACTGTTTTCCGTCTTGATACACTTCTCTTGTTAGTAGCTTTAGGCCTGATCCTAGTTGGCTTTAAGTTCTTCCCAACCCCTGTACCTCTAATTGACAAGGCATCGAGATGGACAGATACTTCGTTGGATCCGCAACTTTCGATTTCTTCTCCCGCTAAATCAAGCAATATTTTCTTGACTCTATTCCTTGGCGGAATTTGCAAGTTCACATGACTTACGACTGATGGGCTCTCTAAAACACGAGTTGCCATCCATCTTTCGAGCCAGCTCCAACTCATGTTGGGTTCTCTACCTTCTGTTCTTGTTTGCCTCTTCTTAGAACAAATCCTTAGCTACAAGCATGCAGATCGTTATATAATGGAGCCCGGTTCTAGTTGTCAAACCATGTTTTCTTAGGTCGGTTGGATGTACCTGTTGGGAGAATGCATATGCCAGAGCTCTCTCCCGCCTGGTTGTAGCTTCCAGTCTGCTTTGAATCCTCATTTTCGATATGTTGCTACTTACTGTGCTATCGTCCCACTCTTCCTGCAACATTGACGCACACAGAAGTTACACAGTGAAGGTACAGTCGTAACTTTCGAGATTATTGTTGGAGGTTCTGAAGCATGGTTTTTGCTGTCCCACCATATGTTGGGTAGAGTCGGGATCAGTTTCGATTCACTTCTAGAGTACTGGAACGTTGCTGTGTGGAAGGAACTTCTGTGGTCCGTCAACACTTAGACGTGTTTACCTCGTTTGATTTGGAAATATATTTTCACGTTGATAAAAACTGGTGGAAGATGTTAATATCAGTGTTCATGTGTATTGAATTGTAGAGGAAAAAGAGTTTGGTTTCTCCATCTCAGGACGTTTTTGTCACTAATTGAATTTTAGGATCAAGCTGAAGTGGGAGAGATATAAAATGATGATCTTGGTAAAATGATCTCAGCCGTTCGACAGTTTCAGCCTGAATTGGCGTGCTTTGCTTTTCAATCTAATGGTGAAAATCTGTGGAGGCACGGTCCCGTGAGGGACCATAGACTCACCCAAGTAAAATGGCCCATTTAGTGCCAAACATTTATGGTGAAGTTTCTGGCTGTTAAGGTGCAGGTATGTTAGAAGTAGCCACTGTGGCCACGAATTTTACCTTTGGCTTTGAGACTTGAGTTCTGTGTTTGTGCTTCTGGTGACTGGTAGCCAACTCCTCGCCTTGTACTGCTAATACTTGCACAGAATTTGCTGTTTGAACTTCCAAGGATGTACCGATGGAGTCCTTGCTTGGGCTCTCTGCTGCCGATACTGTACATTGCTCGCTCCTGCTCACTGATATATCTTCCACGTTCTTCCGCCTAGCCTGAATTTGTGACGCAACAATTGTTTTAGCACTTACAACGCAAATGGCAATTGTAACTAACTTATCCTAATTGACACTGCTGATGAGTAAACATTAATTCAAGATAAACTTTGTGTGCTAGTGGATTGTATCCTGGAATTTGATATTGTGGCCTACCAGGAATCTTCGGAAAGCTGATTGAATGATCATAGCTGCATCCTCTTCATGGAACAATCTGGACATTGAATTCTTTCGCTTTTCTGAAAAACTTTCGTTCTCTCCATTACTTTCGATGTCCGGTTCAGTTTCTACAAACAGCGGACTAATTGTGGCTCCATAGCTCTTGACAGAAGCCGAATCTTCCTCCGCCAGAACCGAATTGAACTCATCACCGCACAGGTACGATCTCACAACGCTCCATCTCCTCCTCTCGGCCATACCACTTCTTGCCTGATAGAATCAAACAGATCGCAACCAACACAAGTTACCAACATGATCTTAGCAGGGAGACACATGTCCAAGGTGAAGAACATACGTTGGTCTCATGCGGACCGGAGGGTCGGCTTCTGGAGAAGACACTCTTCACCAGCTCCCCAGTGAGACCCATCTTTGATCTCCACCCACCAGCCGCAGAGCAGGAATTCTCTAATGAGTCTTTCCCGGAATTACACAGAAGCTTGTGGAAATGATGAGAGATCTCTGAGATATGTAGCAAGAACCAAAGTACAGAGAAGCGGAAAAAGTAAGTGAAATCTTTCAGCATGCGATGTGATTGCTGGGTGATCAGTTCCTTATAAAAATGGGATGATTAGTTAATCTGCACATGTGAGCTGAGTACATATGCAGGGCAGAGCTTTCTTTCTGTGGGGTTTGCCTGTGGAGCAAAACTTTAGAGCTGGACTTGAAGGACCCTTTATCGTCGAGATATAGATAAGGGAAACTGGAAAAAGCGAGAGGCTGAGTTAGCAAAGGATGGATGGATCCGAGACGGACATATAATTCGGTTTAGCTTTTCTTTTCTTTCTTTCGTGGCCAGTCGCTTTGTGCACATGGCTCTCGCCCCCATTGGCCTCCTGGAATAGTTCTTTGCTTGGTGGGGTGGCTACGTCTGTCGATTCTTGCTTCTTAAGCCTCGTTCCCCGGCCGAGTCCATCCGTTTCCTATCTCGGGTCATTACCTTCGGTACTCCGGTCGATCATCGTCAGGGCAAGGGAGCAGGAAATGGTCCGGAAGTGGGCCTTTGTGTTTTGATTCATTAGTTCTTCCATAAATATTGTAGCGTGCGATCTGAGTACATAATTCGAGTATAAAATTAGTTGTACTTGCGTCGTGAGGAATTGAACTGGTGTATGATGCGTCTAATCCACGCACATGCCTTTGTCCCTTAGTGACTCGGCCGATCAAGAGTGCCCGGACACCACCGAGATCTACAAGGAAACAGAGGAGGGAAAGGGCAGAAGCGGCAATGACGGGGAAGAGCTAAGGAAGGGGGCAAAAGAGGAAGACTAATGTTTTTCTTTGTCGGCGGATCCCTCCTCCGTCATATGTTAAATCACGAGAAAGGACCCGAATTTTGTCTCGGCCCTGTGCTGTTTCGCATGCCTTGGCGTATTGGCCAGGCTAAAATCTGTTCTGCGCCACCCAAGTGAATAACATGTCGAAGAAGCTAAAGCGAACCATAACGGTGACGGTGAGGCCGGCAAGTCTTGTTCTGTCGAAAAACATGAATTTCAAACCGTTTCTTTGCTCATCAAATTATTCATGAAATAAGTCACCGATAGGTATTTAGTCGTTTCGTAAATTTTAGAGTGGGTTTGCTTTGAGTTATGGTAACTTCGCTTTCCTAGCAAAATCAGACTTTTTTTGGGAAGAAAACTAGCTAGGATTAGGAATGTGTGTATATATACTGTAACGTAGCTGGACATGATCGAGGACGTTTTTGATGACTTGCCCACAATCCCAAATCGGCTCAACAAGGCCGACCATAATCTTTTGGGCCATTATTTTGGTAGGTCGTTGCTTTATAGGCCCAATAGGTACTTGGACTCGAAAGGCTAATCATGCGATGGCCACAAACATTGAGGGAGGCCGGGCACAACGGGGAAGAGGGAGGAGGAGCTTGGGGTGGGGCTCGGTCTATCAGAATATTTAAATAATAAATCACGTCTTTATTTAATAATTTAAATTTTTAGAACACTTAGTAGAGATTTCACCAAATCTCACAGGTGCCACATACGAGGATGTGAAAAAGTCCAAAGTCTAACATTGAGCGAAGTAGGGCTTGAGAGAGCCCGAGTCTGCATCTAATGAAGGGCCGTTGGCTCGCCCTTTGTGCATTGCCTCTAAGTCAATTATTTTCCTCGACCCCATCGAAAAAAGGGTTGCGACAGTTTTCACATCATTAAAAAGGGGATATTGTTTAAAGAGAGCTTCTGATTTGCGGAGAAAAAAGAGAAGAAAAGAAGGCAAGCCACTCTTCTTTACATTCGGACCACATAGTTCCCCTCTATCCCTAAGCCTGAAAATGTCCAACTTTTGAGATATGAAATAGGAAATTGACACCTGACCTCTTTATTTATTTATTTGTTTGGCTTCCCTTATGATATATTACTACCTTGCCACTCAAAATTATTATGTTTAATGATCACATTTGATGTGGCAAATAGTTGCAGTTAAGTCTGGAATCTCAATTCAATGGGAAGGGGGACGTTTTTCTTTTAATATAACTAATCAAGAAAATAATTTCCATGTAAAAATTAGTAACTTGAGAGGATTTTGTGCATAAAATCTCCCTATGCGTCAAATTAAGTCAATATGATCCACCGCATCAGTAGTTTTATTCATTTTTTTTTTATTGAAGGCGAATTCTTTTTCTTTGATATATTATTTTGACGCATAACGGATTCTTTGCATGATTATAAGGACTCGTGATTTTTATATAAAAGTAATGATTTTTTTTTTCAATTATGTTCTATTTTGTATTATTTTATCAATATCAAGTCACTGAATTTTTTATTAATTTAAAATGAATGGAAATTCTCTCGTAAGTCTTAAAAACAACCGTTCTTTTACCTAAAAAAAAAAAACCTTTCTCGTGATATTACTGGGAAGGCCAACAAGTTCTGGCTTTTTACAACTTGCCCCCAAACAGGCACAAACCACTGCCAACTTGCCATACTGATCTACACAATCAGAACAACTCTCGAGCATAAATCAACGAGTCAACCAGCCCAATGCAAGAATACTTCATCAGTTAAAGCACATACAAACCGAGGTTTTTCGGCTTACCCAACGCTAAAATCATACCCATGTCCATAGAGCCCTTAAGAGTTTAACTATCGTAAATACTAGGTCCAAAAATCCCCGATTCGATTCATCCTATTTAAGCAACAAAATTTTCTGGAAAAATAGCTTTACGAGAAGCGTAAAAATTACTTCCGAGAAACAGAGCACCGAGTGAAGAGTAATGACCATTCCACAGACATCTAAAGCGCTCGCCTAAAGCAGAAACGACGCAACATATATATATATATAAGCTTGTAGATGAAGATATAAAATCGTGTGGATTGTTGATGTGGGAAAAGCCCAGGAGGCCATCATCGCCCAACCCAATCAATCGGAGAGAGACTCTGACCACGGGCAGCCTTCATCGGAGGACGGGACAGACTGAAATTACGCAGAGCCGCCAGCAGCCCAAAGTGACGGCGGCGGGAGGGTGGCTCAGTCGCCGTTCGGGAGTCCTCGCTCACCTGCTCGAATTAGATCGAGTAGTGCCTTCTCTCTTTCACTAGGGCTCTAGCCTCTTGCCCTTTTTTGTCACTCCCTGATGCAATTCAACACAAAACTAGGCAATTGCAATGAAACATAAGATTTAATTCTGTATACTGAGCGAAATAACGATTGCAATGAAAATAAGAGTCAATGTAAATGAAGCAAGCAATAAAAATGAAGATGGAAAGGAAATGGGGTTTTTTTGTGTATTCTAGAATATTGTTTAGGGCGGGCAATATTGTAAATGTACACTCTTTTAATAAACATGGGTAGTTGGTAGATGAGGAAATACAATATTCACCCTTATATTAAGGATAGATGTATAGTTATGATTGAGCATGTATTTATATTTAAAGAGTTGCCTCCTCATTTTTATTATCTCGATGGATATTCAGAACTTTCTCCGTAAAGTTTTTCTCTCTGAAGATCTTTGTGAGTGTGAGCAATTAAGGATTACTTGGGAAGAAATTCGTAAGACCACAAACGCTAAATCAACTGGCCCATAACACACAGTTCCATGAGATCAAGGTTTCATTGCAATAGCCATCAACCATAACTCCCTCACAAACTTATGAAATAAATTTAAACAAATAGACTAAAATCATTTCTTGGTCAATAGCGACTTAAGAAAAATGTTTTCCAGCCAGAAAAAAGAGAGAAGTAAAAGGTGAAGAAGAAGTGCATGCTTGTTTTCATTCAATTTAAGAGATCATCTCCCATGTTGTTGTCGTTGCTGAAGTGAATAATCACGATTCACATCCTCACGTACGTAAGAATTGTTTATGCACTCTTTATTATCTCAGTCATTAGACCCCTCTCTCCTTCAAGTTCTCATTGTGCTCTCTCTCCTCTCAAGTCTCAAGTCCCAATTGGAGAGCAACGAAAACCACAACTGTGGGCTTATCAATACATGAGTGCTAGAGTTAAACGTGTGGATCATTTGATTGGAATGAAATTCGGAATGGGTACACTTGACGATATGAATCATTTGAAAAATAAGCATATTCGTTCTGTAGCGGATCTCTTACAAGATCAATTCGGATTGGCTCTGGTTCGTTTAGAAAATGTGGTTAAAGGAACTATATGTGGAGCAATTAGGTATAAATTGATACCGACTCCTCAGAATTTGGTAACTTCAACTCCATTAACAACCACTTATGAATCTTTTTTCGGATTACACCCATTATCTCAAGTTTTGGATCGAATGAATCCATTGACACAAATTGTTCATGACGTTCATGGTTGAATAGCATTACCATTTCATCTTTTATACGATTAGCTTATATTTGAGTATATATTTTTACCAATTTACGTTATCATCATAGTCCCCATTAGCTATCCATGTCTCTCATTCTATAAATTACAAGACAATCCCAACATTTAAATTACTCATGTAAGACTCACCGGTATCGAATTTTAGGAAATTTAAGTACAAAAAAAGTTTAAAACCATTGACATAGATACTAGCCGTCTTACATGGCACGTTGGCGAAGACATGAGCAAATTATTAAAATTTTAGAAAACCTGAATTTTTTAATTATATCTTTGTTTTTTTTTTCTTTTTCTTTCATTTCTTTTTTTTTTCCCGACTGTGGGCTGACCAGGGTGTTGCAGCCCTTGCCAACGGGGGCCTCTGGCCCTCATCGGACATGGCAATGGCATCAGGCCCTCGTCCAGATCCAAGGGAGGATCAAGTTTCTCGTGTGATTAGTAGAAGACATTTAAACAAGAACCTCAAGTTATTCCCGATTTAACTTATACGCTTATTCGTGCATCAAGCCATGTGATTCGGTGAGGATACAATAGCGATGGAGAGATCTAATTCGCTTCCAGCATATGGAATGAGATGCAAAGGATTTCATCCCCAGAGTCATCAAAATGCAAAGATGAAAGCTTCGACATGTAGATTAACAATTGAGTTGATCGATGAATACAGAGTTTACGGAACAAACCCCCGAAATCTTATCAAATCTACAGGCAAGCTCAGTCTCTTCCTCAGTCCCAAGCACCCATGCACAGACAAGCTTAAGGAGAGAGCTAATCTAATATTTTACAAAGTAAATGAAGTTCTTGACTTGTGCATTTTATCATTCTGAGAAGCTGAAGGAGGCAGTGGAGAGGAGACAGCTGCACAATAAGACGACGCGAGTTGGGCTAGAGCAGGCACCGCACCACCTGCATGTTCCCCGTGAGACCATTAACTTTAAGATGCTTGCACACTTTATAAAGTAACATAAGAAAAAAAAAAATACACTCAGGATCTGCTCGTTTCACGAAAAATACCATATTTTTGAAAAATATTTTCTAATAAGTCATTTTTCAAGAAAATAACTATATTTTCTGGTATTAGGTTGAAACCTGAAATTTGAGTGGGAAATGTTTTCCATTGTTTATTATCTAATTTGATTTTTTGGGAAAAATTACCAAAAAAAAAAAAGTTACATTTTAATAATATTTTTAAAAAAATTGAATTTTTAATTATTTTTATTTTTTGCTTTTTTTTTTCCTCCCTCCTTCCTCCTCCTTCCTCCGTCGCCGTGTGCCTTGATGTGGCCAGTTGCTCGACGGCTGACCAAGACGCAATCGCCAAATCCGGCGAGCTCAAGGCTCGACCGATCCACATAACTCTGGCTCGCTAGATTTGGCAAGCTCGCAGCTTGCCCAATCCAAGCGAGCCCGAGCTCTGCCGAAGCCAGCAAGCTTGTGACTCATCACATCTGACGAGCTTGAGCCTCGCCCTCGTCAGATTTGGCCTTGGGCGAGGCTAGAGTTCGCATGTGGCCAATCGTCAACCACTGTCGTGGCCAACGATCGGACAAAGAATAAGAAAAAGAAAAGGGAATAAAAAGGATAAGAATTAAAAACTCAATTTAGAAAAAAAGAAAAGAAAACATAAAAATAAAGAAGAAGAGGGAAAACAAAGAAAATAAAAAATAATTTGAATTTAAAAAAAAAAAAAAAGGAGGAGGAGGAGGAGGAAGTGAGGGCTTATAGGGATGTGAAATAAGAGAGATCAAGTGAGAAAAATGTTTTTCACTTTTCAAAAGTGGAAAACATTTCCCCTAATTTAGAAGACTTTTTTTTTTCTTTATGGAAAATGTATTCCCCAAGTAATTTATTTTCCATGTAACAAATATCGAAAAATTTAGAAAACATTTTCTCAGAAGTTATTTTTCATAAAACGAACGAACCTCAGTTCCTCAACTTTACTTTCTCCTCTTAATAATATTTGGTTTGAAAATCTCTTGCATGTTAAATAAATTACAGAAATCAATACTGTACTATTCTCTTAAATTGGGTCGAATACGACATTAGACCCTCGACTTCCTCATTTCAGTGTTCGAAAACTGTTTAGATTCAAAGATCATGGGAACCGCGGTGATTGGTTAATGTGCCACCTTGGCCACTGAGCACAGACCAAAAGACAAGCTATGCTCTCAAGTGTTCTACAGAGGGCAACATGTAGCAGGAACGAGCATATCAAAAGGCACATATCCGTGGTGCAATTGCTCATTGAACAGCAGAATCCGCAGCACTATGGTCTAAATTTGAAAAGCCAACGTTGGAGAAAATACAGCAGAATGTAGAGCCGCAGAAAAGGCAACATGTCGCATCAGCTGAACATAAGGAGCTATAGCTAAGAAACTTTTACACCCTCTTACCAACCTCCGGACAATTGGCATCGGTACAATGGCAAAAACACAGACGAATGAACGATTGGGAAACAAAAGGCGAGACAAGACACGAAGCATGCCCTTGCCTTACCGTACATTCAACATCACTAGTCAGCAATCGACATCACAAGGGAACACAAGAATTCCCAATCTTTTTATATTAGGAAAATAGCTTGAAGCAAACTCGGTTTGACTCGGCAGTTGATAGAAGCTTTCGTCTTCTAAAATTCAGACCTTATCAACTGCAAGATGCTATGAAGTTGCGGTAAAGAGCACCCACCAGAACATCAAAATTCAGGAATCGAGGTTGATAGAAAAGGGAAACGCCGGGGACGCAATGAGGAAGATACTCTTTTTATATACTACAAAAAGGAAACTATGCAGGTTCAATTTCTGCAAACATCAGAAGAAAACCAAACAGGTTGGAGGACTTCTCCCTAAGTCGTAAAGAGGCAACTTTTCCCAAAGTTGTATGAATATAATCATGCTCGAGTTACAAATACTTTGTGAGAAATCAAAATTACCATAGAAGAAAGTGCTATAAACATGTCCTTAACTATTACAGGGGAAACAATCCGAAAGGCAATATCAGCCTGAATAATGGATGTGGATCTCCTCAACCTTAACAACATACAAAGAACAATTTTACGTATAAAAAAGTTCAAAAATGGTAGATATATATTCTCAACATGTTATAACTAACTTTCACGACATAATTAATATTTTAAAATTAGTGCCTTGGTTGGAGGGACTTTTAACAGATTTATAGTAAAAAAAATGACGTTGCGAGATTTTAGTTGTGAGTCAAATACGATTTACCTTTTCCAAATACTTAATTACAATTTGCTACAGTAATCAATTTTTTGAAAGCGTTAAAATTCAATGGCTTGCTTTCTTGGGACTTCCTAGTAATCCATGGGTAAGTGTGAGGTGAACCATGCTTGCCTCTCAACGTTTCGTCCAGCATGGTTTGATCTATATGGGTCAAAAACTTGGTTAAAAAGATGTAATATTAGAAAATTAAAAGTAGGGAATACCATGAAAAATTTTACATTATGCCAATTATAAGACTTATATCCTAAATTTTATTTTGTGTTACAAAAATCCCCAAATTTGTACTAGTGTGACGAAAATGTCATCCGTCTATTACATAAAATCCTAAATTTTGCCCACTGTGATACCTATATGCCAACTTTGTACTAGTTCAACCATTTTTTTGTCTACCACCGAAAGCCCTAAATTTTGCTGGTTACATCAATATACAAAGCCTTTTTTTCATGTTACCAATAAACCCAAACTTGTGCCAATGAAGTAGGGTGTTTTATCAGAATCCACTAAAAAAATTTATAGTTTAAAGTTTAGGGTTTTTATAGGTAGATGGAGGGTATTTTTGTGACACTAATACAAGTTTGGGAGGTTAGGTGATAAAATTTTTTGTGGAGTATTGATGTCACACTAGACATAGTTTAAGGCCTTTTATCACAAAAAAAGTTTGAGATATAAGTGTCATAATTTATATATTTTAGGGGTTTCATTTACATGGAAAACCTTAGGGCATCATTGTCTAAGTGAATATAACTTATGATTTTTTCATATTAGCCCTTGAAAAGTATTATTTTGATAATTTTTCCTTGAAAAGTATGAATGGTAATAAATAAAGAGGGAATTATCTCACTAGTTAGCCACTTATCAATAAACAAACCGACCTGGAGTCCTGACAGAGCATCAAGATTAATGACATGAACTAGAGGTCAGTCTACGCATTTCAACCCTGGGACCAGAAAACTTATTGACGTAGTAAATATGGGTTGGCTTGATCTAATTTTGAACGACTTCTAGATTCTAATTTTCGGGGCACACTTACGTAAAAGAATTCTAAATCGGAGATCGGAGATTAGATACAGTGTCGAGCAGTGACCCATAAGAAAAGCACAAAGCTTCAAGTTCCTCTTTGGCCCCTTCAAACTCAAATTAAGAATCTATCGCCTTGCACTCTTCTGGCAATACAAAACCAGCTAGCAATTTTAATCCATCGAAACAAAGTAGACGTCAGATATACAATTGCACACTCACTTTTAACGTATGGTACCGATGGTGCGTTTGCTGTGTCAACAACGTCAAAGATAAAAGGAAAATATCATATATGGAAATCAATTGAAAAGAGAATGGTTAGTTTTCATTTGTTTTGTAGTATATTTAAAGAAATATTTTTTTCTTGTCGGAAAGGAAAACCGTTTTTCCCTCGATCTAAACTTATTGTTTTCAATCAATAAAGAATGTTTTCTATTAAATCGATTATTTTTTTCATTATTTAAGCATCAAAAAATAGGAAAATAAATTTATAAAAAAATAATTTTTTTCTTCAAATAAACGGACCTAAGAGCATGTATTGTTCTTTAGGTAGATTGAACTTCAGAGAGAGAGAGAGAGAGAGAGAGAGAGAGAGAGAGAGGTTCAATGAACAACTCGCAGACAATTGAATGAAAGGGGATTTTGTCAAAGCTCTCCCACCTCCATTACCCCCACTCTCAAGTGGGACATCCGCATGCATGGCCTCTTCCTCCATGCACAGATCTCCTTATCTCTTCTTCCTAATGCAAAATCTACATTTTAATATATATATATATATTATTTTTCTTCAATAACTCCTTCGTGTCTTTAAATCTTCTGCATCTTAACCATACAGATAACGTCTGGAGTATATATCCTACATTCACATCCAATCTGCTTTTATTAGGATGATATTCCTCTAAAGGATGCTAGCCACCAACCATATTTATGCCCTCGAAATATTTCCAAAACGTAAAATAAAATAGATAGATTTCTTGAATTCCGTAAATAAACCCTAGTGACGAAATAAATACCATGTGCACCCAATTAGCAATTGTTTTACCGTGTAGCATTTTGATGTGATATCATTTGTTGATTAAGGATCTGGTAACGCTTCTATTTCGGGAAATAATTTCTTTTCAAATAGTTTTTTTTTCTATTTTTATTCCCCAAAACAATTTCTGAGTAAAAGAATTTGTTTGGTAACAACATAAAATTTATATTCTTGGAATGGAAAAAGAACATGAATACGTTTAGTATGATCCACAATTTCTTTTTAAATAATTTTATAAGATTTTTTTTCTTTTCTTATTCTTCCTGGCCACCGACTGCTACCATAGCTAGTTTGCGACGGGGTACAGCAATTGGGGGTGGTGGGGGCTAAGGAGAAAAAGAAAAAAAAATAATTTATTTTTAAAAATTGTTCTTGGGAACAAGAAATTTGTTTTTATTCCAAATCTATTCTTCAACCATTTTTTTTATTTCGAAGAATAGAAAAATTAATTAATATTACCAACTGAATTTTTGTTCCTTTTTTTATTCCAAAGAGCAAAAGAATGGGAACATTGCCAAACAGGTCCTAAGTTTTTCAATTATAAGTCATGTCCCTTCCATAGGTGAATTTAATCTCGCCAATAACTTTGAGTTTTATGTCTGAACTTATCCCTGATGAAAATTAGAGGCTCCTAAACAATGATTTAAGCCTCGTGTTGATTAGACATGTACCAAGTGGTGTTTGTATACGTATCCGGTTCCACAAAAGGTAAGGCTGTCTGGACCTCCCATTCAGACGTGTCTCGGGCCTTTTATGTCACCTTGCCCCCTCAAGCTTAGCAGCTCAGTCTCGCTCATAGATTTGGTTTTTACAGCTTTAGTGTATCCTGAATAAAAAAAATTACATTATAAAATGACGCGATTAATTACAAGCCATTTTCGACAGGAAAATAAAAACGCCAACCGGACTAAATGGTACCGGCCCGGTGCACCTTATTTTGACCATTTCTCAAGCTTTAATTAATTGATGTGATGGAAATGCATTCTACTAAATTCTCAAGGTCAAGTTTGGGGGAGGTACCTTATTCTTGTCATAATTCTTTAGACTAATTAATTGTTCGATTTAATTATCATTTTATTTTCGAAGTCTAAGAGTTTATGTTAGGATCTTGCATACCAATGTCAGAGAGATTAATGAAGGAATTTAGATTAAACCTTTCTAATCAATCTCAATTAGTTGCAATTATTAATTTACATTGACATCGCACTAGAGGTGTTTAGACACTACGGAAAATATAATCTCATTTGGCTACCAGTGAAACGAGAACCCTACACATGTCATTAGTTTAAAACTCTGCTTGGTTAGATGAATATTCACAACCCTTTAACTGAATTGGGAAGGTGATCGGGACGTGTTTATAGCACGAGAGTTTGCCTTTTGAAGCAAAGTACAAAGTGAGGGAACGATCCCGTCTGAAAATGCACATCCAACGTCCATCTCATGATAAATAATAAGTGGAAACAAGACAAAAAGCTTTCTCATCAAGTGGGATACAAGCATTCAAATCAAAAGATAAGATCCAACACTTCAGAATCAGACCCCTCTCACTCTCTCTCTAACAGCCAACTACATTGGGTGGGGTCTCAATCAAGAACCCTGTGCAGATCTCACATGCAATCTCACCCATTTGCAAAGGACTTCCATATCTTCTCGTGCCTATAAATAAGCTTGGAAGGAGCATTCCCTCATCATCAAAATTTCCCGAAAAGGGAACGAAGAACGCATACCTATTTGAGAGCTCTTCAGTTGTTTTTTAGGGGAAAAGGAAGGATGAGTTCGAGGGTTTTGATTTTACTGGGTGTTTTGGTTGCTTGTGTTCTTCTCATCTCCTTGGAGGTATCTGCCAGAGAATTGGCCGAGACTACTTCCAAGGAAGAAGATGGTGAGCTATTACTGCACTATGCTTCTTGATGATCCATCTTCCCTATCTTTCTGAAGCGATGCATTACCTAATTCAATGAAATTTCTTATTATATGCACGGAACGTGCAAAGTTTCTTCTTCACAAGTTGGCCTGGAGAACGTCGTGTGCATTTTCCTTACATTTTTTTATTTGTTATGAGCATATAATGTATTCATTCCATTAGGACATTTTGCATGTCGAAGTGAATCTGCATTCACAATGTACAAAATGAAGGGGTAAACACAAACATATTTTATGAAGTGAAACTCGAGCTTCATTGGTATTATGCTAGTTATGAATCACCATGTCGCAGCATAATCGACAATGGATTATATGCATTAAGTTTGCATAAAACCTATGCTATATAATAAAATATGATTAGGATTCAAACAGCAGTGCTCAAACATATCTACTCCCATCATGGCCAATCCTAATCATGTGCATTTTCCTTACATTTTTTTATTTGTTATGAGCATATAATGTATTCATTCCATTAGGACATTTTGCATGTCGAAGTGAATCTGCATTCACAATGTACAAAATGAAGGGGTAAACACAAACATATTTTATGAAGTGAAACTCGAGCTTCATTGGTATTATGCTAGTTATGAATCACCCTGTCGCAGCATAATCGACAATGGATTATATGCATTAAGTTTGCATAAAACCTATGCTATATAATAAAATATGATTAGGATTCAAATGGCGGTGCTCAAACATATCTACTCCCATCATGGCCAATCCTAATCATAAGTACCTAGAAATGAAGAATTAAATCTTTGTTGGTACGTAGGATGTTAAGCCTGATTAAACTTTCATTTTCTATGTGCAGCGACATCCACCACAACCACGGAGGCAAACGATGTAAATGATGCCAAGTACGGCGGATACGGAGGATACCCGGGCGGTGGGTCTGGAGGTTACCCAGGCCACGGTGGATACGGAGGAAACCCAGGCGGCGGGCATGGAGGATACCCCGGCCGAGGTGACCCCGGCCGTGGGAGCTATGGCGGTGGCCGTGGAGGTTATGCACGACCCTGCCCCTACGGTTGCTGTGGCAGCAGACGAGGGTACTCCGGTGGAGGCTGCAGGTGCTGCACTTATGCTGGCGAGGCTGCTGAGACCGAGCCAGAAGAGAAGCCTCAGAACTAAAAGAACGACGACAACAACAAGGCCAGGCATTGCATATGCAACCTGTTTTGCATTAGTTATATAGATTCAGAAAATGCCTTGTATTGTATGATGTGGTGTGAGCGTGAATGAGCTATGTAGTGCGCATGAATAAAACTTGTGATGTGTGTATGGAGCGTCTTCAATAAAAAAAGATGAGAGTGTTTGTGTTGATTTTGGGTTGGCTGAACAAATTTAACGATACAACCGTTGTGTATCGTTAAATTTGGGTTGGCTGAACAAGTGTTTGTATTGTATGATGTGGTGTGAGCATGAATGAGCTATGTAGCGCACATGAATAAAACTTGTGATGTGTGTATGGAGCGTCTTCAATAAAAAAAGATGAGTGTTTGTGTTGATTTTGGGTTGGCTGAACAAATTTAACGATACAACCGTTGGTTGATGAAAGATTTCATTTTTCCGAGCATATAAATTCGACGTATGAGGTAAAATTATAGGCTTGCTATGTCGCATCTAGCTAGCAATTTTCTTTTAGATGTCGAAGATTTCTTTGACTGTTTAAAAAATAATAAATTTCCTGAAGCCGAATGCACCTTAAAGGACAATAACGATAAGGTCAAAACACGACGACAAAATGGCTAGCTAGTTGAATTTTAGGTTAAATAGTTTCTTCAAAATGCAAATAGTATCTAGTAAAGTGTCATTAAAAAGTGCATTAGAAGTAACTTTGGTTTAAATATTATTTGGAACAAACTACACTTGAAAAGGACTTTTCCTTTTCTTTTTTTTTGAAAAAAAAAAATATCGAACATTCTGGTGAACGTTGGCAAACCAAATTTATCAATAACGGCCCCCTTCTAAGGTCATACGACCTCAAGCAATGGTTGCCTAGTGTTGCACAACCTCAAGCGATTGTCGCCAGGGGTCATGTGACCTTAGGCGAGGCTTGCCAACTATCAGATTTGGGCAATCGGCAAGGTCGCACTAGGTGAGGGCATTTCTAGAATTTTGAAAGTTTACCACGAGAAAAATTAGAAAAAAAAATTATTAGCATTCTGGAAATACTCAAAGGCCAAAATTCGTACAACCTGTCACCAAAAGCTCTTCAAAAAATTTACCAAATGCTATTTGCATTTGCACATTGGCATTTAAGGCCCTCAAAAGGCTTTGGCAAAGTGATGCCAAACGCCACCGTTGCGTACTTCATATGCTTTCTACTTCTCTCACTTACGCTATTTTTTCATTACCAAGCATGTAATAACCTAAATGACGCGTGTAGAAAAGTACCTTTGCGTGCTAAGATATTTAAAATCTCATGATCACCGATTGAGATTCTCTGACTTAACAAAATAAATTCTAGGATATCAATCTCTCTCTTCTTAACTGTTACGCATCAGCAATTTTTTTGTTACCGTTAAATGAAACTTCAAGTCTCTAGTCATAATTCAAAATTTGTGATAAGTTTTCTCCTTTTATTTGGGGGTAAGAGAAAGTATCTCACCTTAATCCCACAAAATCTCCCCCTCTCCCCCTCTCCCAAATATGGTTGTCATCGTCAAGGGAACTGCTTGTCGGATGGGAGTCATCTGCATCGGCCGGCATTCGATGTGATATTTTCCATCGCGTACAAATCAGTTCATCTGCTCGAGATTGCACGCGCATTTAGAAAGAGGGAGAGCAAAAGCGACAGGGCAAAGTCTACCCTAAAAGCGAAGGAGCTTGTCCCTAATGATCTTCGCTACTTACACCTTTGGGAAGCCCATTGTTGAGTTTTTGGGGACAATATTGCAGCATGCCATCCGCCACCAAAGACTTGCATCAGGGACGGCTGACCACCGGTGATTAAGGTTGGCCTTTTGGTGGTCTAATCGAACCTAACTATTGCTGACTTGCCCTCCTCTCGAACGCATTGAATTCAATCTACAAGATCACCGTCCCTAAAAAGGATTAGCATCGGAAGGTGTTTGATGAATTTTGATTCCTAGTCTTTGTTACCTCTCGCAAGCCATCATTCACTTGGTGTCGTGTTACAATGTAAGCTGCTGTCTGAATTGTTTTGCGTACGCGATGGCCTAAGTCACTATGGCATCTCTCGCGATCGGGACATTGCACTAGCTAAAAGCTTGTGACGTAATCAATAGCCATATTAGAATCATCTAGTGAAGTTTTTTTATTAAGTAATGGGACAAGATCCTAGTTGGGTCGTCGAACTATGTCTATCGACGTAATTAACCTGACACTCCCACGTAACTTCACGATAGGAATCTCGCAAGGAGTGGCAGACCTTCCACACGAGGTATGGGGGCATTAACAGTTGAAAATCCCACGTCCCTTGCACGAGTCAAGAGTCAAGACGACACCGGGGCAGCACGTGGCTGACTGCGTCGATTCTGCATGGACTAACGTGGCGTGTACCCAGAATAGGCTCGCATTCCTAGCGTCCATACCTGTTCACCAAGCGCTCCCTCAACGTGTCTCTGGTCTCGCCGCTAAAAACAAGAGAAATGAAATCTCCCTCACTTTCTTGAAAGAATGAGCGGAATTATTTCTTGAAATCGTGAGAGGGAAAAGCAAATCAATGCATATTAGTCTAGCTCCGAACCACTAATTGTACTAATAAGAGATCGCTCAAGCTTTTCATATAGTGTGCATAAATACTGCATCACTAACCCTAATTGAATTAACTGAGTAGTTAAGCGCTTGATTTCAATGCAACGAATTTTTACGTCAATCACGAAGAACTTAAAGTAACTTGTGGGAGGCGCATCATCCGCCTTGTGCACGAAGCCCGTATTCAATGCGCGTGGATGAGGCAACTTGTAAACTTCACAAAAATAAGTTCCATGTTTATGTTGCATGCAGGGCTCCTTATTTTTCATAGGTATACTTAACGATTTGCACATTATATGGAATGTTAAAGTAATACCGAACATGAGTCGGATACAGATTTACACAAACTTCATATATGTACTTCTAATTCTAATAGTTGAAACCTTTTTAGCAATTCAGTAACGATGCACAGCTAGAGAAAAATTATTAGACGGTCTCCAAATCATGTAAACCATATTTATTTGAACTGCCGATTCTACGGACTCTACGGTATCCTACATAATTAAGGATTGAGAATTTGAGATGACATTCTCGGCATGATCTATAGACCATCCTGCAGCCATGCTACACGTGAGCACATCATCGTCCATCATCACCCCGGTGCACGAAAGGACAAATCGGGCGATCCGATCGGGCTGCAGGAGGAGGATCTGAAGGTCCATGGCCCCAGGGTACATAGTGCCAAATTTGACTCTTTGACCGTGGCACAGATCACAACACGAGATCCTTTTCTAACTCTATCCCTTTGATTTTCTTTTTGCTGAACGAAGAATAGAGTAATCTCAGATTTATCAAGACCGATTAACGAAAATTAATTCATTATGCGTTGAAGCATATCCAACGACGAACGATCTTTCACTTAATAAGTCAATAATACCAGTCGCGACAGAAGATCGGTATTATACCAACAAAACTCGAATTTCATTTCCACTCGCCATTCAGTCGTTCCAATCTATCTCGGCTGATACAGATGGCCCTTGCACTTTCAATGCTCCAAGCGACAGGCTTTGAAACTGCGGCGGTGCTATGCGCCAAAAATTCCCAACACCCAACCAAGTTCGGCCCGTCGTCATTAATGCTCTGCGCGTCCGTCTCGGTGCTCTACATGTGGGTTTCTATCGCTTTGCGCCGCCTCCATCGCTATATATACCGCTCGTATGTTTAGCATCGCTGTTCAAGCATATCCTTTTCCTCCACGGCCAAAGCAAGATGAAGCTCAAGGCTCTGTGTTTTGCGGCCCTCGTGTTCGCGACAGTGTTCATCTCCTCCACGGCCACCGAGACGTCCAAAGATGAGAAGAAATGTACACTTCGCCCTCGCTTGTCCTTTTGATTAATGTTTTCGCTGCGTCCGAAATTTCCCAGTTCATATTTCCGTTTATCCTCATATTTTTCTAGGTTATAACATGGCTAGTTTATGGCAGTCATTGTTGACATGCATGCGGCGTGCCAATTTGAGTTTCTCGGGGGTCACGTGTCGCGACAACGGGACACTTCTCACTATATGAGCTACTTCAAACTTAAAAACACTTAGAATTATGAGATCATGGATCAATACGGGTACATACTTTGACAGGATTAATCAAAAACTGGGTTTTGGTTAATTGATGCAGCGGAGGCCGTAGCGACCGACAAAAACCAAGACCGAACCCGAGGTGGGAATTTCGGAGAGGGTATAGGATATTGCTGGTGCTGTGGCCGCTATAGGGGCCGTTGTTGCCATCTTGATGATGAGCTTCGTCATTAAATATACATCTTAAACTTTTGAAAATTCGGCAGAATTCTACAGTTCAAGTAACGAGGGTCGAGAGAGAGAACTATAGATATTTTCGGGGGTAAGAAAGGACTATCTTTCCGATCAATTATCGAATGTCAAGTACCGGGAACCTCCTTATTTCTCATTAAAAGAAAAAATTACTGTAGCGAAGCTTTGCCTACGACAATTGATTGAGCAAGCAGTCGCTTGGCGCTTAACGGGCTCTTCTACTTTCTCTAATTCTAAAATGGTTCGGGTCTACACTTCTGTTATGCTTCTCGTGGCATGAGACTTTCAAAACCGGGCAAGACAGTGTATTATACGACAGGCAGATTCCCTTTCTATCTTATGCTTTATGTATTTATATCTGATTCATTTTCTTTTTGGGGAAAAAGATACGAAAGGAGCCGCAACAGTGACTGAGAAAGACCAAGCGGCCGAAGGGGCAACCTTTGAAGACGGAAAATACTATTGCAAGCATCAGTGTTGCCACTATGGGAATTGCCATTGCTGTAGCGTCAATGGTAAGCTCACAGCACGTCCGAGAATGGATTTCTAATTCGGCTTTTTATCCGAAATTATTGTTTCGCCAAGAGAGAGAACTTTTTCATTCTTCGTTGTATTTTATTTCTATTTGCAGATGTAGTTTATGAACTCGATGAGGCGACTGGGCAATACGTGATGATGGGATATGGCGGCGGAGGCTGGGGAGGAGGAGGGCGCGGAGGCGGAGGCGGAGGCGGAGGAGGGCGCGGCGGTGGAGGAGGGCGTGGCGGGGGAGGCGGAGGCGGAGGGAGGGGAGGCGGCGGAGGGTGGTGCCCGCACTGCACCGACACCGAGGCGAACGAGAGGGCGAGAGGAGGCAAGCCGCGAACCTAGAAAGTGGTAAAAAATCATGGGCTGTAAATTAAGGAATAATTAGTATCGACATGGAGAGTGTTTAGGAGAGTGCGTCAAAAGTATGTGTGAACGAGAGTAGTAATAAATGCATGCGTGAAGCATGCAACCAGCAAAGGGTTAGATCCCCCTGAAGTTGGCCCTGACTATGTTGTGGCTCTCATGTTTCTGTACTAAAATGTCGAAAGGTGTTCTCTGTTTGCTTACTTCGTCGCCTCTTAATCCTCCACAGCCAAATAAGCAGACGGCTTGATCCATGCCTCAAACGACTCAACTTTCGTCGCGCGATTCATTAAACATGTCACAATAGTTCTGGCTGTTATAACTTATAGTAGATTGTATGATCACGTCCCTAACAATGGTACAATTTGAAGTCTTGGTAATTTTGGTGGTTCGATAACATGAACGAAGATGACGTGTCTCGTGTCAGTTTGGACTCGAGAGTACATGCGTGAGAGGTCCCGTTTGGCAACTCAGTATTATACGTGAACACGATGCTGGTTATTGCATTCAATCAAAAGAAAAGCAACAAAGAGCTCCTACACTGGGGCAACAATTACTAGTAACAGAGTATATAGAAGATGCAGCAGATGACGACTCTTCCGGAGGTCACACCCTTGATCGTAGACGGCACAATCTGATGACCGCCATGCTAAAAACCGGGACGATGCTATTGGACCTTCCGGCCGAGCTCGGGCTGCGAAGTGTTTGGGCTGGGAATAGCAGTTTTCTTTATGGGCTGGGGGCCAGAAGAAAAAACCTGGCGGCCTCAGGCTCGCCCAGGCCTGTCGACCGGCAGAAATATGAATGGACCGCTTTTCGTCGAGTATGTTATTCTATCCAATTCCTAGTATCACCATCTTCTAGATTTAAATGGACTTAAATGGACTGAATTGTTATTTCGATGGATCTTTTCCACCAAAGAGTATATTGAACCGCGACTGAAAATATTAAATAAAGTCGAGTGAATCAAGGTTCGACCATTCACATTCAAACATCTTGCTTTGGACTTTAGGCACGAATTAGTTTAGACTGTCCTGATCTTTTTCTAAGAATAGCCCTCCGGCGAGGACGAGATTCTCTCCTTTAATCAAACCCTCCCCGTCCTCCTTTTCAACCCCTCCTCGCGTTCTACAACGTGGGAGGATCGCTATTCTATTCCACCCTCGCAGAAGGGGCGCGGGCCCCGCGCTCCCCGCCCGCAAGACCGGCCCCTTTCGCCGGTCAAAGCGATCTGTTCTGTCGTTCTGGTTTTCTTGTTGGGGGGAATCGTGTCGGGCTCGGACTGACTCGCTCGCTCACGTACCCCTGAAAAGTCAACTTCATCGGGCGCGGCGGGGGACCCGAGGCGTTGAATCTCTACTTTCGCGATCGTCGAAAGGGCATTCGGCACGTCGAATTAAAAATCCACGCGAACAAAGAGCCCTTCTTGATTCGCGTCGTGCTTCTTGGGAGCGTGAGGTCGGCCATGGCGAACTTCCACGACAGACGTCAAAACTGCGCTGGAGGTTCTTTCATCCAGGATTTAAGGTGTGGAGACTTATTGACTTTTGGAACTGAAATGTCTTGCGTTAAATCGTTGAATGTCGTGGACATGAGCTGAACTCGAAGTTAATCTTCTGGAGAAAAAGAATCGTCGTGCACTCAACTACGACATGGCAGCGGGGTCGTGGGTCTTGACTTCGAATTCCTTACACCTTGTTTCGTGCGCTCATGTGTTTCTTATGGCTAGACTTGGTTTTAGCCACTTTTGCAACACCTAGCACATGCATAATTAGGCAACCGAGAACGCCTCGATTCCAAATCGAGTATGATTAACAAGTGTGTCCAAGGCACTCGTTAGCATGAGTAGGAAGAATATATTTTTCAATAATATTTCTAATCGATAGATTACAAATTTTGAGCATCGCATACATCCAAACTTAGGTAATATAAACATAGGCGACGTCTATGTTAGGAACCATCAATTGGAACACTAATTGAAGGACCTTTTTTCAACAAGTATGAAGGAAACCACCGCACATATCAAAACTAGTATACTATTTGTTCATACTTTTTATTCATCGAGACATTGGGCGGGTTTAATCTATCATTATAACCTCTATATAACATGACTAATGTTAGAAAAAAAATTACCACGAAAAATTTTAAACTAGTATATTTATGACAAATTTATCCTAAAATTAAAAAGTGATAATAAATTTACTCTAAATTAGTATATTTGTGAAAAGTTTACCTCAATTTAATTTTTTTTTCGCAACAAACTCTAAACCGGTACAGCTGCAATAAATTTACCTAAAATTAATTTTTTAACCATAAAAAACTCCAAACTAGTAAAGTTGTGATAAATTTACCCTCCGTTATTAGATTAATACCATAAAAAATCACAAATCAGTATACCTGTAACAAGTGGAGGGTAAAATCTCAAACTGATACATTCGTCAATTATTATGTGTCATCTAACTCAATAATTTAATAGTAAAATTTAACGAAAAACCAAGAATGATAAATTAGTCACAGATGTTCCGATGAGAGATTTTTTATGGACAAAAAATTAATTTGCGATAAATTTATTACGAATGTACTAATTTCGAATTTTTTGGGATATTAATTATAAAAGAAGAAGAAGAAGATATCGATAGAAAAGAAATTAGAGCGCAGAAAGAGCGCCATTGCTATCAATTTATTGTGGAGTAGTTTGAGAGTGAGAGCCAAGATACATGCACATGTACAATTTTATTTTATTTTTGGCAGTAAACGTGTAGAATTTAAACGTAGCAAAGAGGGGATAGAGAGTACTGAAGGTGTGGCCCTACTTTTGTAGTTTTTTGGGCCACCTTTATGATTAACACAGGGACGTACAAATTGTTGGGGTGTCCCTATGGACTTGGTAGCGGTCGAAACACCCTCTTGTGAAGCAATCACAGCTCGAATTCGCGAATAGGACAGGACCTTGTTTTGGACCTTTGGTAGGCCGAAGGTCCCATTCATCCACACCAACACTGTTGCGGCAAGCGTTTGTGCTTTGTTTTGTGGTAGACGACCACGCATCGTAATCTACCGCAGCCGCACAGAAAAGTGGGGGCGAAGATCTTGTTGTTTTCTGAAAGGTCGGCGACCTCTGAAATTAAGGGTCGTTTACCTTATGAAGTTACTTTCTAAATGACGGAAATGCTCTTCTCTATTGAAGAATTTACAAAGAGAAAACCTAGATCTTAATTTTCCCGGACCATGCGTGAGTCGCGAGCTCATGACCACAACGGGTGGCGTCGCTGGGCAATACTCGATCTGAAGTCGCCTGAGGCTGGTGACCTCGGAGCCAACATCTCGAGATCAGTCCAACTTGCGATGGAGTGGTCGGGTCTCGGGATGTTGTTGGAGGCTCGACGGTGGGTGGATGAGCTTCTACGGGTGGTCGGCAACGTGCGGTCCCATGTGATCGAGACTCAGGCCCTCTGTTCATGGATTGTGGGCGTGTGTCAGGGCGCATGCGCAAGAGAGAGGCCATATCTAAGGGTGGAATGGGTAATTGGGGATGAGAGGAAGGCCAAAAAGAAGAGGAATAATGGAGAACAAACATTGGCCATTCAATTGGTTCAAAGATTGCGGGGCATTCACCTCTTTGATGGAAGAACTTTAAGATGTAAAGTTACCTAACTCAATTTAGAAGTTCTCATTCCTATAGGAAATTATACATATTACTTCTCTTTATCGGTTTATCTTCCAATAAAGCAATGATAAACTTATGGGTTTGCGTGACTTATTAAGATATCCACGTATATTACTTTGATATTCAATTTTCAAAATACGAGGAATGTATATCAAGTATACCTTTAATACGAAGTAAGACTTGTCAAAAGATTACACCTCCACTTAATTGGTACGAATCTCAAGTCACGGCATCCAGTAGATGTCTTCTTTCTTTTTTCCCTCACGTAGTTTTCTACTTATATATTTTCAGTCTGTCATGTGATTTGGGTGATCTTGCTCCTTAATGAACCCCGAATCAAGCACGCCCTTATGTGAAGATCCGAGGTTAACGTGTCATGCATCTAAATGGGTCGATTAGGGTTTTTTTAAACTGGATGGTACGATAAATCTTGGAGAAAGAGAAGGGACCAAACAAAATTACGAGACGGCTCAGAGAAATACATTGCTTGTGGGGAAAGGGAAGACGACTTTGCGGATCCAGTAGATGCCGGACAGATGTTTCGCTGCCGTGTTACATTCTCGCTGATACAATGCCGAACTCATCTGACTTTCTTCGCCCGATGAACGCCGCAGAGCTGGCTTTACTTCTGCGCGGCATTCGCTTAAAGTCTCCCTCGCACGCCATTGAATTTTGTCTCTTGGAATCGGGCGAGTTTGGTTTTCCCCAGAACCGTCAAAGCCATGCCCTCCGTTTGAACGGCAAAAAGAGAGTCGTCTCGAACACATACATATTGTGTTTTTCTTACATCACGCGACGGCGACACGAGAAGGGTCGAGGGTTTCTATAGGATCCGCGCACTGGCTATGACTCGCACGGGCCGAACATTACGATTGGAATTGCGCCGGATGCATTATAAAATATTCTTGCTATCTGATTAGAGGAACCGGAAACCATTGACTCTGGTGGGTGGAGAGAGAGAGAGAGAGAGAGAGAGAGAGAAGGGGGAAGACAAAGAGAAGCGCCCCAACGTGTGAAACAAAAAGCGGGCTTCTCGTTGGCCCACTCCCTTTGACAACAACATTAACGGGAAACGCTCGTCTTCTTCTTGGGGAGACACACCCTCTCTCTCTCTCTCTCTCTCTCTCTCTGTGAGAGTGTCCCTTTATATGTTCTTCTTCCTCTGGAAACTCGAACGTTCGTCGCTGCACCGTGGCCTCTCGTCTCCCTCCTTCGATCCCTTCGAACTTTCTCGCGACCTCTCCCGACCCGAAGAGCGAAAGAGAGCCCGCCGCAGCAGCAGCGTCAATGGAGGACAGAAAAGGAGGAGTTCTCCTCTCCAACTCGGCGCGCCACTCGTCTCCTTCGCCGCCGCCGCCGTCCGTGGAGCTTCTTCTTTCGGGCGGTGCTGAGCTAACGAGGGAGGCGTCTCTTCTGGTTCAGCCGCAAGACGCCGTGGGATTCGGCCTCGAGCGGGCTTCTTGCTTCTGGTGACGTGGTGAAGAAGATTTCACCCACCGAAGAATGACCCAAAAAAAGAGAAGAAGAAAAAAAGAAGGAAAAGAAAATTCAGCGGCGTACATGGGAAGGCCAGGCATGCATTTTGCTCCATTTTTGTTTTTCTTTCAAGTTCGTACCCTCTCTCTCTCTCTCTCTCTCTCTCTCTCTGTGTTTATGGAGAACTTTCCTTCTTTTTTTTCCCTTAATTTTCTCTCTCTTTCTTTTTCTTTTTCTTTTCCTTTCTGGGGTTGGGATTTGTAGCTTCGGTTCTTGATTACTACATACATGGGAGAACGGAACGGAACGGAACGGGGAGGGAAGGAAGCCGGCGACCGGACAGCCGCACGTGGAGGTGTTCAGTTTCGTAGAACATCGATCGAAGCATGTTGATCATACAAAAAGTAATAATAATAATACTCGACCCGGTTTTTCGGCTTTCTTATTTCCGATGATTCGGTTCCCTCTTCCCGGCCGTGCTCATTTTTCTTTTTCTCTGGGTAAAGGCGCAGGCGAAAATCGAATTTGCCCACTTTCAATTTTTTTTTTCTCGCCCCCGAATTTTCTCGCGCCGTTTATTATAATTTATTGGAATTAATGTGGGAAATTTAGTTGGCAACATAATAATATGTATTTGGACTATACTGTTGGTAATCGGTTGGTAGGGGGGCATATCATATGACTCGAGAGTAGGAACCAACGCACGATTTGTATGTGTCGCAATTACATCACCGGCGTCGTTTTCGTGGGGGTGGGGGTGGAGCCATCACCCACCACCATGAAATTTTATTCATTTTAGCCTTTCCTCGGGGGGGAGAATTAGTGCATTATGTTATCTAATTTTTATTAGAATAATTCGCAGTTTGAATGAGAACAAACGAAAAATCGATGACGAAATTGATGGACGGAGGGGGTGGGTGGGTGGGGGGACTTGACCGTGAAATTGATGTTGGGGGGGGAAATTCGGAAATTAGGAGGTTGAACAACTTGGGATTGAATACAAGCGAATGAGTAGGGAAGAAGTCCGAGCGGTGGCGTATTCATTGGATTCATGCACCCAAGTCAATCGTAGCGACTAGTTAACTAACAGGAAAAATGATAATATGTCTACGAATTATGATTAGTTTTTCTAGAGCGTCCGAAGAAATTAGGGGACGCGGGTATGAATCGAGATTAATTCTTTGATGCTTTTTTTGGCCATTCGCCACTCGTACAAACAACATAATAAGTGCATCGAAGAGGAACGAAGGTGTGCTTTTATGATTGGGAAGTGTTAATCGGGTTTAATTAGGCCGTGTATGTCGCCGAGTGAAAAGTTCCATCCTTTCATAATACGACGGCTTACATTATGCCTCGAGAGTAATTTGTATTTGACTTCCGATCTCCCTCCATAATCATCGAGCTCGAGTGCGCCTGAGATCAATCGAGGCAATGACAAGGGCGACCGCCGCCACGGAGGTTTTCTTTTCATTCCCGACCTGCGGAAGGCTCTTTGCTCTTGAAGCTAAACTTGTTTTCGAGTGCAAAGGTAGTTGTGATGCCGAAATCCAAATCAAACCCGTTTCCGACTTTGCATTGTGGTGGGAACAACGACAGTGCTTGGGAGGTCACCGAGAGGTTAGTAAAATGTCGAAGGCTTTACGATCTTTGAACGGCGTTGGTTTAAGGAAAAGATCCTACGACCGGGGGTTGGGTGGGTTCGGTCGGCGCTCCATGTGGGGACGAACCACGCACGCCGAAGCCCACAGCTCATCCACGTTTGGGCCCGAGAACGTTCGTACCAACCATCACGCGAGCCCATGAAGTGATCCATCCACATGGATCTTCCGCTCAGCCCGGCCAAACGAAAACCGAAACCGAGCGTTGCGTCGGCGAGTGCGAGTGAGAAATACGAAATTCATATCTAAATGAAAACAAAAATGATACAAATACTCTCTAAATTTTGATTTAATATATATTCTCATCTTTAATCTTTTAAAGTGAATTTTAGCTTAATGAATAATATTATTTTTGAATTTTTAATTTTTCTAATGTGATCCCTAAACTAGGGATTACATTGAATATTTTCTGATAGTTTTATGAATTATTTTAAATAAATTAAAATTTCAATGGTAACATAAAGCATTTTAAGTCAAAATTTTGGACCAACGCTGCGGTGATTAAAAGTTGATATTAAATCAAAGTTTATAATATTATCTCTACATATATTGTGGTTTTTCTGATCATGTCTGAATAGAACAAATATTAGGTAGTACGGCCCCGGAAGCCTAGTCCCTCCCCACTCGATGATTGACTGGGTTCCACCGGATTTTTCGGGGAACGCGTTAGGGTTTTGAGGAGGAAACTTGCGAAATTTTAGAAAGTTTTTGCAGAGGTGGGTCCAGCAAAGTGAAACCGTATAGTCTTGCATATCTTCCAAGATTTTCTGACATCTTTCTCTCACCCATCACGTCATCATCGTCATCTTCTTCCTTCAACCTAACCAAAGGAGCCCGCGCCTCCTCTGTTATGATTTCGCAGGAAGCCACTCAATACACATGTAGCCATTCACCGCGCTTCAACCATGTAGCCTTCGAGACTCTTTTGCTGTGATCGAGCATTGATTCCGAGTCCGCTCCACTCGAAGCGCCAATCCGAAAGGTCGTGTGCACCGGCGAGTTTCTCGGAACGATGGAGAGAACCCACGAACGTGGACTCTCTCGCCACTAGCGACCAGCCAAGAGCTCAGGACAAGAACGACACCCTCGGCTTTGGGAGGCTCGTCGGAGCAGTGGTCACATTCTCAACTTTCTTGGCCCGGTCTTAGTCTAGTCGACCTAGGCTTGGATTGCCTCGTCGCTCTCGAGCTGCAACTCCTTTTTTCTCACAATAAAGGGCCGTCCTTGATGCAACGGACCTCAAGCTTGATGTCTATTTCCGCATGGTTTTCATTCCCGCCACCCATGAGTGTGAGCTGCTAGGCCTTATGAAACTTGACGGTGGACACGTGGTTCGACGAATTCCCATTGTTTCAGCTTTGAAGAGGCTAATGTAGCCGTCGCAAGAGAGTGTCGAGGAGTCGAGGACGGTGATATCACGAATGTTAGGCCGTGGCCACTGGTGCTGCCGGCGAACGGGGGTGAGGACGGCAAGACAAAGGTGGTGACGAAGGAGAGGGAGGTGTTGGTGTTGCCGTTGAGCATGCGAAATGGAGCCTTGTAGAAGGCATTACTTTTGTCGAATTGTTGAGTTTTGTTTAAGAGGTTTTGCTTCTGACCTTTTCCTAGTTCGGAGTACTGGATTGACCACTAGTTTTCCTTATTTTTTAAATAAGATTTCATGATGATGGCCGGAAAGAAACCGTTGTAGCGTGGCAGTGACTAGGGATGTATTTTGTTGCCAATAAAATATTAATGAAGGAGCTTCATGGGTGGATGGTGTGAAGGGAGTATGGAAATGAGTCATGCAAAGCAATGAAAACGAGAGAGCTACATATGTCGGGATGGTCATCAAGCTTGCGTCAAGGACGGCCTTTTAACGTGCGAAAGTCACCGGCTCATTCAAGAAGTTGCAGCTCGAGAGCGACGAGGCAATCCAAGCCGACTAAGACTGGGCCAAGAAAGTTGGGAATGGGACCATCGCTTCGTCGAGCTTCCAAAAGCCAAGAGTGTCCTTCTAGTCGAGAGCTCTTGACCCGTCGCAAGTGGTGAGAGAGTCCGTGTTCGCGGGTTCTTTTCATTATTCCGAGAAACTCGCCGGTGCATGCCACATCATGGATTGGAGCTTCGAGTGGACTGGACTTAGAATCAACGCTCGATCTTGGCAAAAGAGTCTCGAAGGAACGTAGATTGAAGGAGTGACTGGCATTTTCTCCTATCTGCGTGCCTTAAAACTGACCCTGTTAAGGCGTTCTCCAGAAAATTTAAATGGGCCCCATTCACTTACGTGGCGCCATGTGTAGATCATTGAATGGGGATGGATTATGTTGACCTGGATGGGACGGGCCACCGACTATGTTCTTGAAAGGAAGATGGAGAAATCGATGGTCCCGTTCCACCATCACATCAGCTTGCGGAAAGGACTGGAAGAGGCACCGACCGAGCAATGAAATGATTCGTGAGTGGGACCCCATCTCCTCGCTTCCCCTAAAAGTCTATAAACATACCACTTTTTCAAAACGCTTTCGACGGTCGACGATTTCAATCTTTAACCCATAAAGACCGACAATCACGGAACGTTGTAGATGGTGTTGCTTTTGTTGAGTTGTTGAGTTTTGTTGAAGGGGTTTTTGCTTGTTTTCTTTAGGGGTGAGCATCGGTCTAGGATCAACCTTGGACCAATTCTAGACCGGCCCAACTCTGCCGGTCCTGGTTCGATTCTCAGGGAGACTGGATCGATCCTTAGTCCTGGAATTCCTGGATCAGCACTGTGTGGGTCGATCTTCGGTCCTGAGAGTTCCGGATCGGTTTAACCCGAATCAACCTTGACTCTATATATAAAACCTTAAAATAAACGGCGTCAACAACATCAAACAGCTCTTTAGTGAGGAGTTCAAGTAATTTTACATTATTTTTTAATAACTTAGGTTTTAATGTCTTTTACTATGTCAATAGTCATAATTTACGAATATGGAAAATGTTTTTGTGAAAAGTTCTCACGGCATCCAAAAAGACATATTATGGCATCCTCCTCTAGTGTTCGTTCTCCCGTCTTATTTGTCCTCTTAGTCTTCAATTTTCCAAAATCGAAAGAAACAATTTCTCTGCTCGCCACTCGACACTCGCCTCGCTCGCTTTGGATCACTCATGCCACTTGCCGCTCGATGCTCGTTTGGCTTGTTGCTTCCCGCTCGACATTCGATGCTTTTTATGTTCGACGCTCACCCCACTTGACTCTCATCGCTTGCCTTTCTTAGCTGACCTTGCTCATCATCGAACCTATTAGGTCGGTACGACCTCTGGTTGCCCTTCCAAGAAGTATAAAAAATGAAATAAAAAAATTATTGGTTGGTCCTGAGTTGACCTTAAAACTGGACTGAACTCATTAAGTCAGTCCGGTCTTCAATCGTTTTTTTAAGGAGTATTAAAAATGAAATAAAAAACTATTGGTTGATTCCGGGTTGACCCTAAAACCCGACTGAACCCATTGGGTCAACCCGGTCCTCGGTCCCAAGCTCAATAGGGTCGATCCTCGGTCCCAAAAATTGAGAACTAGAACTGTGCAGATTGGTCCTAGGTTAGGGGGTGGACCGGCCTAACCCGGACCATACTCACCCTTAGTTATCTTTCTGGTTCAGAGTATTGGGATTAACCACTAGTTTTCCTTTTTTTTTACTTACCGTGTACCTTGTACAATTTGAATAATTTGAATAAGATTTCATGATAATGGCCGTAAACAAACCATTATAGCGTGGTAGTGACTAAGGATGGATTTGTTGCCATAAAATATTAATGAAGAAACTTCATGGGTGGATCGTGTGAGGGGAGCATGAAAATGAGTCGTGCAAAGCAATGAACAGGAGAGAGCTACATATGTCGGGATGGACATCCAGCTTGAGGTCCGTCACGTCGAGGACGGCCATTTATTGTGAGAAAGTCATTGGCTCTTTCAAGGAGTTGCAGCTCGAAAGCGACGAGGCAATCCAAGCCTGAGTCGACCAAGACCGAGCCAAGAAAGTCGGTCGTGTGACCATCGCTCCAACGAGCTTCCCTAAGCCGAGAGTGTCGTTCTTGTCCGACCTCTCGACTGGCTGCAAGTGGTGAGAGAGTCCACGTTTGTGAGTTCTCTTCATCGTTCAGAGAAACTCGCTGGGGCATTCATCTTGGATTGAAGCTTCGCGTGGACCGAACTCAGAATAAAGCTCGATCTTAGCGAAAGGGTCTCGAAGGAACGCAGATTGAAGCGCGGCGAGTGGCTCTACGCGTGGCTTCCTGCAAAATTATAACAAAGGATAAGCGGCTCCTTTAGGTTAGGTCGAATGAAGAAGAAGATGCGCGCGTGTGTGAGAGAGATGTTTAGAAATTTTAGGAGATATGCAAGAACACCGAGCCGTTTCACATTGCTGGACTCAGCTGTGCAAAATAAAAATTCAAGTTTTCTCAAGTTTTCGCCTTAAAATCCTGAGGCGTTCTTCGAAAAATACGACTAGATCCATTGACGCCAAGTCAATTATTGAATGGGGAGGGACTATGCTAATGTGGAGGGACCAGACTAGCTAAAGTTTTCTGGAAAAGAAGATTGGAGAAATCGATGGCTGTGACGCGGTCCCGTCGCATCAGCTTGCGGAAAGAACCGGAGGAGGCGCCTACCAAGCGATCAAATGATCTGTCCGCCCATCTCCTCGCTTTCTCGAAAAGGATTCCACCATGATGACCGACGATCAAGGATAATTCTTGCCTAAGGACGGTGAGATTCATCTGCTAATTTCACTAAGCTACTTGTTGAAAATGAATATCAACCATCAGAAAAACGAATTTATGTGGAGGCTCCATTAATTTTGTGAAAAATATATAATTTTAAAAATACTTTTCTAAAAATAATTGCCTATTTTGATCGAAATAATTAATTGATAAAGAATACTTTCATTATCGACGACAATATATATGTAAAGATAAAAATATTTAATGTTTATTTTTGTAAGTGATAGAAATAATATTTTCGAGAAATAGTCTCCAAACCATTCATTTTCCTCAAAATAAACATAGGCAAAATTTTGATTTGGTTTGCATCTTTCTATATTGTAACACAGACCAAAAACATTTCCCAAGTTCAAATTTTTGCACCAACATTTCATGAACAATCATGGCCACCATCATATATGTGCGCGTGTGTGTGATGATAGCGTATTATCAAATAATGGAGAATATAACAATTTAATTCATCAAAAGTCAAAACAGCTCTTTTTTCATCTCTTCAGAAGTGGACATTTTTAAATAGTATTTTATAATTATTTTTGTTCTTTTCTTTTCTTTTCTTTATTATTTTTTTCTTTCCTTTTTTCCTTTCATTTTGCTGGTGAGGGCCAGGAAGGCCTTGTCGGCCGCTGGAAAGGGCTGCCTTGCCTAGAGCTGTTGGGGCCGTAAGCATGGCAACCCCTAGCCGTCGCCTAAATGAAGGAAAATACAAGAAAATTAAAAAGAAAAAAGAAAACAAAAAATTATAAAAAATGTTGAAAAATTATTAAAGTATTATTAAAAAAAGTCAATGACAATGCTAGCTGTGTTACCTAAAATGGCTGACACATAAAATGAATGGTATCTACCTCAGTTATTTCCAGCTTAAATTAAATTAATAAACTAAATTAATATAAATGTAAAAAATTTATGATTAAATTGGTTTAATTAAAATATTTAGAATTAAATTGATTCAATCGATAGGTTCATGACTAAATTGGAACATATATGATATGTCTATTACTTTTTTTTTGTACTTTTCCTATTAGAAAACTGAGTTGGCAATCGGAAAAGCTTATGTAGATTAAATGAATAGAAAAATTTTAAAAGAAATTAATAAAATAATTGGCAAGTGTCACAGGCCTAGTGTTTCCTTGGCCATGGAACGACTCGTGAGGCACTTGGCGAGTGGAATTCGCCAGGCCAGCCTTCCTTCTATAATTGTTTCAGCGAACAATACGGTAAATGCTTATTCGTACGAGATCCTACCGCGCTCAGCTTCGCTCGGGCGTCTAGTCCATCTCTTCACTCAATAACCCAAAGCTCCACCCACAAGGTCACAAGTATGGGAGGATTCACGGATCATGACACAAGCTAGGAAAACAAAACCTAAACGATAAAGAGACCCTAGCCCCATCGATATTGATGAGACCACTGGCCACCATCCCAAGATGCCTCCTAAAGCTTGATCGTCCAGGGTTGCAAGACGTCAAAGCTCGAGCGGTCATGGCCACAAGCACGAGCTCTACCGTCATAGCGGTCATAGCAGCAATGGCCTTGAACTCAAGATATGGCAGCTATGGCCGAGCTTGAGACGGGTCTGGCTCCCATGAGCTCAGACTTCACTACCACGGTGGCCGTGAGACTTCAGATCGAGCGTCCATCGCCACAATGCTCTCGATCTAGTAGCCATGTCCACAAAGTATAAAAGCTTGGGCGACTATGAGTCATTGACTACGAGCTTGAGGTCACAAACAGAAGAGATTGAGCTTGCGCGAGGGCCGGCTGGGGGTTTTGAAGTCACCAATGTCTTAGACAAGTAAAGAGGAAGAAGAAAGCCATTGATTTTAACCAAAATTATTTTTGTTTCTGCAGATAAGAGATAAAATTCTAAAAAATGAAAGAAAAAAAATTCTATATGTGCACTCCAGGTCACCCTTTCTAAAGTCCACATCAGCAATTTTAAGCCACGTCAAGTCCAAATCAGCAATTTTTAATGACCCTATGCCAATATCAGCATGGTCTGTCGTCGAAATGGCGCAAAGACAACCGAAAATACATTTTAAATGTATAAGGACCATTTTGAATGAGAAAAGAGACTAGACAAATGGTTTTTGATGAAGCAAAATTAGAGAGAATACTAGGAAAAGAAAGAAAATATCTCATATAGAACGATGGGGCAGATCTGGAGGGGTTGTAGGTAGACTTTGACTTTCTTGGCGATGCCTGGAGGGGAACTTCAGGGTACGTGCTTCAGTTGCTCATCTCCCCTTTTGTCAAACGCTAGAATTAGAAGTGGTAGGTTCGTGGTCTCTCACTTACCCTTCCCAAATCATAAGAATCCCTCACCGGCAATTCAAATGAGAGAGGAGAAGAAGAAAAAAACAATGAAACCAATTTGGATTCTAAATCAAGAACAAGCAATCATCCATGCCACCTCATTCACCGTACTTACTACTCGGGAGTGGGTAATTTTTTGTCGTATGGAGAAGATAATTATCGGAAAACTTTCACGAGATATAAAGAAGCCCCTTAAAGAATGGGGGAAACAATGAAGTGCATCGTCGAAAAGAGCAAGTTACTATCGGTCCCTCTATAGAAGAAAATCCGATCCGGCTTCAAGCTGGGTGACTTGGCTTAGAAGACCGATCCTCGTCGAGAGGGATGGTCGTGTACGTGACTTGGCACCAAAGAAAATGAAGAGGGTGGGGGGGACACTGACCGCACGGCACGTCCGATCATGGCCATGATTGGCCTAACCGAGCGTTGTCACGATCTTCATTCCCATGCCAACGCCAAAGAGCAGTGGATTGTAAGCGAAAGCATAGCTCTCTCATCTTTCCCTAAACCTTGTACCCGTGATGCAGATCTACTCAGCTTTCTTCCCGATTAATTATATCTGGATTCAAACCGGTTTTCGCACGTCTCCTATGGTCAAACTAAGGCTACACTGCCCTCGCCAAGGCCATGAGAGTCTCTCAAATCGGAGCCTCGTTTCTCATCAACTCTATGTCAACACTTCTAACATTGAAGAAATGCTCCAAGCATCCAGCCTAAGGGTGAGCAAAAATTACCGCTCAGACTGAACTAGACTGGTCGGTTCTAAGCGATTCCCGAAAGAATCAATTTTATTTCGATCCAATTCTAGTTCCATAAATGAAACCTCCCACTCAGATCGATCCAATTTGGAAAAAAAAAAAGAAAAAATCTTACAAATATGTGAAAAAAATTTACGTTTTGTTAAAATAGCTTCTTATTATTGATTTAGAATATGGTCCCCAACATCGAGAGCTATCGATGGTATCAAATTCACTTCACTGCCTCAGTGATGAATTTTACCTATAGCGGGAGGACACGGTACATCCTCACATCGCGTAAGCTTTCCAAGTATCTCCTTTTGGTGTCCAAAGGCAAGAAAAGAAAGTGACAGGAGTCCAGCAACAGCAATACTTATAAAAACAATTGAGTAAAGACAAATTAACATGCAAATAGAGAGAGGGAGAGAGCTAAAGGGGTGTGCTCATTTTATGAGAATAATAATCGGAAGTCTATGCTTGGAATTTAGAGCGAGATAATATAATGATAGATAAAAAAAAATGCTTCTACTCCATTTGCTCATTCGAAAACCGATCACATCTAATTAGATATGTTAAATGTCGATTATAGGCAAAGAATCAATCTGATTAAATATGTAATATTTCGAAATTTCAAGTGCGAATCTGATCGTATACATACGACAGGTCAAGAAGCTCTCGATGCATCAACGTCATCACCACTTGAGTTTTTTTTTTTTGTTCGAACACTACTCGAGTTAAAGTCAAATTATATATTTTTTTACAAAAATGTTACTTTCTTGTTTCTGCTCCCCTTACAAGATGCGTTGGGGATTACGCAGGATCGCGAGCGGCCCGAGTCCAGTGCAAGACCGGCCCAAAATGCCGAGCCGGAGGAGCGGCGGCGGCGGCGGCAGCGTCCATTTGTCCGTACGCGGGAGAGAGGACGGGGGAGAAGACGTCCCAAAAAATCAGGGCCGCATCTCGGGGGAGGACCACACGTGTCGCGATCTGAGGGCGACCCCTCACCTGGCTCTGCCGGGGCCGACTGTACCGTAGCGAGATGCGTCCGTCTCGGTAAGCAATAGAAATAGACCACGAGGGGAAGCGGAGCGAGCGAGCGAGCGATCGCCGAGGAGACACGTGGCGGGCCCGCGCGCTCACGATCTGACGAGCGGGGGGGGCCCCACCCTCGCGCCAGCTCGCTTCAACTTTCGGGGGGGTCCCCACCGAATATTAAATTATTAATTCACTGGTTTTATGCGGGGCCCGCGGGGCCCGCGGGGCTGTAATTCACGGGAAAAATCATCAGCCGATCGGGATGCACTGGTTCGCCGCATTCGTCGGGGCGTCGAAAAAATCGTCTCGAAATAGAAAACCGACACGAATAGCGACGAAAGGAAATTGCCGCTTATTACGTGTCGCGTAAAATCTATGCATTCGTAAATTTTAATCGATCGGGTTAAGACGGCGAACGAAAATCGGTAGAAAAAGAAAAAAAGTTACGTGCACAATCAGGCTACGTGAGGGTCGCTTTAGATCGGAGGAACCGGTAAAATCAATCAGACGCGTGTGGGGAATGGACCCGGCGCACTGAAAGCAGGAGGATGGAGGAGTTGAGTACACTGATTTTGCAGCCTATCTTTTTACTTTTTCTTCTTGGCACCAATCACCTAACGCGCGTTTTCTACTTCCTATGCCCATTATAACCCCACCGCAAACTTTATTGTTCTGTCAACCCTCATTCTTCTTCTTCTTCTTCCCCCTTTTGTCCCCGATGTGTTTTCATGGGAGTTTTTTTTTTTTTATGTAGCACTGATACGGACATGCGACACGATACGCTGATATGTTATTTATTAAAAATAAAAAATTTCAACACATTATGATATATTAAATATATAATTAATTTACACGAAAAATATTAATTTAAGATTTGTTAATATCATTCATTATTTTAATTTGTTACAATAATACATAAAACTTAGAGGGAAAGAACATTATAGCATTTTTTTTATTACTTCTTTCATAGTAAAAGACTTTTGAAAAAACTAAAACAATTCTTAAAAAACAAAACTGAAACTTTTTTTTGACCCGTGCGTGTATATTTATAGCATTGTTTATTACTTCTTTTATTATTTTTTTTGTATATTTATATTTTGACCCCTCGAGTATTAGAAATTTTTAAAATTGACCCCGTGCGTGTCGGAATCGCGTGTCGGAGAGAGTTGACCACGTGTCAGATTTTTCGACACTCATTGACTGCGTGTCGAAGTGTTGAACACGATACGAAAGCTCCCGGAGAGTGTTGATACTACATAGGTTGTATTTACCATCAGTCAGACCTGGTCCCGAGTGCCGTACCGTGCCCGGTCTCACTATGACTGTGTTTGGTTCAGGGATTTTGAGTCTTTAAAATCTCTTAAGAAAAATTTGAGGTGTTTGATAATTTTTTTTGGAAAACTTTGTTGGACCCATTTGGTCAAATGCTGACTTTGGCATAGCTGTCAGTCCATGGAGCCTCCCTTGGACTTTCGACATTTTCGAAATACTAAATATGAGGTTAATGAATTTTTTTTTTCAAAATTGCCCCCACCGATGTTTCACTGTTCTAGTCTTGCCCTCGCAATGTTCATCTTTCACTTGGGAGATGGACGAATGCTGGCTTCACTTGGGGGAGTTCCAACAAGGGATCGCCCAACACCGGCGTCTCGATTTCTTGGGGTCGCTAATTTGATCGCTTGAGGTCATGCGACCTCGGCATCGCCTTGAGTTGTGCAACCTTAGTGGCCTTCGCCCAGGAGTTTCATCGGCGGCAAAGCGCTCGATTTAGGAAACTCAATCATCAAAAACTCAGATTTGCAAAAGTTATTGGGCAACCTCGACGTTGCTTTGTCTGAGGTCATGTGACCACAATAGCTCGTTGCCTGGGGTTTGCTCAACCTCAACAGCCCTTGCTTGGGGGTGCAACCTCAACGATGGGCTTCGCCAAGCTTTGCTGCAGTAGTCAGGCTTTGCCAAGCTATGTCAAGCTCTGTTGCGATGGTTGAGACTTGTGTGGTTGAGGTTTGTAGCCAAACATCGAGTTTTGTTGCATGTAAAAGTATGCAAAAGAATCGAGAACCACCCGGACCGCTCAGAACTGGACCGAACCGAACTAGAACTAACAGTTCCCAAGAGAGCTGGTCCGATTCTCGATTCCAATTTATTGGAAGTGATGGGTATTGATCCATTTTTTGATTTGAGGTGTGAAACCGTATATCTGCTCACATTGACCAAACCAGTAATATATAAATATATATATTTAATTTTTAAGAAAATTTTCCAAGCAAAAAACAATTTAAGAGAATTGAAAACCCCAAAACCTCTAATTTGGATCTCAATACCAATTAGTTGAGTGCTTGTCTAATCTCACTTTCATTTTATTTGAGTCGTCTCTTTATTTCTCACTCACAACCTCCACTCTCAAGCTCAACACTAATTGACTTATAGTATCAATTCTCAATTTTTAATGTGAGTTTAATCTTTTTACTGGTATTGCAACTAATAATACTAAAGTTTTTTTGTTTTTTGCTTTACTTTGGCTTGCCGGAAAATGTCACACTAAGTATGTGAAGCTTGGTGGGATCGGTTCCATGGACCCATCATTGGACCAAACCAAACAGATAGTCTTGCTCCCAGGGTAGATCCATGGAATTATCGAGCAATTCTCAATTTTAACTTTTCGCAACATATCCTTGATGGGTGGTTCTCGATTCTAGGATGGGAATTGCCCACTTGAATCATACTCACCCCTGGCTACATAAAGGTGGTCAATCATAGCTAATAATTGATGGCCACTAGTTGATGATTGCCTGGCTGATGAACAACACTTACCCGCTCTCTCTCCCTCTGGTCATCGAGTTACCTCCCTCTCCTTTAATTTTAAAGTTGCTTCACAACGTATTCACCAAAATAAATGATTCGAACACTATTTGCTTTTCCTAGATAAACCTTCATTTAAAGATCCTTGGCAAATGGCTTCACATCCCCCAAATCGAACCAAATGCAACCATACGTACGAAGCGCCGTGAGGAGCCAAGACAAATAGTTTTCTCCTTATTATTAGATTACTTAATATTTCTTCTTAGGGTCCGTTCGTTTCACGGAAAACAACTTCCAGGAAAATATTTTTCAGAATTTCCGGTGTTCGGGTGGGCGGAAAATAGACGGTCAAAGAAAATGTTTTCCGGTCAACGGAAAATCTCTTTGTAATATTGTGGAAAATGATTTCCCCTTTTGAAAAGAGGAAATCATTTTCCCTTACTCACGGGCTCTCGCGCGAAGGAAATCATTTTCCCTTACCCACGGGCTCTCGCGCGCTTCTTTCCCTAGGTTCCTCCTCCTTCGACGCCGCAGCGATGGAGTAGCGCTTCTTCCCCTAGGGTTCCTCCTCCTTCGACGCCGCAGCGGTGGAGTAGCGCTTCTTCCCCTAGGGTTCCTCCTCCTTCGACGCCGCAGCGGTGGAGCATCCCTCATCGCGCAATCAACAGACTCTGCTAAGTCGCACACTCACCTCGGACGGTTTCCCCTCGCCGGAAGCAAAGAATATCCGCGATCCAGGTATGCGCCTCTCGCTTTGGCCGTCGGATGGTTTTCCCTCGGCCAGCCGCGTGAGTCGACCATCGCGCTTAGCATGCCGGCGTGAATCACCGGCGTTTGATTTCGTGTCTCTGCTCTGTTTTCACTTCTTTCCTTTGCCCGGATGTTTTGGATTCTCGATTTACTTGTGTTGCATAAATTGTTTGCGGATGTGATTTTGTTGTTGTGCTGTTCTTTAATCTCGGTGGCGATTGTGATCTGAGCCACGCCCGCCGAGGTGTTTCCTAAATGCGCAGAACAATTTGCTTTGCCTTGTCTGAGCATAATTTGTAATGTTTGCACTGTTCTATAGTTCTTTTCGGTGGTTAGGTGTGGTGAAGAGCTGGGGAAATGGTTTTATTCGGCTTAACTGTGTTCATCTTGTCTGCATTGCAGGGGAGGTCCTTGTTTTTAGTTGACTTCTAAATCAGCTCATGTACTAGCCTCATTTGTTTCCATCTGGGTTTGGAGACTGTGGGCCAATGCAAAAGCGATAGAGAACTTTCTGAGTAAGTGAAAGGTTTCTATATCAAATTTCTAGTCATTGATATAGCTATCCGATGATGCATTCGACAAAGTTTGTAGCTATGCATAAAAACCCTTCAAACTTAGAACACGCTACATGCTCAAGTGAGATCTACTTTATGTTTGTGATGGAGTCGTTGTAGGTCTCTTCAACCTCAGTGTAGTAGTTCTTGTTTCTGTTAACTGCAGAGTTATCACATCAAGAAATTTGCATCTTTACTTTTTCTTCTCATGCATTTGTACCGTGCTTGTGGTTAGTTCTGAACTCTGATTCTATTTGTCTCGTAAAATATTCGAAATTTTTGTTGATAGTATTGGGAGATTCCTAGAAACAATAGAAAGAAAAGAGATCTTTGGATACTGGGTATTGAGATTCTTGAGCTCTTGAGATACTTCATGCCTGTGTTTGTTCTTGCACTGCAGTTTCAGAATTTTGCATGGCTCAGTTTCATCCCCTCAGCTCTTGGCAGGAACATTTGAAAACAGAGGGAAAATGACAATCTTTTTTTCTGTTTTGATTATCTGTGGTTATGTTTATTTCTTATATGTGCAAGTATGGCGAGATCCGCGTAGTAATGTTCGGGTTCCTTAGTCTGTGATGCCATTGCCTTTGACAATCTTTTTTCTGCTTGTTGTCGTAGTTACTCGGATTTTAGATGATGGGTAGAACTGTTTCTTGATTGAAGGAAACTGTGGTGGAGGGCGGGCTATGCGGCGTTGTTGACATGTTGTATTGGGATATGGATGTAGAATTTTTCAGTAGCAAGATGTTGTCTTGGACTTGTCTTTGGGTGTACGGGGAGTTCAGTTGTTTGGTTTCCTAGAATAATTTTGCCAAGTGAGTTCATTCCGAGTTGAACCCATATCTTTGATCGATCAAGAAAACACCTAGAGGAAAAAAGGAAGCAACTTCCAAGCAAAAGAGTTAGAAAATATTTTCCTTACCGAACACCGGAAAACATTTTCCGAAACATTTTCAAGTTTTAGCCGAACACCAGAAAATATTGTCATTTTCCTGGAAAATGACTTCTGGGAAAATGTTTTCCGGAAATGGCCTATTTTCCGCGAAACGAACGGACCCTTAGATTCGATACCAATATACAATGTAGGTGGTGTTTCATACGTACTATGATGATACAGATAACAACACAAATGGTCAATGAATTTTGACTCAATGTATAATATCGTCTCTAAAATTTAAATTGGTTCAATGTGGTCCATCAACTATTGGTATATCAAATTGAATATTTGACCAAATTTCATGGAACAAAATAAAAGTTCGAGAATCACATTACATGTTAAAACAGAGTTAGAGTATCATTTATGTTATATTCCGATTGATAATACGAATAAAATTCAGATTATTTTTTTGGCTCAAAAGAATGGGTGTAAGTTTATATAGATATGTAAACAGGGATTTGTTATAAGGTTGCTATTAATGGAAAAAAAAAATGGGCTGTGCTTATCCAATGGGGGAGCAGGAGGGCATGTTGGTAATTTGGGTTTCCGGGGTCATGATATCGGCAAATTTTAACCTAACCAGCATAGGAGTAGAGCCCCCCACCAATAGTAGAGCGTCGCCAGTTTCATGTCAATGCTCATAAAATCTCCTTTTCTTCGCATGGAAAGGATCAACGTCTCTTTTTAACGTTCCCCAAATTTAAATTTGTTAAAAAAGACAAGGAAAAAAAATCTATTTTTAATACAGGCATTTTCCAGCCCCTTCTTTTATAGAAATAAAAGTTTCGAACTCCGACCCACAATTTCCAAAGAGTTCCTTTCCGGTCCCCATTAATTTCTTTTCTCCCCTTCTCTTATCATTTCTTTATATGGAGACGGAAAAAGGACAAAAAGAAAATCAGATTTTTTTCCTAATGCCTAAACCGGCTATGAATTTGAAATATAATTCTTTTTTCCTTGTCACTTGTGCGGCGAATAAACAACGGGAAAATAACTGTTTTTCCTGGATCTTTCCCATTTCCCTTCGGTTTTTTTTTCTCCTGCGTGTTTCTTTTTTTTTCAAAATTTCCGTCCTCTCAAAAACGTGAAAAAAAAATAGAGGAAAGGATTGAAAAAAAAAAAAATCATTATTTTTCTTCTTTCTACATGTTGAATTAGCTGAGAGAGAGAGAAAGGGAGAGAGAGAGAGAGCTTCCTTCAAGGTCATCCATGGCTATTTTATCTCTTTGATCTCCTCTGCAACACCCACCCCTCCATCATCGTCGCCTCGCCTCGCATGACACCCTTCTCGCATCATCCTCGCCGATTTCTTCAACCCTCCTCACCAATCCCGCGAGACCGTTTCATGGTTTCGGACATGTGGGTTTGATTCTTCCTCCGTCTTCCTCGTTGACAAGGTCGGCCTTTTCGTCGCTCGCTCTGCCCAAATCGACGCAACCCACGTCACCCATCACCATCTCCCTCTCCCTCCTCTCGCTTCCCGTCTTTTCCTTCCTACCCATTTACCGTTTCTTGATCTGGGTCCCCGCGAATCGATAGAAAGGATTCAAGATATGTACGGGACGCAGAGCAAGAGGGACCTGGCCCTGGAATTCCAGTCCCAAATCCCAATCTTGCGGCCGAGCATCCACTCGAGGAGGGCCAATCTGACTGTCAAGTTCCAAGACCTCTATGGGTTCACCGTGGAAGGTAATGTGGACGACGTGAATATCTTGAACGAGGTGAGGGAGAAGGTCCGGGAGCAGGGCCGCCTCTGGTGGGCGCTCGAGGCGAGCAAAGGCGCGAATTGGTACTTGCAGCCGGAGGTCTCGAACGGGATTGTGCTCAAGTCGTCCCTCAAGATATCGGCCCTGGCCAATGCGATCACGTTGAAGAAGCTGATCAGGAAGGGGATCCCTCCGGTGCTGCGGCCCAAGGTCTGGTTCTCCCTTTCCGGGGCCGCGAAGAAGAAGTCCACTGTGCCGGAGAGTTACTACAACGATGTGAGCAAGGCTGTGGAGGGCAAGGTCACGCCTGCCACGAGACAGATTGATCATGTGAGTGAGAAAGTTTGGATTTTGAATGGGCCCGTGAAATTGTCTGTGCAGATTTTGGTTGGATTTGGTTTTCGACGGATCGCCTTTGAGAAATTTAATTTGTGCGGCAAATGGATTTGCATTTCTGAATTACTTTCTCCTTTGTGAGGAGTGGCATGCTAAACATGCCTATGGAAATGGTTTAATTTGAAAGAGAAAGATCGCTGTATGTCTAAATATATTTCCTTTTGCCTGTAAAAGAATTGCTATGAGACTACTGATCTTCATTGGGATACGATGGAATGCCTTATGAATTGCTGGATTGATAGTCAGAGTCTAGTGTCAATTTAGATCACCCGGATTAGTAAAAGAGGATACCTAAGATAAGGCATAAGTTTGGTGTTCTGCTTCTATAGTCATTTAATGGATGATGAAGGATGTCCACATGGGAAATAGTCCTCTTTCCCTTCTTCTGCTGCTGCATTTTGTTGGTTCTTGCATGTTCTAAAATTTACATGTAACTAGACATCAGTTTCTGCTTTGTCTTGAAAGAAAAAAAACATATCCCTGGAACGTACACTTGTTCATTTGAACAGGAATTTTCTTGATGTATAGTTAGTTGTGTGTAGAGGAAAATGCACCTTGACAATTTGAATTCTTCTAGTTTTCTCATGCTCGAAATCAAAACTTCATCACAAGAAAAAGAAAACTTTCTATTATTGTTTGCAGTTTTGGTTGGAAATTAGTCCATATGCTTATGCATGCAGGATCTACCACGAACCTTCCCTGGTCACCCATGGTTGGACACTCCGGATGGTCATGCTGCTCTACGACGTGTCCTAGTCGGATATTCTTTCCGTGATTCTGATGTTGGTTACTGTCAGGTCTGTCCTTGGTCTAATTCTTTGGATTCCATCTCTGCTCATAAGAATTATCTCCATGGATTTGAATATAGTCTTTTTGGTGAAATACACCCCATTATATGTTTTTCCTAAGTCGAGGAGTAATTACTTCATTCATGGCTGTTGTGTTTGCTTCAACAGATGTTTCCTTTTTCTGTTTGTCCTGTTTTGTGTTCTGGATATCTCCCCTTTTAGGACTTATCTCCCATAATTTATACCAAACTTTTTGGTTGACTTGCCAAAATGTGAAAAAAAAAAAAGGGATGGAAAAATTGTTATACATCATATTGTACTCATTCAAAACTAAAGCTTATGTTCAAACTAACTATTCCACTGTTAGTAAGTATCTATATGCCCATAATAGTCTTATTTTGTTCTTTGCAGACTAACTTCAATTAATGGATTTCCACTTTGTTGTGTCTTTAGATATTATAGTGCAGTAAAGTAGCCTTATGATCCCAGTAACTCTCTTGCAGGGTCTAAACTATGTTGCAGCATTATTGTTGCTTGTGATGAAAACAGAAGAAGATGCATTTTGGATGCTCGCTGTTTTACTAGAAAACGTCTTGGTTAATGACTGCTACACCACTAATTTATCTGGATGTCATGTTGAACAAAGGGTTTTTAAAGACTTACTGACCAAAAAGTGCCCAAGGTAATTTTATTGACTTTTTCACACAGTCGCATTTGGTTAGATTGGTTTCTGTTTGATAACAAAACAAGAAATGTGCAGGATAGCTGCTCATTTGGAAGCATTGGAGTTTGATGTATCTCTTGTTGCCACAGAGTGGTTTCTGTGCCTCTTCTCTAAAAGCCTGCCTTCAGAGGTTGGAGCAACCATGCTCTTCCTCTCCTTTACAAGGAACCCCCTTAAACATAACATCACCAATTAAATACCTGACACTTCTTTCATTGTTTTTCTTGATTTTCAGACAACTCTCAGAGTGTGGGATATTCTTTTCTATGAGGGGGCTAAGGTTTTATTTCACGTAGCTCTGGCCATCTTCAAGGTCTGCATATTTCTAAGTTGCACATCTGCTGCTATTTGCGGAATTAATTCTGAATGATTTTTTGACTCCTGATTATGCATGCAGATGAAGGAGGATGAGCTGCTTCTAACCCATCATGTAGGTGATGTAATTAACGTATTGCAGAGAACAACTCACCACCTCTTTGACCCTGATGACCTATTGACGGTAAGTTATTCCTCTTTCTTTTGTCACTTTTTTTTTGTCTCGTGAGACTAAATGTTTTGCGTCTATGAAAATTGAGTGAAGATTAGTTGGTCCAATGTCCAAGGTGTTCACTTGTTTGTTGTTGAGTCAGCTCTAGTCACATTGATCTTTTCAACCATTTAGATTGTCCAAGCATCTGAAATACTGATTATATCGAGCATTGCTAAATTCAATTCGACCACAGTTTTGATCAAGCAAAATGAGCAGTAAACAGTGTTGACTTCCTGGAGTTTCTCTCACGGTTCCCAGTACTCTTGTTCCAGTCAATTCTCATATGCCATTAAACGCTCTTGTACTCTTGTATCACTCGTTTGTTGTTGAGTGGTCTTTCGTCCCTGTTATCTTTGTGTGACCATTTAGATTGTCCCAGCATCTACAACACTCATCATACTAAGCGTTAACAAAATTCGATCCGCCACCACACTACCGTGCATTAAACATTGTTGAGTCCCCCGAGTTCATGTCACGGCTCCCAGCACCCCTTCTATCACTTGATTCTGGTATGCCATTCAAATGAGTTTCGTGGGCTTAGCATTGGAAATGAATCTGTTGGCTTGCAGGTTGCATTTGATAAAATCGGTTCAATGACCACCACCACTCTATCAAAGCAAAGGAAGAAGCAGGAGCCAGCAGTAATGGCAGAGCTTGACCAGAGACTGAGAAGATTAAATTCGCTTAAAGTGGAGGACAAGTAAGATTATCAGAAATAGGTTGATCGGCCTGTATTATAAGATGCAATACGACCGGTGGCTGCTCACCCGCCGAATGGAAATTCTTAAAATTTGTGGTTGTAACCTTGATCTTCTGAGACCAAGAAGAGCAGGAAGAGAGAAGGCAAGGCTCTGTTGTAGATTTAGGTAGCGACTGAGAGGAAGTGTAAATTTTGGAATGTCCAGGACCAACTTGTTGGGTGACATTGCAAATCCTGTTACTAAGAAAAAGGGTTGCTTTGCCCTGTAAATCCGGTTCTTAATTCGGATATTCAGTAATCACAACCAAAAATTTATCCTTTTGTACCCAAGTTTATTCTGACCAGTGACCATGAACAGCAATGAGTCTCCCTGCGCTCTAAAGACGGGAAAATTTGTAATGCTTGTGTTATTAAATAGAGTAATTTGTGTATGGCAGTCCCAACCAAGGGATATAACGCTTTCAAAAGTTTGTCTGAATTCAATTCTCAAATTTCTCACTATAGTTTTTCATGCTGTCTCTCTCCAACAAAACTGGAATCCCTCCATATAATTAAATAGAGTAATTTGTGTATGGCAGTCCCGACCAAGGGATAGAACGCTTTCAAAAGTTTGTCTGAGTTCAATTCTCAAATTTCTCACTATAGTTTTTCATGCTGTCTCTCTCCAACAAAACTGGAATCCCTCCATATAATTAAATAGAGTAATTTGTGTATGGCAGTCCCGACCAAGGGATAGAACGCTTTCAAAAGTTTGTCTTGAGTTCAATTCTCAAATTTCTCACTATAGTTTTTCATGCTGTCTCTCTCCAACAAAACTGGAATCCCTCCATATATCATTTTTAATGATTTCATATCTGCCTAAAATTAGATTGACTTACAAATTGTTATATCGTTCAACCAGACATTACTTTTATATCGTCGAAGTTACTAACATATTAAGAATATGGTGCTTACTAATTATTGAAAGTTACTTATCCTAGATGGGATATGGTTACTATCACATAAAGATTTCACCAATTAAAAAAAATGACACATTACTAGTGAATTTGTGATTAAAACTAAATGAAGAAGTTACAATCATTTGTGGCTTATAACTTATTCTAGCTCATTCAAAGTTACCAGGATATCGCTAGTTTTGTCATTTTGATATTTACCTTTTTCATTAATAATATCACTAAATCTCGAGAAGTCATTTCTTCTTATTAATCATGTCCAGATTACATTTTCAGATCTAAATAAACTATGAGAAAAAGTGCATAATTATGGAGTAACTATACATAACTTTTTTTTCAAAAGAAAAGTCCCTCGTAAATATATATATTTTTATAAAAAAAAATTAAAATAATTTCCGATGTAATTAGCACTTAAAATCTTTTCATTTTTTTACCTTCAATTTTCAACACGTTATGGCATAGTATATTCAATAATTAATAACCGTCGCTGTGAAGATATCAACGGCTAATTAGACAAAAAAACAGACATTATCATTGCTACAAGAACCATTTTATTAATGCCAAAGTCTCTGGGGATAAAGTGAGCCCTGAAACTTCGTTCTGTCCACGTCTGCACTGAGACATTGGATAAGCGAGCTTCCAGACTTCGTCCTCACCACGTTTGTATTGAATCCGATCGTGTGATAAATAAAAGAAATTGGATTGCAAACTGCAAGGACAGCAACACAAATAAGTACGACGGAGGAGAGACCGGTAAAGGAGAGATGTTGGAGAAAGAAAAGCGGCTCCTCCTGCCACTCTAATACATCCATACGTCGCTATTTCACTCATTAAAACACATTAATGAAAGTAATGTTCACTCAGTGGACTTTAATTAGCCAAGTCGTCTTTTAAGGACAGCGGACGATGGACAAGTCACCATCAGAAGAAGAGGATAAAAAGACGAGAAAAAGAGTGTTATGCCGCCACTGAGGGGTCCAAAATGCATGCGGTTCAAGTATCTTTATCTAAAGGGAAATTGAAGCGGATATTCACTGGATGAAGGCGGTCCGTGACCAAATGGCTGCGAGCCAGATTGCTGGTTAAGTAAAGTAATACCTCCTAGATGCAGAGAACCATGAGAATTCGGTTGCTGGTTCCAAAGGCTGTGTTGCCATTGCTGGTTAGGTAAAGCAATACCTCCTAGATGCAGAGAACCATGAGAATTTGGCTGCTGGTTCCAATGGCTGAGTTGCGGTTGCCTTCCTGGAACTTCAAAAGTCCTGCGATGCTCAGGCTGCATGGGAACATGTCCATAACCATTCGGTTGGAAATTCCAAAATCCTCCTTGTGGTTGTGCCATCGGAGTCCCGAATGCTCTGAGTGATTCATGTTGCAGAGTACTCTTAAAATTTGCAATCAACGGGGAGTTGCTCGCTCCTTCGGCAGCATCATCATCTGGAAAATCATCGAATATGCTGGACAAATCGATATTGGCATTCACTGTGGAGGAGTAATCCTGATAGCAATCATAATTTTCTTCCATCAGATAGTTTGAGATGGCTGCTCCAGCATTTGTTTCTTCCTGTCTAATATATTCTCGTTTGGAAATGTGGCCACGCTCTTCAGCTATTGTCTTGTGCTTGGGAGTCCAATCACGGCAACTCCAAAGGTACAGAGGTGGGCACATTATATTCCAATCCTCCAGCCGTTTGTTGTGCACATCAATGGATCCCGGAAGGTAAAACGACTGAAGAGAAGATTGTAAGACTGTTCAGATGATCTCAATTCACAAAGATATATAATGTTCATCCAAAAAAAGGAAAAGAGAAGATTGTGACCATTAGCCACTGCATTAAATTGTTTTCATATGCGGTGCAATGCAAATGGTTTTTTTAATTAAAGGAGTATTTTTGCACATGTGCCCTCAGCTTACAGGCCAAACCCATATAACCCTCCCTGCCTTTTATACCTTCAAAATCCCGATTGTACTTTTCCTTCACTCTTGGACAAAAAGTGCAAGTTGAATGAGATAAGAGATGTATCTTAGTTCCTAGTGTTCCAACTTCAGCGACTTTTGACAAATGATCATTAACATAAACCATGTTATAGAAATTGCACTTCTATCTCTAATGAAATGCTAGCTAAAGACAAAAATTATGTCATGAAACAAAACATTGGTTGGAGGTGTACTTTAGTGCATGTAGATTTTTGGGGAGCTTGAAGGAGGAGGAAGAGAAAGGATGAATAGGAAGAGGAGGGAGGCGACAACAAAAAGGATGATGGCAATGACGACAGTGAATGAACATAGGAGAGGTGGGATTCACCCTGAATAAATCTAATTTTATCTCAGAGCATTCAGAATCTTCAAATAAACAAATTACCTCCTCACTCTTTTGAATGAAAGTCAGGAATCAGTTCCAATAGCTTTAGTTATATCAAAGGGATGTGCCATGGATTATCCTGACATACCTTTCCCGATAGCAGCTCACAGTCCTCCCAAAGCAAATCATACGGATCAGCTCCAATATCGAGTCTATCATGAATGAAAGTCAAAAGTACTTCAGTACAGTTCAACAAACTGCAAAAACACTAAGGAACTACAAGTCCTCACCGTTTGGTTTCTCGTGGGACTATAAGAATGAGGAGCTTAGGCTTGAATGTGAGAGCTTTGTTGATGAACTTATTCGCCAGAGATGCATTGACACCAAAAGGAGGATTAAGGCCCATAATCTGTTCCACAAAAGACATGATGGGGCAAATAAATGAAGCTCCATTACATTTTAAAACATGATTTTGATTGAAGACCAACTATTAATTGCCTCACCAATTGAGACCCATCTGGTAATTCATCTACATTGACAGACATCCAATCTCTCTTCTCAAATTGAAAAGTATTCTGCACCAAAAACAAAAACTTCTTCATGATCCATGCGCAGGTCCAGATTAATCCACATGGAATAAATGAAGTATCTCAGCAATATAGTCATGACAAGAAACAATAGAAGACAAACGATCAATCAGCTAGGAACAGACTACATCACAGAGGGGAATGACACAATTAAGTAGTACCAAAAAAACCTATCCTAGTCAAGTAGGTTTTCAGAACACACAGAATGCCAATGCTTGCATATAGGTCATTGACAATTGAGCAGTAATTATTGTATCAAACCAAGGACTTGGGAAGCGGATCAGATGCTCAATGTTAGGATTGATGGTAACAAAATCCTATCACGCTGAGATCATCTCAGCAAAAAGGTTTTAAGCAGACAGGCAATAAGATGCTTGCATGCAGTATCATTATTGACCTGGTTGCTATGGATTCATCAACGAGTCCTCAAAAGCTGGATCAGATGTTTACTGTCAAACTTTTGCTTTCACAAATCAATTCCTCGATGTTCTGAAATACATGACTAGTAAATAAATATTGACGCGGAGTCCTACATGTATATCTTTATTTCTAGCTCCTTAAGAGTGATATGTAGTTATCACTTGCAAGACATAGTATTTACTCAAAGACTCTGCCTCGTATGCAGTACCGTAAGGCGCTGCATACAACCGGGGGTATAGTGTTAGGGTGCAGTTGTATGCAGTGCCGTGAGGTGCGCTAACACTGCAGTGGGCGTGGTGTGGCTACTATACTAGCCTACCCAGCGATAGCCGGGACCTACAAGCAAGTCCCGCCGTGGAGTCTACCTTCCCCACTATAGGGCCCCCAAATTCCCTGTCTATCTTTGTCTATCTTCCTAACAGAGAGGGGTACGGAGGACAGCACGGGATCTCCCACCCCAGGGCAGTTCTCCCTCCTGTTTCCTCCTTAAGCCTTTTACGGACTTGCTCAGGTCCTCAGTTCTTTAAACATTCAGCTTAGAAAAAAAGTCCTAGTTTCTAGTTCCCGATACATGGACAATAATTTTAGCACTCCTTGTCAAAACGACACTTAGAAAAGGAGAACAAGACGACCAAAATATGGTGAACAAATCTAAGCTGTCATCAATCACCTTGCATTCCCATTATGAAAACCGCAATAGAAAATGATGATCTCAATGTTTAAATAGATTTGACCTCCTAAAAAAACCTCCAAAATGACAAACGCGAAAGGAAATGGAGCACTCTCTGCAATTATCATATCTATATTCAATGAAGAAACCACTCTTCATGACATTACTGCTATAGAAACTTATATGATGGGAAAAGCTGATAGATGACTGAGTCAGTGATTCTCAGCAAACTTCTGAAGAGTCTAATATGGCAAGCGTCAAGACTAATTCTGTTTTAAGATGAAAGTTTACCAAAAGGAAATAACAGAGTCCACGGGAAGCATAAAAAGAAACATTTCCCTCGTAAAAAAAAGAACAATTATGTGAAAGAGTCAAGATTTACCTTGGGAGGGAAAAGATCATAGTTTTTGAAAAAGCAGCGCTTCCCTACTTTGTCGAGCTTTTCTTTCATTAGACAACTGAAGTCATTGGAACCGCAACAGAAATCCACTATCTGCCCAGAGAAAATGGTATTTTAAAAAAAAAAAAAAGCCAACTTGAGAAGCAGCAGAACATAGATGGAAAAAAAAAAAACACAATGATTACATATCATCATTTATATGAAGATACCCTCCAATTAGGAAGATTTCTATAATCAGATGTTCCAAGATCTGGATATGTTTAACATGATAATAAAACTATACATGGATACATTCTCCTCAATTTGCAAGATTGTCTAACTTGTAATTCATTTCAGGGACAGAATTGCATTGCCTGGTGTTGTGGAAGAGTATGCTAGTACAATTTCAAAAAAGTAATTAATCCATGGAAGGGGACCTCAAGAATAAGACTATCTGTATGACACTCGGCATTGTCTCACCAAATTACCTGGATGTTGGCCAATGAGAAAAATATATTTTTCGATGATCATATGAAGTTACCGTACAACTTATTGATAAAAACTTATCTAGGTTGAATAATTATCGAGCAGACCCTAAAAAAACAAGAAAATTCTGAGGGAATGAATGGGTCATGTGGCTGAAGAATTGCTGATTTCTAGTCGAAGAAACGGAATTTGGCAAACCTTGTGGGCTATGAGTTTGATGTAGGATGATAGTGGTGTAAGTGTGGGAAAGTAATGGGTGCCCACCATAATCATCTTTCACACATAACAGACTGAAATGAAAGAATTTTAGATGTTTAGGCCCTTTTGGAGCGATGCCTCCACCCCAGCCTAGCCCTCTTAAGGTGAACACAATCTAGAGATTCGTTCCTGATGCAACCAGGGAGTGCAATGCAGTATCTCCAGTAGCTTGTTTTTACTTAAAGCCAAGCCTCAAAAGTAATAATAACAGAACAACAAGATCAGGCTGTGGAAGCTGAAACAAAAGAGAAAAAGTAGAGCTATCAATTGAAGTGTGGAAACAAATAATGGACAGAGCTCTTACAGTGTCCCCCTTTTGCACGTACCAATGGAGCCTATCCACAATCTACAGAACAAAGCCCACGAGGTTTGGTTAGAAAACTGAATTTGCAGACAACCATTCATCCATGGACAGTGTGCACTAAATAATTTACATCCATCTATTATTTCATGGACACATAATGTGAAAGAAAAGAAAAATAAGATGTCATGCAAGCTCTACAATCACCTCCAACAGAATGTGCTCAAGGCAAAAGGATAAACCATAAATAGCAACAGGTTCAGTCTGCTAGCATTTATATGACCTCAGGTCCCACATTTAAAAAAAAAAAATTATTGTTTTTGTTTGGAAAAAGCAAGAAACTGGGAGAATGAAAGTTTAACTGGAAAGTTCAGAGGAATTTGAAATTTTTCCGGGAAGAGGAAGAGAAGAAAATTTATTCTCTGTTTCAAGTTTCTCTCCCATTTTCTTTCACCTCCCTATCCAATCAAAGCATAGAGCTCCCTTACATTTTTCTGCCATAATTGACAGTAGAAAGGTCATGGTTTCTCTCAAAAGAAGTTATCACTTGCAGACTTCTCCCTTGAAAAAAAAATGTTTAAGATACAATCCACTTAACAATACAGCTTCAACTGTAGGCTATCAGCAATATAGTGATAACACCAGCAGGAAAAAACACATGGAAATAAATTACCTCCTGAAGCTTCTCCACTTTAGTAAAATGGCGTCCGAATGATGTATAGCGTGGACCATGAATAAATGGTCCAAGATACACTTTCAGCTTCTTCTGGATACACACGAGAAAGTAATCAGTAATCTACAGCTACTAATCATCTGAAAAGTAATGTGCTCCAACTCCATGTAATGTGCTTCTAATGGACCTAGAAATAGAACTAGAGTAACTAGACTTGTCACATTCAAATCCAACAAGATCAGCCACCACCTAGCCCACTTGCTAGTCCTCGACCCTGATTTCTTTTGTGTTGATCATCAATCGACATATCAAACATTCACACACACCCCCACTCACCCACATGTTCAGTTTAGGCAACCAATCGCCTATGGTCTAACTGGTCCACTTAAATTAATGTAATGCCGAAACCAGCTGGACCCTAAAATAAGCAAGTCCAGATCAATATGCACACATTCAGTATTAGTTAACAGAATGTATCTGCTCTCCAAAGTATGGACAAACACCATCTTCCACAAATGTAACTGTGAAGTAGCTGCAAGTCAGAATCAATTTGACCTTCCATATGGGCATCTGTCGAAGGATCCCTGGTTCACATATTTCTTTAGCTTCCTCCACTGCACATCCTTTGTCTAGCTTTTGCAATGCTGTTCGAATGGCCTTCAGAAGGTTCATGAAAGAAATTCAACAACAAGAAGGCTGATCATATGACTACAAAGTACAGATAGATGTTCTGCACCAGTAGTAGGAGATACCTTCAGAAAGCCCTCGACCTTGCTCAGTGTTATGGTCTTATCCAAATTGAACTTTGAACCAGGAGCATATAATGATGATATGCTCTGCTTCCCCGCTAATCTTTCGGCATTAAATTCGGAAGAGGTTTGTTCCATAAAAGCCAAAATTCTGTATGACAAGATGAGAAAAACAATTTGCTACACAAGAAATAGGCATCTAATGCAAGTGCGATAATATGGCTTCATCTTTGGATGTTGGCATATTAAAGTTAATTGAAAGAGAAGGAGGTTTCATAACAGCAAATTCATAACAAGAAAGGATTTGATGGATCACCGATCTTCCATTGCACTGCTTGCTGATTTTCTCTCTTTTGCCATCCCAGTCTTATCTGAGATTGAGCTAACCACAATCTTCTGCCTTTTGTTCCCCAAATATGGCCCTGACTTAGATGATGGGACAATGTCTTCCCGTGAGCTCCTATTCACTATGACCTTTCCAACTTTCTCACTTGAGGACTTGCTGGTCATCAATGACTTCTTTACAGCACCAACGCTGTTTGCTTTTTTTATAGCACCAATTTTTAAGCTTTCTCTGACAACACCAATTCTACCTTTTCTCCAAAAGTCATAACCTGATTTTGGCATCTTCACAACAGCTTTATCCTTTGCTTTATTTTCAGAAGTAGCACTTCTCTTCAAATCATCAACACTCACTTTGTTTGTAAGCAGCCCTTTCATCTTCAGTCCACCATCAGGAAATCTTATGTGATTTCTAGCTGGCGTCTTAAGTCTTCTATCTATGGTATGATCCCTGGTCAACATGATTTTAACCACATTTGCATTCAAGTGCTCACTGTACAAGGACCGCCGCTTGCCAGAAATTTGTACTAAAATGGAACTTACCTGCAGTATATAAGGATTCGCTTTGGCAAATAACCTTCCCAAGCCCTTTGGATAATATTCAGACTTTCATCGCTCATGAAAGAAATAGACCTGAAGCAGGGAAAGTTAATGAAAATCAGATAAAAAGTTTTCCTATTAATAAATAATGAATAATAACCAGAAACATTGATAATGTTAATTAGAAAACGGTTGGCTCTGGAAGTTAAGTTGTTAGAGAATGACATGGGTTGTACATTACATATTAACAATGTCTATCACATGAAGGGCAAGATGATGAGAACCTTGTCAATTCAAGCTGGCAAACAAAATACGTAGGTTAAAAAAAATTAAAATCCAAGTTGGAAAAATAAAAAACATGTAGTGGGTGAAACTCAACACTGTCAATTCTAGTTAAAGGTAAGTCGATACTAATTAGTTTAAGAGCTTAAACTATCAAGTAATCACATGAGACATAGTTTATATCTTCACAAGCATATCTTTAGAAGATGCATGGGAGATATGGCAAGTGACTAGAACATACGGTGGTAAGCACTTTCTGTGGTAGGCCTTAGGGCAGCGTCTACAGACTGCAAACTGCAATTCATGAATCTCTTTATCTTCACCTTGCCGACAAATAAGACATTTATGAACCGGACAAGTAAATAATTCGCCTGCAGCAATTTTCTCTTGAAGCTTTTGAGCCTGACTTTCATCACCATGATGGATCAGTTTTGATACACATTTTGGGTGATAGAAATGGCCACAAGTTGCAGAAATACAAGGAAAAACCTAAACAAGATGTGAGAATGTATTAGCATTAGCAGAGAGCAAATGTATTAACCAATACCAAGCAAATATGCAAAGCATTATAGCCATGAAGTAAATGAGATGTTGCAAGTCCATGCAGATACACAATATGAACTACCACTTTCACCACTACCGTCACCTATCCTTTTTCCACAAAAATATGGTCGGCTCCATACATCTTGATCAGATAGTCAGCAACTTCCAAGCATCCAAGATGTTTATTCAAAATATCCACCCAGATCTATTTAACTCTCCCCTTTCTATACTATGTGTCGATCCTAATGTCTCATCTGCCACCTAGAGCATGTTCACAGATATCCAAACCAACCACCACAGCCCCACCGATAATATGTTGAATCGGAACTAAATCAACCTTTTCTCCTCTTAAGCCTTTTAACCTGTCCTTTCCTGAGTGTCCACAAAGCACTACCCTAGAGTTACACTCCTTTTGTGCACATGTAGATACTTAGCAGCCCAGCATTCCAAAGCATATGGGACTGCAAACCTTACTACTCTCCAATAGGATACCCCTTCACTAAGTGGCACTTTTTCATAGATGAAGAGACCAAATAATTTCAATTATATCCATGGGATATTGTCCCCACCAAGCTCCCTGCCATTTTGCAGAATGGCTTCAAGATAACAAAGCTGACTTTTTAGCACCTTTTGGTCTCAAAATTAAGCAATGCTTTGCTCCAACCTCTTCCTTTAGAAAATTTGTGCTCTATAACTCCATATATGAAGGAAAAACTGGCATCCAAGGACATTATCCAAAATATTCAAGGTAAACATGTGCTCGCCCATCAGTAGAGCAAGGTAAAACATAACACACATAACCTAGACCAAATTTCATGAGAATCCATGACATCACAAATGGAATAGCTTTTCTCAAAGCCAACTTGATAGGTGCAAGATGAACCATTTTATACTCAGCATACTGACAAACATTTATATAGTATCTCTTTCTCACTGAAGAGTTGAATGCATAAAAAACACCACAAGGACAGAGCCAAACGATTAGAAGATGATTCAAGGCAGAATAGGCAACATAATCAATTATTCTAAGAAAAGAAGACGAGAGTCTGCTAGTCGTGTTCCAAGGGATTCAGCTCTGAAGTTATGTCCAAGCTGTGTGAAGCCTACCTCTGCACCTGAAGCTCGGTCAGAAGAACCCAACTCTCCGCATGCAAAGCATTGGTGCATGTTATACTTACAATTGTCACAAAAGAATCTGGGAATAGCCTGCAGGGAATCATATGCCCTAGTAAAACTGAACCACATGAATTCAAATCATAGATAGAAAACATGACAAGAATAAGGTGTGTGGTCAATACTTCGACTTGAGCATCATTGATGAAGCCAAGAGTTTTACACGAGGAGCTAATCCCAGTTCCTTTAGTCGCATGAAAGGATCTCAAGCATCTCCCGTCACAACTACACAACACCAAAAGAAGCATTAGTATGACAAACTGCCAACTACCTTAAATTAATTCACCCATTAAGAGCTGCTCTGTATTAAAAGTGAAAGAACCACATGTATCACAAAGGCACTAAATTTGCTAAAATATGTCATGGGTATTATATGGTTTCTCCATGGTTATTCTATGTAATGCTAAAATTATAAAAAAAAATTGTTGGAGAATATAATATACTAATTTCTTTTTAACCTAAAGTATCTCATAGCTTGAAAGCATAATGGGGTATAATGTTTGTAGAAATTGTTCTAAATTGCACTGATATGGATTGGTATAGAAGGATAAACAACCATTTGTGGATGAGAAATATTGAATAGGACCAATTAAGAAAATATCTTGAAATAAAAATGTCAGTTGAGAAATATATTTTACAAGCAATATTTGTAAAATCTAGAGTCCAAGTTCTCTTATGTACTTTTTTGTTTGTGAATTTGATATGTCAACCACATGGAATCCATCACTTTAATAGTATAAAGAATATTGCATCTTGGTTGAACCAAAATTGGGCCCGTCTTATTTAGAAAATAATTTTGCAATGTACTATATGGAAAATGCTTATCAGATATCCAAATTACTTCATGGTTCAAATTACAATGTAGAAGCACATATAATTCAATCAACCACAGAGAAATATAACGGTTCATCTCTATGAGTTTATGTGCAATATTAGTCCATGGAAGGCTAATATACATGTATCGCTATTTAATTTATTGTTCTTAGTCTGTGGTTTTATTTTGGCGGAATTACAATTTGTTAAAGTAAATTATCGTCCATAATAGGATAAGTTAATCAAAAAGTATAAATCCTATAAAGTCCAATGCTAAATGCTAATCTCAGGAATAAAAATTAAATTGGCACTATGGATAATAATAAAAATATCAGACGACATGTGCATGGATGTACATCTATCCATATGACCATCATCAGACAACTCCAAGGCATGAAGAAGGAATAAACCCTAAGGGATGAGTCCAACAAATGAAGAAGAAATAGTGCCAATCAACTTTAATGCATAATATTAGCCGACACTTTAAAATATGTATTGAAAAAGTGCATTCGTATTTAATCGTTAGAGAAATCTTCCACGACGTTGAATATGGTACATTGCTTTGTACATGTGCATTAAGCCCTATCAAAGGGATATAGGGTGCAACATATTAGCATTCTGCAAAGAAAATAAAAAAAGTGAGGAGAGTTTAGAGAGTTTGAGTAATCATAAAGTGAGGATATAAACTTCAATTACGAGAATATGACATTATATTCCCTAAAAATTAGTCTCTGAAACTGGTTAGAGCTTTTGCGGCGCATATAGAGTATTCTTGGAACAGTTGATTTGATCTACATATTCTTTCAAAAAGAAAATTCTTGTAAGATGACATTTGATATTCCAAAACAAGGAGAAGGCGGAGGCTATAGAGATGCATTAGTCAGCATCTCATGATTGACGACACTCCTTCAAAAAAGCATGTATTTTTACTAACTTACTTATGGAAGGGTATGAGAACAAATCAACCAAATAATTTGGAGAATCACTCGATATACTCATACCGTTTGAGATAATACGATCTAGCATCAATTCTATTCAGCACACTGCATAAATTCAGACAGAATGAAGCATATGGTCCATCACAGCTTACTTGGTGTCTATTCTTGCCATTAAGGATGTGAATGCTTATGTACTAATAATAATAACACGTTCACTTACAAGTTCCAAGATATCAAGCTACGAAGGTGGAGGAAAGTTTAAAACCGATTTCTTTTTGTAAGTCATACTGAAGTCTTTATCTTCTGCATTTTACTAGTTAATCCCATCTTATGCATATGCTGTCTACATGCACTGCTAATGAAAGACGCTATAAGATAAAGAGTATATGCATTTAAATAATCTTCACCAACTTGGACTGCCAAAAGAGTTGCATTTTCACTGACCTCTCCATATTACAAAGAATTCCATAGATTAAGCATGAAGAATATAGCTCGAGAGCATATAGCCTTTGGGTTCCATATTGTCAAAAATTTTCCTTGATATAACGAGAAAAAGTACATTCAGAATCGAATATCTAGCATGCATGGTTCTTCAAGGACATGGATAGGCATGCAGCAAAATGCAGTATAATTAATTAGAAAGAAGGATTACCGCCACCAATCTCACATTCGCACAAACCTGTTGTTCCATCATCAACAATGACAAATGTGTAGCATTTTAACTGACTTCGTAGAAATAGAAAAGGGAACTACTACTCACGCAAGTATATCTCCCCCATCGTCACAGATCGCGCACATTGTATCAAATATGTCTTCCTCATTTTCCTCTTCAGAATCCCCAATATAAACATTCTCATTATCTGCTGCCATGGAGTTGGATTTTTTTTTGGCCGAAACGTCCTGTTAAATAATAGATGGTAAGATTGCAGAATAGCACATAATTTGTGTCAGTTCAGTTAAGTTGTAAAAAATTTTATGCCGGTCAGCAAAATTAAACAATGATAGAAGCTCATTTCTCTATAATTTGTTGATTGCTATGAGGAAATAAAAAAGGGCGGCCTTCACCTCACTATGTCCTGGAAAAAACATAACTTACTAGACATACCATAGATTTCACCAAGTCTACTCTTTTGGTAGCTTTTGTGATGCGAGGTAATATCTCACCCTCTTCTTCAGACGATTCCATTTGTTAATTTAACTCTCAGCCTGTCTCAAGAATCAGAGAGGCACTTTTCAATGAGAAATACAATAGTCAGCAGAGTAGCATAACTCAGAATGAGTCAACACCCTTGACAGCATGGATTAAAAAAAACCCATAAAAATGTTTTATAGAGAATTCAGAACTAACATGATTTTTAAAAGCACACACAAATACACATGCACATAGATTTCTCTTTTTTCTTTCATGTTTTTCAATTTCTAAGATGTTCTAAGGACTCCCCAAGCATAGGCCATCACTCGGGACGCCATTCATGCAGCAATCGGTATAGGAACACGACAAATCATCGGACTGCATTACACCGACCCATCTCCAAGCATCACTAGAAGTTACTACCGACGGTCCTCATCTGCGTACAGTTTGTCGTTTCAGTCCACCAATATCAAAAAAGAAAGATGAGTTTACATGGCTCTAAAATGCGACGAACTAAAGAAACTGATACCTGCATAATAATCAGTCGGACTGAATCGAACTATCAAAGTTTTTAAAATAAAGTGACGCCTCCACGAGTGCGAAAGACACGACATAGTCGACGGAATCTCAACAGACGAAGAGTAAACGTTCCCTTTCCGAAGAATCAGCTGGTGAACTGGTAGCGATAGACACAGATACAGTGCATTTATGGCAACAGTACGTTACTCCCGGACATTTCCCGCGCGTTAGGAAACGAAACCCCCCTAGCTCACGGACTTAAAAATGCAGACCGAGCCGCGAGTCTCGTCGCGCACAGTGAGAGCGGAAACGAGGCCGGCGCGCACCTTGGCCGACAAGATACTGCTGCGGCGGCGGCGGCGGCGGCGGCGGCGGCGAGCGGCGAGCGGCGGTTTCTCGCCTGGCGTCTTCGCTCAGCGGCCGAGGGCGAAACCCTAGGGAGCGCTGGGCGACGGAGACGACGGTGAAGCGGTTTCTAGAGAGAGAGAGAGAGAGGAAAATCTGCAGAGATATAGAGAGAGAGTGCTATATTTGAGAGGGATGAAAGTTTGCGAAAGGACGCGGCGAGGACCGAGCATGCTTTTTTGCTTCAAACGGTTTTGGTTTTTGTCCTTTTTCTCATCGCTCTCAACTGCCCCGGACGAAATTACCGAGATGTCCCTGATCAAGGCTCAAGCCGAGCCGCCAGCGCGCTCCCGCGACGTTTCGTTCTCGCACTGGGCTTTGGAGGAGCCCGCGATAATTTCAACCTTTACGAAATCTGATTTTGCGAAATATTCTCCTCCTTCTTTGTATCATTTTTCGGACTCAGTTTCTTTTTTAAAAAAATCTTACACCCTAAATCTAATTTCAATTTTGCAACCAATCTTTTTTATCTAAAGAAAAGCACTAACTTTCACTCTAATAGCAAATCCGCTTTGATTAACCCTGTCCAAAAATCGACATTAATTTCTCCAACATTATCAACATGAGTCATTATCAAAAATTTTGTCCCCGTCCACACATTCACCTTTGTTATAATAGTAGAACCGATAATAAGAAGAAACAATGGGCGATTTTTTGATGAATGGTTAGTGGAGGTAAAATCGAGGTTAGAGTCAAAATTTGTAATTTTTTTAAACAAAAAAAAACAAATTTGAAATTAAAATCAAAGTTGGGGTTTTCTTAATGTGAATTAACTCTCCTTATTTTTATTTCTCGAATAACCATCCTTTTTCTTTTAGTCTTAATTTTATCATCAACTCACTCTTGGATTTTTACCCTACATTTTTTTGAGAATATAAGAGCCGAAACTTACACATGAAATTAATCGTTTCCACCCCAATTATCCAAAGAATGTGATGATTCGAACTTTCCACAATTCCCTTCCAATGGAGAAGGATGACCAATGAAGCAAATCCCAATAGTTTTTTTTTATTTTGGTCGGTAAGCAAATCCCAATAGTTAACAATCCTCTTTATTTGCTTCCTCTATTTTGTTAGTTTTTGCATGAGCTATTATCTCGCTTCATTGAATTGGTCATTATTGAGAAAGTTGGTTGTTTATGAAATATTGGATCAAGGTGAATGTAGTTGCCCTAAATCTCGGCAAACAAAAGAGAAAAAAAAAGAAAAAATGACTTTACATCATTTCATAACAATCTTGAAAAGAGAAAATGACAAAAGTATGACGAATGGCTTTACTTGTTTCTTCGAGCTTTTTGTTTACGAAAGATTAAATCGAGGTGAATGAAGATGAAGTTGCCCTAAATCTCGGTAAACAAAAAAGAAAAATGAAAACAAAAAATAATTTGTTCGTTATATCACAGCTAATCTCGAAAATATTAAAGTACAAAGTATAGGAAAGAAAAGATAACTAATTTCGAAAAGAGAGAAGGACAAATAACCCTCCTCTTTTTTTGTTATTTTCTGTATGAGCTATTATCTCGTTTCGTTCAACTAGTTATTATTGAGAAAGCTTTTTGTTTATGAAAGATTAGATGGAGGTGAATGAAGCTGCCCTAAATCCCAGTAAACAAAAAAGAAAAAATGAATAAAAAAAAAGTAATTTTATGTCATATCGCAGCAAGTCCCGAAAAGAACGAAAATGGAAAAAGGATGGCCCATGCAGGTCTCGAACCTGCGACCTTCGCGTTATTAGCACGACGCTCTAACCAGCTGAGCTAATAGGCCGCTACATTCAGCATTCCAAGTTCCAAATGTAATATATCTTAATTAAGGGATGAAAATATTGGGAAAAAAAACTACCAAGTGCTCATATCTGATGCACTGCAGAATGCATCTGGGACGCTTCTGATGTGGGAATTAAGCCTATCTTATTAACTTCGCAGCTTAATCAGCAAAATCATTTGACACGCCTCGCATCATCATTCATAGAAGAGAAAGATAAACATATATATTTTGTGAGAAATCCATCCCGGCATCGCTCGATGTAATTTAGAATCATTGCGCGATATATAATAATCTCATCAGGATCCTTTTTGATATTGTTGGTGACAGATTGCAGAGCTGTTTGGTTGTATCCGTTGTTGTGGGCAATGAGTATGTCTGGTCCATCCGAAGGCAGAATGCAATTACAATGCATTTCCCCCTTTCGCTTTCTTCCCTCTGTTCATCCTACCACAACGATCCTCGCCTCCTCGACCCGTTTCAGATCGATCGCGCAAAAGGCAGGTCCACACGAGGAAAAAGAACGTGTCGGGTCGGGATGTATCCGATCCAATACCGCTCGACTTCTGTAGAGCCTCCCAACCTCTATCCGACCACCAGCTAGCGATGCTCGTCCCCGGCGCATCTGTTAGTGATGCCAACGTCAAACTTTATGTGGGCACAAAACAATGGTAGAGTACCTTCTAAGTTAGACCTGCACTTTCCTCACCGTAAAATGCATTTAATACTAAGCAGATGCGAGGGCACTGATGGCGGCATTGCCTTCCGACTTTCCAGTTGGCAAACAATTATTGCGATCATTGCTTCAACGCCAGCATGCCACCTCATTGCCACTTCCAGCATTACTCAACTTAAACCAAAAGCTGGAAGTCACGTTTGATTTTAAAGCTCACGGAATGTGGTTGTTCTTCTGTCCAGATCAGTGTAATCAATGGTCACTTTAGACCAGTAACCTCAAGGAGATCTTAAGGGAAAAACTTCCCAGTATAGAATATTCAGGTAAAATGTCACTTTTACAGGGAAATTATTCCCTGGGTTTGGTGAAGTAAACACTTCATTGACCGACGGATCGCAATTTCCTTGACACAATTGAAAATGGGCAAGAAGCAGCCTAAGTCACTGATCCCTGATCTTCTCTGATTATCAATGTAGTCTTTGTGTCATTACTTTTCACACTTCCATTAAGTTTAGGCGACGATTTTTTCGTTGAAAATGTTCGAGGCCTGAAAGTGAAACTTAACCTCGTTGATGAGGGCAGTGGCCTCGTCCTCAATTATATCAAGAACTTGCTTGAAATGATGGTAAATTCCTACCTTATGACTAAGAAACTATGGTTATGATTTCCAAAAATGTGAACTATTTCCTCTTGAACAGCCTTCAGAGATTGAATGTATAGCCAGATACTTGAAAGATGCCCGTGTATAGCACCCGTGATGCAGTTTCTTATTCAGCAAATGAAATAACAGGCCAATCAACTTTGAATGGACATATTCATCTTCAACAGTATGAAATGTATATCTTTTTTTTAGTATTACAAGACTGGATAAATCACACCTCATGCACAATGTGAGCAACATATGTGTCGAAAAAATGGTATTTCAAATGAAAATAAATTAAACAATCCGAAAAGGCCTTTGGACATAAAGTGATTTAATCATCCCGACATGAAAATGTTCTCTCACAGTAGCACCACCAACAGACCACTCGAAACAGCCAAGACCAAATGACCCCAGCTGTTGCTCAATTTAGGAGAAGAACTCGGCTTCGAAGCTGTCGCCGAAGATCCAGCTTCCGATCCTCCAGCCGGAGAATCTGCAGCTGGGCTAATATCCGGAGCTGGTGCAGGCGCCGGAGTCGGAGGAATGTCAGTTCCGAATATTGCTTCGGGAAGGAGAACCTTATCGATTTGGTAAACTGCAACAGGGTCGGTAGAATGCACACTGCTACTAACTTTTGTATTAGTCCAACCAGAGCTGAGACGCACCGTTCCAGTGATATCGGTAAAGTTGACACTGAATTCTCCACCCGCGAATGTGCTAACCGGGCTCACATTGCTGAGGTTCTTGAAATCGGCGAGAGTGTAATAATGAGGCAGGGCATGGAAGAGGCAGAGTGACTTGAGCTGGTCGTTGGTGAGGTTGGACAAGGACGGCTTCTTTTGAGATGCGAAGGCGCCGTCCTTAGGAACGAATAACGTAATGCCTTCCTCAGTATTGTTGGCTTGATTCTGGAAGGTGTCGATGACTTTGGTGGATTCGAGGTAGCTGAGGAAGGTCTGGAAGGGACCGGCCACGGAGAGAAGGTCCGTGAGGTTCACAAAATCTGGGGCTGGTGCTGGGGCAGGCGTTGGGCTGAGGGTAGGAGCGTTGGCGATTTGAGCATGCGATGATGGAGAAATCGACAGCAGGAGAGACAGGCTGATGATGCAGGCAAAGGGCAATTCCATTATGTTATCGTAAGTTGGGATGCTTCCTCCAATGCCAAGACTAGAAGTGCCTGCAACAATGAAGATTGAGGACTGTTACAGAGAGAGGACTGATCTTCCGGACTTCAGTCCAGAATAAACTCCACCTCCACCAATCTATAAGAAATGCTACAAAAATCTTAAGCTTGAAGCAGAAAATGCAGTGAGGGAAGTTCTTGTCGGCACAAATGCAGATCTGCTCTAAGCTAACTGATCGGAACTGAAGAGGACACTGGGCCATGCTTGGTCCAGCGACCGAGTCGAAAAGGATCTTAGAATCTAGTTTCTGCAATTCTGTAGCTTTTGCTATATAGAAAAATCCCAGGAAGTGACAGAACCACCGGGAAAACTCGGATCAATAAACCTTACAAAGATCTTTTTTTTCTCTCTCTTTATGAATATTCTAAGTGCTTCCTTTCTTTTTTACCAATTGGCAGCACCCTGCAGAAGGCTCTGCAGTAGAGCCTAGTCAAACAACATCAGCAAAATTCTTCAGACAAAAGATAAAGTCCACGTCCCAGATCTCGTGTCAATGTCACCTCAAAGAAATGAAACTTACTTGAACTTCACAGGAGGGAGGGAGAGAGAGAGAGAGATCGTGATAAGACAAGTATGAGGAGAAATCCACTACAAGAAGCCATAGAGCTAAAACAATCCAACCAGCGCAATGCAGGAAAGAAAGCCTGGGGATACTAACCTGACAAGGAGGAGCTCAGAGAGGCAATGAAGAAAGGAATGGATCGTGTATTAGCAATAGACAACATATATAGAGCAAGAGGGGCAGAGAACTAATGGAGTTTTTAAAGAGGCGAGGCAAGAAAAGAAAAAAACGACTGAGATGGGGTCAGCAGTGACGGGCCAGCGATGAGGACACTCACACATTGCGTCGTAATATGGAGGACGCCCCTTCTTATGTATTATAACATCAAAGCTTTTTCGGCATTACTTTGTCATCAAGAATTTTGTAGGGGAAGGAAGATAAACAAAGGGAAAGAAAGTCCACATGGAGGGTGGCCTTTCCAAATCACTCTTCTTCTTTCTCTCTCTCTCTCTTTTGCGCGCGCCTGTTCTAGACACCAGCCTTGCACTCTACCCCACGTTTAAATAAAAAAAAACCATCCTCGTTTCCACAGCTTCCAGAGCTCGCCATCTCGTGGAAACTTCGCGCATTCGTTCGGGATCGAATGTCGCGCCGAACGTTGGATTGTGCCGTAGAGCGTCTGTCTACTCGTTTTCCTGTTCCCTTGTTTAGTAATTCGTAGGAGATTACTGCGTAAATGGGTGAGGTTTGAAGGCGAGGTGGAATCAATGCGGTGCCCCCACATGAATAGAATATCAATATCTCTCCCATGCTTAACACCAGCTATAGATTAAAAGTGAATTTTTCTGATTACCAAACATTTCTTAAAAGAACAGAGAAATTCAAGGTCTGCAGCTGATCTCCCAGCTGAACCTTTTCCCATCACGCAA